>OY720300.1:2520000-3925000 GCA_963082785.1 Philonthus spinipes
AATCGTGGCAATATTTGGATTGAGTGAGTTACGTGAAGATGATAATAACTTGAATAAAAACACTTAGGATCCTTTCTTCACTACTTTATGTGTTACCAGATGTACATTTCGGACAAAGAGAGTTATTCAAGTCAATCGTGGCAATGCTAGTGAAGAATCCTAATAGGATCGCTATCGCACGCAAAGCGCTCAAATATTGTCTGCTATATTTATTTTAGAAAAAATGTATTTACCTTTTTGGTAGAAGGACAAATTCTGGATTTATTAATATTTCCTAACATTTAGCGTTTCTTCAATTTAATATAATTATGAATGGCAGTAATGTGATTTTAATAAAAATTAAATCGAAAAAATCACAATTCAAAGTGGAATTGAGCTTGAGGGTTAAAATGTTGCAACCGAGTATACTTTTCAGGTAGTACGAGTTTAAATATCATGCTTGGCTCATGAAAAAATCTATTCGGGATTGACTAATTAAAAAATAAAAAACAGACGCATTGAAAAAAATAATCGCCGGGGATATATTTTTTTATTGAATATTTAAAGAATATTCAAAATAAAGTTAGAATAATGTTCAGATTTTTTATTATTATCCATCGACTATACTTAACATAAAAAGACGTTTAACAGGATTAATTTTTAGAAGCGACCCTAAATAAAATCTAATATATTAAATAAAAATGATTTGAAAATAATTAATAAATTATTTCCACATTTTGCTCTGTAACTTCTTACTTACGTTAAGTACGCTAAACAAATACACATTAAAACAACTACTTCCCGGGCAAATACCCACGCCGGACATTGAATTACATAATGTACGCCTGCTGTTGCACATCAATAAATATTGTATAATGCGACAAATTTTGATCCGAGAAAATTTTTTTTAATGTAAAAACAACAAAAGGAACGTTACTTAATACAAGGCCATCTGCAGACACGTGTTTCGGGATTTATCCCTCGTCAGTACAGCTATGCCTTACATAATTTAAAGATGTTAAAATAAATCAATTAAATTAATTCAAATACAATCAGCAAAATTAAATCAGTTATATTAAATGAAATTAAACTATAATAAATCAATTTAAATTAAATTAAACCAAATTAATTCAATCTAATAATTGTAGATTTAGAAGGTGCGCGGGAATTTCAAAGAAATCCGAACGGCTCACGTAGCAAATTGTTGCTTCAAAAAGTTAAAGTATTCACTAACGCACAAGGTTTTGGCCGTTGCTACGTGGTCATCCATTAGTTTATTCACTAAGAGTTTCCTCAAGGGTACTTAATAAATAATTTAGCGCAAAATTTGCGAAACCTTCAGCAAAACTATTGAAAACTAAAAAAAAAAAAACTAGTTTTAATATCCATTGTGGGATAACGTTTAATAGCACTTAACCGAAACGCCCAGCAAAGTTTCGCAGGCATATTAACGTGTACATTCGGTATAGCCGGGGTGTCTAATTATATCCATAGTTTGGGATTAGGCCACAAACATTTCAGCAAATAGACAACATCGGCGCCCTAAACAAACAATAAACAGCCGGCCGAATCTTATCAAATGAAAATGCTACACCGCCGTTACGCTCGAGGGCCAACTTGTAACCGCAGCAATTTCACAAGCTCTGCCTGTTTGTATGCATAATTCTGTTATGTGTTGAATATCGATTCGCCCGTCGCTCGGGGATATTTCAAAAGTTGGAATTTATCAATGACAAAAAAGAACAAACTTAATGATCATAAATGTAAACCAAAATAATAAATATAAATTATTTAACTTCACAATTCTAATCATTTTTAAATAATAATTCTGAGGCCGAAAAACGATAGCCATTTCTCTTAAGAATATATGTTGTGTTTTAAATTGTTTCATATATTGTATATTAAATTATATATGTACGTATTCTTTAGGAATAAAGATGTTTGTATATACATGATGCAGCAAAACATACAATGCAGTTTTGAAGAGCTATTAAAAAAACATTTTTCCAGCATGAAAGTATAACGTTGAGCAGTGACAGTTACGGTTCCTCAAAAAAATAAGACACCTCAAATTTGGAAATGGCACACCACACGGTGACTTTTGGGGAGTGAAGTGGTGTCTCGTGAAGTTTCCTTCACCCAATATTAAACATTTTGTTTATTCACACCTCCACAGAGATGGAAGTGAGCCTCGTCATTACTGAAGAAAAGTTTTTAAGAACCTACTTATACATAATAAATTATAAAAGAAATGAAATGAATAAAAATACATAATAATATAAAATCACACACGCATATGATGTAACAACATACTTCCCCCGATACCGGCAGCCCAGGAAAGACCTTACAATTTCGTCCAAACGGCTTTTTCAAAGAAATAATCCCAATATTGGTGTTAAACACTTTCTAACACCAATATTGTGTAAAAAAAGAGATATTTTTATTAATTTTTTCATCAATATCAAGGATAATTTCGACGAAAGTTGAAAAATAATCATATTTTGGTGAAACAAATCAATTATATAAAGAATGTCCTGCTAATTTTTGGAAATGGCTTAACCTTAGGTTGCTGAGACGAAAATATGAATACAAAAATTAATAAAAAAATATTTTATTGATGAATCGATTTGAATAAAATTTACTGTGTTTCTCGCCGGGGGGTATCCCTTAGGTATCCGCGCTTGGACGAAATTGCATGCCCAGGATGTACCCAGTACGGACCAATAATCTTCAGGCCAGGAGAGGAAGAAAAAGATGATGTAACATTAATTTATTTTTTACAATGTATTGTAATTTAATTGTTTTCATTATTATTATTATTACGATTTACCTCATACAAAATCACAATAATTCCACACACAATTTGCAAATCAACTCAAAACAATCTCAATTTCTCAGTACTCAATTTCCACAGTCCATTCTGTTTTTTTTTTTTTTTAAGATCATCATATTCTAATTGTCTTTTGTTTGCGGGTACTTCTATTAGATTTTACATGAAGGATCCGCGGTTAACAATGTAGAGCGTTGAACCGCCGTAAAACGGTTTTAGTGTGTAATTATTTTATTTACATGAAACCCCAATCATGTAATTCGCGTGGATTTCCGCTCGTATGGAATTTTCCTTTTTCATATTTAATTACCCACTAAAACATGAATCTGCTCGAGTTTTTAGTGAATACACATGCGGTATTGTTTATTCACATTTTCCCGGTATAACTCGATTTTGTGTGCACTTTTTTTTGCAGTGCGGGAAATGAATGGATGTTTATTAGGAATTTTTAATTAAATACTTGTTGGTGATTTAATACTAAATATTTCTTTTCATTTTCAATGTATTAATAAAAATAAGCTTTATTATCCAACAAATAAAATAATTGTTATTTTTGGTATAATATTACGATAATCGATAGCCTTTTCTAAGGACAACTTATAACATATTATAAGAATTATATTGTTAATTTATTGTATATAAAATTGTCTGCAGAAATAAAGATGTTATATATATATATATATATATATATATATATATATTACGATAAGTACCCGTTTATTTTGACAACGACGAATATACAAAATCCAGGCGGAAAGACCACTAGTCGATAGTCAATTGGCAAAGTTTTACAGCATGTATTGTAATATTTTGTGTTATATGTAGGTGTTGTAGTAAGTTTGTTAATAAAGATTATGTATATATAATACGATAAGAACGATTGTTCGCCCCACCGTCCTTCACCCGTCATCACAATCATAGCATACGGCTTGTAATGATCGCCCAATTTAATTAATTTAACACTTAATTAAATGTGAGTTTCGTGAAGATTTGAAAGAAATATGAAAACACTTTGTACACTTTTCTTTATTTATTATCAGATGTTTGTAAAACATTGTTAATGATCACATGGTGATCGAAATGTACATCTGTTAATAAATAAATAAGTGAAGAAAAGTGTACAAAGTGTTTTCATATATTAATTAATTTAATTAAAAACTATTATTTTATGAAATAAATATAAATAAAATATTAAAAATCAACCAATAAAACAGAGATTAGATTGAATAACTTAAAAATTCTCGACTAGTTTCGAGTTATTAGCCCATTTAAATTTTAATTTAATTTGATTTACCTTGTATAAGAAAAATTACGTATTTTAAATTTTCTAAAATCAATTATGCTTAATACACTTTTATTTAATTTGCTACTGTAATATAATCAAGCTTTTTATACATCATATATGCACCTACCTACATTAATTTTCAACTATATTATTAAATCATCAATTCTCTGCGAGTTCGCAAAACGCATTTATTAAGTTATAATGGCCGAAAGTTTACAGGCACTTTTATTTCGTTATTGCGGAAGGTGTCGGTAAGACTGCTCGGTGCGCATGCATGCAGCATCTGGCCGAACATGGAATTCACGGCGGGCCATAAAAGACTTTTAAACGTTCCCCTGCCTGTAATGGATTTTTTATTATTGCAAATAATGCAGCACGACCGCGACTTCGAATTTTGTTTAGAGTCGCTTTTATAAAAGCTCATATTTTAATAGACTGTTCTAATTCTCTTGTTTGTTATTTTCGTTTAATGTGGGTGATTAAATGTTTAATGTGTCGGAGTAAATTAAGTTTGTTTAAGAACGGTTATTTGGTTGTGATTTTAGCGTTTCGTTTAAGGCATACGGAACTAATAATAATTAATTAAATAAAAACAATTTTTAAATAATTAATAAATTATTTCTTCTTTCGCTACATTTAGACAAAGTGTCTGACAAACAACTCAAAATCGTAATTGATTAATTATTTATATTTTCACTAAAAACTATTAAAAAAAATATCCTAGTTGAGCTATCATTTTTTTATAAGAAATTGTTTATGCAATAATAAAATATTATAAATAAGTTTTTCTCAAAAATAAAATGATAACCAAATTCTTTGATCATAGTAGAATTATTTCGTATTTAAATAATTCTTTTTATTTAAATAAATTCCATATATTAAAAATCTTTATTTTTGAGTATTACATTGTATCGAGCGTATGACAAAAATCGACGACGAAGTTGGCGTTGGAAGTCTCGAGTCATGTCTGTACGCGTGAAATGCTGGTACTTTACAAGAATAAATATTGTGTTAGTCTGTCCGGGCTGTCGACCTGGGGTCTTTCTGTCCAATAAATTGAATTTTACTTAATTCTACACAATTTATTCGATGATTGATTTTGAGTTACGTGAAGGGTATAATCAAAATAATTAACACTATTGTATCCTTTCCTCACACTCTATTTTCTAATGTTTAGACATATATTTCGAGTGCTATGCACTCATTATCAATAACAACTGAGGCACTCGAAATGTATATCAAAGCATTAGAAAATAAATAAATATTAAGTAACGTTCCTTTTGTTGTTTTTACATTAAAAATTTTTCTCGGATCAAAATGTGTTGCATTGTGCAATATTTTTATGATGTGCAAAAGCAGCAGGTGTACATTATGTAATTCAATGTCCGGCGTGGGTATTTGCCCGGGAAGAAGTTGTTTTAATGTGCATTTGTTTAACGTACTTACGTAGCGTAAGTCAAAAGTCACAGAGCTAAATGTGAAAATAATTTATTAATTATTTTCAAATTATTTTTATTTAATTTATTAAAGAACTGTGGCCTAGTGAATGATTACTCTTTTCTATTTGTATTAGAAAATAAAGTGTGAAGAAAGGATACAACATCGTTAATTATTTTAATTATTTCTACACAATTTGATATAGTTTCTGTATATTTCTGTTTATTAATTACATTCTAGGTTACAAATTTCCTATTCCATAGTAATTGATGTTAGTTTTAGAATTTAATTATTCATTCGATTTATTTCCAATTAACATTATTTTTATATATTTTCTATATAAAAACTCGTATTTATTCCTCGTTTTATTATCAATAATCCCTTTTAACTGATATTATTAGTAAAGGCATTTCGTTAAGGAAATAAGATATACACATTTTTTCCCGGGCGCTGAAAGCATGTTATCTAAATATTCATGGTACATTTAGTCGGCGGATGTTGGTTAGTGGCTGAGGAAATCATGGTTTTCGAGGTCATTATTACCTTGGATAACAGGACCGGGAAAAGCACAAAGGAATTTCTAAATGCCCTTTTCCATTATCTCGCCTGAAAGGGCCGAAGCTTTTGTAATTCATCGGATATTCTTTTCCCGCACTTTTTTTTACGCTACTCCTTCTCCTTTTCGCAAGATAACCGACAAATAAACGTCACTTATCCTTACCGCTAAATTCACACACTTTACAATAATTAAATGATTGAATATATTTTAAATAACACTAAGCAATGCCTGGAAATAATTTTAATAGGCTCGCTATCGCTCGCAATCTTGACTTTAAGCAATACCGGTCAATAATTCTAATAGGCTCGCTATCGCTCGCAATCCTGACACTAAGCGATGCCAATCAATAATCCTAAAAGGCTCGCTGTCGCTCGCAATCCTGACACTAAGCAATGTCAATCAATAATCCTAAAAGGCTCGCTATCGCTCGCAATCCTGACACTAAGCGATGTCAATCAATAATCCTAAAAGGCTCACTATCGCTCGCAATCCTGATACTAATCAAAGCCACTCAGTAATTCTAGTTGACTCTCTCGCAATCCTGACACTAAGCAATGCCAATAAATAATCCTAAAAGGCTCGCTATCGCTTGCAATCCTGACTCTAATCAAAGCCACTCAGTAATAATAGTTGACGCGCTCGCAATTCTGACATTAAGCGATGATAATTAGTAATCCTAATATGTTTTGCTCTCGCTCGCAATCCTGACACAGCCATTCCAGTCAATAAACCTTATAAAAATTCGCTGTCGCTCGTAATCCTGACACTAAGCAATGTCAGTCAGTAATCCTAATAGGCTCGATATCCTGACACTAAGCAATGCTAGTAAATAATCCTAATAGGTTCACTGTCGCCCGCAATCCTGACTCTAATCAAAGTCACTTAGTAATTCTAGTTGACTCCCTCGCAATCCTGACACTAAGCGATACTAATTAGTAATCCTAATAGATTTTGCTCTCCCTCGCAATCCTGACACAGCTATGCCAGTTAATAAACCTTATAAAAATTCGCTGTCGCTCGTAATCCTGACACTAAGCAATGTCAGTCAGTAATCCTAATAGGGTCGATATCCTGGCACTAAGCAATGCTAGTAAAAAATCCTAATAGGTTCACTGTCGCTCGTAATTCTAGTAGTCTCGCTCGCAATCCCCACACTAAGCAATGCCAATCAATAATCCTAAAAGGTTCGCTATCGCTCGCAATCCTGACACCAAGCGATGCCAATCTATAATCCTAAAAGGCTCGCTATCGCTCGCAATCCTGATACTAAACAAAGCCACTCCGTAATTCTAGTTGACTCTCTTGCACTAAGCAATGCCAGTCAGTTATCCTAATATGGTCGATATCCTGGCACTAAGCAATGCTAGTAAATAATCCTATCGCTCGCAATCCTGACACTAATCAAAGCCACTCCGTAATTCTAATAGTC
This sequence comes from Philonthus spinipes, assembly GCA_963082785.1. Classification (NCBI taxonomy): domain Eukaryota; kingdom Metazoa; phylum Arthropoda; class Insecta; order Coleoptera; family Staphylinidae; genus Philonthus; species Philonthus spinipes. The sequence goes on from OY720300.1 coordinate 2,527,520, forward strand.
TCGCTTGCAATTCTCACACTAAGCGATGCCAATCAATAATCCTAAAAGGCTCGCTATCGCTCGCAATCCTGATACTAATGACATTAAGCGATGATAATTAGTAATCCTAATATGTTTTGCTCTCGCTTGCAATTCTGACACAGCTATGCCAGTCAAGAAATCTTATAAAAATTCGCTGTCGATCGTAATCCTGACAATAAGCAATATCAGCCAGTAATCCTAATAGGGTCGATATCCTGGCACTAAGCAATGCTAGTAAAAAATCCTAATAGGTTCACTGTCGCTCGTAATTCTAGTAGTCTCGCTCGCAATCCCCACACTAAGCAATGCCAATCAATAATCCTGAAAGGCTCGCTATCGCTCGCAATCCTGACACCAAGCGATGCCAATCTATAATCCTAAAAGGCTCGCTATCGCTCGCAATCCTGACACTAATCAAAGCCACTCCGTAATTCTAGTTGACCCTCTCGCAATCCTGACACTAAGCAATGCCAGTCAGTAATCCTAATATGGTCGATATCCTAGCACTAAGCAATGCTAGTAAATAATCCTATCGCTCGCAATCCTGACACTAATCAAAGCCACTCCGTAATTCTAGTAGTCTCGCTCGCAATTCTCACACTAAGCGATGCCAATCAATAATCCTAAAAGGCTCGCTATCGCTCGCAATCCTGATACTAATAACATTAAGCGATGCTAATTAGTAATCCTAATATGTTTTGCTCTCGCTTGCAATCCTGACACAGATATACCAGTCAAGAAATCTTATAAAAATTCGCTGTCGCTTGTAATCCTGACACTAAGCAATGTCAGCCAGTAATCCTAATAGGATCGATATCCTGGCACTAAGCAATGCTAGTAAATAATCCTAATAGGTTCACTGTCGCTCGTAATTCTAGTAGTCTCGCTCGCAATCCTCACACTAAGCGATGCCAATACTAATCAAAGCCACTCAGTAATTCTAGTTAACTCTTTCGCAATCCTGACACTAAGCAATACTAATTAGTAATCCTAATAGGTTTTGCTCTCCCTCGCAATCCTGACACAGCTATTCCAGTCAAGAAACCTCATAAAAATTCGCTGTCGCTCGTAATCCTGACTCTAAGCAATATCAGACATAATCCTAATAGGGCCGATATCCTGACATTAAGCAATGCTAGTAAATAATCCTAATAGATTATCCTGACACTTATCAAAGTTACTCAGTATTTGTAGTAAGCTTACTATCGCTCGCAATCCTAACACTAAGTAATGCCAATCAGTAATCCCAATAGCTTCATTTTTGCTCACAATCCTGACACTAAGCAATGCCAGTAAAAAATCCTAATACCAGCAAATAGTGTTTGTTTTATTTTGACATATTTCATCAAGAACTAAAAACAGCAACCTAAAAATTTTGAGGAGCAATTGTTAAAAAAATTTAATCTACTTTTTTTAAGTGCTATTTTCCAAGTATACCAACTCTGAGACATTCCACTCGTTCTTCGCGCAAATTCCGTCCAAAATTGAACGCACGCGAAACTCGCAAAAACACAAATCCCCGACATCCTCAAACAATTAAACTAATAAAAGAACAGTTACCGCGGCGCGAACACAAAACCCGATAAAACTAAAAATCTAATTGGCAAGTAACTGTTCAGGCGCGATCCGCCGAACGGAAACACATCATTTCCATCCCGACATGTCATGTCGAACCGGGGCACATACAAAAAAAAACATACCCACATCCACGTCTGTGAATCACAAAAATAATAAGCGCGCGTGTGGCGAGAGAGAAGACGCGAGAAAGAGAGACGACGCTAATTACTACCCGCGTACCCGGGATTACTCCCACCTGTCGCAAGGTTACCTGCATGCGTGGTATAAAGCAGACACAAAGGTGATCATCACATTCATTCTTCGCTCATCCAGTTTGGAGATTAATTGTGTTGTGCAGTTTGAAATAAAATTAAAAAAAAAAACATCTTGATTTAATAAAATTGGAAAATAAACAAAGCGATTTTTTGAGATTGTTTTCTTTTTAAAATTGTGTGTTCTATGGTGTATGGATTTGAGTTGTTAGGCTGCGATTCGAAATGAGTGCAAAACACGTAAGTTTGAATTAAATTTTGTTACCTTCATGATTTTCTTAAATAATCATTTCTTTTTATCAAAGAATTGATTAACACTTAAGTGAAATAATGAAAATCTAAATTAGAATTAATAAGGAAGTTTAGTTTTTTTTTCCATGTGTCATTTTCAAGAGAATAATTAATTAATTAATTAATTTTAAATTCTTTTCTTCTAATTTGTTGATTGTTAAGGCTTTCACTTGGTTATACATTTTGAGTTTATTAAATAAAACACTTTTCCAATTTGTTTGTATAACTTTTTCTTCTAATTCTAAATTAGATTTTTAATGCATTAATTTCACCAACTATAATAGCGTGAATGAAATTCGGTATCAAATGTTTACAAAGTTAGACTATTTCTAAATATTTGATATATATGAAATAAATATGAATAAATTATTAAAAATCAACCAATAAAACACAGATTAGATTGAATAATTATAAATTCTCGATTAGTTTCGGGTTATTAGCCCATTTTCAAGAGAATACAATATGAACTACCAATATCTAAATATTAAAACGATTAATTTGATATATAATTTTCATATTTTTGTTTGAAGGCCCGCTTTGCAACTGGAGATCACTAGATTTCGTAAAAAGTGATTTCTGTTTTGCGGTATTTTTTAATATCGAGTTTACCAAAATAGTATATTAATCCATATAATTTATAAATTTAAAATAAACAGTCATATTTTATCGAAATTCAATATTAGTAAACATTCAATGTTACTAAGAATTTACGAACGGATTTTAATTTTTTTTTGAGCAAGATGGTCAGTTGATAACATGTTTAAAATAACTTGAAAATTATATCAGTTGTGTGAAGATTACTCTGCTTATAACATTTTGCGTAAAAATTCTTAATAAACTGTGTTATACATTGTAATTCAATTTTAATAAATAAAACATATTTTACATTAATCATAATAAATTAAAGACGACGCAAGCGCCACCTTTTGCCTATATATAATTATAATTTTCGATTTCTCAATACATTTATCTTGTAACATATAATGTAAAAAGCCACTTAAAAAAACATCTTGTGGACTTTTTTCTTGTGGCTGTTTTACGAAATTTTGGCAACCACTGTTTAATATAATTCTTTATTTTCGGTGAATTTGTTTTTCAGTTTTTGACATTTAAGAATATTGTCTCTCCTGCAGAATTCCGCAAATTCAGAAAGTTCACCAGTTTTCATAGGGGCGACTACTAAAATTTAAACATAGGGCTCCTCTCTCTTATTTATATACCAAATAACCGAATTAGTCTTTGAATTTTTATTTCATGAGTTGTCTTGCTATGCAGAAGAAAAGCATCTAGTATAGAATAATATATTTGTGAATAACTTTAAATTATACGGAAAAAGTTCCCGTTTCCGTATAATTTAAAGTTATTCACAAAAATCCACTTTTGTCCATGCATACCCATTTGTTCAATGAAAATATTCAAAATTTAATGAAATTTGTTTTTTCTTCCAGCAGTTTAAAAAAATCTCAAAATCTATTGATGATCTTCTTTACGTTGGTTGTTGGTTGTGGATACTTTAATTATTTAAATAAAAATACTTGTCCTTTCTCCTACTGATTTCACCGTCACACATTTTGGCCCAAAAAGTAACCAACAGATTTATAATTTTATACAGAATATTTAAAAATAATAAGTAGGAGAAAGGACAAGTATTTCTATTTAAATAATCTATTGATTGATGATGTTAAAAAAAACCTTAGGTTATATACACATATCTTTATTCAGACAAATACATTTTTACAAACATTGTGTATATTCATTAAAATAAAGGTTTGGCTATCGATCGAAGTCCTTCGATATTTATTTTACAAGAAAAAAACAATTCTCCATTTTAATTTATGAATCCCATGTACATGGAGTCTTATGTGAACGGTTTAAGCGAGACACGACGATTAACGTTTTTAGATGCGACATTGATTAAAATACGATAACTTTCTTCACAGACCTGAGAGAACGTTAGAATTTAAAGAATTAGGATCAAGAAAGGCTTTATCTTAATTAAACCCAAGAGCCAATAAAATAGAGGTTTTGTGTTTTCTTACAAAAATTCCTAAAATTGAAACATTTTTCGCTCAATTTTCGAAGGTCTAATTCACGCGTCTAATGTATGAAAACATTATTTTTTTAATAATACATAAATTAATACAGTCGATGCTTCCATTCATTTGGAATATTTTGGTATAATTTCAAGTTATTCCTCAAGTTTGGGATTTTTCACCAAAATCATTTCTTTTTAAATGTCCTTTAAAAATATTAAAAATTTGATTATTTTTTTTTTTTTTTCGATTAATTGTGAAATAAATGTATTTTCCAGAAAAAAGCATTGCCTATTCATATACGCTATTTGATTAATGCATTTCAATTACAAAGAGTTGTATGAGAACAATTCAACCGATCGACGTTTTTTTTAGCACAACATAAGATATCTTTGTTAAAAGCTGCAATAATTTTTAAGTTCCAATATTCTGATATTGGAACTTAAAAAATATATTTGGGAAGAATTTATCTGCATTTCGTCTCAAAATCATTAAAATGGTGCAACCACCATTTTAATGATCATTAATGATTTGGAGGCGAAATTCAGATAAATTCTTCCCAAATCAAATTTTTAAGTTCCAATATTCTGTTGCAGCTTTTGTGCTTGCCAACAAAAAATCCCAAAATTTGACATTTTTCCCTCATATATACAAACATCTTTATTCAGACAGCAGAATTACAATTCTTTACAAATATTTATATTTACAATACATATCAATGGGTTAGTAGTCTGTCATGGGCTATCGACCGGAGATCTTTCTGCTCTTTTTCTTTTCCTCAATTTCAAAGAATCAATTCACGCGACTGCTGCATAAAAACTATTTATTTCATCCAGAAAATTAAATACTTGATGTCTGAATTGATTGGGATTATATATATATATAAATATCTTTATTCCCAAAAGTAACCAACAGATTCATAATTTTATACAGAATATTTAAAAACAACAATTTATATATACATACAATGCACTTCAAGGAAACGGCCATCGACCGCAGGTCTTTCAGCTTAGATTTGGATCATTTTGGTACAATTTAAAGTTATTTTGCTAATTTCGGATTATTTAAATAAAAATAGTTGTCCTTTCTGCTACTTATTATTATTTAAATTATTTATTTAAATAATTAAAGTCTCCACAACCAACAACCAACATAAAGAAGATTAATTTCTGATTATTCACGTTATCGTTACGGCTATTTTTTATACCACTTTAAAACTATTTAAAAGCAATAATTAAAACAAAAATTAAGACGATTTTCTGCCTTTTGTTTTCGATTTTTTTAAGCTAATAATTTATTTTATTCCTTTTATTATTATCCTTATTTTTTTAAGAACGTTATCACTAGAACACTAAACACGGAAAGAATAGCCGTCTAGGGTGAAATTCGCGGCAGAAACGGCGGAGGAGGAAAGGAAAACAAAAAAAGTTAATCGCCCCTTTCCATCATTTCACGCACATTTAAGCCGGCTTTCATCTTCATTTTATTATCTCTTATTGCGTGCACTAATTGAAATAAATACCGTTTTTTTTTTACTTTTTTTCGCTTGTTTTGTTCGCGACTCTTTTCGGGAGACGAGAAAATTGTTCCGTTCGGGGATCAAATAAATGTCCGAAATTATTCCTGATTATTCAGAAATGGAATTGCTTGAAGGTTTTAGATTAATTTAAATAAATCGAGCACACAATTAAATCAGCTTGGTTTATTTGAATAAATATGAAACGTCAAAGGCTTTAGATGTACATAAATTAATCAACCATTATTAGAGTTATTTAAATTAAAAATTTAAATAACTCTAATAATTTGCCACAAATCTCTTAAACCAAGAAAATCTAAACCAACTCTGCCTAATATGAAACCTTAAATCCTCCAAAATTTCACCATCCTGATTCCACTATTCATACATTCATCTCACCTTTCATCGAAAAATAAAAAAAAAAAAAACAATGTGGTAGTATATTAAATAAAAATGATTTGAAAATAATTATTAAATTATTTTCACATTTTGCTGTGTGACTTATGACTTACGTTACGTAAGTACGTTAAACAAATGCACATTAAAACAACTACTTCCCGGGCAAATACCCACGCCGGACATTGAACTACATAATGTACACCTGTTGTGACCAAGTGAATGAATACTCTTTTCTATTTATAAATGTGGTAGTATTTGCACTTTGCTTATGTAGTACAATGTTTAAGTAAACATTACAAGCAAAATGTTAGAGTGAAAAAATGTCAATATTTCAGAAGTTTGTGCGAGTTTAAAAATACTAAATGATTGAAAAAAAAATGTAGATCGGATAGAGGTTTCACTGATTTACTATTCGATGCTAAGGAAGTCGCTTTTCTATTAGATGTTGACCCAAACTTCGAAAATAGTGGTTTAAGAACAGAAGAATTAAAAAGCAGTTCAGTTATGAAAATGACAACGAAACAATGGCGAGCGAAGAACTAAAATTTAAAGTTAACTGCGTCAATAGCATATTAGATATGACCATGCAATTTGTACAAGAAGGGTTTCAATTTTTATCAACTTATTCAAATAATAAATTAAAGACGACGCAAGTGCCATCTTTTGCCTAATTTCAAGTGGCATCGTCAATGATTTGAGTCTACAAAGTAGAAGACCGAGAATCATTGTTTCGTCCACTAAAGGAAGGCGAATTTGTCCTGTTTATGAAAACAAGGAAAACGAAATTCACATTTAAGGAAATGTTCAGCCACTATTCAAATAATTTTTATTTAGACCCAGGATACAACATAGAGTTTATATATATGTTGTTGTTTTTTTTTTACACCGTTGTCTATTTATAATAATTATTCTATTCATGTATGCATTCTGATATAAGAGACAAGCAGCATTAATTTAACCTCAGCTATTGAACCGTAGCGGGATACTGTTTCAGATTGAGATTATCCCATTCTCATATTTAATTACAATAATTATAAATTTAAATTTTAGCTCGGAATGTGCTGTATTTAGCAGCAAAAAGTAAACATTACATCGACCATTAAATAAATCACCTCCCCTGCATTCAAACAAATCTTCCAAATGAATCACTTTTAATTAACATAAAATCCACCTTTAATTACCCCCGAAATCAGCGTTCACAACACAAACACTAGTTTAATTTATAATTACCCCCGGGCATCGCGCAACCCTACCGCTGTGCGTAAAATAAATTCCCGCCTAATTGAAAATCGATATAAAGACCGACACGCACGTGAACCGAACGAGCCGGAATGAAAAAAAAAAAAACAAGCGATTTTCGTTCCGGCCGTTCGGGGCGGCAATTAAACGCGGCATAAACATAAGTATCCATCGATTCGCAATTTTCGGCCGCCGGAACGCATTCAGATCGTTTGATTACTTAACGATTGATGGTGATGAGTTGCCGCTGCCGCAAATTAAATGATTCCATTCCGCATATGCATGCGCTACACTAATGGAATGGTTTATTTAAGCTTAATGCATTGTCATTACCATTGTTGTTGTTAATTACGTGAAATTGATTATTCTTATAATTCAATTGCGGCGGTGTGTTCTGTGTTTGCAGTTGATGGACAAATATTTAGTTATTAATCGAATGTATAAAAAATGGTGTTTGAAAATATTATGTTTCGCAACTTAAAGTTACCGAAACGGCATATTTTAGTAAATGTGTGTTAAGTAACAAAGTTTAATCCTAATAAAAAAAATAGTAAAACATAAACATGCATAAATTTGAATTTATTTTAGTAACATTCATTCATTTATTATTCATTCACTTGGTCACAGTTATTAAAATTAATTAAATAAAAATGATAGGGCAGAAAGACCCCAGGTCGATAGCCCGGACAGACTAACACAATATTTGTTTTCTTATTTAAATATAAATGTATATATACAATTATGTAATGATGTTGTCTGAATAAAGATGTTTGTATATATAAAAATGATTTGAAAATAATTAATAAATTATTTCCACATTTAGCTCTGTGACTATTGACTTAGGTTACGTAAGTACGTTAAACAAATGCACATTAAAACAACTACTTCCTGGGCAAATACCCACGCTACTCTATAGTTTGATGTGATTTTATCGCTTTTGAAAAATTCTTCCCATAACTATTTATAGGAAGAATTTTTCAAAGGCGATAAAAACACACCAAATCTTCTAATTTCCTAATAGTTTTAGGAAATTAGAAGATTTGATGTGTTTCCTATAACTATTATAGGAAATTAGAAGATTTGATGGGTTTTTATCGCCTTTGAAAAATTCTTCCTATAAATAGTTATGGGAAGAAGTCTTCAAAGACGATAAAAACACATCAAATCAATTTATAACGAGAAATTAACAACAGTTTTTGTTGCAAAAATTATATTTTTTTCCATTATATGAAAATTCTGCACATAACTAATAGAGATCGGCATTTGAACTTCAGGGAAGGAAGCTTTAAATGCGGCAAACAGATTACCAATAATTATCATGTGAACCGTAGTATATAACCGGTTTCGACCATAGATCATTCTCAAAGAGTATTGGTGTTCAAAAAATGGTTGTACATCAATACTCCTTGAGAATAATCTAGGATCAAAACACGCAGAATAAATGATTAATTGTGAAACAATTCAAGCGTTTTTCGTCTTCTTTTCAAAGCGATTTAGTTTTGCAATGAATGTCGATGATTCGTCTCGACTGACCCATGATTTACGATGCTTGGGATTCTCATTCTCATTTATCTTCACCTATCGATAGATAAATGACTTTATTGTGTATCTATCATGTAGCATTTCACATATGCTTTTTCGATTTTCTTGCTGTCTTTCATTGAGTTTAAGTGGAACTCATTCTCCCACTTTCTGAACCTTTCCCATAACTTTCAAACGAATGGCTTTCTGCGTCAAATTCAATTGATTCGTGAGTTATTGCTGAGTTTGAGTGTCATTTTAATCCAATAAGGCTTACAATTCTTTGTCTGAGAATTTGTTCGGTGGTTTCTCACGGTTTTTGTTTCCTACGTCAAAATCATCACTTTTGAATTTTTTGAACCATTCGAAATATTGAGAGCAGGATTACCGTCAGCTTCGATAAGCATTCGATGCAGCTAATTTTTTTTTATGACAACAGAAAGTTAATGCCGTCCGTAAATTGTAATTCGTAGGCACAAACACGACATATTTAAGGTAATCGAAAAATATTTCGGTGTATGAAAATATCGATGTTGTGTGTTAAAAATCATTGTCGGTTATTAATAGGAAATGAGGGCGCTGCAGAAATGGTCCCTAAACTGATGCTACCATCTATATGTAAATTATGGTTTTATAATTCTACACCTGCTATATAATATTTATTTTTGAGAGTTGCATTAAATTACCTTACAATATTTACATCATTACAAACATTCACTAATTAATTGTTGCAAGCGAGTTACGTAAAGATGATGTAATTGAATAAAAACTGTAAACTTTTCTTCGCTGAATACTTATTTGGTCCATTTGAAGATGATGTGATTGAATAAAAACTTTAATCTTTTATTCACTGAATATTTATTTGGTCCATTTGAAGATGATGTAATTGAATAAAAACTGTAAACTTGTCTTCACTGAATATTTATTTGGTCCATTTGATTTATTTGATCCAATGGTATTTGTATATCCTTTTATAATGATGACTTTGTGATTGAAATGTTTATTCGGAACAAATAAAAAAATAGTGAAGAAAAGTTTACATTTCTTATTCAGAAAATGGCAAGCCTCAGAAAATGGCTATTGATCATAGGTCTTTTCTGTCCATTTTTGTACAGTTCTTGTCGTTTTATTTCATAGCTTTAAAATAACACCAATAAATTAAAACTTGGTTTATTCATTTATTCACTTTTTATTTACACGTTAGATGTGCATTTCGTTCACAATGTGGACATTATCAATAACAAACTATTTAAAACTAAATTCTTAAAACTAATAGATCGGTGTATATCGAGCGTATAACAAAAATTGACGATGAAGTTAGCATTGGAAATCTAAAATCATGTCTGAACTGAAATCACACTCGCACGCGTAAAGTATTGGTTGTAATGTTGACCACAACCAGTATTTCATGCATGTGATCTTAGTACAGACATGACTCGAGACTTCCAACGCCAACTTCGTTGTTGATTTTTGTAATACGCTCGATATATAAAAGGGATTATTGAAAAAAAAAAAAAAAGAAAGTAATTGAGGAGATGGGTTGTCGGAATTGTTTGTCGGAGGGTTTACCTTATTTCTTATTATTTTAGGTAAGTGGGATTATTGAAAAAAAAACAAAAGGTAATTAAGAAGGAGATGGATTGTTGAGAATGTTTCGGGCAAGATTTCAAAATTTTGTTTATATATATATTATGTAGGTAATAATTCCAGCAGATGACGTAGGTCATAATTTAAAAATACTTTTTTATTTTTGAAAATTTCTATGGCCTTAAGCATATTTGATTGGACTGTTTTAATCATAGAGAATATACTAGACGAGTAATGATGTGGTGGTGTAGTCCGATATATCGCGTCTGAAAACATAAACATAAACACAAGTGGAACGTCGCAGCTGTTCGATTTCCCGCTTAAATTTAAATTATTTATCATTGTTTATGATGGTCGGAATTCTTTAGCATAGTCGAATCATGAAAATATCTGTTCATTTCACGGTATTAATATCATAATTGACCAAAAATATGCAGACTTATTATTACTTGTTATGTTATTACATACCTGATGGTAATTCGAAATTGTAAATAAATATAATTTTATATTTTGACATCAGGATAATAACCGTAAGACACAAATAATAGTGTAAATGAATTATTTCCAATGACTTTAATGAAGGGTTCGAAGAATTCACGAAATAAAACAATGACAATATAACAATAATCACGAATCAGACTATAAACACAAGCAGAAATGAGCAAATAAAACACTGACAATTAAAAGTCAAAAACACCAATACGAGCTAGTAATTCAATAAAGCACTGATGAGTTTGTGTATTGGGTTAGCCGTCAAAATCAGCTGTGAAGTTACTTTGTGTTTACAAATTTTGTATTCCCCTTACGTTTTTCCCCTGTATGTTGGATGACAACAAACGGTGCGTATGCTTCCTCTAGTTATTCTAACTCTATGATTTTAATAGTTAAATATTGCTTACTGAAAACATGTTGTTATAGCGTTGTTAGCTGTAGCTGATTTTTTTGGATTTTTTTATTTATCATTATCATGTTTCTTTTTAAACCTCCAAACACAAATACACATATTTCACAACTCACCTAACATAAAAGCAAACAAAAAACGGAACACTTTTACTTTTTTTATATACATATATACATTTCATTTCAGAGAACCCAATTATGCACCCTTCTCATTGTGCAGCTAAATAATTGAGGCCTCCCTACAATGGCGCGCGACAATCGGGCCGTAAAGATATAATTGATATGCGTGAGAGGAAAAAAAAAAGCACCGACTGAATTTTAATGCAGGATGTGACTCTTTTGAATACACGCCGTACTAAATAACGACGAAATGTGCAGGACAAAAATAAAAGAGAATTGTAAAAATCAGGAGCGCGCCATTAATCAAAGTGTTCGAAAACGGGGAAAACGCGCACGAATCATTTAATTTCTATTAATGTCCGCTCGTCCTTTTTGATGAATGTGCAATTCAAGTCGAGAAATGAAGATACAGTCATTTTTTATTTTGGGTGGATGGGATAAAAAAAATAAGCGGGTTACATTTACAGCAGGAAATAAGCTTGTGCATCGGAGTGGATATACATACAGAGTCGCTTTATTAACGCAATTTATATTAAATAAAATATTTAGTCTTCAACTACAACGAGTAAGAATTTTTAAATAAATCACTGACGTAAGCACAAGGAGTTTTTTTTTATGGGAAGGGAGTTTTGAAAAAAAAATGTTGAAATAATAGAGTATGTGGTGTTTTTGAGAAAATTGCTCGAATCGTTCAACAATTGTTTTCTCGAGCTGAATTGAGTAATTCATTAGAGTTCTCGAGAAGTTTGAGTCATTCTGAGTCCTCTCCATCCAAACGACATCGCCATGAAAGAAAAACTCGCAGCCCATCCCCACTCAAAAATATATTTCAAAACGATGAAAATTATGTACACGTTAAACTTAACATTTTCCATTATCCAGTTTTACTGTCCCAATATTGAATATGTACAAACACTGCCATGTATATAATTGTGGCAACTTCGCAATCCAATTGTAAATTTCTGTGTGTTTCCAGATGGATCGCTCGCGGTTAATTTGCGCGGCGGCACTGCTGGCTTTGTCTTTGCTGGCCGGGCGGACACAAAGCGCGACGACAGCCACGCTGAAGGACATTTTCAATCTAAACACCCAGACACTCCAGAGGGTGCCGAGGGACAACAAATACTACCTCAGCCGATACGGTTCCGGTGCCGGACCGGAAGACGGCGCCGTCGGCGGCAGCAGGACGCTCAAACCGGAAGAGAGCCCCGAGGCGAGACAAGGGGAGCCCGGCGCCGTCGAGAAGCGCTGCAGCCGGTGCAACGATTACGACCGATACGACCGCTACGACTCGCGATCTAGATACTACGATGATGTCAGATATGATACTAGAAAATCTAGGTATCCGGATTATGATTATGATAGGTACGACGGCAGGGGTTATGATAGGTACGACAGGTATGATTACAAGGGGTACGACAGCAGGGGGTACGACAGGTACGACTCGAGGACGTATGATAGGTATGACAGGGATAGATACGATCCGAGGGACAGGTATTACGATCGCTACGATAGATACGAGAGTAGGGACAGGTATTTAGATAGAGGAATCGGATACGATAATAGGGGCTATGATTATAGAGGCTACGATAGAGGGTATGACAGATATGGGTCAAGGCCAGAAACTTACGGTTCCGGATATGCTAGCTCATGGACTTACGGAGGCGGAAGAGGGGACGATTATTACAAGGATCGTGGAGGATACAGGGATCAAGGGTAAGTTCAAACTTTTAATTTCATAATTATTAAAATTAACAACCGAAAGCCCTACAATTTTAATTTAGAAAACTTTCTCGTGCTCTTCAAAGATTAATAATTTCACAAAATTATTAATCTAACCAAGTTTTTCTTAAAAAAAAGTTTTTAATTCATAATTTCCCTTTTTATTTTAAAAGTAATTTCCTTATTAAAAATATAACAAACTATAAAAATTACAGAATGATTTTAATTATTTGTTTTAAATTATTTTAAATTAAATATATAAATATTTAAATAAATATATAAATATCTATAAATTATTTTGATTAAAAAACTCTCATTACTTATAATAAATGTAAGAAAACGCAAGCATTGCACATGAAACACACTAATCTAACGAGTTTCGAAAAACAGAAATGGCCTTCACTAGTTATCCCTACGCTAGATGAATGCCGGCTGATCATTTTATTAAATGAATCTCATTATTTAATTGATTTAATTTAATCAATCGCTCACTTATTTTCGTGTGGAAGCACATCAAATACTTGACGAGACGAAATAAGGGGGTTTTGAAGCGATGGTATTTCGTTTTCCGAAAAGCGAAGAAGGGAAGCGCGCTCGAGAGTTGATGAAGGCTTTCCCTCCGCCCTTGTATCAGCATTACAACAAACTACTAAAATTAATAATCAACAAGCGAGCTGTTTATATTTCCAGTGATAACAACGTAAGCTCCGGCCCCCGCCGAACGCGCTTTAATCTCCTCGTAATTAAGATTAAGCCCGGGAATTGATAACGTCTCGATTCGTTCGCGGGACATTCCGGAATGTCAGCGGGGAATTTCACGCGAAGTAATTGTGACGGCAATAAACACATTAATTAAAAGAAATTATGGCCGGAAAGTAATTAATGATTTTAATATTCAAAATAAAAAGAATTTCAGTAATAAAATTTGTAATCGACTTACGTTTCCAACAATAAACACTTGCAATGAAACACTTTTTCCTTCACTATTATAACTTGCATTGTTATAACATTAAACTTTTGATACTTCAAATCTATAAAATTTGATTATTGGGAATGTCAGATCTTATTTATTAAGTACCTTGTAAAATTTCATCTACAACATCCTATATGAATAAATACTCTTTTCTATTTATAAAGAAAAGAGTATTTATTCACTTGGTCACAGTTATTTAAAAAATAACTGTGACCAAGTGAATTATTTAAATAATATATGTTTTACCACTTAATAAAGCGCTGCAGCGCCAGGTATAAAGTGGTACCGTTCAGCGACACCGCTTTTGTAAAGCGCTGCAGCGCTATAGTTCCCTGAACGCGCCCAATGATAAGTTGAGATTGTCGAAGTACAGTCAGTCCATGTACAAAAAATTGTTTCATTTGCTAAAATTTCTCAACATTTAAGTGTAAATTATTAATTATATACGAACTATATATCTTGTTTAGGTAAAGCATCAATTTTCGTGAGAAAAATTAAATCATCTTGATAGGCGAGAACCTGGCAAGTTAATGATGATAACAAATCGTTTATGATCAAAATAAAAAGTGAAGCGCCTAAATTGGAGCCTTGGGGTATACCAGAGGTAGAAATTAAAATATTATATTTAAATCCTGTATAGAAAATATGATATTCGGGCTTCCAAATTGTCAACAATTTTATAATTGTTGACAATTTAGAAGCATAGTATTATACAAGACGTCGATTTTTATGTTAAATCAAAAATATCTAAAGAAAACGTAGATTGGAATATTTTTTACTCATTTTTGTGCATATTCTAAAAGAGCAAGTGATAATAACGTTATACTGGTAAAGTAAAAAGTGTTTTTATTAATTATAAAATATTGCTTGGAAAAAAAATCAACGAAGATATTTAAAGTATTTTTAGTTCTGATGTTTCGACACATAACCTGCAGATAATTTTGATTATAAAAAAATTACAATAAAAAAATCCTTATAGTCGATTAACTGCTGGATAAGTGACATAATGGCTGAATAATAAATACTTTAAATATCTTCGTTGATTTTTTTTTTTCAAGAAATATTTTAATTAATAAAAACACAAGCTTCACGTTTAAAATAGTTACTTATTTAACATCACTTATTAAAACATGAATGATAATATAAAATATATTAACACCAACATTAATTTTATTTAAATTAACTGTAACATTATTACGCAATTGTAATGTGTATTTAAATTATCTAAAATTACTGCGCGCAAAAGCAATATTTTGTAATTAATAAAAACACTTTTTACTTTACCAGTATAACGTCATTATCACTTGCTCTTTCAGAATATGCACAAAATATTCCAGTCTACTTTATTTATATATTTTAAATATTTTTTATTGGCTTCTATCAACATCCCCAAGACTCAATTTAATAAAATTTATGTATTTTTTCACGAAATCCGAATCAATTTAATTCAATAAGAAATTATTAACAGAATAAAATGCTCCATTAAAATCTGTATATAACATGTCAAGTTGAACGCCATTATCAATTACTTCGCCTAAATACTGAATAATAATTGCAAGGATAATTACAGATGATTCTTTCGGTCGGATTTATACCAACAGAATCAACTGTTTATTTTCCACTTAATTATAATTTAGAATTTTATCTTTGAATTGTAGAAATTTTCAATGTACAACATTGAGGTATAATTTAAATTTAGTTAAATATAAAGTGGAAAAGAAACATCTCTGATGGGATTTGAACCCACGTCCTCCGATTGCAGGCCGGGTGCGCTGTTTCTTTTCCAATGTTGTACATTGAAAATTTCTACAATTCATAGATATAAATATAATTTAAAAGGAATAACAATTTAGTTTAATTAATTTAGAATTTTATTTTTATAAATTTATCATTGATAAAAAATGGGCATTTTTTTTTTTTCAAATTTCCTCTCATACACGGGTATCGGTCTATTGTAATAATTTTACCCAGTATCCTTTGTATATTTGTAATTTCAAATTGCACCAGTATGAATGGTGTCCCCCAAGGCTCTGGACCAGTCCCGCCAGGTTCTCGAATCGGTTGCTTGATAACCTGACGCTTATTCTGCCTCGCCAAAAATGGGCCTTAATTTAAAAAAAATAAAAACTAACTTTTTATATTTGCGATTACCAAGAAATCATTAAACATTATAGATGTATCCCAACCCAATTGCTTTCACCGTTGCATAAATTTTACTCGATTTTAGATTTACTAGTTATTATAAATAATAGAAAATTAGAACTTAACATTTACAAAAAAATAAAATAAAAAGTAAAGACTATAAATTGGACCCTTTGAGTATACCTAACGTCACCAATAATAAATAATTTATGAACAAAATGAAAAGTAAAGTCCATAAATTGGAGTCTTGGGGTATACCTAATGTGACCAATAATAATTAATTAATGAACAAAATGAAAAGTAAAGGCCATAAATTAGAGTCTTAGAGTATACCTGATGTGACCAATAATAAATCATTTATGAACAAAATGAAAAGTAAAGTCCATAAATTGGAGTCTTAGAGTATACCTAATGTGAACAATAATAAATCATTTATGAACAAATAAACAAGTAATGGCCATTAATTGGACCCCGGATTTATACCTAACATGACCATTTATTTTTTCATCCATCAAAACGGAATTCCAAAATATTTTTTTTAAAAGGCCACTAGATGGTGTCATCCAGGATAACAATGAGTAAAAGGATAACTAACATGTTACTTATCGTCGCCAATAGATGACGTTCTCAATCCAACGATGTTATAACAACGAACATGTGGAAAGAAATGAGATTTTTTTAAAACGGTTTTTTATTATTTTTTTCCTAAATGTAAGGCGTAATAAACAATTATATAAAAAAAAACGTATTTATAATATCGTTTCATCTGTTTGCGAAAGTTGGACGTTTATATTCTCACTGGGGACAGCGGAGCAGACTGTCTGAAAACGGTACTATCTCGCTCGAAATGGAACGTATTAGTTATACCAGATGTAGGGATAAAACATTAGTAATATGTATTAATAATAATATAAAATAAATATATTACCATCAACATTAATTTTATTTAAATTAACTGTAACATTATTACGCAAGTGTAATATGTATTTAAATTATTTAAAATTACTGCGCGCAAAAAAAATCAGAGCTCTGCACAAAACTAAGTAGCACGTGACAGCATCCGGAATGTATTTCCGGTTATGAAATGATTACAAAATAGTAACGACACACAAATCGCCGAGATCGTGCAGTATTGATTACACGTAATTGCGTCGTTATTTTTCGGCACTTCCTGGCCTCAAAAATAATTAAATAAAATATATTTTTCAAGTACATTATATTTAAATTACAATGAAATTAAACAAGGAAAATTTCTGGTAATGATCAATAAAATTCGATCAATTCCTCTTTAATATTTTAACTTTTGATTTATTTTCTCGCTTAACACTAGTTGAAACATGCTGTAACAATTAGATAAAAATTGAATAAATGTGAAAATAATTTATTAATTATTTTCAAATCATTTTTATTTAATATTTTTAAATAACCATGAATAAGTGAATAAAAACTCTTTTCTATTTGTTTCAATTTACAAGTTTAAATTAAAAATAATATGCAACATTGAACAGTAGTACAAAATTTTCATGATTTTTTTTTCATTTGTTCAGTTTATTCAGTGGTTATTATGATTAGAAATCTCGTAAATGTTTTTTGTACTTCTCCTTTCTTTTTTTCCTTTTTTTGTTAAATTGCTTTAATACTTATCTTGAAAATCTCGTTTCGTATGAACACACATTTTTATTCAGACACATTTTTATTCAGACTATAAAAGTAATGCAAAATTGTAAAACATAGTAAAACATAAAGTAGTCTAGGCTATCGACCAGAGGTCTTTCTACTTTCTCGTTTCATTTATTTATCTTTCAGTTTTTTTTTCTTTTCCCCTCCTTTTTCTTTTATATTTCTTTTTTGTTATATTGCTTTAATGCACGTGTTGAAAATCTCTTCTCGTTTATTTCTCTTTCGTTCCTCCCCTTCCCCGTCTGTCCCTTTTCCTTTCTTTTTTTTTTAATTATGAGCGTAAAATGTGCACAATTTGTAAAATTCGAAGCGGCGGGCCCCGGCAATAAATTACAGTTGCACCGAACTTTGGCAAAGCTCAGAGCTTAGTGTCGGCTCCGGGCCGGGTCCGGAGCTTTTATAAGTGATATATTGTCTGCGGTGCAACACCCGGCTCCCGACGGCTCTATTTACAATTTACATGACCACTTAACTAATACCAAATCATTAAAATCAACGCTCCATTTACCTAAAACCCACACCCCTTTCTCTCGCCCGGACTCGGCCCCGGAAAGTCCGGCGCGAAAACCACCCAAAATTTAATGAATAAATCATGACGGGAAGAAATTAATTATGCTAAATAAAAGGAGTATTAAATATTATTAACATATATATAACACAAAATTTTTAATAAAATTTAAAATATTTATAAGTATTATTAATATTTTTGTTCTACAATCTACTATACATAAACATTATTAATTATATTGTAGATTTGTACAAAGCTAATTCAATTTTAATAAATGAAACACTTTTTTACTTTGTTTGTATAACTCGGAGTTATACAAACAAAGTAAAAAAAGTGTTTCATTTATTAAAATTGAATTACAATGTATAACAAAGTAGAAGCCTCAACAATTAACAAGTTGAAAGGTAAATGCATTAAATATATAATAAATTAATATTTAGTGTTAGTCTGTCTGGGCTATCGACCGACGGTCTTTCTGCCCTGTTTAACATTTGATTAAATTTAATAGAATATTTAACCAACAGGGCAGAAAGACTCCAGGTCGATAGCCTGGACAGACTAACACAATATTTATTCTTATATATATATATATATATATATATATATATATATATATATATATATATATATTTATATAAGCTTATGTTACGTTTTCTTAATAAAGATGTTTGTATATATAAATAGAATTTATTTTGTATATATTTTATAAGAATTCATCTAACGTTAGATTATTTGTGATGGCCAGTATAGTGAAATTAAATACAACTAATATTTCAAAATTTCAATCCATTATCAGAATTTTTTGGTATAGATTACACTCATTTATAGAAGAATATGTGAAATTTGTCAATTTGGTTGAAAAAAACATATTATTGTAGTAATTTAATAAAATCTTAATGAAAATAGTTGTTTGTTATAATGAAATCTCTTGGTTTTGTTTTACTGAAATTTTAGTAAATCAAAACCAAGGGATTTTGTTATAATAAACGCTTATTAAATATGTTTTACAAAGTGATAAATGAGGAAAAAGTAAACAATATAAAATACTTGGTTATACGTTTCACTATTAAGTGAAAAAAAGTGAAACGGTTTTTCGTTCCATTCGTATGCCAATTTCACTATACAGTAAAACGTATAAGCAAGTGTTTTAATTAGAATATTATTAAATTATTACATAAACAAGTTTTTTACTACTAAAAAAATTAAGTAGACATGTGGTGCTTTACAGTCGGTTGTTGCATTTAACTCAGGTCATAGACTTTCTACAAGCCTGTAAAATTCGCTTTAAAACCTAATGGAAAAGATTTGTATTCACTTGCTCACAGTTGTTTAAAATAATTAAATATTTAATCCCTTTTAAGCCTTTTTTTATTACACTGGCTCTGGCTGAAAGCAGAAAAAAATATAAAACTTCTCTGAATATTTAAGAAAAAAAAACACCCGGAAATCATTTAATTTCCTCTCACCAGCCGCGCTTCTTTATATATACATTTTTTAACTGATCCAGAAGGGAAGATTTTTGGATATCAGAGCGGGGCCGCGTTCCGCCCCGGCAAATCGCAATTTATATTAAAGCGGGCGTTCGCGCCGGATCAGGGGGGTAGCTTAGATTGCGAGATAAATCCGGTGACCACATTAAAGTTTTATGATCGGAGAAGTTATTAGATTTCCGGGCGGTTCAAGTTGACCAACCGCACTTTACCCGCCCTTCCGTTTCTCGGTAAATCATCAACTTTCCCTCCTTCGGGTTCCGGAATAAATTCCGAAGCGCTCGTAAGCTGATTACGCCAGTCCGGGCGTAACTGTTTTATAAACACAGCGCTCTGAAAATACCGGCTAATTTGCTTTCAAAATAATGTCGATTCGGACAGTGTTTGGTTATTGCTGTTATTTCAACAAGAGGAAATAAAATACGATTGTACGTTTCTGGTAATATAGAATTAACACATCCTTTACTTAACGTAACTCATTTAAGAAAGTCCACTTTTACATTTGTTTATAAAACAGATCTTGCTTCAAATACCGCATCTTTAATTTAGTCGAGATATTTTCAATTAACCGCAAAAATTGACCAATTTTATTGGAATTTCTAGTAATTTGCAATTAAAAAAAAATAAGTAGCTTCATGAAACTAATTGGTGGTGTTAACCAAAGCTTGCCCTTTCAGAGTATGCAAAAAACAAAAAATATCCCACCTTTAGTTTTCGAAAAACTTTCAATTTAATGCAAAAATCTACGTAAATTTCTAGAAATTTGTGATTCAAAAATTTCAATAATTTAAATAGAAAGGAGTATTTATTTCAATTTTAATAAATGTTTTGTTTTGATAATGACACGTTAAGGTTGTCAAAACTATAGTCAACAATAAAATCAATCCGAGTTATACAAACAAAGTGTTTCATTTATTAAAATTGAATTTCAATGTATAACAAATTAGAAGCCTCAACAATTAACGAGTATTTATTTACTTAGTCATAGTTATTTAATAAAAAAAATAAAAATGATTTGAAAATAATTAATAAATTATTCTGTGACATTGTTTAACGTACTTACGTAACCTAAGTCAAATGTCACAGAGCTAAATGTGAGAATAATTTATTAATTATTTTCAAATCATTTTTATTTAATTTATCACAATAATTATTATTTTTGAGATATCTTAACGAATTTTCTAGGGGATGTTAATCAAAGTCTGCCCTTTCAGAATAAATAAAAAACAAAAAATTCCCCTTCTTTGGGTTTCTGAAATTACAAAAATCAACCAATTCTCTTAAAATTTCCAGAATTTTGCAAAAAAAAATCACAATAATTAATATTTTTTAAGATATTTCAATTAAAGTTCTATAGGATGTTAAACAAAGCGTGCTCTTTCAGAATATTTAAATTCCGAAAATACCTCTTCATTAGTTTTTGAGATATTTAAAGCATGAATCGACTAATTTTATTGAAATTTCTAGCAATTCGCGATTTAAAAAAATACAATGAATATTATTTTTGAGATATCTCAATGAAATTTCTTGATATTAATCAAACCTTGCATTTTAAGAAAATGTAAAAAAGCATCCTTAGTTTTTCACATAATTTCAATTTATAGCAAATATTATTGTATTTTATTACAATTTCTACATTGAAATGAATTTAATTTTCAATTAAGATAAATTAGGCAAAAGGTGGCGCTTGCGTCGTCTTTAATTTATTATGAATTAAGATAAAACAAAATATTATATATATTTAGAAATATATGTTAGCCTAGCGTTCGAGGGTGCTGGTCTTAATTGTTGCGTTCACGCCCAGCCCGAGGCGAGACTTTTCTAACGAAGAGTTCTTGCTCCGGAGTCAAGATTTTAGTGATTGTCCTCACCTTCGACTTGGAATTAGTGAAAAATACACACATTTGTGATGTTGGCTGTGTTCATCCTCATTTAATTATCCATATCTTAAAATCCTATCTATCACTTATCCTTTTTTTTTTAAAAAAAAATGAAAATATACGCATTTATGCAGGCACAGCATATTTTCAATTTAATGATTTAATAAAAGTAACAACATCGGTATGTCGATTATTTTCTGTGCGTTTTAATTAAAACCAAAACCACCATCCAATTCGTAGTGTTTGCGTACATATGCATCTGTATTTCGTTTCCATCAACAACATTCCCTCGATCTCTCTCTCTGTCTCTCCCTCTCTGAATATAATGAAAACTCCGCTGTCCAAATCAAATGGAACGTTATATTAAATTCTCGGAATAACTCATTGTTTAGCATAAACTACATACGCGATTGCATTCGCAGATAATTAAACTAAATTAATTTCAATTAAAAATCAATTAGGCGTCGCGTGTTGACGTTCTAACGGGTTAATTATGATTGATATTTGCTAACCCGATTAATCGATGTGAAATTTTGAGTGATTTTTATTGTGCCCGCAATAAATTAATTACCATCTGTACTCCTCATCACTTGTTTAAAGGTTTAAAACTCAACCTTAAATTACTGATCACTGATGCTTCTCCTTCGTTATACATTGTGTAAGATTATAATAAATAAATAAATAAATCTTTATTAACGGATAAAAAACCATTTTACAAAAAAATATAAACTATTTTACAAAGTAAAAAATCAAATAATAAAGAGAAATAAATAAAAGTTAATTCGAGGCAAATGTTTAAAAACATATTATTAATCGATCTAAATAATAAGCATTAGTGACAGCATTGCAAACGTTTAACAATTCTAATTCTAACGTTTTCAAAAAGCCACAGAGCTGAATGTGAAAATAATTTCTTAATTATTTTCAAATCATTTTTATTTAATATATCTAACGTTTTTTTAACTTTGTTTGTATAATAGAATTTTATATTTAGTGACAATTTACACTTGTCATTATCAAACAAAATTTAATTTAGTAGAAATTATCATTAAATATAAAATTCTGTTATGCAAACAAAGTTGAAAAAGTGTTTTATGATAAACGCAACCTTAATAAATGAATCGTTAAGTTGTTACTATGACAAGTTGCGCCGTCTTGTTGGAACCTCGTCTCATTTAGATATACACGATTCAAAATTTGAATTAAATAAATAAATCTGTAATAAATCAATTTTAGGAGGTGTTTTTATCTCATAAAAAATGACTTATTTAATTTTTCATAAATTTTGTCAACTTAGATTTTTCTATAATTTCCAGCAATTTGCGATTAAAAAAATCATGATAATTATTGTGTTTGTGATATCTTAATGAAACTTCTTGGGGATGTTAATCAAAGCTTACTCTCTAAAAATATGTAAAAATAATCAGACCAAATTCTTAGTTAGATATCGAAAACTAAGAATTTGGTCTGATTATTTTCAATTTAAAGTAAAAATCAATGAATTTTATTATAATTTCTGACAATTTTCAAATTCAAAGAATCACAATAATTATTATTTTTAAGATTTCTTGATGAAACTTCTTGTGGATTTTAATATAAGCTTGCTCTTTAGGAATATGTAAAAAAAAAACAAAAAAAACTTACTTTTCGAAATGTTTTTATATTAACACAAAAAATCGAATATTCTTAACATTTCCAGCCAATCGTAATAATTACTATGTTTCTGATGTCTTAATGAAACTTTTTGCTGATGTTAATCAAAGTTTTCTCTTTCAGAATATGTAAAAAAAAAAACAATAATATACCTTTTGCTGGTTTTCGAGATATTTTGAATTTAACGCAAAAATCGACGATTTTTATTGGAATTTCGAACATTTAATAAAAATCTCAATAATTATTACTTTTGAGATATATTGATAAAACTTATTAGGGATGTTTACCAAAGCTTGCCCTTTCAGAATATATAGAATTAAAAGAAATTTAATGATAAGTTTTTTTTTTTATTTCTATATATAATATATTCTATTTCTAGATATTCTTAGTTTAAAGGAAGGATGATATTGATAGAAATAAAAAAAAACTTTTAAGTTTTTTTTATTTCTATTTATAATATATTTTATTTCTAGATATTGTTAGTTTAAAGGAAGGACAGTATTGTAGAGGAAATGGACGAATTTTATTATAATTTCGAACAATTTGCGAATTTAAAAAATCACAATAAATATTATTACGGAAATAAATTGATAAAACTTCTTGGGGATATTAACCAAAGCTCAATGGTTTAGAATATGTAAAAATCAAAAAATACGCCATTGGTTTTCGAAATATTTTCATTTTAACGCAAAGATCGAAGAATGATATGAAGTAATATCAAGTGTTTAATACATTTATATACCTTAACATATTACAAATATAAATAGAAAACAGAATGAGGAAATAATTTATTAATTATTTTCAAATCATTTTTATTTAATATATTACAAATAGATAAAAAAATAATTTCAATATGTGGAATATTAAAACTTCGAGCAATTTAAAGAAAAATGCAATTACTATTTTTGAGATGTCTTAATGGAACTTAGAATATGTGTATTTTCGGATGATAGTTTAGTAAGTGAAATCCTTGATAGAGAAGAACGAGAAAACAACGTCATATTCTGTATTAATAATATAAAATAGTTCGCCGATAACAGATTTAATTAAGGAAAAATTAATGATGAAAATAAATTTAATAAAATTATAAATTGTGAAAGTATTAAACGTTAATGCCACTAAAATCATTAGACTAGGCCATATTTCAAAATAAATCATTTTACTAGATTTATTTATTTTGAAAAAGAGAAATTATAAAAAATAAATATCAGACATTATTTTCATTTTTAAAGACCCCAAGAATTTTGAAAATGATTTATAAAAATTAAAATGAATAGCAAAATACATAAAATCGAATTACTTGAATTATTTTCTTATCAAGCAATTGGTGTAATGTGTGACAGTATAATTCTTGAATTAATTTCTCACTTAAATGTTGCAATACGTTACGGTATTATAAATAAAATTCAGAATGAAAATCAATTTTGAATGTTGTATAAACCGAAACTAGTCTGAATAAAATTTCTCTTGTTTGTGAAACAATCAAGGCTATTCCGTAAGAGAAATATTAAATTTAACGTATTCGTTATTTTATATCGTCACAATCTGAGCAGCTTTTCTAATAGAAATATATTCATAGAATGTGAATTTAATTAATAACTTACTCGTTAATTTAATATTTCTCGTATGGAATAGCTCAAAATATCAAGTGTTTAATTCATTTATATACCTTACCATATACAACAAGTCGATTTAAATTAATTTCTGTGTGTGAATTAAAGCAAATAAATATTGCGGCCGAGATAATCAAGACGGATTGGTAATTTAATCGGCTTTAGCGTTCGAATTATGAATAATTTATTGTGGAAAATAGAAGAGGGTCTAAACGGCACGATTTCTCCAAATGGAAAAGCGGTTTTCGTGTGTATTTGTGTGTGTTATTATTTAAATGAATCGTGTGATGAATCGCACACGCGAACAGGAAGTTTTCCAACGTTGATTTCATTGCGGGACAACCTAATTTAATATCGATCGGCGTTTAACGTAAACAAAGGTTTCTTACAATTATTAATAATAATAAAATGGTGGTGTGTCCATCATGGTGAATTCGATCAAATACGATTTTGAATAAACATTTAGTAGTGAAGGATGAAATTATATGAAATAAATATGAATAGATTATTAAAAAACACAGATTTTTAATAATCGATTCATATTTATTTCATACAATATGAACTACCAATGTCTAAATATTAAAACCATTGAGGATAAAATTATTAATTGAAAAAATGGATTGTTGTCTTATAAAGTTAAAGCCAGATATTTGGAAGAATATTGCAATTTAGTTTGTTATTGTTATTTTGTTTGTTATTTTTTAAGCCACTGTAAGATAAGTTTACAGTGGCTTAAAAAAATCTCCATACTTTTTTATTTCTTGAATATTCTGTTTATGAAAGATTAAAATCACCTAATATTATAATTTCGTCTCATGAAGAGTCCAATGACAAAAAAAATATATTTACCGAATTATTTTATCAGCAACAGGAATATTCGCGAAAAAATTTGACATCATTGAAATCAAAGACCGCGTATATTTGGAATTTCAAAAATCTGCGATATTCAGCAAATGCAACACGTTTCATTTTTTTATAAATACATATATTATATATTCTATGTTATCATATAATAATAACTTTATTACGGTAATCACATTTTTACAAGTTTTACAATTATTTAAATATAAGTTTATAAATACGTTTAACAAGTGTAAATACGGAAGATGCTAAGTAAAAAAATATTATTACTTTAAAAGGATTCTTAAATATATCTTCAATTTGAGTATCATTAATCCCTTGCTAAAAAAATTTCAAAGATTTTTAAACATAATAAATTAAAGACGACGCAAGCGCCACTTTTTGCCTAATTTCAAGTGGCATCAACGATTTAGGTCTACAAAGTAAATACCAGTTATCCAAACGCTAGATGAATGGTGACTGAACGTTTCATTAAATGTAAGATTTTTAAATTTAAATAATTTTCTGTATATTTATGGTGCATACATTTTATATGGGAATGCAGAAATGGAACAAAAAGGGAGGCTTCGTCTTTTACCTCTTTACTCTGTGCTCATACTCTCCTGAGCAAGTCATGTTTTTTTTGTATAATTGAAAATGCATATTTTCATATTCAAATCTCTATAAATATTTCACCCGTTAATTGCGAACTGCAACTGAAAAATGGTTTTTAATAAATAATTTCAACTGGAATGAAATACATTATTGAATCCCGTGAGAAAATGCTCGTTAATAATAAATCCTTTCAAATTGTACATATCGTATAAAATGGTTGAATCTGTGCAAATATTCGATATTAAAAATTAACGATTTTTCATTTGAATAAACGCGACTCGAATATAATTATTGTAGTGACAATATTTACATCCGGTGCGATATTTATTAATATTCCCTCTGTAATGAATCGAATAAATTTCCCATTTTATACGTCAACCGTGTTTTTGGAGATTAATAAAAATTTATATATATTTATGGAAAAGGTATTAATTTTTGTTACAGTGAATTCACAAACGTATTTGTAAAATTTAATAATATATTTTTTTACAACCAAATAAATGTATTTTGTAACAAAAAAATCATAACGGAAAAGAGTATTTATTCATTTGGTCAAAGTTATTAAAATTAAATCAAATAAAAATAATTTGAAACTAATTAAATTATTACATAGCTTTTTTCGCTCTTTGTATTAAATATTATTGAATAAAAAAAATGTTCCATTATAAAATTATTTGTTAGGCAACAGCAAATATCCATATAAATAGTTGGATTAATTTAATTGATTTATTTTAACATCTTTAAGTTATGTAAAGCAGAGCTGTACTGACGAGGGATAGATCCCGAAACACGTGTCTTGAGATTGCCTTATTTTGTTTTTTCATTGAATTTTTCTCGGATCAAAATTTGTTGCATTAACTTTAACTTTATTTTACGGAATTCTCCATTATAATTGATTACATTATACAATAATTATGCATTATTCAATATTTTATTGATATGCAAGAGCAGGTGTACATTATGTAATTCAATGTGCGGCGGGGTATTTGCCCGGGAAGTGGTTGTTTTAATGTGCTTACGTAACGTAAGTCAAATTGTCACAGAGCTAAATGTGAAATAATATTATCCACAAAAAATTTACAACTTTGTAAAACGGTTCCATCCCTCCTTCTTCACCTCGAATTCCTGGATAAATCCCGCCCGGGCTAATGGTATTTGGGGATGGTCTGTTTGTTATTTAATGATGTGTTATTTTCAGTTTGCCTTATTTTATTTTTTTTTAATTAAGTTTTTTATTTTCAATTTAAAAGAAATCAATTTTAAGTTTTTTTATATATGTTGTTAGTGTATTGTATTGTTTTATCGTATTATTTATTTTTATTTAATTTATTTGTACTAATAGTTCATAATAATAGCCTGATTGTGTAAACAACAGAGATATTTTCAATTAAAAAGCATGCTTTTAAAACAAACAATTTCCCAATGAATTTATTTCTATTTCCACGAAACTTTATTAAATGCTAACACAAAGGATTCCATTACGCCGAATATTTTAATTTAATCGAAACATTTTTTTATCTAAAAATAACTATCCAAACCCTCAAAGGGCCTTTACAGCAATAAAAAAAACTAATCAAAAAGCGTAGTTATTTCAGCAAACAAATAAAATCAAACACGCACAAATTAAATCCCTTCCCGAATCCGAGGAGCTTAACGTGCAATAACAATTAAATCGTTTCGCTTCACGCTTGCTGTAAACACCCCCCCAATACTCACGTTTGATTTATTTATTCGTCAATTTTTTTTTGATAAAGTAGATGCACTATAATTTCTGCTTTTTGCAGAAATCAAAAACACGAAAACTCGACCCCAGGAGCGGACAGGTACGAAAAAGTCTAGGAAAAATTGGCTAACGCTGCACGTAATTAATCTCTTGCACCTTTTCCCCACCAGGTAGTTAATATAGATAATTGTTAACCATTTTTTATTTCCGTATCGATACACAAAACACTCTGGCTTAGAGTTAAAGAAGGGGAGGGGGCGTAATAAATCGAAGGGAT
This sequence comes from Philonthus spinipes, assembly GCA_963082785.1. Taxonomy (NCBI): domain Eukaryota; kingdom Metazoa; phylum Arthropoda; class Insecta; order Coleoptera; family Staphylinidae; genus Philonthus; species Philonthus spinipes. The sequence goes on from OY720300.1 coordinate 2,556,092, forward strand.
TGATTTGTTAGGTACTTCCTTTCCTGACTGATTAATTAGAATCATTTTCTTTTATTAAAATAATTATATTCGAAACTTCATAATTTTCTTAATCTAATAATCCAAAAATTAAAGTAATAACAATGTTTAATTTAAAATAATTATTGTATTTATATATAATAATTATTTCAAATTAAAAAAATAATTAAAATATATTTAAATATATTATTATAAAATATATTAAATAAATTATATATATACAATAATTATTTTAAATTAAACATCGTTATTACTTTTTTATATATATATATATATATTATTCAAATAAAACGCTTGGTTTATTTCACTTTTATATTTATCTCTCCCACTAGTTTCCGCCTCAAGATGACCAATGGTCGAAACTAGTCGAAGAGATAAATATAAAAGTGAAACAAACCAAATGTTTTATTTCAATTATATATATATATATATATATATATATAGAGAGAGAGAGAGATTTAAATACGTTTCACAACGGGTTAAGTGACAACTTAATTAATAATAATTATTGTATCAGCCTCAGCTATACAATAATTATTAGTTGTTGAAACTGTAATTTCACTTTAATAGCCGATCGATAGCCGAGACAGACTAATATAACATTAATAATTACGATAAATAAATTGAATAATACAAATACAATTTCAATCATAATAAATGAAAGACGACGCAAACGCCATCTTTTACCTAATTTCAAGTGGCATCGTCAAAGATCTATAATTCAATTTTAATAAATGAAACCCTTTTTTACTTTTTTATACAAACAAAGTAAAAAAGTGTTTCTACTCAGATTAATTTTAATAAATGAAACACTTTTCTACTTTGTTATACAAAGAAAGTAAAAAAGTGTTTCATTTATTAAAATTCAAATACAATTTATTTATGTTATATTATTTTGTATTGTCTGCATTAAGATCTAAATAAAAATATGTAAAGAATATAATAATTTTAATAAACCAAAATTCATGTACTTACAAAAACCTATCATGGAATGATTTCTATTTAAAAAATTAATTACTAAAAATATATTTTTTTAAAATCTTACAATTAATCAATTAATTTTCCTCTTTATTATAAATAAACACTATAAACTTTTCTTCCCTGTAATTTTAATTAACAACAAATGTATATTATTTATAATTTATCGTATCCTTGCGTAACTGAAATACTCGGAATTCTTCTTTATTTATTTACCTGTATATATTTTAGCTCTTTTAATTCTTAATTTAAAAAAAATGCGCTGTTTCTACTCAGATTTATTTCACTGCATGGGAAACCTCCAGGATATCTTCAAACACAACTTCAACAAAAAATACATCTCTCCTTGGATCATTCATTGCATGAGCAAAGAGAGTAATTTACAGGAATGTCTCTTCTTTACTGGCTTAAGGGTTTTTTTCTATGTTTAAATTTGATTGATTTATATTTTTTGATTAATTTTTCGTAGATATGGCGGGTACAGAACAAGGGACCCTTACGACGTCGGATTCCGCGGCACAAGCTACCTCTACGGCAGACCGTCCTCGACGACAACAATCAGGCCTTCTTCTCAGGATGATAATTCGGTGACGGACAGTCCGCAACAGACCAACTCTCCCTCTGGTTAAATTATTTTTTAAGTAGGATAAGAAAAGAGTAAACAAAGCAATAAAATATTGTGGATTCAATATTTTCCTTTCACTTAAAAAAATCGTATTGCATTGTATAGCATTCTTTTGTTTTTGAAAAGGCAGGCAGAATAATAATAGTAATTACATGCTGATTTTATATAAAAATAATATTTTTTTAATACACGTCAGTATTTTACTTTATGTAAACACAAAAAAATGTATTTTATATATATTTACAAACATCTTTATTCAGACAACATTACATACACTTATATATACATTTATATTTACTTAAGAAGAATAAATGTTGTGTTAGTCTGTCCGGGTCTTTCTGCCCTATATTTTATATTTGATTAATCTCTCACTTAACACTTGCTGTAAATTTTTGAATATTCAAAAATACGGAATAAAACACTTGGTTTATTTCACTCAATAATCGATATTAAATCCAAATTTTACAATCCGCAAGTAAGGCGTAAGTAACGTATTGGCGGAATAAAAGTTAATATCAATGAGCGGGTTAGTTACATGTAGCGCTGCAGCGAAAAGCGCTTGATGTTCCCTGAACGCGCTTTCGAGGTTAAGGACGCTCACGAAAATATGGCGGTTTCTTTACAGCTGCGCGATCAAGCGGAAAAAATATATGATTTGCCGCTTGATAAAGCGCTGCAGCGCCACACATAAATCGACACCGCTTTCGTAAAGCGCTGCAGCGCTACAGTTACCTGAATGCGCCCTATGATTCTCTCCATTTGATTATCAGTGAGGCAGTGCTGCCGACCGAACTTTTATTCCGCGAATACGTTACTTACACCTTACTTGAGTAAAATTGTAAAATTAATATATCGGTTACTTTTTTCTCATTAATCACTTGGTAAAACATATTCAAAAATAATTTGGTTTTTAAATTAATATCGATTAATGAGTGAATTAAACGAAGTGTTTTATTCTGTAATTTTGAACAATAAAAAATATTTTAGCAAGAGTTAAGTGAGAGATTAATCAAATATAAAATATATAAATTTTTATTCAGGACTAATGCTTACAATATTCATGCAATACAATACAAAAATATTATGCAATACATACCAGTCCCGAACTGGCTATCGACCAAAGGTCTTTCTGCCACGAAAATTATGTTTTATTTGCTTTTTAATTGTGAGCAGAATTATTGAATAATTCTTTTTATTCACACTGCAAAAAAAATATTTAATTTGTTTATCATTGCAAGCAGAATCATTCAACAATTCTTCTTCACACAAAAAACATTTTGTTTGCTTATACTTGTGAGTCGAATAATTCTACATTCCTACAAAAAAAATCATCATTAATGAAAACGAAAGGAAATTGTATTTTGCTTACTTTATTATTTATAATTAATTTAATCACAAAAACATTCTCAACACGCACAAACTTACTTATACCTTACTTTAACTTACATTACTTTTACAACAGTATTTTTTTATTTTATTTTGTATAATATCTAAATCTGTTAGTACAGCTTTCTGTGATATAAAAAAGGAACAATTGAACTCAACCCAACACTGTCAAAACTCGATTTTATTTATTTGATGCTGCCTTCTATTTACTCTTTTATTATTATTATTTTCTTAATTTATAAGTTCAAATTAGTTAAGTTTATTTAATTAGTTGTATTTATACGTATATTTAACAACAACAAAATTAACCACACGTGTACACAAATTTCTATTTAATTCATTATTTTGCGTCTTGATTTTTTTAAGATTCTGTCTTTAAACAAAAAATTAATAATTATATCGATAAATGTTATTTTTATTTAATATAATATAATTAAAATGTAATTATTTGTATTGTTTTATTCATTTGAATATTCATTCTAATATTAATTTGATTTTAATAATAATAATATTTTCCACAATCCCAACCACTGTACTCTTATGGCAGGCGCGCATCTATGTGTTATTGTGTGACATGGTAGTAACATTTCGCAGTGGCATGGTAGTGATCTGTGCTTTTGCGAAATTTGCTAAATTTAAATCGATATTTTAAAATTAGATAAAATTCATTTTTTTGTTAACTATTCAACAAATTGTAACGAAAATGAAAGAAAAAACTGGAAACATCACTCTAGAACGTTCCAGAGAGCGCGCGGCGGTAAACGCGGCGTCATCGAAAGTTCCGGAAAGTTCGAAAAACAAGCACGCCATATAAGCGAGCGCTAGCTCAGTCAGTCCGAGTGCTCAACATCGCGTTGTAAATAAATAGTGACAGTGTGGTGTAAATAAATGTGTTAAGTGTATTCTAAATAAATAAATAAATATTGTGTTGCTTATTTCCGAGTCTGATTAAACCCGATTTTGTAACAATATTAAAGTGGCTCTTTGAGCACTTGAAATGGCAAATAAATCTAAAATTATCTAATTTTAAAAACATGAACTTAAATTTAGCGAATTTCGCAATAGCACAGTTCAAATAGGTCGGATATCTGTTTCACACCAGGATATAGCCACAAGTTTCCTCTTTTTGGGAAACAAAGAATTTTTTATCCCTACCAGTTTGGTTTCATCGAACATCATTCCACTTCCCTACCCCTAGCAATCCTTACATCCAACAGCCAAACCGCACACCTCGAAGGCAGAAAATCATCCATTTTATTCCTAGATATAAGGAAAGCTTATGTCTCAGTGTTGCATCTAGGCATGCTGTATAAATGCCATGCATTTTTGGAAAATTCTTTCTTTCCCAAAAAGAGGAAACTTGTAGCTATGTCCTGGTGTGAACCAGATATCCGACCTATTTGAACTGTGCTTTTGCGAGATTCGCTAAATTTAAATTCATGTTTTAAAATTAAATAATTTTAGATTACTTTTTTAGATCAGTTTTAGTTCTTCGCATTCGCCGCATGGCTTTAATTTATTAAATTCGACGCGCGCTGTATTTTGTAACGATTACGAAATTCATTAAGAAAAACCTCGTTTCACAAAAAATATATTTTTAATAATTGTAAAATTACAATTCTTAACGAATTTCGTAATCGCTGCAAAATATACCATCTCGTATATTAGAGCTTTGTTTAGTTGTGGAATAAAATCTTTAAGATAATAAATGTTGCGAGTCGTCTTAAAAGTAAGTTACCAGCTCCACGCTCCGCTAGCATATCTACGCGTATTCGGAACTCTTTTACGGCGACTTGCAACACAACAAATAATATCTCATTCGATTTTTGAAATTTTTTTTCTTTCTCAAAAGAGGGAAATTTGAGTCAAATCTGTCGACACAATTCAAAGTAACATAAATTGATGGTGTATTGAAGGGATTTAGCGACACAGTAGGCACAAATTGCATTGTTCTACTTCCATGAGTCTAATTAAGTTTCTGATTTAGATAAATTAGCCATGCAACAGTTTTTTTTTAATTGGAGTCCCCTGCAGCATTTTTTTTTTAATTAGAGTCAAATCTATCGTTCCAATCGAAACTAGCTTAAATAAAGGGTGCTATGAAGTATTTGGAGCGTGGAATAGGTTCAAACAATTGACATTGTCTTATTACTCGGAGTCTACATAAGCGACGTAGTTAAATCAGCACTGTAACGCTTTTTTAGATTTTATTTCTAATTAGAGTCAAATTTGTCCCAATAATAACCCAAATTAAGGGTGCTGTAGAGAAGTTGCAGCAAGTACAAAAAATTGGCATTGTCTTAATGCGATAAGTTTAATTTAGCCATCGATGTAGTCAAATTTAGATCTACAGCAGTTTTTCATATTTTTTTGGATTTTTTTATTTGGAGTCAAACTAAGCATCCAACTTTAAATTAACCCAACTTGAGGATGTCGTTAATCGGATTTACACAATTGACAAAATCTTACCCTCTGAATGGTAAGATATTATCAATTGTGTAAATTTCTCTTTGAGCGGTAGAATTAGTTAAATTATCAATACAATTGATTTTTGTAGATTTTTTTAACTGGAGTCAAATCTATCGACCCGTGTGGAGTATATCTAAAAAAATGATTCACTCTCATCTCATTCATGAATTATTGCAGCAAAACTGTAATAAGGACTTCGGTAATTTTTGATATTCAGTAATTTTATTAAGTTCATTAGTTAGTTACACATCTTTATTAACAAGTTTTTTAAGTTTACAATAATACTAATAACAATATAAAATATTTTGAAAATGTAAAGGTTTCTTGTCAATCGACTATCGTCTTCTGCCTTAAGTTCATTATTTAATTCGTAAATCACTGTTTTAAATATTTTCAATTATATCATTCTGCTTATTAATTCCTGTCGTTTGCAATATTTGAATTGAATACCGCACAATGGACATAAACAGTTTCGAAATTGAATTTCCACAGAAATTTGGCCCTCGTGTTTGATATTAATTCGGCGTTTCAATTCAAACGCGTTAATTAAGTGGGTTTTGTAATCAGTTTTAGTTCTTCGCGTTCGCCGCATGGCTTTAATTTATTAAATTCGACGCGCGCTATATTTTGTAACGATTACGAAATTCATTAAGAAAAACCTCGTTTCACAAAAAATATTTTTTTTTAATAATTGTAAAATTACAATTCTTAACGAATTTCGTAATCGCTGCAAAATATACAATTTCGTATATTAGAGCTTTGTTTAGTTGTGGAATAAAATCTTTAAGATAATAAAAGCAGCTAAAACAACAAGAGAGCTGCATCTCGAAACTTTCGGGCCATAAAAAGTTTTCGCGGTGCAGCAAAAACGCGTGTATGGGTGTTGTTTGTAAGTTTAGATTTTTATGTCGAAATACACTGGATTCAGTGCTACAGAAATGTATTTGAGTTACTTCTTATATTTTAGTAAAATAACAATTGCTCTACAAATTATTATATTTAAATAAAATCATTGAATGAAACATTTTTTTTACAATAAAACATTTATTACTTTGTTTGTATAACACTTGTTTATTTTTATGAGACTGCAGTTTCGACAAATTTTTTATTTTATTTGTATAGAGACGAAGAAGAGAAAAACACCAGAAGAAATGAAAATAATGGCAAGAGACAGGAAAAAATAGAAATGCTATAAGGATTTCAGAAGAAGAATTTCATTTCTGATGAAATATTTTACTTTGGAATTTTATTAGCATCACATCGATGCATTGATCGTTTTTCCATTATACGTGACCATTGAAATTATAATTATTATAGTTATACATAGTATTTGAGCAAATAAAGTTTAAATGAAAAATTGCATAATTAAATCAAATAAAAAATCATTGTCGAAAAGACCGTTGGTCGATAGCCAATTTACCGAACTACAATGATAATCATATGTATTTAAAAATCTATATGTACCTAAAGCTAAGACAAATATTCGGGGCTATTCTCTATGAAAAATGTTAAGTTTAACGTGTACGTTAATATTATCATCACAGTCTAAGCAGCTCTAATCGATGTGTATTGATAGAATGTAAATTTAATTAATAACGTACTTTTTAAACTATTCATTCCTAATACGGAAGAGCTCCGATTATGTTAAAATCACCTATCTCTCATATGAGTGTGAACGCTAACAGACACTGCGATGATATTTTTTTGCAATTAATTGTCTAATATAATTGTTAATTGTTTTCAATTTCTATTAAGAATGTATCCTATGTTGGATTTTTTCGTTTGGATAATAAAGTTATACTTATTATTAAAAAAATAATCATACTAATTGGAAAGATAGTACAAGCGTCAACTTTTGCCTAATATCAAGCGTCAATAATTTGATTGTATAAGGTAGACGGCGGAATATCGTTGTTTCGTAAGATAAACAATAAAAATAATTTGAATATAATTATTAATGGTTTTAATATTTAGACATTGGTAGTTCATATTGTATGAAATAAATATGAATAGATTATTAAAGATCAACCAATAAAACACAGATTAGATTGAATAACTTTAAATTCTCAACTAGTTTCGGGCCCATTTTCAAGAGAATTAAAAAAAATGTATTTTTTTAAATTCTCCTCAAAATGGGCTAATTTCAGGAGTATTAAAAATACAAATTACTTTTTTAAATTCTCTTGAAAATGGGCTAATTCATATTATTCATATTTATTTCATGAATATAATAAATTTACACAATTGAATAATTAATTAAAATAATTAATTACTCAAATGTATAAAACTACTGCGACTTTTTAACTTACGTTGGTAAATACTTTAAATACTAAAATATCATGCTTTTAAATTAAAAATTAAAAACCTTTTAATAAACAACAAGATTAAATAAAGGAGCTGACTAAATGGAAAACCCATATATTCCCCATTACCGTTAGCCCGAGATGGGACGGATACCGTGCCCAAATTCCCGAGGTGAGGACAGGGGAAAGAACCACTACAACTTCAGGATCTACATTATATGTATTATTATGTATATGTATATATATTGTACTATATGTGATTTACATTTTGTGGTAATAAAGAAACTATTAAGTAAAAAAAAAAACAAGCATCCATTGAAACAACCATTTATGCGGCAAATACCTTGCCAGACATTGAACTGCACAATGGAAATTTGCTGTTGCATAAACAATAACATTCGAGAATATTTAAGGAAAAGTACAAATAAATATAACCAAGTGAATAAATACTCTTTTCCATTATAATTACATTATTATTTGGTCAGTATTAAAATTTCTGTGATAATTCGGTTTGCGCGTAAATTACAACAAAGTAATTTCCGCGCAAACCGCTAAAAAAAAAATGGAAAAATCAATCAATTTCCGTATTCACGTCACGTTAATGGCGACGCAATAAAAAGAGATCCGCATTTCCACACCCTCGCGGCCCGGCACACGGAGGCCCTCAAATATGGTCCCATTAAATTAATGCCCTTAATAAAGGTCGCTTTACAACAAGCGGTTTTACGACGCTTTCTCACTCTCTCTCCCTCTCTCCACCTTTTTAATGATATAAATTCAAATTGTGCCTTACACGTTACATTATAAAAGTTTGTCAAGTCCTTATTATGTCGGGTGAAAATTTAATTTACACAGCACACACATTCACATAAAAAAAGGGGAGATGCGGAGGTGGCGTAATGAAACACACTATTTTGCACGCTGGAAATTATGATATTAATTAAGAAAAAAGGAGTAGAAACAGTTTTTATTTTTGATACACTTCTGGAACTCGCGAATAAATATAAATAATATGTAACGATATACTTTCGTTATATATTATTTTATATATTTTCGTTATATATTATTTTTTTGTTATTAACAGTCTGATGAAGCCACAGTGTTGTGAAACAATTTAGAAAATATGTCATTTAATAAAATGTTCAGATACCATTCATCTAGCTAGCCGCAAGCCCTTCAAATTGAAGGTAAGTTTATGAGCGTGACAACTTATATATAACATCTTCAAGCAATCCTCATTGAATTTTTAAGTTTTATATTCTTTTTAAAGGTCTTGTAAATCGTTGATTGTTGTAAATCACGTTCTTTAGATATCTCTCGTGTACTTGCACAATAATAATTTTGTATATTCTTTCTAAAATATTATATTTTTTTTATTTTTTAAACGATTCTATTTGTATATATATTGAAAATCTTTATTTCTGAGTATTACATTATATAATTTTATAATACATATACATATAATCATTTACACATTGTTAGACCTCAGAAAATGGCTATCGACCGTCGGTCTTTCTGCCTCTTCTATTTATATAAATTCATATAAATAGAAAAGAGTATACATTCTCTTGGTCACAATTATTTAAATAAATTAAATAAAAATGATTTTAAAATAATTAATAAATTATTTCCACATTTAGCTTTGTGACTTTTGACTTACGTTACGTAAGTACGTTAAACAATTGCACATTAGAACAACTACTTTCCGGGCAAATACCCAATTCTATTCTATTCGTTTATTGATTTAGTTAAAATAGCCCTACAGCATTTTTTTTTTTTTTTATTTTGAGTCAAATCTGTCAAATCATTGTGATTTATAACTAACCATCTTTATTCAAATGTGTATATGTATGTACAATAATATACAAAAATTAGAATTATATTCTGTTGATGAATCGGCTATCGACCGGAGGTCTTTCAGTCTGTGATTTATATTTTCTATGTAATTCTATGTGATTTATATATTCTATGGTAGACCACCGTTAATAAATAAATAAATAAATAAACATTATGTTGATAACAAAAAAAAAATGTTGTTATTACACATCTGTCAATCCACACATTTAATTGAAACTCCTTCAATCCTCCCATCATCTCCTTCACTATTTCCCTTTCTGTCTCTTCTACCATCCCCGATTCTGCTGCATCAAAAGATTTCGCCTCGAATACATTTACACGTATAATTGCATGAAATTTGAATAACTCGAGATGCAGATACAGTGCAGCGTAATCAACTCTTTCACTAACTGAAACAAGCGGGTTTCCGGGAGGATTTCCCGCCCCCAGCCCCCGTTCGCAAGGGCCATCATTAATTTTCTAACCGCGCCGAAGAAAAAGAAGCCGCGGCGGGGAATATGCGATGAATAAAATTTGCATACCGGCCGGGATGACTCCGATGCCGTTCGACACGTTTTATACGCGCTCAGCGCTTTTGTGTTATTTTTTTAGCTAGGCGCGCTAGGGTGACAAAATATTTATGCTGGTAAGAAAAATATGTGTTCACAAATATGCATAATTAAGTTATTTAAAACAAATATATATTTTAAATCCATCAATTTTTCTTACTTAATTTACGTGATAAAATTATAAGTCCTAAATATAAACACCCAAACTCTATGAATTTATCAATTCATTTCACAACATTCAAGACGATTAAGTGACGTACATATCTGACAGGGACTTTTCCCATAGACTGCTGTGATCATCTCTTTGTATTAGTATCGAGCGTATAACAAAAATCGACGACGAAGTTGGCGTTGAAGTCTCGTATCATGTCTGTACTAAGATTACACGCGTGAAATGCTGGATGCGGTTAAACAATGACAACCAGAACTTTACGTGTACGCGTATGATTTATTGATTTATATGACGTCGTCGATTTTTGTTATACGCTCGATATATTTTGACACAGACGAAAATACAAAATTCAGGTGAAAATTGGTCAGTAGCGAATTGGGATTCCTTTGAAAAAAAAATTGAATTATGGTGTTTTTAAGTGAGCACTGAAATTGACATATGTCATTTATATCATATTCTCACGAAATCGGGTTTATTCAGACTCGAAAATAAGTAACACAAATCGATTTATTTATTTACAGTACACTTATTTGCAACACACTGTCATTATTTATTTACAACGCGATGTTGAACACTCAGACTTTCGTGATAACCGGATGACCAACTCAATGTAAAAAAAGCGACCCTTCAATGTACACCACCTGAAGGCGGCGCTACCATCGGCCAATAAAACTGGCGCCAAATTTTAAATTGTGGCGGTATATTTAAAATTTTGCATTATTGTAATATTAAATTATAAAATGAATATTTTATTGATGTACCTAATAAAATTATTTATTAAAGATATAAATAACTCTATTATGCACAAATTTAAATGTACTCAAAATAAAGGTATGTAAATAATAATAAAAAAATAATTTAATATATTTATTTTATAAAATGTATAATAAATTAATATATCACAATTGAAAAGTCTTGATCATTTTTAAAAGGTTCTTGATGCGATTCATCAATTTAATGATATTAGGAGAAGAGTCGTGTGGATGCTTATGGATGTAATTCCATCGATGCTGTTGGCCTTAGGACAAAGACCTAACAGAAATAAAAAAAAATATTTTTTTACATTAATATTTAAATTAAATAATGAACTTTTAATTAAAATAGAAGTACCAAGAATTTTTGTATTCATTAAAGCCTCATTCTAAAAACACTGTGAAATTAATATAGAAATTCTTGATCATTTTTAATCGAATTTAAATTTTGCTCAATTAAATAAGTGTATGTTAATATTCAGTCAATTAATTAGACATACAATGTAATCCTTAATTCAATCAATTCAAATCTTGTTAAACGATTTGAATTGATTGAATTAAGGTGGAAAAGTGAATAATGATATTAATCAAAATTAATATTTTTATAGTAAAACTTGTTGATTAAAGTTGAGGCCTAACTACAAAGTCACAAAAAATATATAGTCTTTTAATGTATAAATCCAGTTTAATCTATCATTTATAATTTTTGTTCGGCACTATTTTCTTGTGCTTAATTCTTCTGATTTCGAATATTGTCCACTAATAAAGCAAATATTTATGCATAATTTGCTTTTTCAACAGTCTTTAAACGAAACCTAAATTTAATCATTCTTAATGAAGGGAGTTCATTAAGAACTTTTTATTTAACGTGTTTCTGTACAAACTGACACCGCACGAGGTCGCCTAAAAACCACCAAGACCTTTACGAGCCCCTTTAAAAACCGTACCCTTCACAAAACATTTACGTTAAAAAAAATCATAAAGGAAAAAATGCAAGGTTATGTACTTACTATTTCGTGTTTTGTAGAAAAAATCCACTCCATTGTCGCCGAATTCACATTTTTCGCAGCGTTTCGCCTTCCATGGAATTACTCGCACTATTATTATGAAATAATTTAATAAATATCGTTTGCCTATTTCTATTTATTATTCATCCCCAAGCAGAATATAAATGCGAAGGTTGCAAATTATTGGAGAGAAACGAAATGTGCATTGAAGATGTTTGCTGGCATTTATAGTACAACTTTAAAATTAAAATTACCATATTTACAGTTACCTGTTAAGATTTTCTATTAGCGCCTCTGCCAGCGGTGTACATCGATGTTTCATGAGAGAGAGCTATAGGAATGCTTATGCGTTAGACAAAGAAAACGAAACGGTTCCAAATCGCCCATAAGAGTTAACCCCCCCTGGTGATAGACTGACTTGGACTGACTGCCTACAGCGCCGCTAGCGCGCGCTCATATAGCGTGCTTATTTCTCGAACTTTCCGGAACTTTGGATGACGCCGCGTGTACTGTCGTGTGCTCTGTGGAACATTCCAGAGTGATCTTTCCAGTTTATTCTTTCACTTTCGTTACAATATATATGAAGAAGCTGTTCGTCAGTCCATCTTGTTCCCACTAAAAGTAATAAGCATTTTTCGAAACGTCTATTTGAAGTTAATATTTGACCAATACATATTTAACTCAAAAACTGTAAGAGTGATTTTGACATAAATTCACAAGAATTTAAAATAGAAAAGTTGTTAGTAATTTCCGTTACAACCGGAAGTTATTGAAAGTGGATATATTTTCCATGAGGAAGTCACATTCAACCGTACAACGTACATTTTTTTTTTCAAATTTTTCCTCGGTCAGAACCTCGTAAATTTTTAATGGCCGTTATTCCTGTTAATTTTATATCTTTTAGTCTTTCTTAATTTATTATGTTCATAATTACATTTATCATATGTTACACGTAGGTGTAGTATTATATTTGCAAATAAAAAATAATACATATACAGAGTGAGCCACGAATAACGGCCATTAAAAGTTTTCAGGATTCCTGACCGCGGACAATTTTGAAACAATTCTAAATTGCACGGTTGAATGCGACCACCTCATGGTAAATATTTTGACTTTCTTTCACTTCCGGTTGTATCGGAAATGACTACAAACTTTGCATAAAACGGTTACAAATGTTCACTTCCTTTAACTCGTGTACATTGGATACAAAAAATTATACGTGGAAATAAGTTCGAGCACTGTTCTTTAGTATTAAAAATCAATATTTTGTTTCTTTGGCATTAAAAAAGAACGCAAGAATATGCGTATAATTTGTTAAAAGCTTTTGCAAAAAAAAGCGCTCGAATTAAAAATATCACCCGTGCTTTTTCATCATCCGCACTATTAAACCCGACTTAATTTTATTAGCCGGAACAATTTATCCTTATAAACTCGCAAGAACGGGAAAGAAAGGGGGAGGACCTAAAAAAAATGGAGGCCTTTTGTTCTCCTTATCAATGCTGGTGCGTCTGCATTCGGCCGCCGGGCTTAAGTGAATTAAGTGGCCGCCCCGCATTTGCCAGCCAGATTAAGGGCGCGAGTAAATTTCAGGGGATGTAGTTGTACTGCATTTTGCGCGGATGGGATTCCTTGGAAGAGGATGCATGCGCACAAAACGTTACTTATTGCCGCAAAAAGGAGTCTCGTATCGCGTACTGGAATATAAATGTTGGCGTTTCAATGGCGATATCTCAACAGATACAACAAACTTGGCGTCGAGGATATTGAAAATGTTTTAGTTGCATTTACAAGGATATGCGGAAAAGAAGGTTTATTAAGCGAAAATAAACAACTTTTTTTAGCCACATGCTTTATAATAAAGAATTCTTTATTATAAAGCATGTGGACAAAAAAGTTGTTTATTTTCGCATAATAAACCTTCTTTGCACGGTTGCAATATAGTTGATATTTTTTTAATTTATTTGAGTATTCATTACATTTTGTTTAATTCATTTACGGATTTCATTAATTTTGAAATTTTTAATTATATATATATATATGTAAATTCCGTAAATGAATTAAACAAAATGTAATGAATCCTCAAATAAATTAAAAAAATATCAACTATATTAATGATTGAATTGTTTCACATTGCAGTTTTAATTTAATTAAAAGAAATACTGGACTATAAAATGTGCGGATAATCCGAAACTGTTCTTGTAATCAATATTAAATGATATAAAGTATGCTTTTAAATAATTCTCATATTAAAAGTGTTATTTTTTTAAGGCAGTTAAGCCAATATTAGCCCCCCATTTTTCCTTCCATGCATATTTAAGATCACCCCGTATCCATTCCACGCTACAACCCGAAATTCCCGCCGCAAAAATTATTTATCACAACATTCTTCGGCAACAATTGTTCCCGGAGGAAGTGAATTATTCACGGCTCGCCCGTTCAAAGATACGCTCCCTCACATTGTTTATTCCTTAAATTCCATATATCTGGCACTCTGAATAATTGCCCGGGCGTTTTGATTTAAGACCGTGGATGTAAATTCGCGGGGCTTTTATGTGAACAATGTCGTAAAAGTACGCGCACGGGACATTCTTCGATTCACAGCGGGGCCACAATAAACCACTGAATTCGTTTACGTCCGTACAATAAATTTACACAATCTCGGACCAATAGCGCGTTTTATTCGCAATGAACGGCTCTTCGGGTTGAGTGAGTTTTATTGTTGTGTTTTCAGAGCATTTTCATAAGCTGAATTATTTTATAAACCAAAATTCTATTGATTCTACAGCCATAATATTACATATTATGCCCATTTTCAAGAGAATTTAAAATTTGTTTTATTAAAATTTCTCTGGATATTTACATCAATAAATATATTGATTTTTTAAATTTTAATTTAATTTAATTATTGATTTTATATTGTGGAGGCTTTTACATCGTTTTACAAGTTCAAATATAATAATGAAAACACTTCTAAACTTTGTTTTATATAACACTTTATTTTTATTTGTGACTGCAGTTTCGACAAAAAAATATAAAGTTATTTGGTTCTTATTATTCACTTATAATAATAATAATATATTTATTTACGGTATCTCCTTTTTACAAAACTTATGCAACAAAAATCAATATTACAAAAAATATATAAATGTATATAAATGATAATCAAACTGAAATAAAGATGAAACATGATCACAATTATTAGCTTGAAAAATACACTCGATTTAACAAACAAATAAAGTGTTTTTTGCAATCTATTAATATTGTCTTCATTATTATAAATAATAATTTTAATTTATATTAATTTTCTGCAGAAAATAAATTTCATTAAATTACAACAAAGTAGAACAGTCGGACGTTCACTATTGGAAATAGGAAATATATGGAAATTCCGGAATAACGACGGCCCTCAATAATTTCCCTTTATCGACGATTTATATGCAAACTATTTTCTCCTCTTTCCGCGCGCCGCAACGGCCCGGCCCGGGACCAATCGTTTTAGATTGGGCCGAATTAGGGCGGGCGGGGTGATCATTAAAATTTTTATTTCGCCCCCTTCTATTCCGCTAAAAGCACGATATTTCCTAGACTAATGCCGGGCGAATTGGGAATTATCCGCCGTGTAGCGGAACCGTAACAGTTAAGCCCTTTTTATACGGACGTATGTAGAAAGGGCTCCGGTTAGAGCGGCGGTTATTCTTGAACTTGATAATTTTTCTCTTTCCGTTTAAATTGGAATTTTAGGGTTCAAGAGATAATTTACTGAAAAAAAAAAATATATTTAATTTAAAATCCAATAACATTTTTGGATAAAAACAGTTTATTATATTCAAATTTTCTCCGACTAGTTTCGATCTGAAGAGTACTAATGATCGAAACTAGTTGGAGAAAATATAAATAAGTGAAACAAACCAAATGTTTTAATTTAAATTGAAAATCCTGATTTGATTTTGTGTTCTTTGTATAATAATAAATTTCAATTATTAAACCGATAAGTATGTAATAATAATCATTCATCGGTGTGTAACATATATGAAAAAAAGACCGATTTGAATCCTCGTCAAAAACTTTTTCGCTGTCGTGTATTGAACAATAATGGTGTCAGTCCGCCCCCGCATCCATCCGAAATTTATGGTGCGAAATTGTTGATTATATCGCATTGAATCGACGCCAGTGCCTAAATACAATCGATGATATATCGCCGACATTAATGTCAGGTGCTAATAAATCAATCACCGGCACAAACCGCAGAATACCCTTGGTCTTCTTTTTTCCTCCACCTCTCTTTCGTTTTTTTTTTCATTCATGTCATGTTCGATACATTTTAACAAAATAATAGCAATTATCACATTATTGTATGCATTAAATATAAAGTTGCTTCAATCGGAAATATTGTTTTATTGGTCATTTATAATGTACAGAATTGCAATCAAGTTAATATTTTTATATATATATATATATATATATATATATATATATATATACTTAACATCTTTATTGACACACAGATACATACATATATACTCATTATTATTATAATATTTAAACTTAAAAAAGCTGAAATAAGGTAATGTAATTGTCACAGTTAAATAGCAATCGACCTGAGGTCTTTCTATATACAGGGTGGCGCAAGATTACGATGAAGTCCAATATCTCAGTTATAAAGAAATATACAAAAAAATGTTACTTACATTATTAGTAGCTACTGTCAAAATTCACATTTTAAAATTAGTTTCATATATACAAGGTGTCTAATAATCAGGTAACGTATCAAACATATGTTTTTTTTTTAATGGAATGATATATTTTTTTATGAAGATTTTCGATTCTACGTTTAAAAATAATCATTTTTTATATAAGATTTAATAGGTCAATTTTTCATAGTTTAAAAGTTATAAACAAATGAATGTTGAAATCGATAGATGTTTAGAACCTAATATTTCAATAAAGAAAAATGAAATAAACATTCTGTCAACGCCATACAAATGCAAAAATACTTAATAATAAAAGAAATACTATTTTTCTCCCTTAAAACAAATTTTTATATACAAGGTGAAGCAATACGCAAAATTATTTTTTTTCTCTTTTTACTTAAATGGGACACCCTATATTTATTATGCTATTTTAATAGAAAATTAATCACTCTTTATTTTTTATATAACATAATAAATAGCTACCGTTTACCGTTTTTGAGATATTTAATCTCAAATACAAATTTGGTATAGAATTTTTAATCAAAGTAGGCTGTGCCAGAACAACTAATTTATTTAGTTGTGAAAGTTACGCGAACACAAATATAAAATAATTTAGTGAAACGAATAATCAAGTGTATTAATTAAAATACATCATAATTCATACATATTTTTTTACCACGGGATAAATGAGAATTTAATAAAAAAAAGTAAATACATATTAAGCTGTAATTATTTTAATAGGCGATAATATTGAAAATACAACAATTTAAATAGGTATGTTCTTGGCTGTGCGCCAGGATCCAGGTACAACGAATCTTCTTATCTCAGGAATGCGTTCTCGGAGTGAGTCATCGATCGTTTTTTTTCTTCTTGATTTGCGATAATTGCGCTCTTGTATTTCGATTCAGTCGTCCGCAAACGCGCAATGTTCACTATTCCGGTTTAATTTTTAACGTTAGAAATTATTAATTATTAAAAACGCGATTTATTTTTGTTTATGAACAAGTGGTAATTAGTGAGTCGTGGAGGTGAGTTGGTTTTCGATTCATCAGGAATGGGTTGGAAGTTATTTTTTCTATTAAGGTATGTTAATATTAATAATTTATTTTTAAACAGATTTTACGATTCCTATTATTATCATCAATTTATTCTCCAAAATTGCATTTGATTAAATAATTTGGTATAGGATTTTTAACCAAAGTAGGCCGCGCCAGAACAACTAATTTATATAGTAACTTTCAACGCTTAATATTATAATTAGTAAGTAAAGTGCATTTTACGTTATATTTTGCAACACTGGTGCAGTTAAATATACTTCCTAAATAAATGATTAATATAATTGTTAAAAACTAACAACAACTATATTTTTTGGTTATTATACGAAAAATATTTAAAATATTCCTATATGCTTGATTTATTTAAACAATTCATGTTGACTGAAAAACCGAAAATAGATACTAAGTGTAATAATAAAATATTTATATCATTATATTTTGTTAACATTTTTATGTATTTATTTCACACATTCACATTTTTTTTAATTCAATAGCATTAAAACATTTTATAATTTTTTTTTTTTAAAATATGTCCCAATAACCATTATAACTCGCTAAATAATCGTTGAACAACTATTTTCTTTATATTTTGCATGCGCCTTTAAATATCGATTGTCATTTGAATATGCTTTTAGGTTAGGGAGTAAGTATGTTATTAAATACCAGAAAACGATTATGAATTGCATTTGTTTTAATTATAGCCTACTTAAATTATAGATTATAAGCGAAACTTAAAATTTTGTACTTTCAATTGAAATTGTTAAAAAAATGGTAACAGATAGGGGTATAGTTTATTATACAAAAATTAAAGAACAATTAATTTTCTATCGAAATAGTGTAAAAAATATAGGGTGTTCCATTTAAGTGAAAAAAGTAAAAACCCATTTTGCGTATTGTTTTACCCTGTATACAACATTTGCTTTATGGTAACAAACGATTATTCCCAATATTATTAAGCATTTTTTCAATTACATTGCGTTAACAGAAAGTTTACATCGTTTTTCATTTTTGAAAAATAAGGCCCCAATCTTCTATTGATTTCAACCTTAAATTGTTTATAACTTTTAAAATATTAAAAACTGACCTAATAAACCTTATGTCAAAAATGATTAATTTTAAGCGTAGAATCTAAAATCGACATAAAAAATATAGCATTCCATTTAAAAAATCATATGTTTGATACGTCACATGATTATTGGACACCCTGTATATATGAAACCAATTTTAAAATGTGAAGTTTTACAGTAGCTACAAATTATGTCAGTAATATCATTTTGTAAATTTCTAAATAATTGAGATATTGGACTTCATCGGAATCTTGCGCCACCCTGTATATAAAGAATCTTTATTGTCAGTACAATATACATTTAAATGTGAAAGAAATTAACAATAAATATTGTTATTTTATTTACCGGCAATCAGCTATCGGCCAACAGCCTTTCTGCCAGCCTTTTTTCTATTATTATTATTTTAATTGTTTTTATTTTAAAGGCAATCTCACGAAATGCACCGTTCGTTATTAAGAAACATTTTTACGTTTTTATACCACTTAAACACTTTATTTACAATGACTAGTTTCGTTTGAAATATTTTCTCTTTTTTTAATTACTTTATCTCTTTTATTTTTGTCTATTGCTGATGTGCTTGTGTTTCTTGATTTAATTCTGATTTAATTACTAAAACTTTGAGTACTTGTTTTAATAAAGGTATTTGTATACACAGGGTCAGTCTTAGATATCTCCCTTGTTGTTGGAAATTCAGCACAAATAAATTTTTATTGTGTAAACCATTGTCCGGCGGGGTATATGCTCGGGAAGTAGTTGTTTTAATAGATGTTTGTAAAACTTACAGTGTAAGTAATTTTTGGAGTTGAAAAAAGGGATTATTGATCATTGACAGAAATTTTCATTGTAATTAGTTTATTAATAAAATTTGTTTGACTACTGAAGACGCATAATATAAAATTATTGTCATATATACAGGGTGTCCGATTTTTCCGGAATTTATATCAACTTTGTTATGACACCTTATATATAATTTTTTATTCGATTCCTCTTCAAATTATCTTTACATCAATATAACATAGTTGGTAGCTTTGATTAGTCGTTACCGCAGATTTTTTTCTTTTCTAAAAATGTTGAGAGTTGCAGTAGCTATGCAAATTTTATTAATTAGTCGTGGATTATGCTGAATTTCTAGCGATAAGGTAGATTTCGAAGACGGACACTTCGATGACTCAAACTGTATATCGATCACATGAAAACCAGCATGAAAATTGCTCAAATTAGGGAAAAAACTGTTCAGAGGTAGTGAACCGTAGAATCAAAATAACCACTGTATTTTGCAGCTAGAATTTTAATTAACCCATTTTAGTGGTTGAATTAAGCCTGCAGTAGTTTTTTGATCTTTTAACATTTTTTTATACGAACGCATGAATGGTTAATGCGCCGGGTTATTTTCTCGCAGTATATTTTATTTTCCGTATTTTAATGGGGTACTCCGGTATATTTGAGCCAAACTTTAGATTTTATTCTACGAAACTGGTAAGACTTACAGATCTGGTATTTTCTCAAAATGTTTATTTGTTCTTGCTCTACACGTATATTTTTCTAGCTCTGAAAAAGTAAAATGGCGCCCCATATGGCGGCTTTCCAGTGAGGTTTCTTTAAATCTGCGGACAACGTAGGAGTCGTAATTCGTCACATAGAAAAAAACAGCATATTTTTGAATGTTTCATTTTCCGTATTTTAAGTCTTATAGAGACTTAAGATTGGTTTAGCTTACATATCAGGCGTGTGATAGTCAAATTTGGACTGACTAAGCTTAACCATCAAGTTTAAGATAAGTAGCGTGTTTAATATTTTTTACGGGAATTCATAAATGGTGAAACCGCCGGGTCATTCTCCGGCAGTGTATTTTATTTTCCGTATTTTAAGTCTTATACAGACTTAAGACTGGCTCGGCTTAAGTGATACGCGTGCGATAGTAAACTCTTAACTGGCAAAGCTTAACAGTTAAGTTTATGGTAGGTAGTTTTTTGCGTGTTTAATATTTTTTAGAGGAACGAATTAATGTTGAAGGCGCCGGGTAAATTTTATTTTCCGTATTTTAAGTATTATAGATACTTAAGACTAGCTTGGCTTACATGTCAGGCGTGTGATGGTCAACTCTGGACTGACTAAGCCTAACTATCAAGTTTAAGATAAGTAGCGTGTTTAATATTTTTTTACGGGAATTCATAAATGGTGAAAGCGCCGGGTTATTCTGCAACAGTGTATTTTATTTTCCGTATTTTAAGTCTTAGAGACTTAAGACTGGCTCAGCTTACGTGTCAAGCGTGCGATAATGAACTCTTAACTGGCTTAGCTTAACTGTTAAGTTTACAACAGGTAGTTTATTACGTGTTTAATAATTTTTGGGGGAACGCATTAATAGTGAAAGTGCCGGGTATGTTTTATTTTCTGTATTTTAAGTCTTACAGAGACTTTCAACTGGCTCGGCTTACATGTCTAGCGTGCGATAGTGAACTCTGGGCAAGTTTATGACAAGCATTTTTTTGCGTATTTAATTTTTTTCTTTTTTTCAGAAACGCATAAATTGTAAAAACGCCAGATTATTTTTTGTAGTATATTTTATTTTCCAAGTTTTTAGTGTTATGGAGACATAGAACTAGCTTGGCTTCGTGTCAAGTATGCGATAAGTTTAACTGTCAAGTTTGCGGCAAATAGTTTTTTGCGACTTTATTATTCGTTTTTTGCGTATTTAATATTTTTTTCGGAAACACATAAATGGTGAAAGCGCCGGGTTATTCTTTCGCAGTTTATTTTATTTTAACCCTACACCCATATGGGTAGAAAGGGTCATTGAATATATATATATTATTTTATTTTTCGTATTTTAAGACTTATATAGACTTGGAACTGGCTCGGCTTAAGTGACAAGGGAGCGATTGAAGTCTAGACTTGCTAAGCTTAGCTGTTAAGTTGGTACTACTTTTAGTAATTTAAGATGAAATTGTTAAAATTGTTAAAAGAAATTTAACTAATGCTACAATTTTATTATCTTATGTAATTTTGCTCATTTTTGAGTTACTGATTTTTGTTCATTCACCCTTATACTCAAAACACACAGTTTGTTGATATATTTTTTCTTAAAAAAATCTCAAAAAATGCTGTCTTTTGAAAATGTTAGATTGTCTAAAAACAGTAATTGGCGCGTCTCGTTTAAACCATTCCCATATAGAGCCTTATGAGAAAAGCTTAAACAAGACGCGCTGTTTGTTACTTTCAGACATTTTAACATTTCCAAGAGATGTCATAATACATTTCTGGCGATATAAATTTTATTGATTATAAGCCATTAATTGTTTGAAAATCCATGATAACTTTAAATGAAACTATTAAGTTCTTTGATTTTTACTCGGATCGATTATTTAAATTAAAGGGTAAATCACAAGCATACTAGATTCATTTAAACGGAATATAAATATTTCACGGTTATTCTAAGATTGTCAAGAGACTTTCTGCTAATAGAAAAAAATATTTGTTCACATAGGCACGGTTATTTAAATGAATTAAATACAAGCAATTTGAAAATAATTAATTAATAAATTATTTCTGATTTTTTTGGGAAAAACCAAATTTTGGAAAACCGAATATAATTTCTTTATTTTGAATTAATTTCTCAGTTAACCCGTGGTGAAACATATTTAATTAAGAGACTTTGATTAAAACACTTGGTTTGTTTCACTGATTTAGTGAAACAAACCAAGTGTTTTAATCAAAGTCTATTATAATTTCTTTTTTTTGATTATGAAAATAATATTGTTCATATTACTAATTACTTTTACTTTCTTCTTAGGCCCTTTTAAATCGTATGATCATTCAAATAGAAAATTTCAATCAGCTAATTAAACGGCGCTATCATTTTAATGAACGTTATTTTATATATGAAAAATAAACAACCCACGTGCGAGTCAATTAATCGCGTAACATCCACAAACAGAAAGCCGAAATGCGTAAATTCAAACCCTCCCCGTGATTCGCTCAACAAACAAATCCGACAGGACATCAAAAAGGCCGGTAATGACGATTTACGCGAATTCCATTAAATCACCAAATCGGATATCACTGGGATTACTCGCCCTGTAATTACTCCGTTGTTATTTTTTTACTGTTGCTGTTTTTTTTTCCTGTTACGGTCGACCTTAATGAGCCTAAATGCGCATTAATTGTTGCTAATTGTGTTTTATTTATGTGGGGCCATTATTCAAGGGCCCGCCGGCACACTCGCATCCGAGACCGGAGGGATTATCGCCCCGTTCCGCGCAGTATCGATTCGATTTCGAAGTAAGTTCGGGATGTGGAGGAGATAAATCTTGTTGGATTTTGTTGTAATAGTTCGGGGGTTTCGGTGTATCTGAGAAAGGAGGAAATTAGTGAATTTGATACACATAGGTGGAACTTGTAATACAATAAGAATTCGAATCGATAATTTAAATTGCGGAATACGTTACACAAAGTTTGATTAAATTTGTTGCTTATCATACTAAAACAAGGAAGACAATTTTTCAAATATTTAGTTTTGTTTATGTTTTCTTATACATAAATTAAACTAAATATTTTATTTTCTTGTTTAGTATGATATGTTTTAGTATGTATAAAAATACATAAATAAAATAAATACATTAAAAAAATATATTTATTTTTTATTTTAATTCATTTTGAGCAAATTTCTATGAATAGCTTATATTTATAGTAATTGAGTAAAACAGAGCAAAAATATTTAGCTCTGTTTTACTCAGTTACTATAAAAATAAGCTATTCATAAAAATTTGCTCAAAATGAATTAAAATAAAAAATAAATATATATTTTTTTAATTTATTTATTTATTTCAACGGCGTGCCATTTACATGAATAATACAATATACAACACAGAAATACAAAATAGTTCCAACCCTGAACTTAAAACTAAACAATACAATAATATTACATTTCTTTTAAAAGGCGCTTTAACAATGAAAAAATTCCATTAAAAAAGTCAAAATTTAAAATATTGGCGTGACGCAAAACAAAATAATAAACCTTACTTTCTTGGAAATAGCTTTGGTAAATAAATGATTACATCTAGGTCGCACATAGTTTTTGTGTGACTTAGCTCTAATTGATTATTATGAAAACTAAAGATCTAGGAGCGTAACGTACGCTCTTCTTATTTATCACTTGTTAAAACATTTTTAATATTATACTGCCGAGAATCTGTTATACTTTGGAAAAGGGAAATAATAATTACAACATTTTCTACTTAGGCACGAGAAACATATTGTAAAAAGGAAAATATATCAAATATAATAATTTGATATTTTCCTGTTTGTAATATTTTTCTTATGATCAAGTATAAAATATAATAATTATTTTCCTTTTCCAAAGTATAACAGATTCTCGACAGTAAATCGTTGTGAAATAAAATTATTACAAAACATTTTTGTAGAAGTAGAACGTCGCGTTGCGTTACGGCTTTTGAATAGCGCAAAGTCGAGGAAAATATTCGTGTGCATTTTCAATGCATTGTATGAACTGGAAGACCGTCAAAAAGGAGAGCAACAATATCATCGTTTCCAATGTAAATCAACTGAATATGAAATGTTCAGGTTCGATATATTACACATAAATAAAAATGGAATAAGGGATAAACAATTTAAATACTGTGTAAATATGTAAAATTGGACAGAAAGACTTATGGTCGATAGCCCATAACAGACTATTAGCACAATTGTACATATTGTTATTAAAAATTTTGTAAATTTTTGTTGTCATATTGTCTGAAACAAACATCAATTTTTCATATATATAGAAACATATTAATGTTTGTATATATGTAAAATTGATCTCTTGAAGTAAACGTAATATTAATAAAAAGGTATGTGTTATATTTTTATTCAACTAATAATTAATTGAAAGAACAATAATAATCCACTGTATTTCTCAACAGTTTGCAATCATATAAATAATGAATAATTGTTTTTTTTTTAATTACAACTGAAGCAATTAATTTAATTTTACATCCCCTCTCAATACAAAAAAAAAATAAACATACTAACTACACAATTATACGCTGGAACATAAAAAATGTAAAACCCTGACAATTGTGACGCGAGTCAATTCGCAGAGTTGAAACGACAAACCGAGGCAATTATTTGCATTTTAACAATCCGAAGCGGTGTTTATTATTAGTTGCGCTCCCTTTGGTACGGAAACGGCTGTGATTCTGAGCACATTTTTATTTTGATGCGTAGGTAATAAAAGGGGCGCTTTACGGGCATCGCTCGATCGTAAATTGTTTTTATTTTTCGTCGTTTAGGCAATTTTATATTGGGGCGTGTGTGCGCGCACCGCCGGCGTCTGCGGGACAACGCTTTCGAACGGCGTCGTGGATGGAATAAAATTCTGAACTGGATGGTGAGGAATTTATTAAATTGATAATTGAAATAACTTTCATAATAAATTAAAGACGACGCAAGCGCCACCTTTTGCCTAATTTCAACAATATGAACAAAATAAGAATTATGTTTTTAGTTCCATGTGATATCTAAGCCAAGGTAGGATCTTCGAAACTGATTAAAGTAGGTCTTGAATATAACCCAAACCTTCAAATCCATAACTGAGCCCGCGTTAAGTATTGTGACCTTACTCTTAACACGGACTCAGTTAAGGATTAAAGAGCTATGACTTGCAAACTTGACAGTATGCTTTGCTAATCTAGAGCCTTTATAAAGCTCGCAATCGCTTGCAAATTTGGCACTAGGTTTTGCCAATCTGGAGCTTTTATAAAGCTCGCTATTGCTCGCAAACTTGACACTTACTATAACTTGACACTCAAATCTTCCAATCCTGAGCTTTTATAAAGTTCGCAAACTTGACACTGAGCTTTGAAGATCCAACGCTTTTATAAAGCTCGATATTTCTCACAAAATTGACATTCAGCTTTGCCAATCCAGAACTCTTATGAAGCTTGCAAGCTTGACACTCAGCTTTGCCAATCTCGAGCTCTTATAAAGCTCACTATTTCTCTCAAACTTAACACTCAGCTTTGCCAATCCAGAGCTCTTATGAAGTTTGCAAGCTTGACACTCAGCTTTGCCAATATGCAGCTCTTATAAAGCTCACTATTTCTCACAAACTTGATACTCAGCTTTGCCAATCCAGAGCTCTTATGAAGCTTGCAAGCTTGACACTTAGCTTTGCCAATATGCAGCTCTTATAAAGCTCACTATTTCTCACAAACTTGACATTCAGCTTTGCCAATCCAGAGCTCATATGAAGCTTGCAAGCTTGACACTCAGCTTTGCCAATATGCAGCTCTTATAAAGCTCACTATTTCTCTCAAACTTGACACTCAGCTTTGCCAATCCAGAGCTCTTATGAAGCTTGCAAGCTTGACACTCAGCTTTGCCAATATGCAGCTCTTATAAAGCTCACTATTTCTCTCAAACTTGACACTCAGCTTTGCCAATCCAGAGCTGTTATGAAGCTTGCAAGCTTGACACTCAGCTTTGCCAATTCAGAGCTCTTATGAAGCTTGCATGCTTGACACTTAGCTTTGCCAATATGCAGCTTTTATAAAGCTCACTATTTCTCTCAAACTTGACACTCAGCTTTGCCAATCCAGAACTCTTATGAAGCTTGCAAGCTTGACACTCAGCTTTGCCAATCTCGAGCTCTTATAAAGCTCACTATTTCTCTCAAACTTAACACTCAGCTTTGCCAATCCAGAGCTCTTATGAAGTTTGCAAGCTTGACACTCAGCTTTGCCAATATGCAGCTCTTATAAAGCTCATTATTTCTCACAAACTTGACACTCAGCTTTGCCAATTCAGAACTCTTATGAAGCTTGCAAGCTTGACACTTAGCTTTGGCAATATGCAGCTCTTATAAAGCTCACTATTTCTCACAAACTTGACACTCAGCTTTGCCAATCCAGAGCTCTTATAAAGCTTCCAAGCTTGACACTCAGCTTTGCCAATATGCAGCTCTTATAAAGCTCACTATTTCTCTCAAACTTGACACTCAGCTTTGCCAATTCAGAGCTCATATGAAGCTTGCAAGCTTGACACTCAGCTTTGCCAATATGCAGCTCTTATAAAGCTTGTACGTTAGGTTCGTATGATCTTAGCATTTCTTCAGGAGGGTGTCTCTTAAATCTCTGTTTGTATATATTAGAACGTAAAATGTTGCCAACATTTATATTTTTGAAAGTTGGCATCAACCTCAAAGCGCATGCATTCTATGGCTCAATATGGCCGTTTACGTTTTCTGTGGCCGTTTGTACTTAAAAGATGGACGTATATTTTTTAAGAACCACCGAAATCATGGTCAAAATGTTACCGAAGCCAAATATTTCTTTGTAATTTCAAATGTCGATAGTGTAAAGTTGGTTGTTAATGTGTAGTGTTAATATTTAATCTAAAACATGAGTCTACTTACAAGTAAAAATATCCAAACAATAAAATGGAGCTGTGGTGGACATTTTCCATGTGATATTTGTAAAAAATAATTCGAACATAATTTAAAAAAAAAATGAAATAAAATGTCTTGTTCATAATTATATTTGTTAATTTTTAAATTGTTTAAAAAAGGTTAATATTTTATGTTATTTAAAATTTAGATTTCTTTATGGATGATTTTTGATTATTTTAATATTTATTTAAAAAATGCATTTTATTATTATTTTTTTGGTATTATTATAAACTTAATATGAGAGTATACCTTTTAGATTTTAATTTTCCGCTAACAAAATATTTCGATGTTGGTAGAACTGCTTACAAGGTATTCTTTCAATGTTTGTAGGTTGGTATCAAAAAACGTTCTAATGTATACAATCGTTATAAGTGTCCTTTTTGGAGGAGAGTTGCTCTTCTATTTAGGTTTTCTATGCATTTGTTTATCACTCGGAGTCGTGGAATTGTGGTTGTTTGAAATACGTTCGGCAACATACAATGGATATTACATTTTATATACATTTTTTCACCATTAAGCTATGAACTCGAAAATATAAATGAAATTGTATTAACATGAAAATTAACATTTTTATGACATTTTTCAAAACGTCTGTCTACACTGTCTCACATTAAGCCGTCCTTCACGGGTCACACACAGAAAAATCAAACGCAGTATTTCTATTTATAAATTATCCGTTTCCATTCTAATTAATTCTAGTTCGTGCTTTCGTGCGATATTGAATATTCGTTCCGACAATTTTTCACCATTAGTCGGAAAACACTAATTAACAGCGCATCCCCTCCGACCATCATCGCTCATTCGATCCTCTCTCAAAAAAAAAAAAAAATCCAAACAAGACCCGCACGGCGGGCAAAAAAATCCCCGAATGAAAAATCGATGGCCGTTCATTCGGTTAACAGTTTTCCGTTTGCGGAAAACCGGGGTTTTCGGGCGATAAAACGTCTCTGCGGTCCACCCCTGAAAATCTATTATCTTGCACCGGCGATGTGAATGAACGTTTTAGCGAGGAATAACTGGCCCCGGTCGCGTCAATTTTTATTGTAAAAGTTATGATTGGTGCGCGATAGCCGGCCCAATTTCTATTTGCTTCGGCAACGGCGGATCCCGTGATTTATTGGTTTAATTAGCCGGGATAGTTCAACTTTTCAAATGTCTACTGGCTTTGATTAGTTGGCAGGTTGTGTGTACATTGTTTTTCCATTTGGAATTTGTATTCATTTCTATTTTTCAACAGTACGTCAAATTATAATAACATGTTTATATATATTGTTCAAGCCTTTATTTCGATATACATTTTGAATTTATTAAATAATAGACTTTTTTACTTTTGTTTGTATAACAAACTCTCACTCTCTCTGTACAATAAATTACAAATATATATATATATATAATATATATATATATGTATATATATATATATAGAGAGAGAGAGAGGTTTTTTATCAGTATACATTAGGGGAAGTGTATACCTGCAAAAAAACGCGAGTCAAACGCATTGAACCGATTAATGTGTGTATGTTTAGTTGCCTATTTGACATTTTGCATATGTGTGTTCAGTTGAGTGTTATAGGCAACTAAACACACATACATTAATGCATTTGACTCGTGTATTTTGCAGGTATACATAGGGGAAATGTATACTGATAAAAAAAAGCTCTCTGTATATATATATATTCAATGACCCTTTCTACCCATATGGGTGTAGGGTTACAAAAAAGATATTACAAATACGAAACTATTCAATCGAAAGCCAAAGGAACTGCTTATTGAAAGAGCATATTCGGTCGCGGAATTTCTGCAGGAAACTATTTAATTCATTTATTGTTCGACATATTAAAATATGAGCAATAAAATTAGTTGATTCTAATGTCTTTTATTATTATTACTATTTATAATTATTATTTTTACTTCTATTTTTACCTTTATGTATTTTATAGTTTATAATTTTATATGACAAATACAATACGTGTGGTATGGTCTTGTAACTACTATGCTGATGATACAAAACCTTTTATTAAAAGGCAGTGATATGCGTCATATTGAGGAAGCAGGAAATGTTGCTATGAATTATTTCTACAGATGGTGCCAGGATAATAAACTTTTAATAAATGTTAATAAAACAAAATGTCAATTTTTTCAAAACTGTCCATTCAACTGCAATACCAAATTGTTTAAAATTTAATTTAATATCACTACAAGTACAGCCACATTTTTAAAATAAATAATTTATTAAATAGCAATTACTTTGTGTTTCAAATCAATAAGGTTTTTTTTTTCAATTAAGCCCTTTCCTATTGTTTGTTTGAAAATGATCGTATAAGTTGAAACTAGTCACAAAATAAACTGAGTACGTGATACCAGTAGTGTTTAAGTTTAAAAAAATATCTTATTAATTATTTTCATATTATTTATTGTTATATATATTATAGTTATTTACATTCAGTTAAACACTTTAATTTGAATTAAATTCTTTGAATACATTTTCATAAAAACAATGATTTCTTTCTGGAGTTTCTGGATCAATGACAAAATATTTAAAAAAATATGGAAGCGCCGGGCAAGATCCTGGACTTTCTTGCCCCGGCGCTTCCATACTTTTTTTCATCCACCATTATATATATATATATTGTCATTCACTTATGCTGCATTTCAAATCTTGCAAATGTTCTTGAAAATTTTCAATGAAACAATTCAAAAACCCTTTCGCATGCGACATGCCTTCGTGGTGTTGCGAATTTCCACTTGTCTGTTACAAATTATAAAGTTTCCACTTAGGTCGTGCGCGCGATTGCCGAACGACATCCATCAAAGTGGAGCGCCAGACTTACTAACAGTCATAGTGTGTTGTAGTTAAGTGTATTTCGTCTCATCATTACCCCGTCCCGCAGTT
The DNA here is from genome assembly GCA_963082785.1 of Philonthus spinipes. Taxonomy (NCBI): domain Eukaryota; kingdom Metazoa; phylum Arthropoda; class Insecta; order Coleoptera; family Staphylinidae; genus Philonthus; species Philonthus spinipes. Next base: position 2,586,362 of record OY720300.1, read on the forward strand.
TCCTAATTAAAGTTCTGTCCTACCCAGAACCAGAACAATTCCTCTCATTAAGCTCGGTTTCCACTACGTAACGACTTAATTACTTTCGAGGAGAATACAGGGCGACGGGGATGGATGTCGAAAAATTTAATTGGGGAATAATTCAATGTTTTTATTCGCTCTCTCCTTTTTTATTTTGTTACGTTACGGACTGATTGAAATTTATAGAATGTTGAATGATAGTATGAATAAATTAAATAAAAATGTTTTGAAAATAATTAGTAACACTTTAGTGCAAAAAAAACACATAGTTTTTTTAATAGTCTATCACTGCGACAATTGTTTCGCTACACAGTAGCGAACAACTTACAACTTTAGTAGAAAAAACACTTGTTTTTTTTTCTACTAAAGTGTTAGAAATGGAATTTCACCAATTAACAGTCTCTACAATCAAATATTTAATAAATTATTTCCACATTTAGCTCTGTGACATTGTGACTTACGTTACTTTAATAGTTTAAACAAATGCACATTAAAACAACTATTTCCCGGGAAAATACCCACGCCGGACATTGAATTACATAATGTACACTTGCTGTTGCATATGAATAAAATATTGTATAATGCAACAAATTTTTTATGTGAGAAAAATTCAATACAAAAAAAAAACAGAAAAGAATATTACTATTAATAGTATGAATTATTAAGATGTGGGAAAAGCAGAAGAGGGAGAATAGAGTGTGAATATGTATAAGGAATACCTTTTGTCTTGTCTTTTTATAACAGTTGTTGTTTTATTGCGTTATGACAATAAAGGTTTTTTTATTAAGAAACAAATTAACCCGTTTCTGCATTACGAGAAATTCAAGGGCTTTGTTGAGATTTCATACAACGATTTTTTCTTAATAATAATGTAATCAATTATAATGGAGAATTCCGTAAAATAAAGTTAAAGTTAATAATTCGTAATATATATATATACAAATATAAATAGAAAAGAGTATTATTCATTCACTTGGTCACAGTTATTTAAATATATTATACTTAGGCGTGGGTATTTGCCCGGGAAGTAGTTGTTTTAATGTGCATTTGTTTAACGTACTTACGTAACGTAAGTCAAAAGTCACAGAGCTAAATGTAAGAATAACTTATTAATTATTTTCAAATCATTTTTATTTAATATATATATACAAATATCTTTATTCAAGGGACTTTTACATTATATTAAGTACGGTATTGTATAGTATAATACGGTATATAAATTGAGGTTGTCCTTTCATAGGCTATCGACCCGAGGTCTTTCTGCCAAATTCGTAATATATTTCAATATTTAAACATCCTCAATCCACCATTCATATCATAATAATTAACACTGTTGTATCATTTTACTTTAAAGTGTGAAGAAAGGATACAACTGTGTTAATTATTTTGATTATACTCTTCACTTAACTCAAAACCAATGATCGATTCATATCATCACACATAAATAACTGACATACAATACACATAAAAGACAGGCTGAAAGATCTGTAATATTTTATAAACTCAATGTAATTTAATTAATTTAAATAACTGTGACCAAGTGAATGAATTCTCTTTTATATTTATAAATGGAAATATCTAAATAAAGATGAGTGTGACTGTGTGTAATAAATACAATAATAATATGTGCCGTTATTGTACATAAAACAATCTTTGTTTGGAATTGGCTATCGACTAGAGGTCTTTAAATACAATATTTACCTGTATTTATTTTTATTATTCTGTTATTTAAACGTACTCAATGTTATTTTACGTACTACTCTGTTTTTTTTTTGTTCTGTTTTTTAAAAGAAGACACTTTGTGTATTTGTGTGCGCTTGTTTGTTTTTTTTATTTTATTTTGTGTATTTTATCGATTCTAGAATAAATTGTATGGCGGCGCGAATAACATGGCGTGACTGTTTTACGGCGCCGTTTAAGCGGACGTAAATTCGAAAATCCGTTCTGGTCGGATAAAAAGTGAAATGCATCCGTAAAATCCCCGAAAGTCACGCGGAAATGATAAGGCCTGCATTTCTCACTCTCAAACAAAAAAAGCCCATGAATATTAAATTTATACGTCTCTCTCGGAGAAATGCAGAATATATCAATGAGATTTATTGCATTCTTTTGTGCAAATATGGGTGTTACAAACGAAATTACAAGCAATCTAATTTCTTTGAATATCACGAATTTACCAGAATACTAAATATAGAATTAAAAATAAACAATAATAATAAAATAATAATTTTTATTTTTTTATTACAAAAAATAAATAAATAATGGTTTTAATATTTAGACATTGGTAGTTCATATTGTATGAAATAAATATGAATAAATTATTAAAAGTTAACCAACAAAACACAGATTAGATTGAATAACTTTAAAATTTAAAGTTATTCAATCTAATCTGTCTATCGAATAACTTATTTATTTATTGTATGAAATACATATGAATAAATTATTAAAAATCAAGCAACAAAACTTTAAAATTTAAAGTTATTCAATCTAATCTGTGTTTTATTGGTTGATTTTTAATAACTTATTCATATTTATTTCATACAATAAATAAATAAGTTATTCGATAGTGAACACATTGAATATAATGAAGACTTAAGTAAAATAGTTGTACTTGAAAATAATAACTTAAAAATTCGTTTATTTCGTATATTGATGGGGACTTTAATATTAATTTGTGTAAAAAAATCACTTGCAATCTATAATATTATTGATTGGTTGATTGATTAACATTTCAAGTGGTTTAGTTGTTATGTAATATTACCTCCTTTAGATAACCCCTCCCCTCAAGACCGAATTGCGATAATTACAATAAAACAATATTTAATATTCAAAACAATCCGTAATGAACATTGTTTATTTATTTTTTTTATTTTTAATGTACCGCGTTGTTAAATCTAAACCAAATATTACATTACATACGGAGCTATTCCGCACTGTATAAAATGTGTGCCAGGGGGTGCAACTCTATAAATGTTTGTTTAGTGCCAATAACATACAGCAAAATATTTATTTAAACGAAACGTGCATTACTGCCTGAAATGCACCCGCAATTCCCTCGATTTGAAATTACGTATAGAATGCACGAATACGCGCAGAATATTTATATAAATGTTGTGTGAAATATTTTTATTCAGTATTGTCATGAAATTGGACCGACAACACACTCCCTTATATCACACTTAAAAAAAGTCTTGGGTTACCTAACAGTCTTAACTTTTTTTTATTTTGCTGTATAATTTAAAATATTAATAATTTTACAATAATTGTATAAATCATATTTAAACTATATTATTTCCTCGTTTGAACGTAAGAGGATTTCGAATTTAAACGGTGACCGATTTCGGTTTCGGGAGATAGTTTAAAACGTAAAATCATCCCCGTCGGATTACCATAATTGTTAGAATTATTTCGCATCCAGGGCCGACGTAATATTCAAACTCGGCACATTATAAAACCGCTAAAACTTTTCCCCGCATAATATTCATTTTAATTATAATAAAGTTGCATAAGTAAGACCGTTAGGCATTCCGAAAAGCTTCAACCCCGCTCACGGGCGCCGATTGTGAAAGTTCCGGTATTGAGATTAGGATAATCATAATTACGATTTAATTTAATAGATTAATAAATAATTTGTATTTAATAAACAATTTAATATACGTTTTAAGAGCGCAACGAGTAAGTAACTACATATTTGATATGTCACTTAATATGGATTTCACACTCACTATTTTGACTTTAATTATTGTATTTGTTTTATTTATTTCATCATTTGCTATTGGCACAACAAACAGCAGATACACGAAACTTCATACTGTTACATTTATTTTCTGAAACTGCGCGAAGAATATTGTTTTGAACTTTAGTGTAATAGTATTAATCAATGGATTAATACTATTACACTAAAGTTCAAAACAATATTCTTCGCCTACTGTTTCAGAAAATAACTGGTGAGTTTCACATTTACAATGGATTAATATTATTACACTAAAGTTCAAAACAATATTCTTCGCGTACTGTTTCAGATACAGATTCAGATTCTGTTACAATGGATTAATACTATTACACTAAAGTTCAAAACAATATTCTTCGTGTACTGTTTCAGAAAATAACTGGTAAGTTTAACTTTCGTTTTAATTTGGAAATTTTAACAGTAATTCAGGATGATTTAATTAAAATTAAAACACTTGGTTTGTTTCACTTATTTATATTTTCTCCAACTAGTTTCAACCATTGGTCATCTTCAGGGAGGAATGTTTTGTTTTCATTTCAATTAAATCATCCTGAATTAATTAAAAAATATTTCACCACGGGTTAAGTGAGAAATTAATTAAACATATTTAACAGTATTAAATATCTATTACAAAAGCTGCTTAGACTGTGATGATAAAATATAACACACACGTTAAACTTATCATTTACCTTACAGAATAGCCACGTATATTTTATTGTTATATAAATCATAACTTTTTTTATTCACTCACTTCTCATAGTCGTATATCATAAAGCATAGACGACACACATCAACTTTTCTAATTAATATAAGAAGTATTGGCTGCTCCTGATGAATTACAGCGAGAAGTTTATGTTTGCCCGTAATAAAAGTTGGAAAGTTTGTTGTTCGCGGAATTTATATCACAGCGGTGACACTTATTTCGGATTTACCACTTGATTGAAAATTACTTCCATCGTAAAAGCCCCTCGTGTTTCTATATGTCCAAATAATTGAGAACAACATCGGTAAAAGAGGGGAAAGTTTTCCAACGACCCGGCAATTCACTTAGTTTTTAATTATAGATTTATTACTGCGTTTTTATTTTTATTTTGCTGTAATGGTGTTTTTTGTTAAATGCATGTTTTAAAATTGTTGCACAAAAAAGAGAATAAACTCAATATGAATTAGAAATAAATAATCAATTTAGCCGATGGTCAATTTGTGAATTGTTTTTATTTTTCGTGTATCTTTTCTATTAGATGCAAATTTTAATATTTCTGCGCAAAAAAATATAATAAATTCAAGATATGGAAAGTGTAAGAGTCTCTTGCTAATTTTGTTTAGCAAGACTCCATGTATTTCTTGTTGAACATTAAGAGTATAATCCTCTTTCGAAATACAAACAGCCTATTACTCTTTTTTTGAAGAATTCATAGTGTAATATTGTAGCTTAAATGTGAATATAACAGCATAGTAAATACTTATGATGTAATTTGTGTTGAATTGGTTGTTGAGTTGTGATATTAGATTTAATATTTTTTTACACACGTGATCTATATTTTTATCTCAAGTGAAGTACTGATCAATAATTACTCCTAAATATTTGGCAGACTCCACTGTAACAAGAATATTATTCATAAAATTAAAAGTTAATTCATTATGCTTTTTGTATTAATTCGAGAGGTAAATAATTTCTTAAATAAAAACGTACTTACGTAAATAATTTCTGTTTTATTGATATTTATAACAAGTTTATTAATTTGGCACCATGTATTAAACTCACTCATAACTTGAATAACTTAACTTTTTGCAATTTGCAATGTGATACCAGATACAACAACAACGGCATACATAGTCACTTGTCCACCATTAATGTGACCAGGCAAGTCATTGACAAATAATAAAAATAAAAGCGGACCCAAGTTACTGCATTGAGGAATTCCAACATTCAATGTGTAATCCGATTTGGTTTTTATATATGATTGAAAATATTATCGGTTACTTAGGTAGAAAGATATCCATTCATTTATTGAAATCTTCATCACAGCGGTGATGTATTGCGATATGTAACAATTTATTGAAAATTACTTCCATCGTAGAAGCCTCTCGTGTTTCTTTATGTCTAAATAATTGGCCCTTCGTGTATCTATATGTCTATATATCTCAAAAATTAAATTCAAACGATTTTATTTATGGTCAACTGCCTTTTAATTCAAAATTATTTCGGTCCCATGAAAACCAAATTAAACCAGCATCGGCTTAATCCCATTCCCAGCATTTTACGTACATAATTCCCAATTTATACACCGAACTATTTGTTGCCGGTTTATTACGGCTAATAAAAAAATAAATGCAAATTTCAAATTACCCTCAACACTTGCAACTAATTTGCGCGATATTTACGATTCGAGCGCGGTCCGGTTGCGGTTTAATTACCGAAAGCGTTGCGGTTTATAGGGCAATAATTTACAGCAATAACTTAATCCGTTTTTTGTATCGCTCGCATTTGATACCGTGCGGGATTTACGCCTTTCCCCGCGCGATACCATCTCGATGTATATTTTCACTCAGGCGGATCCGATAATCAGGGAATTATATATGGGCAGAGATGAGTGTATTTTCAAGGGTGGCGAGATTCAATTTGGTGCCGCGGTAAAATATGGAATTTCGGTGGGAATTTATTCGATTTATATATTTCTACATATAAAACGTATTTTTTTTATTCTATCTCTTTTTCCTCGGGAGTATTTTCACGTGTGTGTTTTTTTTTCTTTGCCGAAGTAAATGTGTTCGAATAAATTTGATAAAATTGAAGCTATTTATAAACTTTTTATAACAAATTCTCTTATTATTATTATTATGCAATGCATATATATATAACATCTTTATTTCTGCAGACAATTTTATATAGAATAAATTAACAATATAATTCTTATAATATGTTATACGTTGTCCTTAGAAAACGGCTATCGACCATCGGTCTTTCTGCCTACGCAATGCATATTTTAAATAAGAAACCAATATTGTATGTGCAATTTACCTGCCTGCACGCGCCAACTAGCGCCACTGAAAAGTAATGTATTTTATGTTGGCCAGACTTATGAGATTTTAAAAGATTCCCGAAATTAATCGCACGTTTCGGTGTCAAGTTCACATGTAAATTTCGATCTAACAGATTTCATACGACGAAAACGTACGACTTAATTCAAGAATGCGGGCTCTGGCCGTAAAATCAGAGAGAATGATTAGAAGATTGAGGTTACGTTACTTTATGTGAAATTATTGTTAGCGATTATTAAAATTTTAAACAAATGCAGTCCGTCCAATTTCCAACCCCGCGAAGAGGCCATCTCCAATATGTAAATTTTAAAATAAAATTACTTAAATTGAAATCCATCCAACAGAGGCGTAACTACCTTTTCGTGCCTTTACCTCTATTTATGTGTGAGTAAGAACAAAAAAATATTTATACTATGAAACGAATGTGATCCAAAATTCTCGAGGCGAGGACAGGGAAGGCAACGACTTGTGCAAGTATTTATTTATTGTATTAGAAATATTTGTAGGCAAATAAAGAATTAAAAAAACAATTAGTAAAAAAGTAATCATTAAAAAATAAGCAAAAATTGCATCAATGAATAATGTTGGTAACATACTTAGTATGTGATATTGATTGAGTTTCCTTCGGAAATATTTCCTTTTCACTCGTATTTAATTTTTTTAAATTCTATATGTCATTATTATATACTGAAATTTCTTTATTTGTTTTTAATTTGTTTATTTAATGGATTTACTTTTTACAAATCTACAATATAATTAATAATATTTATGTATAGTGGATTGTAGAACAAAAATAAAGAAATAATAATAAAAACAAGAAAAATAATTTGCGCCACTTGATGAAAATACTGTGCCTTCCTTAGACTCTGGCATCAGTTCATATGCATTATCTATTTTAAGCCTTGTCTTCGCTATTACATAAACAATCGGTCTACTATAGAAGAACTTATTTAAATAAAAATACTTGTCCTTTCTCCTACTTATTTTATATTTCACTAGATATATTTCTGAAACTATATTTCCATCTTCAGTAGTTGAAGTTTTTATAAATATAAATATGTTGTTATGGTATACAACGCAATATTAATAAAATTAAAATATTGAAAAAATCATGTTAACTATAAACTAATTTAAATATAATTATATATAATATGCTAAAATTTATGAATTAATAAGATCTAAAAGGGGATTATTTAATGAACTAGTATCGAAATTTAAAAGATTATCTATGTGTTTTTTCATTTCAATAGACTGCAACATGTTTAATTTTGATTCACGTGAAAATTTAAGAAGTTTAACATTTTCAATCGAAAATTTATGTCCCGAATTTATTGAATGAAAAGCAGATTTTTCAGAATTAAAGTTTTTAATATGGTAATTATGTTCTTTAAATCTAGTTAAAACACTTCTAGTAGTTTGACCTACATATAATTTTGTAGAATTGCTACATTTTATTGAATAAATACCAGAATTTTCTAAAGGATTATTTTTCAAAAAGGTGTTGCCTAATAACATTTTTAATTTTGTGTTTGAATATGGTGCAGGTATTAAATTCATTTTTAAAAAATATTATTTAATTTGAAACTTATACATGGATTATATAAAATTTTTGCATAATTTTTACTTGAATTTTGTTTTTAAATTTATCAATTATTTTTGATTCAAATTTCAATTTTATGGCTATATTATATATTAAATTAATTTCTGCTTTTCTATTTTCTTCTGTGATTGGATATAAAATGGCTCTATAAATCATTGAATTAAATGCTGCTAATTTATGCTTATAATGTGTGTTAGAATCTGAATCAATGTAATTAAAGGCGTGAGTTGGTTTTCTGTATATGTTAAATTCTAATTTTGAATAATTTCTAATAATTAAAAGATCTAGAAAGGGTAATTTTCCATTAATTTCAAGTTCGTATGTAAAATTTATATTTTTATTAATAGTACTAATTTCGTGAATAAATTGGTCAATTTTAAAATTCTCGTTAATGATAGCGAAAATATCGTCTTCATTCTTGGGAAATTAAATTTTCTAAATTATTCATAAATAAATTTGCCAAAAAAGGAGACAAAGGATTTCCAATAGCTGTTCCAAATGTTTGTTTAAAAAAATTTGCCATTAAATTAGAAAAAAAAGATGGCGCTTACGTTTAAAAACGACGTAAGCGCCATCTTTTTTTCTAATTATTATTATGATTAATAGTATTATGTTTATATATATTGACAAGTGTAAAATAATTATGTTACTAGCACGAATAAAGATTTAATGAATGTTCGATTCCGTAAATTATTATTTATTGGAAAATGAAACAATTATTTTTGCAAAAAATGAAAATTTTCAAAACTCGCATATCAATCAATCAAAACTTTCATAATATTCAAATACTATTTGTGTAGAATAAGCCTTCAATACCAGTGAAAATTAATCCATCCGCAACATAAATTAAATACATTGTAATCCATCTCACGATTATCTCCAGATGAGATAGTTTATCGGTTAGCGCGGTTTCCATAAAGGGTGTCATTATGCGGGTGTATGGTGGACATGTAATTGCCGGGGAGACGGTTTCCACTAACAATAGTGCACGGTATTTATGGAGGTCCTGTAATAAAGCACTCGGGAAGCGGAGGAACTGCAGGAACGCGCCCTCCCATAAAGGGGACTCTTGTCCCTTTCTATTGCTTCCATTGCAGGCAGCCTCGGCTTCCCGGATAGTCTGCACTTTGGGGAATGTTATAAGATGGCACATTGTGCTATAGATTGTCCTTTCGTATTTAGACCATATTATGTGGTTTAATTGATTTTAGTTTATTTTATGTAATAATTATTACGACAATATGAAAATGATGATTTTTATTTAAAAAAAATCTGTCTGCTATCGGAGTTTGGTTATCATCATTATTATTTTCGCCTAATTTACAGATGCACAGAAAAGTTCTATGGAACTGCATTTAAACCTTAAATTCCGCAACCACGAAATTCTCCTTCCACTAATATTCATTTTTCTTTCTATACTATCCTACATGATCGTTCTGTTGCAAATTTTTAAAATGTGATATAAGAAACTGAAAACAATTAAATGTGATGGGTATTTTCCAAAGCCATCGGTTTGTTTATTGTTAGTACCAAACACTTGTTTTTTTTTTTTTTTTCAACGTCACCCAATGATTCTCGACCATATTTAATTTTGACCACTCGCAAAATAGCTGACTTGGTGCAATCATCCCGGTATACAGACAACATCTCTTCACGAATAATTTTTTGGGGTTTTCCTTGTTTTGTTAGGAATTTCATAACAGACCGATATTCGATTTTAGCCATTTCGATACAAACTTACAGATAATAGAATTAATAATGTTGCAATTGTTTTGTAAATTGCCATCAAAGTCTATTAACTTGACTTTGATTAAAACACTTGGTTTGTTTCATTGTCAGGGAGATATGTGATATCACATATCTCCCTGAGAATTACCTAAGGTCGAAACTAGTCGGAGTAAAAATAAAAAAATCAGTGAAACAAACCCAGTGTTTTAATCAAAGTCTATTAATTAAATATGTTTCACCACGGGTTAAGTGAGAAATTAATTCAAAATTCGCCATATAAGTTACCAAGGCATACGTGATTAAAAAACAACATTATCAAAAAATGCATTATATTTCAAAATTTCCGAGTCCGGGGATACAAAAACGACGCCTCGTATATTTCATCACAATGTGTTAATGTATTCATTATTTTTAATATATTTTTTAAATTACTCACACGATATAAAAAAGAAATAACAAGACGTTTCCGTACATAACTCGTTCCCGGCAGTAATTTGCGAAGCGCAACGTAATATGTTTTTATTCCGAGATTGCATTTTTAAGTTGCGGGATAGAGAAGAAAAAAAAGTCGCGGCGCGTGGTGCACTCGTCTAAAAATTTTTAATGAAGTTTGCGCAGTTTGTGTGCGAGCTTACGCTTACGTATCGCGCTCTGAATGTCTCGAGACGCCTCCGGGATGTATGGAATATAACGCAAAAATCAGAAGTTTCTCGCTCTGATAGAAGAAAAAGGGCAAATAAAAGAAGGAACAAGCCGTGTAATCTCGAAAGTTTTCCCAAGTTTGCGCTGCATGATTATAGTTATGTTTCGTATTTCACGTCCGCGGAAAATGATATATCGAAAATACAAGGTGGCCAAAAAGAATGAGTGCAAAAAAAAAACACTTGATTTTAATGGCTCGTCAATTAAAAGATTTTTGTAAATTAAATAAAAATTATTTGAAAATAATTAATAAATTATTCTCACATTTAGCTCTGTGACTTTTGACTTACGCTACGTTAAACAAATGCACATTAAAACAACTACTTACCGGGCAAATATTCGAGATATATATATATATATATATATATATATATAAATTTTTATTGGCAGATTATTTTTAACAAAATAATAATAATAAATAAATGCAATAAATAACTAACATAAAAATAAATTCTTCTGCCAATTGGCTATCGATCGTTGGTCTTTTCGCCTATTCGAGATTTATTATTAGAAAATAAAATTTAGAAGTATTTTCATTAATATACCTCATTAACTCTTAATAATAACGTCGTCAATTTTGCTTATCGCTAAAAAAAAATCAATAAAATAGTATTTTTTATTACAATTATATACATTTATTTCTACATATAAAAAATCAATAAAAGCAATATTTATGTTACACAATTAGCTTGAAATGGAACATCCAGCGTGTGTAATTCTACAGACTCAATATCTGAGGGTGTATTATCCATGCTAATCTGGAAAATCCAAGACTTAATAGGTGCATTTAGCGAGGATCAATATGGCGTTAATTTCACATGAAATACATTCAATAATCCTTTGATGAGCATTTGTGCACATCACACTGGAGAATTCCAGTAATTGCGGAATACACGTTCGGATTGAATCAATTCATGCGGCGCACATAGACTTATTTCATTAAATTGCATTCATGTCAACACAAACAAATCCCGGCCTATGAAATTCTATTAATATTTGCGCTGATATTAAGTTCAATTTATGTTATTTTATTCTCTGATGCAATTGGAATTGCGTGATTGAATAAAACCAAATATACAATGAATAAATGAAGTTTAGTCAAAGCCGCGATTTTAATCCTTTTTCAGATTTCTGATCCTGAAAATAATTAATAATTTTAATTAAATAATTATTACTGATAAAATATATACAAGATGGGCCACGTATAACGGTCGGGTTACTGCAAATAACAGAATAGAATTTATTGACTTGATTACAGTTATTTAAATTTCAATCATATTTTACGTCTCCTTACATTTCTCTATATTTAAAAAAAAGCTTCAGTTTCCTTGATGCGTACACAAAAGTGCAATGACAAAATCTCCGGAGGATAAATAGCTAATGCTCGACTGGCTCCCGCATACGGAGCCCTTCTCGAAAAATCATTAATCATCGTAACCCGCATATACGTTCCCTCAGATTTTTCCCTCGCTCTCTCTCTCTCTTTCTATTTTTTTTTTTGTTTACGGTTTTCCTGTGTATATCAAAACAGTTTATGCCCATATCCGGTTTTTCCGCTTTACAATAGAAAACAACAATCAATCGCATGTCTTCCGAGTGGGATATTCAATAAGGATAAATTTATCAGGGCGGATGAATGGGGGGTGGAGGAGAAGGAGAGGGTGGGGAGATGTATTGGGGAAATTTCGCAACGGCGGAAAATCGCATTTGCGGTTTTAGTTTTATTGTATTTTCGGTTTTTATTTTGCACAGTTCTAAAATCTAATTAAAATTCTTGAAATGCTACTGTTTTTTTTTTTTTTAGTTTTAAATTTCAATTTCCTGCTATAAAGCTTGAAATTGTTCCAACTGAAATAAATTAAATCATTATATTAAGAATGTTGTTCAGGTGTGTATTTATCATTTTACCATTTTCGTATTATACGACAATTGTGTTTCATGTATCCAAATTATGGGTTAAGTTGTAGGATGTATTGTAGTTAATAAAGAGACTTTCTGACTTATTTTGATTTTCTGCAAAACGTTTTAACTGAAATACGCAATATGAGAGACTTTTAAGTCAAATTTATTCGATAAAAGTAACTTAAATATCACAATTAGGCAATGAAAATAACTTTAAAGTCAAATTTAGGCAATTAAAGAGACTTTAATGTAAAAACAAGGCAGTGAGAATGATTTTAAAATCAAATTTAGGCAATTGAGACTGTAATATCAAAACTAGGCAACAAGAATTACATTAAAGTCCTAGTTAGGCGAACAAATAGACGTTGAAGTCAAAGTTACGAAATGAAAGTTACTTTAAAGACAAATTGACGCAACAAAAGATACTTTAATGTAAAAACTAGGCAGTAAGAGTGACTTTAAAATTAAACTGACGTAATAAATCAGACATTAGTACCATAACTAGGCAATAAGAATGATATTTAACTCAAAACTAACCAACGAAGTAGACGTTGGAGTAAAAATCAGACAATGAAAATGATTTTAAAGACAAATTTAGGCAATAAAGTGACATGGATGTCAAAAATAAGCAATGGAAATGACTTATACGTTAAACTTAGGCAATAAATGATACTTTAATATCGTCGAAGTCAAAATCAGGCAAAAGTCAAATTTAGGCAATTTATGATACTATCAAATGTGGGGAGCTAGAATGACATTAAAGGAAAAAATTAGTCAACCAAATAGACGCTAAAGTCAAAATCAGGCAAAGAAAGTTACTTTGAATTTAAAATTAGGCAATGAAAATAACTTTAAAGTCAAACGTAGCCAAAAAAAATAGACGTTGAAGTCAAAATCAGGCAATGAAAATTATTTTTAAATCAAATTTAAATAATACAGTGATATAAATGTCAAAAATAGGCAATAAAAGATACTTTAATATCAAATGAGGCCAGTGAAAATGACATTAAAGTCAAAAATACTCAACCAATCAGACGTTAAAGTCAACATCAGGCAAAGAAGGTTACTTTGAATTCAAAATTAGGCAATGAGAATGACTTTAAAGTCAAATTTAGGCAACGCATGATACTTTAATATCAAAAGTAGGCAATAAGTATGACTTTACAGTCAAAATTAGCCAACAAAATAGATGTTGAAGTCAAAATCAGGCAATGGAAGTTAATTTGAAGTCGAATTTAGCCAATAAAGTGATATAAATGCCAAAAATAGGCAATAAATGAGACTTTAAAATCAAAACTAGGCAGTGAAAATGACATTATAGTCAAAATTAGGCAACAAAATAGACGTTGAATTAAAAATCAAGCAATAAAAGTTAATTTATAGTAAAATTTATACAAAAAATGACAAAACTAGGCAATGAGAATAACTAATTAAAGTCAAATTTAGGCAATGAACGAGACTTTAACAGCAAAACGAGGCTAATAAAATGATGTTGAAGTCAAAATTTGGCAATAAGAATGACTTTACAGACTTTACAATCAAAATTAGGCAACAAGAATCGCTTTACGTCCATTGCTAAGAAAACATCGTGATAAATTTTAACTTTATAGGCAAAATTAGACTAAAGGGGGAACATTAAAGATAAAATTAGGCCGCTGGGGTGATTTTATTGTCAAGATTAGGTAATGATAATCCAAATAATAATCCAAATATTTGTAAAAATACCGACATGCAAGTCAGAATTAGATTTTAAAGAAATAGCTTCTTATGACTTTTAAGAATTAGGTTACTTAATTGGACAGATTCATAGATGTGATGCAGATGCCACCACAGATCAGATTTGGGTTGAGTTATGCAAGGCTAGGTTCAGGTAGATTTAGTTTGGCATTAGTTAGGTTATAGTAAGTAAAATTTAATTAGCTTAGGTTGAGTTACATTAAATTTGGGTTGATTTAAGTTAGGTTACGTTAGATTAAATGAAGTAAGATTGAGTTACATTGGGTTTAGGTTTTGTTAGTTTGAGACGTGGATTCGTAGGGAAGCACATATATTTTGATAGATAAGAAACGCAGCCAGAGGAATTGTGTTAGAAGAATTATAGGAATTTGTGGTATAGAGCAGTTACTTTTCATCCCATAAAGCTACCGTAGAATTTAACCTTTGGCTAACTGAATTAGTTTGGATTGAGTTAAAATTTTATTAGATTGAGTTAAATTGGGTTAGGTTAAGTGAGATTAAATTAGGTTTGATTGTGTTAGATTATATTTGGATTGGGTTTAGTTAGGTACAATTAAATTAGATTGAGTTAGAGTTAAATAATATTAAATTAGGTCTTTCTGCCTTGTATGAATTTATGATGATTTGCAAATTATAACTATGCTAGATAGCTGAACTGTCATGTATGCATAAGTTAATGAATTGGTGAATAGTGACCGAAGGGTTGTTGTTTTGGGGGAATATTAGGGTTGCGAGGATGTTTAGTAATATTAATTTCGGTTTGATTGAGTCAAATAAAATATAATGAAATTAGATTGAGTTAGATTAAGTTCGGATTGGGTTAGGTTAGGTAGGGTTAATTAATATTAAATTAGGTTTGATTTAGTTTAAGTAAAATTAATTTAGGTTCTGTTAGATTATGTTCATATTGGGTTAATTTAGATAGTGTTAAGTAAGATGAAATTATGTTTGATTGAGTTAGATTATGATTTATGGGTCGGGAAAGGTTAGGTTAAGTTAAATTAAATTATGTTTGATTAGATTAGGTTGAGTTAAATAAATACAAATAAAAATTCTTTATATATTTATATTTGCAAATAAGCACACACATTTATTAATACCTAGAAACTATTTACAATATATACAAAATTCTCTTTAAAAACAAAACAAAAAGAAAATAATAAAAAATAAAATGTATAAATAAACTTAACAAAACTCAACAAAAAATATACACAAAAAAATAAGGTTAAAAAAATAAACAATATCGAAAGCAGTAACAACGGAACGGCGGATAAAAGTGTATGTTGTACACTTTAAACGAAATTTAGAAAGCGACGATTAACAAAGTTTTTCACGTCCACAAACGGTTTTCCTTCTTTTCTTTTGTTAATCGAGATATTTTTCAGCGTTGTACTTTGTTCAAGTGTGTAAGAATACATAAAAAAATAAAAGTAATCGTTTAAAATAATATTTTTAAAAGAAAAAATTGTAACACCGAAAACTTAACAAGCGCGGAACATTGATAACAATTGAACTAAGGTTTTCTTAGCGGGGCACTGTATATTAGGAAAAGGTGTTAATTTATTATATATTTTAAATAGGAAGAAAACTTTCGTATCTTTAATCATTTTTGAATTATAAAAACTTAGTATACATACAGTCTGCTAAGTTTATGTCTATTTATAGTTTAATTTTTTTAGCTAACATCCATTCCCATTTTCAATTACAAATAGATAATATATATAAGACACAATTTTAGTCTTGTAGGCTTTATTGAGTCTAACAATTTGTGTCTCCATCGATTATGTACAATGTTTTGTTTAATTTTAAGTATAATTTTATATTTTTCTGTATTTACATTTTATGTTGTTGTATAAAAAGGTGAATCCGTTAAATAAATAAATAAACAAATAAATAGACTCAAATTGTTAATGATGCTACTTATAAATGGTGCCATTTTCCCGTTATATAATAAATATTATGATTATTTAAAATATTTACGCATTATTCCTAACATACAGTGCGTTTCAGCTGAAAAAACTTTAGTTTCACACAACTTAAGCGTTAAGCACACACAAAATACACAATTATTTTTTTTTGGTTATTTTTGTTTTCCTTTAAACAATATAAGGCACACGGAAACCATTAAAAAACGCGTACAACATAAATCCTAATTGAAAGATTGAAAGTATACGTTTATTCCTAACACCGGGATTTACATCCAAATAAAAAATTAAATAAAAACGTAGCAACTAACCTAACATGAACAACTTTTATAAACTAAGACGAGACACGAATTTAATAATATTTTTTGGCAACACCAAAAAGCAAAAAAAAAAACAGCGAATTTATTATTTTGAATTATTGTTTAAACAGCTAATGAGAAATTAAAACTAATTTTAAATATGTGATTTTTTCGTTAATTTATTTTTTGTTTCTTTTTATATTTTTTTTTATATAATAAGATAATATAAGCACAGACAAACATATATTTGTTTGTGATATAAGTAACTAATAAAAGCGAATTAAATGATTCGAAACTCATGAAAATTCGAACTTTACTGTGTAACAAAATTTGCAAAAAAACATATATATATTAATTTATTTTTTTAATTCAATTTAACACACGCGAAAAGCCAAAATTAATTCAATTTATAACACGCGGAAAACCAAACTTATATCTTTCAATTCAATGTAAAACACACGAGAAGCCAAACTTATATTTCAATTTCAAACACACGAAAATCCAAACTTATACTTTAATTTAAAACACACGAAAATCCAAACTTATATTTTAATTTCAAACACACGAAAATCCAAACTTATATTTCAATTTGAAACTCACGAAAAGCCAAACTTATATTTCAATTTAAAACACACGAAAATCCAAACTTATATTTCAATTTGAAACTCACGAAAAGCCAAACTTATATTTCTTTTTAAAATGCGTGAAAAGCCAAACTTAATCAAATTTATAACACGCGAAATCAAACTTATTTATTTTAATTCAATGTAAAACATACGAAATGCCAAACTTATATTTGAATTTAATACTCACGAAATGCCAAACTTATGTTTAATTTTAAAATATGCGAAATATCAAACCTTCTCTATTGATTAATTTTAAAACACGCGAAAAGCCAAACTCAATTCTTATATATCGATGTAAATTTTGCGGAAACGTTTTATTTTATTTCAATTAAAGACACGCGAAAAGCCAAATTTAATTCTTTTCATAAAATTTAAAACACACGAAAAACCAAACTTAATTCTTTAAATACAATTTATGACACACGAAAAGTTAAACTTATTTCTTTTAATTCCTTTAAATAAAACACGAAAAGCCAAACTTAATTTTTGCGCTGTCTTTCCAATTATTATGATTTTTATATTTCATTTTAACTCGACACCCAATACGGGTAAAAGAGGATAAGATTAAGAAAGAAAAAATATTTCATTTTAAAACTCTCGAAAAGTTTTTTTTTTTTGGTTGAAGTTCTATTTAAAATACGCAAAACTCAAAACTCATTTCTTCTAATTCGATTTAAAACACACAAAAATCCAAACATGTTTCTATTAATTAAATTTAAAATACGCGAAAACAAACAAAGCTCATATTTTTTTAATTCAATTTATAACACGCGAAAAGCCAAACTTTTTCAATAATTTTAATCAAAAAAACGCACGAAAATCATTTTTTTTTTCTTTTTAATTTCTATAAAAGAATAATAAAACGCGAAAATCAAACGTGTTCTATAATTTTAATTAAAATACGCTAAAATCTAAATTTTTTCTGATTTTTATGAAACACACACGAAAACCTAACATTAGCTTTAAATTCTATCAAAATACGCGTAATCCAAACTCTATTTTTTAAACTTTAATAAATCAACAGAAAAGCAGGAGAATTAAACGTTTCATATAATTTCAATTAAAGCACGCGGAAAACCAAATATTTTGTATATTTAACACGCAAGAAAAAAATACATTTAGATATCAAAGGTTGCTAATTTATTTTAAATAAAACACGGAAAAAATTAAAAAAACAAAAAAAATTTAAACCTGCGAGAAAACTAAAAAAACATGCAGAAAGCCGAATATTTGTTTTTAACGCACACGAAAAAAACTTGTATAAATGAAACGTTGCTAATCATTTTAAATAAAACACGTAAAAATTAATAAAAAAAACATTTTTTTTAAAAAACGCAAGAAAACTAAACTTTTTAATTATTTTTAATAAAATCACACTATTTTTTTTCATTTTTTAAACACACAACACGCACGAAAAAAAACTTTATTATAATTTCTATAAAAAACACGTAAGAATTATTTTTTATTTAATTTTACTCAAAACATGCCAAAACCAAATTATTCTTATATTAATTAAATTATTATAATTTAAATATATGTAAATCCAAACGTTTAACCAACTTTCTATAACACGGGAAATATTTTTATCTAGTAATAATAAACAAAAATCAAACTTTCCTTTACAATTTGAATGAAAACACTCGATTTTTTTTAATTTCTATAAAAAAACACGATAAGAACAACAATGAACTTTTTTTAAATTAATATGATTTCTTCTCCCGAAGAAGCCACAGTGTGGTGAAACAATTGTAGCGATATTACAATAGACTTTGAAAGTCTAAATAGTGTTATTTAATTATAATTATTAATATTTTATTAATTTATATATTTGGTTAGTTATTAAAATTGATTGTATTTTCTAATTATTACCTTAATTATAGAGAAATAGATTTTTTATTGTATTTATTTATTCATTCGTATTAATAATACATTTAGATTTAATGATTAAATGAAGAAGAAAAAAATCGCTATTCAATACATACGTGATTTACTATCACATATTTTAATAGCTGATTTTTCAGTACGGTCGTACGCTATAAAATAAAACCCACCGTTGGGTTTCATTTTTGTGACTGCTACCAATTTATTAATTAATAAAAATATTTTATTTACAAATTTTGCGTTTAGTGTATGTTTTAATTTTCAGACGTTATTTATTCAGAGTTTGTTTTTTGTATTACGCGTATTATATTTTTTTTTGTTTTCAATTTTATTTATGTTTTTTTTTTCTCTCTTCCCAATTTTCTTTTACACACTCAATAATTTTTTTCAATAAAAAGAACCAAAGTAAAACGGAAATGATAATGAAAACTTAAATAAAAACGTAAATTAAATAATAGTTTAAAGAAAAAGAAACAGAATTCATTCGAGTAAAACAAAAATTAAATAAAAAGTAATTAATCGAAATAAAAGGAAAACGATAATGAATGTAAACAAAATTCGAATTATTGGAATTATTAATATTTTCATATTATTTTTTGCTTCATTCAATATTAAAGGATTCTTACTAATTATCATTGGGTAACTTGATTTTTATTAATTTCACGATTACAGAAGTAACGCTTATTTTAATCAACAGTTTAATGCGCTTTTTGTGTCTTGATCTTTTAAGCTTGTTTTTGTTGGATTTTCTTCTTAATCAGTTATGACTAAAATAATAAATGATTTTTGTAATTTTAATAAAATGTTCAGCCGGCATTCATCTAGCTTATGGATAATATGTTTGCATTAACAAGTTTCAGTATGGATGGTGAGGTTTTTTTCGAATCTGATCAGACTAGTGTGTTCGATGTGCAATGCCTTCATGAAAGTGACTGAACGGATCTTGTATTGTGGCTATATACCTGATATTAATCATAATTAATTAAAGACGATGCAAGCGTCACGTGAAATTAGGCGAAAGATGGCGCTTGCGTTGTCATTCATTTATTATGATTGATTTTTGTAATGGTTGCCCAGATTCTGATGGTTTAAATTAGTGTCAGGAAAAAAATTGAGCCGTTCGATGTTTGTTATTTGTGATTGGTTAGAGCGATTTTTCAAAATCCATCTTTTCGGCTGGAATTGATGTCAATGCAGTTCGATCTTTCCTTTAGCTTGATTTTGTAAAATGTAAAATCATTTATATAAATATAATTTTACAGTAAGAAATATTCTTGATTTTTAATTTTAATCGTTGAAGTAATTATTGTATTATTATTCTTTGATATTTATATTGACGATTATAAAACCATATTGTAGTTAAAAGCAAGAATACATTATTAACTATTTTAATTACAAGAAGAAATATGTTTGCATTAACAAGTTTTGGTATAGATACGATTAAACAAAAATAATTGTAGCTTGTTTATACGTCGTTGGTGTCTAATAATAAAATCAGCATTATAATTTAGTCTTTAATTAATTTCTTTTTTAAGGCGTGGTGAAATATATTGCATTATATTGAACACAATTTTTTATTGATCACATGTAACACTGTTAGACTTTTAATAAAATATTCAACCACCATTCATCTAGCGTATGGATAAGTGGCGATGACCCTCATCAGACCAGTGTGTTCCATGTGCAATGCCTTAACGAAGGCGATTGAACAGATTTTGGGTTAAAAAAAAAATTAATTCTGTTAGTATTGATGGTAATTTTCAAAATAAGAAAAAGAAAGAAAAAAGAAAAGCTGAACTAATAGTCTACAGTGAAATGAACTATGAATATTATAAATTTGTAAATTAAAGACGACGCAAGCTCCACATTTCATTAAATTATAAATTTGGGTTTTTAATAATATTGTTATTATTGGGTAAAAAATAATTAATCTTGTTATGTTTCATGTTTAAAAAAACATTACAATTACTCTTGTTACCTTCAATGTTAAAAAAAAACATGGAAAGCAACAATAGTGATTGTTTTTTTTTACCCAATATTAGGTTCCATCAAGAATGTAGCGTAACAAACATTAACTTATTGTTAATATTGTTATTTATTATTATAAATAATTAAATTATTTGTATTTTTTATTATTAGTGTATAGCAAAAGTCCTTGAAACAAATTCCCACACAAACAATATTCCTTTTTTTTATTATTTATTTGTGTAACAACAAACAAAACTTAACAACAACGGAAACAGACAACTTATTAACAAAACCAATAACAAATGTATGATTTTTTTGTGATTTTTTTATATAAAAATAAACTTAACGAATTAACAAATAATAATCAACAAAAGGTTTGAGATGGGTGTTGGAATTTAACAGAAATTTATGAATCAACAAAAATAATCAGCAAACTGTTTGAGATTTTTGTATTAAAAAAGTTTAATTTTGAAAAAAAAAGAAAATAGGAGGAATTGAAAAACTAAGAAATGTGATTGATGAAATTAACAAAAACAAAATAATAATAAATTTGAAAACATAAACTTAATATGAATTGTATTTTTTTAAAATTTTGTTAAACATAAAAGAAAAATAAATAACGCAAACTTAACACCGGTTTTGTTTGAAACATAACTGAACAGCTGAATAAAATGAAAATACACAACAACGTGATTTCAATGTTAAAACAAATAAAAAAATAAAGAAAAAAAAAAGAAAAAGGAAAAATTTAAAAATTAACAGTGAAAGCAAATTAAAGAAAATTGGGAATAAATAGAGGAAAATTAGTAAAAATTATAATAATTGAAATTAAGAAATAAACTAATTAAAGCATGCATTTTCTGAGGAGCTAACTTAAGAGAAAAAATTGTAACGTAAGGGGATACTAATACAAAAAAAAGTAAAGAAAACCATTCGTGGTGTAAAAGAAGTTTTTTTTTAAATATAATAAATGAAGTATAATTTACTTGAAAATAAAAAAGTAAGAAAAATTATAATAATTGAAATTAAAAAATAAACTAACTAAAGCATGCGTTTTCTGGAGAGTTATCTTAAGAGGAAAGACTGTAACTTAAAGGAAAATTAAAAAGAAAATGTAAATTAAAAAATATATAATGAATGAAGAATAATTTACGAAAAAATAAAATACAAAAAAAAATTAGCAAAATAATAAAAATTAAATTAAAATTAAGAAATGAATGTAAATTAAAACTTTAAAAAATCATATTACACAACAAAAAAAAAAAGAAAATGAAACAAAAACATAGAACTGAATTGATGTGTTAAAACAAATGAAAAAAGTAACCAAAACGAAATAAGAAGGAAAATTGTAAGAGAAATTTCAAAATCACCGATGAAAGCAAAATAAAGAAAATTTGGAATAAATGGCGAAAAATGAGTAAAAAGCTATAATAATTGAAATTAAAAATAAACTAACTAAAGCATGCACTTTCTGGAGAGTTAACTTAAGAGGAAAGACTGTAACTTAAGAGGATAATTGAAAAGAAAATGTAAAGTAAAAAAATGTATAATGAATGAAGAATTATTTACGAAAAAATAATATACAAAAAAAAAAACAGAAATTATAATAATTAAAAGTAAAAAAAGAATAATTTGGAATAAATGGTGAAAAATTATTAAAAATTATAATAATTGAAATTAAAAAATAAACTAACTAAAGCATGCATTTTCTGAAGAGTTAACTTAAGAGGAACGACTGTAACTTAAGCAGATAATTAAAAAGAAAATATAAAGTAAACAAATATATAATGAATGAAGAATAATTTACGAAAAATTAAGAAACAAAAAAAAAATAACAGAAATTATAATAATTAAAATTAAAAAAAGAATGAAAATAAAAACTTTAACAAAAAAATAAGAAAATGAAACAAAAATATTAAATTAAATTAATAATTTAAGGAAATTCATAAAATAACGAAATAAAATTAACGTGAAACGAAAATGAAGAATTAAACAAAACAATACAAAGAAATGAAGAAAGAAAATTATAAGAAATATTAATGAAACGGATTTAACCAATCTTAATTAAAAAGAAAGTTAAAACAGAAATTTAAAAATTACCGGTGAAAGCGAAATAAAGAAAATTGAGAATAGTTAGTGGAAAATAAGTAAAAATAATAATAATTGAATTTAAAAAATAAACAAACGAAAGCATGCATTTTCTGGAGTAAGAGGAAAAACTGTAACTTATGGGTATAATAATAAAATAATGAATAAAACAATGGGTAGTGTAAAAGAAGTTGTAAAAAAATAAAATCATGCATAACGTAAAATAGATAGAAAAATAATACAAGAAAAGAAATAATAACATAAATTGTAAAAAAATGAATGCATGCAATTGTATAAAGTACAGAATAAAGAAAAAGTTGATGCAAAATAAAAATTAATAAAAGTAGAAATAAATTAAGGCCTATATTTTCTTACAGGTATAAAAAAGGGCATTTTTGAATAAATTAGGTAGAATTTCAAGAAAAGAAAAATGGAACTTAAAAAATGGATAGTATATTAAAAAATTGAAGAAAAATGCAATATGAAGAAAAGAAAAATATAACTTAAAAATTGATGGTATATGAGAAAAATGAAGACAAATTAAAGAAAAATGAAATAATAATATATGTAATTTTATAAAGCACAGAAAAAAAAAATAAAAAAAAATAAATGCAAAAATGAAAACTGATTAATGTTGTAAATGAATGAAGGCATATATATATATATATATATATATATATTGATACAAAAACTTAAAAAGGTCTTTTTTAATAACTTGGGTGTATTTTGAAGAAATGAAAAATAGAACTTAAAAAAAGCAATATAAATGAGAAAATTGATGAAAAAAAATTGTAAATTGAAATAAAAAAAGGTATTATAACTATGATTAATGAAAACATAATAAATAAAATAAAAACTTAACTTAACAAAAACAAAAAAAAACAGAACAAGGAATTATTGTTAACGATAAACTTAATAAATATGAACAAAACGAAAAAAAAAACGAAATTATATAATTTTTAAACGCGATAATTGAAAGTAAATAAAATGTGGTAAATCAAAAAGTAAAAATATAAACGAAATAATACTTGGAAAAAAATGAAAAGACATCGGAAATTAAATAATGAAAATATAACTTAAGAAAAAATTAAATTAAAACACAAACAGAAAAGAAAACGTAATAAAAATAAAATGGAGAGCGATTTGATGAACTAATTTGGATCTAAAATGATGTTTCAATGCTTTTTATAGGATGTAAAATATACTATTATAAAAATTAGTGTTAACTGTTTGTTGTTATAGTGAAAACGAAAAACTTAATGAAACAACAACAACAAAAAACGAAATTAAACAAACAAAAATAATTTTGAAAACAAAAAACTTAATAGTTCAAACAACAAAAGAATAACGAGTAAAACAATGGCATTTTATAACAAAATAATAATAATAATAATGATTAAAAAAAATGAAAGGAAACATTAAACTGAATTGAGGGTTTTAACGAAATAGTATTAAGAAACAATAATAATAATAATGAAACAGTGTATGACCACTTAAACAAAATAAAATATCAAAGAATAACTTTAAACGGAATTGGAGATTTAAACAAAATAATAAAAAAGACAAAATAAAGAGAAACATAAAACGCAATTGAGGATTTAAATAAAATCATAAATAAATAAAATGAAAAAAGAAAATAGTCTAAATATGAAAGGAAAGTGAAGATTCAAGCGAAATCATAAATAAACAAAATATAAAATCAGAGTTAACATGAAAAAAGAAAATAAAGTCAATATGAAATGGAAATTAGAATTTCAACTAAATCATAAATAAATAAATAAATAATCCTCAGTATAATTTCATTTTTAGTCTATTTTATTCTTCATTAATATGAATATAAAATATTTTCATAATAATTTCATTTTTGGTCCATTTTTTTCTTTATTAATATGAATATAAAATCATATTAATGAAGAAAAAACATGGACTAAAAATGAAATTATACTGAGGATTTAATCAAAATCTTAAATAAGCAAAATGAAAACAAAGCATTGAAGTAATTTCGGCCTTTAAGATTATAAATAAACATTATTTTATAAAACAAAATGAAGGTTTAAACAAAATTATAAATAAAAAAATAAAAAAAAAAGAAAATGAACTAAATATGAAGTGGAAGTGAGGATTTAAAATAAATCATAAATAAACAAAATATAAAATCAAGAATAAAATGAAAAAATAAAAGAAAATGAACGAAATATTAAATTGAAATCAGGATTAAAAAAACATCATAAATTAACAAAATGACAACGAAATAAATAATGCTTTAAAATTATAAATACTATGGGGGTTTAAACAAAATTATAAATAAACTAAATGAAAAGAAAAGAGAAAGAAAATAAATTGTGGTTTTAAATAAAATCATAAAAAACGGAATGAACTAAATAATAAACGGAAGTAAGGATTTAAATAAAATAATAAAAATGAAAATGCAAATAACATGGAACGGAAGTGAGGATTTATTAAAGGAGAAAAATCAACAAAGAAATTAACTTGGTCATTTTTGGAAAATGAATAATTTCTTTATGTATAACAAAAACAAAACGAAAAGTCGAATTGGATTCTATTACTTTTGCCTCAAAAAAAAAAACAATAACAAATTAAAACGAAAACTTAAACAGAACGAAACAAAACAAAAACGAGTAATTTTTAACTTGAAATAACAAATAGAATGGCGAAGAGAAACAAAGTGGAACAAATTTCAATAGTTGTACAACTAAAATTCAGTTGAATTCTATTACTTTTATGGATGGAAAACAAACAACAACAAATTAAAACGAAAACTTATCAGAGCGAAACAAAACAAAAACGATATTTTGAAAATTAAAAAAAAAAACATAAAAAAGAAAACTGTGACCAAGAGAATGAAACTACTATTTATTTCTATTTATAAAAAATAATTATTGAATTCTGTTACTTTTGTAGAGAGAAAAAAGAAGTACAAAAAATATAAAACGAAAACTTAATCAAACCATAACGAAACAAAAACAAATAATTTTAACGATGGTTTAACTTAAAAGGATTTTTTAATGGTGGATAAAATGAAATAAACAGAATGGTGAGTAAAATAATGCAGAAACATGAAAGGAAAACAAATTTCAGCAGTTGTTCGAATTGAATTGTGTTACTTTTGTGGAGGAAAAAATGAACAAAATAAAATAAAAAATCGGAACAGAACGAAACAAAAACAAATAATTTTAGCGATGGCTTAACTTGAAAACGATTTTGTTTAATGGTAGACAAAATTAAATTAACACAATGGTTGATTAAAATAATACAGAATACATGAAAAGAAAAGAAATTTCAGAAATTCTTCAATCGAATTGAATTCTATTACATTTGTGGAAAAAAAAAATAAATTGAAACGAAAACTCAATTATAACAAAACAAAAACTAATAACAATAGTTTAACTTAAAAATGTATTTTTTAATGGTGGATAAAACAAAACAAAATTGGTAAACAAAACGGAACCAGAAACATGAAAGGGAAACAAAATTCAACAGTTTTAGTAAAATCGGTATGGATTCTATTACTTTTGTGGAGAAAAATAATAACAAATTAAAACGAAAACTTAATGAGAACAAAATAAAAGAAAAACAAATAATTTTAGCAATTTCAGGTTAAAATAAGATTTTAAATTAAAGAAAAAAAAAGAAAAAAAAAAGATAAATTGTGATTTTAAATAAAATCATAAAAAATGAAATTAACAGAAATGTGAGCAAAATGAAACAAAAAAATGAAAGGAAAACAAATTTCAACTGCTGTTCAAATAAAATATATATGTATATATAACAAAAACTTAATCAAAACGAAACAAAGACACAAACATATAATTTTAATAATGGTTTCATTTGAGAATGATGGATAAAACGAAACAAACAGAATTGTGAACAAAACGGGACAGAAACATAGAAGTTAAATAAATTTCAACTGTTGTTTAATTAAAATCGAACTGAATTCTATTAATTTTGTGGAGAAAAAAAATAAAATGACAAAAAAAACTTAATCAGATCATTTTAACTTGAAAACGTACTTTTTAATGGTGGACAAAATGAAACTAACAGAATGGTAAGTAAAATAAAAATAATACAGAAACATGAAGAGAAAAGTAATTTCAGCAATTATTCAATTAAAATCGAATTAAATTCTATTACTTTTGTGGAGAAAAAATAACAAATTAAAACGAAAACATAAACAGAACAAAACAAATAATTTTAACATTGGTTTAACTTGGAAACGTATATGGTTCAACTTGAAATAAATGAGAAAAATCAAACAGAAACTTAAAAGGCAAACGAATAATTTTAACTAAGATTTAACTAAATTTTAATGATGAACAAAATCAAACAGAAACTTAAAAGGCAAACGAATAATTTTAACTGTTGTTCAATTTCAAATGTGTTCCGCTTTTGATGATAAACAAAAACAAACAGAAACTTAAAAGGCAAACGAATAATTTCAACTGTTGTTCAACTTCAAAAATGTTCCGCTTTTAATGATGAAAAAATCAAACAGAAACTTAAACAATTTCAACTGGTGCTCAACTTTAAAAGTGTTCCGCATTTAATAATGTACAAAAACAAACAGAAACTTAAGAAGCAAACGAATAATTTCAACTGTTGTTCAACTTTAAAAATGTTCCGCTTTTAATGATGAACAAAATCAAACAGAAACTTAAAAGGCAAACGAATAATTTTAACTAAGGTTTAACTAAAAAAATGTTCGTCATTAAAAAAAGAAAATACTTGTTGTTTTTTTATAATAAGCAAAATGCAACAAAAAATTAAAGTGGGAACAAATAACTTCAACAGGAATATAAACGTAAAATATAAACAAATAAAAGCGGCTGAACTTGAATTGATCATAAACAAAATTAAACAGAAACTTAAAGGGAAAACTTGAAAAGTACATTTTTTCTTCTTCTAATGATAAACAAATAAAAATATAAAAGGGAAGCTAACAATTTCAACTGATGTTCTACTAAAGAGGTATTCCTCTAATAATTAACAAATTCAAACATAAACTTAAAAAGGAAGCTTTAAACAGTATTTTTTATGGAAACAGAAACTTAAAAAGGAAACTCGAAAGAGTATTTTCTTCTTTATATGGAAACAGAATTTTAAAAATGAAACTAAACAGTATTTTAACAGACACTTAAAAAGAAACTTGAACAGTATTTTATTGTTTTAATGGAAACAGAAACTTAAAAAGGAAACTTTCAACATTTTTTTTTATGGAAACAGAAACTTATAAGGAAACTCGAAAGAGGATTTTCTTATTTTATGGAAACAGAATTTTAAAAATGAAACTTTAAACAGTATTTTAACAGGCACTTAAAAAGAAACTTGAACAGTATTTTATTGTTTTAATTGAAACAGAAACTTAAAAAGGAAACTTTCAACAATTTTTTTTTATGGAAACAGAAACTTATAAGGAAACTCGAAAGAGTACTTTCTTATTTTTATGGAAACAGAATCTTAAAAATGAAACTTTAAACAGTATTTTAACAGACACTTAAAAAGGAAACTTGAACACTATTTTCTTTGTTTTATGGAAACAGAAACTTAAAAAGGAAGCTTTAAACAGTATTTTATTTTTTTATGGAAACAAAAACTTAAACAGCAAACAAATAATTTCAACTGAGAGTTATTTTTTTTAATATTCCTTATTATAATGAGAAGATACATTTTATTTTCAATACTTTGGAAAAGTAATTTTCAATGATGAACAAAATGAAATATAAACACACATGGCAAATATAAACATTGTGGAGATTTTATTTACTTAAATAACAAATGGTTCTTCTTTCTTAACTAAGAGAAAGAAAAAACATTTTTATTTAAATAATAAGGGACTAACAAATAACTTTAACTGTCGTTGAACATAAAAATGTATTTTCTTTTAATGATAAAGAATATATAACAGAAACTTAAAAGGAAACTTGAAACGATATTTTCTTTTTTTATGATGAAGAAAACGGAAACAATAGACAAACAAGTAATTTTAACGGTTGTTCAACTAAAAAGGTACTCCCCTTTAATGATGAACAGAATTAAACAGAAACTTAAACGGCAAACGAATAATTTTAACTGGGGTTTAACAACAACAAGTATTATCTTTTAATGGTGGAAAACGATACAAAAATAAGAGGAAAACAGAAGTTTTTTGTATGGCTGAACTTGAACAAAAAATTAACAAACAAACAAAAAATGATTTTGTTTTAAATTTTATACGAGAACATAAAGTATTTTCGGTTTTTGAACGATTAACCAAATAAAAAAGAAACTTGAAAGGAAAACAAATAATTTTAACAGTTTTTCAATTTTTTAAGTCAAAATTATTTTGAAGAATTCCAACTGTGATTTTATTTATTTTATATTTGTTTACAAATTCATTTTAACTGTGATTTTTACTTGTAAACAAATATTTGTCATTATAAAGAGAAAATACTTTTTTCATGACATTGAAGAAAAAAAAAAGAGAGTTAAAAGGTAAATAATGAAATTCATGAATTAATCAAAATATTTAAAAAACAATGTATTGAAACCAAATTGAGGGTTTAAATAAAATTAAAACAAAAAAAATAAAGTGAACTAAAAATGAAACGAAGTGAAGATTTAAACGAAATCATAAAAAATAAGAATGAGCATGGAAGAAATAATAAAACTTGAAATGGAAACAAAAATCATAAATAATCAAAATAAAACGAAATTACGAATTTGAATCGAATAAGAAAAAATAAATAATAAAATAATATTGTAAATATATGTAAAACATATAACTTTAAATAAAGATATTGTAGTAGTAAGAAAAAATAAATTCAACTAAAAATTATACGAAGTGAGCGTTTAAATGGAATCATAAAAAAATAAAAAGGAACATAAAAAGTTAGGGTATGAAATAAATATAAAAGAAATAAATAAAAAAATAAATGAAGTAGAATAGATGATTTAAACAAACAAAAAAATGAAAGATTCACACATTTTCTGTTATTTAAATTACAAAGAATTTAAAAAAATAAATTTGAATAAACTAAAAATGGAAATAATAATTATCAATATTATTAGTTATGAAAACAAAAAAAGAGATAGAAGGTAACAGCAAGGCATACTAGTAAGAAATTCAAAAGCAAAAGTGAGGGTTTAAACAAAACATTAATAAGAAACAGAATTAAAAAAAAAACATGAAACGGCATGGATGCTTCAAACAAAAATAATAAAATTGAACTAAATATGACATGGAAGTATGGGTTTAAACGAAATCATAAAACAAATATGAAGGAACATAAAACCATAGACAAAAAAATATACAGATACCACTGCGTGTTAAAAAGTGGACACCCGAAATGGATATACGACTGTTTGTCTCTGATAAAACGTAAGTGAGGATATGAACCAATTCTTAAAGAATGAAATTAAAAAAAAAACATGTAATGAAGAAGATGAGTGAACCAAAAAAAGAACTAAATTAAATCTGAATAAGATAAAACTTTAAATCATAATTATCACAATTATTTATTTATTTATTTAACGGAATAGACCATTTTTACAATTATAAAACATACATGTAAAATTAATTAGTTGCTTGGTTTTTGCAACTAATATTAGTGATGATGAATTGGTTGATGATGCTTATTCAAATTTAATTTCGTTAAATAAAAAAAAAGAATAAAGAGACAAAAATTCTACTAATAGATGTAAAAGCGGGGACATAAAAACACAAAGCAGGAATGGCAGAAAATAATGTTAAAGTAAAATAAGATAAAATAAAAAGGTAAAACTAAAAAAATGGGCACAAATGTTCGAATAGCAGAAGTTAAAATTAAAATCATTTCTATCATTACATATTTACATGGAAATTCATCAAAATTAAAATAAGAAATAACAAAAAAAAAACAAGTAAACAATGTGTGGGAATTATTTCAACGGACTTTAAAAAAAAGTTATCCATGAGATTATTTCAAACGACTTTTTCGTAAATATTATGCTTATTTTTCTGAAATAATTATTTGTGTTTCTTCTATTCTTCTAAATTTATTATTATTAGACACCAACTTTCATTAACAAGCCTTTATAGAAATATTTCTTACAAAATTATTATATATTATTTACTGTCAGTTTATAATTATATTTCAGTTTGAATATTATTTACATACATTTATATATTTAGTTGTAATATTGATTTTTGTTGCATATGTTTTGTAAAAAGGAGATACCGTAAATAAATATATTTTATATTATATTATATTATGTTATATTATATTATATTATATTATATTATATTATATTATATTATATTATATTATATTATATTATATTATATTATATTATATTATATTATATTATATTATATTATATTATATTATATTATATTATATTATATTATATTATATTATATTATATTATATTATATTATATTATATTATATTATATTATATTATATTATATTATATTATATTATATTATATTATATTATATTATATTATATTTTTTGATATTATAGTTGATTAGTTAATTATTTGTACATTTTTACAATTTAATCACGCTTTTTAAATAAAATTATTGTCCTTTCTCCCACTCCTTTAATAAATTTTAATTTCATTTAAATAAATAAAGTCTATTTGTAAATCAAATAAAGCAAAAATGAAAATAATAATTATTTCCCAATTCAATAATTCGTAATCATTGTTTAATATATATATTGTAATAATTTTCTTTTTTTTTGTACGTCCAAACTTAACAAATCTTAACAATTTCAAACAAAAATTCAACAAACATTGTAAACTTAACGAAATCACAAATTTCCGCGAACGTGACGTGTGTTGTGACGTGAAGTAAGTAAAAACTTAACGGGCGAACAAACAAAAATTCAAAAAAATAATAATTTTTGAGATCGGAAATTTTGTATCTTTTGTTTAAAACTTAACAAATTGTAAACAGAAATAGTCATTAACAAAAAAAGGGAACGGGTATGCGTGGCAACGGTTTTAATTTAGATTTTTTTCACAGTTAATGTTAATTACTCTGCTAGATTAATCAAATAGATGTTCCAAATTCCATATTAATTCAGTTAATGTTAGTGAATCTGCTAGATTAATCAAGAAGATGTTCGAAATTTCATATTAATTTATTTATTTATATGCAATGGAAAATTCCCAAAGAGGTATCCATGAATAAAAATTATGGTTATTAATAAAAAAAGGCTTCCATTTCGTTGTACATTCTTTTCACTTCTAATAAAACACTGATTTATTTTTATCCGTACAACTTTGATAGAATTTTTATCCGTCTCTCACTTTTGCTTTGATAATAACAAGTATAAGTTGTTGAAAGTACAGGTCTTTACTATTTGTCATTTTTAGCTTCACAATGGCAAAAATATATTAAACTAAAACAAAAAGTAGAAAACGAAACAAAATATTGAGAAGGAAATGGTAAAAAGCTTTTTTAATAAAAGAGAGATTGTGAAATTAAAATAATAAAAATGAAATTAAAGAAAAGAAAAACAGAAAAATGTGAAAATAAAAATATTAAATTTATTTTATTATTATTATTATTTATTAGTCTTAATTTTATCAAATCAATTGAATATATTGTTGTATTTTGTAATTACAGATTGTCATTAATTGTAAAAAGGAGATTTTCCGTAAATAAAGAATTAATTAATTAATTATAACTGACAAAATGAATTGTGTGGAAATACAAAATCAGATTTAGATTGTTTCCATCTCACATTTTTAATTTTATAATGACAATTGTTAAAAACAACAACAATTAACAATTTCCTAACTGCCACTTTTAATTCATTAGCACGTATACATTTTTTAAGGTTTAATTATGACAAGTGTAAATTGTTAAAAGTAATTAAAACAGAAAGTAGAAAACAAAAAAAAGTATTGAGAAAGGAATGGTAAAAAGTTTAATCAAGAAAAAGGAGATTGTAAATAAAAATAATAATAAAATTTAAAAAAACAAACAAAAAAAAAACAGAAAACTTAGTGAATAAAAAAGTAATTAAAATAGAAAGTAGAAAACAAAAAAGGTATTTAGAAAGAAATGGTAAAAAGTTTATTTAAGAAAAAGGAGATTGTGAAATAAAAGTAATAATAAAATTAAAGAAAGCAACAAAAAATACAGAAAACTTAGTGAATAAAAATGTGAAAACTAAAATAGAAAATAATAACTAACTGTAATAAAAAAGATGATATAAATATTTGTCTATCTCTCACATTTAGTTTTATAATGACAAGTGTAAATTACAAGACTTTTCCTGTCACTTTTTTCTATCACTATTTGATTTTTTAAATTGGAAACGAAGCTTGCAACGAATAGATTCATTTCTGAATTTGAACACAATTTTGCAAATTTTGAGAGTAAAAATCAAAATAAATTTTAAGAAATTAAACGCGGATATAATAATTATTTATTATACGAAATAATATAATTATTAAGGCAGAAAGACCTCCGGTCGATAGCCGTTTCTCTTAAGAATATATAGTTGTTTTAAATTGTTTCATGTATTTTTATTAAATTAAATATGTATGTATTCTTTGGAAATAAAAATGTTTGTATATATATATAATTTTTAATAATATATTCATATTTATTTCATACAATATGAATTACCAATGTCTAAATGTTAAAACCATTAATTATATTAAAAATTATTTATTATTTATGTTAAATTAATTATTCAGTTTATGTTATTAAACAAAATGTTAATTCTAATGATTGTGGAAACATTATTTTTTAAGTAAAAAATTGTTGTTCTTTTTTAATTGTGAATATGCAGTTTCATCTCAAGTGATGAAAGCATTGAATTTGTATATTTGTGTCTTATTTAACTATTCTGTGTATGCTGTTAAACGAAATGTTAATATTTAATTAATTATTGAAGGGCAGAAAGACATCCGGTCGATGGTCCAGACAAACTAATACCTGCATATTTTTATTAAATTATTTTTTTATTCATAATAAATTAAAGACGCAAGCGGCACCTTTTGCCTAATTTCAAGTGGCATCGTCAATTGATTAAATGTATATTTTTTTATTATTTGTATAATCTGAACAAAGATGTATGTATATGCGTGTAATTTTTATTGAATATTTTTGTTCAATTAATTATTCTGTTTGTGTTGTTAAACAAAATATTTAATTAATATAAAATAATGCAATAAGTTTATTGAAATTATGTTAATCAATAAAACAATTTAATTTAATGTAATACAGTTGTTAATTTATTAATTTTGATAGAAAATGAGGGCGAATAAATTTGTCCAAACAAATCCGATTTAAACAAATTAATGCGGCCTGCGTTTTCCGGAATTAAATTAATTATGAAAAAAGCGATTTGTTAATAAGCATTGATCATAATTAATTTATTTTAATATAACCAAAAGTAGACCGACACCCGAAAGTGTATAACGACTTAAGATAAGTAATTATAAAATAACCAAAATTATAATAATTATTAAACACAATTTATGAATGAATGATAAATAATATTAATTTGTTTATAAAAAATATGACAGCCATGTCATTAGCGAGTGATATGCAAAAAGCAGTCATTCTGAGTTCGCTCCGGACAATCAGGACACACGGTTCTCGTGTAATTGTCCTAGTTCCGGGCTGGAAGCGACTATTTCTGGTTAGCTGGTGCACTCTCTGCATGAAATCAGAAGCATAAGGGCACAGATTCTAAAAATAATTATAATAATATACAAAAATATCTTTATTCAGATTATAACACTTTTATTAATATAAATTATATACATTGAAATGATTGTTTATCCGTCATGGGCTATTCACTAGAGGTCTTTCCGCCATGCCTTGAATTGATTGTAATGTGCAATAGAAATGTCTGCGCTAGCAGTCTTGAAGCGTATTTATGAATTCATGAAATAATAATAATAGTACTTTAATTTTTAATGTAATAATTCGGAGTTGATCCCTACAAACCGTGAAAATGGAGATTCCGTTAATAAAGTAAATTGAAATTGAAAAATGTCAACCTCCTCGCCCTGTGGAAATTCCTTGAAAAGAAAGGGGGGGGGGGGGTGGCGTATATGGGCATATATATTAACTTGGGAACCCCTAGAAATTAGGGGGCCTTATGCGTTTAGTATATATATATATATATATAATATATATTATTTTTCAAATGATGAATTTCCGTTAATAAAATTTGTTATTAGAATTGCAATATTACTGTCAGAATGTTTAAACATAAACTGAATAATTGTTATTTTCTGCTTCTTTTGACGACTTCAATTAGAAATAGGTTACAACATTTACTTGTCTGTAATGGTATTTTAATAAAACCAGTTGAGAATAAAACAACTGTCAGTTAAAAAAAATGAAGCAAGTAATTTTATTTTACCAATCTTTGGAATCTTTATTAATGCTTTATAAGTACTTATACAATATAGCTTTCTAGTTTTAATTTTAATGTATTGTAGTATCCAAGCTTTTGTATGTAATAAAGCAATAAATATTATTATTATTACTTGCAAAGAACTTTAATTATTCAAGTAATATAAAAAAGGAAAAGTGTTTTAAAGAAATAATGTAAACATTTTTAAACATTCAAACTGTTTGACGAAGTGAAAGCCTTGAAGATGCAATAATTTATAAATAAATAAATTAATAATAAATAATTACATTTATTATTTCCTGGATAATGTAATTAGTATTAAATTTTGAGAGAAAGTTGATTTTTTATAGAAATATCATTGAAAAAAGTGTATAGAATTTATTTTAATTATTTTTTTAAATAATGAAATTTATACTAGACGCATAACACTATGTTTATATCGAGCGTATAACAAAAATCGACGACGAAGTTAGCGTTGGAAGTCTCGAGTCATGTCTGTACTAAACACACGCGTGCTTATGATATTAGATGTTGTTGTACACTCGTTATTACGTTGTACTATTATTATATTTTTTTTCTATAAATGTATGATTGATTATATATTAAATTGGAAATTCCGTCAATAAAATAATAAAGATATTTTATTTTAAACGTTAAATTGTGTGGATTTAATTGACTGAATTAATTAAAATCAAATTTCGACAACTTCTATTAATTCAATTTGTTCGAATTGAATTATAGAATCTATTTAAATATTCAAAGTTCATATTATAATAATAAATAAGGGCAGAAGGAAGGTCGACAGCCCTTATTTGAGAAAAAAATATGAAAATATTTATATTATTTTAAATTATTAATAATGTATTTTTTTCTCAGATAATAAATATTTAAATAAATTAAATAAAAGAATTTGAAAATAATTAATTAATAAATCATTTTCTCTTTTACTACTGTCACGGCAGCAATTAATTATTTTCAAATTCTTTTAATTAATTTATTTAAATAACTGTGACCAAGTGAATAAATCCTTTTCCTATTATTAATAAATATTTAATAGTAGTAATAATAAATATGAATTAATCATTACAAATCTACCAACAAAATCAACGCAGTTTGAATTTAATAACTTCGAATTCTTGTCTAGTTTCGTTTTTTTTTTTCAATTTAAACTGTGTTTTTATTTGTAGATATTTTTAATCATTTATTCATATTTATTCGGGGCACATTCTATTAATACATTTCTATTACTAAAGTTAATTAGACTGCGATGATAAAAATAACGTACATGTTAAACATTATATTTCCCTTTCACAATAAATGTTAAGTTTAACATGTACGATATTTTTATCATCACAGTGAATTTAATTAATAACATTTTTGATAGGTAATAACCCCGATTATTTAATTAAAATATTTTTTAATGATTGAAAACAATTTATAGTTTTCAACTCTTATTAATCAATTGTGGTGGTGATATAAACCGAGGCACGCAGGTGTTGGTTAAACTTAACGAAAAACAAAAACAAATGAAAACTTAACGAATTATTAAACAAAACGTTCGCATTAGTACGTCGGACGAAACTTAACAAGATTTTATTTTTTTTAAAGTGCCTTTTATTGTTTACCTTGTTTAAATCCTACGAGTTGCCGTAACCTTGGAATTTTCTGGAAGCGTGCTTCCGTGGAAGTAAAGCCTGCTTTTTTTTTCTTCACTTTGTTCTTCTGCTACAAATGTAATTGCCATGGGATGGAGGTTCTTCAATATAAACAAAATCCATTTTTGTAAGAAAAGGAAGAAAAGGAATCCTAACTTTGAATTTTTCAGGAAGCGTGCTTCATTGGAAGTAAAGACCATTCTTCTGTCTTGTCTTTGTTCTTCTGTTGAAAATGTAGTTGCCTAGGGTTTGAAGGTCTTCATTGGATACAAAATCCAGGTTCGTAATAAAAGGAACCCATCTCCAACGTGGAATCCTAACCTTGAAATTTCCAGAAAGCGTGCTTCGTTGGAAGTAAAGACTGTTCTTCTTTCTTATCTTTGTTCTTCTGTTGAAAATATAGATGCTTTGGGTTGGAAACTCTTCATTGGAAACAAAATTCTTTTTTGTAATAAAAGGAACTTTCAGGAAGCGTGCTTCATTGGTAATAAAGACTGTTCTTCTTTCTTATCTCTGTTATTCTGTTGAAAATGTAATTGCTTTGGGATGGAAGCTCTTCATTAGAAACAAAATCCATTTTTGTAATAAAATGAACCCATCTCCAGCGAGGGATTCTAACCTTGATTTTTCTCTGGAAGCGTGCTTTATTGGAAGTAAAGACCGTTCTTCATTTCTTATCTTTGTTCTTCTGTTGCAAATGTATTTGCCTTAGGTTGGAAACTCTTCATTAGAAATAAAATCCACTTTTGTACTTAAATGAGTTCATATTAAACGTGGAACCCTAATCTTTGAATTTTCAGGAAGCGTTCTTTATTGGAAGTGGAAGCACTTTTTCTATCACCTCTTTGTTCTGTTGCAAATATTATAGCCCAGGTTTTGAAGCACTTTAGTGAATGTGAAATCGATGTTTTTTTCTTCTTATTTTCTTTTCTATTGCAAATATATCCTGATGTTGAAACATTTTAATATAAAAAAATGGTTTTGAAATCCTATTGAACGCAATTAGCTTATTCTTGACGTTATTTTTTCTTTAACGTGAAATCCATGGTTTTGCAGCTTTCATTATGTGATAAAACAGAACAGACTAGTGACTAATATTACTTATTTGTGATGTTGAATGAAAGATGAATACAAACTCGTTATTTCTTGTTTAATTAAAAACTGTTATTTTGAAAAAAAAAATTATCAATAGAAATCGAAAGTCTCGGGATTTTGTTGGCCACTCAATTTTGCAAGCTGATTAATAAATTGTGCCATCTCTGGAATATCCATGACTTAAATGTATTCGCTGTTATTTTCATCGATGTTGATTACGGATTTATTTCTGTTGTTTTCCTCAAGATTTGTTTCCATTTTTTTTTTATAAATTTTTGAGTGGTTAGAAAATTAAAGCCTGCAGAATCTACCCGTAGATTCTTCTTCCTAAGTTATTGGATGGAACGAATGTTGATGGAAAATTACATTATTGAAATATTCATCATTGGATTGATAATTGGTGGTCATATCCTATCATTGAATATAAAAGTTCCTATCCAATGCTTTAATGAAGCCATTTGTTGGCAAATAAATCTCCTCTTATTAGTGTTCTTCTTCACAATGTGTTCCTTTCCTCGGTTGCTTGAAAAGAGCTGAATAACTCTAATGAACATGATCTTATTTTTTCAAGAAAACGCTCAGCATATAAATTTCTAAATTTCTCCTACATTAACCATAAATATGCAAATTTAAATGGGAAATATCTAAATTCCTCTACTAATTCAATTCCCCAGACTTCAATCACTGAATATGCATCCATTGCTTCAAACAAACTATTCCTTGTTGAATGAATCTTTTGGCTGGGATTTCTCATCGCCACGTTTTCATTTCCTTGGTTGCTTCAAAAAAGCAATGTGTATTGGAATCGCCCCTTGATACAATTCTCCACTCTACAATGGTTCAGTGGACACAGTCATATACCATGCTTTAAACAAGCCATTCGTTGTTGAATGAATATTTTCTCTTATTCGTTTGAAAAAAGCTGAATCTATAACTTTCAATGGGAAACGTCG
Organism: Philonthus spinipes; assembly: GCA_963082785.1. Classification (NCBI taxonomy): domain Eukaryota; kingdom Metazoa; phylum Arthropoda; class Insecta; order Coleoptera; family Staphylinidae; genus Philonthus; species Philonthus spinipes. The sequence goes on from OY720300.1 coordinate 2,625,684, forward strand.
AATTTCCTCTCTTGATTCAATTTCTGACACTTTTACTTTTCTTAGTTGTTATTTAAAAGCTTCATTTTCAATAATTTCATGATGAATGAATCTCTTGACTGATGTTGCTCTTCACAACGCTTTTACTTGTATTAGTTTTTTTAAAAAAAAGCTGATTTCATAACTTCCTCCATTGATGCAATTCTCTTCTGTTTCAATCATTGGATTTACAAGTCTGTATTCACTGCTTCAATCAATCCATTGCGTGATGGATTTCCCAACTTCCTCCATTGATACAATTCTCTTCAGTTTCAATCATTGGATCTGTATTCACTGCTTCAATCAATCCATTGCGTGATGAATGAATCTCCTCGCTGTCATTCCTCTTCGCAATGATGATTTCATTTCCTCGGCCCCGCATGGATTGGTTTCTGTGGAATTATTTTTTTTATGAAACGCCAAAGTTTTTTCAGTGAGTGAGTATTTTTTGTATTAAGAATTACAAATCTAACAACACAGAACCAAAAAATTTCAACAGACTGTATTTTTTTTTCACATCACGAATAACTCTGCAGTGAATTTTGTAAAATAAAAAGGCATGTTTTTGTCTCCTTCCACAGTTATATGGGTGTTAATGAGAAGATTTGATAAATTTAAAAGGGGATGATTTGTTTTCTCCTTCTACAGTAAAATGGAGAGTTGATGAAAATATTTAATTAAACATGTTTTAGATCATTGATTCTAACACTTTACGTGAACTGATAACCCATTTATTTCATGTTTTAGATTATTAATGGATTTTCAAAAACTGAATGCCGCGTCTATCAATCAATTAATAGAAGTGTTAATTTAAACAAAAAGATTTTTATTTCTAAACATATTCTAATAATAAAAAAATATTTATAAAATTTATAAATATTCTAAATAATTAAATATATATATATATATATATATATATAAAAGATTTTTGTTTGTAAATATAACCATTTTAAATTATGTTCTAAAAATTTATTGACATAATTATCTTTTCGCTTTAAATATTTTGACTAATTGAAAAAAATGCTTTTGTGTGAATTAATTTTAAATAACGGCGTTTTTTGTATTAGCGATGAATTAATTTATTTCCGTCTTTTAATTAAAACTTTCCCCAATATTTTCTCTTCAAGAGAAGTCCAGAGAAATTAAATTCAAATAGCAGTAAACAAAATAAAATTTCTTAAATTTCGCAAAGTTTTGAGGAAAATAAAATCCTTATGGATTTAAAGATTCACGGAGTTTTCAGAAAAAGGGTTGTTTCATTATCCGTTTTACCTCTCCTCTATAGACACTTTCCGTTTTTTTTAAGCCATAAAGTGTTGTCAAATTTAAAATGGTTAATAATAACATAAATTTTGTGGAAATCCCTGAATGTTTGTGAATTTAAAAATTCTTAATTTGTACGCTAGTTTTAGATGTATATAATTTTAGAATAAACGCAATTTTTAGGTCTATATAATTTCAGTATTTATTTATATATTTATTAATTTACGGATTTCTCATTTTTCAATATTACAAAAAATATATAATAACATAAAATAGTATTAAAAATATGTTTTTGAGGCGATTCTGAAAACAAATTGAATAATAATAATAAACTTTATTAATTGACTGGACACGTAAAATCATAATTTTGAAAATGTATGTAAATGCAATAATTCGCGAATTATTCTAGAATTTTGTGAAACCACTAATTATTATATTCCTGAGTTACTCTTTAATATTTATTTTATTTATTTATTAAGCAGAGACATGTACAATTTTCACAAGTATTGCATTTGTTATACAAAATTATAATTATATTTTTTGTTATTGAATAAAACAATTTTAATGTTCCTAAAGTATTTTATTCAAGTAATACAATGAACTTTCAAGAATTATCAGAGCGATTGACGAGGCTCAATAGGTACATAAAATTCTCATATCAAGCAGAATCTAGATTATTTCAATTTAACAAAAAATAGTTTATTTTATTATTGAATTACTAATTACAATAAATAATAAATTCCATCACTCGTATACTAATTTAACTATTATTTATAAATTGTCTTTCAATTTAATTAATTTTAAGTAAATATATATATACAGAGAGCTTTTTTTATCAGTAATCATTTCCTCTATGTATACCTGCAAAATACGCGAGTCAAATGCATTGATGTATGTGTTTAGTTGCCTATAACACGCAACTAAACATACATATGCCAAATAAATAAATCGTGTTAGACTTCAAATTATGTTCAATGCGTTTGACCCCCGTTTTTTGCAGGTATACACTTTCCCTAATGTATACTGATAAAAAGCCTCTCTATATATATATTAGTTTATTGTATTACTTGTTTCACGTTTTATATTGTACTTGACCTGCCTGAAATGTATGTATCTTGTACAAATTTGGTTAATAAATTTTGATTGCATTAAAAGAATGTTGATTTTTTGTTGTTGTATGAAAGGTACAGTAAGTAATAAAATTTTAAATTTAACAAAATAATTTATCGATTTCAATTACAAACTGTAAGTAAGTAAATAAAAATAAAGCAAAAACACTAAAGTTCGATTGTGCGCAGCTGGAAAACCATTCTTGTTTATTTAATAATTTAATTGTTCTGATCTAGATTGAGTGAACATTTTATGAAAGATTTTATTTTTATATTTTTTTATTTCATATATCGAAACTATAGTTACTAAAATAAAACCATAAAATTATACAAACAAAGTTGAAAAAAGTGTTAACAACTTAAAATTTATAAAGAAGTAAAAACCATAAAATAATTTGATTTCAAGAAACTTTTTATTTTAACACTACAAATTTTGCACAAGACTTCCTTGCTTCTTGAAACAGAAAAGACAAATGTATCTGTTATTGTTTATACAAAAAAACAATATACATAATTTATATAAAGAAAATTTAATAATTTTCTTATTCCGATTTCTTACTATGAATACCAAATAATTATTTTTTCCCCAATATTTTCTCTAGAAGACAAGTCTTAAGTTTTAATTAAATTAAAATAGCATTTAAAAAAAATCCTAAATTTCTGTTAAATATCATTATTAAATTTGAATGTAAAAATGTATATTGTGAGCTTTAAATAATTTCCGAATTTTAATTTCAACAATTCAAATGAAAACAAAACATTTTATTTGCATTATTCTGCTTCCGGAGCATTTTTTGTAATTCCAATTATAAAACTTTGTAGGCAGATAGATCATTAATCGATAGCTAATAATTATCATTATTAATTTTTTATACATTTTTTGTAAATAAATTTTATTTATAAATCTTTGTTTGTATAACAAGCTCTTTTATTTCGCAAACTATAGTTTCGACGAATGCCCACACACTACGGTAATAACGTTTTTTTAATATTTTTTATTCCGATTTCTTACTATGAATACCAACTAATTATTTTTTTGTGATATACATAATCAATGTTTGTTACGTTATTGTAAACTTAAATTTTAATAAAGATTGTTGTATATATAAATAAATATTTAAATCAAAATTGGTCTGTTGGGCTTAAAATGATCCTTAGTTTGTGTGTAGAAATATTGCTTATTATTATCCTGAGCTATTTTAAAAAAAACATTCATTGTGCAATTCAGACAATTCATATTTTTTTATGAATTTAGAATGCATGTGAAATAAACAAGAACAATCCGATTTTGAATTTTAAATCGTAAACATAATTTAGAATAATTGAAAATAATTATATTCCTAACTTTTAGAAAGGTAAAATTCCGTAAATAAAGAAATTATTTTAATTTATTTATTTAATTTACTATATTTAAAAAAAGTGCATGCAAATTTATAATTGAAATTTTACAAACACATTTTTTCCCAATTGTTAATTTTAATGTAATTTTCAAAAATATGTAAGATTTTTTATTGATTGATGAATACATAAAGGAATTATTCTGAGATAAAAATGTAATAATTTTCAAGAATTATAAATAATTAAATAATTACTTCTTCTGCATCATTTTCAAAGATGATGTAAAAATCGAAATTAGTCAGAATGAAATATTAATAAAATATTAAATTATGTAAAAATCGAAACTAGTCAGATAATTATAGTAAAAACCACGTGTTTTTTACCTGTTTAAACATGTTTCACCATGGTAAATGAGAAATTAATTCAAGAGTTAGAGCAAACAATATCAAAATTTTATAAATTTTGCTTTAATATATTATCATAAATAAATATTCCATTATTAATTATAAATAATTGAATAATTCCACACGAATTTCTCAACGAAAGCAATGAAGTACGAAAGTGGAATCAAAATTTTGTAATAATATTCGTTTTTTTATTAATATTTAATTAAATTAGGCGAAAGATGGCGCTTGCGTCGTCTTTCGTTTATTATGATTAATTTTGTGTGATACATATGATGTTTGTTACGTTATTGTAACCCAACACATTTTTGAAATGCAAAGCGCGCGTAACAAAATTATTAAAAAAAATTATGATTTTTTACATATATGAAACAACTTTGTAATAAATTTTGCTTTAATAAATAAATATTTCACAACAACAGCTTAACAACCTATCTGTTTTTAATCGCCAAATACATTTTCGAAATGCGCAAAGCGTTAATGAAAACAAACAAAAATATATAAATTTTACATCGGTGTGTAAAGTTTAACTTTCTGCACTGATTGTGTAAAATGCAATATTCAGAAAGTCGAGCAAACTATAAACATATTTGCAATGTATTTAACAAATTATATTAAATAATTTTAAAATATAGTAAATATTAAATTTTGTTTCAATAAATTTTGCTTTAATAAACTATTAAATAAATATTACTCTCTCTTTTTTTATAAATAATTTACTTTATCACTATAACAATCTCTATCTTTTTTTTTTCTTTTCGCCCGACCCATTTTTGAAATGCGAAGCGCGTCGATAAAAACTCTAAACACAAAAAAAAACAGCCAACAATATCACAAGTTATTTTAGAGTGCAACACACTTTATTACCCGGCACATTCGTGAAATTCCACCACCCCAATTTTTAATAAACACGGCTCCAGGTTTCAACCGAGGGAATGTATTCTGCAGCAAATAAACCATCGAAACTTAAAAATTTAAACAACGAAATAAATTTAAGTGTTTTTCTGAAACTGAATGGAATTTTTGTTGAGCTGTAAAGTAGAATTAAAATCGGTTTAATGTCTTCGTTTTCTGCGTGTAATAAAGGAAATCAAGATGTTGTTTTATTTTGGTGTACGTATGAGATCCTGTGCTGTTTTTATTAAAAGATTTTGATTGTGGAATTTTTGAATTGCGCGCTAGTACGGAAATATTATTTAGTTGGTTTAATTTCTTGAATTAATTAGAATTGTTAAATTATCTGCTCGTTTGTTTTGTTTATTTATTTTTAGTACGGAAAAATGTTTAATTATATTAATTTCTTGAATTAATTCGAATTAATAATAATAAACGTTATTAACGTAAATTCACCATTTAAGAAAATTATATATAAATATTGTTAAAATAAATGAAAAACACTTTCTTAATTCGTTTGTACGAAGTAAATAAGTGAAATACTTTTTATTTCGTTTGTACGAAGTAAAAAAGTGTTTCATTTATTAAAATTGAATTTCAATGTAACAAAGTCTAAACTATTAACAAGTATTGTTAAATTAGCTGCTGGTTATTTTTGTTTAGTACCGAAAAATTATTTAGTTACTTGAATTACTGAATTACTAAAATTAATTCGAATTTTTAAATTCGTTAATTTTGTTTATTTTTTTATATCTAAACATTTTGAATATTGTTATTATTCTGTATAAAGATGATTTAACCTAAATAAATGAATTGAATTGAATTTTAGTACGGAAGAATGTTTAATTATATTAATTTCTAGAATTAATTCGAATTAACAATAATAAACTTTATTAACGGAAATTCACCATTTATCAAAATAATATATAAATATTCGGAGCTATTCTGTAAGAGAAAACGTCAAAATTAACGTATCTGTTATTTTCGTAATCACAGTCTAAGCAGATTTATATAATTTATAGAAAATCTACTTGAACTATGGTACTTGACGGATAACGATCATGTTATGTTGAACGTTATTCATGCAAAATAGCCGCGATTGTTAAAATACCTGCTGGTTATTTTTTTAGTACCGAAAAAATGATTTAGTTAAATGAATTAATTCGAATTTTTAAATTGCCCTTTTTTTTTCATTACGGAAAACATTTAGTTATTTTAATTTTTTGAATTAAATGAAAATTTTGAATTTCCCCCTCGTTTATTTTTTAATGTAGAAAAAAAAATTATTTAATACCTTGGATTAATTGGTTTTATTAAATAATTATTATAATTATTATTATTATTTGATGCAGAAAAATGATTTAGTTCAACACCTTGAATTAATTTTATTAAATTACCCGATGTTTCTTTTAGTATCGACAAATTATTTAGTTGATTTAAAATTAGATTTGTTGAATTACGTGCTCTTTTTTTTAGTACGGAAAGAAAAGCAATTAAAGCGCGTATTCCCTGAAATACCAACAAAGAGTAACATTTTTTTTTTTCTTTTCTTTCGCAGATCATTCTGGAAAAATGGCTTTTAGCGGAAACTTGATGAAAATAAATAATTTATTAGTAAAACAAACCGAGTGAATTAATCCAGATATTAATATTAATAAATAGTTAGTACGAATAAATTTATTTTTTTAAAAAGAATTTTAGAACCGGCGAAGAAAAGTGAATACAACATGAGTAGAAGGATCTAGCCGAGTCCAGAGCATCCTCCGACCTTGAGGGTCGTGAGAAGGTGCTAGAATTTTTCATTAATATTAGTAATAATTTTAATTATATTTGCAAAACTTAAAAAAAATCACTGTTTTAATAACGGTGTTTAATCGTTAGCAACTTAATTTTGTTATTATTTTCTAATTTTATAAATCCAACTATATTTTATTGTGTTTCAATGTATTTGTGTTTTATTATTTAAATCTATATTTTGTAACTTTATTTATGAAACTTAAAAAATGTATTCACCTTTTGAATAGTGATATATACACTAGTAAAAACCATATTGGTTTAATTTTGTTTTTATTTTCGAAATTTGGAAGTTCTTCTACTTTATATTACGTATATATAGAAATATTTTTATTCAGGGACTTTTACATTACATTAATTGTATAATACAGCACTTTAAATAATTTTGAAATTGTTCTTTCATAGGCTATCGACCCGAGGTCTTTTTGCCTTTATATTTTTTTTCTTTAATTTTAATTTAATATTGATTTGGAAAAAAAAGGTGATACGTGTAAAATTTATTTAAAATAATACTAATTCTTTGTCCAAAAGATATTACTCCGAATACAAGAGAAATCGTGGGAATTAATAATCGAAATTAATCAATAATTTAGAAAATTCTAAAAACAATTCAATCGACTTTAAAGTCCTTCTGCTTTATCGTCTTTATTATACTTCAATGTTTTTATTTTATTAAGTTGAATTTTAAACTGAATAGTATTAATTTCTACTTCAATTCATTTCATATTTCATTGAATCGAATTAATCTTACGGCGAGGATTTTAGTTTGAACAAAATTATGGCTGAAAAGTAAATTAAATACTTGTATCACAAATATGCTACAACTTTATCAATTCATTCAATCTTTCATCAAATAACACTGAATGAAATTGAGATTACTAGAAGGACCTTAGGCTGAACAAAATTTGTGCCGAAAGGTAAATTAGATAAATTACATCAAAAATATGCTCTAATGCTAAAATTATCTTCAAATAAGATGTCCATGTAAATGTCGAGTATATATTTATATCAATAATAATAATAATAATAATATATTTATTTACGGTATCTCCTTTTTACAAAACATATGCAAAAAATCAATATTACAAGTAAATATATAAATGTATCTAAATGATATTCAAACTGAAATATAATTATAATTATGTTTATGTAAATGTGGAGTATACACTTACATTACAAGATGTTTATGCAAATATGGACTATACACTTACATTACAAGATGTTTATGTAAATGTGGAGTATAAATTTACATAAACTTCTTAATTGAAGACAATTTTAACATTAGAGCATATTTTTGTTATGTAAACTTGGACTTTATCAATTAATTTCGTATTCCATCAACTGGCAGTGAATCGAACCAAACTTACTACAAAGACTTTAGGTTGAAGAAAATTTAGACTGAAAAATAAATTATAAAATTGTATCAAAAAAAAAAAATCAATCAAAATGTAGATTTATACTATATTTATGTAAATTTGTATCAATTCATTTCATCTTTCAACAAATGAAAGTGGATCGAATTGAGCTGATTAGACTGAACAAAAATTTAAACTAAAAATCATATTTGTATTTGTATTTGTATTTATTTACGGAATTCACCTTTTTTACATAATTTTATATGAATATAAAAAAGTTGCTGTTAATATTAAAATTCCATTCGTGTTACAACTAATTGCAAAATTATTACATTATTGACTTTCTGTAATTTTCTAAAAAGTACTTTTCTGTGTGTTTAAGATTTTTCGAAAAGTATATAAAAATCAGTCTTTATTTTCTCCCAGGAAATGAATTCAAATAATTCAAAATAATATTTATTTTAATTTTAAATGAAAAAGAATTTGTTTCTGTTTGTTTTAAGAATTGGATTTGTAAGGCAAATATTAATTTCTGTTATTTTATTAATTTTATTGGCGCGCATTTATCTCGTAGCTTGATAATAAACACTTTTACATTTTTAACAATAATTTTGTTGATGTGTTTTTTTTATCTCATGGCTTGATAATAAACACTTTTTTGTAAAAATGAGTGAATAAATTAAATTTCGATATGATTTAAATAAATAAATCGTTTTGAAAAAAGAAATAATCAAATTTTAATAAACAAATAGATTAAAATAAAGTAAAAAAATTAAATTTTAATTGAAACTACTCTAATAAAGCGAAATTGCATCCAATAAAAGGGTAACGTCAGTTTAGAAGATGTTACCCTTTTATTGGATGCACTGTACCTGTTGAGTAATAAATGAATAAATAAAATATAATTTTCAAAGCTATGCGCACTATTAACGAACGAAATTTAAAATAATAATGTTCTTCATATTTTCAAGGCAATGAAGTACGAATCAAAATTTGAAATTGCAAAAATTATATTCGCGTATTTTAAAGGCTGTGCAAAAAAAATTGTAAACCTATTTTTTTTTCTTATTTGTATTACACAAAAGGTTATCACATTAAACTAAAACAACCATAATCTAAACAGTTAATTAATTTTTGAACCGAAATAAAAAGAACTCATGCAAACACTAACGAACGAAAAATTTAGAAAATTTAGATATAAAAAAGTGTTAAGGGCACGCAAATTAGAATTTAATTTAAAAATGTTTATTTATTTGAGTAATTAATGACTAAAAATTTTTGAGATGTATAAGTTACGAAAATAATTCCGAATTTAGTTATTGTTACAATTGCACTAATAATATTATTCACAATTACACTAATAATAATTGCTTTTAAAGATGTATAAGTTACTGAAAAAAAATATTGATTTTGTTTATTTAATTAAAAAAAAACATTTTTGCAATTCAAATTTTTATTTAATCGATTTGTAAAGAGAATGATAAATTCACATTTAGAAATTACGTTCTTGTTCAACGGATTTGCAATACAGTTCTAAAATAGTAATTACATTTTTGTCTGATTAATTTGAAATAAATAGATCAAGTCAATTTTAGTTTTCGTTAAACCAATTTCTAAACGAATTGAAAATCCAGATTTAGAAATTTCGATTTTGTCCAAGAGATTTTCGTAATGAAATTTGAAAATTCTAATTTAGAAATTAAATTTATGTATAATTGATGCAGTTAAATTTAGTAGTAACGTTTTTGTTTAATGGATTTGTAAAGAAAAATTCAAATTACCAAAATAATTGAAAAAAATACAAATATAAAAAATATGTTTTTGTTTAATAGATTTGCAAGTAAATTAATAAATTCAAATTTGGCAATTGCAACCGATTTCTAAAGGAATTGAAAAATTCTGATTTAAAATTTTCGTTTTTATTCAAATAATTTGTGTAAGCAACTTTGAAAATTCCAATTTAGAAATTACTTTTGTGTTTAATTCATACAGTTAAATTTAGAAGTAACGTTTTTGTTTAATGGATGCGTAAAGGAATAGAAAAATTCAAATTTTGATATTATCTAAATAATTGAAAAAAGTTATTATTTGCTTAATCGATTTATAAATAAATTCAAATTTGGTAATTGCATTTTTCTTTAACCGATTTCCAAAGGAATCGAAAAATTCAGATTTAGAAATTTCGTTTTTGTTCAAGGGAATTGGAAAATTCTAATTTAGAAATTACATTTTTCTTTAAATTGATAAAGTCAAATTTTGAACTAACGCTTTTTTTGTAAAGGAATAGAAAACAATTAAATTTTGAAATCACGTCAGTAGATTTGTAAAGAAATTGGTAAACCATAATTTAGAAATAACAGATTTGTTTAATCCATTTGTGAGTAAATTAAAATTTGGTAATTATATTTTTGTTTAGCCGATTTCTAACGGATTTTGAAAACTGAAATTTATAAACCGCGATTTTGTAACGATTTGTAAACGAAATTGATAAATTTATATTTAGAAGTTACGTTTTTTGTTCAACCGAAGAAATTGAAAAAAAAAACAATTTATTCACTTGGTCACAGTTAATTAAATAAATTAAATATAATGTATAATTTGTCCATGACAGACTTCTAACCCACCAATAATTAAATAAAATGTCAATTATTGGACAGTACTTACATAACTTATGTCACAGTAGCTGAAGGGAAAGTAATTTAATAATTAATTATTTTCAAATTCTTTTTATTTAAATCAAAAAAGCCAAATTTATAAATAATGTTTTTGATTATTTATTTAAACGATTTATAAATGAATTGATAAATTAAAATTTGGTAATTGCATTTTGGTTTAACTGATTTGTAATAGAATTAGAACATTTAAATTAGGAAATAGATGGCGCTTGCGTTATGTTTCCAATAATTATGATCTAAATTTAGAAATTACGGTTTTGTGTAATCGATTTGTAAATGAATTGAAAATAAATTAGGTTTCTGTTCAAGCGATTTGAAAATGAATTAGAAAGTTTGGTTTGAATTTTGAAACATACATTTTCAAGCTTGATTTTTATTTATTTATTCAATCGGCCAACAAATGTCTAGCGCCTCTCTCTATATGCTCACGTCTGCATATTCAAACATGAACATGTATGTACTTGTTCAAATTAATCTATGCAAACAATTTCAGAGATAAATTAATTTTACAATCTTTAAATTAAACAGCAATTTCTAAAGGAATTGAAATATTCTGATTTAAAATTTTCGTTTTTATTCAAATGATTTGTGTAAGCAACTTCTAAAATTCCAATTGAACAAAATAATCATAAAAAAAACATTAAATCAATTTTACATTGTGAAAATAATCACAAAAAAAAAGAAAAAAATCAATCATATTTGAAAATAAAAAAAATACGTTAACGTTTATTTTTTTAATACTGATGCAATGTTTATTGTGAATATTTCCTTCAGTAAGCTCGTGCAGTTTAAAGGTTACGCCAAAATATTGTTTACGCATTTCATTTTCAAGTTAAAATATTTTAAATCGCAATTTGTAAGACCAGGAATCTCTCATATCAGATTTATGATCTTATTTCATTTATTTTTAATGTGGTGCAAAGAATTTTGAAAGACCAAAAATAATATTTATATATTGCTAGGTTTATACAATTAATTTTGAACCTATATATGAGAGACCAAAAATAATAAAGAATTTTGAATCGAAATTGAAATCAATTTCAGGATTTTTATAGGAAATAAATAAAAGTGTATTAATTAAGCGCGTTCACGGCGGGTTAAGTGAGAAATTAATACATCATAGAGTAAAATAATCTTAAAAATATATTTAATCTCTTTAACATTAACGTTTAATGATTTTATTTTAATATTGATAATAATTAATAATGATTGATTTTTTGTGTATATTTCATTCAATTAGTTCATGCAGTTTCGTAGCTCCGAGAAAATATTTGAAATCAAAATTTGTAAGACAATAAATGTGAAATTCTATTTACTCATTTTCAAAGTTATGTTAATAATTTAGAACCTAAATCTATGTAGCAAATTTTAAACCAATATTGAGAAAATTTAAAATAACATTCATATATTTCCAATGCCATTCAAAGAATTTAAAATATCGATCTTCAAAGAATTTCAAATAAAAACTAAATTGTAAATAGTCCGCCGTATATTGAATAAATAAATAAATTTTCATTGACTTTTCCTAGACACGCAAAGATTTTTGAAACAAAATTTTAAAAAAACCGAAATATTCATTGATTTTTTTTATGCAAAAAAAATATGACAAACCAAAACTAATTTCTTCACATTTTCAATGATATTTTTTTGAAGCAAAGATTTTTGAAACAAAATTTTGAAAAAGCGAAATATTCATTGATTTTTTTTTAGCCTTATGCAAAAAAAATAAAAACCGAAACTAATTTCTTTACATTTTCAATGATATTTTTTTGAAACAAAAATAATTGAAACAAAATTAAAAAAAGGCGAAATATTCATTGATTTTTATTTAGCCTTATGCAAAAAAAAAATTGAAAAACCGAAACTAATTTCTTCACATTTTCATATATTTTTTGTATGGTCTTTAAAATACACGAATATTATTTTTGAACTTTCGAAATTTGGTAAGAAAAGCATTTCTTTCAGTTGAAAAGTTTAAAAATAATTTTCGCGTATTTTAATGCAAACAATTTCATACCGAAAACTTTATTTTATTTTTAATCCACAAAATAGAATGATATTAAACCAAAACAGCTGCAATCTATGCAATAAACTTTAAACAAAAAATTGTACATCTAATATAAAATTCTTACATAAAATATCTCCGAAATTTGTGGAATCAAAATTTGAAAAAAAAAAACCTAAAACAACGTACACACATTCTAGAGGTTTTGCAATTTGCAATGGATTTAAAATTTGAAGAATCTGAAATTGTAATTTCAAAGACATGAAAAATATTTAAAACCAATTTTTTTTTTTGATAAAAAATAAAATTTACGGCTATTGAGAGAATTTAATTTCTAAATTTGACTGACCCAAACATTATTTTCATACAGTTTAAGGGCTACGGAAAGAATTACGAACCGAAATTTTAAAGTCCAAATTTTCACATTTTCAATCGTTTGCATTAAAAATGTGAAAATTATAATTTTTGGTATTTTAAATTTCGATTCGTAAATCTTTGTGTATCATACCAAAATTTCAAATAAAATTAAATAAGGAAAGGTTTGAAAAAATCTTCAAAAATGTTAATTCGTGTTGGCCGTAAATAAAGATATAATTATTATTACAAGTCTCCATTGAATGCACGCAATCCTAAAGAAAACCTAATTAAATTATACATTTGAATTTTTGCAGTAATTTTATGAAAAAAAGTTAGTTTATTCACTTACAAAACATGTTTAAATTATTATAAAACAATTAAATTTGCCTTTACATACATACAATCCAAAAAAATCCTAAACTAATTTTGTTTTGCAAACACAATTTTATATTACATTGTTTAGTAATTATTTTTTTAATAATTGTTATTCAAATTTCCTTTTTTATATAATAAATTTTATTATTAATATTATCTGAGCAAAATGGTAAGTAATTTTTTTTAATAATTATTATATAAAATGCCTTTTTTATATAATCAATTTTATTATTTATTTTATCTGAGCATGATTATGTTCATTTTATACATTGATATAACATAATGCAACATTTTTATTTAAATGTTTGCATAAATGTTATATTTTTTGTTCTTTGAAAGTTCTTCCATATTTACCAGTCTATTTTAAACAAATTATTGAATTAATTTTAAATGATAAAATAATTCAATAAGGTATTTTTTTGAATTTTTTGGCTCCAATACATGATAAAATAATTTTTATATAATTGTAGCATAAATATTTTAATGGTTTATGAACGTTTGTTCAGCTTAAATTTGAATGAATAATAAATTTTATATTATAAAATCAACATTTTTATATAAATATTGCATTAATGTTACATTAATATTTAAAATTGTTTTAATGCAACGTTATTTATGAACATTTTGTATTTTGTGTGTATGTGTGTGGATGAAATGAATATAAATTATCAAATGGATTTCCCCTTCCATATTCCAAAAAATTTAGAATTTATCAAAACTTCATTTTTCTATTTTCGTTTGGAAAATCTTCTCATTAAAACCACATTAACAAACACCAAATATTATCATCAAGAATTTAAATCACTCACCTCGATTAAAAGGCACGGACACTTCAACGATAACAACAACAACAACAAAAACTCAACAAACGGAATGACGTGCGTTCTTCGCCGGGCGAGCCCGGGAAGCCTCAGTCAACCCATAACTTCACTGACCGCCGGTGACGATCCGAATGATTTTTCGAAAAACCAGCGGGGTATATTTATACGGGCTCTCCCTCCCCTAGCGATAACAGGGCAGTGTTGTTTCTTTTTTTTTTTTTTTCATGGTTGGACTAGTTTAAAGGGCATTGTGATGATTGCGCGCACCGTGGGACAAAACGACCCCTCCGTCGAGGAAAGGGCGAGTCTTTCGCTCATTGTCAGCCCTTCTTTTATGGGATCACCTTGAGGAGAGCCGGGACTCGCAGGTATGGGACAGCGGTCGGTCTTTGTGCTTCGAGGAGTTTCGGTTTTATTGTTGATCAATTCAATTACGTTCAACACGTGCGCGAATTTTTTTGGGGCATTGCGAAACAGAGGATTTAGAATTGAATTATCTACAAAAAGAAAAAAAAATACTTTCAAATCTTAACTTGATTTTGTTAATTAACTAACCATCTTTAATCAAATTTGTATATGTATGTACAATAATATATAAAATTAGAATTCAATTCTATGTCTATCGACTGGAGGTCTGGCAGCTTGATTTGTTATTATTTAATATATATAGGTGTATATTGCATATATATATACGTATATTTTGCCTTACATCACTCAGTGGTAGAAAGGACAATGATTAAATAACACAATATCCAGACATATTTACAAAAGTTATGTATACAATATTTTTTGTTTGTATTATTTTTGTAAAGAGGTGATTCCGTAATAAAATTATTATTATTATTAATATATTTTGATGTTAGTTTTCGAGTCTTTTACAATCAACTAAAGTAAAGCATTTCTGCCTATAAACAATAGAATTAAAAAATTCATTTACAACTTAATACAAAAATTATATTTTTAATTCTCGCCGTCTTCGTTAAGACGGCGAGAATTAATCAAGGCAAAGGAAATGTCTCCAAAGTTGGAGATACAAAAATTATATTGTTTTTTTTTTAACGAAGATCGCGAGATTTAATGAAGGGGAAGAAAATGTCTCCAAGGTTGGAGATTACAAATATTATATTGTTTTTTTTTTAACGAAGATCGGCGAGATTTAATCAATGCGAAGGAAATGTCTCCAAGATTGGAGAATACAAAAATTATATTGTTTTTTTTTCTTTAACGAAGATCGACGAGAATTAATCAAGGGGAAGAAAATGGCTCCAAGGTTGGAGATTACAAATATTATATTGTTTTCTTTTTAACGAAGATCGGCGAGATTTAATCAATGCGAAGGAAATGTCTCAAAGATTGGAGAATACAAAAATTATATTGTTTTTTTCTTTAACGAAGATCGGCGAGAATTAATCAAGGGGAAGAAAATGTCTCCAAGATTGGAGATTACAAATATTATATTGTTTTATTTTTAACGAAGATCGGCGAGAATTAATCTAGGGGAAGAAAATATGTCCCAGGTTGGTTAAACAAATCGTAATGTAATACAACTTCATCCTTCGAATTACAATTTTAATATTTTTTCTGGTCGAAATTAACCCTTTCGAACAAGAATGAGAATTTGTTGATAGAAAAAGAGTAAAAAAGTTATTTTCTCACAAATGTTCGCTCATGCTCTGTAGCTAAAAAAATCTTCATTAAAAAAAAAGTTGCTTTATCAAAATTAGTGAGATACATCAGCAAATATCTATTGTATAATTCAATCTGCGCAGTAAACCAACGAAATTTTGTTGGATTCTTAATGAAGTCAAACAAAATTAAGACAATTCTGGTCCATTCACTCCTAAGCCAATTGAAATCAAATTGGTTTCCACTTTTATCAATCCAAATTGAGAAAATTCTGTGATATAATTTATAATTCTTTATTTAGCCAACCAAAATTCTGTAAATTCTCGTCAATTATTTTTTTTTTTTAGCCAATTTAAAAAATAACAGCAAATTTATTTAATTTTAATTGAATTAAATTTTAAATAATAATAAGTTCACGTGAAGTTTCAATATCAATAATAACACAAGAGTTTTCTTCTTCCCTTTTTACTTTCCCCTGTCCAAGGGAAAGCATTTTATCGTAAAAATTTTCGAATCGCCAATTTCAACGAATATTTATTTATTTATTTGTAATACAACCACAGAAATTTATTTTACAAAATTTCCTATCTCTAGTTGTATGCTATTTAAATATACACTAAATAATAACTATTGCCTAATTAACAATTATGCACGTTTTGAAAAATTGTAAGAATATTTGTAGTCATTGTAAGGTAAGGACAAATAAAATAACTTGGCTTTAACTTCAATAGAAAATAATTCAAATTTTCACTTAATAACTTTTCATTTACTATTAAGTGTTCATTTCGAAAATCGAAGTACCATGGTACTTTCCCCGGTGAATTCGAAAAATTGTGATATGTTAATCATGATTAACACATCAGCATTTTTTATTTAACACGTTAGATGTTTATTACATAAAAAAAGTAAAAACAGATAAAAAAACTTATGTGTTAGTTAAGGTATATTTCCTACGGAAAATGTTAAGTTTAACGTGTACGTTAATTTTTATCATCACAATCTAAGCAACTTTTGTGATAGATATATATATCAGAATTGGAATGTGATGTGAATGTGTGTAGAAAATACCGTCCCCTTTAATCAACGAATACTCCGGTTCCACTGCAAGTATATTTTTAATATTTACACAATCATTATAATATCACGTATGTTATGCGTTGTTATAATTATTTCGGCTTGAGAGTTCTTTAGTTTTGCGCATCTTTAATTTAATTTGTATCGGCTTGTTTCCATCCGCGATTCGTTATTTGTGCTCCAAGGTCATTTCTTTTCCATGTTTTTAGAGTTTATTTTTTGTAATTTTATTGTTTCTCCTCTGTACTCATATTTTAAACTTTCCGCTGCCTGCCTCACCTGTGTTTGTGATCTATATTCATAGAATGTGAAATTACGTTAAACCTAAAATTTTCTGTACGGAATAGAGCCAATTATTGTATTAATTAAAAATTGCCAAATAAATCAATCGGGGTTTACTTTTAATAAATGAAGTAATTATAAACCCTACATCGAAAGGTAAAAGGAACAATGAATAAAAAAAAGTAATTATAATTTTTATTAATTATATTAAATAATATTAATAATAATATTAAATAATTATTACTGATTATATTAAATAAAATAAATCCGATGTAAACAATTGCAATAATAAAAAAAATCATGAACCGATCCACAACTCTAATTCCCTTTCGAGTTTCCATAGCATAATGATACAAAAGGCGAATTTGAATTCTTATTTGAATTCTGGTAGCATCAAGCAGGTAATCTACACGGCAGCTGAAAGAGGGTAGAATCCAGTTGGAATGGATAAGGGACGCGACGCGACGCAGGCATGTATAATTCTAATGCCCCTTATCCATTCCAACTGGAAATTGGCCATTGAAAATGTACGCTGGCGGGTTTTGTAGTCCATAATTTATGTATCGTGCATACATCACGGAATGTTCACGGACTGGAGTTATTCACTGTCTCCCTTTTTTCTTTAATTGCAATTCTCTTGCTCGCATCACGGGTAATGTTTGAAATTGTGATGTTTTTGATTCATTCGTTGATTGTTACGGCTTTTACTTTATTTATACATTTTGAGTTTATTGTATATAACGCTTTTTAACTTTGTTTGTATAACTAATGATTTTATTAAATCAAATATCGTATAAACGAGACAATCAAGGTCTATTAATTAAATATTTTTCACAACGGGTTAAGTGAGAAATTAATTCAAAATAAACGAGACAAAATTATGTCCACTTTTCAAAGGCCTATTTTGCGCCTGGAAACTAATTACTCAATTTTGTTAAAATTGTCACAGCATATACTCTCATTCTATACATAGAATGAATTTTTTTGAGGAAATTCTTTTTTATTGTATTCAAAATGAAAAAATCTATCAATTGATTTATCACAAGGAGAACTTTTGTACTTGATTTTTTAAAGTTGAGGTTACCACGCCTTAGGGGCGAAGGAGTAGAAGGGCTGAAAAGTGTATATCAGGATATTAATTAAAATCGACGTGTCAGAGCATTTTTCTGAAATATTTTTAATTGCGATTTTATAGAATGTATCCACTACTTTTGGGAAGCACGATATTTAGACATATTAAATAAAAATGATTTGAAAATAATTAATAAATTATTTCCACATTTAGCTCTGTGGCTATTGACTTACCTACGTAAGTACGTTAAACAAATGCACAAAAAAAACAACTACTTCCCGGGCAAATACCCACGCCGGACATTGAATTACATAATGTACACCTGCTGTTGCACGATATTTAGACATTTTGGTGAAAAAAATCTCTACAAAAAATCTGAAAAAAAAATCAAGAAGGCACTTGATAATGGTAGAAAGATCGTGGACTATTTTTTTTTTCCGAAAAAAAATTTTCAAATATTTCGAGCCACTTAAATAGCTCGGCGAAATTAACATGGGAACGGTTTAGTGCGGATCCGCTTATTTATCGTTTTAAACGTATCTGCGGTTGAATCAAGATTACTAAGTTCAACTTAAAAGAATATAATTTCATAAAAAATCCAGCTTTATTGTAATCAAAAAATATTTCTAATGCGCCTGTGGTCGCCAGACGAAAATCGTAAAATTTTTACAAAATTAAGTTGACTTTTCAAATGCTCATTTTGCAGGGTGAACTGACTCAAAACTAATTACTCGATTTTGTTCAAATTCTCACAGCACATACTCCCATTAATTACCTATATTTTGCTATAAAATGAAGTCATTTGGTGATTTTGGAATTTAACTTTTTTCATACCCCTTTCAATATTTTGAAATGTCGGTTAAACATCGCACAACATCGCTTCAAATAATTTGAAAAGAAAATCACAAATATCCTTAATTTTAGTAGAAAGAATGAGGGC
Organism: Philonthus spinipes; assembly: GCA_963082785.1. Lineage (NCBI taxonomy): Eukaryota > Metazoa > Arthropoda > Insecta > Coleoptera > Staphylinidae > Philonthus > Philonthus spinipes. The sequence continues at coordinate 2,645,086 of OY720300.1, forward strand.
CATTTAGTGTCCCAAGAAATAATCACCCTTTTTGTTCTCTTAAATATCTCAACAAAAAAATTACATGGACCTTATGGGAACGATTTAAACGTATCTGCGATTAGATCAACATTACTAAGTTCATAGACAATTTAGAAAAACACACTTTTTAGCATTCGATTTTTAAAGAATTCATCTTTATTTTAATAAAGAAATCGCCTTTCTAACGCATCTGTTGTAGTCAGACAAAAATCGTAAAATTGTAGAAAATTTAGTCCACTTTTCAAATACTCATTTTGCGAGTAAACTGACTCAAAATTATTCACTCGATTTTATTCAAATTCTAACAGGGCATGCTTCTATTTTTTAGCTTCATTTTGGTATAAAATGAAGTCATTTGGAAATTTAAATTTTCGCCGAAATCTCACATTGCAATATTTTGAAATTTCACTTAAAAATATCTAAAAAAAAAAAACAGAAATATTTATTACCCCGAGAAATAATTAGTTTCACCCATTTTTCGCCACTTAAATAACTCATGAAAAATTAAAACGGTGCTTTATTGGAACGGATTAGTGGGGACCCGCCAATTGGCCGATTTGGACATAACTTTGGTTGAACTAAAATTACTAAATTCACAAACAACTCAGAAGTATAGCCTTTTCAGCATTCTATTCTTAAAGAATCCGGTTACATTTTCTCCAAAGATAATTTTCCTAAGCCAGTCGAGGCTGTCAAAAATTAATTGCAAAATTTATCAAAATTTTCGCATACTTTACCAAAATTAATTGACAGAAAACTAATCGCTCGATCTCATTCAAATTCATACAAATTATACACCCATTATTTAGTTATATTTTGGTATAAAATAAAATCTTTTTGCGATTTTTTAATTTTTTTCCGAAATTTCACTTTTTTCCCTTACGATATTTAGAATTTCGATTAAAAACCAATTCTCTTCAAAAAATCTGAAAAAAAAATCACAAATATCCTTAATAATCGTAGAAAGAATGTGGGCTATTTAATTCCCCAAAAAATAATCGGTTTCGCTTGTTTTTAGCCTCTTAAATATCACCTCAAAAATTAACACGAGGCCTTATGGGAACGATTTATTGGGGACCCGCCAATTGGTCGATTTGGACATAACTTCGTTTGAACTAAAATTACTAAATTCACAAACAACTTACAAGAATAGCCTTTTCAGCATTCGATTCTTACAGGATCCAGCTACATTTTCTCCAAAGATAATTTTCCTAAGCAGGTCGAGGCTGTCAAAAAATAATTGCAAAATTTATCAAAATTTTCGCCTACTTTACCAAAACCTACTTTAGAAATTAATTAACGGAAAACTAATCGTTCGATATCATTTAAATTCACACAAATTACGCACACATTCTTTAGCTACATTATGGTATAAAATGAAGTCTTTTTGCGTTTTTTTTTAATTTTCGCCGAAATTTCACCTTTTTTATCCCTTACGATATTTTAAAATTTCGTTTAATTTTTTTTCTCCAATAAATCTGAAAGCAATCACAAATAACCTTAATATAACAGAAAAAATGTGGGATATTCAAAGCCTCGAGAAATAATCAGTTTCGCCCATTATTGGAAAGGTTTAGTGGAGACCCGCCAATTGGTCGTTGTGAATGTTTTAGCGGTTGGATCATGATTCCTAAGTTCACAAAAAACTCAGACGAACACGCTTTTTGACATTCGAATCTTTATGAATCCAGCGAAGTTTTCATTAAAAATGATCAGTTTTGATCGCCTGTGGTTACTAGTAAAGAAATCAAGAAGTTTGGGGATTTTTGAATTTTCACCTAAATTTCACTATTTTTCAATTATTGTTTATTGTTAACTATAGTTTTAATATCATTAGCGTGTTATTTTCAAAACAAAATACTTTTGCTGTAGAAACTATAGTCAACAATAAACAATCGAAGTTATACAAAGTAGTTTTAATATTTAAACATTGGTGGTTCATATTGTATAAAATAAATATGAATAGTCGAGAATTTTAAGTTATTCGATCTAATCTGTGTTTAATTATTTTATTATATTTATATTATTATATTTTATTATATTTATTTTATAAACATAGGTATATTGTACATAATAAATATGAATATATTACTAAAAATCTACTAATAAAATAAATAAAAGACAGATTAAATTGAATAACTTTAAATTCTCGACAAGTTTCGTGTTACCAGCTCATTAACAAGAAAATTAAAAATTAATTGTTTCATTTAATAAAATTGATTTACAATATATAACAAACTAGAAACCTCAGCAATTAATAAGTTAAATTATATTTGTATAATTTATTGAGCAATACTTTCTATATATAATAACATTAAATTTTATATAGCTATATATTTCAATTATGTTAAACAATATATTACAATTATAAACATGCATGAAGGTGTTGGTTTGTCATGGGCTATCGTTCTGAGATCTTTATGGCCCTGTCATGAATTTACGGTTATGTGGATTTAGAAATATCTATGCTTTCTATAAATAATTATATATGAATTAAGTTTTCTATATTTTATGAAAATAAATTCCTTCATTTTATAAATATATATTCAACATCTTTATTATCACACAGATACATATATATATATACTTATTATTATTATAATTTATTATTATTATTATTTGATTTGCGGAACTGTGGTGACACTTCTACCTAAAGATCTTTTGTGCCTCCCCTTACGAAAAATACTTTAATATAATTTGTTACCTCATGGGATTATTATAATATTAAAACGTAATAATTTAATGAAACGTTCAGCCAGCATTCATCTAGCGTATGGATAACTAGTGATGGCCATTTCGGTTTTTCGAACCTCATCAGACTAGTGTGTTCCATGTGCAATGCCTTAATGAAGGCGACTGAACGGAAATTGTGTTGGAGTTATATACCCGATATTGCCTAAAATTGGGCAAAAGGTGGCGCTTGCGTCGTCTTTAATTTATTATGATTAAATCACTGCCAAATGGCTATCGACCAGAGGTCTTTCTGCCAAGGTTTGTCATATCTGTTGAACCGAACATCAGTCATTAATGAGTGAAAGGATGAAATTATTAAAAGTATTAAAAAATTATGTTTTGTGGGGATTTTATAAATAAAATGTTGAATATTTCGTAATCCCATCTGTTTATTTATTAACAAGTAATACTCATTTTCAATAGCAACCCATTTTCTTGAAATAGTAACGCCCGGATGGAATGTAACAAATTTTTATCATCATATAAAATAATTTAAGACAAGCCCGTAAAAACAACCACGGGAGGATTATAAAACGCTGACGCTTTAGCCTCCTCTCCACGGCTAACGCTAAAATATTCACCCGTGCCGAAGCACGGAAAAAAGTGTTGTCAGGATATTACAATAAATTTTTGATGCAGTCATAGCCGGGGCCGGGGAGACGTTACCGGCGAACGTTAAGGCGATTGTTCCCACGGGACGTCCCTTAACCGAAATTCGTTGGAGAAACTGGTTCACTAGATATAAGTGCGAGTACATAAATGCATGGGTTTTATATATTAGGGGATGAGCTGAATATCTTCGGAGGAGACGGCGCCGGTGTGGAAGAATGCACCTTTTTTGCGCTCGGGATTGAAACGATGTAAATTCAATGGGGGACAGGGATGGGGACCGTGAGGATGTTCCAACGTTCTCTCTTCGTCCAGACTTAAGGGATGAGGTTTTTTAAAGAGGAATACTTTTTTTTCTTTCTTTTTGCTTGTCAGTTTGTGTTCTTTCTGAAAGTTTTCTGCTCATTCCCTCTTCAGATTATTATATGGAGTATATGAGAGATTACTTTGATAAAAGCACAGTTATCATTTATTATTGAAATAGTTGCACTACATTCATAATTATACTGACAAAACTATGTTTTGTAAAAACATAAAATTATGTTTTGAAAAGAGTATTGATTTTGATTTAAATTGAATTAATTTGGTTTAATTTAATTTAAATTGATTTAGTTTAATTTCATTTAATATAATTAATTTAATTTCGCTGAGTGTATTTGAATTAATTTAATTGATTTATTTTAACAACTTTTTATTATGTAAGGCATAGCTGTACTGACGAGGGATAGATCCCGAAACACGTGTCTGCAGATGGCTTTATATTAAGTAATGTTCTTTTTGTTGTTTTTACATTAAATTTTTCTCGGATCAAAATTTGTTTCATTATGCAATATTTTATTGATGTGCAACACCAGGTGTACATTATGTAATTCAATGTCCGGCGTGGGTATTTGCCCGGGAAGTAGTACGTTAAACAAATGCACATTTGTTTAACGTACTTACCTAACGTAAAAAGTCACAGAGCTAAATGTGGAAACAATTTATTAATTATTTTCAAATCATTTTTATTTAATATATTATGTTGTTAATTATTTTCTCACTTATCCCGTAGTGAAACATTTTGATGTAAAAATTATGAAGTATTTTATTTAATACAACTGGTTGTTCATTTCACTATTATTATGTTTTGTATACCGAATCTTGAATGGACCACTAAACTCACCGACACTGTTGCAAAAATTTGTATTTCATATTCCAAGTAGAAAAACTTGCAACATCAAACTCTTCAAGATGGAAACGTATAGTACATCAAGATTTTACAATTCATTGTCACGGATTATGTATCATGCCAATACGCATTGTGAATGTGCCTGCTTCAACATATTTAAAGGCTCGTACTTAGTATTCAAATCCTGTTTATGAAATATTCCTAAGTAGTTCGATTGTATTTGCATATTTTTGGAATTACTTTTATTACAGTAAATGGTGATATTTTACAGTAAATAAATATTATTATTTTATTTAAATTATTACTAATTTCGAGGAGTAGTCATTATCAATTATCTTTATGAAATAATGTTTATTTTTTCTATAATGGAAATTGTATCTATTATAAGTCTTAGGGCCGTTTTACACACACAAGAATTCTCGCATAAAGTTGTGCCAAAATTATATATAAAAGTTTTTCTATAATTATATATATACAAATATTTTTCCTGTTTTACACAGCAAATAATTATTGTGAAAATAAGCAGATCAGACTGTTTTTACATTCGTCCAATACAAACAGACGCGCCATTTTGTAGTATGCTATGCTTAACGTTATTGGGAGACTGTTTTATACAATAATTTTGTATATTTTGAACATGTTCAATATATTTCTTGCGAGAATTCTCGAAAAAAATCGCTGGTTTGCACATGCGCAAACTTATAATATTTTTCTACATATAATTATATCATGAATTTATGCCGTTCTTAAAATAACATTTTATTCTGTTGAAAAATCTGATGTACAAATTGAATTATTCTTAATAAAAATCCTGACTTAACCCGTGGCGAAACATTTTTAATTAATAATAATAGGAAATTATTATAAAACATTAAAATGGTGGAATACTCCTTGATAATGGTCATTGGCCTAGTGGGAGAATAAAGTAAAATCTGTGAAACATAAAAAACAAATATTTTAATTTCTTATAATTATTAAAATTGAATTATTCTTATGATGGATTATTTAGAGTTGTAATATATATTTTGATATACGAGATTAATTATAACAATTACACCGTTGAAATGTCATACATGTTAATTTCGGGATTACTCCCGCGCCTGAAATCTGCTCCTCAGACACGGTATTTACCTGGAGATTAGTTTTAAGGAGGCGCATAAGTCTCGTGTCAACAGAATATCTTGCCTGTTAATAGCAGAAATGCACCTGCGGGCCCGTACGATATTCCACATTACACTAGCTTCTCAGTTTAAGTGCATTCTGTTGGCAATATCTCTTGGCGTTGTTATTATACGGATCCCAATTAATCCACGCCAGACTTCGTATTATTGCTGCCGCGCGATTGTTTATCAGCTCGCAAATTAATTGGCGAATATTCACACAGTTTGTAATAAAAGTTGCGTAATTGTTATCGGTGTTGATTTAAGTTGTACATGTTCCTTTTCCATTTAGGTATTTCCAAAAGTCCGACTTTGGATTAAAATTCATGAATTGTTAATTAATAATTAAATAAGAATTCAAATATCTAATAATAAATTAAATGAAAATATTTTTAAAATAATTAATAAATTATTTCCATTTTAAGCTCTGTGACATTTTTACTTACGTTACGTGCTTTAAATCAAATGCACATTAAAATAAGTAAATGAATAGCATTTTCTCTTAATCTAATAATTTATAGTGTTCCATTTAAAAACAACCTTTGTATGAGCATTTGTTTATGGGAAACCCTGTATATAATATTTTTAGTGAAAATGAATAGTATTTTCTCTTTATCTAATAATTTATAGTGTTCCATTAAAAAAATGAGCATTTGTTTATGAGAAACCCTGTATATAATATTTTTAGTGAAAATGATACAGTTTAAACACAATCAACTTTTTTTTAATAACCAGAAGTTTAAAAAATATTTAATAATTATAACCATGGTGCAAAAGTTTCCATTGAAGATTTAATAAAATTAAAAAATAATTTGAAAATAATTAATGTATTAATTATTCTATTTCAATTGCTCTCTAATTTATACACTTACAAATATTTAATAATTATATAGACCTTATTAATTACCTACACTCGTCGCCACAAAACTCGTATAACTTCAAGAAAACGAAGTTACAATTTGAATAAGTTTAAATGTGCGAGGACTGCACTACATTTAATTAGATCCAGTTCTGCACGCCGAGCAACACGTCAGTCTGTGACATAAGAAATAATTCAATCCGGTGTTCGATTCGGTATTAGTCCGCAAAGTTTGGCGGATGGAAATTGAATTTGTGTTCTCTATTCCGACGCGAGGCATTGGACATCTTGATCCCTGTCGGAGCGGCGCTGGCGCAATTTAAAAGTTTTATAAATATTGACAGAGAACACAGTGATGTTAAGTAATATTTATATCTTAGGGCCGTTTTACACACACAAGAATTCTCGCAGAAAATTGTGCGAGAATTATATATAAAAGTTTTGCTATAATTATATCCAATATCTCAGTTATAATGAAATATACAAAAAAAATGTTACTTACATTATTAGTAGCTACTGTCAAAATTCACATTTTAAAATTAGTTTCATATATACAAGGTGTCCAATAATCACGTAACGTATCAAACATATGTTTTTTTAAATGGAATGATATATTTTTTATGAAGATTTTCGATTCTACGTTTAAAAATAATCATTTTTTATATAAGATTTAATAGGTCAATTTTTCATAGTTTAAAAGTTATAAACAAATGAATGTTGAAATCGATAGATGTTTAGAGCCTAATATTTCAATAATGAAAAATGAAATAAACATTCTGTCAACGCTATACAAATGTAAAAATACTTAATAATAAAAGAAATACTCTTTTTTTCTCTTAAAACAAATTTTTATATACAAGGTGAAGCAATACGCAAAATAATTTTTTTTTCTCTTTTTACTTAAATGGGACACCCTATATTTTTTATGCTATTTTAATAGAAAATTAATCACTCTTCATTTTTTATATAACATATTAAATAGCTACCGTTTACCGTTTTTGAGATATTTAATCTCAAATACAAATTTGGTATAGAATTTTTAATCAAAGTAGGCCGTGCCAGATCAACTAATTTATTTAGTTGTGAAAGTTACGCGAACACAAATATAAAATAATTTAGTGAAACGAATAATCAAGTGTATTAATTAAAATACATCATAATTCATACATATTTTTTTTACCACGGGATAAATGAGAATTTAATAAAAAAAAGTAAATAAATATTAAGGTGTAATTATTTTAATACACGATAATATTGCAAATACAACAATTTAAATAGGTATGTTCTTGGCTGCGCGCCAGGATCCAGGTACAACGAATCTTCTTATCTCAGGAATGCGTTCTCGGAGTGAGTCATCGATCGTTTTTTTCTTCTTGATTTGCGATAATTGCGCTCTTGTATTTCGATTCAGTCGTCCGAAAACGCGCAGTGTTCACTATTCCGGTTTAATTTTTAACGTTAGAAATTATTAATAATTAAAAACGCAACTTATTTTTGTTTATGAACAAGTGGTAATTAGTGAGTGGTGGAGGTGAGTTGGTTTTCGATTCACCAGGAATGGGTTGGAAGTTATTTTTTTTCTGTTAAGGTATGTTAATATTAATAATTTATTTTTAAACAGATTTTACGTTTCCTATTATTATCATCAATTTATTCTCCAAAATTACATTTATCAATAAATTACTTTCGCAATAAACAAATGCGATTTTTGCAAGACTAAAGTAGGTATACATTAGTTCTAAATTCATTAATGAAGATTTGCTAGTTTGTTTTGCGATTCCTATTCTTTTAAATCGTCCACATCGCAAAAATTATGTTTAACAATAAATTAATTTTGCAACAAAGAAAACGTTTTTTTTTCGTAAATTTTTTAATCATTTTCATCACTTAACCCGCGGTGAAACATTTTTGAATAGTCTTTGAAATTTTCCAAAAAACTAACACTTGTTGTTTTCTTACAAAATGTTATAATAAATGGAAGATGTGCCGTCCCTTGCTCGAATACGCTTCTATCCTATTCCATAATCCCCGCCCCGCAGTCCTAAATAATCTTACAGTTGCAGGGCGCTCTGCCCTGCGACTATTAACTAAAATAAGACATTCTAATAACCCTTTACATAATCCTTCAAACACATTCCTGTACGAAACCTGTAACATTCCTCCTATTAGTCAACGCCTTGAACGCCTATCCGTAAAATTCGCATCTAATCCAAATTCAAATTCCCCACATTAACGATCCATCAATTCATCTCATCTAAACGACGTTAGCAATCATGACGTTTAAGAAACTGACATGAACAGGACAAAGACAGGCTGAAAGACCTCTGGTCGATAGCCAGTTTGTGAATTTTGCTTTATTGTAACAGACAGTATTATAACATATATTAAAATGTAAACACACATGTATGTATATATATATACAAGGTGAAGCAATTCGTAAAATTATTTTTTTCTCTTTTTACTTAAATTGGACACCCTATATTTTTTACGCTAGTTTAGTAGAAAATTGATCACTCTTCATTTTTTATATAAAACATTAAATAGCTACCATTTACCGTTTTTAAGATATTTAATCTCAAACACAAATTTGGTATAGAATTTTTAACCAAAGTAGGCCACGCCAGAACAACTAATTTATTTAGTTGTGAAAGTTACGCTTAATATTATAATTAGTAAGTAAAGTACATTTTACGTTATATTTTGTAACAATGGTGCAGTTAAACATACTTCTTCAATAAATGATTAATTTAATTGCTAAAAACTAACAACAACTATATTTTTTGGTTATTATTCGAAAAATATTTAAAATATTCCTATATGCTTCTTAAATTGATTTATTTAAACAATTCATGTTGACTGAAAAATCGAAAATAGATACTAAGTGAAATAATAAAATATTTATATCATTATATTTTGTTAACATTTTTATGTATTTATTTCACACATTCACATTTTTTTTTTAATTCAATAGCATTCAAACATTTTACAATTAAATATAAAAAATATAAATAATCGTTGAGCACCTATTTTCTTTATATTTTTATGACCACACAACTCTTATAGTTTTTGAATTCGGTCAGGAACCCCGTAAACTTTTAATGATCGTTATTCGAAGCCCATCCTGTCTATATAAAATTATTATTATTATTATTTGAAATAAATACGTGTATGTATATTCGTAATGAATGAAAATGTGAATCTCCCAAGATGTGCGTCTCCTTGTTTGAACTTCCATTTTCCCTGAAAGGGTGTATTGTTACATAAGAGCATTTGATATTCAGGCCGGTCCTCGCGTACATAAAACCCATCCTTTTTACCTCCACATATATAATGTTATACGCTTTAAACCAGTTACAAGCTCTTGTTGCGGGTTAAGAGACGCCTCGTGAGAATACCCGCGTTTTGCTGCTGTATTCAATTACCGGACAGCGCTTTCGCGAGCAACTTTACAAATTGTTTTTACTTTATTTTAATTGATAGTTAAATGCTATTTTTACAATGGGGATTACTAGCTGTGCTAAAGTGAAACGTATCCAATGATTTAAAATAAAATTTTACATTGAGTATACTGTTACAAATTTAAATTACTGATTAATTCATTAACGCCCAGTGACACTGAATATAAATTATTTTAAACAATAAAATCGTATTTATGATATTTATAACAAATATAGTAGAGTGTTTTATATATAGTAATCCTGAATAGTTAGATTTCTTTAGTAAGAAATTAAATCCGTAAATAACTGGATTTTGTATTCTGTCCATTGACTTGGGATAAAATTAACCGCTAATGGGTTGCTCCTGTACTGGGATTTATACCTGAACCACGTCGGACTTCCTTTAGTATTTATTTGAAGTTAATATTTGAAAAGTATTTTTTTTTTTAATTTAAAAAAATGCCACGGGTGTTAATAAGTTAAAACACTTAGTATTTATTTCACTGAATTTTATTTCATTCTTATTCGACGATATAAACTAGACAAAATAAAATAATATTTCCCCACGCGTTAAGAGGGGGGTTAGGTTTATTTCAACATTATTAGAATATCGAGCGTATAACAAAAATCGACGACGAAGTTGGCGTTGGAATTTTCGAGTAATGTCTGTACTAAGATCACACGCGTGAAATGCTGGTTGCGGTTAAACATGACAACCAGTACTTTACGCGTGCGATTTTAGTTCAGACATGACTTTAGATTTCCAATTCCAACTTCGTCGTCGATTTTTATTATATGCTCGATATAATTTAATTTTTTATAGAGATGTGTGATGAACCTTTCGCAATACAATGGCGCAAGCGGATTATTTAAAATATTTTTACATAACCTAGAACGTTCATTTCGAGACATAATAATAATTGTATGAAAACACAAGTTCAAATAAAAATTCTGTCTGCGCAATTTGCACGCATTATGCTAACTACTCTCTGAATTTGGTTTTCGGGAAAATATGAGCACTGTATCTCCCCTAGTCGAGATCGTTACTTATATATATTCAAGTTTTGAGAACGGTCAATACGTTAGTGCCCTTTTGTCTGACCTTACAAAGGCATTTAATGACATCTCTTATGACATACGCGAGGTCGATAGCCCGGACAGACTAACACAATATGTTTTCTTATTAACTGAATAAATATGTTTATATATTATTATTATTATATTATATTATATTATATTATATTATATTATATTATATTATATTATATTATATTATATTATATTATATTATATTATATTATATTATATTATATTATATTATATTGTCTGATTTGTCTGATATCATTGATAAATTGTATGATTGACGTGTTTTCTTTTATATGATTGTAAATAATTTTAATCTGTTATTTAGTCGGTTTGTGTAGTAATTACAGTTCTGTGTATTTACATTATTTCTGAAAACTTCAATCTGTGATATGTTTTGCAAATTGTCAGTGTTATTTAAGACCATTTTAATGTGTTATTATTATGTCTGTCCATAAGGTTCAGTCTTGTATATATTTCAACAATTTTAATATAATCTGTAATAGTTATTTCTTTATTTTTGTTCTACAATCATAAATACATAAATATTATTAATTATATTGTAGATTTGTAAAAAGGTAAATCCGTTAAATAAATAAATAAATATTATTAAATAAATTAAAAACAGTACAACGTACAGAAAAACGCAATTCATTTCTTTAAATATTACTTTTCAAATAGAAATCAATATGTTGAGGTAAATAACAACAAATCTCAATCGCGGTGTAATGCAAGGATCTGTTTTATTGCTCTTATTTTTTATCACATATATCAATAACCTGGATGAGCACATAAGCTAAGCCAATTTAGTAATTTTTACCGATGATACAACAGTTTTTAATAATCGTACAAATCTTGATAACCATAACATATAAAACAAACAAACAAAAAACAATATTAAATCATGTTTTAAAGAAAATTAATTGACTTTAAATGAGTCTAAAACACAAATTTAAATTCTTAATAATCTTTTTAGAGCGTCACACTTTTCTTATAAAATTTTTAATATGTAATTATAATTGTAATTTGGAAATGGAGATTCCGTTAATAAAGTAAATTGAAAATTGAAATAGTACATTGATTCTCATTATAAATAACAAAAAGCTCCTATGCAATTACTTTGAACCAACTATGACATGGTTCAACCAGTGCGATGAAATTATAAAAACAGTTGTCATCCTTAGTTTATTTATTTAGAAATATTCAAGCATCACAGAGAGTGTTAAGTAAAGCCTACCAATCTATTTTTCGTTCGAAAATGAGATATGCTGTTATTATATGGGGTTATTCGGTATCTGCCGAAAGAATATTTAAATTACATCGGAAACTTATCAGTTGTAATATCCCAAGGACATGGATAATGCGAAATAATTTAATAAGTTTTTGAAAGCACGTTACTTGTTACTTAAAAGCAACGTGCTTGAGAAAACTTTAACAATTATAAGTATTTATCAATGTCTGAGGGATATTCGATACGAACATTTCTTGCAAGTAAATTATTTATTTAACATTATTTATTGACAATACAATTATTAAAGGAACAGTTTGTAAAATTAAATGACGACGTCAATGTTTATTTTGCTCAGCAACGTCCCCAATTTCGAGGTGTGTTCTCTTCAATCATCTTATCAATGGATGGAATTACTATTTTTATTGCCAAACTGTGAACGTGAGTGACATTTCTATATAACGATTACTGCACGTGTTTATATTGCTTAGCAACATCATAGCGATAAGCTCCCATAAGGTGATTTCAGTGTAAGGTTATGTTGATTGCTTATTTTTGCACACGTGACTGAGAATTAAGCGATTTAATTGGATGCTTATTTCAGCAAGAAATGTTCAGTATAATTGCTGGAGATCATTATACAAATAAACGAATCTTCAATATAAAATATGGATTACTATTTAATATATCAAAGTTGGTCACTTCCCCGCCTCCCAGTAACAGCAATTTTTTTACAGAATCGGATGTCCTCCTCAATACCATTAAACTTTTGTCCGAAACATTTTTTTTGTGCGATGCATATTTGTAGATATTCCACTGAATGAATGGGTCACCCTGTATATCCTACACACACTGCTTCATATATCATCTCCACAGCTACGAAATTGTGAACGATTTCCATGACTATGCTACAAAATCACTGTCAATTTATAATTATATTTCAGTTTATCATTTACATACATTTATACATCTGAAAAAAATATATAATATGGGTTATTCCATTAAAAAAAATATAACTATGATACGCCATGCTTTTATGGGACACCCTGTATGTTTGATACTAATTTTAAAATATGGTCCTAATAGACCTACGTAAATCTGCGAAAGCAGATTTTGAAAAAAAAATAAGCTATTGAGCCGTAAAGTTACTCGGCGCGCACGCTGAGACCCTCTGTATATTTAGTTATAATATTGATTTTTGTTGCATATTTTTTGTAAAAAGGAGATACCGTAAATAAATATAAATATAAAATCAAGTCATAATTTGTGTATCCCTTGGTTGTGGAGACTTTTAATTATTTAAATAAAAAAATTGGTGATTCATTTTTATTTAAATAATTTAAATAATAATCATATATTATTATTACATTGAACTTCTTTTTTTCTCTATATAAAGGTATGCGTACCCTATTCCAATTGGATTTACCCCCTTTTGAAAATGAGTCCACGTGTTGCACGGCGATTATTCGCGATGAAAGGGACATTTGCAGGGTGTGTACAAGTACTAGTAGTAGTTCAAGAAGAAGGGACCCCATACAGCTGCAGGGATTTCATTACTGCTGAGCTCTGCCAACACCTGCAGGTTATTGCGTAATTGCACGCGTTACAATGCCGGATTTAACGAGAGGGGAATAAATATGGATTTATTATTCAATTAAAAAAAAAAATGGAAGGAGAAGAAAAGGAGAAAATGCGTGTTGAAATAATGAGCGCGAAATTATTTAGAGTTTTCTTGGGTGGGATTTTATATTCGGTTTACGCATACAACTTCAAAGTAATGATTATAATCAACCATGTAAGTTTCGAGATTGCGTGAAGTGTGCAATATAAATAAATAATACACGAGTTTAGTTTTTACTTCACTTTTAATTTATAATGATTATAGAACTACTTCAAAATGTAAATTAAAAAAAAAATAAATATGACTTGAATTTTGAGTTTAGAGCGTCATACTTTTCTTATAAAATTTTTAATATGTAATTATAATTGTAATTTGGAAATGGAGATTCCGTTAATAAAGTAAATTGAAATTGAAATTTAAATAGTGTGCATGTAAAATTTGGGAGTTGATTATTTTCGTATATATATTTTTGACGATGCCACATGAAATTAGGCAAAAGATGGCACTTGCGTCGTCTTCCATTTATTAGATTTTTTGTATGTATTCAATATTTTATGTTCACTATACAACTTCGAAGTAGTAATTATAAAGCTTCTTCTTGAAAATGGAATAATAAATCGAAACTATTCGAGATTTTAAAGTTATTCAATCTAATCTATGTTTTATTAGTTGATTTTTAATAATCAATTCATATTTTTTTTATATTATTTCAATTTATTTATCTGGGCTCATAAACTACTAACACAGACATCTGTGGGGAGGAAATTCAAAGACGGATTCGATTGTCATAACGGTTGTGTAGTCAATAGCTTGGAAATAGCTTGACCAAAGTTTTCTGTGAAATGACAGGAATTTGAATGCAAAATTTTAACTCGAAAACCACTAAAAAAATTACAGCTGGAATTCGCATTTTAATTTGTTTTCTAAAGAATTGCAGACATTTTTTGAAAAATATAAGAGGTGTTATTTTTACAGGAAGCATCTACAATGGCAATATGTTAAACTTTCTAGAATGAATTAAAGGACGCTTTTTTTTCCTTTCTTATACTTTTACTTTCATTTACAAAGTACAGGAAAGTCTAAAAATCATGAAAATTTTCAAAATCGAGCTGAGAGCAGAAATATCCATTTTGAATCTCTCTTAGAAATATAATCGATACTTGTTCTGCTACTCTCTTGATGGAACCAAATTTTCACAATGGGAGAAGTAAAACTTGTATATTCTATTTGTTTAAAAAAATGTGTTTTACTTCTTTCTTAATAACGAATGACTTACAAAGGACTGAAGAGTCCTTGGTCGTCAAAGAGGAAAGTTATATTGTTAATAACTGAGGCTCCAACTTTGTTATACATTGTTTATCAAATGAATAAAACACTTTTAACTTTGTTTGTATAATACATTTTATTCATTTGAGGAGAATAATTCCTTATTTTAGAAGCTTTTAGGAGGAATGGGTTTGTTTGTGCATTATCTACAAGCCAAACATTTTAACCGGTGAGTTTTTGGTTCAATGTTGTATTGAATACAAATTCGTTACAATTGATTTGATGATTTTACAATGATCATTGGCACAAATGTCATTTCTTCCAACAATCTTCGTAACATGTTTGTAATAATTTTCAATGTGGTAAACAATTAATCTATATATACAAATATTTTAATTTCAGGTAATAAGAGAAGTCAGTACTGGGGAATTCCAAATTTCTTCATTGCCGTTTACGATATTTTTCCCTATTTTTATAGCCCTGTTAATCTCAAATCCTTCCTTTAGATTTAGTACCAATCTACTTTGTTATACAATGTATAACAAAGTAGAAGTCTCGACAATTAACAACTACATTATATGACTTTAATGACTTTGATCGATTGTGGATAGTGTATATGGTCCTGTGATTTCGGAAAATGCAAGAAGAAAAATTATAATTATCAACGAATTTAAATTTATTTTAAAGTGTTATTATGAATAATGAATGTGTATATTTTATTGTTTATTGGACCATTTTTTATCATCAGATGCATTTTGTATTGAAACACCTTATTACCTTACTGACATCCTCACCAGATATCCACAAAAATAATAAAAGATTACGATCAAGCTACAATTACTTCCAACAATACCCACACTTTACCCCTCCGCGCTTGGCTTTCAGACACAACTCGGATAACGTCAACTTTTTTTTTATTCCTTCCAAATTTCCCCAACGCCCCTTTACCTCAAGAGATAACAGTCCAGCCAGTCCTACCTGGTGATAGTTAACGAACGAGACGGGGCATTTTTATATTTGCGCACGTGGCGGCCGCTGCAGCTGCCTGCCGAGAGCGAAAGAAAAGGCCCTTCTTTAAGGCGGCCAGCTGCGGCTTTCCTTCAGTGAAAGGGCCCCATTCTTAGACACGCTTCTTGCATCACCGAGGGACAATGCCGCGGCGCATTGAATCATTCCCGGGGAAAATTTGAATGCGGATTAATCCCCGGCGGTTCGGATTAGGGAATAAATCGAAATCGGTCCGATTTTCTTCTACTTCCCTCGACGTTTTCTCCTTTTTTTTAATTGTAAAATTGGATATTCGATTATGAGCGAATTTCTGCGATGGTGGATGGGAGTGGCGGTGGCAATTTATATGGTAATTTTGGATTAAAACTTCGATCTAGAACGCCTGTTATCGCGTAAAGACACTTTTTTTTCTTATAAGTTTGAAAAGAAAGCGGGCTGAATTACTCGCAGGATTAGCATGTATTAACGGAGCGGATTCGTTGTTGGAAATTGATGCTTAATTGCTACGAATCATTTAAATCAACAAAAATTGATTTATAATTTTTAAAAATTGAGTGTGTCATTTTATTCTCTCTTTATTTTTAATAATTTTCGAAACGAAATTATATACAACAGTTTTATTTAGTTTTGTGTTGTGGCAGCAAGCAATAATTCAAGCGGATGAATTCCCACGATACTAGGTAGCAATTCCAGCATTGTTTACGATGCTCGGGCATGATTTATTGAAGGAGGTGATCCCGACCAACAAACGAAACCGGCACACTGGATGTTTTTATATGTGGGCTCATTTATTACGGCATCGCGTGCGGGGCTCCGACCCCCGCGATCGAAAATCGCGAGGTTTGCATCCGAAAATCATGGCGGTCACGTTTTCTCAATCAACGGGCCGGGATTGCTCGCGTGTCGCCTCTTGTATACGGGCTTGGGGATGGGGAGGAGGATGGGGTGTTTCATTAACAGTTTCGATTAATTTAAGTACCACCATGGAACGTCGGACACAATATGGGGTGTGCGCCGGGCGATAGGGGCGGTCGAATACATTTGACTGCGGATTGAATTGCTGTTCAATTGTGATTAATGCGGTTATAATTGCGACACATAATATCGGCGCCCTGTATCAAACCTGATGACACTCTATATTGCGATTAATTGATATTTCGAACAATTAATTTTGTTGAAATATATACATTCCAAAATTAAATCGTATAAATATACATATTTATTTAGACAATTATATAAATGTTTGCAAACATTATGTATACACAATAAAATGAAACCGTTTGTCTGTCTACGCTCTTTTAAAGTAACGTAAAAACTAACTTAATACAAAAATATACAAGTCTTTCTGTCCCTATATAAATATTATTTAAATTACAATTACATAAATATACCACAGGATTCACTTCCATAACTAAAATCCACATTATAAACATTGTTTTTTTTTTTCATTTGCTTAAAAACACAATACTTTCTTCATAGTTATTTGTTTATTAGTCTTTTAAGCTTCGTGTTTTATATTTAGTATTTTATATATTAGTTTTAAGTTTTAATATGTTAATTTATTGCTTTTAATGTATTTATTGTTTTTAATATTTTTAATGGCCACCGTTAATAAAGGATTATTATATATTATTATATTATAATTGAATTTTATTTTGTTAGTTCTACATTTCTAGTACTAAGTACTCATTACAAATAAGCTAATGAAAATAAAAATTAATTATAAAAGAACGCTAGAAGGATACGTTTTAAAATCAAGTATATTAAATAATTATCACATAAATAAATTCCTTTTGATTTAAATTCGTCTTGCCTTATTTTGACTTTCAATTTGATTTCAATAAAAATTTAAACTAACAGAAAAATAAAACAGAAAAAATTGAAATGAAAAAAGGCGTTAAAACAAGATCAGGTAATGGGAATAAATTTAAAAACTAAAGTATGCAGCAAAATTATTTTAAAGTAAAAATTAAGCAAGCGCAGAAATGTTAAAATCTAAAACAAGCAAATATTGTAGTGTTTGCTGAAATTTAAAACAAAATTAGACTAAAATGTCAAAATAATGCACATACTTATTTGCATGCTAAAATTAGGCGACGAAAGATTAAAAACGCAATATCTAAATTATATAAATAGAAAAGAGTATTATTCATTCACTTGGTCACAGTTATTTAAATATATTAAATAAAAATGATTTTAAAATAATTAATAAATTACAATTAGTTTATTATTTTTGAAAGCCAAAAAGGGTAACTGTCTCTCCTTGTCCTTGTAAGCTCCTAAAATCCCCCTCATAATTACGCCTACGATAGATAGAATTATATTTTCACACATATTTACACTTTGAGCTACTGAATTCAACATGAGGAATTTAGTAGTTTCAAGTATAAAAATGTGTAAATATATACCACGTAATGTTATTCTGCATTTAGTATTTAGTGTTTGTAAATGCGTAATTAATTTCATGAATATACGCAACACTTCCACGCTTTTCTGGAATTATGCAAATGAGATTCAGCAAGGGGTGGCCCGTGAATGCATTCCCCCACATGAAAACGCACGCATTCCCACGGTTCCAATCTTTACACACGACACCTTTGCCCGAACAATCGACCCCGGCGCAAACATTGCGGAATACGGCACGGATTTTCCCACACTGGGCCCCGAATGGAAAAAGATGGATCTCCACCCCTCTCACAGAAAATTCCCTCGCTTACCTGTCCTTCCATCCGTGAATCACTTGTAATTT
This sequence comes from Philonthus spinipes, assembly GCA_963082785.1. Classification (NCBI taxonomy): domain Eukaryota; kingdom Metazoa; phylum Arthropoda; class Insecta; order Coleoptera; family Staphylinidae; genus Philonthus; species Philonthus spinipes. Next base: position 2,664,028 of record OY720300.1, read on the forward strand.
CCGCACATGCACGTGCACACGCTAATGAAACAATAAACCTAGCAATTTAAATCCGAAGAATGGCCATTCGATCTGAATGGGTTTTCTTTTTTCTTCTTTAGTTTTGGATTCCCGTTCAATTAATGTGTCTTTCGCGCAGTGATATCAAACGGAATATCCGACAAAGCGGGGTATTAATTAAGGAGCCCTAGGGAGGAGGCTTGTAATCATTTCCTATTTATGTTTTCCCTTTCATCTGTGAGGAGCAGAAAAATACACGGACGTGAACATTTTCAATACACCTAATTTTCAATATAAAATTTAATTCCCTTTAAATCTCGAACCTAATTTCAAAAATTGTATAGGCGGATTAATTATATCCAAATTCATGATAATCTTGCGAATTTTCACTTTATATTAAGATTTAAAAAAATACAATTATAAATTAAATTCACTGCTTAAAAATATATATATATATACAAAATCAAGTGAATTTAATTTACAAACCAATATATTTTTGAAAATATTTTACCCAGTGGTTAATGAGAAAAAGTGTCCGAATTACAATTTTATTCTGTATTACGGAAAATTAAATTATAGTTTTACAAAAACGGCTTCATTCCTTCACATTTAAATTAATACAATAAAAAAAAACTCCCCGAGAACAATACAAAAAACTAGTTTAGTCTATTAAAAATAAAGCTTACAATATAAGCTCTAATACTAGACACAATAACATCCCTCCCTTTATGAGCAAGGACCATAATTTTCGATGTCTTGCGCTGTATAATAAACCACCAAATTTGCTCAAAAAAATTAAGCAACAGAATATTTTTAAAAATATTTTGAAAAGATTATTAATTAAAAAGGCACATTACTCTGTAAATACAATTCTGCATGACACTTTTAATGGTTTATTTGAATCCTATTAAGGGAATTAAGAATAATGAAATAAATAAATGGACGAATCCTATTGGTTGAACATAATTTGTAGAATGATAATATCATCCGAGTAGATCCGAAATTGCCACCTATTTTTATAATTTATTGGCAAGAAGAAAGTAGCCAGCTTTAGGTAAATATTAACGAAACTCTTTTTTTTTAATGTAAAATTGACGTTTCGCTTTTCGTCATTCTCAAGGTATGAGTAATGGGAACCACTCAAATTGTAAAATATATGTAAATATTATTTTAAGTATAATATTATGATTATAAAAAAATGTATTATTAAATTTCACATTGCAAATTATAATTTGCATACATTTTACAATTTGAAATTCAATAACATATTTTTATAATCCCAATATTAATTATAATTAAAATCAATTTCACTCTATTGTAGATTATGTCGGTGTAATTACGTTTGTGTAAATTTGAACCGCACGTCGGCGAATTCGAGCCCACTCGATATTACGATTTTATGCATATAGTTATTGCCCTAATCTCGCACGATTGGTTTTATTAATACCGTGTAACAGCAAATGCCCAATTCACCTATAATTAATGAAGCGATTCGGGGTTAATGGACCCGGGCCCAAACAGAAACGCGCTTAAATGCAGCCGGAATTTAATTAAATCACGCGTTTCGCACCAGACCGCGCGAATAAACCTGACTGACTGAAAATATTCATGGGTTTAATTAGACGTTATTGGAAAAAAAATATATAATTATTATTTAACGGGTTGTAAATGTAGGAATCAATTTTTAATTTTGATTATCATATTGAAAATTTAATTAAAATTTATTAAAATATTAAAAATTATAGCTGGAAAAATAATTAATTAACCATAAATTTATTACATTGTACATTTTACCATATATTAATAATATAATAATAATATCTGTATTTCCTCAACAGACCTAAGTCTAATTACAAAGGAAAATAAAAGTTCACTTATGATCTAAACATGAACATTATATAAAATGAAATGAAACAAAGATGCAAGTCGCAGGAGTGATGTTATGCAACAACAAATATCTATTGTGTAATACAATGTCCGGCGGGGTAAATGCTCGGGAAGTAGTTGTTTCAATTGATGTTTGTCAAACTTACAGTGTAAGTATTTTTTGCAGTGGAAAAAAGGGATTGATCGAATTTTATTGATCATTGCCAGAAAATTTTCCTTGTTTAATTTCATTGTAATTTAAACATGAACATAATTACCTATAATTACTTACATATTAATTGGTGTAAATTACAATTAAAATGAAAATAAAGACGCTTGTAAATTACTAATATATATTATATTTATGTAATATGTGATATATTTTTATTAAAAACTGAAGCCATCGATATAGCTATAAATACTTATGAATGGATCAACTTGAGTTGGACGAACCAAAAAATGCGGACAAGTTAGAGGAGAAATGAATGAGAAAAGTTAAAGACATCTTGGGATCAACGCTAATCGCGTATCAGAAGTAAGGATCTTTTAATACAACAATAACACCCGCAGCGATGTATGTAATAGGTAATGCACATTCAAGTGAGTCAGTGAGAAATACACTGACGAGAAAATCGACATCAAAGTTCGTCAAATCATGACGGAGGAGAACATAAAAACAAGGGCAATGTCGAATCAAAGAGCATACTTTTATCCCAAACGGTTGGTGGACTATTTTTTAGAACCATTGAAGCTGAAACCGAAATGCAGTTTTTGAGTTTCAACCGGAAGTGAAAGAAAGTCAAAACATTTTTCATGAGGTGCAATGTAGTTTTTTTTTAATTTTCCGCGATCAGGAAAACTTTTAATAACCGTTATTCGTGGCCCACCCTGTATATAAAATTTCAATTGCAAGTGAAAATTTCGAAATAAATAAAATACCGAACGTACGCCAGTAATAGGTGGTGGGGGAATGAATTATTGTAGTTTATGAAGTTGCCGGAAAGAAGAATTACGGCGCTTGGAAATTCCCATAAACGCCGGCCGATTCCCGTTTGTCCGTAATTTATTCCACATTCGACGTCTCGCCCATTCATTTCGCCTCATTTATAATTCCGGACCTGAATATTGCGAAATATCTTAATGTGCCGAAAATTTATTGGCGCAGGTGAAAAATTCCAGGAGCGCGATCCATAAAACTCTTATAAATTTCCAGCTTTGCGCTCAAGTCGCCAAATTTATTGTAACTACCGCGATGGAAATACAATGAATATAGTGGGAGCGCTCGAATAATTTCGCAGTGAAGAACCGTCGCCCGTTGCGGTGTGGATTTACTCGAATATTCGAATGTGTTTTCGGCGAGTGATTATTTTCCGGGTAATGTCTTTTTGAAAATTGTGGCAATTTATTCCCCGCAAGAAAATTATTCATAGTTTAAATTATTGATCACTGAAACTTGCATTTTGTTACATGAATGATTTTTTTTTAAATTTTATGTAAATGTAAATATTTAAGGGCAAAAAGACCTCCGGTCGATAGCCCATGACAGACTACTAACCCATCAATATGTATTGTAAATATAAATATTTGTAAAGAATTCTAATTCTGCTGTCTGAATGAAGATGTTTGTATTGTAAATATTTCAGTTTTACCAAAATATCTAATTTCGTAAAATTCAATTATTCAATTAGCAGCTGTTATTTGGAAACACTTGCAGTTATCAAAGACCTCGGAGTATTTTTTGAGTCTAATTTTAATCTTCATTTGACACTCTTTTAAAGTATTATAATAATAATAATAATAATAACTTTATTATGCCCAACAGAAACCATTTACAGGACATATTACATATATATACACATTCAAAGTATAAATAAAAAACAATTATTAGGTTTTATTCACCGGAATTCTTCTTCCACTTTAGTAAAAAAAAAGGTCAATCAACGTCTTATTCTTTCTTATTTATATTTTCTAATTTTATTTATTATTGTTTATTTTTTTATTAAATAATAATAATTTATTAAGAGATATATACAGCAAAAAATAAATAATAAAAATTACAAAATCAAATGTATAATTTATAACTGTTAATTGGCTATCGACCAATGGTCTTTCCGCCTTTATTAAATAATTTTTGGGGTTCCAAGGTCTTTAATATACTAAGAATGATAGGCTATATTTTTTTCCAAAAATCATTGAAATTTGAATTTTTTGCTTCTCTATGAAAATTTTCAAAATTTGACTACTTTTTCGCTCAGGTTTCAAAGGCCCAATTCACACGTCTTTTATACGAAAACTATTTGTTTGATATTGCTTGAATTTATACGATTGATGCTCCCATTCATCAGGAAGATTCTGGTATAATTTGAAGTAATTCGGTGAGATTTGATTTTTTCACCAAAATCGACGTTTTTTCATCCCTTAGAAAATATTCAAATTTCGCTGAATATTTTGTTAGTTTCAAAAAATCTGAAAAAAAATCACAAAGACTCTAACTGATATTAAAAAGAGTGTGACGTATTTATAGTGCCCTAAAAAGTTCATTTCCGGTGCAATAAGGCCATCCGAATTCAAGACTCTCATTTACATGGGTTATGGGAACGGTTTAAGCGACTCCCGCTGATCGACGCTTTTGGACGTGGTGTTGTTTAAAGTAAGATAACTTTGTTCATAGATGCGATAGAACATTGGAATTTAAAGCATAGGATTCGAGAAGGATTAGGCTATACTTTTTTCCAAAAATCATTGAAATTTGGATTTTGTGCTTCTCTACAATTTTTTTCAAAATTTGACTATTTTTTCGCTCATGTTTCAACGGCCCTCATCACTCGTCTGCTATACGGAAACTATTAGTTTGATATTGCTTGAATTTATACGATTGATACTCCCATTCATCAGGAAGATTTTGGTATAATTTGAAGTAATTCGGTGAGATTTAAATTTTTCACCAAAATCTACTTTTTTGGAATATATTCAAATTTCGATGATTTTTTTTCGTTCGTTCAAAAATTCTGAAAAAAATCACAAATCCTTTAAGTGATATTAAAAATAGCGTGGCGTATTTATTTCGCCCTAAAAAGTTTATTTCTGGTTCATTAAATTTCGCCAGAAAAAATCTGAAAAATTCACAAATACTATGAATGATGTTACAAAAAGCGTAGCAATTTATTTTTTCTAAAAAAATAACGAAGAAGAACATAATGATATTTTTTCCCTTAAAAATAGCCAAATGAAAATATTGTTCGATCGTAAAAATCTAAAAAAATATTTCGGAAACTATGTTTCCATCTTCAATTTTAATAAATATATGTAATAATAATAATAATTCATTTATTTCCCAACAGACATACAGTAATCCTATTACAGGGAAAAATATACAAAAAAAATCGAACTAACAAATTAGCAAAAGCGTGTGTACTTAAGATATAAATAAAATAAAATAATAAACAAAAAATAAGTAGGAAAGAACCATTTTTATTTAAATAATTAAAGTCTCCACAACCAACATAAAGAAAATAATTTATCAATTAATTATTTTCAAATTCTGTTTACTTAAATCCACATTTTTTCATATTTTTTCCCTTTGAAAATATTCGTTAAAAAAAGACAAATGTTCTAAATGATGAGAAAGCGTGACAAATTAATTTTATCAGAAAAATCAATAACGTATTTTTATACGTTTGGCCCAGCCGGGTTGATTTGTATTGAGATTTCGAGTGGATACCGGTGACCGCCGTGGCCCATAGGGTTGTGGTGTCTGTCATGGCGCTCAACCTGTTAAAGAAACTTCCAAGAAACGGAGGTGGAGGAACGTGCGCAAAAGCGCACTATTGTAAAATAAAAGATATTTATTATCTTTTAATAACAGTAAGTCAAAATAAGAAAAATTCTAAATTCTATCATAATACATGCCACCTGGAGAAATGGTGGCTGCGCCGGGTAATTTACATGGATTAATATATTCTTAGGTGGACTCTTCATTTTAGGAGATTTTTTTTCTCATATATACACACCTGCAAAATTAAAAAGAAAACGCAGATAAATTTGATATTTTTTTCTCCGTGCTACTTTTTCTATGGCAATTTTAGCGGCATCTCGTACAACCAAGTTAAACTAACTAATTTCAGTTCCTTTGGCAAAGCTATGTGCATTTATGAAAGTTAAAAAATGATACAATAAATAGGGTTTTTGCAATAAAAGAAATGTATAATATCAATTTATATAAACATGTAATAAAATAAAAAAAAATAGATGTACTATTGTTTTAATATAATGTATTGCCTCCACGAGCCTCAATAATTGCAGTCATTCGCCTTCCCATACTTCTGATGACGCAGTCGATCATTTCTTTAGGCAAATTATCCCATTTTTTTCAATTAAAGCAGCTTTCACTTCTTCGATGTTTCGGACAACAAAACCTAACCTAACCTAAGTCGTCTAGCTAGTATGTCTCTAATATTAAAAAAATAGAAACTTTTTTTAGAGAAAATACGTGTTTCAAATGTAAGCCAACACTTAACACAATAAAATACAGTGTAAAGATATGTCAATATGGAATTACAAGTCGCAAGTTTTAATAAATATTTAAAACAAATGGCATATAGTAAGAAATTCGACGCCGTCTAGATCTAGCCAGTAAAAAATAATAATGAATAAAATTAAATGTTGTATCCGTTCCTTTAATTTTGCCGGTAAAATAAATTGTTAACTAACTAACTAACAATCTTTATTCAAATGTGTATATGTATGTATAATAATATACAAAAATTAGAATTATATTCTGTAGATGATGAATCGGCTATCGACCGGAGGTCTTTCAGTCTTTCTATGTCTCGTTCTTGTATAAATTGTAATTTTTCGACTAATACTGTTTTAATTGTGTTAATTAATAAACCCATATAATTCAGCACTAATAAATGCGGTGAGAATTTATTATTTTACTTGATTATTGAAGCACTAAATGATAATTTAAATTATTATTGATTCAATAACCAAATAAATTTTACAATTTAATAAAGTTTGAGTATGAATTCATATATATATATAATCGATGCCCCCTTTTACCAATTGGTGTCGGGGTATGAATACATTTATTATTTTAATTATAATTATTTTAATCGTTATTGTTATCGTAATCAATTATATTTTATCAAATTGTAAAATTAAATTGATTATAAAAACAATAGTAATTTGCATCATACATACCTAACATATTTTCATTCGATTACTAAATAATGGGAATTTTAATTAAAAGCAAATTTCGAAACGAAACAAACTACATCGACATTTACAACTTCATTTGATTAAACAAACGCGCATTTTCCGAATGATGCTAAACGGCGTTTTAATTAATTTTAAAATTCCGCGCGATTTTATACATTTCGCCGCATTCCGCATGATGATTAAACGTAATAAAACCACCTTTCGTGCCGTGATTATTAATATTTGCCGGCGGGCCGAATATGGAAATTGAATTCGGGTATTAAATGTATTCATAAAGTTCTCGCGAAAATTAGCGAAGGCAATAAAAATGGAAATCGATAAATGCATTTTAGTTGCGGATTTATGCAACCGCAAACAGCGGTCGTTTTAATTGAAGATGAGACAATTTGTGTGAAACGTGAAACATTGTTGTGTAATTATTGAAACGCTAGTTTGGTTTTTTTTTGTTTATTGTAACTTGTTTATTTGCGAATTTTAGTGTTTACAATTTTGTTACTAAAATATTACTTAATATTGATCCAGAATAAAACTAGATCAATAATTAACGTTATGCAGTATACAAATACACTAAGATTTTTATTTATAAATTTAGTGTTAAATATTAAATATAATTTTTGTATTTCCTATCCATAAAAAATCGAACTGAAATTCATTTTTTTTTTGTATAAAATTGAAAATATCTCAAAAACTGCGGAATGGGGCAGAATGACCCATTACAAATAACTGCTGACAAGCATTGTAAAAAAACCTATATTGGCATTTCCTCTCTTTACATGAGTTTCCTCACATTTTATCATAATCCTCCCTTCTTTTCTCCCTTTCCCATTTCATCTCACTTGTAAAGTAATCTAGTAGGTTTTTTATCAGAGTAAAAAGTAAAATCTATTAATTAAATAAAAATTCTAACAATAACATTGAAATTAGCTGTGGTGGCAGCCTTATGGCGTGGGCTGCGTTTTCTTGAAATGCAAATTTAGATTTAGTATTTCCGTCAACTAGAATGAACAGCACGGAGTACGTTGGAATTTTGGAAGCAATTTACTATCATTTTATGAGCCTGAATTCATATGACAGCAAGATAACAACTCAGTACATCCAAAAAGACAAAGAAAAGCATGCTTTACTGAACATAACATTACTGCTTTTGACTGGCCAGAATATTCATCGGATATTCTCTCTTTGGAGGACTTAAAAATATATTTGTACCTAAGAAAAATTTAGCGATAAACTCCAGTCCACTTCCCCTTGCCCTAATGTAGTGGCGTCCATGGCCTACCCCGTCCTCTCTCTTCTATTCCGTTAAGTTTTGTAGTACACTGTACAAATCTGGAAATGAAGATATTGCTCTCTCTCTCTCTATATATATATATTTTACTCCTATCCCGAAAGATCCGAAAGATATTCTCATTTTGTTTGTTGTCCCAATCAGGTTGATTGTATCCACTTTAGACTCTTTTTACCTGAACCTCTTCGGACTTCTCTTTTTCTCTCTCTCTCTCTCTATATATATATATATATATTACATGTACAATACACCTTTAATATTTTGCAGATGTGAAGTTACCCACGGTTTTACCCGAGGCCTACACAATGGTGAATGCGCCGGGTTAAAATTGATAAACAGCTTAGAAAGGCATAAAAATAAGTTACAAAAAAATCAGCAAAACACACATCCAAGAGTGGAAGTTATTTTTTTATATAAATTCGTCCACTAAAAGGAAGGCGAACTTGTGTCCTGTTATTTAAACTCAAGATTATGTTATTACGTTGAGTTTTTAGTTACGTGAAGATGAGTTGACTTAATGTTAAAATAAAATAAGTATCCTTTTTCTTCACTTATTATTTTTTACTACTAAATGTACATTTCGTCCACCAAGTGGACATTATGAATAATAGTAGAAAATAAATCATGCTTAAATAATTTCTCACTTAACCGGCGGTGAAACATTTTTTGAATTAATTCAGGATAATTTAAATTAAAATTAAAACACTTGTTTTTTTTTTTCATTTATTATAAGTGAATGAGTGAAACGAACCAAGTGTTTTAATTTTAATTAAATTATCCTGAATTAATTCAAAAATGTTTCACCGCAGTTTAAGTGAGAAATTATTTAAGCATGATTTATTTTCTACTATTATTGATAATGTCCACCTGGTGGACAAAATGTAAATTTAGCAGTACAAAATAATAAGTGAAGAAAAAGGATTAAATAAATTCAATTTGTATGTTAATCAAGAAATATTCGTTATTTATAATTTACCAATACGTATTTGTATAAATGTATGTCTGTGTGTAATTTTGTTATATAAATGTTAATGGTTGGACTACATTCGAGTCGTCATCGATCTTCCCCCATGGTTTTCGCGTTTCCCCGGAATTATCAGCCATTAAATATGTATGAGATATGATTGATGCACCCACTGAAATAACCCAACCATATTAAATGATATATTACAATGGTTCTAAGTGGGGAATTATCACATCATCCATCAACACGGGGATTGCACATTTTTTTTAGTGTGCGCGCGCGAAATATATAACCCAGATTTTCTTGCCATATTGATTTTGAATAATTTATAAAGCCGCGCGAATCGTCCCTGACATTGAAATGTTTTACATCAATTGAGGATTTATAATGAAACTCGCCCGTAAATGACTTTTGACATAGACAGTTTATAAGCATGATACTTTTTTTTTCACGAAAAATCAAGCGGAAAGACTTGTCAATTGGTTAATTAAATCGATATTCTTTTTAAATTATGTTTATATCTATAAATTGAAGAAATTTCAATGCACAACTTTGAGTATAATTTAAATTAATTAAATATATGTTAAAAGGGTAAAAAGACCTATGGTCGATAGCCCATGGCAGGCTACTAACACAATTTTACATATTGTTATAATAAATTTTGTAAATTTTTGTTGTCACATTGTCTGAATAAAGATGTTTGTATATATATAAAAATAAGTGGAAAACTGTTAATTATAATTCAGGATGATTTAATTGAAATTAAAACAGTTGGTTTGTTTCACTTATTTATATTTTCTCCAACTAGTTTCGACCATTGATCATCTCCAAGGAGGAATGACATTCCACCCTGAAGATGACTCAATACGGACTAAAATTTTGTGCTTTTTTAAATGACGAGTTTAACGGATAGGGAGAAGAGGCAGAATTGAATGGTCGCTAAGTTCTTGTATTCCGTCATTGTTTGTTTTCATTAATATGAAATTCAGTTAACTGACTTTTACCGCACTCAGTAGATGAATAATAAAAGTAATAAACAGGAAAACAGATGGTTTATAGCCAATTGCAGAAGAGTTAATTTAACAAGTAAAACTGGAGATAATTCTAGTAATTACCCGGCGCTTTCACCAATTTTTTAAATAATTTAAATAATCATTTTTGCAACAAATAATCGAAAACATATTTCGCCATTTCTGTAAAAATAAATAATTAAAAATGCTTCTGTTTATTACATCAATTATTAACACAGCACAAATTTTCTTTTAATTTCATATAAACTTATGGAGCTTTGATTATTTTAAATATTTTAAGGATGTTGGCAAAAAATGAAAATTTAAAAAGTTCAATAAAATACGGAATACGATTTATAAACAGCAAAAATTGTATAAAACCACAATGAGAGTCCTAGGGAACTCCAGATGTCTCACTGAAACATTTGACACATAATTTACGGTGTGGAAAGACACCATAAATATTGTATCAAAACTGTAATAACTATGATTAATAATTTATAAAACTCAAAAAGACATACCAATATAATTGCATTCTAACTAATTGAATGATGAAATAGTTGAAAAATCATAAAAGTAAAAAGTTTTAAAATGTTACTTCTTTCGAGACACATATTTTTTTTTTTTTTCGCAAAACGCCGAAACAATTATTGATTATTGAGGCTTGGCATATATTTTATAATAAATAATAATTCACAATTATTAAATACTTTTATTTTGCTTGTAAAACTAAAATTTTTAAATAATGACTTTGGTTTTCACGATATCTAAATATTAATAAGGTTTTGCGGTTCAATGCACCAATCAGATTTTGGATATTATTTATTAATATTTTCTATATATATTGTAAAATGGAGATTTCGTGAAAAATTAAAATTAATGTCAGAAAGACCGATGGTCGATAGCCGTTTTCTAAGGACAACGTATAACATATTATAAGAATTATATTGTTAATTTATTGTATATAAAATTGTCTGCAGAAATAAAGATGTTATATATATATATATATTAAAATTAATTCGTTATTATCTGTCAGTTTCCTTTATATTGGTTGTGGAGGCTTTAATTATTTAAATAAAAATAGTTATCCTTTGTCCTATTTATTATTATTATTTTTATTAAACTAGATATATTTCGGAAAATATGTTTCAATCTTCAGTAAATAATGGATTGTTATCTAGTTTAATAAAAAAATAAGTAGGAGAAAGGGCAATATTTTTTTATTAAATTATAATAAATAAAATAAATCATTAAAACAACCATTTATTTAATCTTGTTGACGATTAAATAAATATTAATCCGCCATTATCTGTCAGTTTGATAATGATGAGTTAATGTTGTTGAATTTTCTATTATTAAATAAAGACTTTATTGCACGACTTAACATGTTTTTTTAAAAAAAGGAAACTTTAGTCACTGATATAAAGCTTAGTTATACAAAGTAAACATATTTTTTTAATAATAGTGGTAAAAACATAGTAAGCGTTTGTTGCCATATTAAATTAGGCAAAAGATGGCGCTTGCGTCGTCTTCCACAGTAAGTGTTTATTCAGTGATTATAAAAATATTTTATTATTGTTTATTAATTGTATTTAAAAATAATAAGTTTTCAATCGGGTTGATTTTTTTAATACATATAAGGAGCATCATTAATAACACAGTTTAATATCAGGATTATCTATCACGTGACCCGAAATAATAATTCCGTGATGGTTTAATGGCTCGTTGAAAAGTTCCGAGCGCAAATATTAATCACCGTGATATATTTTCACACTTTTGCCACAATTTTCGTGCATCATTTATTACGACCCCGCGCGCCGGTTAGGCGTGGGGCGGGGAGGTGGAGCTGGTTATCTTTTAAAAAAGTGAGCGAGCCGCGCTTGTAAATACACCGCCAACTTTTCCACCTTATTTCATGTTTTTCCTCTTATTTTTGAACTTTTCCCGCGGCCCGCAAAATTCATTCATTACGTATTTTAGTACATCAAACGCTCGCCGAATTCCATCCGAATTATCTTCAGCGCGATGTTTTGTGTATTATATTAATTGTATTGTTGAAAAGTCTCGGAATTTGGGAAATGTTTGGTAACTGCACGTCGGAGGTGTTTTTTTTTCCTAAAATTAAAATATGCGTTTGATGTCGCAGATTTGATTTATTAAAATTATAAAAGTTGCTTTTATAACAGAATAATAAATTAAATAAAAATAATTTGAAAAAAAAAAAAACTATGACCAAATGAATGAATACTCTTTTCTATTTATTTAACAGAATAATTTAATAATTCAATCAATTAAAGGAATTATGTACAAAATTTGTTTTATATTAATTCTAGTTGATTTAATAATGATAACGAAGACTTACACACAGTTTTTATAACGTAACTTAAGACATATCCAGATTTCAAGCTACGTTTTGAGATGGAAGCTCAATTCATTTTGTTTCACAATTGCGAAATATCATTCTCGTTTGATATGCCGCTTAGTAGTGCTCGAGCTGTGAAATATTTCAAAAAGGTGGCATTCGGTAACCTTTTTCCAGACAATATAATGACGAAAAGTTTTAAACAGCCAATTCCTGCTTAAGTTAGGACCAGACCTATTCAAGCTCGTATGTTACATAAGCACTTAAAATAAATGTTCAGTAATGGACATTTGTTGTTGCATAACAATAACATATTGTCTAATGCAATAATTTTTTAATTCAAAAATATTTAATGCATTTTGGAATTATTTTTATTTAATTTATTTAAATAACTGCGATCAAATCAATAAATCTTTTTTTTTCTATCATATATCGTTATGCCTGAATATAATCATAACATTGAAAGTGGCGATTTAAATGTTATGATTATGTTTGTATTGAATTTTGTATTAGGTTGTAATATCTATCATAATTTTGAATAAATGCGTTGTTGTTATTGTCCGTGAAATAATATTAATAATAATAAAAAAATGTGTTGCTCAACAACAACCCACAAAACAGCTTATTACGTATTCGATTGATTTTTATTTGCACCCTCGGTGTGTTGTAGTAAATTGCGTTAAGGATTACGGGGTTAAATTGTTTGCTGTCAGAACTTTATCTAGAGTGGGGTAAGTAGTTTACACTTTGATGGATAATGGGTCTTCTGAGGTATCAACAAATTATGCGGTTCCGAGTGTGAAGTACACGTGAAAGCTATTTCCAATAAAGCAATTTCCAACAACTTCAGGTTATTGAACGTTGTTTCCAATAAATTTATTATTTTTAAAATAAATAAAATAATAAAAACCTCAGGCCAATAGTTAAATCATATTTAGATTTTGGTATATAAATATGAAAATAACAGTATATATGTTTGTTTAGATAAATAAAGATATTTAGTTAGTTAAAATAATAAATTATAAATATATTTAAAAATTCAACATACTCCTTTTTCAAATAAATAGAAAAGAGTATTCATTCACTTGGTCACAGTTATTTAAATATATTAAATAAAAATGATTTGAAAATAATTAATAAATTATTTCCACATTTAGCTCTGTGACTTTTGACTTACGCTACGTAAGTACGTTAAACAAATGCACATTAAAACAACTACTTCCCGGGCAAATACCCACGCCGGACATTGAATTAAGTCAAAAGTCACAGAGCTAAATGTGGAAGTAATTTATTAATTATTTTCAAATAATTTTTATTTAATCCTCCTTTCAAATTTCATTAATACAATGTAAATAAATACTTTTTTCACTTTTTAATTAATATTTCATAAATTAGTCAAATTTCATAATATAAACTCAGACGTCCATTATTTATGATAAATAATAAACGCGTGGGTATAACTTAACGGCTAATTCGTTTAAATGTTATCGCCTACATATGTAAAATCCGTGGCCGGATCCGCCGAAAACGGGCAGCCGTTTTCAGCGGGAAATCCCCTCGGATCAACCGATGCAACTTTACGGCCCTTAGACCCTCGGCAGTAAACCAAAATTACAAGTCGTAATTAACATTTGCCGGTTTTATTGCGGCCAATAACGCCCCGAAATTCCCGGGCACGGATCGGCCCTCCGAGCGCTCGCTCCAACCCTTTTAAGAAACTGCCGACAGCTTTTTGATGGGCTTGTCTTTGGCTTGTTTAACGAAAGGATATCCTTACAAAAAAAGAGAGAGAGAGAGGCATTGCCGGGTAATATATTTTAGCTAATTTTTTTAAGAGGTAAAAGTGGTATCTTCTTTCTGTTTAGGATTTTTTCATCATAAATATAAATGTGTAATATGTATAAAGGATTTTCTTTAAATAAACACTTGGTTATTAATCATAATAAATTAAAGACGACGCAAGCGCCATCTTTTGCCTAATTTCAAGTGGCATCGTCAACGATTTGGGTCTACAAAGTAGACGACCGAAAATCATCGTTTCGTCCACTAAATGAAGGCGAACTTGTCCTGTTTATGAAAACAAGAAAAACGAAATTTAATGAAAATGTTCAGGAATGGTGGCTGAACATTTCACTTGGTTATTGTTTTACAATTTTTATTTATTTTTTCCGATTTTTCTGGCAAAGAAATACAAAAAGAATAAAGTGTATGTGCTTCTTTGATAATGGTTGACTGACCGAAATTTGTCAGAAAAAATAAATAAATAATGTGAAACTATAACCAATTGCTTATTTAAAGAAAAACCTTTGCACTGTTCCGTGTGCAATGCCTTAATGGAGGCACTGATCTGATGAGGTTCGATAAACCGAAATGGCCATCACAAGTTGTTCTTACGCCAGACAAATGGTGGTTGAATATTTTATTAAATTAATTATTGTAGTTTGTACAAGGAGATTGAAAATAATTTAAAACAGTTATTATTCCGAATAATTATGAAAACACTTTTAATAAATCAGTTTGATAAATAAACCACCCAGGAAGCACATTATCATGCAAATAAAGTCAAATGAAAACGGCGCGAAAGCATGTCAAACATACGTACAATATCCGCCATACACAATTTCAAGTAACACTAAACAGAACAAGCGGATTTTATCAAATATGCACATAATTACTCTCCCACACCCCCAACCCCGACGACATTATAAATATTAATATCAATACAACAAGGCTAATTAACATATTTTATGATCAACGTAAATGAGCGTGTTCCAAATCAATGCACGCCATGGTTTTAGTCAATGCGGATAGACACATCGTTGCGCGCATAAATTTTCATATCCACCGGCTTTCCTCGCCCGTTATACAGGGTGATTTGCAAACAGGCCGGGGCTCTTAGCTGAGCGTTCCGTTCATTAATGCAACGGAACGCGACTTTCGCCAGTCTGCATATATTTCGGAGATTTCGCGAAAATATTATAGGGATAAAACTGATTATTATATGTATGTTAAATATATTAGTAATATTTTTTTAAAATAAAGAAAACTTATTTTTCTACCAATTTAACTATTTTTATTTTGTGTCTATTATTATGTTGAAAACCTTGTTTAACGATACCATTCGAAACGTAATTGGTAATGTATATTTATTTATTTCTTCTTATATTATTTTTATACAAACTATATATACAAATATCTTTATTCAAGGGACTTTTACATTATACTAAGTACAGTATTGTATAGTATAATACGGTATATAAATTTAGGTTGTCCTTTCATAGGCTATCGACCCGAGGTCTTTCTGCCATTGTTTAGCTTTGAAGATGAGTTATGATTAAAGTATGTTATGAATAGATGATAATGAATGAATAGATGTGTGATAATGTTTGGTTAGGGTGATTTATACAAACTATTTGTACTACTTTTGTAAAAAGGGTATATCCGTTAATAAAGTTTAAAGAAATTTAAAATTTAATTGTTAAAGCTTCTACAGGGTGTCCCAAAAGTCGCGAAGGGATTTGAGCTTGTAATAACTTTTTTGTTTATAATTCCTTTTTTTTGAGGAATAGTAATCAAGACTTGGGAAAATCAATATGGAAAGATTCACGACTATAGAGCGAACCAAAATTGTATAACTTTACTTGGAAAATCAACATTCAATGATTCATCTTCGCTTAATAATGGAAGCCGATTTAATATTTTATTAAAAAATATATTTCTTTAGAGAATGAAGGTTACAATAAATGGTGGATGCACCGGGCTACAAAATCCGTGGTTAACTTCTCATCGGTAATGAGTGGAGGTAAAGATTTGAAAATAATAAAGACAACGGCTTATTTGTACTGTGTAATTTCTATTTTAAAGTTATTTTATTGCCTAATTAAACATTGCTATTGCATTTACATCGTGCGCTCTTAACCGTTTCCTAATTTTTTTGCTCATATTGTTGACCGATGTTATTAATATATCATCTTCTGTATTTTTTCCACTACCCTGATTGTACAGGATACATTTGTCATTATCTTCTTCATTCTTTTGAGGATCTTAAATAACCGTTTACTGATTACATCCGTTGTGGTTGGCAATTTGTAGTATGGTTTTCACTTCCTCTCTGAATTAAGTTGCTTTTACATTGTGTGCTCTTAACTGTTTCCTAATTTTTGTACTCGTATTGTTGACCAATGTTATTACTGCGAATATATCATCTTCTGTATCTTTTTCACTCTCCTGATTGTTCAGGAGATGTTTTTTTCATTATCTTCTTTATTTTGAGAATTTTGAAGACTTTATCCTGATTATTATCAGTTGTTGTTGGCAATTTATACTAAGGTTTTTACTTCTTCTCTATAATCATACATCATCGCCTACATCACCTGCTAACAATGTCTGAAACATTGATAGTAGGCGATGTATATATGAATTTAGTGCCGCTCGCTTGATTTGTTATGATTAGAATGAATCATTCGGCATATTGAAGTTTGTTGATGTTGATGGATCTCACCGGATCTAAAAACTTAATTTTGCCATTCTCTTCTTTCTCTATAATGAACTGTATGTGTTTGTTGATATTGTTAATAAATTGTAGAAATATAACTGAATAAGTTTCTATTACTAATAAATTGAAGAAACGCAACTGTATGCTTTTCTACAATTTATTAACAAACACATACAGTTCACAATAGAGAAAGAAGAGAATAGTAAAATTAAGTTTTTCGATCTGATCCTCCCAATACACAACACGCGTCATCCACATATCGACACATATGGATGATATTATCCCTTAATGGATTGCTGTTGTTTAGCCAGTTATTCTTTAATCTATGAAAATAATAGCGAATTGGAAGGACAACTGTTTGAATGCAAAATTTGTCGTTAAAGTGGAAATAATTTTGTTCTAGGTAAATATCGATGTTGTTGTCTGTTTCTTGTGGGAAATCTTGTTGTAGCGATGACTTTTAGTTTCGGGACTGGTACCAACCTTAGGTGAATAATTGTGTTGATGAATTTCACTGTGATCTCGATTGAAAATTTCAACCTGCATGGTATCAATTGTATTATTTTTTTGTTTATGTATATCGGACAGTCCGATGGGAATATTCTCCTTGTGAATTTTAGGCATTCCGTATAGAATGGTGTCCTTTCGTTTTTTCTTTTAATTTAAATTTCTCTTGTTCTTGTATGTTTGTCTGGAATTTCGGGATTTGATCTTCTTGACTACTTGGAAGTTGTTGTTGGCTATGAATGTTTCTTCTTTTCCTGTATTCAGTTTTTTTTTTAGATTCATTAACAACATCAACAAACACATACGGTTTACAATAGAAAAAGAAGATAATGACAAAATTAACTTTTTGGATCTCAGAGTGCCCATCAAGAACAACAAATAGAATCAGAACAAATCAAGCGAGCAGCACTAAATTCATATATGATGGATCTATTTGTGGTCCTTATTGATTTTAGAGCAGCACTAAATTCACATGTGATGCATATATTAATTTAGTACTGCTCGCGTCTACTATCAATTCAAAAGTCCTAGAATGGTAAACGGTAATCATGAAGATACGATTTCTGACAGAATTTTGTTGCTTGTATTACATAATTTCCACTTTAAATTAGGCAATACAAGCAGTAAACAATGACTTTAATGTGGAAATTACGCAATAAAAATAACTTTAAAGTAGAAATTAGGCAATGCATATAAGACAATACAAAATAGAATTAAAAATGACTAAATAGGTCGAAATTATTATAACACAAATTTAGAAATAATAATACAAGCAAAGTGATTATTTTTTTTTTCAAATTAATTCGTTTGATACATCTTCAATTATATTTTTATCCATATTGTGGAGCAAAATATTTTTTAAAATTACATTCCGTTCAGAAATTGTGCTTTCTCAAATTCACTCAGCGCGCGCGTGTCTTTTCTAGTCTATTACAGCCCGGTCCATATTTGTACGTACAGCCAAATCCAATTACGAAGAATATTTGTATATCCTTTGAATATAATTCCAAAAGGATCGTTAGCTCCGCTAAGATTATAATTAAGAAAAGCGGGAGCGGAAGATAATAATGGCTAATTAAATGTCGTCGTCTGTGTCGTCGACAGGCACGCCTTTATAAGACCCTCTGCAGTTCTTAACTTTGTTATTATTCCGCTCTCCGCGGATCAGTAAACAATTGAACTTTTTCCCCGTTCGCCGTCGGAATTATTTCGAAATTAAAACGTCTTTCGTGGCCACTGGGCGTATTTAACTGCGAGGCCATGAGTACTCTTTTTAATATTCAGTACAGTGAAAAATTAATTATAAACATAATATAGCTCGAGACAGAAAAGACTCTTGTCGATAGATTAACACCTATATGTTTAATATTTATTTATTATTGTTCTTTATTATTTGAATAGCCTGAATTAAGATTTTTTTTTCATTGGTTTAAAAGCGTGATATTGTGGGTGTTAGATGTCTTTATCTACACCATGCACAAAGATAAATTTGAGTAACCCAATTGAAGGAAACTTAAGAAGGATAGATTTTGCAGTTTCATTTGACGAATAGTCGGTTATCGGTGAAATAATTAAAAAATGTGATAAGAAAATTTAAATTTTTATTTTAATTAGATATTTTTTAAAGGATAGGAAGTGAAAGGAAAAAAAGGTTAAGGATATGAATTGAGGATAATGGCTTCGACCTCTAGGGACGTTTCAACCAGTTCTACTATTTAATATTAATTTAAGTATATTAAATAATAATGATTTGAAAATAATTATTAAATTATTTCCACATTTGTATTAATTTAAGATTAATTTAATAGACCCGAATGAAAATTGTCGTTCAAACAAATTTCATCCGGAACGAGACTCGAACCTCAAGCTTCATGATTGTGTTTATTGTTTCGTTTCAAATTTTCTATTGGAACTAAAACTCACTTAAATCTAATTAATGAGGTTGGGATAGCCGAGTGAGAATAGCCACTCGGCTATCCCAACCTCATTAATTAGATTTAAGTGAACTTGAAACGAAACAGTAAACACATATAACAAAACAAAACAAAACAAAAAACATCTACTTAAGTAGAAAACTCAATAATTGTCTAACTATTAACCAACCTAAATCCAAGCCGGGGTAATATTTTCCAGTTAAGACATTGACAGGATAATTTGCGGACTCGCTCTCCCATTCGGCCCGTCTCCGTTTTCTTTCACTCTCCTCTTTTCTTTCCCTCTTCTTTTTTGCCGGCACCTCCCATTTCCGAGGACAAACAAAACCGGCTAAATTGAGTTTTTGTAAATGTCCCGCGGGCGCGTGATCCATTTCAGCCCTCGTGAAACTAATACATCTTAGCCCGGCGGAAGCTTTTGTGCACGGCCGGAACAAACCTCGGGCTCTCGTTAAATAACAGAAAGAATAAATAAGTGCCGCAATCGATGCCTTAATTTTCCCGGCCTCCCTTAAATAACCAATCAAACTCTCCCTTTCCCTCATCGCGGGCTATTATGCGCGGAGTAAAAGCAACAGACAGTAAATTAGCAATAGTGATTTTCTTGTTTTACATATAAATTGGTTTATTAGGTAAATGTGCTGCGGAGTGGGAGAGGGTTTAGGGTCGCTTCGTTTTGGAGGTTGATCGCTTAAATTTGGGATTGAATTATGTAGATTGCTTTAAGTAGTTTTCCAATAAGAAATATTCTAATAGTGTATCTACTAACAAACTTATACAGGATCCTCTATTCCTGCTGCCATCTTCAAGAGCTAATTAGTAAAATTTAGTTGGGACTTTGAAATTTTTAGGATCCCTTCAGGAATTTTTTTTTATTATAGAGGGTGTCCTAACATGAAGTTATATCATGATTTCATGCTTTTTCTTAAATTGCTTGATATATATTTTATTCGTTATTTGGAAGATGTATTCCATTTACGAGTTTTTTAAAACTTCGTCACAATTTTAAGAAGTTCCACTTTTCGTGGAATCTTTTCCCATTTCACGATCATGGGATCCTTGAGTATTGCTATGTCTGTCCTGACATTTTTTAAAAGGCATACTTCGTCTTACTTTTCTTACAAATTTGTTGTACTTTGTTCTAGAAATGCGATCAAATCGACCACGATGCACTCGTAGATCGCATTTCTAGAACAAAGTACAACAAACTTGTAAGAACAGTTTAATAAAGATGGAGCTTGCGTTGCAAGAAGAGCATTTTTTATGAAAACTGCTCAAAAGGAATTTCATCAAAATCGTATCGCTTCTCAGTACAACAATGTTCTAAGAAATATAATTTTCTTACAAAAACTGTATAAAATTAGCCTCATCAAAATCATCAAAAAATAAAATAAAAATTGAACTTTGCCGAAAAGGAGTCTTATTAAAGTCGTACTATTTCTCAGTATGACAAAGTTGTAAGAACAGTAATTTTGTGATATGAATCATAATAATTGAAAAATAACGCAAGAGCCATCTATTGCCTAAGCACGTAAAACACACTAATCTGATGACCAAAATGGCCATAACTAGTTATCCATACGCAGATAAATGTGGCAGAATGGATGAGAGAGAAACGATGGATGGAGGTGGAAAAGCTGGAGCGACAGGGTCTGATTGAGAGAAGCGGGTACAATTCACTGTATAAAAGATGGCAGAGGCATGGGAGTCCGCCAAGGTACCTCACAAATAAAAAAAGGTTACCTTGGCAAGGGCTAGGTGTGGATCAGAGGAGAGAGGAAAAAAGACATGAATGGGCGAAGTATATGGAAGATGTGTATTTAGTGGGAATTGAAGGGACACATGAGATTATATTGCTGAGGAGTGTGAGAAGGTATATAAGGACTGGATGGGCGGTAAAAAGTTAGTAGAATGGTTGAGTGAAGATGGTTATCCACACGCTAGATGGATGGTGGTTGAACATTTTATTAAAAGTAATTTTCTTTTCAAAACTGAAATCTGCTTAAAAGGAGTGTCATCAAAATCGTACTAAATGTTGTGAACAGTTGGTATGATATAATTTACTGTAAATTCAAGAACTTTCAGGCTTCCTCTTGAAATCTACAATCTATAACATTAAAACATATTTCATAAAACGGTGACCATTTTCTTGAAACCTACTTATAACGATATTTAAATTTAAAAAAAAAAGTGTCACGCCGTATTTCAACATTCCGCAAACGCTTGCGACGTACGTGCGTGCCATCAAATTCCAACCCCTCGCGCCATCGTCTTATTTTCTTTCCGCTCGCGATTATTTATTTCCGGTCGGCCGTGTTTAGATTTTCAACTGACGCCTGTCAATTCGAAAGGATATTCGGATTTATCTTTCCGCCGTCGCCTTTCCTCCCTCTCCACAGAGGTGTCAGCGATTTTTGTGCCTTTTCATATTGTATTCGAGTCATGCGAAATATCAATCTTATACCGGCGGCGGGGGGAAGGTTGAATACGGCGGGAATACGTAATACGGCAGCGCACTTTTCGACAGATCATGCCGATAGGTGCGTGTGTCGCATTTTCCGCAAAAGAATTTATTTTATCTGTACGTGAATGACAAATTGTTTGCCGCAGGAGGAACGGTCGGCGGGGTTCCGCTGGTATAAGCATCGGTAATTGTTTGCGTTACGGACGGATTGAAATGTCAGCGGGGGAAATATTAAAAAAAAAGAGAGGAAACGAGTGTTTCGCGTTTCGAAATTAAATTTTAGATATGCGTCGGTTTTCATAAATCAAGTCTAGTCGAGTGGTTGCATATAAATTGCACTTCGTAAAACCGGAATTGATGTCCATGTCAAGCGATTACAATGTTTGAGAATTCATTTTTTTGCGAAATAAAGTTCTTTAAACACACAGATTTGTTTTACTCATTTCTGCTAACATTTTTCTACGATATATACCTTGCATTAAGCACGGTCCAAGAGCCAAGTTTTGCATAACGCTTTGTCTGAACATCTTAAAACGGAATGAACACTCTGCAGAAGACGAGCGTCCATATAGTGCATATTTAATTACCGACTTACTATGGGAAACGAGTCTTTAGATCGTGTAAAACAAAGTTTTTTCGGGAACTACTTCCCCACTCTTGACGAACTAAAATTTTTCAAGATTAAAAACCTTTTAGAGTACTTCAAAAGAAGAAAGGAAAGAACGGAAAGCACAAAAGTTCTTTAGGTTTTCTGTTTTGTACATATTCTGAAAGAGCGAGCTTTGAATAAAATCCCCTTATAGTTTCAGAAAAATACCCCACAAGTAATAATTCTTACGATTTTTTTAATTTGAATAATACAGAAAAATGCATTAATAATCGTTCATTTCCAGTTTCAGTGAAAATATCTCGAAAATTATGGATGGGGTATTTTTTGTTTTTTACATATTCTGAAAGAGCGAGCTTTGAATAACATTCCCTTATAGTTTCAGAAAGATACCCCACAAATAATAATTATTACGATTTTTTTATTTTGAACAATACAGAAAAAATGCATTAAAAATCGTCCTTTTCGAGTTTCAGTGAAAATTCCTCGAAAACTATCTATGGGATTTTTTTTTGTATTTTACATATTATGAAAGAGCAAGCTTTGAATAACATCCTCTTATAGTTTCAGAAAGATACCCCACAAGTAATAATTATTACGATTTTTTTAATTTGAATTATTCAGAAAATTGCATTAAAAATCGTCCATTTTGAGTTTTAGTGAAAATATCTCGAAAACTATCGATGGGGTATTTTTGTTTTTTACATATTCTGAAATAGCGAGCTTTGAGTAACATCCCCTTATAGTTTCAGAAAGATATCCCACAAGTAATAATTATTACGATTTTTTTAATTTGAATTATTCAGAATGTTGCATTAAAAATCGTCCATTTTGAGTTTTAGTGAAAATATCTCAAAAACTATCGATGGAGTATTTTTTGTTTTTCACATATTCCGAAAGAGCGAGCTTTGAATAACATCCCCTTATAGTTTCAGAAAGATACCCCAAAAGTAATAATTATTACGATTTTTTTAATTTGAATAATACAGAAAAATGCATTAAAAATCGTCCTTTTCGTATTTCAGTGAAAATATCTCGAAAACTATCGATGGGGTATTTTTTGTTTTTTACATATTCTGAAAGAGCGAGCTTTGAATAACATCCCCTTATAGTTTCAGAAAGATACTCCACAAGTAATAATTATTACGATTTTTTTAATTTGAATAATACAGAAAAGTGCATTAAAAATCGCCCATTTCGAGTTTCAGTGAAAATATCTCGAAAACCATCGATAGGGTATTTTTTGTTCTTTGCATATTCTGAAAGAGCGAGCTTTGAATAACATCCCCTTGTAGTTTCAGATAGACACCCCACAAGTAATAATTATTACGATTTTTCGAATTTGAATAATACAGAAAATTGCATTAAAAATCGTCCATTTTGAGTTTTAGTGAAAATATCTCGAAAACTATCGATGGGGTAGTTTTTGTTTTTTACATATTCTGAAAGAGCGAGCATTGAATAACATCCCCTTATAGTTTCAGAAAGATATCCCACAAGTAATAATTATTACGATTTTTTGAATTTGAATAATACAGACAAATGCATTAAAAATCGTCTATTTTGTGTTTAAGTGAAAATATCTCGAAAACTATCGACGGGGTATTTTTTGTTTTTTACATATCCTTAAAAGCAAGCTTTGAATAACATTCCCTTATAGTTTCAGAAAGATATCCTACAAGTAATAATTATTACGATTTTT
Source organism: Philonthus spinipes (assembly GCA_963082785.1). Lineage (NCBI taxonomy): Eukaryota > Metazoa > Arthropoda > Insecta > Coleoptera > Staphylinidae > Philonthus > Philonthus spinipes. Next base: position 2,688,444 of record OY720300.1, read on the forward strand.
TTAATTTGAATTATTCAGAAAATTGCATTAAAAATCGTCCAATTTGGATTTAACTGGAGGTATCTAAAAACTTGTTCTTTTTCAATTTGGAATATTCCCATCTATTATTTCATGAAGGAACTACTATATAGAATGATAAATGGAGAAATCTGCAAGCGAATTATTCAAGCGGTGTAGAATAAGTTGCATATACCGCAATATTATAAATACAGACTTATACAGTCTGTGTAGAAATTTGTAATTAAAAACTGATTTTGCAGATTCCTGTTTTCACCCCCATCTATCAAGCAAAAAATAAATTAAATTTTAAAGTAGTCCGCAAAAAGTAAATCAATTCAAATTGTTTTCGCTTTTATTCTGCAAACAAATCATTTATTTACCCATTTAAATTACTCTCGCCATTATAAACTAATTAAATAAAATCGCGCGATTTGAATCCCCGACTCAAAATAACCCACTCGCGAAATAATATTGATTTGAAATTGGCGCATGGCCGTAGAATGGCGCCTCCGCAGCCGTGTTTTACGAAAATTTGTATTATTTTCCGCGGCGGCACGGCGTGCACTTGACGCGCGCATATTCGCGAAACGTCCCCAACGAGAAGAATCGTTCCTTAATTTTTTTCCGTTCGGTGAAATTTAATGCGAGAAAAATGTGTGGGTGGAAGCTTTTCGCCGAAATGCCGCTATGTTAATGCAGGTGAGCCAAAACAAACCAGTGCCCGTGACAGCCGCACGTGCTCGTTTTGTATCAGTCAAAACAAAACAAGGCTTGATTGACGTTTATTTTGTAATGTGTTGGATTTTTGAATCGAGTGATTTTTGTTACGTGCTTGCTGATTAGATTTGAAATTAGAGATTTCTTTGCTTAATTTAATTCACGTACTTATTAATTTTTTCACATAACTCAACAGTATTTTTTTGTTTGATGTTTTTATTGTATAATACAGAAAATTATGTTAAAATAAATATGAATAAATTATTAAAAATCAACCAACAAAACACAAATTAGATTGAATAACTAACTTCTTGAATAGTTTCGGGTTATTAGCCCATTCCATTTTCAAGAGATTTATTTTGTACAGTATGAACTACCAACGTTTAAATATTAAATGACAATCAGCATCTGCCTTTGAGGAATTTCTTCGAGGGTACTAAGTTGCTTTGCGCATATTTATTTCAAATCGATCTATTGTCGAAATGAGGAATATTTACAATTATGTATTATTAGTATCAATAAATATTAAAATCATTAATTAAATTGTATTAAAGATAATATTTAAGGTTCAGTGAAAATATGTTGTTTTTTTTGTTACATGTTTGTTAAATGATATGGTAATTAGAGAATTATGTGCTTATTTTAATTTATTTACTTATTTATTTATTATTTATTTGTTTTTTCATATAACGACATTTTTTTGCTTCACATTTTTATTTGAAAATTTCGTAAATGTATGGAAAATAGTGCACTTTCATTGAAAATCCAAAGCTAAATGGGTTCATATGAAACGAAAATGTAGCTAAATAATTGGAGCATAAACAATGGAAATTTGAACTTTATCAAGAAATTAGTTTTCGGTCAGTTAGCTCGCAAAATAGGCATTTGCAAATTAGACGAAATTTTTGTTAAAATTTCCGATTATTTTCTATTATCATTATGCGATTTGGAAAGATGATCTTCGGAAAAATGTATCTCTATTTTCTTTTAAATTGAATGCTTAAAGTCCCGTCTTTCTAAATTGCTTGTAGGTTAAGTAATTTTGGTTCATAAGTAGATGAGTCCAAAACGGTATTTCGACGGGTCTCTCTTAAACCGTTCCCATAAGATTCCAGGTTAATTACACGGGGAGAATGAAATGATCCGAAATGAGAGAAAATTATTATTTTTCCTAGTCAATGTTTTTTGTAGCATCATCAAGGGTATTCATGATTTTTTTCTTTTTTTTTTGGAGAGAGGAAAAAAATACCAAAATTTTAAAATATGCATATAAGCATATGCAAATCCGAAAATTGCCAAATGGCTTCATATGATACGAAAATATAGCTAAAGAATTGGAACAAATACCACGAAAATTTGAGTCGTATCAAGAAATTAATTTTCAGTCAATCTGTTCTTAAATTGAGCCTTTTGAGATTTTTTTTTGCTAAATTTCATGATTTTTTTTCTGGCGGCCTTAAGTGATATAAAGTAATGATCTTGAGTTAAACTATAACTTTATTCTTTAAGATTCGAAAGCTGTAAAGTTCGTTTACGTACATTATCTGTGAAGTCTGTAATCTTAATTCAACCACAGACATGTTCGAAACGACCGATTAGCGGGCCTCGATTAAACAGTTCCCGGTGAAAATTTCCCGGAGCATTTAAATTGGACAAAAATGATTACTTTTCGCGATTATGAATGGTCTATCTTCTTTTTACAATCAATTAGGGTCTTCGTAATTTTTGTTTTTTTTTTCAGATTTTTTGGACAGAAATAAAATTTTCGCTGAAATTTGAAATTCGTCGAAATTTGAAAAAAAAAAACGAAATTCCAAAAATCCCCAAAATGACTTCATATTATACGAAAATGTGACTAAAGAATGTGAGCAATAACACTGAAAAGTTGGGCCATTTAAATAAATCACTTTTTAGTCTGCTCGTAAAGTAAGACCGCAACTAAACGGAAATGAATCTCCTCACTCATGATGATTTTCGATGAAAAGTTGTCTTTTCAAGGTTCAGGATGGCTCAAGCGTTGGTAAAAGCGATTTTTTGATTTTCGATGAAAAGTTGTCTTTTCAAGATTCGGGATGGCCTAAGGGTTGGTATACACCCTTTTCGGTCGATGGCTATCAGTTGATGCACTGTCATTATTTTGCAAACTTCATCAATTTTTTCATAAAAATTCTCTGTAAAGACCGCCGATTGATTCAAAATTATGTGAAGCGTCGTCTGTTGTGTGATTCCGAATGAGAAGCTGCGACTCGGAGTTCCATCTCCATCAACCGTGATTCTCTATCGCTTCAACTTCTTTTTTAGTCATATAACAATTGCAGCCTCTTCCCTATATTCTTGTGACTATTTGAAGCATCTTCTTCACATACCTAATACAGTTATGAAACAATTGAATCATCTTTTCGATATCCCTAAAATCGCCTTATAATAGCCATTAAGGAGGAATTTTAAAGGATTATCAAGAAGATTGAGAAATCTTTAGACACTTGCTTCAAAATTAAGCACAGTTTAATTATTTACATTAGGAATGAAATATATTTGTTAGTTATTCTACAATGATGGATTTATGGTCGAATCAAATCCTTGTTCTTCTGTAGACCTATTTAATTTGCACATTAAGGTTGCGGTTTAGTGGAAAGAGATAGCTATATAGTAAAATGGAAATAATCGTATGAAAAAAGATCCATTCTTTTGGATTTAATAATATAAATATGAATTTACATTTTTTATCTACCAAATATAAGGCATCAGTCTAAATGAAAAATAAATCGTTAATTTTCGCGTATTACGTCCATTTACTAGTTCAAGTTGGAAATGAAAATTGTAAGATATAATGAAATTAATAGGTCATATCTGCTATGTTATTTGAATGCAGAATTTAGAGAAATCCTTTAAATTTTCATTGCACAAGTTTTTATTAGCAAAAATTTAATTTAAAATTTGCTATAAATTTAATCAATTTTCATTGTTTTTCATAATTATTTTTCACAGAAACTAAACATTAAAATAATTTTTAATTTATCTGATGAAATTCCTGCTTATTTTAAGATTATTTTAATGTATAATACAATATTGTTTATTGATCACAAAAACAATCTAACCTTGCCGTTGCAAATGACAAGATCAGACGAATTGAATGTTGTAATCAAAACGAATCCCCCGCTTGAAACAAAAAAAAATCAAACAATCTATTATTCGCTACAGAGTACATATTTTTATTTCATTATTATTTCCCGATGCATCGGATAAAATGTAATATAACATCGGCCGGAAGGGTTCGATACGTGCACATTAAATCACCGCGTGGGAGGCACGCCTCAAACACACACCAGCCTTATGACATAATGCCAAGAAAATGCTTTATGTGTGTGTTCGAGAGAAGAAGAGAAGAAAAAAAATAATCCCGAATGCGCGAGATTTATTGCTGTGTGTAAATTTCCACTCGGGCTATACAACGAGGTTTCTATTCAAATATCGATCGCGCGATTTTGTACCACTATTGTGATAGAAACAAATTGATACATTGATGTGATTCTATTATGATCCTTTTTTACTCTCCGCAAGGTTGAAATATTTATACTTAAAAACGAAAATAAAAATTGTTTTTTTTTGCGTAATGTTCAAATATTTATAATGAAAACAAAATTTAAATAAAAAAAAAAACAACTTTCTAGCTAAACAGTTTTTTTTATCAAATTTTGTTACAGTATTTATTTTATTTAATTATTTATTCAACGGAGACACCTTTTTTACAAAAATATTGAAAAAACTTAAACTTAATATTAACAAAGACATATATAGACATTGACGAGCATTACAATTTAAATTTATTAGAAATCGATTCTACGCAGTAAATATTTGAATATATTTATATTTGGAACGAATAAATCAAAATATACATCATTGTTAAGTGAATTAGCCGTTCGCATCATTCTTACTACAGAGTTGTTAGCTGCATAATAGGTCCTACTACACGTTAATCGAAATAATGTATTGTTCCTCTTGACGACTCCACCAGTTTGATACCAGAATGTAATTAATGATAATAATTGAATGCAGTTAATGTAGTTATTTATGATTTTATAAAGAACGCATAAGTCAGAGATTATTTAATATTATTACATTTTAAAATATAATTCAATTTACTTATTATCGAGTAATTAAAAAAAATAAATTTCACTTAATCTAATTAAGTTAAATTTCATTTCAAACGAAAATAATGTTTTATTTTTTAATGTTCAAACATTTATATTAGAAAAAATAAAAAAAAAAAAACTGTTTTAATGTTTCTTCAATGGATTAAGCAGCTAAATAGTTTTTTTGTAATTTTGTTTCCATTATGAATGTTTGAACATTACGAAAAAAAAAAAAAACTTTAAAGAATTATTAGAACATTATTAACAATTTCTTTCATTTTGTTAAAAAAATGACGACTTTTAATTTTTCTTTCAATGGATTAAGCAGCTAAACAGCTTTTTTAATTTTGTTTCCATTATAAATGTTTGAACATTACGAAAAAAAAAAACATTATTTTCGTTTGAAATGAAATTTCGCTTAATTAGATTAAGTGAAATTTATTTTTTTTAAAATGAAATTTCACTTAATTAGGTTAAGTGAAATTTCATTTTTTTAATTAATCCATAACAAGTAAATAAATTTATACCATAAAATGTTATAATACTATAACACACAAAAAACAATTGTTACATAGTTTAAAAAAAAAACTTTATTGAACATATAAAAAATGCAAATAAAAAATAGAAATTTCTTAATTCCATCAATTTCCCTTCCTCGCAACAACCATTAACTCACCTATAAAATCCGAGAATTTCTCTCCTCGCCGGTTATTCTCAATGGTCAAATAACAAATGCGCGGACAGGGAAAATAAACAATTGCTTTTACGATGCATGCGCGCAAATAGGGAATGGAAAATGTAAACACGCAACGGAATCTCCGGCAATAATGAGAAGCGCTCGGTGCCATAAGAGGCGTCGATAGTTTCACACAGATAAGTCAATATTTACTGTCGTTTATGTTGCCATTTTCTACATGAATAGAGGAAAAGTGCTGGCGATAAATTTCAATTAGCATTTAGAAAGAAAAAAAAACTCATCAATTGCGACGGGAATGAATAGGAGCTGCTTTAAAGGGGGGAGAGAATGTGAGGTATGAAATTTATTATTTTTATTTAATAAAAAAAAGTGGAATTAATCGATGATTGTTGCTTTTACTTGATGAATCTCCATAATACATTATTTGTAAATAAAACAATTTTTTATAAAATAAATATGAATAAATTATTAAAAATCAACGAATAAAACAATTTATAACTTTCAAATATATTATAAACTCGCTACAATTGTTTCGCCACACTGTGGCTTCTTCAGGCGAAGAAATGATGTTGCCATTTTGAAGAAGCCACAGTGTGGCGAAACAATTTTAGCGAGTTTACAATATATTTGAAAGTTATAAATTGTTTTATTTATATAAAAGTGAAGATGAACTTTCAACATTTATCAGCCTTATCAATCAATCAACGAATAAAACACAGATTAGATTGATTTTTAACAATTTATTCATATTTATTTCATACAATATGAACTACCAATGTCTAAATATTAAAACCATTAAAACAATTTTTTTTAAATTTCACAAAATTTATTGTAGAGACACTGCTACAATTGTTTCGCCTACGATAAAATTATGTGAAAGCGTTTCTCATTATTAATCAATAATCTGCCTGATGATGTTACCGTACTGGCGTAACTATTGTAAAAACGCTGTTTTATTTACAAATAGTGAAAAGTGAAACTGTTTAAAAATTAATTTGTAGAGGCTTCTACTTCGTTATATATGTTAATTATTTACAGGATGTTACAGCGAAAGAAAAAAAAAACAGAGTGTTCAAAATTTCAACCCACAATTAGTAAACTTTAAATAATTAAATCTTAGTTATTTGAAATAGAACACCCTGGATATTTTGATATATTCTGATGCAGAATTGATATTTTATACTATTTCCTATACTTATATCGATTTAAAGATAAAATAATCGAAATTTAATCGTTTAAAATTGAGTAAATGTGAGTGAAATTTTAAACACTATATTTAATTTTTCCAAAACGAAATCACCTGTTTTTTATTGGCTGTTTATAACCAACATAGCATCCCTTGTTTTTTTTTATTTTTTTTTTTAGGAAAAATCATTATATTTTAACTAAATTTTAAATATCTAAACGGTTTAACTTGTAGGTTATGTTACTGAATTTTTTTTTCCTAAAATTTTATGTAGAATCCAAATCCATAATAAAAAGTATAGGATTCTATTTAAAATAAGAGAGTTGGTATCTACTTCCGGTAGTTGTATATTATTGAAAATATTTTAATTATAAAAAAACACATACTATTACTATAATGCTGAAAATATCAATATAATACATTAATTCTTTTAGTGTGCGATTTCGCCGAAACACTCTACCCTATATACACAGAGGTTTTTTTATCAGTATACATTAGGGGAAGTGTATACCTTCAAAAAACGCGAGTCAAACGCACTGAACCGATTAAATATGTATATTTGGTTGACTATTTGACATATGTGTGTTCAGTTGCGTGTTGTAGGCAATTAAATACACACACACATTAATGCAATTAACTCGCGTATTTTGCAGGTATACATAGGGGAAATGTATACTGATAAAAAAGCTCTCTGTATATATATATATATATATATATATAGAGTGTTCCATCAAAAAAAAAAAAAAATATATCCTTAGGAGTGTCGGGTTACAAAATTACTATTACAAACTAAATATAACTCTTTAACATAACAATAATTCTTGTTTTATGTGGATTTCACTTGTTTTCTGAATTTTCGTGGACTATCATTTTCCATTCTTTTTTTTTTTTATTTCATGCTCTTTCCTTTGCTTCTTTCAATGACATCCCCATCTATTCTATTACTTTTCTTATGATGTCTTGGCCTTTCGAAACTAATCCAAAATTAATATTGTTAATTATTGAGACAGAATGATTAAAAATATCGAAGCGCCCTATAATTACTAACTACTGTGGCAGAAACTGAATGAATCGTAATCTTTAAACCGTGTCTGCTTTTTCTGAGGGTGACGAAAGACAGTTTTTGGGCTCCCCCGTCATTTGGATCTGATACAAACGAGCATGTCATTAGGCCACACAGTCGAGCCGGAGCACCGTTTACATCATGCATTATTGCCATGGCATCTGTTTGTTTTTGTGTTTCAGTCGGCCGGGCATTCCTGCCAGACACCGCGCGAAGAACATCAGACACGCCAGCAGGAAAGCAGAAGCAGCAGATATCGGGGAAAGGCGGCGCGCGGCTCCGCACCAAATTCTTGTTAGAAAAAGAGTACAGTAGAGTGCGCTCGATCCGATTTCGGGACCGTGAATGAAATAAAACAGTTTATAGTGCGTGGATAAGTAAAAAATAACGAATAATTAAAAAAAATTGTAAATAATTAAAAAAATATTTATATATAAGTATTCATTATCACAGAACAATCAGAACTGTTCTGATAATTTTGTGAAGTTGTAAAATTAGTTCAAGAAAAGTGTATTTTTATCCTCAACATAGGATTAACTAGGAAGATCGACGGAAGTGCAATTATAATTTTCTTCTACAAAATCCTGCATATTTAAGTACGTAAGATTCTAAATTCAAATAATAATGACTGCATCAAAGATGTTACTTAAGGTTGCCTTTTAGTAGAAAGTGATAGCTATATAGTAAAATGGAAATAATCGTTTGTAAAAATAGCCATTCTTTTGGATTTAATAATATGAATATGTATTTACATTTTTTATTCACCAAGCATAAAGTGTCAGTCTAAATAAAATACAAATCATTAATTTTTGTGTATTACGTCAATTTACTAGTTCAAGTTAGAAAAGAAAATTGTAAGATATAATGAAATTAATAGGTCATGACTGCTACGTTATTTGAATGCAGAATTTAGTGAAATCCTTTAAATTTTCATTGCACAAGTTTTTATTAGCAAAAATATAATTTTATATTTGCTATAAATTTAATAAATTTTCATTATTTTTCGTAATTGTTTTTCACACAAACTAAACATTAAAATAATTCATATGATGGAATTCATTCTTATTTTAAGATTACTTTAATGTATAATACAATATTGTTCATTAATCACAGCAACAATCTAACTCGAATTAGTGATTGCCAATATTTATATAGCTATCTCTTTCGTCTAAACCGCACCCTTAATTAATATATTTTTTTTATAAATGTATGAAAAATGTGAATAAATTAATTTTATTACAAATTAATTAAATGAATCACGCGCAAAAAAATTTGTTCGATAGCCAATTTCAGAACAAAATAATCATGTTTTATGTGTATTAATAACTAAACCATAAAACGTAAATAATTCTCTTGTATGGAATTAAAATAATTCGGTTTCTCGCTTATTATAAGAGATAAAGTTTAAATTTGGCACATTTTGCAAAATTTCATGCTGATTTATATCCCATTGAGAAAACTGAGCTAAGTTTTTTGTTTTTAAGAAAAATGAAAAAACCTAAGTTCGATACCCATTTATAAGTTTATATTAAATGTATTACATCGTATATGTAAATACCACAATAAAGATGATTGTATATGGTATAATAAAAATGCAATTTTCTTTTTATTGTTTGTTTATATCTTCATTATTTGAAGCAATATTTCAATACAATAAAGACATTATTATAGCGCTTTTTATGGTCTAATCGATGGCGTAATCATAAGATTACGTTACGAATATGTTTCGTTTTTTTTTTTTTCGGGACCACCATCAACTTTCTTATTTCTTATAGACGTCATATTGATTTTATTAAGGAAATTTGAAATTGTGGCACTTACAAAAAAAAACGACCATCAGCATTTAAATATACAGAAGGTAAAAAGACCGATGTTCGATAGCCATTTTCTGAGGCTTAACTAGTTATAAATGATTGCAATGATGCAAATATTATGATGTATTATAATTTAATGTAACTCTCAGAAATTATTATTTTCTCTCTCTCTCTCTCTATATATATATATATATATATATATATATTTAAATAATATACAGAAATTATGAATGTATTGTTTTCATTATTTCTATTTATTACCGTTTCTGTTTTATTTTTTATTTGAAAGTAAATTAAAACTGTCTATCCATTTTTTTCCATTGCATGTTCTGAATGTAATATATTTGTTTAATATAATCACTTAGAAATAAGAAAATATAGAGAAATTCAATTCCTTCTTTTATTCTTTTTCTTAAACTGTAACATGCAGAAAGAGGGGAAGCAAAAATTGTTATCAAGTCCTCAGGGAATTTAATTATGTTTTTTCTTTAATTATTTGTCGAGGCTGTTAATTTTTGAAACTTGAACTTCAGTTAGATTTTTAAGTATTTTTTAAGACAAATTTATTTTTTTAAAGTTTGTTTAACTTTAAAACTTTAAAAATGTAAGAAATATGTTTTTTTTATTATAAATTTGATTAACTTTAAAACTTTTAAAATATAAGAAATAGGTTTTTTATATAAATTTGTTTAACTTTAAAACTATAAAAATATAAGAAATATATATGTTTTTTTATTATAAATTTGTTTAACTTTAAAACTTTAAAAGTTTAAGAAATATTTTTTTATTATAAATAGAACGCAAGTCAAAAAGTCAAATAATTTTTATTTAATTTATGTTTTTTTATTTATTTATGCCACAACTATAGAAATCGAATAAACACATTTCTATATATTTTATTTATTAGTTATAAAAATCCAAGTTCACATTTTAGTATACAAAGATTTAAAAAATCACAGCTCCTTGTTTTCACTTGAAAATAAATCAAAATTTGGCAAAAAGGCTGTTGGCCGATAGCCGATTGTCGGTAAATATAATAATTATATTTATTGTTAATTTCTTTCACATTTATATGCATATTGTACTGACAATAAAGATTCTTTATATATATAAATCAAAATTGTTAATTGATTTTTTTTATTCTTTACATTACAAGTTCTGAAAGTAAAATTGTTTAATTTTTATTTGAAAACATGAAATCTTAAAGAGATATATACACACACGTTAATTCAGACTATACAGATAAGTTTAACATAAATAATTACAATACATGTAGGTGTTAGTCTGACTAGGCTATCAACCAAAGTATTCTGCCTTCTCAACGACAATTAATTATATTTCTTGATTTTTTTTTTATTTCTTTCGCAATTTCATAACAATATTTTTTATATTTCTTGAATTTGACGATAAGAAATATTTGTATATATATGAAATAAATATGAATAGATTATTAAAAATCAACCAATAAAATAAATCTAATCTGTGTTTTATTGGTTGATTTTTAATAATCTATTCATATTTATTTCATACCAATGTCTAAATATTAAAACCATTAATTTGTATATATAATTTTTAAAATCAAACTGTGTTCTCTTTTTCTTTGCAGATCAGTGCGGTGCGTGCTTCAATAATAATAAAAATGATCCCATTGACTTAAACAGCGGCCAAAATTAAAATTCCTGCTCATTCCCCGATCGGTCGCCAGTGCGTGCGGTTTAAATAGTCCTTTACGCGGGAAGTGCTCCTTTTATTATTATTTTTTTCTTTCGTTTCGTTCGCACAAATAATAAAATAGTGAGGATGCGGCGTCTATTTTGATCGATGATAACCGACGAGCAATAAGTGCGGATGTTTTGGCAGTGGACCAACTCGTGGTTGTTGCACACCTAGCAGACATGACAACGCGGGAAGTCATCTTGGACGGAGGTTCACCCTGGGGTTTTCGCATGCACGGCGGCGCCGATGTCCATCAACCACTCAGGATTTCTAGAGTGAGTACAATCAATATTGAAAGAAGGCTTGAGAGCAGTTGAAGTGATTTTTCGCGTTTGATTCATGAATGGGTGGCTATTTTTGATTAATGCATTACTCATGATTTAAAATTAGATTTAATATTTATATAAAAGCTTAATTCGAATATTAAATATTCAACAATGTTTCGTAATAATAATAATTTATTGAAATTAAATAGAGAATTTAATTTATTTAAAAAACTGCAATTAAATCAGTAAACTATATATATATAACATCTTTATTTCTGCAGACAATTTTATATACAATAAATTAACAATATAATTCTTATAATATGTTATACGTTGTCCTTAGAAAACGGCAATCGACCATCGGTCTTTCTGCCTAACAGTAAACTATTTTCACATAAAAAATAAAATCATTAAAATACAATTTACAACTATGTTCATTTTCTCATTTATTTTTTTGGTTATGAAAATCGGGAAATTCATTTACGGACTGAGTGGTGGACTCTTTCTAGATTTTGACTAGGAAACTAACGACTAAAAAACCCTCCCGCTTTACCGGGTCATTAGGTTACTATGGTCATTAGATTTCAATAAATCTGATTTTCTAACGTTTAGTAGTGTCAGACATTGCCTAATTTAATTTAAGGAATTCATTTTCTATTAAAGGATTTAGCAGTGTCAGACATTGCCCATTAAAGGATTTAGTAGATTCAGACATTGCCCAATTTAATTTAAAGAATTCATTTTCTATTACTAATAATTTAACTGGTCAGATCTGAATAAATGCACAGACTTTCTGACGTGTATTAAAGGATTTAGTACAGTCAGGCATAGCCCAATTTAACTTAAAGAATTCATTAATTTATTAATTATTTTTATTTTCAAACATTTTTTTATTTAATTTATTTAAAGAATTCATTTTCTATTATTAATAATTTAATTATGAAAAATATTATTTTGAATATAATTAAATTATAATAAACCTATTTATTCGTATCAAAATACTCATACAAAACACAGTTTTATAATATAATATATGAATTATCAACAAAGTTTTGTAAATATTTCCCATTATTTATCATTGCTTAAAAAATAAACATTTAATTCTTCTATATTTTGAATTAAATTCTCTTTTATCCCGTCGTGAAACATTTTTGTGTAATAATTAGCATGTATTTTAATTAACACTGCTTTAATTTAAGTTTAAATTTATGTCGAAAGCACAATTCCATTTATTTTGTTGACCAATTTGATCAACTTAAAATATAAAAAAAATCATTTTTATTATTTTTTTTTTTTTTCACTAAAATATATTTCACGAGCTTGATATGATATTTTTTTATAAAGTTAATATTTTATAGGGAGGGTTATCTTTTTTTATCAATAAACCAATGTACTTGACCTTTAATGTGTTTTCCCGTGGGTACAATCAATGTCAGATCGGTTTTAGTCCGGAAATAATTTTACGCTTACTTGGCTCACATGCGGACTTCATACAAAACTAATCATAACAATAATTACTGGTGGATGCACATGCACACTTCGCTAGCTGTCTGGATTAAGAAAAAAAAAAAATAATAATTTGATTAAATATAATGGAAAAAAAATCCACTTTCAGACGTTTTACTTTTTCTATTGTTTAATATAACATAAGATAATTCGTGTAAAATTTGGCAGAATATTCATGAAACAGTATTATTTTTGTATTAAAAAAATATTTTGTCTTCTTTATATGCATGCTTTCAGGAGTCAATTTTAGTGTTAATGTCATGTACCTTATCAAAATGTGTTAATCTTCAATTGCTTTCGAATTATATTCAATTTTTGCCAGTTTAGAAATATTAAAATAACTGAATTATTTGAAATAACAGCCAACTATAATTTGCATTTGAAAAAAAAAAAAAAACTTTATATTATATCTCAGCAATTTGAAACTTAAGGCAACATTAGTTTAATCTACTAGAAAAAAGTAAAGAATCTTTGTATTGCAAGTAGATATCTTCTCAAATAAAGACATTATCCTAATATTTCTAAATTGACAAAATTTGATGTTTAACGTATAACTCGAAAACAATTGAAGCTAGACAAATTTTGTTAAAGTACATAACATTAGCACAAAAATTGACCCTTGTAACCATTTATTGGGTTTTCTCTATCTTTAATACTTGAAGAAATCATCGAAAATAGAACACTACCCCTGTACTTTAATTTTCTCTAATTGAACAATATAGGATGAGGTAATTCCAACAAAACACTATTATGTACTTTAAAGCGCAGAAAATTGTTTATTTTATTAAAATGTGTAATTTCAAATCTTGTTGTGGAAATTATGTTAAATATACAATAGTGGGCGTGGTTTATAATGACATCAATGTGTGTGATGCCACGCCCACTAATATTGAAATAGGCCACGCCTACTATCGTGTAAAACTAATTCCTCTTATAATACATTCATCATATAATATTTTCAATGAAGAAACATAAATATAAGATATCATTTAATAAACATTAGGCGGGCAGAAAGACTTTTGGTCGATAGCCCTTACTCAAGTAAAGTAAAGTTTCTACATACATATCATATGTTGTATATAATATTCATAATAAATTAAAGACAACGCAAGGGCCACCTTTTGCTTAATTTCAAGTGGCATAATATAATTACATGTAAATTCTTAAGTAATAAAGAATTGTTAGTAGTAAAGATTAAGCAAAACATGGCGCTTGTGCAATTTTTCTAATTATATATATATATATATATATATATAAATCTTTATTTCTCAGAGATACATTAAATTACATTACAATATTTACAAGATTACAATCATAAACATCTAGTAAAGCCTCAGAAAATGGCTATCGATCATCGGTCTTTCTGCCTACCAATTATAATAAACCGTAAGATTTATTAACATATTCAGCCACCATTCATCTAGCGTATGGATAAATTGTGATGGCCATTTCGGTTTTTCGACGATGCCACATGAAATTAGGTGTAATATGGCGCTTGGCGTCATCTTTCATTTATTATGATTAAACCAAAAGATGTCGTTTATGGTTTATATATAACATCTTTATTTCTGCCGAAGACAATTTTATATACAATAAATTAACAATATAATTCTTATAATATGTTATACGTTATCCTTAGAAAACGGCTATCGACCATCGGTCTTTCTGCCTGTCCTTGTCCAGTTCTTGTCTTGTTATCTAAAGGTAGTTTATTTTATTTAATATTATCAAATTCGTTTTCATATTTAATTATTTACTTGTAATTCATTTGAATTAAACAGACCCTAGTTTAATTCTAATAAATTACAACTTACCTATCCAAACCCTCGCAGCGCATCAGTGATTAATAAACATATTGATATTAAAAGCAAACAAGTTATTACAGCGCAAATAAAACGCAGTTATAAAGTGCTTATTTGCCCGGTATTACTCCCCCGTAGCGCGGAGTTATTGCCATTGGGGAAATTTTATAAGCTCCGAAGTGGAAAGGTAATAGGGTTTCAGATCGATGTATATTTGATTCGAGTCCACTTATATCATAATGCGCTCGAAATTGAAAAGTTATACGAAACCGAATATACATAATAGCGAATGCATATAAATTAAAGTCGGAAATGTATTTTTTTTTTTCAATTTGTTTTATTTTGTGCATTTTTTCTTTTTCTTTTGAAAGTTAACAAAATAAACCACTTGTTTTGTGTAATCGTGCCTTTTTTTGGGCGGCCATTACCACAGAAACGGAAACCGAATATACATAATAGCGAATGAATATAAATTAAAGTCGGAAATGTATTTTTTTTTAAATTTGTTTTATTTTGTGCATTTTTTTTTTTCTTTTGAAAGTTAAGAAAATAAACCACTTGTTTTGTGTAATCGTGCCTTTTTTGGGCGGCTATTACCACAGAAACGGAAACCGAATATACATAATAGCGAATGCATATAAATTAAATTCTAATTTTTTTTTATTTGCTTTATTTTTTGGATTTTTTTATAGATTTTATTAATTTGTCTAACAAAGTAGCGCGCTTGATTTGTACAATCGAGCCTTTTCTGGGCGGCCATTACCACAGAGTGGGCACTTCCAAGTCGTGAATTTAATTGCACTTCAACAATTGTTCTAATTGGTTAATCATCCGGCGACCTAGATAGCAGTAAATGGGGAATTATATCAGTTAATCCATGTGGAGATTATTTCAAGGAGGTAAATAATGAAACATTCTTAAATTCATTTTATAAGAAATTTTTCTTCAAATTTTTAGAAAAAAAAATAATTCTTGGATCTTAGAGGCTTTCACTTCGTAGTACATTTTCAATTTTGATGTAAAGAAAACACTTAACTTTTTTATACCACTTTTATTTTATTTTATTTTATTTTATTTTATCGACTAGTGGTATAAAAAAGTTAAGTGTTTTCTTTATATCAAAAACGGAAAAATAATAGTGATCTCAGATAATTATAGCTATTAATATTAATAATAATACAAATTGGCAATTCGTTAATTAATTTTGGATGAATGTAAAGAAAAATCCAATTTATTTCATGCAAAATATATTCAAATACGAATTTAAATTTTCAAGGTTCTCGTGCAACATTACAAAGAGGGTGAATTGAAAAAAATTCAATGTAGAATGTTTCAATGTCTGAATGTTCTACATAATTTAGATTAATTAAGTATAAATGGAAAAGAAACATCTCTGATGGGATTTCAACCCGTATGCTCCGATTTCTAGCCGAGTGTGTTACCAACACCATAGAGACATGTCGATAGCTAATTAACAGAAATAAATTAATTTTGTAAATTAAATATATATATTTTTTTCATATTATAAGGAACAGAAATAATACACAAAATATTTCTTAATATTTACACAAACATAATTTATACAAACAAGGAATGATGTCATTAAATTTGTCCGAAAACAAAGAGCAATCTGTGTATAATTTTAACCAGCATGTTTATACACACGTGCATGCTAACTAGTAGCAAGTGTGAATTGATACAAGACATTAATAAATCATTATTGCATAAAAGGGAACGTGCTTACAGTTGCGCTCGTTTAATCTCAACAATTTATCGTCGGTTGGAGCAAATTACATAATTTATGCACGGGGTATTTTAGAAATGTAATCAAGGCTTGTTATTTATAAATAAATGAAATTTTATTTGTGCTCTTGAGTCATACATACATCTCTATGTATACTCTGTTAAATGTCTGTTATTAATTATTATTTTTATTCGAATATTTTAGTAAAATCGTTGTCGATGCCACATGAAATTAGGTAAAAGATGGCGCTTGCGTCGTCTTCCATTTATTATGATTCATTCGAATAATTTAAATGATATGATTATTTCAACAATTTATCAGTTCCTCTCTTAAATTTTAATTTATAGCGTTATGACAAAATGTACTGAAAAGTGGACGGAAATATATAAAATAATAACAGTTTATTATGAATCATAATAAATGGAAGACGACGCAAGCACCATCTTTTGTCTAATATTTTCGTTGAACGTTCAACCACCTTCATAAAGCCATTGCACATGGAACACATTAGTCTGATGAGGTTCGAAAAACCGAAATGACTATCACTAGTTATCCA
This sequence comes from Philonthus spinipes, assembly GCA_963082785.1. Classification (NCBI taxonomy): domain Eukaryota; kingdom Metazoa; phylum Arthropoda; class Insecta; order Coleoptera; family Staphylinidae; genus Philonthus; species Philonthus spinipes. Next base: position 2,705,644 of record OY720300.1, read on the forward strand.
TATACTAGATGAATGGTGGCTGAATATTTTATTAAATGAACAATGAAATGAAAAATAGTAGAAATAGCATATTTGTATATTGAAGGAATTTTATTATGCGGTTTTAATTATATGAGCTATTTCGTGATTTTTGGCAAACTTTTGGTAAAAAGAGTTGAAGACTGTCAGAGAAGGGGTCGAATGAAAAAAAAAAACAACCTTTTCAGGATTTAATCCGCTTTTTTTTTCATTATTTTAGTACAAAACGATTTATTTTGAGCAATTCATACGTTTCGACAACCTTAGCATGTAATTACTAAAAAAAAAGCATGTAATTACTAAAAAAGTAAACAATTCAAGTTATACAAAATATAAAATATTTTATTTATTAAACTTGTATTTCTACTTTCATTTCTGTTTACCCAAACCACCTTAAACTTTCATTATGCTAAATATCTAGATTTATTTTTTTTTTATTTTATTTAAAATTTTATCTTAATCAATTCAAACGTTGGCAATTTAAATAATGAATATTTATAGCAACGTGAAACTATCAATTTCCCGCCAATTTATTATACATGCAAACAAACCGGCGCGTCTGTCCGTCCGCCCGTCAGTCTGTCTCTATGACATAATGTTTCAGCGGCTCGCATGCACAGAAAATATTATAATTATACCTGATTCGGAATTTGGGTTAATTGATCCAATAATAGCCCGGATTTTATAACATTTTAATGGAATCGATATGTTCGCGCTAAAGTTCACTTTCGCGTGAGTATTTATGGCCGGCTAATCAATCACTATTAACTGAAATCATTAGATGGTTTGTGTTTATGAGAATTTATCGGTTGGTTTATGTTTTGTAGAAATTATCGAAACTCGTCGGTGATTTCTGTTGAATATAAACCGGACGATTATTTATTGAAATTAGTTCACAAATTATACTCTTCACTTTTTCATTTACAGTTTTCATAGCCCATTTTTTGTAAAATGGTTTATCCGTTAATTAAGATTTATTTATTTGATATTTCCCATCTCATTCATATTACATAAATGTATTTTTTTATCTATATTTATTTATTATCACTTGAAGATAGGAATAAGCCGGTTGCATATTGTTTTCACTACGAATTGTTTGGGATTGAGAAATAATTATTTTGATACGTATTATATATATATATAAATCTTTATTGGCAGATTATTGTTAACAAAGTAATACTAATAAATAATACGTATTATTTATGTATCTTGCCGTAATTCGTGATTGGAAATTTACCTTTTTTATACACATATTTTGTTGTTTTCAGTGTTTCACACTTTTCTTGTAAATTTTTAATATGTAATTATGTAATTTGGAAATGGATATTCCGCTGATAAAGTGATATTGAAAATTGAGATGAAATATTGTTGGTTTTTACAATTTTTCTAAGGCGCTCAAGAATATCCAGAAGAGATGCATGTAAGAGAAATTTTGCCGGCATTTTCTGTGAATATAATGCTAAAAACCTGGACACCACTTGGACTTGGTCTACGTACATGGTTCTGAAACTTTGAAAGTCGCCAATTAAAAATTCAATAAACAACACTTTCACTTCCATTATTGTTAAATGGTTTGTTATTAGTGAAAAAAATATATTGTCTTTATTTACATATTTAGTAACATTTTATTCTTCTACTCATTTTTAACAATCTTTCTTTCATCCCTGAATTTTTAGCATCAACAGTGATTTAAGGGATGTGACTTATCGCCTGGTTCTTGGTTCTATGTTCGATTTTTGACAATCGCCCCCTGAAAATAAAAACTGTAACTCATAGGTTCACTGAGTTTTGAAGGGCGTTACCAGAGGAGTAATGCTCTCTTATTGTAGAGAAGTGGAAAAGAGGAGAACCATCTTTGGATGTGCAGGAAGTTATCTAGGACATTGATTAGATGGAAGGGAATTCTAAGGGAGTCAAATTTATATAGCGGGCATGTGTGCCTGTACCTTTTGAATGTCTAGAAACCATTTAGAACGAGGCAATAAATCAATAAATTTTGACAATCGCCAAATTTTGATATAGAACGAGGCAATAAGTCAACGAGCATATCCTTAAATCACGGTTGTTACTAAAAATTCAAGGATTCCTAAAATAGAAAATTAAAACTGAAATTTATAGTTATATGAAGTTTTGAGGGTCTTTACTATGATGGGTAACCGAACAATAGATCTTACAGGTCGCAGTTCACCTGAGGCTAACTTACGTCTCACTAGCCCCGTATAACCTATGATGGGTAATGTACCTGTAAAGTAAATATTTCTAAAACTTGATCCACTAGTATTTGTTTCACATGTTATGAGTGATTCGAAATTTGGTGTAACAATCATACTTTTCCTTCATTTAAATGCATCTTCTGGTATCCCCCAAGGATCAGTTTTGGCTTAAATAATCGAGTTGGTTTTCGAATAATTGTATTGATCAGGCGGAAAAATATATGCTTTACCGCTTGATAAAGCGCTGCAGTTCCCTAAACGCACCCATTCATTCCGTTTTCTCGTGTTTTAGGAACTGTGTAAGTTGTCGGTCCGTTCCAACAAAAGCAGCTAAAACATCATCGACGTATCGATACCACCAATAGTTTTTGTTTGGGATTATTTTTAAGATATTTACCCAACTTGAGGCCTCGACCACCCCCTCTTACCTTTAAAATATGGTGGTTTTAGAGGGAGGTAGAAAAAGCCTTAACATGGTATTTTTGTTTAAAATATGAAGTTTTCTAAAGTATATTCATGTAAATTTTTTGATAAATAAGTTTTTTTAATTAATGGTTTTTAATATTTAGACATTGGTAGTTCATATTGCAGGAAATAAATATGAATAAATTATTAAAAATCAACCAATAAAACACAGATTAGATTGAATAACTTTAAATTCTCGACTAGTTTCGGGTTATTAGCCCATTTTCAAGAGAATTTAAAATTTGTTTTATTAAAATTTCTATGGATTAATGGATTTGATTAATTAATTGATTTTTTAATTTTTATTTTAATTTAATTGTGGGGCAGGCAAAATATTTAAATTTAAAGTTATTCAATCTAATCTGTGTTTTATTGGTTGATTTTTAAGTTTTTTTAAATTGTTGCCAATAAACTGTTAATCATTTTTCTCTACACCAAAACGTTTCATTCAGTGGAATTACTGAATTAAACCTATCGCCACTAAACATCAACTGTCATTAGGAATTAATTATCACAGTCATTATCTGTTGCAAAAATTTCAGTACAGATTTCATCGTCAGTACTCAAAATGCACATATTTGTGTGCACGTATATTGTTATTCTAAATTAACAATAAATAAACCGGTCGGAATTCCAGTGAATAGATAAACGTGGTTTATTAATCCAGATAACATTGTGTAAATGCAGGTTAAACCGTCAATTATGTTCCTCAGATAACTGCTAAGTGCGTTCGTAATTTTCAATTATGCAAATCCGGGACGTGTTAATTACTTTGATATTCCTCGCGTAAACATAAACACGGAAAACGGGCACACAGTAACGCTTTACGATTCCCGTAAAATAATAATTACGGGGGGGAATAATAACTGACGGCCGATGAAATATCGACCCATCGCGTATTATCGCAGCGCGTACATTGCCTTCGCCGTTTGAAAAATTCAGAAGCTCGGTTTAATGGATTGAAAGCATGTGTTGCGTTTTTTAATATAAAGTTGATTTTAAAATGTAGTTCGCAAAACACATTCAATAATTATTATTGTATATTACGTTTTTTTTAAATACGTTAAATGATGAAAAATAAAGTTATCTATTTGTATGAGCTTATTGTGAAAACTTCTTTGATTTACTTTTTACATTAATTTCTTACTTATCTTCTAAATTAAACCCCCTTCTTACCCCTACCTAAATACCAATTACCAAAAATACAGAAAAAAAAGGAGAAACAAACAAGGACAGAGAGACCTAAATCCCAATTACCATATATACAGAAAAAAAGGAGAAACAAACAAAGAGAGAGAGACCTATTTGGGAATATATAAATAAGAAAAATTTCTGGCAATGATCAATAAAATTCGATCAAACCTTTTTTCCAACTGCATTTTAGGTTAGCAGTTGGAAAAAGGGATTGGTCGAATTTTATTGATCATTGACAGAAATTTTCCTTATTTAATTTCATTGTAATATAGACAATGTCAGGGATTAATCCATCTTATAAAAAGGATTGTAAGGGCTTCATCATGAAGCATCGGAACTTCACAAGGAATGCAGTGCTTTTAATATATATATGTATATATAGACAATGTATTATTCTTCTCAGATAATAAAGATTTATTAGTAAAAATAATTATGAAAAATAATGAAAATTTTCTATTTTTATTCAGGATGATTTAATTGAAACTAAAACACTTGGTTTGTTTCACTTAACAAACCAAGTGTTTTAATTTCAATTAAATCATCCTGAATTAATTCAAAAATGTTTCACCACGGGTTAAGTGAGTAATTAATTAAACATTCTATTTTTATATTTTTCATAATTATTTTTTATTATTGAACGACTTCCTTACATTCTTGCAATTACATTTATGAAAAATAATCAAAATAGTGATCAATAGATTCATTTAGGGCAAAAAGTACAACCAATTAGAAATTAATTATAAACATAATAAAAATACATGGAGCCATTTTGGACAAGAGTGCAAGAAAATTGTTCAATAATGAAAAGCCCTCGTTATTGTAAAATCTATAACATCAATAACTATCATTCTCCAAAAATTTATTGCACACACCAAAACAATTTAAAATGTATGTACCGATCCGCGCCAGGTACAAAAAATCTTATCTCAGGAATGCGTTCGCAGAGCGAGTCATGATTTTTTTTTTCTTGCGATAATTGCGCTGGCAGATTTCAATCCATTTCCAATCCGAAATCGAACGGTGTGGTGTGTTCAATACTCACGCTTATTTTTACCATTTAAAATTATTGATGAACAAAAATGTGTTTTTTGTTTGTTTGTAACAAAATCAACAAGTGATACAAGTGATAATTGGTGAGTGATAGAAGTGAGACAATTTGTGTATGTTTTCGAGGATTTTGATTCAAGAGGAATGCATTTTCAGTTACTTTTTTAATAAGGTATGTCATGAGCTATATATATATATATTAAACATGGATGAACTACTTTGTCATTACGTGGAAATCAATATTGTTTCCATTTATAATTTTATTATGATATACATATAATTACATTTCTTCGATTTTCAATTTAAACACACAAAATATTTTTCTTAAATAGTAACAAATGATTTTAATCAAACAGTAACTCTAATCTTAATAAAACTAGCGCTTTATTTTTACCTGATTTAGATTTATCATAATCCTTTAATGCAAGTTTAGAGCGTATCTAGTAAACTAGGATTTACTTGAAAAAAAAAAAAAAATATCATAAAATTTTTGGCGATTTACACTAAATCTAAATAAACATAGATTTAGTGTAAATCCTATTTTACGCCAAAAATTATGTTTTTTTTTTTTCAGGTAAATCCTAGTTTCCTAGATACGCTCTAAAAAATCACAAAATTTTGGGCGTAAAATAGGATTTACACTAAATCTAAATAAACATAGATTTAGTGTAAATCCTATTTCACAAAATTTTAGGCGTAAAATAAGATTTACACTAAATTTATGTATATTTAGATTTAATGTAAATCCTATTTTACGCCAAAAATGTTGTGATTTTTTCCAGGTAAATCTTAGTTTACTGGATACGCTCTAAACTAGCAACAAAGAATTATGATAAATCTAAATCTTGTAAAAATAAAACGCAAGTTTTATTAAGATTAGAGTTACTGTTTGCTTAAAATCAATTGTTATTATTTAAGAAAAATATTTTGTTTTCTATCTAAGGACGTCAAGATCCTAAATGGCGGCCATAGAAAAAAAGACGCACTACAAACTGTCACTTTAATTATCCTTCCAATGCATTCGCGATTTAAGCAAATATTTCCATTAATTTTTAAATTCCAACAGTTTTTTTTTTTTTTTGGAAATCAGACTACCATTTTGAAAAGTTATTTTTTTGATCTACTCAAAAGTGTTAAAATCAAATATGATTGCCATAAGAAATAAAAAAAATGAATATCGTAACTCAATTTAATTTAATTAATTTAAATAACTGTGACCAAATGAGTAAATACCCTTTAGTTTTTCCCCTGGTAGGATCATTTTGTAATTATTTCTTGTAATATGAGATCTAACATTTTTTGTTAATTTACTTGGTGAAAAATAAATAAATAAATAAAGACTTTTTTCTATTTACATTTTTATTTAATTTATATAAATAACTGTGACCAAGTGAATGAATACTCTTTTCTATTTACTACAGAAAATATTTCTCCATTCGTTAAATAAGAAATTAAATACATCATTTTCCTTGCCTTTTTTCCATCGCCATTCAATTCGCGTTTGAATGGAGCATGTCTGTATAAGCAAACAAATTCCAAATTACAATTTCTTGGAATTAGATATGTACGTATTCTGTTATATTTACGCTATCGAGTGTGTGTGTTTTCAGGAAATGGCACGGCATCGGAATCATCGATGCAAGCCGCACGAAACACTAATTAAAATTCCAACGGTGATGTAATTAATTCGCAACATCGTGCCTCCACGATAAGAAAATATTTGTCTTTGCTCTCTAGATTGAGTAATCGCCCGGTGTGACTATATTTAATTAATCTTTGCATATACCAATAGTTACACAAATATATAAACAAAAAATGATTAAATAACATAAGTATTTCTTAAAATTTAAATTAAATAATACAATTTAATAAAAAAAAATGGACGACATTAGCGATCAAAACCTTTTTGACACAGCAACTGACAAGGACAGACGCCTACAAAATCAGGCGGAAAGACCAACAGTCGATAGCCAATTGGCAGAAAATTTATTTTTATTTTAGTTATTTATTGTGTTTATTAATCATTATTACTTTGTTAAAAATAATCTGCCAATAAAGATTTTTATATATATATATAAAAAAATATATATTCAAAACGCACATTAAAACAACTACTTCTCGAGCAAATATCCCAGAATTGTTTTAAATGTGCATTTGCTTAAAGTGCTTACGTAATGTAATAAAAATGTCACAGAGCTAATTTATTTTAAATCATTTTTATTTAAATAACTGTGACCAAATGAATGAATACACTTTTCTATTTAAATTACAATGAAATTGAAGAAGGAAAATTTCTGGCAATGATCAATAAAATCCGATCAACCCTTCTTTTTATTATTATTTGTTGTTTCCTTTCATTAAATAATTTCGACTCAAACCGTTGCAATTCTAAAACCATTCAGTTTGAAAATATAGAGGGTTATCTTCAAACTGAATGGTTTTAGAATTGCAACGGTTTGAGTCGAAATTATTTAATGAAAGGAAACAGCAAATAATAATAAAAAGAAGGGTTGATCGAATTTTATTGATCATTGCCAGAAATTTTCTTTCTTCAATTTCATTGTAATTTAAATACAATACAAATACAATTGATTAATAATTAATTATTTTTATTTAATTTATTTTAAATAACTGTAATCATGTGAATAAATACTTTTTTCTTTTATCACATGAATTCTATTAATATTCTGTATCCACAAAAAAAATATCGTATTTCGAACTGAATGGTTTTTGGCCAATATGCAAATTCCTTTAATGCGATTCAGAAACGTTTTTTTTTTTTAAGAAAATGTTAAAAGGCTTCATAGTATTCACACAAAAATGGTATTAGCTGTGTCCCATTGAGAATTCAATTCTCTCCATATGCACGTAACGTAATGCCAAGGCCATCAACTTCATAAATTATTTACAGCATATAATATCAATGTCTGCTTGTTATTTTATGCGTACTATTAGACTGATCAGTATGCAAATAAACTATGCAACTAATAGTATGATTATAACAAATAATATATTTGATTTTTTTTCAGTAAATATATTACAAAAAATTATTATTACTATCGGTGAACAGTTAATTTTTTGTTTCTTTTCGAAATTTTTACTAATTATATTATTCTTACATAAAGAGTCCCCATGGTAATTCGAAATTATATATAAATATATTTTTTATTTTTACATTAGAATAATAATCGCAATACGCAAAAGAATGTAAAATGAATTATTTCCAATGACTTCAATAAACAGTTCGAAGAATTCATGAAATAAATCAAGGACAATATAACAATAATCACGAATCATACAATAAACACAAGCAGAAATGAGCAAATAAAATACAAACGATCAAAATCTAGTCAAAAAACACCAATATATAAGCTGGTAATTTAATAAAGCACTAACGAATTTGTATATTGAGTTAGGCTTCAAAATATTTTGTTTTTACAAATTGTATATTCCCTTTACGTGTTTCCCCCTGTATATTGAATATTAACAAACGGGATGTATGCTTTCTCCATTCATTATAACTCTATATTACGAGTGTATTTTGTAAATGTAATAATACATGATCTTTATTGACAAACACAATACAACATCTACATATAACATAAAATATTACAATATACATTGTAATGGTGGGCCAATTGGCTATCAATCAATGGTTTCTCCATCTGGATTTTGTATTTTCGTCATTGTAAAGATATACGTATAAATTATTTAAAACGCACATTAAAACAACTACTTCTCGGGCAAATATCCTCGATGAAGTGGTTGTTTTAATATGATATGATGATAGTTAACTGTGTGCGTAAAAAACTCTGTAATGTTTTAAAATTGTACAAAATCGAAGATCTAAGATTTTTACCAATTCATGTTTGTTTTGAATAATTCGTTAATATTTTCACTGCAACGATATCCTTAATTTTCTATTAGCTGATTCTAGATCATACATTTCTATTAAATTTGTATTGTAATGCATTCAATAGAAATTTATACTCTAGAATCAGCTCATAGCTTTAATCTTCTATGGGCTGATTCTATAGTAGAGTTGTTTTAATATGATACGATGATAGTTAACAGTATGTGTAAAAAATTCTGTAATATTTTAAAATTGTACAAAATCGAAAATCTAAGATTTTTAGCAATTCATGTTTGTTTTGAATAATTCGTTAATATTTTCACTGCAATGATATCCTTAATTTTCTATTAGCTGATTCTAGAGCATACATTTCTATTAAATTTGTATTTTAATGCATTCAATAGAAATTTATACTCTAGAATCAGCTCATAGCTTTAATCTTCTATGAGCTGATTCTAGAGTATAAATTTCTATTGAATGCATTAAATTACAAATTCAATAGAAATGTATGATTTCGTTCGTGATATGAACAGAATACCTTATTGAAGTTTGCTATATATAAATGAATAATAGGCTGAGAGAATAGTACTTTTTGGGACGTGTCTAGATAAACTCTCTTTAGGTAGATATTTCGGAAAACTTTTGCCTCCTGATGTTTACTTTGACCAGACCAGTTTATTTTAGAATCCAGATGTAATCTCCCCCCCCCCCCCCAAAAAAAAAAAATAGATTCATCAGTGGAAGTAATAAATTCAGAATATCTACTTTTTTTCTTTATCTTATTATTTTTTTATTATCACAGCATTTATAGTGAAGATCGTCAGATGCCAGACAGTACACTTTTCAGATGTCTGAAGTAATAGCAATAAAAATAAATGCACACAATACTTAGAGTTAAAAATACAATGTTTTATTTGGTGACAAAATAGAAAGACTGTTATTCCTTATTTCACTTTTTATATTATTATTATTTAAAAAGTGAAGTAAGGAATAACAGTCTTTCTATTTTGTGATCAATCACTTCACGTAAACTCGAAAATATACAGTTTTTATTTGGTGAAAATTGATTATTAGTTGATGTAAAATTTCAAACGCTGAAAAATATTTGTTTATAAAGAATTTGCTATTTTAAATGCCTTGCTATAATTACAGCTTAATGACATTTATTTATAATGCAATGTAGGTGGGTAAATCCGAAAGCTATATTAGATTATATAAAAAAATCTATTGTAGCTAGCTGAATTACTGATGAGAAGCTAGCCACGGATTTTCTGGCTATTTATGTAACTTTCTTTCTTTACGGAATTTTTTTTTCTTACAAAATTTTAAATCAGAAATATTTAAATTACTTATCCAAAATTATATTTCGGTTTCCACTATTAAGACAACATTTTTTTTTAAATTTCAATACTCAAATTTGCCCGAACAAATTTTCGATTTTGTTTTAATTGTTTATATAAAGTGTTGTTATAAATAACAAGCAATAGCCTCCGCGTTATATGTTTTTGAAATATATATATTTTTTTGAAACAATAATAATAATCTTTATAAACCGCGTGGCGCCCATTCTGACACCGAGTTGTGTTTTTTGAACGTACGTATCATTGCTAATGACTGTTGCTTAAGGGTCAGACGGTATTTGAAAAAAAAAAAACACTATTACACTTTCCTCGAAAGAATTTGAATGAACACCAACAATACTTAAATTATTATCTCAAATTGGGAATAATAGGGTGAGTAATTTTTAGAGGGCGTCAATAGTCAAAGGTACGGTAATAATATACAGCAAAAAATAATAAATAAATATTAAAAATTACAAAATCAAATGTATATTTTATATCTGTTAATTGGTTATCGAGCAATGGACTTTCCGCCTTTTTGGAAATATTTTTTTAGAAATTCAAATAAAAAAATTGAAAAGTCGTTCATGAAAATTTGAATAATACATTTTTTAATAGTGGAAGCCAAAAATTTTAATTTTAGAAACCTAATTTGAATCTTGCTGATTTAATATTATGTGAGATTTTATTGGAGAAAGAGTGTTATAAAAATGGTGGATGCGCCGGGTCACAAAATCCCTGGCTAACTTCTCATTTGTAGATTAACTGTCCTTACGATTCCCACAAATGAGTAATGACGCGAATTTTTTTTTTTAATTTTAAACATTTTATTATTTGGCCCCCTTATTTCCTTTATGTTGTGTAATTATTTTTTATATTAGACTTTATTTTGTAGGAATATTCATTTATTTCGTGATTATATAAACAGAAAAATAAATAAAGAGGAAATAATAATCACTCTTAACAAAACCGTACATTCTGTTTTTAACCCTTTCAAAACGTCGGAACACCGTGATTGAGCACGCACTAAAACGGTGGCGAAATAATATATATATATATATATAAACATCTTTATTGTGACATCAATTCAATATATGGTACAATGTAATACATTCTTAGTTATATATATATATATATATATATATATATATAATTATCTTTATTGTGGTATTTACATATACACACATTATACAATATATTTAATATATACTTACAAATGGCTATCAACCGTAGGTCTTTTAAGCTAGACGAAATAATAAAAATAAACTTTTTTTAAATAATAATAGACCCAAAAAAATAGTACAACTGGGCACATTCATATAATTAGATAACTATTTTCAATTGGCGACTAGAACAATAAAATTTAAAAATTCAGGTAGAACCCCGATTATTTCTGGCTAATGACTGAGAAAATGAAAAATATAATAATAAACAATATTAACGGGAATTCACCATTTAACAAAATAGCTTCGCAAGAGTTAAATATCATAATAAAACTAACTCGCTCAGAGACACATTCTCGTAACAGCAACAAAAAATTAACCCGCAACACAACCACAAAGGACGCAAAAGAGGGAAACTACAGGAAGCCGGTTTTGCACTTTGCAAAGTTCACGCAAGTGGATGAAAATTAAAAAAAGAGAAGATGATGATAACAAAGGCGCGTAAAAGGTCGCGTGTAATAAGCCGTTGTGTTTCTATTTTTTTTTTATCTCCTTTCTTTTTTTTTGGAAAAGCTCGCACACCGCAGGAAAAACAAGGAAATGTGAGGATTGTCTCTTTTGTATCGATTTTGTTTATATACTTTTTTTTTTTGTTCGTGGTGTTGCGAATTTTTCCGGGGCAGCGAAAAAGAAGTAATATCGGGGTGTGTTTGTATGAAAATTCTCGGAGGGAAATCGCTTCGGATACGTGACAGTAAATGAAAGCGAAAGAAACGGGAAAAAAGAAAGGGAGAGAGAAGGAAAGAAACAAGGATAAAAAGGATTTCAGATGTGACAGTTCAATATTGTCCTCTGTAATTCTGTTTATGTGCTTTTGACAAACAAACACATATTTGAATCGTTTTAAAACTGAATGCGTTTATTGAGGAATTGTAAATTATGTGAGTGCATTTTATATACAGTGCTTTATAGATGAATTCTATAAAATCATCAGAAAAATGTTCTAACATGTCGATTTTTAAATTACTATCCTGGTATACACTTTTCAGCCCACCCACCCATTCGCCCACCGCGATTTAATAACACCAACTTTGAAAATTCAAGTAGCAAAATAGCACTTGCGATACCTCAATTGACAGATTTTTTTCATTCTGAATACGTGAAAAAAAATTTAAAAAAATCAATTTTGGTATCACAAAGGGGTATTTTGTTGTTTAAACAAAATACCCTTTTGTGATACCAAAATTGATTTTTTTTATATCATCTTTATTTATTGAATGGTTGTTTTCTCGTATTCAGAATGAAAAAAAAAAATCAATTTTGGTATCACAAAAGGGTATTTTGTTTAAACAACAAAATACCCCTTTTTTTTTTCATTCTGAATACGAGAAAACAACCATTCAATAAATAAAGATGATATAAAAAAAATCAATTTTGGTATTTTTGTTTTTTGTTGTTTAAACAAAATACCCTTTTGTGATACCAAAATTGATTTTTTTTTCATTCTGAATACGAGAAAACAACCATTCAATAAATAAAGATGATATATACAAAAATGTATTCAAAGAAAGGCGACAATATTCGAGTAGGCGTTTGAAGGGAGCATAGCAATATCGTTAAAACAATTGCAACTTGTTTTTACTTTTGTTATAAACTATATTAAATACAATGTCTAATCTACATTCCATCCTTAAATTAATTTTAAACAATACATAAAAGACGAATTTAAAATATATTGTATGAAATAAATATGAATAAATTATTAAAAATCAACCAATAAAACACAGATTAGATTGAATAACATTAAATTCTCGACTAGTTTCGGGTTATTAGCCCATTTTCAAGAGAATTTAAAATTTGTTTTATTAAAATTTCTATGGATATTTACATTAATGGATATTGATTTATTAATTTTAATTTTAATTTAATTCATATTTATTTCATACAATATGAACTACCAATGTCTAAATATTAAAACCATTAATTAAAATAAATTAATAGTGTATATACTTTAAATTCGTCTTTTATGTATTGTGATGTGATGTGATGTGATGTAGCGTGATGTAGCCCTCGTAATGTTAAAATTGTCCCTAATGAAAATGTTTATGTGAAAAAATTGATACGTTTAATTCAACCTATTTAACTGGAAAGACACAAACTCTGTTTCTATTAATTATCAAAACAAACTAACAAAACAACATTGTTTGTTTGACAGAAATGTGAAATGCATGTACGCTATATATAAATACGTATTAACTGAAATTAATTACACATAAACAAGAATACGCTATTATAAAAGTCATTAAACACCAACAAAAAAGTAAACACGACGCAAACTTTGAAAGGCAAACTTCCGGTCGTCCGCTACGTATTATCAATCTCGCCGGCAGGGATGTTTTGTTCGGCATTTCCTCATAAGAACTCTAAAGGGTGTCGTTAACCCGACCGCATCGATTTCCCCCCCCCCCCTTTTTTTTATTTAGTTTTTTTTAATACGAGATTTACTTTTCGTGTAAATAAGTACGGAACAAAAAGTTGAATATGTTTAGCATGAGAAATGAAAGGAATCCAGCGGAGATTCACGGAACACTTCATTAACATTCGGTTTAATCCGGGGGGTGGAAATTTAATAAAAGGGCAAGAGCGCCATTCCTGGAACAGCAGTAAAAAGTTTTTTTTTTGTATGGCGCGGCCCACGGGGCTCGAAATTCTCAACTAATAAAATTTAATTAAGGAAGGCGAAATAAAAGGACGGAGGGCTGTTTATTAATAGATATAAAGCAATGAGTAAAATGAAAGGGGCGTTTGGTTTGTTGATATAAATTAAAATTAATCTTCTGCGCGATAAAATTAAGGACAATAAATATTTTATGTTGAATTTTGTAGTTAGAAAAATATTTCATTATACCGTAATTTTATAAACTCGAATTTTATCTAAATTACATAGATAATATTAAGGCCTCAAGTACCTGCCCGACGGCTCACCCCCGTCTAAAGGTGGAAGGGGGTGATTATAGACCACAAGGGTTGTGAATTCACACAAACAACCAGATTGATTTTAGCTCTCTAAGTGTAAACTTGTATTGGCAAGATTGTATTTTTTGAGTTATAAAAGAAAATAATGAGTGTTGAAACGACTACAGTTTTATTAGTTGATCCATCTCGATGTTTTTTTTTTTTTTTTTTTTCGACAATCCACTACTCACCATTATCAGAGCTAACAGATAATTTTACTAAATAAAACACTGCTTCGAAACTATAGTCCCTAAAATAAAATAACAAGTTACACAAACAAAGTGAAAAAGTGTTTTATTTAATAAACTCAAAATGTATAACCAAGTGAAAGCCTTAACAATCAACAAATTAGATAACTTTACGTTTCATGGGCGTAGCCAGGTATAGGATTAGAAGGAAGCATCTTGGTTTAATTCTGTTTAAAAATATTTTACCTTTGATTGTGGCTTAAAGTTCCAATAGCAGATATTTCGAAAATTGAATTTATTTAATATCTAAAAAGCTTCATAAATGGCACTTTAACTCGAAATAAATCTAGTTCTCCGCCTTGAATTACCCCTTGGCGTGAAGAGTACCCTATGTTAATCCTCTAGATTTAGTTATAAATTATAAATCTTTCGTTAGTGGCAGATTGGAGAAAATCCTATGCCCAAAAAAATCTATTTCTCAGTGCATTGTGATGATAATTTTACGGCCCTGTTAATTCTCGCTGTAATTTCATTTTTAATGATGCCAATATCCCAATTTTTTTTTTTTTTTTTTCGATTTTCCTTTTTCTTCTAATATATTTCCAGTTGCACTTACGTGTTCAGACATGATTAAAATATGCACACAACGAGTTTACATAATTTAAAAATAAAAAAAATAAATGTTCTATTTGCATATTGCGTTCGCGTTTAAACACCGAACGGCCTCAAAGTTTTCCTCACGTGGCATTAAGAGCGAACAAAGAACTAATCTGGAATCGTTGTATTTTTAACACTCGCATGTTTACGATGTTTCTTTGCGAAGCATGAACAGGCGTATTAATTTTTGCAATAACCGTTCTGTTTGTTGATTTAATGTGAGAAATTTATTGCGGAATTCTATGATTAATAAATTCTACATTTATTCACACATCTAAAATATGCTTAAATTAAATTAATTTTAACTCTTCAACAGAACACCAACGGAAATACAAATCGAACAGAATGAAAATAAAATTAAAACAAAAATAAAAAATGGACAAATTTAGAAATATTATTTCTTCTTATAAAGCGTGAAATTCTCAAAAATGTTTCTTTTTTTATAATTAATGCTTGTGGCGCTACATTCTTGATGGAACCGTAATTTAATATTAGGTAAATTAACACACTTGTTATGTTCCATATTTTTATTTTCAGTTTCCTGACACGTGTTTCGATCTTCACAGATCATTTTCAAAGTTGAACTATTGACAATTCTTTTTTTTTAAGTTAAATTTTTAAAGCGTACTTTTTTATTGCTCTTATTTAATCAAACTGTTAGCTTCTCGACGCGATAATTGGATTTAATTCAGAAAATCAATGTTGGATCAGATAACCCGTTTTCGCGAATTAACGATGTGACAATATTTGGCGATCTTGACGAAGTCCCCAAACTCGATTCATCAAAATATTGACAGTGCGATTAATCACTGTCGAAAATTTCAGTTCGGCCGCCGTTCATTATACAAAATATCGAACGAAATATTACAAAAATTGTAGAGAAATGATTGGACGGTGGAAATGATTAAAATTAAATAAGTGATCAGCAAATAAAATTGTCTCGTTTTTTTTTTAATTAATTAATTAAATAGATATTCCTTTAAATCATATTTATATCTATGAAACAGCATAGATATATAGTTGTACATTGAAATTTCTTCATTTCAATGTACAACATTGAATGGACTCAGGTTATCTCAAAACGTGCAAATTCGTTGAAATTGTCGATTTGGAATTTTTTACGATCACAATACTTTCTCTTTGACGGGGGAAAATAAAAAAATGTGAACCAATTTATATCAATTTTATGTCGTTATTATTATTTAATTGTCTTTTCGAGAGAATTAATTTCAAATAAAATATTTCCGTCCTCCATTAAACTAGGTCAAAGTTGTATTTAAAAAAAAAGAACAAGGAGTGCCGAAATAGACCGAACGAGCGCAATAAAAATAAATCCACTCCGCGAAATTATTCCGATCCCTCCTATCTCCCATTCCGATTTAATGACACCATATCCAGCCCGAATTTATTTACCTCCAAAAATAGTTATGCAATTCAATTAAAACCCCATCCGACTGAAAATAGTTGCACAATTCGCGCCGGGATTTATTTTCGACTTTGCTTAATTTATTCCATCGACGATTGCGTCTCTCTTGCGAATATGCTAATAACCCCCCGTTCCTCCGCCAGTTACATAAACATTCAGATAAGGCCAATAAATATATCGATAATCGCGGAATCGAATGCTGTATGCAAATCGTGGCGTTGATGTTTAATTAATTGGGGATTTGTCCGTAATTGGCGGATTGCCATGTTCGTAAAATAAAATTACAAAAAAGAAAACAAGAGAAAATGAAGGGGAATTATGTTAATTCTTGTTTGCGTTTGCTGCTTGTTTATTGCGGGATTCTAAATTAAATACGGTAATTTGTTCATTTGAAATTTATTATTGGTTTTTAAATATATGGCTCTATTAAGAATTTGAAATTAATTTTTAAATTAATTAATTATTGTTTGTTTAATTATTCATTGTTTTTCTAATTGTACTGCAATTAAAGACTTACTAAGTAAGTGTAGAGAAAATACAAATAGCTATTTGGTTTTTTATCAGATTAGAATCCTCTATTTTTTCTGATTACAATGATATAATATATCTTACCTTTATTGTAATTATTCTCTGTCGTATACCTTGTAAACCGAAATTGTTTCCGATTCCACTTGAAATTATACAATAGATGGCGCTTTCGCTATCTATCCAATTATATTGATTCTTAGATGATCATTAATTCGTCCATTTTAAATTTATTAATTAAATACTTTCCATATTGAAACAAGAATTATTGATTGAGTTATTACTTTTATCATTTTTTTATCTAATTTTCGTAGATTCAATACAATCCTATTGAACTTTTCTCAATAAAGAGCAGTCCGCGTCGTTAACGTCCTCAGAGCGGATGATTTATTAAATGAGCGCTGATGGGAAAATTGTGGTCGGTGCGTGGCACTTAAATTTTCTCCCGCTGTAGCACATAAATTACACCCTAATAAGCCTCTTCAAAGCCCTTTCGCCTCCCCCTTTCGGATGCAGTAACGCCGGTATCCTTTCTACATGCGGGTCACAACCGCAAAGTGTGTAATTACAGCACTTGTCCGTTATTACTGCATTATGCACTCGTTGTAATTAAGTCAATTGCCATTATCTCCATTCGTCTATTTACTCCAGTAACCAGCCACCGCTCTACGAATGACTCGTTTCATATACTTCTATATGTGCGTGTGTGTGTGGACTTGAATAAAAAAATGCACTTCATGTTTTATTAATTATGAAGTTTTTTGTTGTTGTTGTTGTAAGATTTCCTTCGTATTTGTTGGAATATTAATAAATACTTTCCAATGCATACAGATAATAATAATACTCGGTTAACTCAATAAAGCGAAAAACTACTTGGGATAATAATTGATTAATTTATTTGTTAATTATTATTCTTAGTTATTGTATGTAATATCTTATTTGTCTACTACTTACAGTAAAATTTGTTATATATATATATATATATATATATAAATCTTTATTGGCAGATTATTTTTAACAAAGTAATAATAAATAAATACAATAAATAACTAACATAAAAATAAATTCTTCTGCCAATTGGCTATCGACCATTGGTCTTTCCGCCGAATTGTTATAATGTTCTAAAGTCATGAAATTTCCGTAAATAAATATAATGATAATAAATAATTTATAAAATAACGAAAATTCGACAACCTAATGATTCACATATATTGTTTAGTTGAGTCTCGTTTTTTACCAAGTAAACATATTTAATAATAAATGTTTCAAAAATAAAAATCATTTGGTTTGTTATACAATTTTAATTTAAACTAATAATCCACTATACAATCCTCCTAATACTCTCCTTTACCAGAAAACTAACATCACTCCCATCAAAGAGCGCCTTGAGATTCTTTCCCTTAAGTTTGCCATCGACCTCCAAATTCTCCTCTATTTAAACAATTATGTATCTCCAATCCAAATTATCCTTCCAAAATATAAAAAAACCTTCATCGACATTTTATCATTTCATTTCATCAAATAATATGGACTTTGACAATGACGATGGCAATCATGAAAATTAAATAAATAATGACAAGAATTAGACATAGACAGGCGGAAAGACCTTCGATCGTTAGCTATTTCATGTAATATATGTGAATATAAATCTACAAATGTCTATGTAAATAATTATTTAAACTATGTATAAATTCGACGAATAAAGCACAAATAACCTTTCTTTACACTTTTATTTGGATTACCAAATGTACATTTGTCAGGAGTGTCAATCCATTGATAATGGTCACTTTGTGACCGAAATATACATTTGGTAATCCAAATAAAAGTGTGAAGAAAGGTTATTAGTGCTTTATTCGTCGAATTAATTTGATATGCACGTAACTCAATCAATCAATTTATGTATAAATGTTACATTAATAGAGATGTTTAGTAGTAGTAATTTATAAAATATATATTATGAATAACTAAAATGCCTTTCAGCAAAAATTAACTTGTATAATACAATACAATAATACATACATCTAATACAAATCTAAATATATTGATTTTGACGATCATATTTTTAATCTTGTGACAGAGTGCGCATAAAATTCTTGCATGTAATATGTTTCAATATTAGAAATTAATTTCTATATTTTTTATTCCACTGGAAAGAGAGAAACAGAAAGACTGTAAGAGAAAGATTGGAAAGAGTGAATGTTTGTTATAACAATTGGAGTGTGGTTATAAATTTTTAGCATGGCGTAGTATGGTCCCTTTTCATATTTAGCTTACAATGTTTTGGTAAAACATATACATGTTCACGTCTTGTATTGTAATTAGAAGACATTTAAAAGTCCTCGTTTCATAAATAAATACTAATAATGTCCGTCCGCGAAGTTATTGTCATAATACAAATATTTTTTCATGTTCTTATTCATAATCTGCTCTTAAATATTATGGGTGCTTAAATAGATTTTAATGTATTATTATCACCAAATAAAAGGATGGGTTTTTCTCATATCGAGGAGACAAACTTCGTCTTTTTTTGGACCAAACTTTTTCTAGTAATGAAACAATATACTAATTTGTAAATTAAATTCACTTGGTTTTGTTTCACTTATTTGTATATTATTTTCTACTAGTGAAACAAAACCAAGTGAATTTAATTTATAAATTAATATTTTAAAAAAATGTTTTACCAAGTGATTAATGAGAAAAAAGTGTCCGATATATAGAAACAATATACTTTGTAACAGCTAAATATCTTCTTCAAATTCCTGTTAAGTTGATCAAAAGCCCTTCACAAGGGAATTAAAAGAAATGAGTACGTAACATACTGTCATCAAAGATAAATTGGTGAATCCAGAAGGCACGTCACAATACTAAATATGATATAAATCCATGCAAGAAGAAATCATTAAAAAACACAACAAGAAGACGATGAAATTAAAAAAAATAGAATTCGTTTTATATCTCGAATAGTTAATTTTACAAAATTCAGGCGATAAAGTTACAATAAGACTTTGCAAAAAAAGAGAGAAAAAAAAAATAGTAATAGTTAATTTTACAAAATTCAAGCGATTAAGTTACAAAAAGACTTTGCAAAAAAGAAAGAAAAAAAAATCGTAATTGATGGAGTTCAGTTACATTAGCGTTGGCCGTAAATGTAAATCATGCGATACTGTAAATTTTCCGCACCCTCAAAGTAATTACATATTAATGGCGGAATATATCAGAATCATTTCCTCGTTACATTTAAAGTGCAACAATATAAATCTGCCGGCACATCGGCGGCCCGTTTCCCCGGGAGGGCGATTTTTCTCAATCTACGCCATTGCAAATTCCCATTCGCGGCGGCCCATCTTAAAACTGGAAAAACGGGAAGCGCTCGCGCTACCGCTCGATTTATGTTTTCCTAAGTGTTGAAGTATAGTAAATAATTCAAAAACAAATATTATTTTAAAATAAAGAAATTTATAATGAACATAATTATAGCATAATTGAATAATTAAAACACTAACACTTTCTTAACTAAAAACATTTATTATTAATTATTTAATTATATTCATCTCTTCATGTAACTCAAACTAAATAATTATAGCAAATGGTTGCTATTTTAACCCCGTTACAAAATCAAATGTATAATTTAACCAAAAAACTTCGTATTCTTTGAAAGTGGAGGGCTACTTTCAAAAATTAAGAATACGAAGTATTTTGGTTAAATTATACATTTGATTTTGTAATTTTTATTATATATTATTTACATATTTATGGAACAAATTATTAAAAAAATTACAAGTTGTACGAAGAAAGTCAAAAAGTGTTTTATTTAATAAACTCAAAATGTACAATTAAGTGAAAGCGTTAACAATCAACAATTATAATATAATATAATATAATATAATATAATATAATATAATATAATATAATATAATATAATATAATATAATATAATATAATATAATATAATATAATATAATATAATATAATATAATATAATATAATATAATATAATATAATATAATATAATATAATATAATATACCCCTTCTTACAAAATTCTGTATTCCCCGTAACCCTAATATCCTTCCTAAATACAAACATCCTACAATCACCATTCATCAATTCATTTGCGCAAATCATCAGGACAGTTCAGCTAGCTAGCATAGATTTTTCTTTAACTTCATCATAAATTCACGACAAGGCAGAAAGACCTCTGGTCGATAGCCCAGACAGACTAACACCTATATGTATTGTTATTATTTATTTTGTTATATTGTTAAAATTATCTATATAGTCTGAATAAAGATATATATATATATATATAATATAATATAATATAATATAATATAATATAATATAATATAATATAATATAATATAATATAATATAATATAATATAATATAATATAATATAATATAATATAATATAATATAAATTATAAATGTATATGGCTGAAATTTTTTTTTTTAGTAAAATGAAGTGAGTTGCAGATCTAGCTACCTAGTATGACGTTCATTTAGTCTTGTCAATATATTAGGATTTTAAAATATACAAATATAATGTGGATTGCATTTTTCATTATTGTAAACACGTTTAAGAGTCTTCGTCGCGGAGTAGCCTTGAAGCTGGGAAACATTTCGTATATTTTTTATAACAAAACATTGTAAATACATGCAACCTATAGTCAAATTAAACAATATTACGCATGTAATTATCTCTATTAATAAACTCTGTAGAGTTGTTGACATTTGTTAACATAAGAGAGCTAGCTTCAAGGGCAATTTCTGACGAACACACTTAAGAAATTCAACAATTACGAAATTATATAGCAAATGATTTACAAATAAAAAAAATATTATTTTCGCTCATTATATGTAATAAGCAAATCCGCCGAGACGAACGCGAAAAAAGAAAACTGCACTCGCCATTATTCCAAAAGGCGAAACGGGACGCGTTTTGTGCGCCAGTCATTATTTAAATACTCAAAGTTTGTATAATCCGTCTCATTTCCTGCACTGTGTGTGTGCATTATTCGCGGATAGAGGAAACTTTCCAGCTCCTCATCCCTTCGCCCCGGCCCTTTCCAATCCCCGGCGGATGCAATTGTCGCGGGGCTTAAAGTTAATTTCATTTCAGTTTCGGGAAACTGGAGTATAATTGCTATTTAGAGAAGAAATTGGCTTTTTTGTTTTTGAGTTTCCTGAAAGTTGAATCAAATCTAGAAGTAATGTATAGTTGAAAATGGTTGTACTGTGTGAGTTTTATATTTAAGAAGGAATTAATATAAATATGTAATAAAATTTATACTATTTTCGCTACACCCTTGATGGAACGCGAATTTAATATTAGGTAAATTGAAACTCTTGTTTTGTTCCATGTTTTTATTCTTAAATATATGTTTCGATTTTTTCAGATCATTATCAAAGTTACAACTATGTAACTTATATATTATTAAATATGTAATAATTGTTTCACTGTCCATAATATTCTTTTTTTTTAATTGCTTTCACAGTAGTTTCATATAGAATATGTCAATCAATTCTTAAAAAAGATCTTCATAAATTTCCGTACAAGCTTCATTATGTGCAAGAACTTCGACCTCTTGATTACTAAAACCGAAAATTGTATTTGCTTTTATAATTATTCATTATTGTTCGTCTTCAATTTTGTTAGAACGAAAAAACTATAGCTTGTGTTTAATTTTTTTACCTACATATTTTTATACAAAAAAGCATTCTAGATGAAAAAAGTTCTCGACCTTATTGTAGCTTCAATTTTCATCTTTATTGCTGCAATTTTTCTGATCCAAAACAATAGCAGAATTATATATAAATTCGTTTGTAAAATAATTTTATCAAGTCAATAAAACATGGAGCGGTAACATAGGATGCAGCTTGTTCCATTCATAGAATGGCCGGCAGCAATTCTCGACAGTTTGCATTTTATCTGTCCTATAGTAAAAACCCTTCGAGCCAGTTAAAGTTTTTTGTGGAGAATTTGACTGGACACACGTAAAGGGAAAATTTATGAATATTAATTGTCTTTTATATTTATAGTTTTTCTCTTCGCGTCTTTACAGTTAAATGACAGATTGGATGCAGTTAAGAAAAGCATTTTACTTAAAAATTATACAATTGCTCGATTTAAATTTCCAGACAGGGAATACTACTAATCGTAATATACTACTTACTGTTTTTAAATACTATCAAAAGTATACATTTTCTCTTCTCGTTTTTCCAGTGAAATGATAGATTTGGTACAGTTTTACCTAATTGTTTAAACATGTTTCACCAAGTGTTAAGTGAGAAATTAATTCAAGAGTTAAAGATCATTTCAGTGAAAAATATACAATTGCGCATCTTTCCTGTAAAATGACAGATTTGGTGCAGTTGAAAATAAAAATTATCATTTTAATCAAAAATATACAATTGTTACATTTAACAATTGTATATTTAATTAATTAATTATAATAAATTATTATTATAATTATAATAAAGGGAATGCTAATCATGACTAGTCGAAATATCCAACTTACTATCACTATTCACTCTCTGAAATTTACATTTTATTTTCGCGCCTTTCCACTTTAATAACAGATATTCGTTTAGCCGAAAAATTTGCCTCAAACCCTATCAATTACAATCTTCTACACCCTTTGTGCATTCCCCGAAACCAAAATATCACTCCCAAACGTAAACGTTTCACCATCACCATTCATGATTTCATTTCATCATTTCATGAATTTAGTGATCACGACGAGTAAATTCATTTTACAAGACAATGGACGACATTAGCGATCAAAACCTTTTTGACACAGCAACAAAATCGCCTACAAAATCAGGCGGAAAGACCAACGGTCGATAGCCAATTAGCAGAAGAATTTATTTTTATGTTAGTTATTTATTGTATTTATTTATTATTATTACTTTGTTACAATTACTCCATTTAAATTTGCTTACAGGAAATAATCGATTTTACTCATGAATAATCCAAATCCTACTCACTAACCCTATTGACTATCTTCAAATTCTGTCAACAAAATTTTAAACAACTTAAGCGGCATCCAAAAAAATCTAATCAAAAACATCGTCTACGTTTAGTGCGTGAAACCCATCGGAAGTGTCCTATATATATATTTTTTTTAACAGTTCCGAATCCAAGGTCGCGGAATCAGTTTCGCGTTACGTCGTAAAATCTAATTTTACCGGACAGCGTTTAAAAATTCCTCCGTGGAAATTATGTCGGATTGCATCGAATCCGTGGCGCGAGGTTAGGGTTTTATTCTTGGCGATGAAAACATCGCTCGAGCCGCGCGCAGAATCTGATGGAAAGAATAAATCGTTTTTTTTTTTGCTTTTTGTTTCTGTGGAGAAAGAGGAGGGATTGTGTAAATATTTTGAAATCCTGTGACTTTAATGTAAACGCACAATTGGTATTTATATACGAGAGATACGCAAATAGCGGAACATCAATTAAATGTGTAATGGACAATTTCAAGGACGAAACGTAAATAATAATAATAATAATAATTTTATTAATATTTTTAATATTTAAACATTCGTGATATATTTTATTTATATATATATAGAAAATCTTTATTTCAGAGAAATACGTTAAATTACATTACAATATTTACATTACAATCATAAACCTATAGTTAAGCCTCAGAAAATGGCTATCGACCATCGGTATTTCTGCCTATTTATTTTTAATTAAACACACTTTCAAAATTTAAATTTGTTCTTTATTCGCGACAATTTTTTCGCACGCTTTTGCGGCTTCTTCAGTCAAAAAATGATAATTAAAACTATTGTCTAAAATACCACTTAGCCAATTCTCTTTCACTAGATTGGTAATTCATATATTAATATATACATAATATAATATATAGGTAGTTCATATTTTAATATTAAATAAGAATAAATTATAAAAATCTACCAATAAAATAAATAAAAACTCAGATTAAAATAATAAAGTCATTTGTTTGTATTACGTGAGATACATATGAAATTAATCAGATTTAGTTTTGTGGGATTTGAGGCGAATTTTGGGCCAAAAAGGAGAGTCTGTGTTCGATAGAAGCTGTTGTACTATATAGAAAGGTGAAATCCATAGATTAAATAATTATTATAATAATAAAATATGAATAAATTATTAAAAAAATAATAATTAGAAACACAGATTGAGTTTAAATTCTCAACTAGTTTCGGGTTATCAGCTTATTTCCAAGAGAATTAAAAAATTAATAAATTAAAAAATCTTAAAAATTAATTTTTTGTAATATTGGAAAAAGAGAAATCCGTAAATTAATTAATAAATAAATAAAATATTTTTCTAGTTTCACAGTTTATTTTTAAAAACTGCTGTAATTGTTTCCCCGCACAGTGGCATCATGAGGAACATTATTAATTATTAGTGTTTCTACAATAAATAAAAAAAACTTGTTGTGTGATTTTCCCAATCACATCGTAATTTATCGTAACTAATGCGACCCATAATTCCACCACATTGTGTGCGTCTAACATATTTACATAATCGCGGAGACCGTTTCATCTCGGCCGTTTGAAATTTATGAAGCAAATATTTGAGTTCGACATAAAACCCATTTCCCGTGTAATAAACGCGAGAAAAGTGATTCCGCGTTGTTTGCGTGCACGTTCTTTCATTGTAGAATTAATTCCACGGGGAAATCGTTCTTTCGAAATAAGAGCTAAAAATTAAAACAAAAAATTATAATTAAAAACTGCTTTTAAATGCGGTTGAATCAGTAATCCTGTTTTATTCGATATTTTATAGTTTTTAAAGAATAAACATCTAAAAATACAAATAACTTTTACAGTAATCACAAAAAAAAGTGCCATGATTTTTTTATATAAAAAAAAAAAAATAGACGAGATCGGTTCGTTCAGAATCCGGTCACAATTTGGGTTTCAATTATCGGAAAGCCAAGAGTCAATCTCCTTCATTTCTTAAGGTTCTCTATAAAATCCTACATAATATTATAGATGATCAGAATTTATTAGTCTCACTAAATATATTTATGCCCATTGTATCTAACCGAAAAGCCTTGATGTTTCAGTATAATCGTAGCAACACAAACGTATACTTTCATTCATCCGTCAATACTATGATGCATTTGTATAAGAATTATATTCAATCCGGTGTCGACGTTGATATTTTTGTTGCACTATGATTGAACTTATCGTTAGCATTTCAACTTTATTCTAGTTATTTTATAGTATTATCAGTTTTTTTTTTGTTTTTCGTTATTATACAAAAATTAACTTATGACCACGGTCGTTTCTTCTTTTCTTTGTATAAAACTCTGACTCTGAATCTGACTCGGGGAATATCACCAACTGCGTGACCTTTGTTCGGTTCTGAAGATATTTTCGAATCCGAAACCATCATTTTTAAGACCGAAAAACATCGACCGACCGTTTGACAGAACAATGGAATCGTCATCTACCCAGAGCGAGTAATTATTGGGGATATTCATAGGAAGTGGACTTCCTCGCAATTCCAACTGGATTTTGCACTTAGTGACTTTTCATCCGATCCCTTTCCGAGATACCTAGAAATTTCTAAAGTGGAAAGTGACGTTTTAGTTTGAATTTCTCACCCCTACCATTTAACAGACATTTTGAGTTCAATTTGTAAATATATTTTTAGTATAAAGAACGAGCTTGTACATTGCACTTTAATATACACAACGAAAAAAGATCTCTCGACTATTATTTCTGATCAACAAAAAAGTTACTCTTACAAAGTAACGCATTTCCTAAAAAAATCAACTTACCGTTTCTCCTTCGGAAAACCTAACAACCTTTACGACCGAAACTAACGACCAAGATCTCGTCGTTTTCTTTAATTTGGTTCAAGGGCCCTTCTTTCTTACCATTCTTAATAAGTTGGACCCTCACGTACTTGCGGATAGCAGAGTTGGGCTGTTTGGCTTCAACACCTAGCTTTTCAAAAACGATTCCCTTAGCATGGGAAGTCCCGCTGAAGGGATTGGCTAAATGGGCCTTCTTGCAGTCCTTGTCCGCCCATCTCTGTTCTTTACGGTGGTTAACGTGTTTCCCAGCTGTACGAAAACCACGGGCTGTCCCATGTTGATGATTCAGCAACAAAACCGGAAAATACTACCTCCTTATAATTTGAAGTTAATCATTAGCTAAAGCATCCTTTATTATTTTTTTTGTGCTGTAAAAGAGGAAAGTCCATTCTTTATTTTTAGTATTTTTAAATTAGTTATTATTAATATATGTTATCGCTGTAATTGCTTTTATTTGTTTTGGAAATGAAGAAATTATTATTATTTGTTCAAATTATTATCACTGCCTTAATTTAATTTCCTAGCATATTGAAATCGGCCAATTCAGAATCCGGTCACAACTTGTGCTTAAGGGTGCGGTTTAAACGAAAGAGAATCGCTATATAAATATTGGCAATCAATAATTCGAGTTAGATTGCTGTTGTGATCAATTAACAATATTGTATTATACATTAAAGTAATCTTAATATAAGCAGGAATTTCATCAGATGAATTAAAAATTATTTTTATGTTTAGTTTGTGTAAAAAATAATTATGAAAAACAATGAAAATTGATCAAATTTATTGCAAATTTCAAATTAAATTTTTGCTAATAGAAACTTGTACAATGAAAATTTAAAGGATTTCACTAAATTCTGTATTAAAAAAACTTAGCAGACATGACCTATTAATTTAATTATATTTTACAATTTTCTTTTCTAACTTGAACTAGTAAATTCACATAATACATGAAAATTAATGATTTATTTTTTTATTTAGACACATACTTTATACTTGGTTAATAAAAAATGTAAATACATATTCATATTATTAAATCCAAAAGAATGGCTCTTTTTTCAAACGATTATTCCATTTTACTATATAGCTATCTCTTTCTTCTAAACCGCAACCTTAAACAAACGAAAAACCGGGATTCTATCTTTTTTTCATTTACTGCAATTATTATCTTGAAATTTCAGAAGGAGAATTGAAAAAAAAAAATCCGACCGTAAACCGAAAACCATTAAAACGACGTAAAACATTCCCATTAACCAGTCGCGATTAAAACAGATCCCTCAAACACTTTACAGCGCCGTAAAACACGAAAACTTCACACTCGCCGGGGGCGATTCGAGCAATTAGCGCGATCGCAAATCTCCCCCTCGCCGCCCCGTCCTCCCGAAAATGGAAATGGAAATCGATCGGGCCGGCGGTCGACCGACGCGGAAAATCCAATTCCGGCGGCGGCGTTACGAAAACCCGGCTTTAAAGAATGTAAGATTTCGCGGTCGGGCTGATTAGGAGATTGCAATTGATATCGTTATTATTGCCCTGCTCTCTTTCCGTCGTGTTTGCCTTTTTCTTTTTTGATGCCGGTGCAATTTTTTATTTGTTGCCGCAAGGGGTGAAATGAGCTCGGCCGTGAAATATGTTTCAGAGAGGGAAACTTTTTGTTACCTCCTGTGCGATATAAAATGTCATGAAAAATCTTAAGTGTCAAGAATTTGCAACAACAAAATCGCTGCATCAGTACATTTTTATGTTTGATAGTTGTTTACGCCATTCGACGATTTGAATTATAAAATTACTTAAACACATAATATTAAAATAAAGAAATAACTTTTTATTAACAACGTGCATCAAATTAAATAAAATATTTACAAATGAAATAATGATAAAATGTAATTTAATATAAATAAAATAGTAAACATTTATAAATACAAAATGAATAAAGTTTAAAATATTTAAATAAAAATATTAGTCCATTCTCCTACTTATTTTTTTATTTAGAAACCACATTATAATTTGCTGATGACACCGCAATATTAATAACAGCGGACAGTCGTACTGAATTAATTGACAAAATAACAAATGTCATACACAGAATGAATGAATGGTGTGCCGCCAATAACTTAATATTAAATTCGTCTAAAACGGTATGTATTCATATAGGTAAGAAACGACAACTGCCAAATGACTTCAAAATCATAGTAAATGATATCAAATACCCGCTCGTAGACTGTGTGATAAACCACACCGAGCATGTTTGTAGAAAGTTAAGTGAGGCACATTTTGTAATCCTTAGAATAAGGGACGAAACAGAAGAAAATACTTTAATGACTCTGTACTATGCCTACCCTCACCCGTCATTTAATATACTGGCATGGGGAAGAGCAGTTGATGCTCATAATGTATTCATAGCACAGAAAAAAGTTATTAGATCAATGTTTGGTCTTCAGAAACTAGATACATGTAAACATGTATTCGTAGCAAAAAAATGTTAACACTGTATGGAATATATGTCTACAAGATGCTATGTTACATAAAATAAAATCTTAATGTTTACCCTACGTCAAGTCAACATCACAATTATGAAACTAGACATTGTAATCTACTGCGGTTAGATAAATCGCACACAACTCTTATGAATAGAGCATATTTTTGCGAAGGGAAAAAATGTTTAACCTACTTCCAGATAATGTTAAGAAATTAGATTATTCTAAATTTAAAAAATATATAAAAAATATACTTATAGCTCATCCTGTTTACTCAGTTGACAACTACTTATTAATATTCCCTACTTCCATCGACGGCAGTGGTAATAATTAAACATATCTGTAATACAAATTTTTGTAACTTCTCTTCCTTGACGTTCACATCTTACAACTATATTATTCAACATTTATTGTAGCAAAAGTGATAAATAAATAAATAAATAAATTAAATTACATTTTATCATTATTTTCATTTGTACATATATTTAGTTAAATAAAAATAAATAGGAGAAAGGACAACTATTTTTATTTAAATAAATAAAGTCTCCACAACCAAAAAACCAATATAAAGAAGCTTAAAGTTTAAAATCTTTATAGCAAAAATTTAGTAAGTAAAAATGAAAATAAATGAATGAATAAATGTTACAAGTTATAAGTGATTGAAAATAAACAAACTGCAAATTTCTCAATAAAATAGAGAGACCTTACTTGTACGCTGGATGAAAAAGAAGTGGTGTTCTTAGAATCTAATCTTGGGGACAAATTTGAAAAAATCACATTTTCTTCAATTTGCTTTCAAATATATATATATATATATATATATATATACAGAGAGGTTTTTTTAACAGTATACATATCCCCTATGTATACAAGTAAAATACCCAGGTCAAACGCATTGATGTATGTGTTTAGTTACCTATAATACGCAACACGAACGATCGATTCATTCAACTAGGATAATTCAAAAAACAATTAAATAATTTTATATTTCTGTTTATGACAATCTCGAAATGCATATGGGAGAATTTTCACGATCATTTTTTACCTGTAATTTCTCCATAATAATAAGTGATCTATTTTTAATAAAAAAAGGAAATTGCTTGTGACGGTAACGCATGCAGTGTTAGTCATGATTTACCTTCCAAAGAAAATGTTTTAGTTTAATTATTTTTAGAATCATTCTAACCGAGGTATCCGGCTACTTTTAATTCATTGAAAACATGTCTTATCCTCCTCTAGTACTGTTGGACACGCTAGAAATTCGACTTTTTCTTCATTTGTATACATTTTCGATCAAATATTTTACACAATTTGAAGTTTAGCGTTTGACGTTTAGTATTTGTGTTATATGCAACTAAAAATACACACATTAATGCATTTGACTTGGTTTTTTTGCAGGTATACAGTTCGCCTAATGTATACTGATAAAAAAACCTCTCTGTATATACATATATATATTAGAAATTCATCTTATTTTTATATAAAAAAAGCATCCCTTCCCTTCCACTTGAACCCATTTTGTATGTTTGCACTTACAGCGACATATAGAGCGGGACAAATAAAATGATATTACTTTCAAGAGTCGCTAGTTGTGGGGTTCGCATAATGAAGACCGGAGAGGAGAGACCGGGACGTTTCGAGAATTCCGAATGTGTGCAGCTACCTCTTGAGCGTGTTAAGGTGGCTGAATTCGTGCCGTCACATAAATAATAGAAATGGTTATGGAGAATTTACATTTTACGTGAGCGCCGGGCGTCGCGACGCGCTCCACGCCGCGCGGAATTTATCCGTCAATTTCGAATGTGACGTTAAGTGGTATTTTTCAAAGCCACGAAAAACCGTTATCTATACTGTCAGAAAAAAAATATAATATTTATTTTATTTATTGCACTGAGATTCAATTTAAAAATAATACATTCTGATAAAATAAATAAAAAAAATAAAACTCTTTAGTTAATTTAAAAATAATACATTCTGATAAAATAAATTAAAAAAATAAAACTCTTTAGTTACTTTTGAATTAATTTCTCACTTAACACTGGGTGAAACATATTTATTTATTTATTTACATACAGACACAGAATGAGTAAACATTCCTATGAAGTAAGTATGAATATTACAAAAAAAATAAATATACACATGTAACACAAAAATATAAGTAATTAAGTGAAACACATAAACAATACATATAATTACATCAAAAACGATCTAACAAACTTATAGCAACACTAAATAAGATTTTCTTATTTTTTAATAAAGAAGATATCCACACTAGAGTCCAGTTCTAATAGTGTATTATATAGGGCGCACATCGAATAAATCGGGGATTTAATCAATATATTGGTACGCGGAATAGAAAGTTGAGAAAAAAAAACTGTTCTGGCGTGTATTACAAGGAATCTGAAAGAAAATTTAAGAAACAATATCTGAACATTTAAGGTTATTATTTAATATGTTATACAAAAATGTAAGTAAATGCGCTTGACGCCTGTGTTTCAGTGAATGTAACCCAAATTTCAGTAAGAGTGCCTCATATGAGACAGACCTGTCAGGATAGATACCATATTTTCTTAAATATAAATATTTAACAAAACGTTTTTGCACAGACTCAATAAGTTGACAGTATTAATCATAACAGGGATTCCAAATACAACAGCAATATTCAAGACGCGATCTAATATAAGCAAAGTACAAGGTGATAATTGAATTAATGTCTTTAAATAGCTTTGTATTACGAAAAATAAAACCTAACAAACGGTTTGCAGATGACACTATTTAAACAATTAGGTAAAATTAAACACGTGGTTTGTTTCACAATAAATTTAAAATAAATAATATTTTATTCTGACTAGTTTCGATTTTTACATAATTTTCATGAAAGTCGACAACAGTATATATACGGAATAAATCAAGTAAGAAGAGATGCTAATATCGGGGAAGTCCAAATATCTTCATTATCATTTACGATGTTTTTCCCCCGGAAATCCAGAAAACAATTAAAGCAATTTAAAATTCGATCAATTTTATTAATCATTGCCAAAAATTATCCTTGTTTGATTTCATTGTAATTTAAATGTGTTTCATTTTATTTAATTTAAAACATATTTATTTATTTTCACAATTAATACATTTTTATTTATTTATTTATTTACGGAAGCCCATTTACAACAATATAATGCCGATTCGACTTATGGCTAGTTAATCTAAAACTAAACCAAATGTAAATTACATATAATTTTATCAACTTAATTCACACAACATTTTAATTTATATTACGTATTATACAAACAAAGCATTTTTATTATTAAATTCACAATGTAATTACATTTTTTAATTCGATTCAAGCCTGAGGTTTTAAGCGACCGTTTTAATAACACCAATAATAACAGCAACGGCAGCAGCGACGGCAAAAAAAAGCTAATAGTTTAAAAGCCCCGGACGATTAAAAACCAATTTACTAGAAACGCAGCCCGCTATTCCTCCCTCGTATTAAAATCAATTAAGAGCGGCGTGCTTGTGCAATTCATTAGTTACTTCTGTTTTATACGGCACGTCATGATTTATTGTTTTTTTTTTTTCATTTTGAAAAGTTCTGATTTAATTGTTTTAATTCTGCTCAAAAAGTTGATTGTTGTGAATTATTTTGTTTATAAAGTTAATAAGTGAATGATGTCCATTTTTTTTCTTCTATCCACAAAAGGCTTTGTAAGTTTGTTGAAATAGGTTACCTTTTTTTTCGATAACGAGTTGAGAGGAGCAACTTTTGCGGCTTCCCTTATTTCCGGAGGTTGTTGTTAATCGGTTGTCGTATGAATAGGGAAGACTACGCGCATAGGGGTGTCTTTCATATATTGCTTTATTTACATAATCTAATAAACGACTATCAACATTGAAAATTTAAATTGATTACTGTTTTCTATGTTGGCAGTATTTGACGGTCAACCTCAAAGCGCATGGGTTGCATGGAATATTTTAAAAGAAAGATAAATTTTTAAGAACCGCCAAAATCATTGTCAAAATATTATTGAAGCCAAATATTTTTTTGTATTTTGAAATATCGGTTCTATAATGTCTTTGCAGTTCGAAAACCTGTAAAGTAAAATGAATACAACTTTTTCTTATAAATTACATAAATTTTACAAACATTGACATTAAGTATGCGTAATAAAGTGAAAGTGTTTGTCTTTCCTGGGCTACCGACTAGAGTTAAGTCATTTTGTCATCAGTTGCTTACTTTTTTTGTTTAGTTTGAATAATAATAGCCATAAAATGTTTCATATATATATACATATATCTTTATTTCTGAAGTTGTACATAGAATTTTCACATTAATATTTACAATCATGGTTGATAAATACATCAGAAAATATCTATCGACCATCGGTCTTTCTGCCTAATGTTTCATAATAGGTTAATTTAATTAAATAAATTTTCATTACATATTCTCAATATGATTCAATTTTCGACTTGCATCAGCATTTAATACCCATCAATAACAATCACATTATCATAAATTCAACAAACACACATTATCCTATCCCATTCCATGGAATGATCAACGGCCGATATTTCCATTTGTTTAAACTACGTTCAGCCCTTTAATTAATTCAAAACAGCCGCAGCCAGCGTCGGACTTGGGATTAAATCCGCATTGGTCATTCAATGCATGCACGGCGGAACACTCGTCATTCAAATCCCGGCTCGCCGGCCAAAGCCACACCGAATTCCGGACAAAACTGTATGAAATATGTATAAATCTTCGGAGCGTCGATGGCATTAGCCACGGTGGGGGCGTGCACGTATCAAATTCCCGCGTCTGGCTCCGCTAAGGTTTCCCCCCTGACGGTGAACAACATTTGCTCGGTGCCGGCAAGAGTTGAAGCGTGGTAAAAGTCGTGGAAAGTGAATGAACAAGTGCGTTTTGTTTGTAAAGTGCACGCGGTTTATGTGTGTGTGTGATTTAGAATATAATATGAAAAAGGGAGAGAAAAAAAATAAGAACAGGGGGTTAAATTGAGAAAATTGTTTTTAATAAACACAATTAAATTAATACTTGAAGTAGCTACTTGAGTTACTTGAAATAATTTTATATTTCAAGTAGCGCTTATTGTAAGTTTAATTAACTTTATTAAAGTAAATATTTCCATAATTTTAAATAATATTATTCAACCAAATTAAAGTATGAATGGTCAAAAAAAGTGTGATAATCTTCAAGTAAGTTAAGTTTAGTGCAGTACAAACGAACAAGCCTAAATTTATAAAATTAAATAATTGCATATTTTTCTCTTATATTTTAAATTCAATGTTATTATAATAATATTTATTGCGGAAAGATTTTTAATAATTATTGAGAGATACCGCAAGAGCTACCTATTGATTACATTATCTCCCAATTATTAATAAAAATCTACCAATAAAATGAATAAAAGCACAGAATAACCAGGCTAACAGTATTTATTCTGTGTTTTTATTGATTTTATTGGTGGATTTTAAATAATTACTGGGAGATGTCTTAAGCGCCACCTATTGATTGCGTGATCTCCCAATTATTTATTTATTTATTTCACGATAATTATCATTACAAACAATATATGAAACATATCGAGAATGTGAACATAAATACAAGAATTACAATAAATAAATAAGAATATACAACTTAATAACTACTAAATTAATATATTAATAAACGCAATCAAGATTAATAACATCATTAATATTATCATTCATATCAGCGATTTAATCATAACACATTATTTTCAAATCATTTTTATTTAATACATAACACAAGGAAATCAAGGAACAGTAAACAATTGTTACTTTAATATTTAATATAAAAAAAACACAAAACCAAAGATCCGTTCAACCATCTTCATCAAGACATTCCACATGGAAAACACTGGTATGATTAGGTTCGAAAAAACGAAATGGTCATCACTTGTCATCCATACGCTAGATAAATGGTGATTGAATTTTTTATTAATGATTTTTAATATATTAAATAAAAATGATTTGAAAATAATTAATAAATTATTTCCACATCTAGCTCTGTGACTTTTGACTTACCCTACGTAAGTACGTTAAACAAATGCATATTAAAACAGTCAAAAGTCACAGAGCTAGATGTGGAAATAATTTATTAATTATTTTCAAATCATTTTTATTTAATATATTTAAATAACTGTGACCAAGTGAATAAATACTCATTTCTATTTAGATTTTTAATAATCTATTTATATTTATTAATTAATTATACAATTGTGTAAATTAATTATTTTCAAATTTATTTTTAATTAATTCAAAGTTTTTATTTTCTTTTTCATCATCAATTTAAATTAATATTAATCATCCAACAATTTTTTTCTCTCGTTCTTTTTCGTCTGTATTTGTGTTGCTAAATAAGCAGACTAACTCCTAGAAAAAGAGTGAACAGTGTGTGTCCGTGTGTCAATTCAGAGGTGATTAAAGTGTTGGGAGTGTAATTATTGGATAATTTGAGTCATCCGAGAGCAGCAAGCAAGATGGTGTCCTTGTGTCTCATATCCGTCGAGTGCAATTGGAAATTGTAATTGGGTCGCGTTTTGTAATTGAGTGCGATTTGTGTTTGCGAAAAGAATAACACACACACAAAAAAAATATGGGCGTGAGGAAGTCGGGCTAGAATGAAAACGACTCTCACACGCGAAATTAAAGGTTTGAGTAATTATTAAAGTGAGGTATTAGGAATGCAATAATTTGACCTTCGTATTAATGAGTAAGAGAGAAAGATCGCCAATTTTTCTCTATAGATTTAAATTAAATACAATTTAAATAATAATGAAAATTATTCACCTTTAATGAAAAATTAATTTTAGATTATAAATGATGGATCCATTTTTAAAAATTCATATTTATTAAAGTACAAATCCAAAATTAACAATCTTTGTAGCCACGAAAAGAGGAAGTTTCTTTTTTTAAATACATTTTATTCCTGCGTATCACTGATGTCGTGCATCAAACATTTTTAAATACATTATAAATGTTCAATGTGTCTACCCATTGAACATTTATAATGTATTTAAAAATATTTGATGCACGACATCAGTGATACGCAGGAATAAAAAAAGTTTTCGATATAAGGCACCACCAAAATGCAGTATATTTGAGTCTAAAGTATCAGAAAAAATAGTAAAAAAATAATCATTACCAATGAAATTAGAAGATTACTTAGCTGGAGATTGGATGATGGTGTAAGCAGACCAAATATGTGATTGAGTAGACTTGAGGCTCATTTAAAAGGAAAGTGAAAGGTTACTATAGTCTGAAAGTTACATTTTCAATTTTATAATCAATTTAGTGATTTTTTTTTAATTGCAGGGGTTCTAATTTTACTACTTTCAACCCCTATTTTGTTTTTTAATATCTGTCTGTAATATAATAACGGCAATTGCCGTAAATAAAAAAATATATATAAACATATTTATTCCCAAAAAGTAACCAACACATTTATATTTTTATACAGAATATTTAAAAACAACAATTTATATATATATACAGTGTACTTCATTGAAACTGCTATCATCTTTCAGCCTGTCTTTGTCTTGTTCATGGCACTGTTTATTTTGTTTTGATCACTAACTGTCTATATCTTGGTCCGGTAAATTTGATGTAATGAATTGATAATGAGGGATGAATGAATTTGGGAGTGATGTCAGGGTTACGAGGAATGCATAATTTATTTATTTATTTATTAATTTACGGAGGCCATTTCATACAGTAACATATACAGAATAAAATAAATTAGTCAGGTTATAAAAAAAATTAAAATAATATACCTACATACTACAAACACAATTTTAAAATATAAACTAATTTGCAGTGAGTAGACGACGCTAAGAATTTACAGTTTCTACAAAAATATCGAATCCATGGCTGAAAGACCACTGGTCGATAGCTAGTTTCAGAGTTGGAAATATATTGTGAACGTTAGTGTATTGTTAGATATTGTATTGTAATTGTATATTCCAATCTCAGAAATAAAGATGTTTATGTATGCATCGAATCCAGTTTTGTATTGTTGGATAATGGGTGTAATGTTAGGATTAACGGCAATTTTAAGGAAAGGGTTTTTTTATAAAAAAATATATTTAACTTTAAAGTACAGATTACAAAAATGTAGTATATAATTTATCACATTGGAGTATTATTAATATTATTAATTAAGTATTAATTTATGAAATTACAAAATAAACGCAAATTTAACGCGAAGCAATTAAATTAATTATTCCGCTATAAAACGCCCGCAGTTATTAATTAAAGTTTTTAATTAAACCCCATGTTTAGTTTGTCTCCCTGTTTAATTATTAGTTTTTTTGTTGTTGTTTTCATTCCATCGTAAACAAATTTAATTTCCCGCCAACTTACAATTCCACTTCATTCGATTCAAAAAAGTGCATCTTTTTAATTTATTTATTTTTGTTCACATCTTATCTAATGCAACAACCACCGATCCCGCGATATCCTGTAATTAATCACGCAGGTCGCAAGTTTTAATCGAAGTTCCTCGGCGTAATCATTTTAAAACGCTAGAGGAGCGCTCTCCGAGGAACTAGTTTGAAACAAGTCGCATAATAGACGTGTCAGGTAAATATTTCATGAGCGGGAAAAGGGGAAAGTTTTCATTTCGTGCGTCGTTAAAGCGCGCGGGGTCTTCCGGCGGTGGAAGTTTTCGGTCTTCCTTTTGTTTTCTTTATGAAATTAATTTTGCGGACTGTTGAAGTTTGAAAGAAATTCAATTAAAGGAAAATTCTGCGCCAATAAGAGTATATCGCAGTTGTCATAAGTGTAACTAGATTCGCGCAAGAAGGGGGAGGTCGGGATTCGACCTGAGATTTAAGAGTATAATATTTGTGTTTACAAATAATGTTTAAATAAAAATGATTAGGAAATAATTAATAAAATATTTCCATATTTAGCTCTGTGGCATTGTGACATACGTAACGTAAGTATCGAGCGTATAACAAAAATCGACGACGAAGTTAGCGTTCGATATCTCGAGTCATGTCTGTACTAAGATTACACGCGTGTAATTTTAGTTTTTTATTAAAAAAGAAAAAAATGTTTCGCTAAATTGATTATAAAATTGAAAATGTAACTTTCAGATTATAGTGACCTTTCACTTTCCTTTTAAATGAGTTTCAAGTCTACTCAATCACATATTTGGTCTGCTTACACCATCATCCAATATCCAGCTAAGTAATCTTCTAACTTTATATTTCCAATGCTAACTTCGTCGTCGATTTTTGTTGTACGCTCGTTACTTTAAAAAAATGCACATTGAAACAACTACTTCCCGGGCAATTACCACTGATTGAAAAGATTTTGCAAGTTTCACTTTGATAGAAAATTAGAGAGAACTTACTTGAGCACTGGTTGAGAAAGAAGTGATGAGATGTAGACAAGAGACATGGGGTGAGTGGATGAAAGAATTAAAAAACTAATAGAAAAATAAAAGATAGCATGCATAACATATATAAAATTTGGATTTTTTCTGCATTTATTCAGGCTAGGTTGTAAAACTCCGCGTCGCGATAACGTTTACAACCTCGGCGAGAGCACGTCCTCGCCAAACACAAAAGATTCGTCCGAAATTCTTAATAATGGAGTTTTACAGCCCGGTTATTGGGGGCACCTATCATAAATGCAGCCTGGTCACTGACTTTTCTCTAACAAATAAAATTTCATGACTTTTTCCTAAGAAAAAAATGTATTTCTGAGTTCTTCTGTAAATTAAAAAAAATCGATTTTTTATTTTTATAAATATATTCTATTATTCTTTTCTCTAGCAAATAAAATTTCATGACTTTTTCCTAAGAAAAAAAAAATGTATTTCTGAGTTCATCTGTAAATAAAAAAAAATCGATTTTTATTTGTATAAATATATTCTATAATTCTTTTCTCTAACAAATAAAATTTCATGACTTTTTTTCTAAGAAAAAAAAAATGTATTTCTGAGTTCTTTTGTAAATTATAAAAAAAATCGATTTTTTATTTGTATAAATATATTCTATAATTCTTGTTGAATTTTTTGTATCTTAGTTATTTATTTAAATTTATCCTCTCAAAGGGTTTATTGATATTTGAAGAAAGAAAAAATCCCTGACGTTTTCCTGATTAATAAAATTCCATGATTTTTCACTGACAAACAAAAATTTGTGACTTTTCCCTTATCAACAAAATTCCCTGACTTTTCCATGTCAAAAAAAAATCCTTGAATATCTGACAAGCAAAAATTTCCGACATTTCCCTTTTCAACACAATTCGCTGACTTTTCCGTGTAAAAAAAATCCCTGACTTCCTGACAAACAAAAATCCTTGACTTTTCTGTTACCGTACAGATTCTTTGAATTTTTCCTTGCAAAAAAAAAATCCCTGACATTTTTATAAGACATAAAATTTCATGATTTTTCCTGAGAAAAAAATCCATAATTATCTCCGAGTTCTTTTGAAGATTAAAAAAAATCGAATTTTTATTTGTATAAATATATTCTATTATTCTTCTTGTATCTTTTGTATATTTATTTAAATTTATCCTCTCAAAGGATTTATTGATTTTCGAAGAGAGAAAAGATCCTTAACGTTTTCCTGATTAACAAAATTCCATGATTTTTCACTGACAAACAAAAATTTGTGACTTTTCCCTGTCAAAAAAATCCCTGACTTCCTGATAAACAAAAATCCCTGACTCTTCTCTTACAATAAAGAATCTCTGATTTTTTCCTTACCAAAAAAAAAAAAAAATCCATGACTTTTCTCTACAAATAAAATTTCATTTATCTGACTTCCTGATGAACCAAAATTCCTGACTTTTCTCTTACAATAAAGAATCTCTATTTTTTTTCCTTGCCAAAAAGAATCCCTGGCATTTCTGTAACAAATAAAATTTCATGACTTTTTCTTCAGAAAAAAATCCGGATTTATCGCCTAGTTATTCTGAAGATTTTAAAAAATCGATTTTTTATTTTTTAAAAATTAAAATTTCATGATTTTTTCTAAAAAAATCCATATTCATCTCCGAGTTCTTCTAAAGATTTTAAAAAATCGAAGAATTATGGAATATATTTAAGTCCATAATTCTTCTTGTATCTTTTTCTGTTACCGTACAGATTCTCTGAATTTTTCCTTGCAAAAATATCTCTGACATTTTTATCTTATAAAAATTAAAATTTCATGATTTTTCCTAAAAAAAATCCAAATGCCAAAAAGAATCCCTAGCATTTCTGTAACAAATAAAATTTCATGACTTTTTCCTCAGAAAAAAAATCCAGATTTATCTCTTAGTTATTCTGAAGATTTTAAAAAATGGATTTTTTATTTGTATAAATATATTGTATAATAATTCCTCTTGGATCTTTGCAATTTTCCTAGATTTGCCCTCTGAAAGATTTTATTAGATTAGAGGGTAATTCTTGTCATTGACTTACCCTTGGAAATAATTTGTTGATTCTCCAAGAAGGAAAAAATGCGTGATTTTTTTTAGATCAAAAAAAAAAGTTTTATGAAAACTCAACATATACAATATTCCCTTCTCTATTCTACTCTTCTTTTTATCTCCTCCTCCCAAACCAATATCGCCAAAATCTTTACCCCAGCTCCATCCTCGCATCCATTCTAGAACAATTTGTATCTACAGGGATTATAATTATGAACTTACATGGGAAGATATTTATAATGTGTATATGTTTTTTTTTTGCACTGGATATTTTTTAATATCCAGTCGAAATCCAGGCAACTTTATCTTATGAGAATAACAAAAATGTATTCAGTGAAAAAAAAAAACGATTAACTTGCTGTAAATGAATTTTCCATTTTCTTTGAAGTTACCCCACGGTTTCCAGCTCTGTTTTGTGCCCGGCGCATCCACCAAGGTAGAGTCGCAGGGATGTCTTTATTAATATATATATATTTAACATCTTTATTGACAAATAACGTTACATTTTACAATGTGTAGTATGTGTGTTTACAATATTTATAGAATTATTTCAATTTGTCATGTAACTGTCATTGTCAAATGGCTAGCGACCCGGGGTCTTTCTGCCTCTCTATTAATATTTTCTATATTTCTAACAATAAATTAAAAATTGTATATTTTATTCAAACTAAATCCTTAACTAACTCGAACATTAAAGTTTCCATATTTTACATAATGGCAATGTTTTACAGAACTTTGAACATTTTCGAAAGATCCATGGGCTTAGATAAAAAAAATCATAAACAGTTTATTTTAAAACATGTCACTTTTATATACTCAAACAAATTAACGTTAAAATGAAAAATCTAGTAATGTGCAGGAACATCAACGAATTACAAGGTGAACAGTTTGGGAATGAAGTAAAAAAAAACTTAGTAAATATAAAAAATGTTATTATTTGCAATAAATATAAGACACAGTAACTATTTTTTATGCTTTTCATTTCGTTTCTTCTCGTTTCTTGTTGTTTCTTTCTGATTTTCAGTCAGTAATAAGTGTCTAAAGCCATGTTTTTCATTTGTGTGATTAGGTTTGCGCCTTCAACTTTTAATTTTAACAAAATTGTTACTTTCGTAAAAGAATCTCAGTTGTCAGTTATTTAATTCCCGCAATACAAAACGAAATGCCTTTCAACGTTTCAAATTAATTAATTGTTGCAGTAGTGGAGTTCGAAATTGATTAAAACCCGTTCTAATCCCAACAATTACACCGCGAAATTCGCAGGCGTACGCGTCGGTAATCAGAAATGGGAAGCCTTTCCAGTGATTGTAATTACACGTGCATCGGCTGCTTGTCGAGTTCCGAAGCGTCGAAGTCGAATTACCGAGTATTAGCTACTGTAAACAGCCCCCGGTGAATCCTGATGTGTGCCTCATTAATATTCGACGAGTTCCTTCAAAAGGTGTTTAGGTATGCTCCTCGAACGCCCAATCCGCGGTTCGTGCCATCGGCTAAGAGAAAGAAAACATGATACGGTTTTTAAAAAAAAAAGTTATAAATTTCTGCAGGATTATTACATAAGAAGTTAAAATGTTGTTAGAATAAAGTAATGGTTAAGGGAGAATTTGATTAATAAAGTGTAATAATCCACATTACTATAATCTTGATTTCGATTAAAAAAAATGTTGCATGATGTTATTGATATGGAGCAGCAGTAATTCAATATCTGTGGGGTATTTGCCCGAAAAGTAGTTGTTTTAGTGTGCATTTGTCTAAAGTTCTTACGAAACGTAATTGACTTACGTTTCACAGGAACTTTAGAACAAATAAATAAAACAGATTTAAACATAATTAATAAATGTAACGTACGATAAAGTCACAGAGCTAATTGTGGAAATAATTTGTTAATTATTTTCAAATCATTTTTTATTTAATTTATTACAAATGAAATTTTGTTAGGTTGAGTTTCGTTCTGTATTATTTAACAGGCCCGTTGTTTGAGTTAACATACATTATTGATACTTACATAATTTTAAATTGTATACCTTTATAAGTATGCGGAGTCGTGAAGTCGTGAGATAATAAAGAGAAGATCGACTCGGCAAGTGTTTTATAAATACTTTTATATAATTTCATTATCCATAATTGTACATCCTATATGTAAAATGTGAACTTCTGGTGATTTTTCCAATAATAACACTAAGAGATGTTTACTCATTGACTCAGGACTTTCATAATTCTTACAAAAAAACTCCGCATGGGGATTTAGCTTTAGTTCTAATACAACTAAAGCTAAACTTCCACCCAGGGTTTACGGCCTGGGTAGACCCACGCCCGTTACAGGTAAGCGTGGCTCCAACACTTTTATTAATTGTGCCAAATCGTTTAAATTGTGAATGCGCCGGGATTAAATACTTTAAAATGAAAAGATTTGTATAAAAAATAATATATATAGAAAATCTGTATTTCTGAGAAATACGTTAAATTACATTACAATATTTACATTACAATCATAAACCTCTAGTTAAGCCTCAGAAAATGGCTATCGACCATCGGTCTTTCTGCCATAAAAAATAATTTATTTTAAAAATTCAATTATTAATTGTGCCTCTTCGTTTAAAATGGTGAATGCGCCGGGACCAAATATTTTTAAATGAAAATATTTATATATAACATATCTTATTTTAAAAACTCAATTACTAAAACGATTTTTACTTTCCTCGGACCCCTGTCCAAGGTTTTTTTATTGTATTTTTTATTTAATTAACGGAGGCCATTACATACAGTAATATACATACATGATAAAATAGAATAGATCAAATAATGATTGTGATCGTAAATTTTTTTAATCGCCAATTTCAACAAATATGCACGTTTTGAAGTCCCCTGAGTCCATTCCATCGAGTTTTGAAAAATGTCTGTGTATAAAACT
Organism: Philonthus spinipes; assembly: GCA_963082785.1. Lineage (NCBI taxonomy): Eukaryota > Metazoa > Arthropoda > Insecta > Coleoptera > Staphylinidae > Philonthus > Philonthus spinipes. The sequence goes on from OY720300.1 coordinate 2,749,423, forward strand.
TTTTTTGTAAGACCTTTAATTTTTATTGTATAAACGGAAAAATTTTATCTACTTTATAAATTCCCTTAGAAATAAACAATTATTTTTATAATCTACTTTATGCTGGCTGTGAAGACTTTTTTTATTATTTAAATAATTATTTTTATGTCAAATAAAACGTCAAAATGCGGTCATATTTAATACAATATAAGTAAACGCGGTAAAATAAGTTTTTGATTGAAAATTTAATAGGAAAGGAAAAATTATAATTGAAAAATGTCTTTTTCATTATTTGAATTCCAGCTTCAAATAATGAAAAAGACATTTTTCAATTATAATTTTTCCTTTCTTATTAAATTTTCAATCAAAAAATTATTTTACCGAATTCACCAGGACACAATTACATTAAAATAAAAATTAAAAAATCACAAGGTGGAAAAAAACCCACTAAAAACCCATCCTCAGGATCATTATGGAATTATTTTGCTAAAATTAATTAAAAAATCAATATATCCATTAATGTAAATATCCATAGAAATTTTAATAAAACAAATTTTAAATTCTCTTGAAAATGGGCTAATAACCCGAAACTAGTCGAGAATTTAAAGTTAATCAATCTAATCTGTGTTTTATTGGTTGCTTTTTAATAATTTATTCATATTTATTTCATACCATTTTTTTAGCTTATTATTAGTGACTTAATAAAAATAAAAGTATTTATAATGCATTAAAATTACTGTTAATTTTGTGGTTATCATACTTTCTTTTTTAGTAATATTCATGTATTCCGTAATTATATAAACAAACACTAGATATTAATTCTGTTTGATTAACTGTAGATAAATTTAATCAAATTTATAAATTTAAATAACATAATTTCCCAAAATCAATTACATCAAATTTCTGTCCAGCATTTCATATTGCGAGCTTCATCAAATAAATTACCTTATAATTGAATCACTGTTGCCGCCCCGAAGAATAATTACCCGAAAACAAAAAAGGCCGGCCCCGCGTCAATGCATCATCTACATGTAAGCCGGACAGGAACGCATTAATCACGTCCGAGGAAAAAAGGGGGGCGCATTCTTTCCAGTCCGCCCTCGGTGTTGATACGTCTAACGTGTCCACTGAAATTTGTTGGGGTGGAGGAACGGGATTTATTGCGGTTTGAAAAATACCCAGGAAATCGAAAACGTCCGGTCCCGCTTCCCGCATCGGTATTTCATAATTACTCTATTCGAACGGTGGAATAGAAAAGGAAAATTGGTAAATACAATAAAAAAATATTTCTCGATAACGTTATTTTAATACTTATTCCTTTTTGTTTCTTACTTATAAAGGGGAATAAAACAAAATATTTATTACAATATATAACAAAGTAGAAGCCTCGTCAATTAATAAGATAAAACAAAATAAAAGAAATTAATTATAATTTAAAAAGAAATTTGTGTACGATTATTATGTATAACCTAACTAACCATCTTTATTCAAATGTCTATATGTATGTACAATAATATACAAAAATTAGAATTATATTCTGTAGATGATGAATCGGCTATCGACCGGAGATCTTTCAGCCATATTATGTAAATTTTTCTTGTATTAAACAGTAAAGTTGACCATTTTTATTTTAATATTAATAAGGCTTTGTTGAATGATTTAGTTGAAAATAAAATTCCATACTTCATTGGAATTTTATTTTCAACTACATTATTATACAACACTTCACATTACTCTACTTCATTCATTAAAAGTGAAGTATGTAATTTTATTTTCAACTACATCATTCAACCAAGCCTTACTAATAAAATAAAATTCCTTACTTCACTTTTATAAGCGAATTAAAGAATTTTATTTTCAACTACATTATAAAACACTTAACATTACTCAACCTAAGTTATTCAGTCAATGCTTTGTTGGATCATTTTGTGAATGCATACACCAATTAGACTTAGGATTTTATTTATTAAATTTTTGTAAAATGGAGATTCCATAAATAAATAAATAAATAATAATAGATGGATGAATGGTGGTTGAACATTTTATTAACAGAAATTAAAATGAATACAACAAAGTATCATTCGACAATTTTACAATGATTAAAACTATAATCAATATTAAATTGGGAAATTTTGAAGTCAAAATATTTAAATAAAAAACCTCTTTATTTGGACAATTTGTGTTTAACAATATTTTTTTATTCTGATTATAAGAAACAATGCTTTGTTTGAAATTCCATCGTTTTAAAGTTGAATCTAATGTAACTTCAAATTAAATAAAAATTAATGTTTGATTTAAAAAAAATGTGTTTTGACAACTCTCGCCTTTATTTTGAAATCTGAACAAAGTATTATAATAATTTTTATTATTATAATAAAAAAATAAAATGCAAAATTCCGTTTCAGCTATATATAGCAGAAACGGAATTTTGTATTTTTTTTTTTGACTTGGGTCGAATTTAATAATAAAAATAATAATAATACTTTATTCAGATTTCAATAAAAAGGCGAGGGTTATCAAAACACATTTTAATTTGAATTAAAATTTGATTAAACTATAGAACGATGGAATTTCAAATAAATCACTGTTTCTTACAATCAGAATTTAAAAAAATTGTTAAACATAAATTATCGAAATAAAGAGGTATGTTTAATTAATTTCTCACTTAACCCGTGGTGAAACATTTTTGAATTAATTCAGGATGATTTAAGTGAAAACCAAGTGTTTTAATTTCAATTAAATCATCCTGAATTAATAAAGAGGTATTTTTCACGGACTTGTAAATATTTTGTCTTCCAAAATTCCCAATTTAATATTGATTATAGTTTTAATCATTGTAAAATTTTAATTTAACAACTTTCAACAAGCGACTCAATTACAATTTCTGTCCGTTATTTTTTTTAGTTTATTATTTACTTTAATAAAAAATCCGTATAACATAAAGGTATTACGTTTTTTATCTCCCCATTTTCCGATTTCCTCTCTGCTCGCTGAACTCTCGGACGACGTTGCGGATTTTTGCCGGTGATTGTAACCAGATAGGATCATTATTTTCTATTTTTTTTGTCCTGCTCTTCTCGGTAGTTTCGTGCCTCGACGTCAGAAGAAAGGAGCCGATCATGCTGAAGTTTTGCTCGCCTTATGGGAAGCGGAAGGATTACGTGGTGTGTAAATAATTGATTGAGATTGCTACGGTTAAACTCGATTATTACTTCAAAACGAAATGTATTTTAAAATGCATTATAATGGTGAAAATTCCGTAAATATAATATAATATAATATAATATAATATAATATAATATAATATAATATAATATAATATAATATAATATAATATAATATAATATAATATAATATAATATAATATAATATAATATAATATAATATAATATAATATAATATAATATAATATAATATAATATAATATAATATAATATAATATAATATAATAATAAATAAAAATGTATATAAATATTTACACTTACATTAGAATCATTGAAACGTATATCTCTGTCCAAATTATCAATTAATTATTTTTTGTAATCTAATTTTATAGAAAAGTCCGTTGATTGTTTCTTTCTGTAATTATTGTAAGCGTAATAAGCTCTATATAACTGTTATTTTTACATTAGTATTTATTAGATTTAAGCTGTAAACTTTATGTAAACATTTGTTAAAAGGTGTATACCGTAAATAAATAAATTACATAGTGTTAAATCTTAGAAAGAAAATGAGAGTCGATCTCTTTATAATATTCACTGATTGCTTTTATATACGCTTGCAAATGATTGACTATTTAAATTATACATTGAGATATGTTCAATTAAATAAAATTATCACGGAAAATACATTGTGACACCATATTATAAATCCAGAGAAAGCATGGTGATAGCAAATTAAAACAAATCGAATCGCTAAGAATAATAGTTTTATTTTTTTAAATTTCAGGTGAATCCCGGCAGTAAGGCTTCCATGAAAGGAGTCAGAGAGGGCGATCTGATAACGTCAATAAACGGCCAATCGACGAAAGACATAACGAATTCCGAGGCTCACTCCCTGCTGAAAAGCGCCGGGGATAAGCTCAAATTAGGACTCAACGAGTAAGTGCTTTCACACACAATTAACTAGCGATAGTGAATTAAGCACTAAATAAAAATTCCGAAAAGAAAATAAATCAACTACTGCAATTAAAAAAATATTTTCGTATAAGTATCATTAAGATTGGTCTAATTTAATTCACTATCGATGGAAATATATACGTTCAAACATCTTTAATCAGACATTATGTCAACGAAATCTTACAAATATTGTATGAAATAAATATGAATATAATATTAAAAATCAACAAATAAAACACAGATTAGATTGAAACTAGTCGAGAATTTAAAGTTATTCTATCTAATCTGAGTTTTATTGGTTGATTTTTAATAATCTATTCATATTTATTTCATAAAAAATGTTGATAAACATCACACCAATATTTGCATTACTACAATAATCCCAATTACATTTCGATTAAACAATTCGAGCGGAATCTCTGGCCCGCTCTGTTTTCGAGCCAATTTACACGATTATCGAAGTGTATTAACGCAATCGCGTAATCGATATGGCAGAGTGATATTGGCGTGTATCGGGGCGAACTATTGTTGTGTCTCTTCCTCATGTCAGAATGACGTGTACGTTACTGTTTCGGATGAGAGATGTATTTGTACGTATAAAGGATGCATGCATCGGTGATTCCAGTAACTGACATCATGTTTTGGGAGCGGGACACAGGACTACGCTCGACAAAAAGGTCGGCTATCGATTGAATGATATTGTATACTTGTGTGTGTGTGTGTGTGTGGGTTGTGAGGCTGTTGTGGTGTTCAATTTCGGGGTAATCGCTTTACAGAGATGAATTCCTCTTGGTATTGGTTTAAATCGGTTTTTGATGGAAGTAATGTTATTTAGAATAATAACGAGTGAAAAAAAATATAATAAAATTACTAAAAATCTAGCAAAAAAGATTTACAAATCAACTACAACTACCAAATCCGTTCCAATTATTGTTTCCACAGAAATCTCACCATACTTCCCAAATACAAAAAAACCAACGATGACAACATTTGACCACATTTGATCGTTTCACCCATTCACTCACTAACGACCGACGTTCGAGAGAATTAAATAATCCAGGCAGAAAGACCCCGGGTCGACAGCCATTTGACAATGACAGTTACATAACAAAATTGAAATAATTCTGTAAATATTGTAAACACACATACTACACATTGTAAAATGTAACGTTATTTGTCAATAAAGATGTTAAATATATTACAAATCAATTAATACAAACAAAATTTCCTAATACATTACAAGAGAGAGAGAGAGAGAGAGAGAGAGAGAGTGAGAGAGAGAGAGAGAGAGAGGAAGTTTAATACGTTTTTTTTGCTGAAATTAATATTATTCATAATTTAATTTCAAAAGTTTATAACTTAAGCGAGCAAAATCTAAAAATCAATTTTTGAAATTCATTAATTAAAATGTAATTTTGCTTGCCCTTTCATTTCGCGCTAAAGAAATAAAGAAAATCACCACCAACACACTAATAAAATCACAAACTTGTAAATCCCCACTCGCTAATATATAATTTTCTGTAATTCCGCATGGTTCGCGTGCGAAATTACTGAATGGGCACACACACACATAGCAGGATAATGGGCGACCGTTTTGTGTAAACGGCGTGAACGTTCCTCTGGTACAATTTCGGAATAGTTATCCTTTCACTCTCTTTCCTTATCCCTCTGTGTGTTTGTGCAAGTGTGCGTCCCGTCCCCAGTAATTTAGTAATTGTTCCTTTCGGCGTTCCTGCAGTAATAACTCAACTTGTTACAGAGACGGCACAGGCTCCCCCAAGAGGAGGCACTACAACAAAACGGTCCTCCAGGAAACGCATTCTTCTGAGACCGTCAAACGTGAGTATTCATTCGGCTGCTTGGTGGATTATTTAATTTGAATTAATTTATTGTGTGTTTAAAAGTGACACTGAAAATAAATTAAATTATTTCGTCTCGTTTGGATAAATAATATTGGTCATTGCAATTTATTAAACCTCATCAGACTAGTGTGTTCCATATGCTCTGATGAAGGTGGATCTTTTACTATATCAATAAATATTAACATTTGAACAATGGAGAAAAGAAAAATATTACAAGCTTCAATAATGCTTTACTTTATATTTATTTATTTAATGAATTTACCTTTTTACAAATCTGCAATATTTAAATAGAAAACAGTATTCATTCCACTTGAATGCTGTTTTCTATTTATATTAATAGCCAGCGAGGCATTTATTCAAATCCGAACCGAGAGAAGTTTTTTGTGAAATTGCGATTTTTGTTGTTTTTACATAAAATTTTTCTCGGATCAAAATTTTGTTGCATTATACATTTTATTGATATGCAGCAGCAGGTGTACATTATGTAATTCAATGTCCGGCGTGGGTATTTGCCCGGGAAGTAGTTGTTTTAATGTGTATTTGTTTAACGTACTTACGTAAGTAAGTCAATAGTCACAGAGCTAAATGTGGAAATAATTTATTAATTATTATAAATCATTTTTATTTAATATCTGCAATATTTGCTAATGAATATTTAAAAATTTTATGTTATTTCTATATTTAATTTTCCTTTAAATTAAAACGTTTAATGAAGTAAAATTATTCACAATAATAATTTATTTCGTGTAAAAACTATTAATTACATACTTTACATACATCAAGATTGCGGTGTATAGCGTTTATTTTATTTTTTGCAATCGTTAATTATTTAGTTCAGACTGTCCTGCTTGGCAAATAAAATATATATAAATAGATTTTTATGGTTAAACCATAAATCTGGTCATAAAGTTGACCATCTCAAACTTAAGACTTTATTTATTTATTCATTTATTCCTGAAATCAATCGCACGAAATCTTTCGAACGCAACTGTCAAATTCACACGTAAATTCATATCTAAAGGACATATTTCATACGACCTAAACGTTCGAACTATGTCAGGAATACTGGCCCTGGTTATAAAGTTGAAAATTGTGAAAATCCAACTTGTTTGAGAATATTTATTTCAGTGTATACAGGGTGAGTTTTTTTCGATGTTCTCTATGGGGATCTCGGAAACTATAAGAGATAGAAAAACGGTTAAATGGGGAAAGAAGTGTAGTTTTATAAGACGAATTAAATGACACTTTCAAAATACTTGAAAATGTCAAGGGTTACTAGATATTTTGAAAAAAGTAAAATGTGTCAATTTTTTGAAATCAATATATCTCTATTATTATCATAGATAGAAAAAAACTGTAAAGGACAAAGTTGTAGAAAATTTTACACAGATTAATAACAAAAAATCAAAAACAAATTTTCGCCCATATTTTGGGAGATATGACATAAACTTACCTTTTTTTAAATGGAAACAATAGTTGGCTATGACTTTATTAAAAGGGCTATTTTTTTCCCTTTAATCTGGTATAATATATGCTATAGTTATTTTTAAAACAAAATAAGTTACAGTCGTTTTTAATTTTACCATACACCAAAAAAATAGTTAGCCATGAAAAAGACAAAAGTAAAACAATTGCAGTTGTTTATTCTAAACACACATTAATTCATTTCCATATTTGGTTTCTTTCGATAAGTTTGTTTTGTATTTTTTTTTGTTGTAAGTTTTTTAAAAGTGATAATGAATTTTTCCAACGAAGAAAAGCGTGATATGCTTGTTTGTTACATTCAGTGTAATAAAAACGCTGCGGATGCTGCAGAACAATATTATAATCAATATATCGATCGTCGGCAGCCATCTTTACCAATATTCAGAAGAATTCACCACAATTTGGATATCAAAAATCATATCAATCCGTGGAGGATTTTAGACTAGCTGTACTTGATACATTTTATTCTATTGACAGAAGAAAAGTCAAAAAAGCCACAAATTCGATTTTAAAAAGATGTACTTTATGCCATAATAATAATGGTGGACTTTTTGAGCATCTTATGTAATATTTAAAATTTTCTTCTATTATTATTTTGATAATTTCGGAATTATTTTACTTTATGTTGCTTTTAACAAATCTAAAGAAAGATAATAAATTAAATATTGATTTCGTTGCTATAAACAACCGCAATTGTTTTACTTTTGTCTTTTTCATGGCTAACTATTTTTTGGTGTATGGTAAAATTAAAAACGACTGTAACTTATTTTATTTTAAAAATAACTATGGTATATGTTATATCGAATTAAAGGGAAAAAATACCCCTTTTAATAAAGTCATAGCCAACTATTGTTACCATTTAAAAAAAGCTAAGTTTGTGTCATATCTCCCAAAATATGGACGATTTTATTTTTGATTTTTTGTTATTAATCTATGTAAAATTTTCTACAACTTTGTCCTTTACAGTTTTTTTCTATCTATGATAATAATAGAGATATATTGATTTAAAAAAATTGACACATTTTACTTTTTTCAAAATATCTAGTTACCCTTGACTTTTTCAAATATTTTGAAAGTATTATTTCATTCGTCTTATAAAACTACACTTCTTTCCCCATTTAACCGTTTTTCTATCTCTTATAGTTTCCGAGATCCCCATAGAGAACATCGAAAAAAACTCACCCTGTATACATATATTACAAAAATTGCTTAGACTGTGATAATTAAAATAACGTACACGTTAAACTTAACATTTCCGTTACAGAACAGCCTCAAATTAATCTTCTAATTTATATTGTACAATAAATTCAAAGATTATTTCAGAACACGTAACATAAATCGCAACGCTTTAAACAACACCAAAAGTTAGATAATTAAACAATCCCTTATCAACTATTTCCTCCCCGTGTTGCGCTCCACCTTTATTTCTCTTATTATTATTTTTTTATATAAAGTACGGCGAACTACTGAAACAATGGCGGCGATAAAATTTATAGCTTCCTCCGCGCTCATACTCCATATACACACTTTTTTTTTTTCTTCTCGTCTAACTCGCTCCGTAAAAGCAATAAATCCACGTATCGTGTGACACGACAACTTAACCCTCATTACGGGGTTGTATTTTTTTGCGGCGGCCGCCCCCAATAACGGCAAATTGAATTATGCGTGAAAATTGTATTACGCTGTGAGATGTAATTTGTCTTTTGGTAAAGTTAATTTGATGAAGAGATATGTTGAGAAATACGAGCGCGCTCGTATGTTGAAATAATTAATAGTTTTGGAGATTGCTTTTATGAATTGTTGAAACGCCCACTTTTTTTAATTGGTTTGAATAATTGATGGATAGTTTTCGATTCGAAACTGTTTTTGCTAATAGTTATAATTTGCATAATTAATTTTGAATATTTAAATAATATCGGATAAAAACAAAACAAAATAACTTTTTTTTCTTATTTCTTTATTTATTCTTGTGATGTCTCTTTTCTTTTTTCCTTACTCTTGTTTTCATATTGCTCTGACTTGTGTATTTTATCCATTCTCTAAACATGTCCCCACCATCCTAATTGTCTCTCTTCTATATAATCTCTTATGCTCTTCATTTTTAGTTCTTCTCTTATTCTTTCCTTTCTCATTTCATCCATTAGTGGGGCTCCATACGCCCTTCTTAGAAATCTCATTTCTACGGTACTTATTCTGATTTTTTTATCTTTCATTTAAAGTCCATGTTTGACTTCAATACGTTAATACCAATTTAAATTTAAATAATAATAAATTTAAATAAATAACTGTCAGCAGGACAGTGGGAGATCCACGAGGATATTTTTGTCATTAACAAATTTCTATATAAAAGAAAATATTCCATTCTCGTAGAAATTTTGGGGATGAAAGTGGATGATTAAGAAACTTTGTACCCTCCATGGTATGGTTTTCAGAGTCGGATGTAGATCGTCCTCAATTATAAAAGTTAAAAATAATTGTTACGGTTTCTAGTTTGTTATACATTTTCGTATAACTTCAGAGTTTGTATAACTGAAATTTATTCAGTAACTATAATTTCGACGTTTATTAACGCATTAAGATCGACCAATCAAATGAATGTTATAGTGTGAGAGATGTGTGTTGTGTTTATATATGTATGTTGTGTTTATCCTGCTCAGTGCACCGATTACTAGTATCTATAATTGTATTAGGGCACTGTAGTACAGCCTACCTATCTTATATATTTCTTCCTGATGACTATCTTTAGTATCTTTAGTGATGTAAATGCACATATGTATAATCATTCACAAAAATATGAGATAGAAAGAGTCTGTTATGGTGTTCAATTTCGTGGAAGTCTGAGATGAATTTTTCGTATTGGTTTAATACGATTATTTTCTGAAAGTATTATATTTAACAACAATTCAATTTCGTGGAAGTGTGAGATAAATTCTTCGTATTGGTTTAATACGATTATTTTCTGAAAGCATTATATTTAACAATAATAATGAGCGAATAATTGAAATGAAATTCTCCAATACCTAGCAAGATAAAGTTTTACAAGAACTTTTCAAGGATCTATCGAATTAATGTCCGTTTTCAGTCGAAACTTTACTTATTAAATAAATACAAACAATTATACAAACAAAATCCAAAGTATTTTTATTATTTGAATGACGATGTGTGTCAAGAAGAAGTAAATAGTTTTTAATTAAATTAAATAAAATGAAATAAAGATGATTCACACATTCACTTACAGTGTAAGTATTTTTTGCAGTTGGAAAAAGAGATTGGTCAAATTTTATTGATCATTGCCAGAAATTTTCCTTGTTTAATTTCATTGTAATTTAAATAGTTTTTTTTAAATAAAAACTTTTTATTGCAGGACCTTTAGTTTTCATTTTATAAGAGGAAGAATTTCGTCTACCGGCTGTGGAGACTTTAATCCACAGCCGGTAGACGAAATTCTTCCGCTTATAAAATGAAAACTAAAGGTGGATTAAAGTCTCCACAGCCGGTAGACGAAATTCTTCCGCTTATAAAATGAAAACTAAAGATCCTGCAATAAAAAGTTTTTTTAACTATTTAAATTACAATGAAATTAAACAAGGAAAATTTCTGGCATTTAAAAAATTATTTTAACAACAAAGTCAAAATGACTTAAAACTGCAATAACACAGAAAATGTTGCCCGAATGGGTCGAATTGGTTAAGAAATTATATATTTATGGAAATTTTAGCAAACTAAGTTATAATATTCTTACAAATACTCGACTTTAATTTTAAAGGACAACAACAATCCATTTTTTTCATTTTTTTACCGTTAAATGTTTGAATCAACATTTTTGTTAAAATTTGTTAAATGTTTGAATCAACATTTAACGGTAAAAAAAATAAATGAAAAAATGGATTGTTGTCCTTTAAAGTTAAAGTCGAGTATTTGTAAGAATATTATAATTTAGTTTGTTAAAATCACCATAAATATATGATTTCTTAACCAATTTGATTCGTTCGGGCAACATTTTCTGTGTTATTAAAAGTACCATGATGGACACATCACCATTATTTTAAAATTTATATACACTTTATTTGTATATAAGAATTTGATTATTTTTTAACCAAGTGACCAAGTGAATAAATACTCATTTCATTTTCTTTATTTATTATGCTTTATTTTGATTTAAGAAATTGGAGTGCTTTATTTAATTTATTGCGCTTTATTTGTTCTAATTTTTTGTGCGAATTTAAAATTTGCCCCATTAAATATTCCGTTTCAATTCGTATAATTTATTGCGGTTTAATTTGATCAAAAAACGACTCTCTGCATAATTTTAAGGCCGGCAATTAATTGACCCAGTCACTGGCCAAAAATAGAAAATATTCTCCGAGAATTCCATTTCCCGAAAGGTCAACGTTTACTATGCCTCCTACATTCAATTTGCATACTACCATAAATCATAATTTGTTTTCTTAAATAGCCATCAATGAATAAACTCAACAAAAATGTTAAGTGATATTGAAGAAAAAAATGGGAAAAATGAATAAAATGATTTTTTTTTCTCCTTTATATCGTTTGTCTCAGATGGTGATGACAAACAAACAAATAATCGAGAAAGTAAACAACTAAAGGCGTATCTTGCATTCATTGATCTAGAAAAGGCATTTGATAGAGTATTACGGAATACAGTGTGAGATATCTTAACACAAAGAGGAACTAACATAGAATTAATTGAAGCCATAAAGAGTATAAATAAAAAAACATCAATCTACGTAAATTATAAAAACCAAAGGTCTTATATATTTCACACTGCGGATGGCCTAAAACAGGGATGTTTGTACTATTTTGCATATTCATGGACCATATTATGAAAGAATGCCACCGAAATATAAAAACCCTAGCAATCGGATATAGAAATATGAAAACTGTGAAAATCTCAGATTGCGCCTTCGTAGATGATATTGTCATAATGGCAGGGAATGAGAAATATCTACAATTCAACCTAAACGAGTGAAATATAAGGTACTTACTAATTACAGTATGAAAATGAACACTAAATATACAACTAAATGTAATTATTAAAACTAATAACTAAATCTTTGATTGGTTTTACATAACTTATTATAATTATTTAACGGTGAAATCTAATTTTGGATTAAAATCAATTGATTCGATATTATCAGATATTAGTAATTGGAATTGCATCTCGGTTTATGTTAAGAGTCGATATAACACTCATTGAGAAATGTTGAAGGGGACTTAAACGGCACAACATTACCCCAGCATAACAAGAGCGAATGAAATTTTATTATTTTCCAGGTTCGAGCATAACAAGCACGACATCGTACTCAATCAGCTGCAACACGGCCAATCAGGAGAATGCCGGGGAGACGAGCCCCGCGTCGGAGGGCACAAACGGCGTCGATGATAAAGGAAACGGTGAGTTTTTTTTTTTTCTCGTTTTGTTTATGTTTTCGTATATTTTTTCGGTCATTAGACTTAGAGGGGCGTTTTAACTTTGAAAGCAGTTCCGTGTACGGTGGAAACACTTTTCACGTGTCGCGATGCGGGCTTTTTTTCCGTTCTCGGGGTCATGAAAAATGCAAAGCTCGCACAAGCGCAAGTCAATGGAGCAAAAAAAGTAAGGATATGGTGGTGGAATTGGATGAGGAATAAAATGCGGGGTGGATAAGTGTGTGCTACTAAAGTCGATTGATTGAATAAAAATGTTTCGATGTAATATCATTGTTTGTTTAAATCGTGTGGTTTTACCGGATCAGGTATTGCACACAAAATAATGCGACCAAGTTCTTAATGTAAATTCTTCAAGGAGTGATGAGAAAAAAAAACAGATCAAAACTAATTACAATAAAAATCGAAAATTGTATGAAAAAAAAATCGAATTTAATAGCAATTAAAATTAATCAAATAAAAATTGTTTGAAAATAATTAATGAATTATTTCCACATTTAGAAAGAGAATAATTAATTATTTTCAAATTCTTCACTTTTAATTCAAACAATTTTTAGTTAAATTAAATAAAAATTATTTGAAAATAATTATTTCTACGTTTAGCTCCCTGACATTATAACTTACATTACATAAGTACTTTAAACAAATTCGCATTAAAACAACTATTTTCCGGCCAAATACCCCGCCAGACATTGAATTGCATAATGTACACCTGCTGCTGCATATCAATTAAATATTATATCATGCAACACATTTTTTTATCCGAGAAAAATTCAATGTAAAAAAACAAAAATAATGTTATTTAATATAAAACCATCTGCAGACACTTAAAATAAAATGGTGATGTGTCCATCATGGTACTTTCCCCGGTGAATACGGTCACATAAGTTTCTGATTGAAAATTTAATTGGAAAGCAAAATGATTAATAGAAAAAATTGATTGTTGTCTTTCAAAGTTAAAACCGAGTATTGAGAAGAATATTATAATTAAGTGTGTTATTTCTTACCTTACAATGTGTTGAAATAATTTCTCCACACTCTTCTTCATTTTTTCAAACTATGCGAATGTGCTGAATACGACGGCACTTTGACGTTTTAATTGTCATTAAAATAATTATTTCAATAATTAAAATCTCTAAGGGAATTTATCAGGTAAACGCTTATAAAATGAAAACCGGAAGTCCTACAGAAATTATTTATTTTCCAAAATCTAAAACTTTTATTTGAAATATTTTTCTATCCGAAATGTAAGAAATTTCTATTATTACAAATTATATAATTTCATATTCAATGCTTATATTTCAATCAAATATAATACATTTTTCTTCCGCTCCATTTTCTTTTCAATCAATAATCTAAAGTGCGCCCCCATTAAATTCATTAAATTCATAAAATCCATTCCTCCCATCCTTCAATTACCCCTAATGGCGCCGACGGGCGAGGAAAAACCCGCGACTAATTAAAATAATTTCATCCCCGAATAAGGACGATCCAGAAACATGAAAACCGATGACCCAATTTGTTTTTTTTTTGCGCTTCCGTGACCCGTAAATAATGGCGGAGGGCGCGACCCGCGCAAACACATCAGTTCCGCCTCTGGCTTAATTAACTTAAGAAACAATCGAATCACTTTCGGACTTAGTCGGTCCGTGACTCTTATCCTTTCCGCCGCACGCAATTGCGGTAATTAATTTGTACTTTGCGGGGAGTATGAAGCTCAAGTGGGTGGTGTGTTTTTCGAAACGCAAAGATGCGGGGACAAAGAAAAGGAAGGCGTCGTTTTTGGAACGTATTAGAAATTGCAGTGTTTTTAAGAAGAACAAAAAGGGGAAGAAATCAGGTAAACTATGAACAATTGTGAATTAATTATTTATCGAAGTATCACTTCGATTTTAAAATGATTAATTTTCGAGTAAAGCATTTAATCTTTCTGTTACTTCAAATAAAGGTAATTGAGGTAGAAAGCCATAATGTCCACAGAGATGATTAAAACTTTATGAATGTAAATAATAATGATCTGCATTTGTAATTCCTAAAGTGCATAAAAATGCAGAACAAATATAAAGCAATCACATAATAAGTAGCATAAAAATACAATTCTTAATTTAATCATCTGAATTAGTCGAATTTTCTGAAATATTAACAATTGCGGCTAACTCTCTAGTGAGCCATTCAAAGTGTGATCTATTCTGTGGCGATCTATCAAGATTCATGCATTTTGTGTAAGGAGTTGGGTCATGCCATTGTTGTAATCTAGTTGTTGGTGACTGTTAAGGTTTTTTTCTTTTTGCGTTTATATTTGCGTTCAAAGTGTTTGCTATTGTATTTAAAATTAGTTAGTAATACATATAAATTTATTTCATTTTACATTTATATTTGTAAAAATGGTATATTCCGTTAAATAAATAAATTAGTATTGCATACTATACAAACATTTTTATTCAGACAGCAGAATTACAATTCTTTATAAATATTTATATTTATAATACATATTGGTGGGTTAGTAGTCTGTCATGAGCCATCGACCGGAGGTCTTTTTGCCTGTGACATTATTATAATAATATTTTATTTATTTAGTCTTATATAACATCAACATGTATTGTAAATATAAATATTTGTAAAGAATTGTAATTCTGCTGTCTGAATAAAGGTGTTTGTATAGTATGCAATACTATTTGTCATGGGCTATCGACCGGAGGTCTTTCTGTCCTTGCATACTATATTTTTTTAAACATTTTATTTTAGTTATATTTTAAATGGTGAATGGCATATAAAAAAATCATTATATCTGTTAGCTGTCCATCATTGTAAAAAGAAATATCGAATTAATCGAGAAACTATTATTCTCTACTTTTATCCGCTATCCATTTTACTTAATCACCTAAAATTGCGTTCATCAATTAACTCAATCAAACAAACAAAAAAACGATATGGAACATTTTGACATCGACGACATGTATATCCTATCAGCAACAAAAGCGGCATTGTTCTAAAAAGCGTACTTCCACGTCGCATAGAATATTCTATATGGGCGAAATAATGCGTTCCCTCGCCCCCAATCGGAGGTCCCCGTTGATAGCATTCAGCGTACGTTTCAATTGTGCTTTTCGAAAATCAATTTTAAGTGGATTGAGCACGCGCGCTTTGTGTTTATGACAAATTATCCACGGGCGCAATTAAATTCTTCGCTCGTTGATTTGTTCAGTCAAATAATAGGCATTTGAAAAAAAAAAAAGAAACTGAATTGTTTGTTGATATTTTAAAATGTATATTTTCTTTCTTGAATCTGCGAAGCACAAAAAGCTTGTTATTTTAAAAAAAATATTTTTTTTAGACAATATATTGAATCACGTTATTCAATTTGAGTTATGTGAAGTTGTTTTAATACAATAAAGTAAACAAATTCAGTCCTTACTTCAATCTAAAAAAAGTAATTACTGAATTTGTTTACCTTATTGTAATATATTGAATTATTTGATTATCGAGTAATTAATCTATAAATATTGTTATTCAAATAATATCTTATTACTTACATGTTTACAAACATTAAGATTAAGTATACACAACAGAATGAAACTGCTTGTCTCTTGTAGGCTAACGACCAGAGTACTGTTTTTTCTGCTTTTTTATCGATGTTAAACTTTAATTTCTATCCGCAAAACATTGCCATTCGTGGCGTATCTTTGTTTCGACCAAATTTTTATCATAGTAATTACGGTTTCAATTCTCCCTTTGAAATAATTATGAGAAATATTAATAAACTAAATTTATCTAGGAACCCACTGAACAAAATGTTCACAAATAACGTTGTATCAACATTAAAAACAACATTAAACTTTAATGTAACATTGGTGCAACATTATTATGTCCGTTTTGCTCAGTGGGGAGTTTGACTAATTTAATGTTTCTTTAACCTCATTAAAGACAGTCATTACTTCGCAATACGTTTAATTATTTCAATCTGGATATAATTTGTTTCATCAATGATTTTTCCTGTCATTCAGCTAAATTTAAATTTAATTCTCATGAATCATTATTCATTTATATTAATATGTATAATGATATGACTCTGTACTTTTCTACTAAATAATTTGCTTTTTTATTCTTATATACTTGTATTTTTAATTTGTAATACTGTTTGTAATATTTATGTAAAAAAGGAGATTCCGTTAATAAATTAAATTTAATTAAAAATTAAAATACAATATTTTTTTTAATTTAGAGAAACGTCATATAAAATCATTTCGTTTCAAAATATTTAACAACCTAATTGATTGTCAAAACTTGCTAAATATTCTTAGTATCCACTTTTCTTACCGCAACTTACGCAATAACCATACGTTTCACATCCCTTTTTGCAGAACTGATTATTTAAACTATACGAATGCTGCGTCATACAAATTCAATTGACTTTGATTATTCTGGCGCGTTACGAAAAAGTTTGTCTCGTAGTGATATGTACTATGTTCAATATATGTGTTAGCTGTTTAATTTGTTTTTGTAAAAAGGTATATGCCGTTAAATAAATAAAGAAGATCTTCAAAAGTAATTAGTGAAAACTTCTATCAATACAAACGGTTTATTCTGATGGTGGAAACAGTGGTCAGTTTTAGTGTTTAACAAAATCGAATAATTTTAGCAATAAAGTATTATTAAAGGAGCCATTTCAAATTGCCAGATTTACCTAATAATAATACAATATTTAATTTAAAAACGGAAAAAGAAAAAATAAGAAACGAATATCCGCAAACACGGATATTCCTTTCATAATTTCAATATGTTTTCCCTTATTTTTATTCATTTCTTATTTCAATATGTTTTCCCTTATTTTTATTAAGGTTGAACAAACATACAAACAATTTAACTAACTAATATTTTTTTAACTTCAAATAATTCCAGAAATATATTCCAGATGGAATATTGAAAACTACCGATTTATTTTTATTTTATATTTTAATCTTCAGAATGATTCTGCGATGAAAGTCAAAGTCATTATAAGACTCGGTTTTTTAATTATTATTTTTTTTTCTCTTGCATAACAAAAGAAAATCCCATTGTTATGGTGACTTTAAGCAATTCTATTAATGAATTCAAATATAAACTATCCACTCTTGATTATCATTTTTTGCTCTCCTCTCTCTCTCTTTTTACCTTTCCTCCATAAAAAAATGATCCTGATATGGTCTAAGACTTTATTGTGACTTTTTATTTTAATATTATAATAGTAATTTTCAATAATTATGGAATAATTAATAATTCATTTTAACAGATGTAATTAAATATATAAATAAACTATTTTTTTGTTATTGTACTTTAGTAGCGCTAACTTCGTGGTACACATTTTTATTCGGACTAATTAAATAATACAAAACAATTTAACAATTTAACATAAATAATTACAATATATATATATATATATGTATTAGTCTGTCTAGGTTATCTATCAGTGTTCTTTCTGCTCAACTTCGTGATAATTTTTTTTAATTTATACCAACACGCTTACACTTTATGTATTTCTCTGACTACTTACCAAACATTACCAAACTAAATTTGATAATGATTAACGTGTATGTGATCGAAACTAATCACAGAAATAAATAAAGTGTAATTGATATAAAGGCGTCTTTTCTCTTTCTTAAATTACTTAAAAAAACACAATGTATTACTTTTTAAATAACCACATGGGTTTTTACTCATCATTCTCTGTCGTATTTCACGATTTTCACCATTGCATGGAATATATACTTTTTAAATAATAGAGTTTTATAAGCTTTTCAGTATTCTCTAAAGAAAAAGCAATTGCGAAATAAATATTCTATATCCCGGCGCATCCACAAATCGACAGCATATACTGAATAACCAGAGTTGCACGTTGGGTTGCCTGTACTAAAATTATATGAATAACCAAATAACTGAATAACAAACTTATTATAATAACTTTTTAGACTTTCTACATTGGCTGTAATGTAATGAACGACTCAGATCAACTTAGTGTAGAATAAACGCAGAACAGCATAAAGAAATTACAATCTTAAATTTGTAACCGATTATTACAGTTTCCCTAGACTATAAGTTGCTTGAGCTTTTAAGTAAAGTTGGAAATTGTTTAATTAAAAGGAAATAGTATTTGCAACAAACTGCGGTCTTGATTCAAATCGTATTTTTTTTTTATTGAAACAAAAATTAATATTAGGCTAGAAGCCGAAAGTCGAAATAAATTATAAAGTTAGTGAAATAAACCAAGTGTTTTTTTTTATTTCAAATTAATAAAATGGATCTCATGTAAAATGTCACAAACATATAGTTTACGATTGAAAAAAAAAAACAATTTTAGCCCATTTTCTAATTTTGTTTAGTTTTAGCAAAATAATTCCATAATAATCCTGAGGATGGTTTTTTAGTGGGGTTGTTTCCACCTTGTGAGCAAATGCTGGGATCGAAATTATTTTGCCTGCCCCACAATTGCATTAAAATAAAAAATAAAAAATCAATATATCCATTAATGTAATTATCCATAGAAATTTTAATAAAACAAATTTTAAATTCTCTTGAAAATGGGCTAATAACCCGAAACGAGTCGAGAATTTAAAGTTGTTCAATCTAATCTGTGTTTTATTGGTTGATTTTTAATAATTTATTCATATTTATTTCATAAAATAAATAATTGATTCTAAAATACATTTTATTTAATTAAAAACACATCTCCATGAATTAAGTTAATTTACAAATAAGATTAATATTAAGGCTTAATCCCCCGTACTAGATAAACTACACCCTTCCTTAATCAATCCATGTTGATGTAATTAAATTATCTCCTTTTAATTAAACTAATTCCAACTTTATCAAGGAGCTGAAGTAAATTACTGTTATAGAGCGGATTTATGAAAGAGAGAACGTTTATCTGTTTGAATTTTTTTTATTTTGATAATTACATAAATAAATTGTTGAAACTACAGACAACTAATAAAAAATAAATAGTTTTAATAAAAACGATTCACTTTGTTTGTATAACTTTAATTTTATTTTAGTGGCTATAGTTTCAACAATTTTCACTTGTCACTAAAATAAAATTAAAGTTATACAAACAAAGTGAATCAGCGTTTTTATTAAAACAATGTTTAACGATAAATTATTATCAATAATTTAAAAAATAAATAAATAACCAAGAAATTAAAAGTTTGAATTACAAGATAATAATAAATAATATTTTCTTAAACTAAAATACACAGCTTGAATCACACACACACACACACACTTCTGTAATGTAAAATTTGCTATTTTATTATAAAAAAAGTGGGGCTGAAAGACCAATGGTCGATAGCCATTTAGGAATAATAATATATAAAATTTATTGTACTATACCTAATGTAAATTTTAAATTAAAAATGATTATATATATATTGATAATCTTAATTTCTATGAATACAATCATCTATGAATTGTTAAACCTCAGAAAATGGCTATCGACCATCGGTCTTTCTGCCTGTCTCTGTCCAGTTCTTGTCATTTTAGTTAATCGTTACGATACCGTCATTGTCTGAGTTCTCAAAATTTAGTGAAATGAATTGTTAATGAGGGATGATTGAAATTTTAAAGAGAGAGTTTCAAGTATCTGTTTAGTGGGGGTAATTTTGCATATTTCGTAGAGGGATGTATTTGAAGGGTTGTGGAGAGGTTTATTAGGGTGATTTTTAAGCAAAGGAGATGCATACTCTAGAATTGGACGAATTAAAGAACAAAACAGTGTCCGTAAGGATGATACACCGAGAGGTGAAGATAATCGGCAAACAAAACCCCACAGCTGTCTTTCTTTCACATATAAAAAAAGTGATTCCTCGTGATTCCACTTGTACCGGTGAAAAAAAAAATACAAAGTATTTTCTTATATATTTTCGCTTAATATATCTCTTCATATAACTCACTAAAATACATCTAGTAAAAATGTATTCGGATTGATAGAACAACAATTCAAATTGAAATAAATTTATTATTTAAGCTTATGTATTTGGTTTGAGTTACGTGAAGAGATGAATATAATTAAATAATTAAAACACTAACACTTTCTTCACTAAAAGTGAAGAAGAAAATGTTAGTGTTTTAATTATTTAATTATATTATTTAAGCGATCATAAGAAGGCTTTAAATTTTTCAGTAAATCTCTTGTTTCGGGCGTGTATTGAACACGTAAACAAAAGATGGGCCGAATTAATCACCTCTTAAAAATGCTAATTAATCACGGGCCGCCCGGTGATTTATGCCGAACACTCCGCTGTATAAATGGTGTAATTTAATTCAGTCGCTCATTCAGGCGGCGATGGCGGTTATGAATGGCCTAACCTCATCTGACCCACATTAATCTCATCATGCACACAACGAATACAAATTTCGCACCGTCTCTCCAAATTGGATAATAATTTATTGCACAATAAAAAAAAAAATCACGCTTGCATATTTTATCTGAAAAAAAAAAATGGAATGAATTGAAAAGTCCTTCAAACAAAATTTCCGCTAAGAAAAATTGAAAATAAAAATGAATTCAACTGCAGCTCAATGTGAAGTTTTTATAATAATTATAATAAACAGGCAGAAAGACCGATGGTCGATAGCCATTTTCTGATGTTTAACTAGAGGTTTATGATTGTAATGTAATTTAACGTATTTCTCAGAAATAAAGAATTTCTATATATATAATAATAAACTACGGGATTCCGTGTTATTATTTAAACAAAACAGAAAAAAAAGGTGGCTGAAAGACCTAAGATTGATAGCCATTTATAAGTTTATTTTAAATATATTGTATAATATTTGTATATGTAAATGCCACAATAAAGGTGATTTTATATATATAGAAAAGAAATAGTACTCTGGAAATTGTTTAAATATCTTATCTGGTGCACAGGCAAGTCAAAAATATCGATCCTAAACGGCGCCTAAATTATATTTTTGAAATTTTGAAAATTCCGTATTTGTGGAGATAATAATGGAAATAAATTATTTGAACAAAAAAGAATAAATAGTATAAATAGAAAAGAGTATTCATTCACTTGGTCACAGTTAGTTTTCTAGAAATTGTTTAAATGTCTTATTTAGTATGCATCTAACACAAAATATTGATCCTAAGAGAAAGGTATAAATTATTCAATCGTGTTTATTTTCAAATTTATTTGTATTTAATTAAATTATTTTCTTTTTTTTTTTCGAAACTTCACTTCTTCCTATTAAAAAAAATGAATAATGCTTTTCTAAATGATTGAATATTTACAATAGAGAAAATGAGAATTTATAAAACATCTTGTTTGTAAAGAGGGACATATTTACAATAAAGGCCAATGGAAAATGTAAAACAATATGTAATCCGGAGCCCTTGTTCTCTCGTCCGCGCATATTAAACAAAACCCGCTTGTAGAATGCACGTGGAACTATTCACCTAAATCCGGAACATCAATAAGCCATTATTTAATCCTGAATCGAACTATTGTTTCCGGTTGTGAATCTTTCAATGGACGAAAGCTGCATATTTCGATTCGATTTTTGAAAGGGAGGGACTATGGCGTTGCAGTGTTTTGAATGTATGTTTTCTTCAATAAAGTTCAATTCAAAGTAATGGAAAATTTTGAAAGCTCTTTGTGTAAATAATAATGTTGAGTGAAATATTTAAAATTATGCAAGGTAGTCGAGAAATTTTTAGGGTTCTTTGTAAAAATAATGTTGTTGAATATAATACAGTTTACAATGTTATAATGAAATCGAAGCTTTTCCATACGAGAAATCTACGAGAAATATATTGAACACTTTCTTCTCGCTTATCACTTGGTTTTATCATATTTAATATATAACTATTTTAAGGATATTAAAACACAAGGATTATTTATAATAAATTAAAGTCGACGCAAGCGCCACCTTTTGCCTAATTTCAAGTGGCATCGTCAACGATTTGAATCTACAAGGTAGACAACCGAGAATCGTTGTTTTGTCCACTAAAGGAAGGCGAACTTGTTCTGTTTATGAAAACAAGGAAAACGAAATTCACGTTTAAATGTGAACAAGAATTATTAATAATTATTTGCGTCCTTAGTTAATTTTTAAGCAGTTTAGAGAAAATCTGACGAATTAGGCAGGCGTAAAAAAATTAGAAAATAATTAATATTTCATTTTATATACAAACATGTATTAAAACAGAAATTGACTTTACAAATAAAATGTATTTCTAGCTCCTTCTTAATCGTTTCTCCTATTCAGACATAAATTATAGATTTGATTTTGTATTTTTTATTATTCAGTTTGTATATGTTCCTCTACATATCTGTTAATAAAAAATATTATTAACTGAAATTGAGCGAAACAAATATTTTCTATTGTAAGCATAACCGTTACACGTTCCATGCACACAACGAATACAAATCAATGAAAGATTAGATAAAGTATGACGATAATAAATATTTAATGTAAATTTATATAAGAAAATCCGATGACTTTCATCATCCGATTTGAAATTTAGAGCCCGCGGAAATATTTTTCTGTCAATTAAGTTTCGAATCAACCGGAAACAATAGGGTAATCGGGTAATTACGTTAACGTCTCATTAACTCGACCTATATAGAACCCAATGGAGCGTCCGTTGCGTAACGCAATTGCGTCTCGTTTTTTTTTTTCATCTCTTTTTGTCGGAACTACGAAAAAATCAGGCTGTTGTACCAAATAATACTAATCAATTATCGCACGCTATCCATAAAGTGTTATTCAATACAATTGTGTGGGTGCATTATTTGTAACGTTTTTTTTTTTTGGTTGTGTGTGTGTATTGTTGAAAAATTTAAGGAGTGGATGATACGCTTCTGTGATTTCCGGTGATTCCGCTCCCATCCTCCGTGAGGGAGGGGGAAGTACCCATTCATCTGTCCCCCGGAAGGGAAGTGGGATCCATGGGCTGATGTTATGGTCGGTGTGTTTCAGTCAAACACCAAACATTGTGACGAGAAGGCAAATTTTCATTAATTCGGATTTGCATGTTTTTTAATAATTTATTTCCTCGGTTGTTTGGTTTGTGCGGTTGGGATAAATTGGCGCGTTTTCAAAAATAGCGAAATAGCTTAGGCGAAAATTCATTCGCTGATCACCGCGCGGACTGTCTGAATACTTAAGCTATTTGTGTGTTTTTCCCAGGCGGGGAAAATGGTGTCGGAGGGATAGCTTCGCAGAGGTCCACCCTGTCCTCGTCGGAATCGACGAATTCGTCGGATTTGAAAGGTGAGTGCGCTTTATTTTTGGACGCGTTTTCGCTAATTCACACGTATGTACGTGTGTGCTGTATGATAAGCGCACTGCGCGCTTTGGAATTAGTAAGCAGTTGCGCGACTAATGCGCGTCGAGAGAGCGTTTTATTTTTAACTCCCGCCGGTTTGTGATGTCCGTGTTTGCACACATTACCATCAGCGTATTTAAATTAATACGAAAACAATGCTTCTAATTGAAAAGGCGATCCCCACACACCTCACACTCACCTGAATGAAACATAAAAAAAATACTTCCAAAACAAACAGTCAGTAGTAGTGTTTTGCGTTTTGCTTGATGTGCGTCACCTACATAAAAATAGTATTCACTTAGGAGCAGTTACAAGTTGCGATTGCAACGCGATGGCTGATAACGCGGGCGGGAATTCAAGGTCGAAACGGCGTCGCCGTGCGAATCGGAAAAGGTCGAGGACAACGAAAACCTGTCCTGATAACACCGCAGACGACATCAAAGAGGAGAAATGCGAAAGCGATGCTGATGATACGGAAATTCAGGAGGAAATCATCACCATCGTAAATAAGCATGTGGATATTTCCGAAAACTACAGAGTGGAATCGCCGAAAACGATCACGACAAAACCGCCTTTAGGAAATGTTGTGAAGAGCAGGAGTTTGGATGACGAGGAAATGCTGAGGATTACTGAAATATCCGAGAGTGAGTGCGATGAAAAATCGGAATGCAACAGCGCGATTATAGCAGAAGCAGATTCGGATGTGGAATGGGAGAGTACGGAGAATTTAACTCTAAAAATCCCCACTTTATCATTAAACCTCCAACAACCCTCAATAGACCTCCAGCAGCCAACCATCCAACAACCCATCCCGATTTCCCCGGAAGAGGAAAAAACCCTGCGCGACTTCCTCCAAACCATCAACTTGGTCACGAGCCCGCAAAAGCCGGCGCACTCCACCAAAGCGGAAACCCTGAAAGCGAAGCGCCGAAGGAAGCGCGAGCAACTCGCCCAGTACTTCATGCCAGTCTTCCAAAACCCCCGCTTCTTAGACGCAATCAGCGAGGAAAGCGACCTAAGCGACAGGGAGTATCTCACCATCGAAAAGCACAGCGTCCAGATGGTCCACACCCCCATCGTCCAACAAGACGTCTGTTGCACGAAAAACGTCCAGACCAGCTCCCGCGCGGAGATCGTCATTCTGGAAGACACCACTTCCTCGAACGAGAGCTCCCAATCCGACGGGGAAGGCGGCAGCAGAGTCGACGGTTTCGACTTGACCCCGCCGCCGACGCCCGAAAACGATCTGCAAGACGCACCTTGCGGGAAAACAAACGAAATTTTCTCGAAACAACCGGGAATTGTAGTTGGGGTTGAAAATCAAACAGCAGCTGTAATAATTGATGATACTGTGAAATCCACATCCGCAAATGAAACGGGAAATCACGAAATGATCGAAAAAGAAAATGTTGTTGAGAAGACTTTTAGTGCAATTAAAACATCTGTGAAGAGTATTGAAAACATCGAAAGGGCTGAATTTACAAACCCTCAAAAAGTAAAAATTGAAAATTCGACTTTAGAAAATAAATCTTCTGTGAGTGCCAACAATTCCACAATTAATGTGAATATTCAACAAGATGCAGCTATTAATAATAAAAGTAGTTTTCGAGAATCAACTTTTGCAATCAGTAAAGGAATTCTTCAAGAATCCGCTTCTAAATGTATTGAAGGGAATATTAGAAAATCAGCATCTGATATTCCAATTCCTGAGAAAATCGTTTCAACGATTCCAGAAGAAATTCTTCAAGAATCCACTATTTCAAAACAAAAGCAACAAGAATCCGAATTTAGAGCTTCGAAAGGAATTCTTGAAACTACAAATGGAAGCATTAAAGCCCCCGAATTAGCAGTTCAATTTCAGGAATCGGAATGTACAATTTCAAAAGGAAATCTTCATGTAATTAAAAAAGGAATTCTCCAAGAAGGTGATCCTACAATTTTAATTGGAAATTCTCAAAAAGGGAATTTTGTAATTGCAAAAGAGAATTCCAAAGAAGTTGATTCTGTCATTTTAAAAGAGAAAGTCCAGGAAGAAGAAAAGTCTACTGTTGCAAAAGGTAGTTCTCAAAAAGTTGATTCCTCAATCGAAAACGGAAAAATTAAAGAATCTTCAATTTCAAGCGGAAAGCCTCAAGAATCAATAATTAGGAATTTAAGTATTAAAGAATCTGATTCTACAATTTCGAAAGAAAATCTTCAAGAATCCGTTTCTTCAATTATAAAAGAAAATCTTCAAGAATCTGGTTCTTCAATTACAAAAGAAAATCTGCAGCAATTTGATTCTATGAATCGAAAGGAAAATCTTCAAGAATCCGGTTCTTCAATTATAAAAGAAAATCTTCAGCAATTTGATTCTATGAATCGAAAGGAAAATCTTCAAGAATCCGGTTCTTCAATTATAAAAGAAAATCTTCAAGAATCCGGTTCTTCGATTACAACAGAAAATCTTCAAGAATCTGGTTCTTCAATACTGAAGGAAAATATTCAAGAATTTGATTCTACAAATCAAAAGGGAAATCTACAAGTATCTGGTTCTTCAGGAAATTCACAAGAATCTGTAAATATTCCAGAATCTGGTTCTTCAATTTCAAAGGAAAATATTCAAGATTCTAATGCTTCAATTAAAACGAACAAACTGGAAGAATCAAAGTCTGCGATTCTAAAGGCGAATCTTCAAAAATCAGATGTTAATATTTCGAAGGAATTTGTAGAATCAGATTCAGTTCCAAAAGAATCAGAAACTGCAGTTGGAAAAGAAACTAACGATAAATCAGGTTCCGGAGAAAAACAACCAGCAAGCGTGCCTAGAAAACAAGCCCAGACGGAGGTTATTACATCTTTAACCAAAGATTTTATTGAAGAAAAATCAACTAGCGTTAACGGTAGGGATGTGAAGGGGATTTTGGAAATTAATTTAAAGAATGAAATTAATGCATCGTACAACGACGGTCAAAACGGAGCAGCTCATCAAAATAATTTGAACAACGAATTAATCTGTGATTCTAAAAACCTTCGTAAAACTAGTGATGCTAATTTATTAGGTGAGTTAAATAAAATTAACGTAGTTACTAAAGCGATGGATGAAGATATCCATCATAATATTTGTGCTAATAAAAAATTGGTAAACGAAACACCAGGCGATAATTTAGGTTTAGAAAAGAAGATTTCTTCTGGATTGAAGCGTGAAGAAGTAAAGGGTAAGGAACTGTGTGGAGTCTCTACTAAAAACATTATTATTAACACAAGCAAGGGTTTTCAATTTTCCAATAATTTATCTCGAGAAGAAAACTTACTTGAATCAAGAAATGCGGAAATTAACAATGAGGAATCGGCTGGGGAAGAAGTGAAGCCTTCTGAATTATCTGATGATGAATTGTTGTTGGAGAAAATTAGGAAGAAAAATTTCGATTTCAAGAAAGCGGCCGATGAGAAGAAATTCAGGGAAGTGATTATTCTCGCAGAAAAATCGAGTCCGAGTAAAAATCCGAAGAAACAGAATGTGCCAGTTTTGAGCGATTCGCTGAAGCGGTATTTCGGAATTGCGTCGGGAAATAGTGAGAAGAAAGAAGAAATTGTGATTACGAGCGATAGTACGGAGAATGTCGAAGAATTGTTTGAGGAAATTAGTAAAAATATTTTAGATGAAAAGAATGAAATACGTAAGGAAGATGTAAATAATGTAACAAGATTATATAAAGAGGGAAATGTTAATAAAAAGGATGAAAAACGCAAAGAAGATTCAAATTATGTAACAAGATTATATAAAGAGGGAAATGTTGATAAAAAGGATGAAATGCGTAAAAACGATGTAAATAATGGAACGCTATATAAGGAGGGAGATATTGATAAAAAGAATGAAATACGTAAAGATGTGAATAATGTACTAACATATATTGATAAAAAGGATCAAATACGTAAAGAAGATATAAATAATGTAACAACATTATATAAGGAAGAAAATGTTGATAAAACTGAGGCAATATCAAAATTAAGCCAGCTGTTACAAAAAACTGCTAACGATAACAAAACCAGCGATCTACAACAAGAAGTACAAAGCGAAGAAATTCCTCAAGGAAAACAGGCTTCATCAAAAACTTCAACTCACATTGATAATAAAAAAGAACTCTTTAAAAATACAAAACCTTCAGAAAAGTTTTCTTCTCATACAAATTTCACATGCGCTACAAATGAAGATAAATTAAAAGATTCAACTCAATTTCAAGTAATGCGTGATTTTATTATCAATTCCTCCGAACAAACTAAGGAAGAATCAGATAGCAATATTAAATTTAAAGTAAAAAAATTGTATGGACAAGACGCAGGAAAACCAGAAACGATTTGTGTTGATAGTCTTGATGATGTTAAATTTGATACGAAATCAACTTTTGCGTCATCCGAGGGTAGTTCAGACAATAAAGTGATTTTTGAAGTTAGGAAAGTGTACGGTAAAAACCAAAAGGAAAACACGAAGGCTCAGACTGATAAATGGGGAGAAATAAATGTGAAGAAAGAAGAAACAGATGTGATGGAATATAAAAAGGAAGGAATAAATTTGAAGAAAGAAGAAACAGATATGATTGAACATAAAAAGGAAGGAATAAATTTGAAGAAAGAAGTAACAGAGACGATTGAACATAAAAAGGAAGGAATAAATTTGAAGAAAGAAGAAACAAGTATGATTGAACATAAAAAGGAAGGAATAAATTTGAAGAAAGATGAAATAAATGTGATGGAAGATGAAAGGGAAGGAATAAATTTGAAGAAAGAAGAAACTAATATGATGGAACGTAAAATGGAAGGAAGCATTTTGAAGATCGAAGAAACAAATGTGACAGAACGTAAAAAGGATGAAATAAATTCGAAGGAAGAAAATACGGAAATTCTGAGGAATCACAAAAGGGAAGAAATAACTAAAAAATTGTCAGGCATTAAAGAGGAAGAAATAAATATGAAGAAAGATAGTAAAAATCTGAGAGACGGTAAAGGGGAAGAAATAAATTTGAAAAAGGAAAAAACAAATCTAGCAGACAGTAAAGGGGAAGGCATACATTTGAAGAAAGAAAAAACAAATCTAACTGACAGTAAAGATGAAGAAATATATTTAAAGAAAGCAAATACAAATCTTGAAGGAAACATAACAACTCATGATTATGCTTCTAAATTAAATATTTCCAGAAGTGAAATTCCTTCAATAATAGAAGAAGGAATAAAAACATCCGATATTCAAACCTTCAAGCAAGTAAACTCATCCAAAACTATTCAGAAAATAAATGAGGCTTCAACGAGGGAAGTTTTAATTCCCATTACAGTGGAAGATATTAATAAGAGATCAACCGGCGCTATTAAAAAGCAGCCAAAACCTGCGAAAACCAAAGAGTTCACAAAAAATAAGGCGAAACAAAAGGAATTTGCAATGGATGCCAAAATGGAAAATCCTCGTTTAATTAATGCTGGGATTAAACAAAAGGACTTAATAATTGATGTGAAACGAGAAGATTCTTCTTCATTTACTTCAAAAAAGGAAGAATTTATGAAAGGTAAAGAAAAGCAGCGGGAATTTGTTATTGATGTAAAACGAGAAGATTTATGTTCAGAAAATAGAAAATTAATACAAGACAGGGAAAAACAACGCGAATTTACAAAAGGAAATCAAAGGGAAAATGTTATTGATGTTAAAAAAGAAGATTCATCAAATACTTACGAAACTATAGATTTAGAAAGGGAAATTTTAATTGATGTGAAACAAGAAGATTCGTCTTTAATTACTTCAGAAACTAAGGAATTTATGAAAGAGAATCCAAGGGAATTTGTTGTTGATGTAAAACAAGAAGAATTAGTGGAAGATAGAGAAAAACAAAGAGAATTTGTTATTGATGTTACACGAGAAGATTCATCTCTTAATTCTTCAGAAAATAGAAAATTAGTACAAGATAGGGAAAAACAAAGGGAATTTCTAAGCAATGTAAAACTAGGAGATTCATCTTCGTTTACTTCAAAAACTAAAGAATTTTCGAAAGATGAAGAAAAACCACAAGAATTTATAATTGATGTAAAACGAGAAGATTCACCTTCAATTGTTTCAGAAACTAAGGAATTTATGAAAGAGGATCAAAAAGAATTTGTTATTGATGTTAAACGAGAAGAATCGTTTGAAATTGCTTCAGAAAATACGGACTTTATTAAAGTAAATCAAAAGGAATTTATTATTGATGTAAAACAAGAAGATTTTTCTTTAAATACTTCAGAAACTATGGAATTAGTGGAAGATGGAGAAAAACACGTCATTAAACTTGAAGATTCTCCTCCCATTAATTTCGAAACTAAAATTAATTCGAAGAGAAAAACTGAGAAACAAAAAGAACGTATTATTCCAGTAAAAATTGAGGGAAGCAACGAACGCGTAATTCCAATAACAATTGAAAAGCGAGGAAAACAAAACGAGCACATAATTCCGATTAGTATTGAAAAAGAAACCCAACGTAAAGAACGCATTGTTCCAGTGAGGATTGAAGAGGAAATAATTCCAATTAATTTAATTCCGAAGCATAAACCGATCGAACGATTTATACCGATTGACATTGAAGATCCAGAAATGATTAAAATGAAAAATAAGAAAGACACGGGGAGTAATGTTGTTGGAAAAAATCAGGAGGTGCAATTAAAAAGGGATGTTGGTGGAAAAGCGCAATTTGCAAAAAAGCAAGGCGTAGCTGTGAAAGAGAGGGTTGTTGATGTCAAGTTAGAAGGTGGCCGGAAGTATAACGAGCGTAATAAGGAAACGATAATTCCTATTAAAATTGAAAACGGTAACAACAGTTTATATTTAAAAAAGAATGCGTCTGTTATTAAAAACACGACAGATTCTTCAAAATTCACTCAAAGGAGGTCTAAAATCGATAGGAATAATAAAGAGGAATTAATGCAAGTTGCGAAAGGGGATGTTTTGATTGGAAAGCATCTGAAGACTAAAGATGGGATGAACACACAGGATGTGAGGATAATTCCGATATTTCAGGAGGAAATTGAAAAAATTGTTTCTAAAGGAGATTGTTGTCAAGAAATGAAGAAAGGAAATTTTGAAGACGGAAGTTTAAGTAAAGGATCTTTTTGTAAAGAAATGAAGGAAGAAAATGTTGAGGATAAGAAAGGAAATCTAACTGAAGGAATTTGTTGTCAAGAAATGAAGAATGATGTATCTAAAGAAAATTCCCACCAAAAAATTACAGAATTTCTATCTGAAGAAAATTGCTGCCAAAAAATGAAAGAATTTGTACCTAATGAAAATTGCTATCAAAAAATTAAAGAATTTGCATCTAAAGGAAATAGCCGCCAAGAAATGAAAGAATTTCTGTCTAAAGAAAATTGCTGTCAAAAAATGACAAATTTTCTATCTAAAGAAAATTCCTGTCAAGAAATGAAACAATTTCTATCTAAAGAGAATTGCTGTCAAAAAATGAGAGAATTTCTGTCTGAAGAAAATTGCTGTCAGAAAATGAAAGAATTTGCATCTAAAGGAAATAGCTGCCAAAAAATGGAAGAATTTCTATCTAAAGAAATTTGCTGTCATAAATTGAGAGAATTTCTATCTAAAGAAAATTCCTTTCAAGAAATGAAAGAATCCCTATCTAAACAAAATTGCTGTCAAGGATTTTTTTCTCAAGAAATGAATACGATTATTCCTCAAGAAAGTCCATGTCAAAAATTTTCAACGAAAGAAAAGCCAGAGAATAACGAGCATATTATAGAGATACAATTAGAAGACGAAAGCATGGCGAAATCTAAAAAAACTAATGAGCATTTTTTTGGGGAAGGACTTCCAAATACGGCTCGTATGAAAAGCAACGAAGACATCAAAAGTTGTAAGAAGAATCGAATGGAATCCAGTGATGAGGTTAAGAAGGAAGACAATAAATGTTTTAAAAGTACTGTTACCGAATTAAGGGAAGATAAGAAGGAAGAAATGAGTATTAATATGGAAATTGAAGAACACCTAATTAAAACAGGAGAAAAACCGGATAAATTTTTCATGGCTAATGAAAGCAATTCTAGTTCGTGTAAAGAAAATTACAACGTTGTACTTTCGGAGAGAAAAGTCGAAAAAATCTGTTCTGATAAAAATGTGGAAGCAAATGAAACTGGAAATTCTAAGGATTTTAAAGAGAGTCAGGGTTTAGTTCGTAAAGAACGCGTAATTCCCGTGACTTTAGAAAATGGTAAGCTAAATCTAGAGAATAACAAACCTAAAAGTGATGTAAAAAATGACAAGCGAAAAGGTGGTCTAGAAAATGGCAAGCCTGAAAGTGGACTAAAAAATAACAAGCCTGAAAGTGAACTAGAAAATATCGAGGGAAAAAGTGATCTGGAAAACGAGAAGCCTCAACGTGAACCAGAATATAATAAGCCTAAAAGAGATCTAGAAAATGGCAAGGCAAAAGGTGATCTAGAAAATAAGTCAAAGGTTAAACTAGAAAACAATAAACGAAAATGTGAACTAGAAAACAACGAGGAAAGGCGTGAAATAGAAAATAACAAGCCAAAAAGTGAACTAGGAAACAGCAAGTCAAGAAGTGAAATAGGAAATAACAAGCTAAAAAGTGAAATAAAAAATAACAAGCCAGAAAGTGAATTAGGAAACAAAGAGCTAAAAAGTGAAATAGGAAACAACAAGCCAGAAAGTAAACCAGGAAACAACAAGCCAATAGTTGAAGCAAGCAAGCCAAAAAATGAACTAGAAAACAACAAACTAAAAAATGAACTGGAAAATAGTAAACTTGAAAGTAAACTAGAAAACAAGAACGCAAACGATCAACTGGAAAACAGCAAGCACAAAAGTGAACTAGAAAACAGCAAACTAATACGCGAACAACTTGTACAGAATAACAAAAAGTCTGTTCAAAATTCGAACGTTTTGACAAGCAAGGAAACCACAAGAAAAATAAAAAAGCTGGAGGTAATTAAACAAACTGAAAATATTAAAAAGTCCACTTTAAACAACACGAAGGAAATAACTGTAGTAATAAAACAGGATGGAGATGAAGCAACAATAAGTAATGCTAATTCTAAAATAATTGGAGCAAACTCGAAGACCTGGAAAAAACAAGAAGGGGATTTGCAGAAAAGTCAAGAAATCAATAAAGTACAACTGCCTCAGAATAATAAAAAGGATGTAAAACAAAGTGGTGTAAAAGAACGGATTATTCCGATTAAACTTGAAGAAACTGGAAGAAATAACAAATCAAATGGAACTATTAAAGACAATTTTGGTGGAACAAAGTTTGAGAGAAAAAATAAGGATTTTAAAATAAACGGAGGTAAAACAAGCAAAGAGCAGCAAGTAAAATCTGAGGTTGTTGAAAGGAAATTTACAAAAGACTTTAACGGCACGAAGGAAAAGGAATTTAAAAACATTAAATCTGAAATGCTCAGTGGAAATAATGCGAAATCTTTAACATTAATCGAAGATAAATTAAATACGACTGTAAGCGAGGAATCCTCGATTAAAACGGAATATTTTGAAAGCACTAAATTAGACCAAACTTGCTCAACACACGAAAAGAAAACAATTGAAGGCATAACTGAAACAAAGAAGAGTTCAACACAAGACAGGAAAACAATTGAAGACATACCTGAAACAAGGAAGTGTTCAACACAAGAGAAGAAAACAATCGAAGACATAACTGAAACAAAGAAGTATTCAACTCAAGAGAAGAAAGCAATTGAAGATATACCTGAAACAAGGAGGTGTTCAACTCAAGAGAAGAAAACAATTGAAGATATACCTGAAACAAAGAAGAGTTCTACACAAGGTAAAAAATCTATTCAAAGCATAACTGAGAAAAATAAGACTTCAGTACAAGAAAAGGAAACAATTTCTAACGTAACTGGAGCAACGAGACAAGAGAAGAAAACATCTGAAGGTATAACTGAAACAAAGAAGAGTTCCACAGAAGGTAGAAAAAATGTTGAAGGGATAACTGAGAAAAATAAGACTTTAGCACAAGAAAATAAAATAATTGAAAACGCAACTATAGCAACGCTTCAAGAGAAGACAATAATAACTGAAATTAAGAAGAGTTCATCGCAAGAGATGCAAACAAATGAAGGTATGACTGAAACAAATAAGATTTCAACACAAAAGAAGGAAATTATTGAAGATATAAGTGCAACACCACAAGGTAAAAAAACTATTGAAGGCATAACTGAGAAAAATAAGAGTTTAGCACAAAAGAAGGAAACAATTGAAGGTATAACTGAAACAAAGAATAATTCAACACAAGATATGCATACATTTGAAAAAATAAATGAAGCAAGCAAGAGTTCAACACAAGAGAAGAAAATAATTGAAGACATTACTGAAACAAATAAGAGTTCGAAACAAGAGAATAAAACAATTGAAGGTATACCTGGACTAAAGACGAGTCCAAAACAAGAGAAGAAAATAATTGAAGACATAACTGAAACAAACAGGAATTCGAAACAAGAGAAGAAAATAATTGAAGGTATACTTGGATCAAAGATGAGTCCAACAAAAGAGAAGAAAACAGTTGAATGTATAACTGGATCGAAGAAGAGTTCAACACAAAAGAAGATAACAATTGGAAGTATAACTGAAACAAAAAAGAGTTTAACACAAGAAATACATACAATTGAAGGTATAAATGAGGCTAATAAGAGTTTAAGACAAGAGAAGAAAATAATTGAAGATTTAAGTGAAACAAAGAAGAGTTCAAAACAAGAGAAGAAAATAATTGAAGACATAAATAAAACAAAGAATAGTGCAAAACAAGAGAAGAAAACAATTGATGACATAACTGAAACAAAGAATAGTGCAAAACAAGAGAAGAAAACAATTGATGACATAAATGAAACAAAGAAGAGTGCAAAACAAGAGAATAAAACAATTGAAGATATAACTGAAACAAAAAATTGTTCAACACAAGGTAAGAAAATAGTTGAAGGCATAAATGAGAAAAATAAGAGTTCAGCAAAAGAGAAGAAAACAAATGAAAACGTAACTGTAGCAAAGACGAGCTCAACACAAGTGAAGAAAACAATTGAAAACAAGAAGACTTCAAGAGAAGCAATTGAAAACATAACTGGAACAAAGAAGAACAAAACAACTGAAGGAATATCTGGAACGGAGAAGAGTGGAGCTGGTGAAGAGGAGAAGATGAAGGCGCGCGGAACGATCGGGAAGGTTGTATTAAAACGCTTGCAATCAAAGAATGAAGAGGATTTAAAAAATGGTAAAGGCGTGCAATGTGATGAGATTTTAAAAACATGTGTGCATTTTATTCCAGATCTTACGGATGGTAAGAAAGGGGAAACCACGAGAGATGAGGCGATCGAAAAAGGGGATAATTTCAATGAAATTAGTCCAAAGGAAGAGTTTGTTAATGGGAATTTCAATGATCAAAAGAAAGATTCTGTTAATGGGAATTTTGAGATTGAAATAGGGGGGAGTGTAATAGATGAAACTAATGCGGGAAAAGTTTCTGTGAATCAGGATGAGGGAATGGAAAATGATGGAAGTGTTACGAAAAAAGAGTGCGTGAATAAAGCTGAAATTTTTAGAAAGATTGAAGAAATAAAAACAAATGAACTCGATGGAATTACCAAGGAGAAAGTTTCTTCAGGTGAAAATGTTGAAATTTTTACAAAAATGGAGGAAATCAAAACTAATGAATTTGGAGGAATTACAACTGAGAAAGAATCATCAATTGAAAAGCATGATGTTTATTCTGAATTAGAAGAACAATTCGATCAGAGTTTTCAGAAGGTGTTTAAAGAAGTCCTGGAAGAACAGGAAAAAGTAAAGGATTCCTTCATTCCTAAAACTGAGGGTGATATTAAAAATCCTGCTGTAACGAGGGAATCGTCAGCCAGCAGTGATACAAGCGTCGGCACAACGCAGTGCACGGTAAAATCCAACCCTATGAAATCCTCAATAGGGGACGTCAACTCGATCCTTAGGGAATCCGAAGTTTTCGATGATCAAGAAGAGAAAATAAATCCGGAGACGCTGAAAGACATCTGCGTGACGAAATTGTTATCCCTGCCTTTCGGTGGCGATATTCTTGAAGAATTAGCGGAAGTTTCTAAAACGCTGGAGGAATTCACGAATCGGTTGCCGCAACGGCAGTTTCACATACGTGATGATGGTAAAACGGAATTTCACGAGCAGTATGTTAGTAATGGTTCTTTTACGATTGCAGCTGATAAATGGGTGGGTTTAGCGACGGACTCCGATCCGCGGACTTTGATTTGTCTCTCGCCCACGCAGAAGGAATTCCTGGAGGGACAGCGGAGGTGCCCTGGGGAGGCGGACCGGCTTCTGGAGATGCATGATAAATTCTTGAACCGGCGGTTGTGTCACGAGAATTTATCGGGTTTACCCAGCGTGGAAATTGAAGGAGTTAGATTGCTCGGGATTAAGGAGGAGGATGAATTGAAAGGAAATGGAAAATTCGATGCGTTTTTGAAGGAAAAGGGATTTCTTGATCTTCATGAGAAATTTGTTAAAGAAAATTTTTCCGAAAAAGGTAATTCAAAAGAAGAAAATGAGAATCGCTTGTTGAAATTCTTGCGATCACATTCGGAAAACCCTCCCCGTTTAAGTCCCGACGCTACAAAAAGGCGCAGCTCGGATGACATCCAGTTATCACAAAACCACCGCGAGTTATCAGCATCAGAACCACGCTTGAACGCTCGGGACTTATCAGGCTGGTTGCAATTAGCACGCGGTGGTGCCGATTTAGCGGACTACAAGAATAAGACCAACTCCGCAAATAACCTGGCGGAAAAGCGCGCGCCCGTACTTCCACCAAGGCGACGCTCGCTGCCGCACGAGCTCTACGTGAAGCAAATGCAGTACCTCATACAGAAGGAAAAGGAGATCCAGGAGGAGCTGGAGAACCTGGAAAAGGAAAAGCGCGAGCTGAACTCGCGGATGTGTCCAGTGCAACCGCAACGGCACTTCCAGCCCGAGGATTACAGGATTTCGAAAAACGGCGACCTCGCCGAGTTGGATGAAGCCAAAAGAATCCCTCTTTGCGAGGGTAATGAGAAATTCAGGCAAGTCATGTACGAGGAGTACATGGGAAAAGTCGCGGCTAGAGAAGAGAGGAAGCACAAGAAAGTAATAAAAATCTCCATGAATACAGATGAAGGAATCGAAGCGAAGAAACCAATCGATAACGATTTGGAGTGCGAATTCATGGATAAAGCCAAAAAGCGCTTGCAAAAACAAGGCCTGCAACGCGACGACACGCAAGAATCCGAAACTGAGGAAATCAAAGAACGAGTCTTAATAATCGACGGGGATGAAATCAAGGAGGCGAAAAAGCTTCCGAAACACCTCAAGGAATTCGTCGACATCGCCCAGCGAAACGAATGCGAAAACCGAGACGAGACTGAACGGCTCGGGGAGTTCGCTCACCAAAACGAAAACGGGGGTGAGTTTTGTGTGGGCAACTAAAACAATACAATAACAAAAACGTGATGTGTGATTTTTAACCATTAAAACGCATTTTTTTGTTTGTTGTTGTTTATTTTGCTGCAATAATCAACATCAAGCACTAGCTCGGCGCGTAATTTTCGGAACTAAAAATAAACACCGGCGGAATTAGGTTAGGCAAATCCCAAAATATAACAAAACTCCCACCGAAAGGAAAAAAAAACAAAAAATTATCTGAATATATATATTTTTTTGTTTATAATACTGCGAGTTTTTATATGGAAATAAAAATTGTATGAATAGTTTATAATCAAAATTAAAAAAAAAAAAAAAAAATAATAATTGGACAAAATTTTGTATATTTTCTTTTTGTTTCCAAAAAAATTGAATAAATAAAAAATCTAGAAAAAAATACTAATTCAAGACTTTTTCATATATTTTCTAATTTGTAACATTTGTTGCTGAAAAACAATGTTACAATGAATTTAAAATCAAAATCTAGAACAAAAAAATATTAATTCGAGAATTTTCGGTATATTCTCTAAATTGTGATTTTTTTTTTTTCAAAGAATGATATAATTTTTTTATTTAAAAAAATATATTAAAAATTTTGAGAATATACGAAATATTCTCGAATTAGTAATAAGTTTTGTCTAGATTTTTATTTGAAATTTATTCCAATTAATTTAACTTTTTTTCAGAAAACAAATGTTACTAATTTGAGCATTATATATCTGAAGAAACAGTATTGACAACTTCAAAATTTGAAGAAATAGAGATTTAAATGCCTGATTAGATCTTGAAACAACTATTTAAGTTTAAGTTTTTTCAATATTTTTGTAAAAAAGGTTGAATAAATAAATAAAAAACTAAATGTCTGTATTCGATGTTTCAGTGATTTATTTTTGTAAACACACTTTTTAAAATATGAAAAAGTAAAGGTGTCGTTTTGAAAAATGCAAGTCTCTCTAATTTTAATAGATATAATGAAACAATTGCAGGAAGATAGTTTGATGGTAATACTTTTTTGAAGCAGCTGTGTTTTTTACGAACAATGTATGAGGGTTTCAAGCAAAAAAATATTTTACTTATAAACAAATAAAATTGTCTGCATTTTTTTTTCTTAATCATCACTGATTGGGTTGGGTTATGTTAAGGTGAGTTGGTTTATGTTTAGGTGGGTAACATTTTTAAAATTTCACCAGCGTTTTTGCAATAAGTTCGTGAAGCCTAAAAGGTAAACCCATCTATCTTTATCATTTTTTGTCTTGATCATAAATCATTGGGTTGATTAAGGTGAGTTGGTTTAGGTTGGATTAAGGTTGGGTTAGATGAGTTAAGTCTTTGTAATTTCAGCAGCGTTTTTGTTACAAACATGTGAAATCTAAAACGTTAGGTTATCATATATTTGGTTTAGGTTGGCTTAGGTGGGTTAAGCTTTGGAAAGATTAATTTACCTTTTAGCCTTCACATATTTGTCATAAAAACGCTGCTGGAATTTCAGAAACTTAACCCACCTAACCTAACCTTTATTAAACCTATACCAACTCACCTTAATCAAACCCAACCCAATGATTTATGATACCTAACCCAACCTTAATCTAACCTATACTATGTCACTTTAATCAATCCCAACCCAATGATTTATGATATCTAACCCAACCTTAATCCAACCTATACCAACTCACTTTAATCAAACCCAACTCAATTATTTATGATTCCTAACCCAACCTTAATCCAACCTATACCATCTCACCTTAATCAAACCCAATCCAATAATTTATGATCAAAACAAACAAAAAAAATACAGACATTAAACTTGCTCATAAGTAAGATATTGTTTTGTTTGAAACCCTCATAGATTGTTCGTTAAAAAACATCGATGAATCTGTAAAAGAAACATTCCTTTTTGTTTAAACTTATTTGTTTGATTGTTCACGCAAACATCAGTGTTTACTCAAATACCCAGCGGGCTGTTTAATTTAAGCTATCATCGGGATAAGGAACCAGAGAAATAGAATATGCGAATATATACACACTTTGATGATTTACTTTTAATTTAATAATCTATTTTCTATATTTTACTTCTCGGATAATTCTGCAGTTCATCCATCTAATTTCGGGGAATCTTGCAGTTCATCTAGCAAACCTAGATTAATAGCCTTGTTTGCATTTTTATATAAAATGACAAGTGCTCTCACTGCTGGAATCTTTTCATTTCTAAAACACCATGTGGATAAATCAAGCATGCCCTTGAAAACGCTGCTGCTTTAAAAAAAAATATTTAATTTTCTTGCTACAATTGTTTCATTCCATAAATTTAAATTAAGTTAGTTTGAGGGTGAAGGTTTATTGAATGTTTCTTGTAGTAACACAAGGTTATAGATAGATAATCTATCTATCTAACATAAGGTTAGGTTAGGTTAAAATAGTTGATGTCGCTAAATTAAGCCGTAAGATGAATATCATGGCTTAAGTGAGCAATATTCAACCTAACCGAATCTAACCTATTAGAAATAATAGAAGAATCTAGCACCCTCAAGCATTTAATTTTTGAGCACAGTTTGATTTAATTTCACTAATTTATTTTAATATATTTAAATTATGTAAGGCATAGCTGTACTAACGAGGGATAGATCCCGAAACACGTATCTGCAGATGGCCTTATATTAAGTAACGTTTTCTGTTTTTTGCATTGAATTTTTCTTCGATCAAAAATTTGTTGTAATATTTTATTGATATGCAACAGCAGGTGTACATTATGTAATTCAATGTCCGGCGGGGTATTTGCCCGGGAAGTAGTTGTGTTAATGTGCATTTGTTTAAAGTATCTAACCTAAGTCAAAATATCACAGAGTTAATTGTTGAAATTATAGATTTTGATTAAAACACTTGGTTTGTTTCAACCAAGTGTTTTAATCAAAGTCTATTAATTAAATATGTTTCACCACGGGTTAAGTGAGAAATTAATTCAAAATATGTTGAAATTATTTATTAATTATTTTCAAATCATTTTTATTTAATTTATTTGATTTTACGTTTTTTTTTTTTTAACTCGAGCCTTGAACATTTTTATTTTTAATTTCAACCTCTATTTCTTAAAAAATCCAGGAACATTTTAATTTTACGTTTTTTTTTTAACTCGAGCCTTGAACATTTTTATTTTTAATTTCAATCTCTATTTCTTCAAAAATCCAGGAACATATTAATTTTAAATATCAACCACTATTTTTTATTTTCAAAAATCCAAAAATATGCTGTTTCTGCAGACCCTCTTACTCATTCTCAATTTGCATTCTTTATTTTTTTGTAAATCCAAAATAAAAAATAGTCTGTAATGTTGGTGTAGGTATTAATAGGAAATCAAGGGATGCTTTGAGGATTTTTAGGGCTCTGAGTAGGAATAGATCGAGGGGAGGAGGCAGTTTGCTGCACGAAATCGACGCTGATCTAGTGCTAGCGCGGGGCTTTCTTTTCAGCAGAGGTCTGAAAAAAAAATCGCAATAAAATACGCTAAATTGCTTTTCATATTTTGTGAAAATAAAACTAACCAAAGGTGTAGCGCTTATAAATGTGTATTTTTTTTATTTATAGTCTTTAGTAATGTTTGTTAATAATAGAAATTTGTGTATTTTGATTAAACTTGAATGAAATAAACTTTATTTATTCTGAATCAAATAAATCTTAACCCCGGTTGTTAATTTTTATATATTACATTATTAAAGTTCAGTAAATTTTCACAATGAACTGTTTGGGATTGATAAATAAATATTTTGATGCGTTTTATTTTGTATTTTGTCGTAATTTGTGATTGGTAATTTGCCTTTTTTTATACATATGTTTTGTAATCTTTTTAGAGCGTCACACTTTTCTTATAAAATTTTTAATATGTAATTATAATTGTAATTTGGAAATGGAGATTCCGTTAATAATGTAAATTGAAACTGAAATGAACAAATACGTTTAATCAAAATGTGCAAATTAAATGTAATCTAGTCAAGTTAGTATAGTTTGTGTTTATTAATATAATCGCTTGTGTAATATTTAAATTATTTAATATCATGTTATCTATATATTTTTTTTTGTTAATACACATATTCAGATAACGGATAAAATTCTTATCGATGATATTAGTAGAAATTAATTATCGCCATTGTTGTTATATAAATAATTTAATAATACGTATTTTTTTTTATAAAAGTTGATTTTGTTGTGTAATTAAGGAACTAAATTATATATATTTATTAAAAAATCGTAAAATTATTTTTATTATTTTATTTATTATTTAAACAGCATATTATTTTTTAAATTTTATAACGTGATGTTTTGACATCTAATCTAGGTTGTTAGCGACAAATCGTTGTTCATCTTTGATTTCCTTGAATTCACTATGAATAATTATCACTGAATATTACTAAGTAAATCCACGAGAATATATACAGGGTCCTACATTACAGACCCCGTCTTTGATAGCTCAGTTACTAATTAAGGTATAACTTTAAAATTTTGGTTCCTAGGACGTACTTCAGGATTTTTTTTGAGTACAGGGTGTCCAAAAAAAAAAAGAGTTACGGCATGATGATATATATTTTTTAAATTGCTATACATTTCATTCATTATTTAGGTGATTATGTATAATATTTTCCTTCTTGGCAAAACCAACGAAGTGATCGAGAACGGCTGAAAGTAAAAAAAAAAAACAACAACTAAATACCATGTGCATGTGTAATTACGTAAAAGTAATGTAATATTGTGTTTGGGTAATGTAAATGTGGAATGACCTCTTAAAATTTCTAATTATCTTCTCTTTGAATGATCAAAAACGTTTTTCCTCATCTTGTTCATATCTTTGCAAATAAAATTTACATGCAATTCTTAGCTCTTTCAATTTTTGAATAAACATAAAACTCACTGACTGCCTCTGTAGTCAGTGAATTTTTTCTACTTCGTTATACATTGTTGAATATAAATGTATATTACTTTGTTTGTACAATAATTAATTTATTTTGTGAATGTATCAAAATTATAGCCACCAATAAATTAATTGTTATAGAAAGTAAAAGGCAGTGTTTTTATTTATAAACATAATAAAATAGTCTTTCTGCAGATACGCTTTTCTTCATATTTTCTTCCTAAAACTGAGGAACAAAATAAAACCGATATCCTCCAACCGTTTCTTTTGTCTTTAAATAATCAAAACCGCTTTTTGTGAAGAAAATATTTTTTCTTATTATTATCTTTTTATTTATTCATTTATTTCCTAACAGATACAGTGCATCCAATAAAAAGGTAACATTCGTTTAAAAGTGGTATTTATTAAATAAACAAAATTTAATTTAATGAATTAAATATGAATTTCGTTTCATGTTCTTATAAACAGGACAAGTTCGCCTTCTTTTAGTGGACGAAACAATGATTCTCGGTCGTCTTCCTTGCAGACCAAAATCGTTGACGATGTCACTTCTAATTAGGCAAAAGATGGCCTTTGCGTCGTCTTTAATTTATTATGATATAATAACAAAATATTAAACAAAGGCAGTCTTTCTTATTTTTCTTCGTTCATCTATGAAAATTTCTGTTTGTGTGTGTGTGTGTGTGTTTTGTGTGTGTGAAAGATCGCGTTCGTCAAATTTAGTCGGTCAGTTAGCGACGCCGGTTCTAAATCCGTAACCCGTGAGCGCCGCGACGCCGCAGGTTGCACACACACACGCAGCCAGTCGCGCGTCTCCCCTCGCGTCGGAACGATCCCATTACGAAACGTAAAATGCCAAAATAGTTGTTAATCACTCGATCGCCGTACGCAAAACATAATTAAAATAAAATCGTGTGCGCAAATTGATTTATCTCGATTAGCCGAGAGTCTCTCGTGGGGATAAACATGAAAGCGCCGTCGCCCACCTTTAAGGCAACTGCACCCTCCAAAGGTTAAGGATTGTTTTGTGTTTTCTTTTGAGAACGGCTTGCTTGTTTTACTTCTTTTGATAATTGTTGTATAGTTGTTTGCGTATTTTGAGAGTTTATTAAAGGAACAAAACATAATTATATAAATATACGTTTTTTTTTTAGTAACAACACCTGTTTTCATATGATTCAAATGTTATTATGTAAAATAATAATATTAATTTCAATTCCTGACAGAGAGACTGATTGATATCAATTGTACAAATATTTTTACAATATAAAATAAAATCTATTATTAATTCCTACATTTTTATTATTATTGTTATACAGATTTATTATTATTATTATTTAATGCATTAGATAATTTGAGAATTATTTAACTCAATTTATTAAAGGAAAAAAAATATATTTAAGTAACAACACCTGCTTTTATATAATTCCAATGTTATTATGTAAAATCTAACAATTTTATTTCCCAAAAGTCAGAAAGACCAATGGTCTAATAATCACTTTCTGAGGATTAACTAGTTGTAAATCTTTGGTCAATAACACACTTTGTTATGATTTCACTATTTAACATATCATTATTCATCTGCCTAATGAAGCTACTGTATAGCGAAACAATTGTTGCAATGTCAAATCCTAACAAAGAGTGTTTTTTTTAACAAAGTATTTATTTATTTATTTATTCTTATTTACGGATATAACCTTTTTACAAAAGCAGAAAAATATAAATTGTATAAAATGTCAAAAAACATTAACATTAATATGGAATTTCACAAAGTAGCAGCTTCAACTATTATATATATATATATCTTTATTTCTGCAGACAATTTTATATACATTAAATTAACAATATAATTCTTATACTATTTAATACGTTGTCCTGA
This sequence comes from Philonthus spinipes, assembly GCA_963082785.1. Lineage (NCBI taxonomy): Eukaryota > Metazoa > Arthropoda > Insecta > Coleoptera > Staphylinidae > Philonthus > Philonthus spinipes. The sequence goes on from OY720300.1 coordinate 2,793,864, forward strand.
GAAAACGGCTATCGACCATCGGTCTTTCTGCCTCTCAACTATTTTTTTTAATAGTTTTTCATGATTGTAATGATGTATATATTGTGATGTAATTTAATATAATTTTCAGAAATATTTTTTTTCATTTTAAAATTTATTTCTAATAATAATATAAAATAATATATAATAATAATAATAAAATTAAACATTTAATATTATTTAAATGTATAAATTGAGCATAATTCTATATCCAGTTATGTGAAACAATTAAGCATTCTAATCATGATTAGAATTACGATGATTACAATTAACAACCGAATCGTAACGCTTTGAACCACAAGGATATGATTCGAATGCTCATGATTCGAAGCGTCACGACTCTGATTCTTATTATAATCATCGAAATTCTAATCACGCTTAATTGTCTTACATAATTTAATATAAAATCATTTTTCTAATCGTCATTATTTGAAATAATTATAATTTTATCAAGTGAAACACATCATAATTTAATTTATGGTTGAAGCCAGTACTTTATGATACATTTTTAACTAACGTAAAAAGAGGTAGGTTTAAAATTAAACACTTTTCTCGTACCACAAACTGTGTGATAGTATTATACGAGAAAAATGTATAATTTTAAACGAATATTTTTTGCATCATAATTTGCAATAATGAAACAATGCTTTGTTGTTGTTGTGTTATACAAACCTTATAAAAGTATTTTTTATTAGGTTTAATTAATTTCTCACTTAACCCGTGGTGAAACATTTTTTAATTAATTCAGGATGATTTAATTGAAATTAAAACACTTCGTTTATTTTACTTATTTATATTTTCTCCAACTAGTTTCGACCATTGGTCATCTTCAGGGAGGAATTATGACCAATGGTTTGTTTCACTTATTTATATTTTCTCCAACTAGTTTCGACCATTGGTCATAATTCCTCCGTGAAGATGACCAATGGTCGAAACTAGTTGGAGAAAATATAAATAAGTGAAACAAACCAAGTGTTTTAATTTCAATTAAATCATCCTGAATTATTTTTTTATTATTTGTTAATTTATTGAAAATTTTGTATTTTTTTGTTAATTAAAATTGTTTTCGAATGCATGACCGTTTTTTTTTGTATTTCTGACGCATAGTCCACGTCAGAAATAAAAACGCACATGCATTCGAAAAACAACAACAGTTATGAAATTCGTTCGCTTAATTTCCTTCCTTAATTCCATTTCAACAGCCCAGAAATACAATATTGAACGTGACGTGATTTTTTAAGTGATTTATTTATGTTTATTCATATGACCTTAATATGCTTTTGTCCGGTTCGTACAATGGATATCCTGATATGGACGCATTTATTTAAATCTTTCCCATGTGTAATTTTCACATGTATTTTTTTTTTGTTTACATACAATATTTCTATGAGGTTCATTTATTTGTAAAAAAAAAACGATGTTAGTCCAATTGTGTAACAGTTATTCAATAAATTTTTCATTTAATTCTTCTTATGATATATATAGCGTATATAGTTTCTCGTTATTACAACATCGGAAGTAATATTACAAATTAAAGTTTCAATATAGAGTCTTTCGGGGTTATTATTTATTATCGAAAATGATACGCTTAACGTGTACTCTATTAATTAAATGCACATGCATTTAATTACTAGAGTACACGTTAAGCGTATCATTTCGATAATAAGTTGCTTCAACTGTGATGATAATGATTTAAACTAAATATTTCCCTTACAGAATAGCCCCGTTTATCTCGACACGAAAAAAATTAAATTTTGAATTAAACTTGTAAATTAAACGAAACTAGTTGAAGTTAAAATAAAACAAATTTAAAACAAAACCAAGTGAATTTAATTTATAAGTTTAATTCAGTATTTATTGAGAAAAAAAGTGTCCGATATAAAATTGAAATTGTTCTGATTTGTGGTGAATGTGAGACAAGTATATCCACCGTTCTGAACGCCTTTAACCAATGGTTGAAAGGGTGAGATCTCGTACTTCTTTTTACCGAGTTATAAAAAAACGTGGTAAAATAATTTCAGGGTGTATTAATGAAATTGGTGTTTTAGCTGCAGTGGATTATATCCCCATATTTCAACTCGACAACTAAGAGTGTTAGTCAACTGTTAAGTAGTAGTGCTTAAAAAAAATAAAAGAAACTCTAGATTTTTTCGCACGGATATTCTTTGCTCTCTTACAAATCATGGTGGAGTTAACTAGCATAATTTGCACTACTGGAGTGATGAAAATTAATTCGACACATCATTAGAATTACGATGATTCGATAAAGAATCAGTCGTGGCTTTTCGAATCATATGCTCATAATTGAAAGCGTCATGACACTGATTCTTATTCGTATCATCGTAATTCTAATCATGATTCGAATAATTAGCTGTCTCACATAATTTATGCATTTATATATAAAATGTTTTATAATAAATATAAATAGACTATCAAGAATATACGAATATTATAATATGAATTACCAATATTTAAATATTAAAAATATTAGTTACATTAAATGTTTAATTTTATTAAAAATTTTCATTATTTCACCGGCAGGGTATATGTCCGGGAAGTTGTTGCCTCATTAAATGTTTGTCATTAACTTGCAATGTAAGGAATTTTTGCAGCATTAGAAAAGGAATGATCGAATTTTGATAACCATTTTTGTTTAATTTGTTTCAATGGATATTTACAAAATTATATTATAACTCATCGAAATAAGTTAATTAAAGGAAAACTTATTTAATTCGTTGGAGATGGTGCAAAAAAAAAATCTTACGTCATATAGCATATAGGATGAATATATTGAATCCACAATTAAATTATAATTTGCTTAGAGTAAATCTAGACATTACAACGTTACTGTTTCGCAGAAATTATTTTGACATGTGTTTTTTGTACAAACTAATAATCATATTAACTGTCCAGAACTGTTAGGAAGACTTGACTTTTGGTATAAAAAGGCAGGTCCTTCTACGAGATCACTTGTTTTATTTAGAGAAAAATTGCATAGATCCACTTATGTTAGGAACAACCCGTTATCTAGATTGATGCACACCGCAAATTGTTTACTGCCATCATTAAACTTTGATTTATTTGTTAGTAATTACTCAAGCTTTTGCAGAGCGGTCTTGGTCATTGATCTGGACTCATTATTCATTTAGTTTAAGTCTCCTGTTTGGTAGCTTATATAATATATATTTTTTATGTATAATATTATGTTTTTCATTCATATAGTTTAAGTTCTTTATCGGAAAGTATTTCTTTTTGTTTGTTTGTAGTATTGACATTTGTAAAATTATCTTTAAGTATACTCAGTTCCCTGTAATTTAATTAGTTTTTCAATTTGTAAAGATATTTATCGTTTAATAAATAAATAAATCCTAATTATCAAAAATAGTATCCTCTATTTATATTTGATCCTACGATAATGATTCTCATTACATAAACAAGACAAGTTCGCCTTCCTTTAGTGGACGAAACAATGATTCTCGGACGTCTGCCTTGTAGACACAAATCGTTGACAATGCCACTTGAAATTAGTCAAAAGGTGGCGCTTGCGTCGTCCTTAATTTATTATGATTCTCATTACATTATCTAAATTACGAATGATCCCGATGGAAACAGCGCCGCGACGCGTGTTTACAAATTTCGGGGCCGGGTAATGTTCACCGTTTGTTCGTTCGCTAGTTTCATTACGAGCGTTTGAAATTAAAATTAATCGCCGCGCAGACACTTTAGGGTTTCGGGTTATCACCCGGCTCAATCTGCATTAAACCGTCCACCTAATTAAATACTACCCCCGAACAATAACGGGAACGTACAGCGCTTATTTCAAATGTTAACTGCCCTAAAAACACTCGGAAAATTTACCCGCTAAATAAGTGGATGGGAGGGTAATTAATTCGCCCGATTTACTTGGAGTTTTAACGATGAATATTATGAATATTCGTGTTTTAATAATATATCTGGATAATTAATAAAAGTGTAGAAAAAAAAAAACAGAATAAGAAGTGCTTATTTCTTTAATAATTTAATTTTAATAATAATAATATTCCGTCCGTAACTGGATTTCCCCTTTCACAGCCCAAAAAAAAATAGTAATCCTTATTAACAGATATATACAGCAATAAAAAAAATATTAAAAAATCCCAATAGAGAATCCGAAATATATATATATATATATATATATATATATAACTCGCCCTGTAGATATGTAGAATCACTTATTTTCGGCAATAGACGGGATTAAAACATTAATCGTGTTTTCGTGTTTTTCGTGCTAACTAGTTAAATATTTCCGTACTCGAGGGCGTGTAATTAATAACATACTTGATCACATCGCCGTCTCGTGTGTTTGGATTTTCCGCGGAAAATTAATTATGAAGCACCTATTCATGGCGCCCGACTGCACGGGAAGATTAATGTGTAGATTTTCCCCGGGGCCGCCTGGATCCCCCCCGTCCCTGGGCCCTTCAATCCGCTAAGTGAAACTATGATAAGGGCCCGTTTAAACTAAACACACAATGCGCTCGCGTGAAAGTAAATTATTTTCATCTGTGTAATGCAGGTTTTGGATACTTTTAAAATTAACACGTTATAGGAAGTAATAATAGAACAGATTTTTATACATTTAGTAATAGTTATTTTATACAGTGTGGAACTTTTATGTACGTTAGAGAAAACATTTAAAAACGCATATCTATTCTAATTAGAGTGCATATAAAAAATAAATAAATATATTTTGTCATTAAAAAAACAAAAACTAATTCTGAACTATCTCACAACTGTCATAATTTGTTTTTAGCTGAGAAAAAATGAAAAACGCTTTCACTGTTTCTAAATAAAGTTTATTTATTTAAGAGAAATGCTAAGTTTAACGTGTACCTTATTTTTATCATCACATTCTAAGCAATTTTTGTAATATATATTAAAAAACGTTTATAGAATGAGAATTAATTAATTAACGTACACGTTAAACGTAATAGACAATGTTTCTACAATAAATTTTGTAAAACTTAAAAAAAAAACTGTTGTTTTATTTACAAATAGTGTATAATGGAGTTTTATCAAGTAAAAGCTTCAACCATCGATTATTGAAAAACGACTTTTTATATGCGCTGAAATAAGAGTCGTACAAGTTAAATTAATCGTATAATTTAGTAGAAAAATACTTAGTTTTTTAAGATTTTACTTTTTAAAAGTGAAATCTAAAAAAATCTACTAAAGTGTTGGAAATGGAATTTAACCAAGAAACAGCCGTAATTGTATAATAATAGTTTATTATTTTTGTTACTCGCAATTATAAAGAAATTAACGAAACAAATAATCGATAATCTTGCCCTAACCTTATTTCATCAACATAGACATGTTTTCTAAAGTGGATTCTCAGGTGCAATTGCGGAATCCTTACATCCAATTAGAAGAATAAAATAAAGCGGCCCGCTCGTATTTCACTTGAGGCCGGTCTTAATCATTTCGCCAAGTTGGCATCCATTCAAACGGAGATTTTCTTTCGTCCTCCCCGTCCGCCTTTTAGCGTTTCGTGAAATAAGTGTTAAGCGCTTTTCCTACGAAAAAAAAGACAGACGTACACATCTCGGTTTCATTGACTAACTCGCCCAGATTATCTGGATTTAATTTAATTAGTTAATTTAATAAAAAATACATTTAAAATTAATTCCATTACGATGATTAGCTGAAATAAGAAGTAGCGTTTTTATTCTAGAGTTTTATTATTTTAGAAACGAGTTTGATTCTGATTAATTATGATAAGAATCAATGGAAATTGCCTTGATTTTTTTATATATATATATATACAGAGAGGTTTTTTTATCAGTATACATTAGGCGAACTGTATATCTGCAATAAAAAACAAGTCAAACGCATTGAACCGATTAATGTGTGTATATTTAGTTGCCTATAACTCACAAATAAACGTCAAACGCTAAACTTCAAATTGTGTGAAATATTTGATCGAAAATGTATACAAATGAAGAAAAGTCGAATTTCAAGATATGTATATCATCCCTCATTAGTGCATCCTTTACTATTATTAATAAAGCAAATATTACGACTTTATTAGTAAAGAATAATTATTCGTGCTTTATATGAAGTTGAAAGATCAAATAACGAGAAATCCATTGCGAAATATTGGTACACAATCGCGACACGATTGAGTCCACTTTGTATTCGCGAGTTATTTTTTGCGTTTGTTTTTATTGATTTTTTGCTGGATGATATTTGGATTGCTGATATACAGCCCCCTATATATTTTTTGCGGGGTTGTTTGCGAAGGGAAGTTTCACCTAGTTTTCCTCGAGCTCTGACCTAAAAACCCGATTCGATTGTGTTTTTATAAGTAGCATAATGGGTTTGTTTTGTATCCTTAAATATTTCTGGCGGAAGATACAAATTTCATTCGTTGTAACAAGACCGTACAGTTATTCAAAACTAAAAAGCCTGGCTTTCGATAATATAGTGATTAATTACAATTTGTTAATTGTTTAGGCTTCTACTTTGTTATACATTGTAATTCAATTGAATACTTTTGTTTTGATAATGACACGTTAAGGTTGTCGAAAGTAGAGTCAGCAATAAAATCAATCCGAGTTATACAAACAAAGTAAAAAAGTGTTTCATTTATTACAATTAATTACAATTTTCTTGAATCTTTAAGGCGCTTACTTCGGGGTACATTTTTAATATTATGATAAAGAAAACAATTAAATCTTAAAACGTATTTAGAGAGTAAAGTTTCAAAAATATTCTTTTCGTCTATTAATAATTATTTTTTTAATTATTTTTCATTTTGTTACTAAATGAAAGGTGAGTATTATTACAATAAAATTGTAATTAGGATAAAGAAAACACTTATTAACTTTTTATGCCACTTAAAAATTTATTTGCCTAGTTTCGACTACACGGTAATCATTTTCAAACTCAAAAATACTCAGTTTGAGAATATGTAGTCTTTTATTACCATTTTATTATTCAGTTCTCATTAATCACTTGATCACAATATTAATAGGTTGAAGTAGCGAAACAAATCATCCTAATTTATTCTAATAATGTTTTACCAGGATAAATAAGAAAACTATTCAAGAAATAACAAATCAAGTGTATTTTTCAACCTGTTATAAATATAAATAGAAAAAGAGTATTTATTCATTCACTTGGTCACAGTTATTTAAATATATTAAATAAAAATGATTTGAAAATAATTAATAAATTATTTTCACATTGTTATAAATATTTACAGATTATAGTCGTGTAAATTTTCTTAAAATTTAATTTACACCACGATAATTATAGCCATTAATAATCTTACTTTGATAATGACACGCTAATATTGTCGAAACTATAGTCACTAAATAATAATAAAAAATAGTTGTGCAAACAAAGTTAAAAGTGTTTTATTAAGTTATAATAAACCATGTACAACCAAGTGGAAGCCTTAACAATTAACAAGTCCATTAATAAATGTTCACTTATATTTTTATTGTATAACAAAATAGAACCTTTAACAATCAAAAACTGTAATTTATTCTTGAATGTTTAATAACTAATAATATTAATTTATTTAAACACAATTGAAATGTAGGCATTGTGGCTCATGAAATACTCGATTACAACGATAATCTTGTTCAATAATCAATCACGAAAACACGGTTTATTAATTAACTCTGTTTACACTGAGCTAATACCTAGCATAATACATTACCATTACGCCAGTTAATATTATAGATGTAACGAGATTCACGTGTTCGATATTCCGGCACATTCTAAACTCGCGCCAAACCACAGCTTGTCTGTTTATTGTTGAATTGTTATTACAATAAAGTTTAATCCTGTACATTACGTCGATATATTGGAATTCAATTGTCGTTTTGTATGGTTGAAGTGAAATCATAGTTTGCCGCTTAAAGGCAATTGTATTTAAACAGTCGTTAAAGTAGAAGCTTCGATAATCGATTTGTGGAATAAATTTAATTTATTTAAATAGCTGTGATGAAATGAATAAATCCTTTTTCTGTTAGAAAATCTTATTTATGAGAGTTATGTTAAATTACATCTTAATATTTACATCATTACAACCTTATTTAATTTTTACATCATTACAACCTTATTTAATTTTTACATCATTACAATTTTTGTTTTATATCCTTAAATATTTCTGGCGAAAGATACAAGTTTCACTCGTTGCAACAAGACTTTACAGTTATTCAAAACTAAAAAGCCTGGCTTTCGATAATAGAGTGATTAATTACAATTTTCCTGAATCTTTGAGGCGCTTACTTCGAGGTACATTTTTAATATTATGCGCCATCTTTTGCCTAATATATTATATTCGATTAAAAAAACAACGCGTCTTAAATCAAAATTCATAGCTCCATTATAAAGCTCTGAATTGAATTAAACGATCTAAATAACAATTTTCTTTTTTTTTTGTTGTTGAAGAAAAATTATTGAAAATCTCATTCGCGCGAAACTTTTTTGGACGTTGTTAGTAAGCGAGCGTCTAATAAATCATTATTGTTATCCTGGCATTCGTTCAACAGGAAACACCGTCTGGCGATCGGGATGGAAGTAAAAACTGCACCACGGAACGCTTGCGTAATGTTATTTTCGAAAATGTATCTCCGGATAATTGAAATTTAGCGAGAACGGCGTTTTGCTCTGAACGCGGGCAATTAAATCCGCGCAACGTGCGAATTAATTTATTTCGAAACAACAAAGCGCGGTTTCCCATCATTGTGTAATGCAATGGCATGAAATGGTCAATTTTGACGTTGATGTCAAATCGAGTGCTGTTTAATTTAATGTCGAAAGCACTGAAACGTTTTAATAATTCAAGCTCACTTTTTTTTAGATGAGAGAATACAGTACTAATATATTACCGGTTTATGACAAGTAATTGATTTTATCTGCCTGGTCTATTATGGATCTTCCCTTTTAAAATCTGCTCCGCATCTTCGGTATTAGCCTTCACTTTCTCCTCTTCCTCATCTTCCACCTCTTCCTCCTCCTCTTCCTTCTCTTCCTCCTCTTCCTCCTCTTCCACCTCTTCCACCTCTTTCACCTCTTCCCCATCTTCCTCTTCTTCCTCCTCTTTCTTCTCTTCCTCCTCTTCCTCCTCTTTCTCCTCTTCCTCCTCTTCTTCCTCTTCCTCCTCTTCCTCTTCTTCCTCTTCTTCCTCTTCTTCCTCCTCTTCCACCTCTTCCTCCTCTTCCTCCTCTTTCTTCTCTTCCTCCTCTTCCTCCTCTTCCACCTCTTTCTCTTCTACCACCTCTTCTTCCTCTTATCAACCTTCCACTCTAATCTATCCTTTGCCAGTGACATCGCAATCTTATATAGATAATCCATTAGTGTTATTTTTGTATAATTCTCTGATTGTATAGGAGAGCTTCCCTTGTGCATTGGGATTTTAGACCTCTGATAGCTGAATGGGAAATCTTCCCTTGTGCATTGGGAGTATTATACCCTCCTCTCTACTCACAGGACAACTCCACTTCAACTCTCTATATGGTATTCACTAGTTCTAATTGAAGTGAGGAATTATAACTATTGAAAATGTTATAAAGAGAATATAAGAGGCGTTCTCCAATGAGTGGAGAAGAACTGCTGCTCTTATATTGTCTGTTCTCACTGCCTTTTTAAATACCTTAAATACACTTTTCTCTTGTGCGAATAAATGCTACATATATGTAGAAAACACTTCATCTTAGTCGAGGAGACCGGGACCATGTCATTGTTGGGCCACCTTCCTTCTGCCCCTTGGCAGCAGCTGGAGGAACAAAATCTTCACCGAAGGTTATGTTGGTAATTTGCTCCTCGATATTTCTCTCCTAGAGGACCTTGGCGAAGAATCCCGGCCAGTAATTCGTCTATGGTAGAGATATTTGCCAAGGCCATCGAGGAGAGGAATATCAAGGAGCTCATCACCAACATTGGCTCCGGTGAAAACGCTGCCCCTCAAGCTGATGTCCATAGAGGAAGAAGAGCTGGAGGAATCCCGGCCAGCAATTCCTCTATGGTAGACTTTACCATAAAAAATTACTGTATGGTAGTCCACCATAGAGGAAGAGGAGCTGGAGGATTCCCGGCCAGCAATTCTTCTAAGACAGACTTTACCATAAAGTAATTACTGTATGATAGCCTACCATAGAGTAGAGAAAAGCTGGAGGATTCTCAGCCAGCAATTCCTCTATGGCAGACTTTACCATAAAGGAATTACTGTATGGTAGCCTATCATAGAGGAAGAGGAGCTGGAGGATTCCCGGCCAGCAATTCTTCTAAGACAGACTTTACCATAAAGGAATTACTGTATGTTAGTCTACCATAGAGGAAGAAGAGCTGGAGGATTCTCAGCCAGCAATTCCTCTATGGTGGACTTTACCATAAAGGAATTACTGTATGGTAGTCTACCATAGAGGAAGAAGAGCTGTAGGATACTGTATCGTAGTCTACGATAGATGAATCTTTTTCTTCTTCTGTTCCTCCTTGACCCCCGGCAGCTGATGCCTATCAGCTTGATGAGCAGGATCTTCACCCGAGCCATTGTTGATGAGCTTCTTGATATTCCTCTCCTCGATGGCCTTGGCGAATAGTGCCGGCCAGTAATGTCTCTATGGTAGACTTTATTATACAGTAATTCATTTGTGGTAAAGTCTATCACAGAGGAACCAGCTCCTCTTCATCTTCTGTTTCTCCTTGGCACACGATGCATCAGCTTGAGGGGATACGTCTTCACCGGAGTTAATATTAATGATAAGCTCCTTGATGGCCTTGGCGAAGAATCCCTTCCAGTAATTCCTCTAGGGTAGACTTTACAATACAGTAATTCCTTTATGATAAATTACTTACAATGGAGGAATTACTTGCCGGGACTTTTCGCAAAAGAAAATTTCAAAAAAAAACTTTCTTTTGAATTTGTTCACTGAAGACTTAAAATAAGTTTTGTAGTTAAAAAAATAAATGAATTTCTTAAAAAAAAAACTCTTCAAATTCATAAATTCCAGCAATTAGTTAACATTAGTAAAGTCGCATTTATAGTGGACAGCACGATTTTAGATCAAACTTTGAAATGGGCTAATTTCTGGTACACGTGCAAACACATGTGTGTGTAAATAGAATTTCGTGCGTATCAAAAAAATCGCCTTTTGTTCAAGGTAGCATGATGCTAGATTTGAGCTGCATAATACTCAAATCTATCATCATCCAGCACGATGCTAAATTTGAGTTGCATCATGCTCAAATCTAGCATCGTGCCGCCCACTATAAATGCGGCTTTACTAATGTTAATTAATTGGATTTTACTAGTTTATGAATTTTAAGAGTTTCTTTATGAAATTCATTTCTTTTTAGATGTAAAACTTATTTTAAGTCATCAATCAACATATTAAAAAGAAAGTATTTTCTGAAAATTTCTTTTTTCTCCAATTATAATTACTCCATTTACTGCTTTGAGAGTTATAAGAGCATTGTCAATTTAAAGTTAGCCGATCCTAGCTTCGGGACATCCCGTCCTATCGATATCTTGTTGGGGGCCGAAGTTTTTCCGTCGGTTCTCTTAGAAGGTCGACTTAAGGGCTCGAATGACTCATCGCCAATTGCACTCAACACCATCTTTGGTTGGGTGATTATGGGGAAGTTAATCTTCCACAATCTCAACCAATTCATTCATTTTGTCTTACCTCGTCTCTCAATACAATAGAAAAAAACTTTGTCCTAATTCTGGGGCTGCGGCCTAAACAGTATGTTGTAAGCCACAATTGATTCATATTTTGATATTTTGAATGAAACAAGAATGAATTATTTTTAAAATAATAGATTTTCGACGTTGCCAAAGGCAATTAGTGTCTGTGTAAGAAAATAGATACTTTTTTATGTTCGTTAAAAAAAACATAAAAAAATCCACGAATCGTAAAGTTTGCCTAAAATTGTCGTGAAATACTCATATATTAATACATTTCCGAGTTTCTTCACATCCGCAACGTTATATTTGTCCCGAGTACACCTGTGCCAACATTTGGTTACCTTCACAGCTTAAATTTAGATAGTAATTGTGCTATACGTTATACCTTTGAGATATTATCCAGAACTTCACTTTTTTTCAACTCGATTACAATGTGTTTTATAGCTGAAAATATATTGTTATGAAATTTATTTTTATTTGTTGCAATTGATGAAACTTGATCGCAATATTAATAGGTTGAAAAATACACTTGATTTGTTTCACTGCTTAATTTATTTCCTACGACGAGTGTGACGAGAGTCGAAACTACTCTACTACGAATGGGTTTGAACTTCCAAAAAATTGTTTCATTCTGAAATTAATTAATGACTTGAATTAATAATCTACAGTAATATTTATTAACTGACATACAGAAACATATAAAAAATAAATAATAAAAATTAGAAAATAAAAGTCGAAACTACTCTCGTCACACTCCTTGATAATGACGGGAGTCGAAACTAGTCGGAGGAAATAAATTAAGCTGTGAAACAAAGTGTATTTTTCAACCTATTAATATTGTGATCAAGTTTCAACAATTTCAACAATTAAAAATAGATTTCATAAGAATATATTTTCTGTTATAAAACACCACATCGTAATCGAGTTGAAAAAAGGCAAGTATTTTTCAACTTATTAATAAATAAATACAATACATGTGGGTGTCAGTCTGTCTGGGCTATCGACCAGAGGTCTTTCTGTTTTATGGATAGAAAGACCACTTATTTACTAATTTCTTTTTTTTAATTAAGTAATGATAACCAGCGTTGATCTTTTTTTTTTCTTATAACTTAATGCTTAAGTAATAATATAAAAATAATTCAAAATATGAATCAATAGTGGCTTACAACATACTGCTTAGGCCGCACCTAAAAAGTAGTAACTGATAAGTTGTGTAGTTTAAAAATCGAACAGCATAAAAAAAAATCTCTTAAAACTCTCAAAGCAGTAAATCGATTAATTATAATTGTAGAAAAAAGAAATTTTCAGAAAATACTTTCTTTTTAATATATTGATTGAATTTATATATATTATGAATTTTCTTTTTTCTTACTGTTAAAATCTTATTTCATCAAATAAATACTAGCATGATTTTACAAAGCAGAAAATCCAATTAAAAAAAAAAAAATTTATTGTTACATTATAAAAAACATAACATGCATAATAATCTAAATTTAATTAGTCTTTTCTTTCTTCTTTCTGCATAGACATTTGCACAATGCAGTGAGCAAAATTTTAATTACGCAAATGACAGCGGCGAGGATTAACAAGAAGAACGCGATTACGTCTAACATGAAATACTGGTAAAACGGCAAAGTCGCGGCTGCGGTTTTCAAGTGGCTTAAGTCTTTGTGCCTCAACACGTATTCGATCCAATAAATCGTCTTGTTCAGCGCCGGCATTGGCTGGTCAGTTACGATGTCGTATAATTCTTCTGCGCGCTTAGCGAATCTGAAAATAATTAAAAAAATAGTTATAACCGTGTTCATCAGTGTATTTTTTTAAATGTACAATTGCTTGTTTTATTTATTATTTTTATTTCATCTTCAAATCTTTATCTATATCCGGAAACCGCTGTTCCGAATGAGACTGCGAGTAGGAGTTCTGGCTCTATCATTTTTTTTTTTTAATTAATTTCTCATTTAACCCGTGGTGAAATATATTTAATTAATAGACTTTGATTAAAACACTCAGTGAAACAAACCAAATGTTTTAATCAAAGTCTATATCTATCAATTATAAGAAAATGTAAAATGTTATTTAAAAAACGTTCTATTCCAAAAAAAGTAATTATATTTGTTTATATCAACAATAGGAACATCCTATAATTAGTTCAGATTTTTAATGATATTAACGTCAAAAATTGCAAGAAAGAATTTATTCTTGTAATTTTTGACGTTAATATGAATGGATTTGAACTTGCAAAGAATTGTTTCATTCTGAAATTAATTATTGGCTTGAATTAATAATATACAGTAATCTTTATTAACTGACATACAGAAACATATAAAAAATAAATAATAAAAATTAGAAAATAAAATATATACACACTGTTTTATTTGTCATAAATATCATTAATATGATTCTTATTGATAACTTTATTGTTTACAATAATTTATATCCAGTGATCTATGTATATGCCACTGGGTGTTAATCACTTAAATATAATTTTAGTGAGATTAAAGTGAAACAAGAATCGCATGTTTTATTATAGCAAACAAACTATATTATCGTTTAACCATAAAGCTTTCCAAAATGTTTGGACTAAACATAAACTTAATTAAATATATAAATAGAAAAGAGTATTCACTCACTCGGTCACAGTTATTTAAATAAATTAAATAAAAATTATTTGAAAATAATTAATAAGTTATTTCCACATTTAGCTCTGTGACCTTTAACGTTACGTAAGTACGTTAAACAAATGCACATTAAAACAACTACTTCCCGGGCAAATACGTTTAACGTACTTACGTAGCGTAAGTCAAAAGTCACAGAGCTAAATGTGAAAATAATTTATTAATTATTTTCAAATCATTTTTATTTAATTAAATATAATTTTAATAAATATTTATTTATTTTACCTTTCGTCAAGTGCTTCCAGAATGATGGCTTTAAACGATTCAACGGTGATTTTGCTGTTTTGAATTGACAAGCCCATTCCGATGTCATTTACTTTTCTGGCGTTTCCGTACTGATCTCCGAAAAATGGTATACACACCACCGGGGTTTTCGTGTACATGGCTTCGTCCAACGACTGTAAACCTCCTTGGGTGATGAAGAGCTTCAAATTCGGGTGACCTTTAATTGGTTAGCATGAATCAATTTGAGTTTAAATTAATTTAGCTGGGGGAGTCGGGAATAACGTCCTTACATGGATTTTCTTTTCCCGACCTCAAAAAAATCATTGAATATTTTTTTTTTAGTTTTTGTTAGGGTTAAAAGATTGTTATAATAATTTATTGGGTATTTTTAATAATATTAATTTTTGTTTGAAAAATTATTGTTTCAAGTTAAATAATTTTAATTTAACGGAAAAAATAATGATCAATTTATATAAAACATTTCTTTACAGTAAATTCTCAAGTTCTTAATTACTTGTTAAAAATATTTTTACATTTTCCATTTACGCTATAAAGTTTTCTTTCAGCTTTAACATCCATTAATCCTGCTGCCAAAATGGTCTTGTGGACAGGCCAGAAAAAAAAAACACCTAGCGCGTTTAAATGCTCATCTTTTCGAAAATCGCTTCATTAAGCGTGAAAGAAGTTCCCTAGGAACTACATAAACGTACACATCCTGAGAAACATTTCGAGCAAATTATAGTATTTTTTTATAAATTACAAAGTATGCTACCCCCTTAAGCAACAATAAGTACATTCACAATGAAGAAGATTCCGGCAATGCCTGCATTAATCAAAAATGTCATTACAATTAATGAATATATGATTCTTACGTAAAACATCTTGCTGTCGGAACCATTTTTGTATCTTCACGTTTTTCGGTTTGTTCGGCAAATCTTCGGCTTCGAATTTCCACAGAAAGTTGAAAGGCAGTCGCGAAAACGTTTCCAAAATAATGTTGATCTTCCTCTCGCCCAACGCAGCACTCTTGATGTTCGATCCGAGGCTCATGTAAATCACGCCTTGTTTAGAATCGTCCATGTATTTTTGTAGATCCTAAAAGAAATTTTAATTTAGAAGAAAAAAAAAACATACGATGCAATTTATAATTGTTAATGTAATATAAAAATAATATATATTTTTTATAAATATTGTGCTTTAAAATATTAAAGTTTATACACTATTATATAATATGGATGAACAAAATATCTATTTTTAGTGTGTTGGTACAGAAGATTGTGTATAGTCATAATTCAAATCAGTTATTAATAATTTAAATAGAAAAGAGTATTATTCACTCACTTGGTCAAAGTTATTTAAATATATTAAATAAAAATGATTTAAAAAATAATTACTAAATTATTTTCACATTTAGCTCTGTGACTTTTGATTTACGTTACGTAAGTACGTTAAACAAATGCACATTAAAACAACTACTACCCGGGCAAATACCCACGCCGGACATTGAATTACATAATGTACACCTGCTGTTGCACATCAATAAAATATTGTATAATGCAACAAATTTTGATCCGAGAGAAATTTAATGTAAAAATAACAAAAGGAACGTTACTTAATTTAACCTACTTTAGATAATTCTTTAGGCGGGTTAATATGAATTCCGCTAAACTCAATAACATTAGGTACCGTCGGTTTCCTCGGATGAAGCACCGGGTTGACATTCGTCAAAACCAGCTCGATTTTATAAAACAAATCCCCTTTGAAATCAACAACGTGAAAATGCTTGCTCAGCATCTCCCTCATCATATTCCTCATGCTATAAATCATGATCCTGTACATCAAATTGAAACCGACGGATTTGACCCTCTGGAAGAAACTCAGGTTCCTCGAAAAGGGCAAATTCAAATCGGGGCTGACGATCGGGTGGTTCTGATTCCCAAAATATTCATCGAAATTAAAATGCAGGGGCATCGATATGATTCCGATCAGCGGGCACTTGTAGATCTCGCTCAAAAGAATCGCATGCGCGAACGGTATTTCCACGATCAGCAAATCGAAAGTTTCGTTGTTCCTGTTTTCGATTAAATCCTTGATGCTCTCGAGCTGGATTTGGATTAATTCCCCCATCGAATTGAAAAACACGGACATGTCGGTGGAATCAATTTCATCGTTAACGCCGAAGCTGGAGATGTTATGCTTTTCCATCACACCGTAGGAAACATCGTGCAAATCAATTTCTTTCAAATTCCTCAAAGTTTTGTCTTTAATGGGATTCGGCGTTATTACGGTCAAATCGTGCCCTCTGCGAGCCAGCTCCCTCCAAATCGGCTGAAACGTCACTTGGTGACTGTATGAAGGAAACGCGAAATAACATAAAATCCTCGCCGATTGCGTAAAGTCAACCAGAAACAACAAAATCACTCCCAGTTTAAACATTTTAATTAATAAAAATCACTTTACGGTTCGTATTTCACAACTTGTTTTACTCTTCACCACTATTTTACTCTTTAAACATGTAACTTAATATAGAAAAAAATGTATTTATTCACTTCGTTGCATTAATTTTAATTTAAATTAAATAAAAAAATAGAAAAAGAGTACTCTACTTCAAATAAAAGGTATTTTGAAAATAATTAATAAATTATTCCCTATTCGGCTATTAAAACTTTTTGATTTACTTTATTTTTTTCTCTTAGTTGCAGTTATTTAAATTAAATTAAATAAGTCAATAATAGCCAGTTTCACAGTTGGAACTATATTGTGAACGTTAGTGTATTGTTAAATATTGTATTCTAATTGAATAATTAATCTCAGAAATAAAGATGTTTATGTATGTAAGTCAATAATTTGAGGTAACCAAAGGGAAAACAATCAATTAATTATATTAAATTATTTTCTAATTTCTGTATTATTTAATCTTGATTATGTTGTTAATTTAATAAACACAACAAAATTATGCACATCACGTAATAACAACGCGCGTTTACGCAGTCCCTTCTAAACAGCTTCACTCGCTTAAATACACTACTTTCGAGTTAATCGGGTAGAACGTAGATAACAACAATCAGTGATTGATTATTTTATTTTATTGATTTTGTTTGATTACTTTGAATTGTATCACGAATTAAAATTGTAGTTAGATAATTCAATAGCTAATATTTTTATTTGATAAAATATTACCAACGCATTGTTATTAATTTTATTTGTCTACTATTAATTGTATTCCGTAACAGGGTTAATATAATTCAATAAGTAAAATAAAACATATTTTCAACGTAAATTTATTAATATTTTTGATTTTGTTTAATTACAATCAATTGTATTCCGAAATAAAGATGAATTTATATAATTCAATAGCTAATTTATATAAATAAAAACATTTTCGTTCCTTCCAAGATTCAACCATTGCACGTCTAAAAAATAACAATATGTTACAAAAACCAAATTTACTTTGCTACAATCGGCTATCGACCGTTAAGGCCTTTCCGCCTGCAGCTAATATTTTTACTTAATAAAATTTTTTCAACCTAAATTTATTTGTTTTATAATTTATTGAGTTTGCTTTCTTACTATGAATTGTATTCTCAAATGAAATTAAACTTTGATAATTCAATAACTAATATTATTATTTTTTTAATATTGTATATAATGTTTGTATATTTTACGACCGAATACTGTATACAATATCTAAGTCACGAGACATAAGCGCTTTATTTACTAGAAACATATTTTATAGAATGACACTTTTACACATAATGTACTTTACAATAGGGGGAGGGGGCGCTTTATTCTCTTTATTCGTTAAAACTTAAAATAATATTATTAATTAAATTAAATAAAAATGATTTAAAAATAATTAATAAATTATTTCCAAATGTAGACATTTTAACTTACCTTACGTACTTTAAACAAATGCACATTAAAACCACTACTTCTCGGGCAAATACCTCTCCAGACATTGAATTACATAATGCACACCTCCTGTTTCGTATCAATAATATATTGCATCATGCAACAAATTTTTGATCCGAGAAAAATTCAATGTAAACAACAAAAAAAGAACTTTACTCAAAATAAGGCTATCTGCAGATACTTTTTTTTATTTGATGCAACGTTTTCTCCGCAAATTTATTTATTTATATACAAATATGTAAATTATTGTATAATGTAATCAATTATAATGGGGAATTCCGTAAAATGAAGTTAACGTTATTTATCGTATTTCGAAATGTTTAAATAAATAAATCTGCACGTGGATATGTACAACAAAAAATTCGCTAATCATCGAAATTCTTAGTAATTACAATTTGGAAGATTAATGATTTTTTAGCACAAATTTATTGATTAAATTATTATTAGATAATAATCTCCAGCTTTAATTGAATTACATGATAATGTACTGATTTTAAACGATACGTGTGTTAATAATTTAATCACTATCGATGTTATATAATGCAATGACTTGTGTATTTTATTAAGAAATAATCTAATGTTTAAAAAAACACATTAAATATAATTCATTTATTTAATATTTTTAAATTTATTTAAGTTAACAGAAAGTAAAAAAAAATATTACTAATTAATTTCACTTGCTTTACTTATTAAAATAAATTTAATTACTATTTTTACTATATTTACTTGTATATATGAAAAAATAGTAATTCCATCCAAATATCTCATTCCTTTTGTTTTCCGTTACAATTTGGAAGATTGGTGATTTTTTAGCACAATTTTTTTGATTAAATTATTATTAGATAATAATCTCCAGCTTTAATTGAATTACATGATAATGTACTGATTTTAAACGATACGTCTGTTAATAATTTAATCACTATCGATGTTACATAATGCAATGACATGTGTATTTTATTAAGAAATAATGTAATGTTTAAAAAAAGCACATTAAATATAATTCATTTATTTAATATTTTTAAATTTACACCTCACACTGAGAAGTAGAGAGGAACATATAACGATGTTATATAAGACTAAATAAATAAATAAAATAAATTTATTTTACGTTAACAGAAAGTAAAAAAAATATTACTAATTAATTTCCTCACTTGCTTTACTTATTAAAAAAAAGTTTAATTACTATTTTTACTATATTTACTTGTATATATGAAAAAAGAGTAATTCCATCCAAATATCTCCTTCCTTTTGTTTTTGTCAAATTCCAAAATAAAATATAATTTATTTTTAAATATTTTAATCAATTATTCGGGGCTATTCTGTAATGGAAATGTTAAGTTTAACATGTAACGATTGATGGTTGCAGTTATTTAAAATTAAAATTAAATAAGGAAGAAGTACTGGATACTTCCCTAAAATTCAATGATTGAAATAAATTATCGTATAATCTAATATTCGATCATTGAACGATCAAATTTAAGCGAGAATATTTAATATTTTTTTCCTTATTTAATTTTCATTTTTAAATAACTGCAAACATCAATCGTTCTAATTATCTAAAATTCGATCGTGGAAAACGGAAATTATGGCCTAATTGCAGTGATTTTTCCTTATTTAATTTTAATAACAATTTAAGTAGCAAGCGAATTTCGGAATTAATTAATACAATTTATTTATTTTCTACTATTAATATGAATTTTGTTTACGGATAACGAATTAGATTTTATTTTCTAACTGAAGTAAACGAAGGCTCGATTGAAATCCACTCTCCTTAAAAAACAGAGGGGCTGACATGTTGGTATTAATCAATAAATAAAATGAAATAATTTAATATATGAAATACGTATATCAAGGACAAAATATAATTTAATCAGTATTACGATTAAATTCTTGAAGAGGCTGTTGCATTTGTTTCAAAAATGCCTTTTAATAGGAAAGTAAACTATTAAAACAATATTTACAATGTGTTCTAGTTTTAGAGTGACGTTAATGTGCGATTTTTAAATCCTTAATGACTTCCATTTTATTAGCTACCGTTTTTAATTCCATACGCAAAAATTATTTAATTAATTTATTACTATTAATTTAACCCCTCAACCCAAATTTTTCTATTCTACAAGAAAATTCGAAAAAGTTATAAGTAATATTAAAAATAATTAAATTGGATAAAAATAGTAAGTTTCGTTCATTCACAAATAATCACAAGACTTTAATTTGTAAAACTTTAATTTATGTATTGTTTATATCAGTGATTCCCAAACGTTTTCTTTGTACACAATTGTGAGACTGTATAAAATATCACTGATTACCGATCTGTATTTTAAGTACAAATTTGTGAGAGATTAATGAATCTTAATCTGTTTTAGAAATACATGGAACTTTATTGAATATCAGTGATTCCTTAAACGCTTTTCTGAGTATGACAATCTGGGATTATAATCAATATCAGTAGTTCCCAAACAGTTTTTCAGAGCACAGAATTATAAGATTCTATTCAATTTCAGTGAAGTTCAGCACGAAATTGTAAGGCTGTATCGAAATTCAGTGGTTCTCAATTGTTTTGTTTTTATAACAGTGATTCTCAATAAGTTTTCAGAGAACGGAATTATTCGACAGTATTGAATTTCAGTGGTTCTCAATTGTTTCGTTTCCTGAGCACAGAGTTGTGAGATTGCATTAAATGTCAGTGATTCTGAATCCGATTTCAGAGAACGGAATTGTAAGATTGTATTGAATTTCAGTGGTTCTCAACTGTTTTGTTTTCTGACCAAGACATTGTGAGACTGTGCTACATATCAGTGGTTCTCAATCCGTTTTCTGTGCACGGAATTACGAGACTGTGTTACATATTGGTGGTTCTCAATCCGATTTTAGAGAACTGAATTATAAGGCTGTATTGAATTCCAGTGGTTCTCAACCGGTTTGTTTTCTAACCAAGACATTGTGAGACTATGCTACATATCAGTGGTTCTCAATCCGTTTTCTGAGCACGGAATTACATATCAGTGGTTCTCAATCCGATTTTAGAGAACAGAATTATAAAGCTGTATTGAATTCCAGTGGTTCTCAACCGGTTTGTTTTCTAACCAAGACATTGTGAGACTATGTTACATATCAGTGGTTCTCAATCCGTTTTTTGAGCACGGATTGTGAGACTGTATTAAATGTCAGTAATTCTCTATCCGATTTCAGAGAACGGAATTGTAAGGCTGTATTGAACTTTCGTGGTTCTCAACCGGTTTTTTTTTTTCTGAAAAATAAATTGTGAGACCATGTTAAATATCAATGGTTCTCAATCTGTTTTCTGTGCACGGAATTATGAGAATGTACTGCATTTCAGTGGTTCATGAACCAGTCAGATACACTGTTGGTAAATGAATTTTAAATACTCGACTACTTTCGGGTTATTAACCTATTTCCTAGAGAAGTGATGAGAAATTTAATAGAAATGAAATATTTATTTGTGATCAAGAAAAATATTTCTGCTAAGACCGAAAATATTTCACTAACGAGGTAAATTTTTAATAATGTATTCTCGTTTATTATTATTTTAGAAATATTTTGAATAATTAACGAAACCACGTTTTACTTGTTCAAACATTTTTTTATATTTTTTTTTAATCAATTTCATACTAAATATGTTTTACCAAATAAAAAATAAGAAGTATATATTTTACCAAATAATAAGTGAAAAGAAAGTATCCAATAAATTATGTGACACTTACTTTCGGCAACATTTTCGGTTCATTAATATGAATCCCGCTAAACTCGACAACACTCGGCACGTTTGACTTTCTGGGATGCAACACCGGGTTAACATTAGTCAGGACCAGACTAGCCTCGTTCACGATTTCCTCCCTTAATTTCCTCCCCGTAACCCTCTCGACGCTATCACCAAAAAACGCATTCATACTGTAATACACAACCCTGATGAACAAATTCAGAGACACGGACTGCACCCTTTGGAAAAAACTCAAATTCCTCGAAAAGGGCAAATTCAGATCGGGACTCACAATCGGATGGTTTTGATTCCCGAAAAGCTCGTCGGCGTTGTAATGAAGTGGCATTGAAGTGATTATCACCATCGGGATTTTATAAACATCCTTCAGTATGAAAGCGTGCGGTAAGGATAATTCAACGATTAGTAAATCGTATTTTTCGTTGTTCGCATTCGCGATTATTTTCTTCACTTCCTCATTCTCGGCTTGCACTTGAACCAACTCCTTGGCCGAATCCATGAAGGCTGAGAGATCGGTTGATTCGATTTCATCGTTAACTCCGAAGCTCGAGATGTTGTATTTTTCCATGACAGCGTAGGAAATATCGTGCAGGTCAATTTCCCGCAGATTTTTGATTGATTTGTCTTTTAGGGGGTTCGGAGTGAGCACGGTTAAGTCATGTCCCCTTAAAGCTAGCTCTTTCCAAATTGGTTGAAACGTCACTTGGTGGCTGTATGATGGAAATGGAAAGAAGCACAGGATTTTCGCGGAATTCGCGAAATATACTGTAAATAGAATCACTGCTAGTTTGAGCAACATCGCGATAGGCTGTTCGATTAGGAATAAGTGGGAATGGTTAGCTTTTATCGAGATGCAGTATGATTTTATCAAAGAGATTGTTATCTCAGCTCCCATTTGATAATATAAATGCATTTAAGATTATATTTTATACTTCAATCTCATTTATATCACATGGTAAAACATATTTAATTTTCATTTTTCATGTCGTAGAATAAATCATACAGAACTCAAGTTCTACGATTTCAATTACACCTACATATTTATAAAATTTAAATTAAACTATTGCTTTTATTAAAAATGATAAAAAAAACATAGTAATATTTTCATTTAAATTTTATATAGACTACCAAATTTCAAATAAATATGAAATTGAATTAAATAAAAATGATTTAAAAATAATTAATTTCCACATTTAGCACTGTGACATTTTGACTTACGTTACGTACTTTAGACAAATCCACATTAAAGCAACTACTTCTCGGGCAAATACCTCGTCAGACATATCTTATGTTATGTAAGTCAAAATGTCACAGAGCTAAATGTGGAAATAATTAATTATTTTCAAGCCATTATTAATCATTTATTTAAATAACTGTGACCAATGAATTAATCTTTTCTATTAATATGGAACTGGTTCCACGCGTACATACCTTCTAATATATAAATCAATAATAAATACTACATATAAATTAGATAAAAGATGGCGCTGCATGCTATCTTTCCACTTACATACCTTATTTAATGTTTTCGGTGGATTTATATGAATACCACTAAACTCGATGACATTCGGCACATTCGGTTTAGCCGGATGCAACAACGGATTTACATTAGTCAGAACCAAACTCGCCTCCGATATAATCTCCTCCCTGAATCTCCTCCCGAAGCTCTTTTCCATCTCGTTCCCAAAAATCGCTTCCGCGCTGGGAAACATCACCCGGATCGCTAAATTCAACAGCACCGACTGCACCCTTTCGAAAAAGCCCAAATCCCGGGAAAACGGCAGATTCAAATCAGGCCTGACTATCGGGTGATTCGTGTTGCCAAAAAGCTCATCGGAGTTATAATGCAGGGGCATCGAGCTGATTAAAACCATCGGGCATTTGTAAATGTCCTTTAACATAAACACGTGCGGCAGCGAGAGTTCGACAAGCAACAAATCGTAGTTTTCGTTATTTTCGTTTTTAATAATCTCTTGCACTTCGCGATGTTGTAATTGCACATGGATTAATTCCCTCGCCGTTGAAATAAACGCTGAAATATCCGTGGAATCCACATCTTCGTCAACCCCCAAACTCGATATATTATGCTTGTTCCAAACTTCGTAAGAAACATCATGAATATCAATTTCTTTCAGCGTTTTTATTGTTTTATCCTTAATAGGATTTGGGGTGATTACGGTTAATTCATGTCCTCGCAAAGCCAGCTCCCTCCAAATCGGTTGAAATGTCACTTGATGGCTATACGACGGTGCTGGGAAATAACACAAGATTTTAGCTGCGCGGGTGCAATGGATTAAAATTAAAACCACGAACAGATTTTGCATTTTTATTTCAGAATAATGGCATCGCAACACAAAAATAACGTTCACTTGGTTGAAATACGATTTTAATTAAAACTCGTCGAACGCACCTGGTTTTAATCGTGATTTTGATTAGATATCAATTAATACAAAAAATGGATACTCTAAATTTATCGCTCATGTCATTATCGAGATTTATAAATTTTAAATTTATATATTCAATTTTGTTTCATCAAGTGATTGGTGATGATAATACATTAGAAATTATTTACATATTATATTTACTGTGTGAAAATTAAGTAGCGGAAAAAATCAGCAATTCTATTAACGAATACTGAATTTATTCGCTAATTAATTAATTTATTATGGTTTGACCCACGGTATTATACAAATTTATAATTTGGTTCTTTGTGTTATTTAATCATGTTCTACCTAGTGATTATTGCTGATAAAACTCTCCGGAAATGAAAAACAGAAATATATTAAAAAAAGAGATGGGTTAAAAATAAACATTAATAAATTACCGAAGTAATAAAATTAATTGGCAGATAAACTTAAAAATTATTAGCTTAATTTATCGGCTATTTAATTTTCATACTATGTAATATCGAATAAATAATTTATAACGCAGCAATACAAATTAATTTGTAATAATTTGTTGATGAATACGAATCATAACAAATTTAATTAAGGAATAAATTCAACAATCATTAATAGGACACTGTATAATATTGAATATAAATATTTTTAACCTATCTCCTTTTACAATGAAATTAAACAAGGAAAACTTTCTGGCAATGATCAATAAAATTCGATCAATCCCTTTTCCAACTCATCTTTGTTTCATTTCATTTTATTTAAAATCTCATTTTACATTAGTTAAAAATGTATCACAAAGTTATGGTTTCAACCATGCATTATGAAAATATAGGTTGATATTTAAAAAAAGTATTGACGGCTGTCAACATGTTGGTTTGAACTGAATTTGGAAAAATGTTCAATTTCAATGATTTGAATGTTTTAAGTAACTGCGGACATTTTAATTTAAAATTTTAAATGTTTCCTCTATCGATCAAAATAACGAAGTTTTCAAATTTATTTACAACTTAACACCCACGATGTAAAATGATTTAACTGTGACTTTGGTTTTAATAACTTTAGCATGTCATTATCAAGTTTTATATAATATTACACAAAAAGTAGAGAGGTTTAAAATTCCGGCCATTTTATTCAAATCTGTTAAAAATTAAAAATCAACCTCTTCAACTAATATTTTCATAAAATGTTTAACTTTTTCTAAAACTATTTTATTTAGAACATTGTTAATTCTATATTATTACGTCCTTTCTATCGCATGTTATTTTCTTTTAAATCAGATACTTCAAAGTTTCCGAGGTTAAAGGTACCTCCTGCCCGGCGAAGCCCCGACATAAATAACCTTTCCGTTTTAATTTTAATGGAGACGACGAGCGTTTCCTTCCTGCGAGGGATGCACGCCCCGAAATACTCACGTGGTTTTCTCATTACCCCCCGGTAAAAGACGACACTTTGTTCCACAAACTCGATGGTCTTAATTAACCGAAAGAGCAGAGAGCCGCGGAAACCGCAATTTATGCCGAAAGTTAGTTTGAAGTTATAAGTGCAGTATATGTTCAACAACAAAAAAATGTAAAGTGGGTTGAATTGTAATTTGCGAAGTTGGCGATTTAAAATGTGATTGCAAAAATATTGAAACTTTTATTGTGGATCATTATCAAGATTTATAAATTTAAAATAATGTTTCGCCAAGTGATTAGTAATACATTAGAAATTATATTTACGGTAATAATAAAAAAACACTTAGTTTGTCTCACAAATTTTATTATTACCGTAAATATAATTTTAATAATGTTTCACTAAGTGATTAATGAGAAAATTATTCAAGAATAACTGGAAATTATTTAAATAAATAAATTATTTAAATATTAAATGTAAATAATTGCAGTGTAAAATTAAAAAGCGGAACATTTTAGAAATTCAATTAACGAATGCCGATTTTATTCCCTGATTAATTACTTTTCAATGGTTTGAACCACGGTACCATACAAATTTATAATTTGGTTTGTTGTGTTATTTAATAATTTTTTTACCAAGTTATTAGTGATGATAATACTTTAGAAATTATTCACATTCAATATTATTCAGTGTGAAAATTAAGTAAGTAGCCGACAAATTCAGCAATCCTATTAATCATAATAATTGAAATGATAGCGTAAGCGTCATTTATTGCCCAATTTTCAGATGGCAACGTCAACAATTTGGGTCGTTGTTTCCTCCACTGAAGAAAGGCGAACAAGAAACAAAATTTATTTAATTTGATTAAATTCTTTAATTAATAGTATTAATATTTAGACACTGGTAGTTCATATTGTATATAATAAATATGAACATGTTATAAAAAATCTACCATTATAATAAATAAAACACAGATTAAATTGAATAACTTTAAATTATAGACTAGTTTCGGGTTATCAGACCATTATTTTGAATTCTCATGATAATGTGCCTATAAACCGAAACTAGTCGAGAATTTAAAACTTATTTAATCTGTGTTTTATTTATTTTACTGAAAGATTTTTATTAGTATATTCATATTTATTAAATGATTAAATTCTGTTAAAAATATAATTTTGTTATGGTTCGGACCTCGGTATCACACAAACTATTAATATGTTTTGGGTGTTATTCAATTAAGTTTCACCAAGTGATTAGTTATGATAGTGTATTAGAAATTATTTATATTCAAAATTAAAAATTGAGTAGCCGAAAAATTCATCAATTCGATTGATGATTACTGAATTTATCCCCTTATTTATTTGGTATCGTTCGAACTTCATTATTTATAATTTGTTTGTTGTGTTATGATTAACTTATCTTTTTGCAGAAAGGAGATTTCCGCAAAATAAATTAAATTAAATTAAACCCTCCATTAGTCACGCACATTTTTCAGAGGGGTTTAGTCGCTCGATCTACACGCCCAAACCATTAATTGGCACTATTATAGCATAATTTCACTTGTACTTATGTTTATCTTTATATTGGTTATTGGTTGTGGAGACTTTAATTATAATAAGTAGGAGAAAGGACAACTATTTAAATAATTAAAATGACATTGGCTTTTGTGTATTTCCAGTTGTAACAATTTCTAAAAGGCTGGTCTACAACCGTAGACCGCGCGACTAATAGAGGATTATTGTTTCACCAAGTGATTAGTGATGATTATGCACTAGAAATTATTTATATTCAATTTTATTCAGTGTGAAAAATTAAACTCTAAACAAATTTGTTATAGTTCGGACCCCGGTACTATACAAATTTATAATTTGTTTGCTGTGTTGTTCCATTATATTTGAATTGCAAAATATTGAAATTAAAATTAAAGAATATTTTTAGAACGAAAGACTTCTGCTCGACAGTAGGTTTTAAGAAAAAAATAATTTCTTGAATAACTTTCTCACGTATCACTTGGTGAAACATTCGGAATATTAAATGGTAAATAATGTAAAATTAAAATCACTTGGTTTGTTTCACAAAAAAATATATATTGACTCTAATAGTTTGTTTTTTTACAGCATTTTTTTGTGAAACAATCCAAGTGGTTTTAATTTCACATTATTTACCTTTTAATAGAAACAAAATAAGTTATACAATTATTGAATTTTATTAATTATCTTAAGTATTTTTTTACTGATTTAATTTAATTTAAAGGATCTTTATATAAAATTGTATGTTTTATAAATAAAATTCACAATAAAGATGACTACACATTTTGAAACATAGTTTTATAAAAAGATCCTTTAAATTAATTTAATTTAATTAAAATTAAATTAATTTTAATTAATTTAATATTAATTAATTTAATTTAAAGGATCTTTAATTAAATTTAAAAAAAATAAATGAAGAAAAAATACTGAAAATGATTAATAAAATTCAATCATGTTTTCTTCTTCAAACCGACTATCGAGCAAAGAGTTCCTAATTATTACTTCAAACCGAAAAATCTCTGCTCGACAGCAGAGATTTTTCGTTCTAAATTATTTATTTAATTAAAATTTTCCTTCCTTCAACAATCACGTAACTGATTGATAATTGTTTTCAACTTGTTGGATCCATCCGAAACCGCTCCTTAAACGGTTAATTAGCCAATTTCTGGACTGCCCCGTTGTTTGCAGTAATCAACGGGCGGAAAGCTAATTTTGCTATTTGCCGATGTTGATGCTACAACTGACATTGCGGTGAATGCGAACCGGCGGACAATTTTGTAATTAGGGACGCGACCTCTGCGTCCACTACAAGAGGCCTTCGTGATATGAATACAGAATTGCGTAATGATTATGAACTGTTTCCACGAAATTAATGCAATGCAAACCGCAATTCAATATTTTGATTAAATGATAATTGAGGACGGTTGTTGTGTTTGATAATATTGTTTGAAATACAAAGGGGCTGGAAAAGGTGTGATAATCTTTGGATAGAAAATCAATAGAAAAGAGTGCTTGCTTAACGTAAGTAAAAAAAATGTCACAAATGCAAAAAGAGAAAAATTTTTATTAATTATTTTCAAATTATTTTTGGATAGATTATTTTATATTAGAAATGTTATTCCAATAAATAAAAATAATCTTTATTCCAATAAATTAATAATACAATACATGATCATATTAACAAAAATACTACCGCGTGTTGCATATTTCTGTTTTAAATTGTAATGCCGTCAAAAATGGCTGCAATTAATTAGAGAAAGTTTGACCATGAAATGAAATATAAAAAAAAGTAACAATGAAACGAAATTAAAACACGTGTTTTTTTATTGTTTGACAATCACTGTTTGTCATAAATACTAATGATAATGCATTAGAAATAATTTTTATTCAATATTATTCAGTATGAAAAATTATCTACCAACAAATTTCGTATAGTTCGAACCCCGGTATTATACAAATTTATATTTTAAATGATTTAAAATAATTAATTATTTTCAAATCATTTTTTTATTTAATTTATTAAATAACTGGGACCAAGTGAATAAATACTCGTTTTTTTAAATTCATATTTTGTTTGTTGAGTTGTTCCATCATATTTCAATTGCAAAAATATTGAAATTAAAATTAATGAATGTAAATGTAAACATCTTTATTGTGAATTATATTTATGAAATATAATATTTTAAAAAGATATTAAATAAAAATGATTTGAAAATAATTAATAAATTATTCCCACATTTAGCTCTGTGACTTTTTCTCTATTTATATTTTATAAAGAGAATTAAATCAGACACTTCTTTTTTTATGTTTGATAAACTTTAAAAAAAGTGTTTTAATTTCCTATCATTATTACTTTTTATTTCCCTTACATGAAATGGTTGTAGTCCATATTTACTTGTATGAATAAAGTACCCAAGTTTGTTATTTATATAAATATCGATCACAAACGAATAACTCAAGGATATAAAATATCATCACTATAAACATTACACGATATAAATATCAAACCACCCCCTCGGGACAATCAATCTCTTTACGCACCACACAAAAATCCCCCGGTGGATTATGTTATCACTGTGCCAACGTAAAGAGTATGCGAGCCTCCCTTCCATGCCTTTATATTCGTCGCAGGTGATGTGATATATATATATACTCGTTCATCACGACCTCATCAATATTTACTGCCCTTAAATGAAACGCCTCCTGTGCCTCTGGTAATAATTACCTCGCCGTGGGGATGATGAATACCAAATGTGCACGATCGAAACGGCGTCTATTTCATACATCCAATAATGTCTGTGTTTAATGCTAATATTTGAAATATTGTGATTATTTCTAGAAAATGGAATTTATTCAAAACTAAAGATTTTTATTGTTCAGTTGTAATTCGGAGCTGAATTCTAGAAAATATATATATATACATAAATCTTTATTCAGACTATATAGATAATTTCAACAACATAAATAATTACAATACATGTAGGTGTTAGTCTGTCTATCGGGGCTATCGACTAGAGGTCTTTCTGCCCTGTCGTGAATTTATGATGAAGATAAAAAATCTTTCAACTTTTGTTTTCTACAAGGATATATTACGCGAATAATAAAAAAATAGACTTTTACTGTATGAATAAATAGAGATATTATGTGATTTAATTAACTCTACAAATTAATTCCTTCATAACACTACCATTATAATCTCGATAGAAGAACGCCTGCAAATCCTATCCAAAAAAATGCAAAAAAAAAATAAAAATCCTTGTAACTTCTGTCCCATCTGTCTACATCTAAATCCCACAAGACACTAAATCTAATCCAATTCATCACATTATTAACGATGAATATAAAAAAGCTAGCTAGCTGAACTGTCCTGATGATTTGCGCAAATGAATTGATGATTGCTACAGAATATTAATATTCTAAGTTTTAATAAAATATAATAATAATAGCATTACATATCATGAAAATATAGTACTATCACAAATATATACTTCCTTAAATATTACAATTAATCACAAAATAATCTCTATAATGTCTCGTTGCACTTCGACACATGACTCGTATATGCTGCGATGTGCCTGTACAATCAGTTCACGCTCCGGGGACGTAGAATGAATCACTATGTCTAACACTTGATCGCGACACATGAAAATTAATCTTAGATAAGAGAAACGGTGTAAAGATGATTGCATTTACATTCATTAATTTTAATTTCAATATTTATGCAATTGAAATATGATGGTACAACACTACAAACAAATTATAAATTTGTATAATACCGGGGTACGAACCATACGAAATTTGTTAGAAGATAATTTTTCACACTGAATATTTTTTTTAATCTTTTTCCTTTCTACCGGTAGGTGTAAGGAGAACACTGAATAATATTGAATAAAAATAATTTATAATGCATTATCGTCATTGAATAAATCCAAGGAAATGTCGCAGATTGCTCTTCTCTTTGAGTAGCTAAGGCGACCAAATCGATGAATGAAAGACTTTTTGGAAAAAAACGAAATAAAACTGTCTTTTACAACTGCAAAACTTTGTGTTTTTTTTTCTAGTTGAAATTAACTTTTATGTAATCCTGTTTGTTTTCGTGTTGGGGCGATACGCTATAGACGAAAAGAGATTTCAAAAGGTGCTATTTTCAGTGCGGTGTCAGCATGTGCTCCTCGTGTGAGTCAGTGTTTTGCTATAATTATAGCCCGTTCATCTTGGCCAAATTACCTTCGCTTCATCAAACGGAACGGAATTGAACGCCCACACGGCCAATTGGAATCGCCAATTGACTAACGCGACTGGGATCCGGCTAATTTGACCCTCCGATCGAAAATGAAATGTCAATCGGTGCGTTTCGATTTTTGTTTTCTATTTTCAAATACAAGGATATATTACGCGAATAATAAAAATAATAGTCTTTTACTATATGAATAAATAGAGATATTATGTGATTTGTATAAACATAATCTTTTTGATAAATGTACTACAACACCTACATATAACACAAAATTATTATTTATACAAAAATTAATACAAAATTGATATTTATACATGCTGTAAGAGTTTGCCAATTGGCTATCGACAAGTGATCTTTCCGCCTTATGTCATATAATTAACTCTACAAATTAATTCCTTCATGACACTATCCTTATAATCTCGATAGAAGAACGCCTGCAAATCCTATCCGAAAAAAAATCGAAAAATAAAAATCCTCGTAACTTCTGTTCCATCTGTCTACATCTAAATCCCACAAGACTAATCTAATCCAATTTATCATATTCTTAACGATGAATGTACGATAAAATTATTTAATCTAGATAGAAAAAAAGAAAAGAATGACCCATTTAGTTTGGATGAAATATTTTTGTTATCTTTTTTGACATAATTTAATTTATTTTCACATAATGGTTTTCCATGTTATTACAATTTTGAAATATGGTTTATTCTATTCTAGTCAATTTATTTATTTATTAACAGTGGTCTATCATAGAATATTACAATAAAAATACAATTAAATAGTAATAATAAGTACATTAAACATTTAAAATAAAATACAAACAATAAATTTTCTAAATTCTACCCTGTTTAATAAAATGTTCAACTACTATTAGCGTATGGATAACTGGGCAAAATATGACGTTTCGGCGTCTTCCATTTATTACAATTCTATCTTTACCTTTAACTTAAAAACAGTGAATGTCAGGTGTTTTTTTTTTTTTTTCAATAATCATCATTAATTGTTTACGTGTTACTTTTTATAATTTTTTGGTTTTGTAAAATCCGTAATTTTAATAATAGAAAAAGGATGTATTCACTTGGTAACAGTTATTTAAATGAATTAAATAAAAAGAATTTGAAAATAATTAATTTTATTTTTTTATTATTTTGCATGATTTTTTTTCGATTCAAAAATTTTGCCTTATACAATATGTTATTGTTATTTATGCAACAGCAAATGTCCATTATTGAATATTTATTTTAAAACATTTATGTAACTTACGCCAAACAATGCAGTAAAGAGAAAATAATTTATTAATTATTTTCAAATTCTATATATTTAATTCTTGAATATTTGATGCGTTTACTTCGTGGTACAGAAAATAAATACTTAATAACTTTTTTATACTATTTAAGGATTTTCTATTTAATTCTGTAATTTTAATTCGGAAATATCCATTGCGTCACATCTGTAATTATTCACTGGCTGCACGTAATGGAACAAATTGTCGTTGCTAACTAACCCAGTTTTCGACAACGAGATGAAATTCGTTGGTTTTCATTTGCGTTTGTGTGTGTATACTAAACTGCAAAAATACGTTGAGTATTTTTCATTAAAAAATTTTTCGAAATATTCAGGTATATGGTCGCCGGGTCAGAGGCAAGAAAACAACTCTGAGGAACGGAAAAGGGAGGTGAGAAGGGAAGAGGACAAGGAGCCAATAGCGCCCGTCTGGACTCCGAGGAGCGCTGGTTCGAGTCCGACGGCCGAGAGGAAGGAGTTCAGGCCTGTTAATTTTGAGTCGCCCGTTTTGGGTAGGAAAACAAGGACCAAATCTGATGTGAGTAGAATTAATTTAAACCATAAATAAATCTAGAGTAGACTGAATCATACTGATTGAATGTATTTTATTAATTTCTATTTCAATAATAATGTAATAATTATTGAGTAAGTTCATCAACGTGACCCCAAGATGTTAAATAAATATAACATTTCACGTGGGGAATTATCCCGATTATGTGAGTTAATTAACCATTTCAATCAGCTACTTCATGAGACTACCCTAATGAATTTGGAAAGGTAATTGGGGCTACTCCGTACGAGGAATGTTATATTTAACCTACACGAACTTTCTTCTGTTCCATCTCTTAATTCTGTCTACATCTAAATCCCACCATACCTCCTTAATTAAAAATCCCTACACTAACTCTATTCAAATTCATCGCATCATTAACGATGAAAATACAGGGTGGGCAGAAAAACCTATCCGATTTAAAAAAAAAACTCACATTGGCCACGTTTTCAGGTCCTGTTGCTGTCCTGGCACATCGAGGCGACTTCTTTTTCAATGCTGAACCCGTCTGTCGAAAATTTGACACCCACACTTTAATCGTAGCGTGATTTATTTACTCTACCTGAGAAAAAGGGATTTGAAATCGGATAGCTTTTTCTGCCCCTCCCTGTCCAATAACATTATTTAATCCAGACTCATCTCCATCGATAACAAATTTAACAATTATGGTTTCCACCATTTTTTGTTTGTTTCTTCTGCACTAAGTTAATCTGGGTGCTTATTTATGATTTTGCTCATAAATTTTACATTGCTTTCACAAATGGGTGCATTTTCTATCAATGCAGACAGCGTTGTAGTACTAATTCATACGAGAAAAGACAAAGAGCAAAAGAAAACTGCTCTAATCTGTACTGTAATTATTATTTTATATTCTTTCTAGGGATCAGCGACGTTAACTCTAGCAGAACCCCCGTGGAAAACCGCACACGGAGAGGACGGACCAGCAGTGATCGAAAAACGACTACCGACCAGTTTTTCGGCTCCGGGGCCCGGGTTCGGGGACACATCGAGGCTTCCCAAGGCGCAAAACCCGACGATAACCCTCCTTCAAAAAGCGAGAGGTAAATCAGAAAAAAAAACAATTTTGAAATACAAAAAATGCGGACATTTATTTTAAAAGAAAGTTCAGTATTTCGAGTAAACACAGTATTGAAATTCAAATCGAAATTTGGTTTAGATGATGAAATAATATATTATACATTACAATTTCTTTTTCTTTGAGCTTTTGATCAAAC
This sequence comes from Philonthus spinipes, assembly GCA_963082785.1. Lineage (NCBI taxonomy): Eukaryota > Metazoa > Arthropoda > Insecta > Coleoptera > Staphylinidae > Philonthus > Philonthus spinipes. Next base: position 2,828,748 of record OY720300.1, read on the forward strand.
TGAATTACTCTCGATACCATTTTTTATATAAAGACGAATTCTGATTTATTAATTGTTGAGGCTTCTACTTTGTTATACATTGTAATTCAATTTCAATAAATGAAACAATTTTTACTTCATTTGTATAGCTCGAATTTTTTATTGTTTCGCTAAAGAAATATTAAGGTTGTCCATACTATAGTAAACAATAAATAGTCCATGTTATACAAAGTAAAAAGTATTTTATTTGTTGTACAAAATGAATTTGCCAAATATATAATATATAACTTTAAATGAAACTATTAAGTTTTTAATATTTACTTTTATTGGCAATATAATATAAAAGTGAAAATCAAAAACTTAATAGTTTCATTTAAAGTTATGGATTTTGTAACAGTTAATGCCTTCACAATCAATAAGTATTTTATTTATTAAAAAAAAAACGAATTCCTATTTTCAACTATTTATTGTATTCTACTACAATTGCTCCGATGCCTTGTTGCTTCTTCAAGTAAAAAATATTAATGAGAATGTAATGAATAGTTTAATAGAAAATCAGAGACTGAATTTATTTTTATTTTTTTAAATATAGCATTGAGCGACTTGAAAATCAGAATCAATATTTATTTTTAAATTTTCACGGATTCTCAAAAATTAAGCGCCTAATTAATCAACTTCCATTTTATTTACAAAGATTAATTAATTTATATGCAATTGATTTTCACGCAATAGAAGGACAAATACCGAAAAGTGCAGCGTACATTGAGCAAGAGCGAGCGAGGAGGAAAAATGAATCTCCGTATTCTTCATCCGATATAGGTAAGGAATAAAACAAAAAAAGTTTGATAATTGATTAAGTGAAAATAGGGTAGTGATAGATTGGTTTAGTTAAAATAGTATTTGTTTAAAGATTTGATGATTTTGAGTTGGTAGATCTACTTTTTATCTCTCTGTCTCAATCTAAAATCTTCAGGATCTTTACATCATTATGAATCAGGAGTTGATGTCTTAAAGAAATAATTAAATTCTTTTAAAAAATAAAATTGATTTATTGGTGGAAGTTGATTGGATAAGTGAGGATAGGTTCGTTTAAAGAAAAATCTGCAATCGCCAATCATAAAATCATTTTGACATGCATTTTCTTAAAAAAATATATTAATCTTAAATTATTCACAATTTAAGAAGTTAGAAGAAATTGATATGTACACGTATTTTTTTTTTATTTATGATTAAGGTTGCGGTTTAGTGGGAAGAGATAGCTATATAGTAAAATAGAAATAATCATTTGAAAATAGAGCTATTCTTTTGAATTTCATAATATGAATATGTATTTACATTTTTTATCTATCAAGTATAAAGTTTCAGTCTAAATAAAAATAAATCGTTAATTTTCATGTTTTACGTCAATTTACTAGTTCAAGTTAGAAAAGAAAATTTTAAGATATAATGAAATTAATAGGTCGTGTCTGCTACGTTATTTGAATGCAGAATTTAGTGAAATCCTTTAAATTTTCATTGCACAAGTTTTTATTAGCAAAAATTTAATTTAAAACTTGCTATAAATTTGATCAATTTTCATTGTTTTTCATAATTATTTTTCACACAAACTAAACATTAAAATAATTTTTAATTTATCTGATGAAATTCCTGCTTATTTTAAGATTATTTTAATGTATAATACAATGTTGTTCATTGATCACAACAACAATCTAACTCAAATTAGTGATTGCCCATATTTGTATAGCTATCTCTTTCTTCTAAACCGCACCCTTAAACACCCACAAACAACAATTTATTGAAATTAATTGATTTGATTTAATTTTAATTATAATAATTTATCTGATTTAAAATACTTCACATATATGTATTTTTTTATACTTTAAAGTAAACACGTTTTTTATAACTTTCAAATTAAGTTCATTTTTGTATTTCACTACAAATGTTTCTTCACACTGTCGCTTCTTCGCCATTTATAGTGGAATACAAAAATAGTTAATTTAAAAGTTATAACAAACGTGTTTACTTTAAAGTAAAAAAATAAATGTATATATGTGAAGTATTTGAAATCAGATAAATTATTAGAATTAAAATTAAATCAAATCAATTAATTTCAATAAATTGTTGTTTATGTTTAATCTTTAAAGAGCAACAAATATGAACTTTCAACAATTATCAACCATCTCGATTAATAGTTTAATTATTTAAATAAAAATACTTGTCCTTTCTCCTACTTATTTACTTTAAAATCAAATAGTAGGAGAAAGGACAAGTATTTTTATTTAAATAATTAAACTATTAATCGAGATGGCTGATAGTTATTGAATATTCATATTCGTTACTCAACCAACAACCAACATAAAGAAGATTAATGGTTCAATATTTAATTTTGTTTATTTTCATTTATTTATCAAATTTATATAAAAAAACTACTGATAAAGATCATGTTGTGCTCGAAATATACATATAGTATTTAAAATAAAGTCGTGAATAAGGAAATTTAATATAAATATTACTAATAATTTTAATACTTTGACTTGGCCGAGAGATTTCTTATCTCCCACTCCCAGCTGAAAATCATCAAGATCTTTACACTACCGCAAATAACGCGTTGATGTTTTAAATAAATAATTAATTTCTTAATTAATGAAGTTGGTTTTGTTGCTGAATCTATCTATGTAAATGGGAGAAATTTCAGTAATTTAAACAATCTTCTAATTTGTTTTCTTTTAATTTATAAGTTTGGTATTTTGAATACTCAATATATGTAAATGAATGTAGAAATGGTGAATCCAATGAAATTAAAAATTAAAATTACAGTTTATCAAGTCAGGACTGAATCAATCAGCGATTCGGACAGTGAGAGGCCGAGAAAGATAGCCGTCATCCCCAGGAAGTACGAGGGCATTGGGCCAACGACCAAAGATGGAATGCCGCTAACTTTAAGATCTGTAAGTTTTGCATAAATTACATTCTATTTCGTTTGTGCAAACAAAAACAATAACTTAAGAGGAAACTTTGTGGGGTTTATTTTGTATACAAATAAATTAAATCATTAATTTATTATTAATTAAATTAAGGTACAAGAGGGTTGATTATGATGATGATTAATTAAATTAAAAATATACCTTACTGAAATTACTCTTCTATAACGTTTTATCTTCAATATTGCAATATTGTGTCCTTCAAATTTATTTGAAATATTGACAGATGAGAATTAATTCAAAGTAAAATTATGGAAGAGAGTTTACTCACTTGGTCTCAGTTATTTAAAATAATAATAATATTTATTGGTGTTAATGCTGGCAGTAGCTTACACAAGTCAACATGTTACAATAATTGAAATAATATATATATATATATATATATATATACAGTGCATTTTTTTATCTAGGCCTCATAGGGATTTACATAAGAAAATCTTCTCGTCGTGTTAATGGTTTTTCTATCGTATGGATTTTGATCAAATTAAACACACATTTAATTTAGAGTAATATGTACAAGTTTCAGTAGTTTTTAAACTATTTTAAATGCGTTTTATGTTTTTAAAATTGATTTTAAATGATAATAATTTTGAATATTTTTTTAAGTAGTAGGTTTAGTTCACTGACATCAATCGCAATTGTCAAAGTGTTCCAATTTATTGTACACCTTTTATTGAAAGAATGTCGGTTTATACCACCCAAGAAAAGGTTAAAATGGTGATCGATTACATAAAAGGGCTATCAAGTAGACAAGTGCGTGATTTTACATTTGATGTCAGAGAACTAAGCCTATTAATTAAGAAAATATTTAAAATTATCATTATTTTAAATCACTATTTAAAACATTAAATGCATTTAAAATAATTTAAAAACTGCTGAACTTTGCACAAATTACTCTAATTTAAATGTGTGTTTAATTTGATCAAAATCCATACCATAGAAAAACCATTAACACGACGAAAATATTTTCCTATGTAAATCCCTATGAGGCCTGGATAAAAAAAATGCACTGTATAACGTGGATTAATACAAAAGACATTACAATAATTTAAAACAAAACTATCACATTTATATTTTTACAACTAAATAAATAAATTTTATTATGATTAAAAATCATCTGTCTGATGATGATGTGTTGGCAAAACAATTGTAGCAGTGTTTCTACAATAAAAAAAAACATTAAAACTAAAATACTATTATGTTTTTATTTAGTTGTGAGTGTTTTGCAGTTGCATCAAGTGACACTAATATTATTAATCGTTTTAATATTTTGACTTAAGCGAGACATTTCCTATCGAAAATCATCAAGATCTCTATACTATTGCAAATAACGCGTTGATGTTTTAAACAAATTTCTTAATTAATGAAGTTAGTTTGTTGTTGAATCTATCCATGTAAATCGGAGAAATTTCAGTAACTTGATAAACTAAAGTTTATTTAAATAAAAATACTTGTCCTTTCTCCTACTTATTTTTTATTTTATATTTCGGAAACTATGTTTCCATCTTCAGTAGTTGAAGTTTTATAAATATAATAGTTTCCGAAATATATCTAGTGAAATAAAAAATAAGTAGGAGAAAGGACAAGTATTTTTATTTAAATAATTAAAGTCTCCACAACCAACAACGAACATAAAGAAGATTAAATTAAAGTTTATCAATTTTTTAAAATATTTTATTTTCTTGATAACTGTGGAAATATTTATTTACATCAACATCCATTTTATTATTATTTTCTAAATATAGTAATTAATAATTACAGGATGTTAGATTTTAAAGTAAACTAAATAAAGAAAACATACACTCATACTTTATCGAAATTCTTATTTACATTCATTACGGCGCACAGAAAAACCGCACGAGTTTTCTGCGAAAATTTACGCACGCCCAATATTCCGTTATCATCAGTAATTCACCGCAGAGATAAACAGAACGTTTCCTCATACAAAAAAAAAACAATGCCAATCGAGAACGGTATCATTACTCGTTTGAAGATAGTCAACTGAGCATCATTTAGAATCATAAAAAATATAATTGTTTAATTTAATTAAGAAAAATAGGCAGTATTAGTGTTGGATTTGTGTAAAAATCGTGTGGAATAATAATTCAGTACTTATAAAACATTGTTTAAATCGTGATCGAAATTTTTGTTTGGTATTAAAAATTTAAAAAAAAGTGAAGAAAAGTGTACAAGTGTCTCGTTATATTTAACCCAATTTACATATCATAATTTAGTGATTTTTTTAAAAGTAACGTTTTTAAAGATTGTTTTAATAATATTGACCCACTGTTTAAAGTACAACCAAAGAGGATATTAATATCCTCTTTGGTACAGCATAAAAATTAACGCCCTTAGTTATTATTATAACAGTATTAATCCACTGAGAAAAGTAGAACTTCGAAAAGTTGCTTCAATGTTACATTAATTCAGTGAATTTTTAAAAATAACACTCTTAAAAATTGTTTCTGTTAATATTTCCGTGGACCACACGTTCAGAGAACATATATATATAAAGAATCTTTATTGTCAGTACAATATACATATAAATGTGAAAGAAATTAACAATAAATATTATTATTTTATTTACCGACAATCGGCTATCGGCCAACAGCCTTTCTGCCAAAGTTCGCGCATTTTATGGGTGTGTCTTATTGTTTCAGAGAACATTAATATGAAATTAATATTTTTAAGAAGAAAAAAAAACAGTTTATTTTATACAAACTTTAGATTTGAAGTTTGTATAAAATTAACTGTTTTTATTAGTTTTTTCTTAACAACATTTTGTTTTATGGTGTACTACAAAAATATATTCAGATAAAACAACATCATGATTTATCATTAATAGTTTAAAAAATATTAATCCACTGATTATAGTAGAATATATAAATTAATACTCTTTTCTATTTATAAATTAATACTCTTAAAGATTATAATTATTATAACTATTGACTCAGTGGATTATAACAATCTACTGTATAACATAAAAATAATACTTTTAAAGATTGTTATAACAAGTATTAACAAACTGAATGAAGTAGAATATTATATTAAATATATTAAATTTTAGTACACACCTCATTGTACAAAATTCATAAATAAAGATATTTATATATATATATTAAATTTTAATTTTGTTTTAATGTTGCTGCAGCCTTATTTATGTTGGAGCGTTATTTTTGGACATTTTGTTCAGTAGAATTATATTCAATGAAATAGAACAAATACTTAATTATCTGCCTGGCAGATGTAGGCGAAACAATTATAATAGTGTTTCTAGAATAAATTTTGTAAAACTTAAAAAAAACACTGGCTTTATTTAAAATAGATATAATAACGCTGCATTAATATTAGATTAAAGTTAATGGAGCGTTATTTATGAAAATTTTGTTCAGTGGAATAATATTCAACGAAATAGATTCTAAAAAAGAAATAAATCCTTATTTTTTTTATAATGTTTATATTCAAAATACAAAACGTAGTTTTTATTTTTTCAACTTATCTCTAGCAGTTAACTACTACTAGATAAGTTAGACAACATAAACTACGTGTTGTAGTTCGAATATAAACATTACAGAAAATTTAAATATTTTTTTTTCTTTTTTTTAAATCTATTTCGTTGAATATAATTCCACTGGACAAAATGTTCATAAATAACGCTCCATTAACTGTAATCTAACATTAATGCAAAGTTGTTTTTTTGTGTGTGGCTGTGGAAGGGGAAAATCCATTTACGGACTGAGTGTCGGATTCCTCCCAGATTTTGTCCGGGAGGCTACCGACTAAATGCAACGTTATTATGTCTATTGTAAATAGACAATAATATTTATTTTAAATATATTAAATAAAAATGATTTGAAAATAATTAATAAATTATTTTCACATTTTTATTTAATATATTTAAATAACTGTGACCAAGTGAAGTTATAATACTCTTTTCTATTTATATTTATTTTAAAGTTTCATACAATTTATTATAGAAACACTACTATAATTGTTTCGCCTACATCTGTAAGTCAAAATAATTAACTATTTGTTATTATATTTGTTTTGCTTAATGGGATTTTTAAAATATAGGAAATTATTTATTTTTTCTAAATCATTTAATAATAATATTTATTAATAGATATATACAGTAAAAAATACAAAATAAATAATAAAAATTACAAAATTAAATGTATAATTTATAATCAAACATTTTAAATAATTATCACTTGGTTTTGTTTTACTTAATTTATTTTTAAATTTATTAAAATAATAATATATTTATTTACGGTATCTCAATTTTACAAAACATATTAATATTATTAAGTAAAACAAAACCAAGTTATAATTATTTAACATGTTTGATTACTAACATTATGAATGTTTAACCAAGTGATAAATGAAAAAAATAATAACAGAAATATGTAAAATTTATATCGATTAATTGGCTATCAAGCAGTGGTCTTTCGGCTTAAATCATTTAAATAACTTCGATTAAGTGAACAAACTCTTTTTTTTAAATTATTAAAAACTATTTTTCAAATTTGTTTTAATTATTAAAAGCTATTTTCAAATTTGCTTTAAAACAAAAGTGCATTCAGTGATACATCTTCAGTATTTCATCGTTTAAAAAAAATCATTCTTAAATAACATAAGCGAAGTGCTGTTATTCTAATCAGTTGTTTCATTTTATTTTCACCGATCAATCAATTCCACCATGAAGGAAGTCCGCGATGGCAACATGTCCCACTGGTACAAAAAAATGTACGAGACGATACACAAACAGAAGCCGAAAGGTGAGGATGGTAAGCTGGCTTTCAATTTTTCTTTTTGCGAAAAACGCTGGACATACATTTTCACGTTTGTTATTTTCAATTCTTTACTTTACGTGTCCAAGCGTTTGCAGCTTTCTATTTGCGCTCTCGCGTTATGATATATTCTTCGTGTGTACGAGTGCAGTTTGTCTTTCTTTATTTTTAATTTGGCGATATTATTGGTTTTCCAGACGAGTATGTAATGGTTCGCTACAAACAGCGTAGAGGTATTATTTTCTATTACTTTTTTTAATATATATATATATATATACAAGCTTCCGCTATTTTCATTTTTCTTTTGTTAACGTCCGTGCTTGCATCGTGTGTACAATTGCACTGCTCTTTATTGCATTTCTTTATTATTATTTTTTTTTGTTTATTATGAAAAACGGGAGAGAGAATATTTATAACACTTTATATACGTTGCTGTCGTAAATGTATTGCATTTAATAAATGTGAGGATGATGATGAAATTTTTAGATTATTAAATTTATAGTAATAATAATAACAGCTTATTAAACTGTGTGGGGTTAACGGCCGATATGATAGATTAGTTCAAAAAGAAATAAAATATAATTATATAATACGGATCGTTTAAGGTTTTTTTTAAAACGTTTATTCAAATTAACAGAAAATAGAGCTAAGAGAGTTTTAACAACTATTTATATTAATGTAAAACATAAAAACTATTCAAAAAACATATAGAAAAATATATGAGGACAATAGTGCGTGGTCCAGCCACAACAGCGCTCCATATACAGGCGGATTATCTTCTTAATATAACTATATTTAATAATGAAAACACTTTTTTGATGAAAATTGTTATTATTAAAACTTATATTTTTTATTACCTCAAAATTATTGCCACAAACAAATAGTTCAGTCACACAAACAATTTGAATTGCATTAATAGTCTCAGCTAAATCCTTGAATCAATCTAAAATTCATTGATTTGATTTACATACCTATTCTATTATATTGATTCGTCAATCGTAAAATAATTCAATATTTATTTAACTTTATTTTTATTCACGGAATTCTTCCTTTAATTTTTACATCATACAATAACTTACATATTTGTATATATTCAGGTAGGTAATCCTGAATTATTAATAATTAATAAGTAAGAGAAGTGCATTCCCAAACGGTTCAAAGAATTGATTCTGTGTTGCTTATGACTTCACAAAAATAAATTATTCTCGTTAATAATTTTTTTATTAATACCGTGCTTAATCTGTATAGGTGAAGTTACAATGAAATTAAACAAGGAATATTTCTGGCAATGATCAATAAAATTCGATCAATCCTTTTTTTCCAAGTACAAAAATCTTTATTGATCATTACCAAAATTTTTCCTTGTTTAATTTCATTGTAATTTAAATAATTGAAAATGTGTGAATCATTTTAGTTTTATTTTAATTAACAAGTGAAGTTGTTTGTTTGATCTTTTCTATTTGTAGCTATATTTTTAATCAACCCTTAGATTCAGTCAATCATACAAAAAAATATATAATCCAGGATCATGTTGACTATTTAATATATTCTAACACAGTCAAAGAATGAATATATAATTCTGAATCAATCCCTGTGGATCAAAGAGTCATTCTCTGAAATATCGCCATACACGGAGCGTGCGTGAAACATTTCATAACTTCACAAGAAACGCGTGAATCGTTTCATAAAATAATCACTGAATAAAACGCTTACTATGTTTTTTACTTAGTTTTATTCAGTGATTATAATATGGATTACATCATCATGATTACGTTTCATAAAACGTATCATTGGTGACTGTCGAAACAATTCACTTAATGCGTTTTTAATCCCTTTGGACCTATTTACAGCACCGATCAAACGATTCAATTGGTAGAACGATTCACTGAAATATCGCCATTCCTCATAAAATATTTCACCGAAAATCAGAAAAAACGCATAAATCTTTTTACCAGCCACACACAAAATGTATCACTGGTGTTCGGCTGGCTAAATGATTCATTCGTTGCGTTTTAATTGATTTTTTCAATAAAATGAAGCAAGCGCAATTGCACCGATTTTTAATTAAATCAAAAGCGTAACATTTCTCATCGTTGAATCATTGCAATGAAACTGTGACATAGAATATTCAATCATTGCAACGAAACTAACATAGAATATTCTATTTCACAGTTTCATTGTAATGATTCACCGATGAGAAACGTCACGCGTTTCAATTTCATCAAAATTGATGCAAACGCGCGTACCATATTTTATTAATTATTGTAAATTATTTAATAGATATAAAAAAAGTCCTCAGCATTTTTTTTATTTAGTCTTCGTTATATGTGTTACACCGAAAGGTAGATAGGTAAAGGAATAAATAAATAAAATAAAATATATGTGAGAGGCACATTAAATTTATAATAATAATAATAATAACAGCTTATTAATACTTCTCAGTGTAAGGTGAAATTTAAATACAATATTATAAATAAATAAAAGAAATCATTATTAAAATACAAATAACAGAAATTTATATTTTACATTATCATCAATTATTTATCAGGATATATTAAACAAAATGACAAAAAATTACGACCGCATTGTATGATTCAATAATCCCGCCCCGCCCATCATTATTTATTTAACATAAAACATTTAATCACCGGACATTACATCACTAACTAATCCCGAAACGCATCGATTATTCACATTTATTATGCACTCTCTCTCCCTCTGTTCCTGAATATATATTTATATGCAATGCTGTTTATAAATAACAATTTAGGTACGACACGATTCAATGATTACGCGAGATAACCCTGAAGCGAATAAACGTTTGTTTTTTTCGTTATCATTGTCCTCGATCATGAATGTATTGGGATTATTTTTATATTGTTTCATATCGTGCTTGATTTGATTGAGATCGTGATAAAGTGCTGGGTCAGTTAGCTCATTGATAGTGTTGTTTTTATAAGGGTGTTGGGGTAACTCAAATGCAATTGAAATAAATAAACATTTTGTAATCAGAACCAACGGCATTGAGGAATTGTCATTTCGTACAAATTATAAAACACAGAATTTAAAATTGGTTTGAAAACAGTAAATCACTTGTTATATATTTTGCTTCATTTTGTAATTTTATTTACTGATATTTGCTAATGAGTACTAGATTATCGAAACTATACATTAAGCGCATATAGTTCGGATAATCTAGTACTCATTGATTTAGATCAATTTACGACAAGAATGTGAACCGCAAATAGAGTGAATCGCGGTTCCCTTTAGTGTTTAAAAACACTATTTCTAATATCGTAATGTTCCTCATTTCTCTCCAAATTCTAATTATTTTTTTTGATTTTGTAAATCAAGAATATCACAATATGATGAATCGAGTTCTTAACACTCATTAAATTGAACCGCGAATCGAGTGAATCAGCTTAATTTTTCTTTCGTTATTTTCTTATTGTTAGTACTTTTATTTATTGATCATATTTTATTTATTTATTTATTTAACGGATTTACCATTTTACAAATCTACAATATAATTAATAATATTTATGTATAGTGGATTGTAGAACAAAAATAAAGAAATAATAACAAGAAAAAAAACTAATTGGCGCCGCTAGATGATAATAATGTGCCTTGCTTAGATTAATGAAAGTCAGTCTTATAAATATGAAATAAAATAACATTTTATTAAGAAGTTTATAATCCTTATTGAGGAATTATCATTTCGTACAAATTATAAAACACAGAATTTAAAATCACTTGTTATATATTTTTTTGCAGTCATCAGACTACTAGACAGTTTTTTTTTTCAATTGAAAATTGAACGAAAAATAGTTGATGTTAATTAACAAATAGGTTAATAAGCACTAGTTGTTTAAGTTGAGTTATGTTAAGAGATTTTAATCACAATTAAAAAAAAATATTAAAAAAAGTAAAATAGTTATTATTAATTTTGGATCTTGGAGGCGTTCACTTCCTGGTACATTTTCAATTTTGATATAAAGAAAACACTTAACTTTTTTATACCACTTTAATTTTACTTTAGTGACTAGTTTCAATTACACAGTAATCATTATCAAACTAAGTGATTATTATTTTTTTTTTTTAGTTATTGATAATGAGTGCTTAGAACACGAAATGTACATCTAACGTATAAAAATAAAAGTGAAGTAAGGAATAAAAGTGTTTTTTATTGTGATTAAATACTCCACATAACTCAATAAAACAATTCGTGACTTATATATATAATTGTAACAGTAGGCTGAAAAATTATTTCTGTTTTTTTTATAGGCGGCCATGATTTAGATTTTTTAAATTTTTCTTTCTGCCAGAGTATAGTTCTTAATAAAATGTTATTTTATTTCATATGTAAATTGCTGTATTTTCAAAATAATGGGATTTAAGTATTAAAATTTAATATTTCCGTTATCTTTCAAGGTTACATTAAATTTCGATTCCGTATCGCAGTAAAACATAAACCGTATCAAATCGGCATTTAACGTTATTTCGAAAAAAACAATGGCTTTTAAAAGCTGAACAACATACACAATTATTTTATGTTTTATTACTATTTTCACAAAAAATAAATAATATCCACACAATATCCCCATTGTAGGCTCACATTGTAATAAAAAAAACACTATTAAATTGATAAGCACTGAACCCGGCGACCTTGTTATGAAAGGCGCCTTAACAAAACGCACAGCATTCCACTAACATTATCATCGCGGGCGATTCACAGTCGGCTTTTTCGGAAAAAAATAAACGCTCGTGTGATTTCTTGATGCATTTTCTTGTGTCCGCGGTGCAGCCAGGTATCCCTATACGACCGGATATTTGTCGGAACCGGAACCCGGAGCCTACGACAGCGACGCGACGTTATCGGACAACCGGTTCTCGACGCTGGACCGCCGGCGTCCCGTCAGCAGTAATAAAGAAAACGAGTACAGCATGTCTTCCACTTTGCCAAGGAGCGCTATCAGTACGTCTACTATAAGGTTAGTTATTATTTAAATAAATAATTCACAAATTGAAATAAAAATGAAAATTATTATTTTTTTAAATATGGCTAAATAGCTTTAAGAAAAAAAATCTCGAAAATAAAGTTTTCTTATATAATTGTACAAATCCTACACTCTATATGTCTTACATATATATACAAGGTGTACAGAAAATGAGTGAAAACCTTCAGGTAACTCAATTCATTAATTAATTTTTAATAGAAAATCCAAATAAAAAAATGTTGTATGGTTCTTCATTGAGGATCACGAGGTCTTCGGAATTTTTAATATGTGACTATAAATTAGTATTGTTTTTTATATATTTTGTAAAAAATCAATAGCATCAACAATCAATTAGACACGTGTATAATTCCATTGATGTAAATGATTAATAAATCGGATATTTTTACAATTTTATAACTTCATCAGAAGCATTCTTTTAATGAAAATAGATCTGGCAACGACTCACGCTCGTTTGTAAAAGAAAAGGTGTATGCAACACCTCCAGCGGATGATGTAGCAGTTATAAACAGGATAAATGCACACTTGTTTGATCCAGCGTTGCCAAATGTATAGTTCTTTTAAGTGGCCCGTGAGGCTTAAGGAAGGACCGTGTGACTTATTTTCGTTAATATTTTTATCTAAAAACTAGTCAAAGAGTCACGCTACCTAAAGCTTTTCACTCATTTTCTGTACACCTTGTATATATTATTGTGGTATTTACATATACATATATTATACAATATATTTGTTATAAACATTAATAATATGGCGGGATTTAGATAATAAAACTATTTGCTGCATTTTTGTTTCTAATATTTCGCTTTATTTTAACTTTAGTTATAGACCAGACGTGCAGCATTCGACGGACGTCTACAAGAACCAACCGGGGCGCATCGAAAACTACACACCAGGACAATCATCTATTTCCGATAAAGAAGCCAAAAAGGTACGAATCTCCCAGAAATAAAAAAAAAAACATTCATTCGAATAACAACCCAGAAAAACGCAATTCAAACCCCCGCTTTTTATGTTCAATGTAACCCCCTCTCTTTTTAATTTAATTTTTGTGTAGATATTCACGTGTTTTTTTCACACTCTTTTTATTTTAGTGGTGGGACGAAGTCATGGAAATATTTGACGGGGTACGATGCATAATTATTTTTTTTTTAATTTTATTTCTTTATTTTAATTTTGTCTAGTCTTTCGTTCATATTATTTTCTTGTTGTTGTTTATCATTGAGGATTTGCTTTCATTTTGTAAACGTTTATGGTTTTTTCATGGCGGGTGTGACTAACTATGGTGTGGTGTATTAACAGTGGTTGGATGATCATTCGGCTCTGCCCAGTTACAGCTACCTACTAAATAAAGCCATCGTGAGAAGTGTAAGAGCATGCTTGTGTTATCTACAAACAAACACTTATGTGTATTTGATTAATCCATGCATGATTACACACATATACACGAAATATTATTATTTAAGTTTTGTTAAATAAAAAATAACAATATCTTTAATTAATTTCTCACTTAATCCGTGGTGAAACATTTTAAACTATAAACTATTAATTAAAATACTTGAAACAATATTTTTATTACAGACTATTGATTAAAACATTTTAATCAATAGTCTGTAATAAAAATAACAAGCTTAAAATAGAACAGAATGATTATTATTATGTTACAATATATTTTTTTTTATTTAAGATTATAATAAAACACTTTTTAACTTTCTTTGTATAACAGAATTTTATATTTAGTGACTACAGTTTCAACAATTTACACTCGTCATTATCAAACAATGTAAATTGTTGAATCTGTCTGGTTTGAAACTAAAGCTGCAACAAAATTATGTTTTTTTTTTTCTTTAAAAACTATTTGGCTATACAATGAACTAGAAATTTCCTTCTCACAAAACCACATTTCAAAATATTCATTCGAATGCGAGAAAAAATCCCCGAAGTTGACCCATTTTTCGAGCGTCAGGTCCAGAACCTCTCCTTAATCGAACAACAATGTATAATAATAATAAATGCATTTATATATATATATATATATAACATCTTTATTTCTGTAGACAATTTTATATAATATAAATTAACAATATAATTCTTATAATATGTTATACGTTGTCCTTAGAAAACGGCTATCGACCATCGGTCTTTCTGCCTAAAATGCATTTATTTTTTCAAAAATTTTACAATATAAATAGTATAGGAGTAGGCGAAGTTCTTCCACTTAACCCACACCTATAACGAAATAGAAGCCTTTATTTAATTCAGCCACCATTCTAGAGTATGGATAACTAGTGTGGCCATTTCGGTTTTTTCGAACCTCATCAGACTAATGTGTTGTTATGATTATGATTAGAAAACTTTACAATTAGTAAAGTGATAGATGAGTTTACAATTAAAAGTTTTTACAAATTATAAATTAATTATCAATTTTTAATGTATTATTAAATTACAAAATAGAAAGACTGTTATTCCTTACTTTACTTCAGTGAACTAACTATACATAGGATATATCCGTGAATAAATTATTGTTATTATTAACTCTTGAAAATCATCTTCGCAATATACAAAAAAAATTAACAACAATTCTCTTCACTTCACGTAAACTCGAAAATATACAGTTATTATTAAATTTAAATAATTTTCAATTCCATTACAAACGGTTGAAATCTTTTTTCTTATTTTGTTTTTATTGTTTTCAATGATTCTTTAAAGATTTCCCGATTTCCTCCGAGATCTGCATTATATTAGGAACCGTTGATTTAAAGATGCGCGATTTATCAAAATGCACGAAATACCCTCCTTCATCTTTCTCCAGTTTGTTCCCAGCAGGCGGGGACGGGAAAAAAGCTGAAAGGCATAATTCTTCGCCGAGACGATCGTGTTTGAAGCGGGTTATTCTCCTCCCCACCCCTCCCCTCGCTAAGGCTTACAAATTAGCATCATTTGTAACGGAAAACGTTCCAAACATGCGCTAGAAATATGTAGACACAAACTTTCGTTCTGATTTAAGAAGATTAACAACAATAGCAATAAAAATGTTATGATTTTGAAGAATATATCTAAAAAAAATTAAGGAAATCAGTGCCTGCTAAATATATACAGAATATTAGAGTGGAGAAATCGAAATCTCGGAGTCCAGGCGAGAGAATACATTCGCCTACGAACAACTATGATGGAAGCATCTCCCGTTTTAATAATTTCTTTCTTTCTTAATCTTATCCTCTTTTACCCGTATTGGGTGTCGAGATTTCTTTATTTACCTTTAATAAGTAACACACTTTATCATGATTTCACTATTTATTGATTGTCACTGTAACAATTGTGCTACTGTGTAGCTTCATCAGGTAGATAAATAAATTATAATTATTCATCTGCCTGATTGGATCAACTTTGGGATTTGCTGCTACTGTGTAGCGAAACAATTTTTGCAGTGTCAACCAATAAATTGTGAAATCATAACAAAAGTGTTAATAAAATAGAATTTCACCAAGTAACAGTCTTAACTTTACCTAACTTGGAATTTTATTTCCATCTAAATAAAATAATTTTAATTAATGTTTATAAGTCTTTAATTATTTTGATTTATTATAACTACATGCAAAAATAATTGTTACAATTTAACCTGCTTGCATTAAAGCAGTGCGCGAGACGAGCATGCGCTCCAAGGCCAGAGCCTACTAAATATACAGGTCGGAATATCGGCGTGATGCTCTACGTGTGCATCTGGGAGTCCTCTCCACTCCGACATTCCGGCCTGTATATTTAGTAGGCCCTGGAGGAATACAAAGCGAGCATTAAATGTGAGATAATGAAAGTTTAAAAGTTATATCCTATGTATAATAGGATATATCCGTGAATAAATTATTGTTATTATTAGCTCTTGAAAATCATCTTCGCAATATATAAAAATTTTTAACAACATTCTCTTATTTTTGCTTTCAGATGGAAATATTTCAAAAATTCCCCCTTTGGGGGGTTGCTATTTTTATATATTCTGAAAAAACAGGCTTTTCTTAACTATACATAGGATATATCCGTGAATAAATTATTGTTATTATTAACTCATGAAAATCATCTTCGCAATATACAAAAAATGTAACAACATTCTCTTATTTTTGCTTTCAGATGGAAATATTTCAAAAATTCTCCTGTTAGAGGGTAGCTATTTTTATATATTCTGAAAGAACAGGCTTTTCTTAACTATACATAGGATATATCCGTGAATAAATTATTGTTATTATTAACTCTTGAAAATCATCTTTCCAATATACAAAAAAATATTAACAACATTCTCTTATTTTTGCTTTCAGAAAGAAATATTTCAAAAATTCCCCCTTTAGGGGGTTGCTATTTTTGTATATTCTGAAAGAACAGGCTTTTCTTAACTATACATAGGATATATCCGTGAATAAATTATTGTTATTATTAACTCTAGAGAATCATCTTCGCAATATACAAAAAAATTACCAACATTCTCTTATTTTTGCTTTCAGATGAAAATATTTCAATAATTCCCCCTTTAGGGGGTTGCTATTTTTGTATATTCTGAAAGAACAGGCTTTTCTTAACTATACATAGGATATATCCATGAAAAAATATTGTTATTATTAACTCTTAAAAATCATCTTCGAAATATACAAAAAAAAATTAACAACAATTCTCAAATTTTTGCTTTCAGATGGAAATATTTCAAAAATTCCCCCTTTGTGGGGTTGCTATTTTTATATATTTTGAAAGAACAGGCTTTTCTTAGCATCCCCACATAGTTTCGCGAATATCTATCGAAAATAATAATTATTTCAATTTTTTAATTCGCAGCAAACAGAAAATAACAACACATTTCGCTTATTTTTGTTTCTGCAATGGAATAGAATAAATATAAAAGAGTAGGCAGAGCTGTACTGACGAGGAATAGATCCCGAAACACGTGTCTTCAGATGGCTTTATATTGAATATATTTTTTATATATAAATATATATATATATATTTTATATATAAATATAATTTTGTTGTTTTTGCATTAAATATAAAAAATCAACAATTTGTTGCATGATGCAATATTTTATTGATATGCAACAGCAGGTGTACATTATGTAATTCAAAGTCCGGCGGGGTATTTGCCCGGGAAGTAGTTGTTTTAATGTGCATTTTTGTACGTTAAGTACTTACGTAACATAAGTCAAAAATTACAGAGCTAAATATGGAAATAATATATTAATTATTTTCAAATTATTTTTATTTAAGGAATAGAATAATATAAAAAATAGTAAAATTGCATACAAGAAACCTATTCTTCCTGGGATTGAATAAAAGCACTAACAACCTTTCTTTATACTTTTTATTATATTTAAAATGTACATTTTAGTTACAAAATTATCATTATCAATGGAATGAATTTAACACAATTAGTCGTGAAAATAATAATAATTTAATTATTTATTTCATCATTTTATACAAAATAAAAATATATAATAAACTTATTTTTGCACTCATATAAAATAAAAAAACACAAAATATAAAAAATGCTTTAATATATTCGTAGTTATATATTTTGCATTGCATATCTCGAATGCAGAATAACATATTTTGAAACATTGATTTAAATTATATCGTTGTTTTTTAAAAAAAAAAATGCGATTTACTTTAATTAAATTAATTTTATATAAATAAATCTGAATATATTATTAAAAATCAATGAATAAAACTAAAATAAAAATACATATTAAATTGTATAACTTTAAAATTCTACCAGTTTTCAGTCGATTAACATTTAACTCAAATCCTAATTACGATAAAATTAATAAACTCTAAATTAACTCTAATATTATATTAAATAAAGAGTACGTGTCTCTTTAAATCGCGCTTAAATGTATATTTACAGGTATCAAATAAATCCAGTCGAACTGATTTAATTCATTAGCCGATCTTAATATACGACTAACAGGGCTATTTCAATTCAATTCAATTCATTTATTTACGGTAAATCACCTTTATACGGAATAATAAAAATATTCAAAATGTTTAGATAAATAGCATGACTGCAAATCACATATAAGCAGAATAATACAATTTTACATATATAACATATTTTAATATCAGTAGCGGAAACTGCAAAATAAAAATTAACCCAAGTGGTCCACTCTAGCTATTATTATAATGGTTTTGACTTATGAGTTTGGATATATAAATAAATCTTCTATTAGTGATTTATTTATATATCAGAGCTTAAATAAAAGCTGTTAATTGATTAATCATAAAAAAGTAGGCGCAATACTTTCTTCCGAACATAAGCAACGAAAATAGCAAATAAATGGTGCATGCGCCGGGCAAACTCACTTGCACCAAGCACAATTTCCACTCAAACAACAAACACACGATTTTTTTTTTCTTATTTTCCTATCCTAACCACACTTTGGAACAATTTCTACTGAAACAACAAATACACATTTTTTTTAATTTTTTTTTTACAATTTCCACTCAACCAGAAATACACGATTTTTTTTCTTATTTTCTTATCCAAATCACACTTCGGAGCGTTCCAATTTCCACTCAAACAACAAATACACGATTTTTTTTCTTATTTTCCTACGCTAACCACACTTCGGAACGTTACAATTTCCACTGAAACAACAAATACACATTTTTTTATTTTTTTATTTTTCAATTCAAACCACAATTCAAAATATCGTTTAATTATCTCGCAATTTAAGATAACACAGCGTGTCGTTGAGTGTTTACATTACCTGGATTGTTTTGTTTAATTATCACTCCATGCACGCTAATAACTAACAGAAACAAATCGCGATCCACCCCTCAATTCCAAACATCATTTAGACTCACCTGTCGATTCGCGAAACAGGAAGCGGAAACGCCGACAATGCGAAGACAGCATGTTACCAAACATTAACACACACACACCCTATGCTTTGTTGAAATTTAAAGCGATCCGAACTAATATCTTCTTGTGTTTGCCAACAGCATCTGGAGCAGCAGAAACGCGTCCCGCAGACAAAGGGATACATGAGCCAGTGAGTAAAGTAGTTGTTTATTTTTAATATTGTTTTTATTATTAGGTTTTTTGTTTTATTATTGGTATTATTAAGCGAAATGAAGTAATGTTGCTTATTAAATAAAACAAAGAGTTAAAAAGTGCTTTATTTAATAAACTCAAAATATATAATCAAGTGTTAAGCAATCATATAAATATACATTTTTTGACAATATTAATTACACAAAATAAGCAACATTAATGTGTAATTAATATTGTTAAAAAATGTATATTTTAACATTTTTTTTCGTAATTATATTGCACAAAAAAATACTTTCCAGTCCTCCAAAAATAAAATATTTTATAATTAATTGATGGTTGAGGCTTTTAGTAAATAAAACAAGAGTTTTTAAATTTCATAAAAAAATGTAGAGACATTGTTAATCCGGGCTATTCTATAGGGGAAATGTTAAGTTTAACGTTTGCCTTATTTTTATCATTACATTCTAAGCTATTTTTGTAATATATACAAGCTGTACAGAAAATGAGTGAAAAGCTTTAGGTAGCGTGACTCTTTGACTAATTTTTAGATAAAAATATTAACGAAAATAAGTCACACGGTCCTTCCTTAAGCCTCACGGGCCACTTAAAAGAACTATACATTTGGCAACGCTGGATCAAACAAGTGTGCATTTATCCTGTTTATAACTGCTACATCATCCGCTGGAGGTGTTGCATACACCTTTTCTTTTAAAAACGAGCGTGCGTCGTTGCCAGATCTATTTTCATTAAAAGAATGCTTCTGATGAAGTTATAAAATTGTAAAAATATCCCATTTATTAATCATTTACATCAATGGAATTATACACGTGTCTAATTGATTGTTAATGCTATTGATTTTTTATAAAATATTTAAAAAACAATACTAATTTATAGTCACATATTTAAAATTCCGAAGACCTCCTGAGCCTCAATGAAGAACCATACAACATTTTTTTATTTGGATTTTCTATTAAAAAATAATTAATGAATTGAGTTACCTGAATGTCTTCACTCATTTTCTGTACACCTTGTATTAAAAAAGTTCATAGAATAAGAATTAATTAATTAACGTACACGTTAAACGTAATAGACAATGTTTCTACAATAAATTTTCTGAAACTTAAAAAACTGTTGTTTTATTTATAAATAGTGAATTATGTAATTCTTCAGATTGTTCTTTCTTTTACTTAGAATTTTCTTACAATCTTATTTTGAGCTCAGAATTTTCAATATATTTTACTTATTTATTTATTTTGATTTTCTTTATTTTTGTTTGTTTATTAAGAGCTTTAAAAGAATCAGGATACGAAAGCGACTCAACGCTGGTCTTCCGCAGACGCGACGACACCGCGCAACAGCTGAGCCCTCTGGAGCAGAAAGAGGTCTACAAGAACATACAGAAGGGAGGCGATGTGCCGCTTCACGGTTTGAGGAAACCGGCACCGGAAAGGCCTAAGGGTGAGTGTTGAGAATAATAAAATTGAGAGAAACAAATATTAATCGTGTTGATTTGGTGGTTAATTAATAAGAAGGTGATGGCGCTATTTACAAAAAAATCTCAGTAATTAATGCTTCAAAGAAAAATTGTAAGTGGATTGAAGTGTTTGGTTTAAAAGTAAAAATCATTAAAAGTGGATTTAATTTTTATAAAAACATCTTCAGTTTCGCATAAGGTTGTTTCGTTACAAGATTACAAGAAGAATAATTAAAACACTTTCAATCTTTGAATTAATGTGACCAAGTGATTAATTATTTTTTTTTTTAAATGTAGCCCCTGAATTCATTTCAGAAAATAGTATACACAAATTTCTTTATTCAAGGGACTTTTACATTATATTAAGTATAGTATTGTATAGTATAATACGGTATATAAATTGAGATTGTCCTTTCATCAGAAAATAGTATTTATTCACTTTGTCACAGTTAAATTATATTAATTTATTAAACTATTAATCGAGGTGGCTTTCAAGTTAGCGTTTTCTGTCCCACTATAAATAGTTAGTTGTAATATTGATTTTTGTTGCATATGCTTTGTAAAAAGGAGATACCGTAAATAAATATATTATTATTATATATTCTATGTAAATATCTAAAATTAAATGAAGTCAATTATTAAATGCGACCTAAGATGATTAGCCTCTGATGCGATGCAGCTTGCGTTTACCTGTTCAACTATAAATGTGGCCTTAGATGTTGTTATTCATTAAAGTACTAATGAATAACAACATCTAAGGCCACATTTATAGTTACCACTTAATGGTAAAAATAGTCCTCCTCTTGTAGCGTTCATCATCGAAATAACACACAAGGATTTCAACAACATTGTTGCGCTCAAATTCTATTTTATTTGATTTAAATAACTTTTATAAAATACTCTGTTTTATTATTATTATTTTAATATTTTAGCCTCTCGAGTTTGGCATAAATTTCAAATAATTCAAACAAGAAGGTAATAATGAAAATTGCTTCCAATTTAGAATTTATAAAAAAATAGAACATACGATCCTTTCATTTTTGAATATTTAATTATATGAAGATTACAATAAAAAAGAACTACCTATGACTTCACTTTAAACATATCGTTAACAGACTTTATTTATAGTTGACAATAAAAGGAAATTAAGAAGGAAACGTAAACGGAATACGCTGACTTATTTAGGTTTTCGTTAAATAACAGATTATACATAATAAGATATTCTGAATGATTGTCTGCTAATGGTTTTCCACAATATTTATAGTTTACAAAAGTAGAAGAAAAAAATAAAAAATAATAATATATAAACTTTTAACTGTCTAAACACTTGGTGAAACATATTTAAAACACTGAATTTAAATTTGGTTTAAAAAATATATGCAGTGCCTAAAACGAAATATTATACCAAAAACAATAATCAAGTGTTTTATTTATGAAATAAATATGAATAAATTATTAAAAATCAACCAATAAAACACAGATTAGATTGATTAACTTTAAATTCTCGACTAGTTTCGGGTTATTAGCCCATTTTCAATTGAATTTAAAATTTGTTTTATTAAAATTTTAAATTTTTCAATCTAATCTGTGTTTTATTGGTTGATTTTTAATAATTTGTTCATATTTATTTCATACAATATGAACTACCAATGTCTAAATATTAAAACCATTAATTATGTTTTATTTATATTTTTTAAACCAAATTTTAATTCAGTGTTATTTATTTATTTATTTATTTATTTATATTATTTATGTTATAATATGATATTGTTATGCAACAGCAAATGTCCTTTATTAAATATTTGTTTTAAGTACTTATGTAACATAAGTCAAAATGTCGCAGTAACTAAAGAAGGAATAATTTATTAATTATTTTCAATTTTTTTATTTAATTATTTAATAAATTTAAATAAAATATTTTATTCGTCATCTTCATACTATTAACATTCTCGGAAACCTTCAGCAGATAATTCTTCAGCAATTCTTATTATTAAATTAAATATTCAATCGCCAGGATTACAACAAATTGTTGTACTCAAATTCCTAATTATTATTAATTATTTTCAAAAGCTTTTTGTTTTATTTAAATAACTCTTAATTTAAATTTAGCGCATGAATTAATGGACGAAACAACAATTATCTGTCGTCTACATTGTAAACACAAATTATTAACGATGCCACTTGACAAAGAAAGAAATGATTTATACTTTTAATCCAATTATTAATCATTCGAAATAGTTGCATAAATATTTTTAACTAAATAAAAAACAATGATAATAATAATATTATTTTTTGATACACATACATGCCTTTATTATGATCTTACGATCATTTTTATCAATTTATAAACGTTATTAAGTTAGGATTTTTCTAAATTGATGCAAATAATTTTAAAATTTTAATTTTTTAGCCAAAATATGGAGAGTCTTGCAAATATTTTCTTGTTCAAAACGTCTTGCTCTCCAATTAATGAAATCAAAGAAATTTTCAACTTTATAATAATTTTAATAAAATATTAAAAATATTATAAAGTTGAAAATTTCTTTGATTTAATTTTAATAAAATATTAAAAATATTATAAAGTTGAAAATTTCTTTGATTTCAATAATTAGAGAGTAAGATGTTTTGAACAAGAAAATATGTTGGCTAAAAAAATAACTTTTAAAATCATTCGCATCAATTTACAAACGTCTGACTTAATAACGTTTATAAATTGATGCAAATGATTTTAAGATTTGATTTTTAGCCAAAATTAGGCTGGGTCTGGAAAATATTTTTTTATTAGAAGCGTCTTAAATAAAAATCATGAAATCAAAGACATTTTCAACACTTAAAAAGTTGAAATTTTCTTCGATTTTAACTCTTCAATTTACAGCTTTCTAAACATATTTTTTAAAACTAACATTAATTTCAATTAAATAAAATGAAGTGAAACAAAGATGATTCACACATTTGCAGCTATTTAAATTACAATTAAAAATGCTCTGGAAGTAGTTGTTTCAATAGATTTTATAAAACTTACAGTGTAAGTATTTTTTGCAGTTGGAAAAAGGGATCGATCGAATTTTATTGATCATTGCCAGAAATTTTCCTTGTTTAATTTCATTGCAACATTAGTTTCATTGTAGCTTTAATAAGTTTAACTAGATAAAAGTGCTTCGATTATAAATATGAAATAAGGCTGTGGAATATTGTCATTTGAAACGATGAAATCGTTAAATTGTCGTAATATTAATATCTTAAACTCTAAAATCAAGAATATTTATGCAACAAATAATATATTTTATTTATTTTCATGAAATACCTGGAATGGAAAAAAACAGCATGAAACGTGTGGTGGTTTTTTTTATATAATTTATAAGAAGGGTAAAACTAATCATTCGATTGCATGCGTGTTAATAATTTAGACAATTTGAACTATTCTCTATACTCTCTCAACAAAACTATTCCACCCCTTTTATCACAAACACACACGCATACACAAAAAAAAACTATTTTATTTTCAATCTCTCTTTTCCTCTCCACACCGTAATTTTTAGCAAATCACGAACTGATCACGGGATATTCCAATTACCAGCACTGTTGGAGGTGAATATTTTAAGAGTAGAAATTTGTGAGAGAGAAAAGAAAAGGTTTGTTTCTTTCCGCAGACGAAGACGACGTTGAGTGTAGCAGGGAGAGTTTGAGGGGTAGGGATGTTTTTGCGGCGTATAAACGATCGGCGCCGTCGGTGCTGAGTTTGCCTAGGAAGCCTCCGAGCCCGCCGCGGAGGAAATCCTCGCGGAATAACAGCACGCTGAGGATGATTTCCAATATGAAAATTCGATCAGAGAAGTCGGCGGCTTCTGGGAAGAGGCACGAGACTTGTTTCGTTCCGACTCCGGTTAACACGAAAACCAGCGTGAAGTTTTTGCGGGAGAAAATCACGGATAAGCTCGCTCCGGGGAGTTCGAAGAAGTTGCCAAGGGGTGAGGAAAGGAGGCGTTGCTGTAATCGGTTGAGTAAGCCGTGTAGATCATGCTCGTTGAGTCTTCCGAGGAAAGTTTCGGAGAGGAGTGTTAGTCCTTTGAAGGAAAGGCCTGTTTCGGTGGATCGGGCGCTTGGTAGAAGTTCCGAGAGGATGGTTTCGAGACCTCAGGAAAATTCGTTTGCGAGGAATGAGAAGTTGCTTTCGAAAAAAGCTGAATCGACGCTGAGAAAACCGTGCCATGAAAATGCTGCTTTAAGAAAGCCTGATAGAAATGAGGCGAAAACAACCGGGAGAAGTTCCTCGCATGATTTATCCAGAAAAACAGAACGCGCGATTTCAAGGAAGGGCGAAAGGAGTTTAAGTCAGGAGAATGTTGTTTCGAAAGGAAAAGACAGGAATTTGGTTTCGAAAAAGCCGGAAGCAATTTCAAGGAAATCGAGCGCTTCGAAGGAAAGATTAATTCCCTCAGCGGGACACACGTTTGGTGTGGCTAAGAAAAACATAGATGAGCAGCTTTCTAAATTGCACGAAAAGCGCTTGAAGACAAGAGGAACGCAATTGACAAAACCCACAGTTTCATCGCGGTTAAAAAGCGCCCCCTCGACGAGTTCCTTAATAAATTCCAGGAACACCTCATCGCCTGTTTCTTCCGTTTATTCCGAGAGAGCGAAAAGCTCGACTTCTTTGGATTCCCTGAAATCCACCAAGAGTTTGAGTAAATCTTTAGGGAATTTGAAGCAACAGGCGAAAATTATTAAACCTGTTACGGTTAGAGATAAAAAGCTGAGGAAATCTAAGAAAGATCAAATGAATGTTGAGATTATCAAAAAATCTAAAAGCAAGAAAATCACAACTGAGGATCTAGCTAAGCAGAAGGAGTTGATTCAAACAGATTCCTTCTTCCAACATTTATTCCTAAGAGACTCACCGAGCCCGACGTTTTCCGTTGCGAGCAATCCAGGAAAAAATGGGTGGATTTACGAAAAAACCAAAGCCCTACAAAACCGCATTTGCCAGCAGTTTGAACCCACGCCGAACGCTCTGGAGGTTTACCTGAATCACACCAAACCAGTTTCCGATTCGAAATTTAAAAGCCTGGACGCGATGATCCGTTCGAGGTCTGCTAGCCCGAAAAGCGTGACTTGGAAGAATTCGCACCAAATTTATATGAATGAGCGTGAAAGGAGTGTTAGTTTACCACCTAAGTTGGTTTTCACGCAATCAAAACCGATTATTCAAAGGAGGAAGATTAATGTACCGGAAAGCACTCGGGAATTGCTGGGGAAGGTTATACTGACGCAAACAAGCCGGCCTTTGTCTCCTGTTGTGCGGCATAGGAAGAAAGTGGAGGAAGTTAAGCGGAATCCAAGCCCGGCGGGGAGTGAAAAGATGTATTTTACGGAAACGAGTAGACCAGTTTCTCCTGTTGTAAAAAGGAAAGTTAGGGAGGTTTTAAAAAGCCCTAGTCCGGTTAGGAATGAAAAAATGTATTTTACCGAAACGAGTCGACCTGTTTCACCTGTTATAAAAAGAGAAGTTAAAGAAGTTTTAAGAATCCCTAGTCCGGTTAGGAATGAGAAATTGTATTTTACTGAAACCAGCAGACCTGTTTCACCTGTTGTTAACAGGAAAGAGATTAAGCAGGTTGTAACTCCTTTGATCAAATCAATGGGTTCTAGGGAAAAAATGTACTTTACAGAAACTACTCGTCCTGTATCTCCAATAACGCGTCGGAAATTACGCGTTGAAGAAAGTTTCAGAACTTCAAGTCCTAAGGGTAGTGGGAAAATGTATTTCACTAGTCGTTCGGTTTCGCCAATTTCCAGGATAAAATTACGAGCTGATGGAACTTACAGAAGCCCTAGTCCTCCGGGTAGTGAAAAAATATATTTTACAGAAACCAGCAGGCCGGTTTCGCCGATTATTAAAAGGAAATTAATTCAAGAAGAAATAACCAGAACTCCTAGTCCGATGGGAAGTGATAAGCTCTATTTTTCCGAAACAAGCCGTCCCGTATCTCCAATAATCTCCCCCAGAAAGATTAATTACGAGTGCCATGATTATTTGAAAACTAAAAGTCCGGAGAGAATTGTTTTCCCCGCTTCTCCGGTTTTCGAAAAGCGCTCGAACAGCCTAAGCGAGCGAAAACAACCCACGAAAGTTAAAAACAAGCGGAGATCAGATTCAGCGCCAAAGATGATTTTTTCGGAAACCAGCAGACCTGTATCTCCGGTAGTTGGAAGAAAATTGAAGTTAACGCAAAAGGTTTCGAAAAATGCTGCGGTTGTTGAGAAGCGATCGAAAAGTCTGCATCATACAAGATCTCCATCTCCGAAAAGCACCTCGCCGGATTTCGAAAAGCGTTCAAGAAGTTTGTGCAAGGATAAATCGTCTTCCACCCCTTCTTCGCCCAGATTTAAAAGGAGGGAGGAATTCGAAAGTCATTCGTTGTCGATTCCTCTGAGATCCCGCGAAGTTTCTCCGGATGTTTCCAGAAAAACCTTCCTTCCGTCTTCACCGAAAGTCATACGATCACCCTCTTGCAGGAAAATCAAATCCAGGCAGAATCCCGAGGGTAAAAAATCGAAACCTAAAGAAGTTTTCACTAAAATTCCATGCATGGAAGACTCGTTGATTTTCAAAAGCACCAGCTCTTTGGATTCGTGCGATTTCAAGGAAAACCCCATCGAAGCCAAGCATAAGCGCTTCGCGGAGCTGAATCAGTTCTATTCCGATTTGGAAAGATTGGGCGAGCTTGAAAAAACCGCATCAACAAGCGATTTACGACCTAGGAAGAGGAACGAGGATGAGATAATCGACTACGACAGATGGCAGGAGGTGCGCAAGCGCGAAAAAGCGGAGCGCGAATTTAAAGACCTCTACGGGCGCCTGAAGGAAAAGCAGAGGGAAAAGGATTTCTTCTTCCAGCCGAAGGATGTCGAAACATTCCGCTGGAACTCGAGTTTGGATCGCGGTTTGAGGATCAAGGAAAAATCTGTTGAGAATATTAAAGGGGATTTCGAAAAAATGAGGTTGAATCCAGAAAAGAAGGAACCCAAACATGAGTTGGTGTATGAAAGGGGGGTTTATAAACCGCTTTGGAGGGGTAATTCAGTTGTGAATTTAGCTCAAGTTTTAAACGAAAGAAGATCGCAATCAGAAGGGAGGGTTCCACCAAGGCAACGAATTTTAGACTCCGAAAAATTATTAACTCACGGAATCGGGAGTCGGATTTGGAGCAGCCTTTCAATGGAGCAAGTCAACCTCTTGAAGAATCAGCTAAGCGAAATTTACGCGAACGACAGTCGGTTTTACAAGGATGTAAAACCCGAAACTAAGGAAGAAAATTTAAAAGAATGCGGGATTGAAGTTAGCCTCAACAAAAACTTCACCCCCGGGAATTTAAGAGTCAGACGCAATTCAGATTCCACCCCCGGAAAAAACATCCCCCCATTACAAACAGAACAATCGTTAACAGAAATCGATAAAAAGAAAATCTCGCAAAGCTTAAGCAAAGAAATTTTAGAAAGGCAGAAGAATAAATACAAAACATCCGTATCATTAGTCTTAGGGAAGGAAACACGGGGAGCTATAGCTGCAGCCGAAGCGAAAGTTAAATCCTTAGAAACACAATCACCCCGCACTTGCTACTCTCTTGAAATGTCGGAGGATGATCAGAAGAATAAAGAAAATGATTTTGTTTTAGTGCTCACGAAGGACGATTCGGACGCGCACAAAAATGATGTTAGCGAAACTTTAGAAATCTGGGCCCAGCCGAAAAAGCCTTTAATAAAAACCGACGCTTTGAGTAAAGTCGCTTCTATGAGCGAGGTGGAGAGTGGAAGCACTGATGGTTCTACAAAGACTGTTATTTCAAAAAATGGGATTAATAAAATTGGGAGTAATGAGAGGATACAGGAGAAAGTTGATTATTTCGAGCATATACAGGAAAGGAACGTCTACACACCGACTATTTATAAACCGGCTGAATCTACGTATGAAATCGGTGATGTTTCTAGTTTTGAGGAACCAAGGGAGCCGAGTTTAAAATCGGAAACTAGATACTTATCGCAATCATTCCAGGATTTTAAAGATTTATTCGGGGAGCAGGAAATTGCGAGAATTGCAACGGAGCCGCTGTCAGCTAGTAGGAAAATTGATTACACTCCTCCACCCTCACCGAAATTAAGAACAACCAATAAATATTTATACAGGAGTAGGAGTTTATCTCCTTATTACGGAAATTTAGTAACAAGGATGAAAAACAAGTTTGAAAACATTGGGGAGTGTTATATTTACAAATGCGGGAATAAATTTCGTAAAAGCAGCAGTGATCCCCAGATAAACACGCTGGTTCATATCCCAGGTCAAAAAAACGGAGATGTTGATAATTTGCGCCTAAAATTTGAATATCCTTCGAAAGCCGGTAGAGGAAGGAGCAGATACAGAAGAGCTGGCGTTGTTTCACCTGTTTATCTAAAAGCCGAAGATCGTTTCATGCCGCACATTAATATCATCAGCAAAATAGCTACTTTGTACCCAAGAAAATCCCCCTCCCCGGAAAAAATGAGATCCACTGAGGAATTAGCTAATATACTAGACATCCCTATTGGCGAAGTTGAGAAGCTAAGGCAGCGATTCGATTCCCCTGAAAAAATGTCTTTATTAGGGCAAATGTTCACATCCTCCCCAAACATTAACGAGCTACGCGACATCGCTCAATATTTAACCGGCTCGTGGACCGCTCATAAGTATCCAAAAATTGAAGACAACGCTCGGTCTTTATCCTCCCCTGAACAACCCATTCGCAATGGATCTATAGTGCGCAAAAAGCTCAGGATGCCACGCCCGAAATCCTCATCACCAACACGCAAGCCGTCTATACTGAAATCAAAAAAACCAACTTTGGTAGGAAAACCCAAAAACGGCGAAATCTGCAAGAAAGTGCGGAAATGCAAAAACAACGAGCAAATTTCGAAAACTTGCGAAACCCCTAGAAGCTCCGATCCGAAAAAATCGAAACCCTGCCGGCCGCCAGCTCCGACATTTCCAAGGCCTTCCGTGACTTTCAAAGGTGGTGTATTCAATTAGTAACAGTGTAGAAAAGTAGTGTGCATTTTTGTTTTTTTTTTAATGTAATTTGTTAAAGTAAACGGGGTAGTTTAGTTTGTTGCGAGAGAATAGTTCGAAAAGACAGTGATGTGGATTTAGATGTTCATGTTTTTTGCGTGTTATTGAATATAGAGCCGGAAGTTCCTCCTCCACCGCCACCCAAGGGGCATTATGATTACGAAAATACCGATTCCGGTCCAGGTATAGTTATTTTTATTTTATTTATTTATTAATTTAATTTTCTCTAAACGCTATCACCTTATTATTACTTTAACCAATTTTATATAAAAACACATAGATTTATACAAAAAATATAACAAAAGCCGTGAATACATTTCAAAAACTTGCAAAATCAAACTTGAGTTTGATTTTGAAAAAAAAAACAAATCGCAAAATTAGAAGAACACGCTTCAAAAACTTACGAATATTTAAGAAGCTTGTATTAGAAAAAAATTACGAAATTTTATAGACAGAACAAATTGCAAAATTTAGAGGAACAAATTTCAAAAACTAGCAGGAATTTGATTTAAAAAAATGAATAAATTGTGAAATTTAGTAGGAATCATTTCAACCAATTTTATATATAATAATAAATATATAACTTTATCCTTCTCCGCGATATTTTTATAGTTACAAAATAATTAATTAAATTAAATAACTGTGATCAAGTAAATAAATACTCTTTTCTATTTAAATTAATTAAAACGTTGGTTTGTTAAACGGAATGGCGCCGAATATGAGTAAAATACAAATTGTAAATTTGTATAATACCGCGGTTCGAACGTTTACAATCGCATTGTGGTTTCGTTCTAATTACGAAGTACGATTGTAATGGTTCGGATTCCGGTATTATACAAATTTATAACTTATATTCTATTCATATTCGTACAGGAAAACGTTAAGTTTAACATGTACGTTATTAGTTATCCCCACATTCTATGAACTAATAACTTGAAATTGTTAAGTTTAACATGTACGTTATTAGTTCATAGAATGTGAGGCTAACTAATAACGTACACGTTAAACTTAACATTTTCCTGTACGAATGTGAGTAGAATATTTATATTTATTACAAAAGCTGCTTAGACTGTGACGATAAAAAATAACATACACGTTAAACGATTTCATAAACGAATTCGTAAAAATTGTGGCTGTATATTGTGGTATTCGTAAGTTTGTTATTAATTTTATAAAATTGCTTGGATTTTACTTTTTTTTAAATAGAAGTTGCAGATTTTGATTCAAGTTGAGCATATTTAAAACTTCCTTGAATCGTGCAGGCTCAGCCAACACGACTCGACGCCAATATTTGATTCATTTCTTACTTATAAAAGAATTTGAGAATTGTTGGTTTTTTTATGACAACAGCGTATTTTAGAGTACAAATGTATAGCAGGTTAGAGGTTGATTCATTTGAAGGAAAACTATGAATTTTGTAGCCGCGTATCTTTGAAACCTACATTTAAAAAATTAAAAAATAATAAAAGCCATTTTTCAGAAGGATCTCTTAATAAGACTCTAAACTATCAGAAAATATCAATTGTTTGTACTTGCAATACAATACAACCCTTTGTTGAAAAAAGAATAACGCAATTTCATTATGGACTGAACTAATATAATTAATATTTAAAGATTAATCTCGTAGTTAGTACTTCTCTGGCGGAGTAAAAACAAAACTTATAATAATAATTAAAAAATAAAATAAAAGGGAAACATTGTTGACTTAATAAAAAAAAGTAAAATATAAATAAAATCAAGAAAGTGTTGAGGATAA
This sequence comes from Philonthus spinipes, assembly GCA_963082785.1. Classification (NCBI taxonomy): domain Eukaryota; kingdom Metazoa; phylum Arthropoda; class Insecta; order Coleoptera; family Staphylinidae; genus Philonthus; species Philonthus spinipes. The sequence goes on from OY720300.1 coordinate 2,860,867, forward strand.
ATAAAAAAAGACCGAAATAGTCATCACCAGTAATCCAAACGCAAGATTCTTTCTAATCCTGGAATGTTATATTTTTAACAAACCCTAGTTCGAACCATTACATGTTTTTTGTTTTTTAATTTCTACTTCTTTAAATTTGTAAAGTGTATTCATTATTGTTGCGAGAATAGATTAGAAAAAACCTTTGCAGTTTTTACTACAAATAAAACTGTATAAACAAATGTATGCTAAAGTGTGCGAGTTAACGAAATATAATTAAAGTAGGCTTTGAAATTTCATTACATTCGTAAAGATTATGAATTTCTAAAGTGTTTTAATTTGTTACTAGAATTATTTCGATACACTTGAAGGTAACGGACATACTTCTTGCAGTATTACATAAATGTACGTTATTTCTACTACAAATCCTAGGTGTAAAAAAATATCTTAGCGAGATATTATCAAGTATAACATTTCTAAAAATTAGTTTTATATTATATATTGTAATCTTCTTTATGTTGGTTGTGAAGACTTATTTAAATATTTAAATAATTATCAAGTGTTATTGAGCGTTTTTATTTATTTTAATTTTTTTAATAAAATTGCGTTTATCGCAAATTGCATCAATTCGAATATACAGCAATCTTTAGGTCAATGAAATTAGGGAAAAGCGCTTTTCCCGCTTCCCGTAACGAAATTACTTAATTGAATCTCCGTCGGTTTCTCCGTCAGTTTTACTCGAGTCTGGAGAACTAACGGCAGAGTGTGTCGCTAGCAAAAGTTTCAGACTTGTATCGTTCTTGTAGTTGGCTCCCCCTTTTTTCCCCAAGAAGGGAGTAAATAATTAATTTTAATTGACGTTACAAATTAATTTTTATCCCGTAAAAATAAATACATACAATTATATACAGAGAACTTTTTTTATCAGTATACATTTCACCTATGTATACCTGCAAAATACGTGAGTTAATTGCATTAATGTATGTGTGTTTAGTTGCCTACAACACGCAACTCAACACACATATGCCAAATAGTCAACCAAACATACATATTTAATCGGTTCAGTGCGTTTGACTCGCGTTTTTTGAAGGTATACACTTCCCATTATGTATACTGATAAAGAAACCTCTCTGTATATGTACATCTTTATTCAGACTATACAGATAATTTTAACAACATAACATAAATAATTACGATACATGTAGCTGGTAGTCTATCTAGGCTATCGCTATTATCTTCATGAATTTATGATGAAATTAAAGAAAAATCTATGCTAGCTTGCTGAACTGTCTTGAAGATTTGCGCAAACGAATTGATGAATGGTGATGGTAAGATTTTTGTATTTTCATAGAATTATTATATTACATTTCTCAAAAAATGATTTTTTATTAATTCTTGAGAAATACAATGTTTTTTAATTAACATTGCACCATTCAATAAAACGATCAACATCACTTTGAAGCTGAAAACGATCGTCAATACTACTGATCGCACTATACAATTTTATGTCGTCCGCATATAACAAGACACTACACTTAAAGAATCAGTAAACATTCGTTCATGAATAATGAATATCACAAACAGTAGAGGGCCTAAATTGGATCCTTGTGGGATACCACTGGGAGTACCGCATCTATATGAATGAAACACTACACTTAAAGAATGAGCGTTTGCTCATTCTTTAAGTGTAGTGTTCGTTCATTGATATCTCAAGCAGTCGAGGGCTCAAATTGGATCCTTGTGGGATACCACTAGGAGCACCGTACCTATATGAATGAAACACTATCACAAACAGTGAAACAATATCACAAACAGTAAAGGGCCTAAATTAGATCCTTGTGGGATACCACTGGGAGCACTGTATCTATATGAATGAAACACTACACTTAAAGAATGAGCAAACATCGATCATGAATATCACAAACAGTAAAGGGCCTAAATTGGATCCTTGTGGGATACCACTAGGAGCACTGTACCTATATGAATGAAATCCCTGGATTTCCACCGACTTAATAAATATTTAATTTATTAATGATTGAGGCTTCTATTTCGTTACAAATTTTGTAATAATAATAATAATATTAATAATAATTAATTTTAATTTTCTTGAAAAGTTAAGACTTTTTAAGTAAATTAAATTTATTTCAAGAGAAATCACTTTCTAGTTGTAAAGATCATTAACAATTTAGATATAATTCTAAATATTTTTTATTACATTTTATTCTTTATACTATTCTGTTACAAATAGAAGCTCCAATTTTAAAAATTGTTGCAACTAAGACCATGAGTTATTTGCGCAAAGCGCAAAGTGTACTGATTGTATAGAAGAGGGGTATTTACAGGGTGTCCCATTTTTCATTTTTCCCCGAATATTTCAACTCATGTAAAGTACATATTGAATTTTGCTATAATAAATTAAAAATGATCGCGCTGTCTGCACGACTAAATACGTCTGAAAATAATGAAGCTTCAATAATTTAAATATAATTATTTTTTTAATAAATTTAATTTATTTCAAAAGTATTTGACTTTACAAATAAATTAAATTGAATTATTATTATTATTATTATTACGAAACTCTGAACGCATGCAGATTATTCAAACAATTATTCATATCTTCATTGTTGTTCGCGATCGGCAAGCCATTATTATTTCCGCCCAAAGCGGAAGTTCACGCCTAATTTAATTCTGCCTCTTATTTGGTAAATGGCGTGTGGGTAAACAAAAAATACACATACGATTCGTCTATTAGTCTATAGCGGGTCCTTTAGTATAAAAGTGGCTTTGTGTTGGCGTTTCGAAGTGGAATTATAAAAAAAACAATATATTTCTAAAAAAAAGAACATTAATAAAATATAAATAAAAAGATGAAAGAAATACGGTCGAAACCATTTAATCATTAATTAAAAATTAATTCATTTATTTACGGAAATCTCCTTTCTACAAAAACTGTAACATTTACATAAATCATCATAAATAATAATACACAAATAAGTCAACTATTCAACATAAACTTTGAACATCTTTATCCCAAGTGATTTTACAATTCAAAATTAAGAGTGGTCAGGTAATCTCAGGGGTACATTACAAAATAGAAAATAAATAAATATTGAATAAATAAACATATATATATATATATACAATAATCAAACAATATATTAATAATAATAGAAAATATGTATAAAATATGTTTCACAATGTATCACAGATGTTATCACAGCAAAGTAGATGCAAAAGCAATGTATCACAGATAAATGTTAAACATGCAATTAAAATAAGCAATTCACAAAGATAAAATAAGCACTACACATAGATACCGACAGATTAAAATGTAACATTGTAAAACATAAGATAGACAATAAAATATATTAACACATTAAAATACCTAAACGATATCGGACAAATTAGATAAGTTGATGCGGTGCAGGCGGCACTTGAAATGAGTGAATCGAGGATGGAATAACACAAAATTGTAGTTATTGTTAACAATAAATATATTACATTGTGCCATTTATTTAATTTATGTCACAATAAAGATGTTTGTTATAAATAAAATTTAAAAAAAAGTAAGGAAGTAATTTAAAAAGAGACAAAAGTGGAAACAATCAACCTGATTGGGACTACAAACAAAATGAGAATATCTTTCGGGATAGGAGTAAAAATAATGAAATTTGAGAAACATATTTTTTTCTATAATATATAAATTATTATAATTATATTATAATTATTTCTATAATGACTAATGTTGTCGAAGCGCCCTAAAACTTCTATAATATAGTGAAATTTATAATAAAGGTGAAAATGTTTCCATTGCAGTTTTAATTAAATTAAAAGAAAAGAGGAGAAGAATTGCGAGTTATTATAATTATTCCTTCTTTTTCAACAGAAGAACTAATACCGAAAAATATTTAAAAAGGTAATTGCATGTTAATTGAATCGATACTTAAAACACAAATAACAGTTCAACTAAAAATACTAAATTACAAAATTCAAAATATTACAAGCTAAACTCTGTAATATAACTTTTATGTATGTCGATCACCTAAGAATAGAATATATTCCGGAAATGTTTATTTGGATTCAGGGCGTATACGACTTGCAGGCACCCTCCCTAAAATATAGTTAACTTAAATGTATACATATTTCCGAAAGCTAATGTCGTAGCGTAAACAAATAAAATCATTACGTAACATATAAGAACAATCGATAATTTTATTAATTAATTTTAAGAAAAAGTGTGCACTATAGTTTTCATAACGAGCCGACAAAGAACGTGCCTTAATAAATAAATAAATAAATAACCTGAAAATAACATAACAGATTCGCTGTTATTGAAGTAACTATTAACGGTGAAATAACAAATGGTGATAATCTGAATTTCTTTCCGAGTATATATGATCCATTTTATATGACAAATATTTCAAAAACTGTAATTGTACTCGCTCACTATTCATGTTAAATGACTACACAAAAATTAAATTAAATATAAGAATTATATTTATAAATTTCGAAAGCTTTTCAAGTATTTTTTTTAACTAAAAGATCAAATCAAGTTTTTAAATAGCAATAGCCATCCAATTATTATTTTCTTTAATTGATAAATAAAACATTAATATCCTTTCTTTTACACATCACTTTTATTCATCAGTATATGCAAGTGCTGGGGAAGATATGGACGTAATTAAGTCGTTATTAAAAGCTATAAAGAGGAGAGGACCTAAATTGGAACCTTGAGGAACACCAGAAGACGAATTAAACTTATACGATTTAAATCCATTAAAATCAACATAATTTTTTGTTGTTTTAGGTAAGACGACAAAAATTTAATGGTGTGCTCAGTAAGACCAAATTGACTAAGTTTATTAAGTAGAATATTATGATCGACTGTATCAAATGCACGGGACAGATCTGTATAATGTTTGGCCTCTTTTATCAAGGCTTAAGCTTAGATATTGTGTAATTGAGGCAAGATTAGTTAAGGTCGACCTTCCAATCATAAACCCATGTTGAAGTGGTGAAGTATATTTCCTTACATGGTTGTATAGAAAATATTATTTATTCAAATATCAAAAATTTGTCAAGATTTCTATTGGTCGGTAGTTTTGAAGGAGAGAGTGTTCACCTTTTTTAAAAGAGCTCTCTTCCAAGCATTAGGAAAACATCCCGATTTGATTGATATATTGAAAATAGTTAATAAAGGCTTTGCAAATATATAATTGCAATCTATCTTTGCAATCATGGGACACGATCATCATCATGAATATCGGATGTTTTTAGCTTGTTTATACTATGAAAAATTAAAGTGTAAAGAAAGGATATGTGATTTTTTTATTAATTAAATTTGATCTTCACGTAAACATCAATTTAATTATTTTATATATATTAAAAATCTTTATTTCTGAGTAAATACATTATATAATTTTATAATACATATACATACAATCATTTACACATTGTTAGACCTCAGAAAATGGCTATGGATAATTATTTTATTTTCCTGAAATAAGAAAAAAATATATAATTTTCAAACCTTAAAAGTCCACCAATCATTATTCCCTTTTTCCTTAAATCCCCCCTTTTTTTTACAAAAAAGCAAATTTTCCTCTGAACAAATGCGCCTTTCCGAGTGAAAAACTTTCCTCGAACCGAGCCGAAAAGTTCCCACAAGTGCGAGGGAACGTTTTCACTGGATTATCGAGCAGCGAAGACGCGCGTTCTACACGACGGACTTATCGATCTAATTGTTTGCGGGTCGACTCCCACAGAAATCGAGCATTCATATTCCTCCTGCATGAAGAGTCGAACTCTTCTTCCATTGTCCGCGGTCTCGGCTAATTAGCAAACAGTGGAAGAGATCGCGGACGCTCCTCTCTCGCCTTCTCTTTGGCACGTGTCGTTTTTCTCTCTTTTTTATTCCGTGTCGGGTCTTCTTCGGCGCGGAATTGAATCATTCGGGCTTTTGTTCGCGCCCGAACCGAGCGTGCTTAATGTTTCGTGAAATTTTTTCGCGGGCGAGAAATTGATACGAGAATAATACGCGAAAATTAAAAAATAAAACGATTTTAAAGTGTGTTTAATTTTATTACAAAAAAAAACAAAGTGAAGTGTGTGAAAATCAGTAATTTACTATTTTCCATTAAAAATAAAAGTGAAAAGTATTTTTTTTAATATACAGTAAAATCAACGTAAAATTCTTCTTCTCGAATCCCTTTCAAGTGTCGGATTCAATGTAATTTTTTTTAATAAATTAAATAAAAATTATTTGAAAATGATTAATAAATTATTTCCACATTTTGACTTACGTTACGTAAGTAATTTAAACAAATGCAGATTAAACATAAGTCAAAATTTTAGAGAGCTAAATGTGGAAATAATTTATTAATTATTTTCAAATCATTTTTATTTAATTTGTTTAAATAATTGTGAACAAGTGAATAAATATCAGGGTTTATGTGTTTTGTCCTATAGATCCTTCGAATCGGATGTTTTTTGTTTTTATTTAAAGACAAAAAATGAATGGAATCTCGAAACAGCGAGAAAATAAACTTGTTTCGAATTCTAACAGATATTTCCTTAAGGCTGCGATCCCCAATACGTTTTCGTTTTAAGGGATTAAAGATTTTATACAGTCATAGAAAAATAAACATTAAATACAGGCGGATAGCTTATTTACTGATGAACGACATCAGATAATTTTTATTTTTTAGAAACAAAAAAAGTGAAAAAAATATTTTTTCAAAAATTAATTTAATTTACAAAAATACATTTAATCTATTTTAAAAATATCTGATTATATGTGGAAAGTCTTCCTCTTAATATCCATAATTAATACAATCATATTATTATTTGTATAATCCTTAGTCCTATAAAATAGTCAATGAGAACAAATTTACTTAGACGCCTTCATTTTTATTGTGGAACAGTATCTAGTAGTTCAGATGTTTACCGCTAGGTTAAAAAATCAAAGTTGGAATAAAATAAATACACACATTTTGTAAAAAAACACTGCACGCTCTGTCTTTAATCGCACCGTTTATTATGCGTAAAATCGCAGCCTTAATTATGAATTTTAATAGTTCTTCATGTGATAATAAAAATGCAATAATTCGGACGCCTCATAGGGTTTTTTTTATTTATATTTTTTTTATAATATTGTAACACAAGAACTTTTGGTTCGCCTAAAGGCGATGAGCCAGATCCTGAAGATCCTTTGAATTTCTTTAAACATTGAACATTTTCGTAATACGTTCCATATCAAAGCGATTTTTGAAGTTTTCTTCGTGATTTTATTTAATTCTCATCTGGGTGAATCAAATTAAATTGTTGATCCGTGAACATTACGCTCAAAAATTGTGATTTACAGAAATTAAATTGTAATTATCCTTAAATACATACATAAATATTATTAATTATATTATAGATTTGTAAAAAGGTAAATCCGTTAAATAAATATATAAATATACTTTGAGGTGTCAAACTCAATGTAAAATTAAATTTTTAATATTGCAACAAATATTCAGGAAAAAAATTGATTTTGAGAAATTAATTTATAATTTGGAACAATACTCACCCATTTCAGAAAATCATTGTGATTTTGAGAAATTAAATTGTAATTATCCTTAAATACTTTGAGATGTCGGACTCAATGTAAACATTTTTTTTTAATATTGTAATGAATATTCAGAAAAAAATGTGATTTGGAGAAATTAATATATGATTTGGGGCGATGTTCATCTATTATTTAAGATTGAACATCGCTCTAATCCATAAATTAATTTAAATAATAAATTCAATTCTTCCATTGGAAGCATAACCAAATTGTTTTTGATTTGCCAATAACATCCCCAAATTGTGCGGATTTTCCGTAATTCATCCTCCCCACATTTTTCTTGTTTGTTGATTCATCACTAAATTGTCTGGATTCGCCAAAGTGTCTGATCTTTGCATATTTCCTATTAGTCAATTCATTGCTTCCATCAGAAACATCACCAAATTGATTGGATCGATCTGAGTGCATATATTTTTTATTTGTAAATTTAATTGCTCCATCGGAAACATCCCCAAATTCTTCATATTCTCCATAATTTATTTTCCACACATTTTTTCTGTTTGTCACTTCAATCGTCAAAAAGTTGCGATTCACTCAAATGCATACTGCTCGCACATTTCTTCCTTGCCAATTCATCACTTCCATCAGAAACATCCCCGAATTGTTTGGATTCCCCATAACTCACATTCGCCACATAACTCTTCCTCAGCGCGATTTGATCCTCCGCCACAATTTTCTGATACCTCTGTTTATCAAAATCATCCCCCTCGGCGGCCTCCTCATTCTACTCCGCCTCATCTTTTTTAAACCTCCTTATAGAACTTCAGGGAGTGTTCTGCTCTGCGGACACACTTCGTGCATCATAAAAAGTCAGAATCACCGCAAACGCACTGCTTATCCTCTCAAGAACTATCCAACAGTGACTGCGATTTCCTGAGTAATCTTCTTGCAAAGCATCTACTATTGTTGTAAGAGGTCCTCTTTGAGAATTACCTTTCCTGAAGCTGCTTTTTCTCGCCTTGCACGAAAATCAATTTGATGATGTTTCTGATGGAAGCATTGAATTAACTTGTAACAAAAGTTTTTCATCTGCCAATAAAAAGTTCAACCACAACAATTTGGATTCTTCGTGGGTTTTTGACCACAAGAAAATTAATTACGAATTTTATTTTCTGTACTAATATATTTTTATTGTTCCAATATATTAGTGGAAAAAATAAAATTCGTAATTAATCTTCTTGTGGTAGTTTCCTGGTCAAAACCCCATGAAGAGTCCGAATTCTTGCATTTTTTATTATCAGATGAAAAACGGTTAAAATTCATTATTAAGGAAATATCTGTTAGAATTCGAAACAAGTTTATTTTCTCGCTGTTTCGAGATTCCATTCGTTTTTTGTCTCTAAATTAAAAAAAACATCCGGTTCGAAGGACCTATACGAGAAACTTTGATAAATTGGCCCTTTGAACCGGATATTTTTTTTAATTGAATCTAATTATTAATATGAAGGTAAAAATATAAAACACTTTGTGTCACGCACTCAAGTGATTTTATTTCCTTCATGTTAATAATAAACATGTATCACAAAGTAATGGCTTCAACAATCAATTATATGAATCTAATTATTTGGATCGATATTAACAGCGAATATTCGGGTAAAATATTTCGAGTTAGATAATTTTTAAGAAGAGGAATGAATATTAGACACGATTGGTCTGTACTTATTGCCTTGCTTATGCATTTTTAAAATAATAAAAGCAATATTAGACACGATCTATACTAATTGCCTTGCTTATGAATTTTTAATATAATAAAAGCTAGTGATTTGGCAAAATCGATTATTTCAATAGAAAGTGAAGAAAAAAATAATCGATTTTTTTTCGACAATCAAATGTCAATTTCATCATTTCTTTGCGATGAATAATTCAAAACATCAAGTTAGTATTATATATATATTTTTTAATCCATTTATGGATTCTACTTTAAACTTCATATTTTATATTTTTTAAACCAAGTTTAAATTCAATGCTTTAAAAATGTTTCACCAATGGATGTACCAATGTAATTATAATACTATTTATTATATAAATAGTAATTATAATACTATTTATTATAATTACTATTTCTATAACTCATTTTAAAATTTAGATGTTTTTTCTTTTTGTATTTTCAAATTAAATCAATTATTTAAATACTCGATTTTGCCCATTACTAGTAAAAACACATCATACGAAGACTGATTTATTTTAATTAGTTTGTATTATGAAACAGCCAGTGTAATTCTTAAAATACGTATTGTTCACAATAACCCGATAACGTTTACGATATTTTCAATTGTCTCCTATCTGCATTATCTATCTGTTCGTGGATTATCGCTGCGTTCTTATCAGTGGATTGAGGTGAATCGTCGCGTTTGCGTGCGTTTGTGTAATTTTTTTATAAATCAAAATGGGCGTGTTAAATAATTCGTAGTGAGTGATTCCGTGTGAATAAAAGGGATTAAGACAGGATGGCACTCACAATGGCGTATCTCCGGAAGAAAACGCCGGAAGAGAGGACGAGGCAGCAGCAGAATCTGCAGAACAGGCACACCATCGCCAGTCTGCCGCTGGTTTACGGACCGATTCCATACAGTCAGTAAATTAAATTATTATTTGTAATAAGTGGCACAGCAAAAAAATAGCATATAGATTCATCAACTAAATATACCGAGTGTTGACGTGATCAGATATACATAGGGAATTTTTTGGGGAATTTACGATAGGAGCGCATAGGAAAATTTATATGTAATAACAATTTTATGTAAATTCCTCCTTCTATATTCATTTTATAGAAAAAAATACAAGAATTTAAATGTGTACAAAACTTAAAAATCAATAAAAAAAACTACTGTTCATTAACTTTGAAAATCGAAGTATAATTAATAAATATTTATATAAAGAAAAAACTTAACTTTTTTATACCACTTTAAAAATTGTTATTTAATTGTTTTTAATTAAATTGTATTCTGTTTAAGTTTCATATTAATTTACTGGGGTATAAATTTGATTTTATTCTATTTATTTTTATTGCTATATTTTTAGTTATCCACTCAGATTAAAGCAATAGACAAACTCAGATGACATTTCCTTACAGTGTGCGATAAGTCTTCCGCCAAAAAATACTTAGGGTTATTGTTTTATATATTCGTAGTTCGTCTTTTTATGATATAATTTTCCATGATAGATTTCCGATTTCGTAATTGGCATTTGTTATTCTATGTTCTATCTCCCTCTGTTCATTGTCATCTTCATCTCATAATGCCTTGATTATACGAAACGAGTGGCGACACAACAAAATGTCACTAGACAGAATCAGGAGTTGATCACTCGGTCTAGTAAATATAACTTGTTATGTATTATCCCGGTGTGATACGTTAACAAGATAATATTTATGTGAAGATTTAAAATCGGCTCCGAAATTCTTAACACTGTTTAATACCTTTATTCGATTATAACTTAAACATTACTTCCCTAAGACAAAAATACCGTCCGCGCAGGCTTATAACAAAAAAAACACAAATAATACTTTATAGCTACATATAGATATGGCAATCATTGCAGAACTACTAGAAAATAACTAATGAAAAACTCTATAGAAATATTATTACAGTTTTTATTATATTATTTTATTCAAACATTGTAATTATGAAACGTTTTTCGTTTGTATTTACAAACCCAAACTTTAAACAAACTCCCGTACATTCTATTTTACTTCATATTCACGAATAATCAGTTGAAAATGTACACCGAGTAATTATCAGGCGTCACAGCAGCAGCAACAACAACAACAAAAAATAGTAAACGCGAGATGGGAATTCCAGCAGAAAACGCATTCGGAAATTTATTATAACGGTTGCGAAAGTTGCAATTAAAACAAAATTATACGGCTGCAGTACATTATAATGCCACGTCAGATACATACGAGCATTTCATTTCGTCCAATTTGTAACTGTTTAATTGTTTTAATAACTCTCTCTCTCGCGGTGTTTACGTACGGGGCATTCGTGCTGTCCATTAATTAGTAGTTTACTGTGAAAATTTAAAGCTGCGTAAAAATTGTATGTGATTTGTTGAAAAAATGCATTAATATACTTAATATTACTTTGTAAATTAAATGTATCTATTTTTCTTTTCTTATTAATTGTGAATATTAATTTTATAAGAGAATCTCATTAAGTATTTTTTTATTTTTATTTATTTAGTTATTTATTTTTTACCAAGTAAAATCAACAAAGAATGTTACATCTCATATTACAATAAATAATCACAAAATGATCCTACCAGGGGAAAAACTAAAGGGTATGAAATAATTGATTGATAAGGCTGATAAATGTTGAAAGTTCATCTTCACTTTTATATAAATAAAACAATTTATCATTTCTTCGCCTGAAGAAGCCACAGTGTGACGAAACAATTGTAGCGAGTTTACAATATATTTGAAAGTTATAAATTGTTTTATTTATATAAAAGTAGAGGGTATGAATTCAGCGCAAGCGAAGTGCGGCTGACCTTCTATTCAACCTGTAAAATAAACTAGTTATATTTAATATTTTAATATTTATTTACTATATTGAATTTGTGTCGCCAAGTGAACGCCTCTAATATAAAATGAATTAATCACATCAAATTTTGAAATAGAAAAACGCAGTCTAATTTACACTCGAGGTGAGTTTTAAATATGGCAGATAAATAAAATATTTGAGAAAAATATGAATAAATTATTAAAAATCAACCAATAAAACACAGATTAGGTTGAATAACTTTAAATTCTCGACTAGTCTTTCATACAATATGAACTACCAATGTCTAAATATTAAAACCATTAATTTGAGAAAAATATTCGTTCGAATCTACGAGTTCATTAAAGCCTATAATCCTGAATTTGACAGAACATAAATTCATAGACAAAAACACGTAAATACAATAAATTAATACAAAAATTGGCAGAAAGATCTCCGGTCGATAGCCAGTTCGGGACTAATATGTACTGTATGATATTGTATAATCGATTTGTGACGGAATATTTTTCCTGTAGCTTTGTATAATTGATTTTAATTTATATGTATGCACATACGTTTATTTTTATATATATATTAATACATTTTTTATGACGTTTCCATGTACAAATATTTTCATATATGTTTGTAAAGTATGAATAAATACTATTATTATTATTATTGTATTGTATGTATATTGTAAGCATTAGTTCTGAATAAAAAATTATAAATATACATTCGTTCGAAGGCCAAAAGACTCCCAGTCGATAGCCGTTTCTCTTAAAAATATATATACATCTTTATTCAGATAATTTCAACAATCTATCAATATAAATAATTGCAATACATGTAGGTATTAGTCCGTATCGACCAGAGGTCTTTCTGCTCAGTATTGTATATTAAATTAAATGTGTATGTATTCTTTGGAAATAAAGATGTTTGTATATATATTCGCTCGAAATGGAAATATTTTATTTTTTATTGGAAAGGTAAAAACTTTACTTCCAGTTTGAATAAAAGAGAAAATAAAAACAACGGCAAACTTATGTCATTATTCAGAATGGAGCTTAATATGCGACAGCAAATTATAATTGCTGCACCGGCAATAACACACTGAATAATCGTTATGCCGCAAAATAAACAGGACAAATTTAAAGGACTTGAATTAATTCGATTAGTGAAAATTATTTCGGTTGCGGTTTAATATAAAGAGATAGATATACAGTAAAATGGAAATAATCGTTAAAAAGAGATCCAGTTTCTTGGATTTAATCATATGTGTTCATCTGTCGAATAAAAAATATCAATTTATAATAAAAAAAAATCAATTAATATAAACAAAATAATAAGTAAAACAGTAAAATGGAAATAATCGATTAAAAAGAGAGTCAGTTTCTTGGATTTAATGATATGTGTGCATCTGTCGAGTAAAAGATATCAATTTATAATCAAAAAAATCAATTAATATAAACAAAATAATAAGTAAAACAGAAAACTTATTTATTTTTCAAAAACTTCATTTTTTAAGTTTATCAAAAATTAAATTGATTGGGTGAGTTACGTGAAGATCAAATGTAATTGATAATCAAAAATGGTTAACCCTACACCTGAAAAGGTAGAAAGGGTCACTAAATATATATATTTTTTCATTATATATATATATATATATATATATATATATAAATGGTTAATTGTTGCATATTACTCTAATTCATGTTAGAAAATGAAATTGAAAAATACAATTCACAGGGTGAGTCTTCGAAGTGCCCGTCTTCGATATCTCCCTTAACGTTAGAATAATAATTTTATATAATGCTTCTTTAGTAGTCAAGTAAGTTTTATCAAGATAAATTCATGCTGAATATTTATCTTGATAAAACTTACTTGACTACTAAAGAAGCATAATATAAAATTATTTTCATATACGCAAAGTGGCCTATTTTTCCGGAATCAACTTAATTATTTTAGATAGAACACTGAATATTTTATTTTTTATTCGATTCTTCGTTAAATTATCTTTGGGGAGTCCGACGTGGTCCAGGAAATCTTCCTTCCATTTCCGATTATCGTGAAAACAAAAGTTATACCACGCCTATATATGGGGGTAAATTGTTAGTCACGGAGTTAAATCCTTTACATCAATATAACATAGTAGTTTTGACTAGCCGTTACTGCAGGAAAAAATATTTTATAAACAAATTGACAGTTTATTTAGTACACCTCTATGTACTAAAAAAATAATGACTCATTGATATGCTAAAGCAGGTGTACATTATGTAATTCAATGTCCGGCGTGGGTATTTGCCCGAGAAGTACTGTGCATTTTGTTTAACGTACTTAACGTAACGTAAGTCAAAAGTCACAGAGTTAAATGTGGAAATAATTTATTAATTATTTTCAAATCATTTTTATTTAATTTAATTAAATAACTGTGACCAAGAGAATGAATACTCTTTTCTAATGACTCACCCTTTATATATTTGTGGATTTTGGAATAATAATATTTAAACAGTATTTAGAACAAATACATTTTTGAATTGCATTTACAAACATTTTACTGTGCATTTGTTTAACGTACTTACGTAATGTAAGTCAAAAGTCGCAGAGCTAAATGTGGAAAAAATTTATTAATTATTTTCAAATTATTTTTATTTAATTTAATTAAATAACTGTGACCAAGTGAATGAATACTATTTTCTAATAACTCACCCTTTATATATTTGTGCATTTTGGAATAATAATATTTAAACAGTGTTTAGAACAAATACATTTTTGAATTGCATTTACAGACATTATGTTTGCAAACTCCTTTAACTCCTCAATACATCGATTCGATTGAAGAATATTCTTATTGAGTCACGGAATAATAATGAAAAATGCAATTTATCAACTCCTGGAGCTCTTACTTGGAATGATTTAGGTTCACCTGTTTTCTTTTCAGGAACTCTGTAACTGGAATGTTTCACTTCATATTAATTTTCCATCGCTATTATTCTTGCATCATCAAATGGTGAATTTTCCGTAAATAATAATGATTATTATTATTATTAAGATTAAGATAATTTATCTCTATAATAATTTCTCTCTTCTTTTAAAATTCCTGTTCTCTCATCTTCTGGATGTTGCAGCACTCAGTCATATTTCTTCCAGTTTTCGACTTTTCACCGTCCTACAATCTTCTGGTCTTCCATTCTTATCCTCATTGTATTCAGCTTCATCGTAGGTAGAGTCTTATTTATTTTTATTAATCTCTAGCAGCAAATTTATGTCGCATAATAATTTAACAATCATTTCTGAATCATTTTGTTTATGCTTCATTTGTTAAATTGAGAAATTCGCACGTAATTATAATATTTTTACGTCGTCATATTTCTCTGATTCTTCTACTTTACCAGTATTTAAATCTTAACAATGTAATAACCTTCAAATGCTGATAACCTGCTTCTTTTTTTTTTTCGAAACATCTTATATCCAAACATTTTATGCACAGCCTGAATTGTATTCGTCGATGTTGTTTTTATTTTATTTAGTATTGGAGTAAGTTCAATAATAGTCTTGATATTCTAAGCGAAGTTCGTTTTCGTCTTTTTTTTTTCTCGCGTCATTCATCTTCTCTGGTCCAATATGAAAAATTGGGCCTTTCTTATCTTCATTTTGGTCTTTACTGCTTCTTTAATACGCGACCAACGTATTAAGGTTACGGTTTAGTAGAAAGAGAAAGCTATACACCATACACTAGTGAAAATAATCATTGATAAAAAAGAGTCGGAATTGATAACGTGAATATGCACTTATTAATTATTACAAATCACCCAAATTCACTAGTTCTTGTTAGAATAAAAAAATTGAAGATATAATGAAATGAACAGATAATGAGTGTAAAGCTATTTTAATGAAGAATTTAGTGAAATCTTTAAAATTTTCATTAAGCACCTTTTTGTTGCTAAAACATACACTAAAAATTTACATAAAACTGTCAGATTTTCATTATTTCTTTCATAATTATTTTCTATAAAATCTAATTATAACAAATGCATTTTAATTTAATGGTGAAAATCCTGTATGCTTTAAGATTACTTTAGTGAATAATACAATATTGTTCATTGTTAACAAGAGCAAAGTAACTCGAATTACTTTTTACTTTTTATCGTTGATCTCGTCTTTTGTTTTCTCTGGTTCAATATGAAAAGTTAAGTTCTTTTCCTTTTCGTCTTTAGTGCTTCTTCCGTTTGTCCCGTCTTTCGTCTTCTTTGGTCCTATATGAAAAGATTAAGTCATTTTCATCTACGTTTTCATCTTTACTACTTCTTTAATTTGTTCATCCCGTCTTTTGTCTTGATGAGCCGTTTTTGTCTTCGTTTTCGTCTTTACCGCTGTTGATTAAGTCTTTCGTCTCCTTTAGTCCAATTTAAAAAGATTGAGCTCCCCATTGTGGAATTATGGATTATGGAATAAAGCTAAGTAATCTTTTAATCAATTCTCTTTTTTAATTAATGTAAACTTAAAATCTCTGTGTCGTACTAAATTGATATCAAAATAATTATAGTAATCATATTTTCTATGATAGCATACACTGATATATCGTTTACCACATATTAATTTCATTTATTTACGGATTCACCATTTCTACATTCAAAATATGTTTACATATATTGAGCATGCAAAATACCAACTTATAAATTAAAAAAAAAAACAATTACAGGATAGAGGAAAAAGAAACATTATATAATAATTATCAATTATTAAATAATAGGTAAACAATAATCAATAAATATATAAATTGATAGATAAAGCACTAATAACCTTTCTTCACACTTTATTTGTTTTACCAAATGTACATTTCGGACACAAAGTGACCATTATCAATGGATTTGACACTAAATACAAAACAAAATATGACATGATATATAGACAGGCGGATTATAATATAACGGAGGTGGGAGTAAAAATACGGAAAAATGTGAATTAAGAATAGGTCAAACACAAATTAAGGTAATACAATTAAATATATTTAAATATATAAATAATAATAATACCCTACATAATTCTGATTTTCTAATAATCATGTCATTAATACAAAATTCAAATTAAATTACCCTGAATGTTTCACCACGGGTTAAGTGAGAAATTAATTAAGCATAAATCGTCGGTAATACTGTTTAAAATGGTGTAGACATTTATTACACACACACACACACACAAATCTAAATTCATTCAGAGATCATTGACCAAAACGAGCCGCGTATTAATTAATAAAGATTTGTGTTTCTTGTTTGATCCTTTTTGGGTGAAAGTAAAATCCGGAGGTCGTGTTTTCTATTCGCATTACACGGCAGACATACATGCGCGCAGCTAATTTGAATAAAACGCAATCGGGCAATAAAACCAGCGCCCGTTATGAAGGAAGAGAAATTGTAAACAACCGGCATTCGCCATAACGACGACCCCCATCAACAAGAAAAAAATATGGAAACACTTGGCTATTTCCAAATTGTAACAATCGTGTAGCTATGGGAATTATTGATTGACCTATTTTCCATTGATTAGGTTTATTATTATATTTTTTTTTGTTAAGGGGATATTTATGATTAATGAATTAAATTAAAAAGAAAATAAGGTGCAGATTTAACATGCTTTACCGTCAGCGCTGTAATTATTTTTTTTTCTTGAAATATATATATATAACATCTTTATTGAGGCTTTGATACAATTAGCTATAATACAATATTTGATTTAATATGAACTAAATGGCTATCGACCATTGGTCTACCAGCCGGAAGTCCTTGTCTTTATGTTATGTCAGTCGGTCAGTCGTTGATGAGTGATGAGATGTATGAATATATTGTGGATTTAGGATGTTGAAATTTCCTTTAAATATATTTATACATATATAAATCTCATTTTTTGTCTCAGTTTCATATTTTTAATAAAAACGAAGCCGAAAAAACGGCAATTTAGAGAAAGAGAGTGAAAGCGGTTTGCGGATAATACGCTTCATTTCATTTCTGGACTGCTGAATGAGATTGATGTTTCCACGTTAAATTTATTTACGAATTGACTCGAAATAAATTAATAAAATTAAAAATAAATAGATTTCCACCAGCAGTTATCCAAATTTTAGATGAATGATGCCTGAAGAGTTTTATGAATGGTTAAATAAATTAATACTCGACACCCAATAGGGGTAAAAGAGGATAAGATTAAGAAAGAAATACATAAGTAAATAATAATAATGTTTTATTTACGAACTGATTATTTACAGATAATCATATTAAAGAAGACAAAAAATAAAACAACTTTTTTTTAATAATATATTTTTATGACTACAGATAATTATACTAAAGAACAAAAAAACTATTTGTAAAAAATGTTGTTTTATTTACAAATAGTTTTTTCTTCTTCTTTAGTATGATTATTTGTAAATAGTCATCAAAATATATAGCAGAGATATTGTTACAATAAATTTTGTGAAACTTAAAATAGTTAAAATAAATAGATTTTTTTGTGGTACTTTTTTCATTTTTTGTATAAATAATGATTACGGTAATCAATATATTTTGGTATAAATAATGATTATGGTAATCATTATTTATACCAAAATTGAAAAAAAGTACCACAAAAAAATCTATTTACTTTTAATTTTATTAATTTATTTCGAGTCAATTCGTAATTAACAATAATAATTTTCCGAAAGTAGTTAATAAAGTAAAATAAAAATGCTATAAAAAAATTAAGTGTTTTCTTTATATTAAATTTATATTAAAATAAATGTAAGTATGTTGTTAATTGTTGAGGCTTCTAATTTGTTATACATTGTAATTCAATATTAATAAATGAAACACTTTTGTATAACTCGGATAAATCATTTAAAATTGAAATGTATGTTTGGAACTCAACACTGGCTACTTGCTGTAAATGAGCTACTAGCTACTTGCTGTGACTAACTATGACCAAGTAAAGAATAATAATAATCTTTATTTCCAACGGTTTTATTGGTTGATTTTTAATAATTTATTCATATTTATTTCATAAATAAGTATATATATATAAAAAACGAGTATCACAAATGATTACAAATAAAACAATTTACAAATTTTTAATGTAGAACAAATTCCATAAAAACATCCTCTAACAGTTTTTCGACGTTGATACACATTGTCGTGGATAAATACTCTATCCTATTAATGAATATTATGATTATTTATTACTAATAACAATCCCTATTTTTTTTTATTCCGAAGAAAATTGACAATATGTCACAAAACTGACGGTTTCCTAACTCGATTCCGCTGGGAACTCTCGTTGTGCGTATTTAAGCCATTTGAATGGGTTTGCAAACAAGGCCTGCAACCGCAATCCGCAACTTTTTACTTCATCGACGAGATTAACAACCGCGAAATTTCCCCCCTTTCGGTGCTGTTGCCAATAGTATAGTCGTTATTTTTTCCTCTTCTTGCCTGTTCTTCATCTAATTAGAGCCCGAGCATTCGCCGCTAAATCGTCTCCGTGCCACTTGCCCAGTGTCACGTGAAAATTGTCTCCGGCGAAACCACGGTTATTATTGTTGTCGTAACAAATGTTGCTGGATAGAGACAAAAGGAAAAGGAGACAACAGAGTTGTTAATTTGTTTGAAGCTCAATTTACTATCTGATATACGTGTTTTTTTTAATGTTTACATATAATACATACAATGAGGATTATTTTTTTTTTTTGAAAATAATTAATTTACTCAATTGAGTAATTATATATATTTACATCTTTATTGGCAGAATATTATGTACAAAATATTTAAATATGTCAAATTATAATACATCAATAAAAACTTTAAAACTGCCAATCGGCTATCGACCGATGGTCTTTCCGCCTGTTTTTGTTAGTTCTGTCTTTGTCAATTTGTTGTAGTTTTTATTGTATTAAACTACTGTCGTTGTCTGACTCTAACTGTAATACTGGGGTCATGATCGTTAATGTCTCGTACTTGTCTAACGGCTGTCTCAAATGTCGTGATCGTTAATGTCATGAAATGAAGTGATGAATTCATGAATTGTAGTGCAGGGAAACTTTCGCTTAGGGACAATATTTTTATTGCGAGGGATGCATAAGGTGTTAAGGAGATTGTGATAAAAAGGATTAGACGCAAATTTTTGGGAAAGGTGGTTGAGGCGAGTTTCAATAGGAAGTATTTTAGTGAGTTCGTATAGGAGGTTGAGTAATTAATTAATTACCCTCTCCCCAGATACTGCAACTTTTTTACTTACATTACGTAAGAACTTTAAAAAAAAATCATTAAAAAGAAAGAATTTCATTAAAAAAAATTAATTGTAACAATTTTGTTTTATTGTATAACGCCTTATGATCATCGTATTACAGTTTATTACATTGATGATATTTTACTGATTACTTTAAATCAATTTTAAGGGTGCGATTTAAGCGAAAGAGATAGCTATATAAATATTGGCTATCACTAATTCGAGTTAGATTGCTTTTGTGATCAATGAAAAATATTGTATTATATATTAAAGTAATCTTAAAATAAGCAGGAATTTCATCAGATGAATTAAAAATTATTTTTATGTTTAGTTTGTGTTAAAAATAATTATGAAAAATAATGAAAATTGATCAAATTTATAGGAAATTTCAAATTTTATTTTTGCTAATAAAAACTTATGCAATGAAAATTTAAAGAATTTCATTAAATTCTGCATTTAAATAACTTAGCAGACATGACCTATTAATTTCATTATATCTTACAATTTTCTTTTCTAACTTGAACTAGTAAATTGACGTAATACACGAAAATTAACGATTTTTTTTTAGTTTATACTTGGTAGATCAAAAAATGTAAATACATATTCATATTATTAAATCCAAAGGAATGGCTGATTTTTTTTTTAAACGATTATTTCCATTTTACTATATAGCTCTCTCTTTCTACTAAACCGCAACCTTAAGCTGTTTTTCGCAAAGTTGACTTTTTTCTATGAATATCAGCAATCAATCAGATGCCTGCTCAAACTAGAACTTGAACAATATCTTCAAACTGTCCGTACCCATTTTTTTCTTTTAACCCATAAAAATTCTCTTTTTTTTTTGAAGGATTTTTTAACGATTTCTTATATTTGAGTTTATTGTAAAATATTACCAGCAATCATTTCATTTTATCCACTTTATAAAGAGCAGATGTGTTGGTGTTTTTAAAAAATATTTCTCTTTCATTAAACAGCTTTTACCCATCGCTATATCTCTCCTGATTCGTGAGCTTTCTTAAGGATTCAGAATATTTTTTTTCTTAGTCGATGGTTGAGGCTTTTGCTTAATAAAACTCCATAATGCATTATTTGTAAATAATAATAAAAAACTTTTTTTAAGTTTTACAAAATTTATTGTAGCAGTGTCTCTACAATATATTTTCATGACTATTTACAAGTAATCATACTCATACTATTGTAATAATATCTCTGCAATATATTTTGATAACTATTTACAGATAATCATACTAAAGAAGAAGAAGAAAAAACTGTTTGTAAATAAAACAACTTTTTTTTTACAAATAGTTTTTTTTTGTTCTTTAGTATAATTATCTGTGATCATCAAAATATATTGTAGAGACACTGCTACAATAAATTTTGTGAAACTTACAAAAAACGTTGTTTTATTTTTTGTCTTCTTTAATATGATTATCTGTAAATAATCATTATTATTTACTTATTTCTTTCTTTCTTAACCGTATCCTCTTTTACCCCTATTGGGTGTCGAGTATTTATTTATTTAACCATTCATAAAACTCTTCAGGCATCATTCATCTAAAATTTGGATAACTGCTCGTGGAGATTTATTTATTTATTTATTTAACGGATTCACCTTTTTATACAACAACATAAATACAGAAAATACAGAAAAATATAAAATTATATCCCAACGTTTTGAAAAATATAGAAGTCGCAGAACGATCAGCCCTAAGAGTACTTTCGAAAATCAGACACCCCAATAACCCCCTACACAACCCTTCCAATATCCTCCTTTATGAAATGTGCAATATCCCCCCTATAAACCAACATCTGGAATACCTCTCTCTAAAGTTTGCCACAAATCCTAATATCACCACTATTCTTAATCACATGTGTATACCCCGCAACCCTAACACCCAACCCAAATTCAAATATCCCACTTCAACCATTCATCAATTCATCTCATTACATCAACCGGACCTTGACAATGACGTTAGCGATCACAATTTTTAAAAAGCAGACATAGACTGGACAAAGACAGGCTGAAAGACCACTGGTCGATAGCCAGTTTCAGAGTTGGAATTATATTGTGAACGTTAGTGTATTGTTAAATATTGTATTGTAATTGTATATTCCAATCTCAGAAATAAAGATGTTTATGTATGTATAAAATTATACTTAAAATTAAACAAAACATTGTACATAATCGATGGAGATAAGATTTAAGTAGCAAATATCACAAATATTAACAACGCATGATTATCAACTAAGCATATATTAACAACACTCTGAGATATTTATTTTAACGCATTTAACGAAAATGCGATATAACAAGTGATTTGAAAGAGGTAAAAGAATTATAGAAAATGTCAAACTTACAAGATAAATTAAGTGTATTAATACTTCTCATAATTATATCGATGGGAGACTTAAGATTTTGCCCTATGTAGTTTTCGTAAAAAAAATCTTTGTCTTTGAACCCAAAAAAAGACATTTTAGAAATCAACTCAACACAAAACCAAAAGTAGAATGCGATAATTAAAACAAACCCACAATTACAAGCAAGAATGCACATAGTATTATTATTATGGTAGAGATTCATTCAGTGGGGCATACAGGCACTCCCCGTATTGTCTGTCTGGCTGACTATCTCTAGAATCTCAATAGAAATGACCAAGTCGGCCCAGACAGTGGGGACTGGAAAGACGGCCAGCGACATCGGCGCGCTCTCTCCTCCATTTATCGTCGGAAACTCGCGTGGTAAATAGTAAACAAAATAAAAGCGCACGCGATTTAAACGCGCGCCATTTCTCAGTGAAAAAGTTTTTGGATAAAGTTTTAGTGCGGTTATTTTTTTAAGGGATTCGTGATGAGTGTTGTCGTTAGAAATAATATACGTAAGTTTTTTTTTTACTGAAAACAATTCAAATTTATTTTCTCATTAGTCTGAATTATGATTGTACAAAACTTAGCAAGTTTTGAAAAAGTTTTTAGATAAAGTTTTAGTGCGTTTTTTTTTAAGGGATCGTGATGAGTATTGTTAGAATAATATACGTAAGTTTTTCTTTTTTACGGATTACAACTCAAATTTATTTTCTCATTAGTGTGTATTATGATTGTACAAAACTTAGTAAATTTCGAAAACGTCTTTAGATAATGTTTTAGTGTGTATTTTAAAGGATTCGTGATGAGTGTTGTCGTTAGGAATAATATACGTACGTTTTTTTTACTAAAAACATTTGAAATGTATTTTCTCGTTAGTCTGTATTATGATTGTACAAAACTTAGCAAGTTTTTAAATAAAATTTTAGTGCGTTTTTTTTAAGGGATCGTAATGAATGTTGTAGTTAGGAATAATATACATATTTTTTTTTTATGGATTACAATTCAAATTTATTTTTTCTTCATCTGCCTGTATTATGATTGTACAAAACTTTGCAAGTTTTGAAAATGTCTTTAGATAAAGTTTTAGTGTGGGTTTTTTTAATGGATCGTGATGAGTGTTGTCGTTAGGAATAATATACGTACGTCTTTCTTCTTACGGATTATAATTCAATTTTATTTCGTCCTCATCTGTCTGTATTAGGATTGTACAAAACTTAGTAAGTTTCGATGAATCATAATACTGAATTGCACATTACATTTCACTCTTCTTCACTCATAAATAAATGAACAGAATAATGAATGATCGAATTTCAATGATTATTTTCAATATTTTTTCCTTATTTAATTTTAAAAATATATTTTCAAGTATAATTCAGAGCCATTAATTTTAAAGGAAAACATTAATTGTAGTAGGAAAATGAATTTTTAAAGTGTGTATTTTTACTAAATTAAATTACACTTGGTTTCACATTTGCTTCTGTATTTACTCGACTAGTTTCGCTTTTAAAGGCAGGATCAAAAGTAATTTGCAAAAAAAAACTGACAAGCTTTATATACAACAAGCTGACAATTCATAACTGGCAAGCTTATGTATAATCAGGCAATACGGGATTTTAAGATCGGGGAATTCCAAATGTCATCGTTGTCGTCAAATTATTTTTTATCCAATTTTTTTAACGATTTTTAATGTAAGTAGGAGAAAGGACATATATTTTTATTTAAATAATTAAAGTCTCCACAACCAACAACCAAAAAATAAAATTCTTTATGATTTTTAATGTATTTTAGTAAAACATGAGATCAGAACATCGATTAGTCAGATTATAAGCGATTATAATTTGTGTGTTTTCAATTATTTTAATAATGTTTCACCAAGCGATAAATGAGAAAGTAATTCAAGAAAAAAAATATAAGCGTTGATTGAAAATTATAATTTTTCAATAAACATTATAAGGAAGAGGAGTTTTGCAGACAAGATTAAAAAAATAAAATACAGTAATTCGAAAAATAAAGCAAAGGATAACAGATAACAGGAGGGAAATCTAGAAAATTAAAATCTGGCACTTAATAAGAAAGCTGTCGTTTATGACTTAATCCATCGCTCACGGATAATCCTTTATAAACGACAATACGGCACGACCTCAGCGAAATGAATAGAAAACTAAAACAAAAAAAGTCACAAGAGTTTAGTGTCACTTCAATCGTTTTTGGAAATATAAAAAATTTAAAAAAATATACGTAAGTTTTTCTTTTTATAGATTACAATTCAAATGTATTTTCTCATTAGTGTGTATTATGATCGTACAAAACTTAGTAAGTTTTGAAAACGTTTTTAGATAAAGTTTTAGTGTGATTTTTAAAGAATTCATGATGAGTAAATGTACAAATTCGCATTTACAACCATAATGGGTTATATTGCGGTCGTTATTTTTTAATGCAATTAATGTTAAATTTCTTTTGATCAAAACCTCACCGAAATGAATTGTAAACTAGAAAAAAAAATCACAATTGTTTAGTGGGACTTCAGTCGTACAAAAAAAATGTAACAAAATCATGTGTCATAAATTTTAAAAATTAAAAATTCGAAGCAAACGTACTAAATTTGCATTTACAACTATAACAAGTTAAATTACGGTTGTAATTTATTAATGCTAAATTTCTTTTGATCAAAATCTCAGCGAAATTTGTTTTCACAATGAACTTTTTGGGATTGATAAATAAATATTTTGATGCGTATTATTTTTATTTTGTATTTTGTCGTAATTTGTGATTGGTAATTTGCCTTTTTTATACATATGATTTGTAATGTTTTTAGAGCGTCACACTTTTCTTTCTTATAAAATTTTAATATGTAATTATATTTGTAATTTGGAAATGGAGATTCCGTTAATAAAGTAAATTGAAATTGAAATTACTAGAAAATTAGAAAAAAAAGCACAATAGTTTAGTGTGACTTCAGTCGTTGTGAAAATACAAAAAAATGTAAGAAATCGCGTATCATAAATTGTAAAAACTTAAAACTCTAAGTAAATGTACAAATTCGCATTTACAATTATAATAATATTAATAGTATTAATAGAATTAGTAGTAGTAGTATTAATAGTTTTTCAAGCAGTATTTTTTTAGTAGTAATATTTTTTTGTAGCATATTTTTTGTAAAAAGGTGATTCCGTTAATAAATGTATTATTATTGATAATAAGTTAAATTACAGTTCTAATTTATTAATGCAATTAATGCTAAATATCTTTGATCAAAATAATTAACACTGTCGTATCCTTTCTTCACACTTTATTTTCTAATGCTAAGATATATATTTCGAGTGCTATGCACTTATACTCTTCACGTAACTAAAAACTAATCATCTTCGATCAAGTAAAAACGAATACAAAACTTCCATGTAAAAAAATAGTGTTGCGCAAAATCCAGTAAATTTAGTAATCGGGTATTTCTGAATATCCAATTTTAAGTAGCTAAATTCAATAAATAACAATAAATTGGAGTTTATAAATAAATAGCTAATACTAATAATACAAATAACATTAATAAAATTGTCATATACTTCAATTTGCAGTGACAATAAAAATCGAAAATAAAAATTAAATTTTAATTTTACAATTTAAACCTCCGCTAAATTCGCTCTTATTATTATTATTCCGCGTGTATTATTGTTGATGTTGATGATTCAATAGAAAATTACAACACTTGTTTTGGTATTCCATTGCATAATAAATCGACTTTGCCCATCTCTAATAAAAATTAAATTTTAAATTTACAATTTAATCCTCCGCTAAATTCGCTCTTATTATTATTATTCCGCGTGTGTTATTGTCAATGTTGATGATTCAATAGAAAATTACAACACTTGTTTTGGTATTCCATTGCATAATAAATCAAATGGTTATCGGTGTAACCTTCGCTGCAACAGACGCAAAACATCACGTGCTTACTTGCAAATTAGCATCACCTCGGCTGAAAGAGAGCGCGAAAATGGACCGCACAGAGCATGATTTCTTTTTTTTTCCTGGCTTTTTCATCCGTCTCGCGTAAAATTTCTACTTCAATTCCATTATCATTACATACTTGATTGCAATTTTATGTTAGAATGAGAACTTCTCTAATAATTAAGTAATAATAATGATACGAATTATTATTCTGATATTTTTTTAATGGCATGATTAAAAACAGTAATTTCAATACGAAACTGGTATTTATTCACGTTATATTTATTTTAATAAAAACGCTGATTCACTTTGTTTGTATAACTTTAATTTTATTAACTAACTAACTCTTAGTTTGATAATGACAAGTGAAAATTGTTGAAACTATAGTCACTAAAATAAAATTAAAGTTATAGAAACAAAGTGAATCAGCGTTTTTATTAAAACTTAAAACAATGTATAACGTAGTAGAAGCCTCTATTATCAATAACTTTTTATATAATTTCAATTAAATAAGTGTGACCGAAAACTGGGCAAGTTATGAGAAAAAAATTCAAACAAAAGTTGATTAGAATTGAATCTCGAGCGACTTTGTTTATTTTTTTTTTTAGATGGATTTCTTCTTCTAATTGTCAGCGATATGTTTTGATAGTTAGAAAAAGCAAACGTTTCAAACATTAGAATTAATTCTCGAGCGACTTTTGTATGCATTTTTTAACAATTGCTGAATTATTTTACCAGTCTCGGGTGTACTTTATTTGATTTTTTTAAGTCACTGACTTATTTTAACAAAAGTGACTTTTGTTTTATTTAATTTCGATTAAATAATTGTAACTTCCCTTAACCGGCAATAAGACACACCCATAAAATGCGCGAACTTTGGCAGAAAGGCTGTTGGCCGATAGCCGATTGTCGGTTATTGACATAATAATATTTATTGTTAATTTCTTTCACATTTATATGTATATTGTACTGACAATAAAGATTCTTTATAAATATATTATATATTTATAATTGTAACTTATTTAATCGAAATTAAATAAAAAATCATTTGAAAATAATTATCAACAAATATCAACCGTAGAAGTTTGAAAATAATTAATTAATCAATTTAATTGTGAATTGATTAATTAATTATTTTCAAACTTCTACGGTTGATTCGTTTCTTTCGCTAATTTTAAAGGATTGATTCTAATAAAACATGTGGACAATTCTTTTAAAATTTTGTAAAACTAAGCGAGTTGCCGATTTCGTTTATTTAAACCGAAAACTGGGCAAGTTATGAGAAAAAGTTTCAAATAAAAGTTGATACGAATTGAATCTCGTGCGTTTTTTTAGTTGAATTTATTTTTGTAATTGTCATCGATATATTTTGATAGTTAGAAAAAGGAAACGTTTCAAACAAAATTTAATTAGAATTAATTCTCGAGCGACTTTTGTATGATTTTTTTAACAATTGCTGAATTATTTTAACAGTCTCGGGCGTATTTTATTTGATTTTTTTTAAGTCACTGACTTATTTTGACAATTACAAAAAAAAAATCAAAAAATCCGAGCGTCTCTTTTTTAATGAATTTCAATTAACTTTTGTTTGAAACTTTTTCTCTTTTTTTTTTTTTTTTTCATATATCAATTTCGTTTTAATCTCTATTGATTCATTTATTTTTAGAAAATCGATTCGAATTAAAATTATAGAAAATGTAAAACTGAGCTTCTTTTATTAAAAAATATTATTTGTAATAAACGAATTTTTAGCAATAAAAACTAATACTAACTTTCACAGTTGCTTTATTTGTTTTTACAGTTTACTACAAAACAAAATGTTTCACATTAAATTTATAGAAAATTCAATTTTTTATAAGTTTTATCTTATACATTCTTAACTGTCGAAATGAGTATAAAAACTGTATTTTTTTAGATTCAATAAAAAGTAATTTAATTGTAGTAAAATTTGATTTATCGAATTTCCATGGAAAAAAAAAATAAAAAGTTTAATGAAAATTGGCAACATTTGCGATAAATCGAATTTTACTGCAATTAACTTACTTTTTATTAAATCTAAAAAAAATACAGTTTTTACAAAATACCAAAATTTCAGAAAATTTCAGGAATGAAAAAAAGTATTTAAGAACAAGTAATCCAATTTTTTATTGAACCTTTTTTAATTTCGTTATCCCATAAGAAAATGAAAATGGGAACAAAATTACAAAATTTCATAAAATTTCAAAAATGAAAAAAAAAAATAAGAATTTAAGAACAACTAAACCAATTTTCATTATACCTTTTTTAATTTTGTTATCCCATAAGAAAATGAAAACGGGAACAAAATTTCTGAAAATTTTAGCAATGAAAAAAAAAATAAAATAAAAAATGTGCAAAAATTCCGTTTTTTAAAAGCTCGGTGCTACGTAAGAATTTATATAAATAAATATTTTATATTCACTGAAGGATTTTGCAGAATATAATCTTTCATTCTGGACGCGAGCCGTCGATATTTAATTTCCTTAACCCATATAAACTAAAATAAAGATTGAGAAATCAGTTAAATATTATTACATTTAAACAGGACAAGTTCGCCTTCCTTTAGTGGACGAAACAATGATTCTCGGTCGTCTACCTTGTAGACCCAAATCGTTGACGGTGCCACTTGAAATTAGGCAAAAGGTGGCGCTTGCGTCGTCTTTAATTTATTATAAATATTATTACGTTAATGATTAATTTCCTGAAATCAAACACAATCCCATTATTCGTCCACTAAAGAAAACACCGTTGATTTAAAGGTAAACCAGATTACATCCGAGAACTTACTTTTACGTCCACTTTTTCCTCCGATGTTCTCTTTTCCCGGTGTAATTTTATTTCAATTACACACGGGAGCATGATGAACGTACGTACGTTCATTTTTACACAACGAGTGGAAAAACGTAATGCGATGTGGATTAAAGCGAGCGTAATTTCATATTTCACCCGAAATTCCTGAAGTTTCCACATAAATTTCGGAAACGTCTCTCGCTCGAGAGTAAATCACACTTTAATGCCTTTCGGATGATGACAGCGAGCCGTGTTAAATAAATTGTAAATTAAATTACGAAAAGATACCTATGCAGAGAATGGACATTCTCTCTTCTTTGCATTTTATTTATTTAATCTCCTTCGATTAGAAGGGGCAGATTCGTTAAGGTTACGGTTTAGTAGAAAGAGATAGCTATATAGTAAAATGGAAATAATCGTTTGAAAAAAGAGCCATTCTTATGGTTTTAATAATATTTACATTTTTGATCCACTACTTTATAAAGTATCAGTCTAAATAAAAAATAAATCGTTAAATATTAATGATTTATTTTTTATTAAATCGTTAATATTTAACGATTTATTTTTTATTTAGACGAATACTTTATACTTGGTGGATAAAAAATGTAAATATTATTAAATCCACAAGAATGAGTATTACGTCAATTTACTAGTTCAAGCTATCAAAGAAAATTGTAAGATATAATGAAATTAATAAGTCATGTCTGCTTAGTTATTTGAATGCGGAATTTAGTGAAATTTTTAATAGCAAAAATTTAATTTGAAATTTGCTATAAATTTGATCAATTTTCATTGGTTTTCATTATTGTTTTCCACACAAACTAATTATAAAAATAATTTTTAATTCATCTGATGAAATTCCTGCTTATTTTAAAATTACTTTAATATATAATACAATATTGTTCATTTGTCACAACAGCAATCTAACTCGAATTAGTGATTACCAATATTTATATAGCTATCTCTTTCACCTAAACCGCACCCTTAAGGCTTTTATTTGAACGATTATGAAGTAGGAACTCGGGACAGAGTACCGATTGTGAAATAGGATTTCGATTTAATTCAATAATTTTAAACTTTACGCCATTGAGTAATGAATCCATTCCTTCCTCCATGCTTACGCATTACACAGTCTGATCACCATAAGTAAACCAATCAACGAGACGACCCATTCAAGTAATAATGCAAATATATTAAAAGCGAATTCATATGCATGCTAACAAATTAAATCGCAACCGGCTGAAAGAAATTAATTCACAATCAACAACTTAAAAAAAAAGAAATGGAAGCAACGTACAAAACGATTTGATGAATTACGTGTAAACAGTTTACGCTTTGCATAGTTTTAACGCCGCGCAAGATTTACGGCGTAACGAATTTATTGCTTGGACGGTTATGCTAATAATGGAAAGATGAAACGTTTTAATTAACAATTTACGCGCGCAGTGTATAATCCGCGATCCGTAATTTAATTAGCTGTAATTCGATTCGAGCTAGTTACTCTCTCGTCTGCACACTAGTGCCGGCGTTCGGAATGAACATCGCAAATTGGACGCTGCGACTCGACAACACGCGTTAATTAAATAATGACAATAATAAATTATTAATGGCTATTTCAATAAATACATTTCACTTTGAAAAAAAAATAATAATAGTGAGTTGAATTTAGTGTAAAGTTAATGCGCTACACTCTTGATGGAAACAAATATTACTATTAGATGAAGAATTACACTTGTTTTGTTCCATAATGTTTTTATTATTATTATGAAAATAAAAATATTATGGAACAAAACAAGTTTAATTCTTCATCTAATAGTGAATTTAGTGTGTTTTTTATAATTATTTAAATAAAAATACTTGTACTTTTTCCTACTTATAATACCAAATATAAATAAATCACTGAATGTTATTTTATTTTTATTTTACCACAGTTATTTATTGTATGTATCAATATTACATAATAATAATAAATCTTTATTGACGGATAAACAAACTTTACACAATTATTTCAGTCACAACCAACAAAAAGAAAGTCATAAAGTTGCAGCAGCTAATTGAGAAAATAATTAATTAATTGAAATAAATATGAATAAAATATTAAAAATCAACCAATAAAACACAGATTAGATTGAATAACTTTAACTGTGTTTTATTGGTTAATTTTTAATATTTTATTCATATTTATTTCAAACAAAATATGAACTTAAATAAAATGAAACAAAGATGATTCACACATTTGCAGTTATTTAAATTACAATGAAATTAAACAAGGAAAATTTCTGGCAATAAAATTCGATCAATCCCTTTTTCCAACTGCAAAAAATTACTTACACTGTAAGTTTTACAAACATCTATAGAAACAACTACTTCCCGAGCATTTACCCCACCGGACA
The DNA here is from genome assembly GCA_963082785.1 of Philonthus spinipes. NCBI lineage: Eukaryota > Metazoa > Arthropoda > Insecta > Coleoptera > Staphylinidae > Philonthus > Philonthus spinipes. The sequence continues at coordinate 2,892,687 of OY720300.1, forward strand.
TTGAATTACACAATAGATATTTGTTGTTGCATAGCAGCACTAAAAAAAGGGATTGATCTAATTTTATTGATCATTGCCAGAAATTTTCCTTGTTTAATTTCATTGTAAAATATGAACTACCAATGTCTAAATATTAAAACCATTAATTAAATTAATTAATTATTATACATCATATAGTTTCCATAGATTTGTACATATATTGTGATATTTGTCAAATTCTTTGAAAAATAAAAATGTGGAACAATACTAGTGTTCAAATTTATGCAATATAAAAATTTGGTTCCATCAAGAAAGTAGCTGAACAAGTATCTGATCAATTTGGACTTTTATTCAACAAAAAAATATTTTTTAATACTAATATTTTTTTTATTATTTTGTAAAAATAAATAAAAAATAGTAAATAAAAATAAAACAGTAAAAAATACAGTTGGATAAAAATAAAGTTAATTGGAAATCAAATAATAAAAATAACAAAATAATCGGACAGAAAGACGAAAAGGAAACATTTACATTTTTTGTTAAAGAATGTATTAAGTTTATTTATTGTATTCCTTTTTATTCAATAAAGATAATATAGTAAAATGGACACCAGGAGGTCGAAGAAGAAGAGGAAAGCCGAGAACCACGTGACTAAAAGAAGTGGAAAAAGATTTAGAAAACATTGGCATTAAACAATGAAAAGAAAAAACATTAGACAGACATTTATGGAGTAAAATAAACAATAGAATATAAGATATAGGAACTGATCCCCTTGTGAATAAGGATCTAGGAAGCTCCTAAATTAGTGGCGAAACCTCTTTAAGGGGTAAAGCCACTATATATAGTAGTAACAAAATAAAAATAAAGAAGGAAAAGAAAACAGTAAAAATACAGTTTGATAAAAATAAAGTTAATTGGAAAGAAACAATTTAAATAAAAATGATTTGAAAATAATTAATAAATTATTTCCACATTTAGCTCTGTGACATTTTGACTTTTCGTAAGTATGTTAAGGGGAATCGGTACAGCTCTTTGGTGTGTTTCTGGCCCAGTAGATGGCACCGCTTTATATGGGACTTATAATGTAAAAGTTTTTCCGTTATTTCTCGAAAACTGTAGTTTGTAGGGGAAAATGAAAATCACCATCGTGTTCAGCGCAATTAGGAGCAGTACGCGTGTGAAACCTTTTTTTCCTAGAATTAAGTATTTGTAAGAAAATAATTAAACAAAATATTTAAGGCTAACATTCCCGCCTGTGTTAAATAAAGACAAACGTGAAACGATACCAATACATTTTTGCGAGTGAAGAAAGAGGATAGATAATTGAATCGTCGTCGTAGTTTTTCAACTTGTAATTTATCGCACTCCGTTGCCTCCGATTGGAGATTGACGCCTCGACATGCATTTTTAGTCCACGTGGACTCGTAAATACAGAATATAAACAAACAAACATAGAAAGAAATTGAATACGCTGATTTTGGAGCCGACAAAAAATCAATGAAAGCATCCAGCGGCATAACGCTGATATTTATTTACCGATTTGAATGAATTAAAAAATATAATCAATGTCGGTTTAAATACTATAAAATAATAGTAATTATACATTTTTTCAAAATTAAATTCGCTGCCGAATAATAGCCATCTTTCAATTTTTAAGGGGAAACTCCATAACCGCGTTTATAAATGAAAAGTATTTCCAACAGATCTCGGACAATGCAAATCGTATCAAAAAAAATAATAATGCATTGATTCCTAAATAATCACGTATATTCCTCGGCGACAATGGATAACTCTCAAAGTTATATTTATAAGCATTTTGCAATTAGTTAGTGACAAGTGTTATATTTAGTGTATTTTTATTTATTACGAATTGAATTTGATTGCAAAAAATATACTCAGATTCAAAATACCCTAAAAAAGTTAACCGCAATCTGTATCTAGACCAAAACAACGTCTAAATGCTGGTCTATTACAATATTTGAATTCAAGGTAAGTAAATAAAATCAATTGCGTTAGAGGTTTTGGTTATTCACAAATAAAGTTTTACAAAATTAATTTTCGGGAGTTGTATGCTTTATTTTAGTAAATGTGCATTTAGAATTGTGTATTTTTATACAGAGTGAGTCACCGAAGTGACTGCCTTCGATTTCTCCCTTGTAGAAATTCACCATTAATTTATTGATAAAATAAATAGAAAAGAGTATTTATTCACTTGGTCATGGTTATTTAAATAAATTAAATAAAAATGATTTGAAAATAATTAATTATTTCCACATTAGCGGCGGGATATTTGCCCGGGAAGTTGTTGTTTTAGTTTGCATTTGTTTAACGTACTTACGTAACGTAAGTCAAAATGTTACAGAGCTAAATGTGGAAATAATTTATTAATTATTTTTAAATCATTTTTATTTAATTTATTGATAAAACTTTCTTGAGAATAGAGGGCGGAAATCATATCAACTATGTTATTTCAAATGGAACACCCTAAATATTATTTTTTATTCGTTTCCTCTTTAAATTATCTTAATATTAATATAACATTATTAGCAGTTTTGACTAACCGTTACTGCAGAAAAAAAAATCTAAAAATTCCGACAGTTGCATAATAGTTGGTATACTATAAAATTATATTTTTTTGTGTGTTTTGAGATGGAGAAATTAAATTGTTTATATATACTAATATAATAATAACTTTAAATGTGAAATATTTGTATACACTGTGCAAATAAATAAAATAATTTTAAATATGTTACTTTTCAAACGAACGTATTTATTTAAATGACGCCCTATACTTTTTTTTTAATTATCATAAAATGATAAAAATATTTCATTAAACATACTAGATGCCTATCTTCTATACTTAATAATGTATTTCACATTTTGTAGTATTTATATGACATTTTAGCAATGAATTAAATAGTTGGACATGAAAAACAATAGAAACGAAAGTGACCATAAAAAATAAAGGAAATTGAAAACAAATGTCAAATAAATAGTATGTTCTATTGAAATTAGCGTTATTGAAAATCTAAATGTGAGTACAAAATAGAGATTGATCTTATAAATAAGTTAAAATTTTAGTTTTAATAATAATAAAAAAATGAGTTGAAAACAAGAGGACAGGCCGATAACGAACAGCATCTAAATTTGGCGCAATCTGTAAAAGGAGACAGAAAACAAAATGAGCTCCTCTCATATACAGTTTGCGGCATTTTTATCGATGAGACGTATGGTTTTTTGGGAGCATCTCCAGGTAGACTCATAGAAAAATGGTCGCGGAATAATCGAGGTGAAGTGCCCAAAATCGATAGAAAAATGACCATTAAACAAGCAGCAAACGAAAAAAAAAACTTTCTTTTTGGATACAGATTTAAAATTAAAACGTAATCACAATTATTATTACCAAATCCAGGGCCAGATGCATATTGCAAAAGCCAACTTTTGTGATTTTGTCGTATGGACAAAACAAGACCTGTCAATTGAAAGAGTTGTCAGAGACGACAATTTTTGGAAAACAAAAATTATTAATAAATTAATATTTTCTTATAAAAATATTTTATTAAAAGAAATTATCGATCCACGGGTATGTAGGAATATGCCTATTAGAGAGTAATATTGAAACATGTGTGTGTATTTTCGCTTTATTTTAGATTATAAAGAACTTTAAACATTTTATCTGAAATAAAGTTATATTTACGCTTTATTACTTACTTTTATTTATTTCATTTTTTTATTGGTCTGAAATAAAATTATATTTACAGGTTATATTAAAATGTAACGAATTTAATTTTACAAACATTTTGTCTGAAATGAAATTTCGTCACGAAATTATGTCTTGCATGTATACCTGGTGTTCGATAAAAAAACGTCCGTCATAGCCGATAAAATATTTATTAACTGAACTATTGAACAAAAAACCAAAGCCAATGGCCGTTCAAATACTAAGAAATACGAATATAACATAAATCACGTAGCGTGGCTCCTTTGTTGCCGCGGAATATGCGTTATTATTTAGGTATTTTTGAAATTTAACATATTGCAAAAAGTACTCCACGTGTATAGTGCTCCCGATTATCTGAAATCAATGCAATTTTTCTTTTTTTGATACGATTTGCAGTGTCCGAGATCTGCTGGAATTACTTTTTATTCTTAAACGCGGTTATGGAGTTTCCCCTTAAAAATTGAAAGATGGCTATTATTCGGCAGCGAATTTAATTTTGAAAAAATGTATAATTACTATTATTTTATAGTATTTAAACCGACATTGATTATATTTTTTAATTCATTCAAATCGGTAAATAAATATCAGCGTTATGCCGCTGGATGCTTTCATTGATTTTTTGTCGGCTCCAAAATCAGCGTATTCAATTTCTTTCTATGTTTGTTTGTTTATATTCTGTATTTACGAGTCCACGTGGACTAAAAATGCATGTCGAGGCGTCAATCTCCAATCGGAGGCAACGGAGTGCGATAAATTACAAGTTGAAAAACTACGACGACGATTCAATTATCTATCCTCTTTCTTCACTCGCAAAAATGTATTGGTATCGTTTCACGTTTGTCTTTATTTAACACAGGCGGGAATGTTAGCCTTAAATATTTTGTTTAATTATTTTCTTACAAATACTTAATTCTAGGAAAAAAAGGTTTCACATGCGTACTGCTCCTAACTGCGCTGAACACGATGGTGATTTTCATTTTCCCCTACAAACTACAGTTTTCGAGAAATAACGGAAAAACTTTTACATTATAAGTCCCATATAAAGCGGTGCCATCTACTGAGCCAGAAACACACCAAAGAGCTGTACCGATTCCCCTTAAACAAATGCACATTAAAACAACTACTTCCCGGGCAAATACCCACGCCGGACATTGAATTACATAATGTACACCTGCTCTTGCACATCAATAAAATATTGCATAATGCAACAAATTTTTATCCGAGAAAAATGTTCTTTAATGCGAAATCAACAAAAGGAACATTACTTAATTTAAGGCCATCTGCAGACTCGTGTTTCGGGATCTATCCCTCGTCAGTACAGCTATGCCTTACATAATTTAAAGATGTTAAAATAATTCAATTAAATTAATTAAAATGCAATCAGCAAAATTAAATCAATTATATTAAATCAAATTAAACCAAATCAATTTAAATTAAACCAAATTAATTCAATTTAAATCAAAACCGAATAAAATTAAACAATTTAACATATTACGTACAACAATATAAAGAATAAACATTAATGACATCATTGCAGACGCTTAACAAGACGCCTAACATTTCTTCTAAACTCTGGTAATGTATTGTGAAAAATATTAATATCAGGATAGACTATCAAAGAATTAGCTGTACGCATAATGCATAAAATTAAGTGAAATAAAACAAATTACAAATTAATTTGTATAGGTTCTTTTTTTTTAATAACATTGAAGTGATGATTGTAATTACACTAATGATTCAGTTCACATACCATAGAAGATGATAGCTATAAATCACAAGGGTTTTATAATTTTGATTAATTTGTATATATTTTATATCCCTTGTGTTTTATAGCTATTATAATGCTTCTATAGTGAATGAAATGAATCATTGCTGTAACGACAATCATCACTTCGATATTATTAAATTAATTATGAGTTAAATATGAATAAATTATTAAAAATCAGATAGGGAAAAGCTGAGAAAAGAGAATTCTCTTGAAAATGGGCTAATAACCCGAAACTAGTCGAGAATTTAAAGTTATTCAATCTAATCTGTGTTTTATTGGTTGATTGTTAATAATTTATTCATATTTATTTCATACAATACGAACTACCAATGTCTAAATATTAAAACCATTAATTATAATTATGAGTTAATTGAAAAAATAAAAAATCGCAATTTATAATAATACAAAAAAGGATTTATTCACTTGGTCACAGTTATTTATTTATTTATTTATTTATTTAACGGATATACCTTTTTACAAATCTACAATATAATTAATAATATTTATGTATAGTGGATTGTAGAATAAAAATAAAGAAATAATAAATTTTATAATAATTAATAATAATAAATAATAATTTAAATAATTTAAATAAAACGAATTTAAAAATAATTAATAAATTATAATTATATTCTGGTTTTAAACACATTCTTCGATTTTTGGAAAACGGCTACAGAATTAAAATGTAATAAAACATTACCAAAATCTGATTATTCTTATTAACGAGTTATTGAGCCTCTTATTTATTAAAACTTCTTTACTAGTCTCTAAAATATGCTTAATTTAAGGTTCAAAATGCCAGAACCTGTACAATATTGTCTTGTTCTTCTGTCAGCGATGAGCCCCATCGCTGTAAAATATGCTTAATAGCCCATTAAGCATATTTTACAGACTAGAAAAAAAGATTTAATAAAAGTTTAAATAATTCTATACAAGAAACGTAAATCATAATATATACGTCTGCACGAATAGGCGCCCTTGCATTATACATTTCTAAAAATAATTTGGATTAAACGGAGAGTTTTCGAGAATGGAGAATTGTGGATTAAAAGATTAAACGTAAAACTGAATTAAAGGTTTCAGATTTAACGTTAATTTAAATCCAAATATTATCTTTTTATAAGTAGGAGAAAGGACTATTTTTATTTAAATAATTATAAAAAGGCAGAAAGACCTCGAGTCGATAGCCATTTGACAATGACAGTTACATAACAAATTGAAATAATTCTGTAAATATTGTAAACACACAATAAAGATGTTAAATATATACAATTATACAAATACACAAAACTCTTTTCTTTTTAGAAATTTATAATATAAGGGCAAATTTATAGTGGACTTTTTCAATCTTGACGCAATTGCCTATTTTAGTATAATATTTTTTATCTCCCGTATACAAATACATCAAATTCATGTTTTTTAGAAAAATAAGGCTAAAAGACCACTGGTCGATAGCCAATTAACAGATATAAATTATACATTTGAGTTTGTTAATGTTTATTACTTATTTTGTATACTTTCTGTATATATCTGTTAATGAAAATTATTATTATTAGAAAAATACTTCAAGATAGTCCGCCTTTTTTTCTTGCGATGCAGTCGCCGATATTGCATTTTTCATAAATGCCTGTTTTCCCCGCATTCCCGACGCGCTGGATACATTAAAAATCGGCATAAGGGGTTTTTATCAAAAGTGATAAGGAGGCGGCGGGCGTGATTTATGGTGGTGTAAATGCCGGCGAGATAGGGAAAAGCTGGCGTAACGATGCCGTTTTTAGAAAATAAAAAAAAATGCGTTTCCATAATACTCGCTCCGTGAAAAATTCTCGACGAGGGTGATTTATAAAAGTAGGCATCGAACAGGTTACTATGGAGGGCGTTAAGGATTCGGGGCGGGCGATTTCTGCGTGAAAATATTTTCATATTCCCGACTTCAACAACATTCGCATCAAAGCTTATGATAGATATTTTTTTCCCCGTATTTTATCCTTTGACTCACAGTTTATATAAATAGAAAAGATTCTGGAAATAATATAATTTATTAATATAATAATAATATATTAATATAATTAATATAATTTATTTAATAATATATTAATACAATTTATTTTACTGAAATCTCCTTTCTACAAAATGATAAACATTTACATTATTATTTTTAATTAATTTACTCACATGTTAATTGTTGAGACTTCTACTTTGTTATACATTGCAATTCAATTTTAATAAATTAAACACTTTTTTACTTTGTTTGTATAACTCGGATTGTTTTATTATCAATAAAATTTACTCACAGTTTATTTTTCATTAAAGAAATGTTATACGTTTGTGACAAATTAGAAAAAAAGATCTTTATTACAAAATTTATACAGAAAATTATAGACATTTTAAGAGTTCTATGTCTGAAATAAATTGTGAGAGGTTCATATATTATACTTACAATAGTTTTTGAACCATTCTTAGTTATTAATTAATTGATTTGTATTTTTTTTTTTTCTGATATTTGTCCTTTTATGGTATATCTATTGGACAATAAAGATTATTATTATTGTTTAAATGTTGTTTATTAACTATACATTAAAAGATAATGGAGGGTTACAATATAAGTATAATTATAAAATGCTAATAAATTAAATAACATTATTATTATTATGACATATTCATTTCTTCTTTTTTTTCTTGGCGAAAAAGCGAAGATCTGACGTGTGTAATGATATATCTTCGCCTCTCATGAAAAAATACTTGACTCTTGTAGGTCAGAAATAAGTCGTATAAAAAGTAATATTTTTAAGCATTCTAAAAGATCTAAACAGTGACGAAAAGAAAAGAAAATTTGAGTTATTTATTTATTGATCCTTTACGTATGCGGTGCATTAAATACGTTTTTGATGCTACATTTACTTGCAATGTTATCGATATGAAATTAAGAGAGTGACATTTACGTAGATAGTTTTTGTTTTTCATTAGCCAGATTTTTTGTTTTATTCATATAAAAATTAAATAAAATACTACACGACATAGTAAGTAGTAAGGAACATAATTTTGTGAAAGCAAAATGTACACATTTTGCTTTCTTATTTTTTTAGAGCGCTTAACATTAATGACAGCACTGAAAACACTTAACTCGGGTAGTGTATTGTGAAAAATATCAATATCAGAATAAACTAACAAAGAATTAGTTGTATGTATAATATATTTTTTTAATCTTTTTTCCTTTCTACCGTTAGGTGTAAGGAGTTTTTGTTTAGTGTCTGTTTCTATATTTTTCTCTCCATGTCTTTATAATTTTGATTAATTTGTATATATTTTATATCCCTTGTGTTTTATAGAGTAAATATTTCTATAATTTTATTTATTTATTTATTTATTTATTTATTTATTTATTTATTTATTTATTTATTTATTTATTTATTTATTTATTTATTTATTTATTTATTTATTTATTTATTTATTTATTTATTTATTTATTTATTTATTTATTTAACGGATGTCCATTTAAGTAGATATATACATGTCTTAAATCTAAAATAAAATATGAATACAAATACAATTCAAATATAAATACAATAAAAAATGTAAAATACAAACAACAGATTAAAATATGTTACTACACGCCTTGTCGGAAGATGGACTTCAGAGCATACCGGCTAATAACACCGAAATCGGCGTTGATGGTATTACATTTACTGGCGATTCTGGCCATGCTGAAATTTTTACAGTAATCGGTCCTACAATAAGGTATGTGAAACAGATCGAAGGAACGCAGACTTCTGGTAGGCACATTTTCTCTCCATGTCTTTCTGTCTTTGGTTAATTGTTTAATGTCCTTCCAGTCTATATCCTTTTTTTTCTACTTCTTCTTTAAATATGTCATTCCATGTTTTTCTCTGTCCTCCCCGGTAATTTCTTTCTTGTTCCATATATTCTTCTTGCTGTTTTATCTTCTTTCATGCGGTATAATAATACATAATATAAATGGAGTAGAACTTGGTCACAGTTTTTTTTAATTAAATTAAATGAAAATGATTTGAAAATAATTAATAAATTATTCTCACATTTAACTCTGTGACTTTTAACTTACGTTACGTAAGTACCAAATTACAAATTTATCATTTTCAAAACTTCCTTTCTCCACATACCGATACTTACACACCGCCCTCTTAATTATTAAGATATTTGCAAGAAAGTGCATGTTTTTCTGTTATAACTACTTAAACCATTTCTTTAAAATTTTATTTTCTCCACCATTAAGTCCTGACATTTACTCTAACTCCTTCGACATTTCCCGCACATTTCACGCCAGTCCTCTTTTCAGGAAATCACGAAATGTGCCTCTTTCAATTCGCACCTATTAGCTAAAACAACAAAAAACACGTGTTTCTCTTGTAATCCGTGTCGCTTTAAATAGTTCCTCTATTATTTTTTTAACTCCATTTTCATTTTCGTAACCGTGTCGCCGCCGTTGAACAATTAATTGTGCCGTGAAAAGTCATTAGGTGTAAAAAAACGCCAGAGGACGGACATCGTGATTCAGGGAACGGAAAGGAGACGGCGCGACACGCGGTCTGAATACGAAATGTTGAATGGAGTGCCGCATAAAGCGTGAACGTTTTTCAGAAAAGAGAGAGAAAAAAAGAGAGTGTGTGAGAGAGAAAAGGAGAGGGAAAAGTGCTTCCCGTTATCGATAACTGTGTGTTCGTTTATTAATCGGCGAGGATACGTTTGAATCATACGGATTAAGTTGTTGAGTAAATAAATAAATAGTAATGAAACAATAACAATACAGAAGATTAACTTTGAAGAAGTTTAATAGTTTATAAGGCGAAACTGTAATGACGAGAAATAGATCTCGAAACACCTCTTTACCTTTATTCTTAAAAAAAAAGAGGATTTATTCACTTGGTCACATTTATTTAAATAAATGAAATGAAAAGATTTTGAAAATAATTAATAAATTATTTAAATAAATGGGTTTTGAGTTCACGTGAAGTGTTAGTATCAATAATAACACAAGAGTTTTTTCCTTGCTTCACTTTTTTTAACACGTTAGATGTACATTTCGACACACAAAGGAAAGTAAGGAAAAAACTCTTGTGTTATTATTGAATAAGTTATTTCTTTTAATTTAATTTAATTTATTAACGGAATCTCCTTTTTTACAAAAATATTACAAACAGTATTACAAATTAAAGATACAAGTATATATAAAATTAAATTATTTAGTAGAAAAGTTGTTGCATTATATAATATAACAGTAACATATTGTATAATGCAACAAGAAATAATGCAACAGCAAATGTCCATTATTGGACATTTATTAAAGTACTTATGTAACATAAGTCAAAATGTCGCAGTAGCTAAAGAGGAAATAATTTATTAATTATTTTCAAAAAATCTTTTGATTTATATAAATAGAAAAGTGTAAATGTGGAAATAATTTGTTAATTATTTTCAAATCATTTTTTATTTAATTTATATTCTTTTATTGTATAATATTTTTTTTATTCTACACTTTTTAATAATCACTTCACGTAAACTCGAAAATATACAGCCGGTTGTTTAATGATTTAAATAAAATTAATAATTAATCCACACTACTGAAAATGGAAACATAGTTTCCGGAATATATATTTAGTAAAATAAAACAAGTAGGAGAAAAACAATAATTTTATTTAAATAACAGGATTTTATTTATTTTATATGGATGTATTTCGAAGAAAGTATTTCTCCATTGTGGCAGGGTCCATAAATTTTCCAATTTCAATCACCACTGCTTTCCTAACAGGCCGTCATTTTCCTCATTACGCTCAGCTTGTCTGCGCTTTCCAATTGGCAATTAAAAACATATGATGAGCCCGCAAAATTAGTAATTAAAGAAAAAATAAGAATCGCGGACATGTGATAATTAAATAAGCATTAATCACATTTATAGGTGTTTAGTCGGTAGTAATTGCGAGACTAACTGGATAATAATCTTTAAAAAAATATTTAATTTGTAATTAAATCAAATAATAATAATACACTTACAGAACGGGATAGACAAACCTTTATTTTAATGTATATACTCAATGTACCCCTACACCACCATTATGGTAGATAGGGATTTTAGATTATATATATATATATACTCAATGTTTGTAAAAATATAATTGTCTGAATAAAAATATTTGTATAATACACTTATTAAGGAATCTCCTTGTTACAAAACGTATGCTATATATATATATTAATATTATAAATATTCTAATTGATATATAATTAAAATAGAACAGTGAACAATACTATATATATTATTAAATACCCTTTCGGGTGTCGGGTGAACAATACTAATAAAAAAGACCTTTATTGGCATATCATAATCAATACAAAAAAACTCAATAACCCCCGCTTCTCTCCTCTCTTCTCTTTACTAATATTTAAATTAATCGAAGTGGAAGCTGGCTTGGACAACAAAGTTACAATTAAATAGTATGACGATACCTTTAGATACAGATATTAACCTAAAGCATTACATAAACGCATCATTCGTGATGACGAATTACGCAAACCGTTATTAGTATAATGAAATGTATCTTTAAAAAATACAAGCATAGGATCTTAACTCCATAGAAGGAACGTGCAAATTCAACCGGCTTAAAAGATCAGCACAATCGATGAAGCCATTCAGCAGTTAATATATGAAACATAAGTCAAGGGTCTTTCTTCGGTGAATAAAAAGAATTTTAAAATAATAAATTAATTATTTTAAAATTCTCAATTGAATAAATAATTAAATTATGTATTTATATATATATATATCTTTATTCAGACTATATAGATAATTTAAACAATATAACAATATAAATAATTTCAATACATATAGGTGTTAGTCAGTCTGGGCTATCGACCAGAGGTCTTTTTGCCCTGTCGTGAATTTAATCAAATTATTTTCTTAAAAGAAGAAAATAATTAATTTATTTGTAGTTGCCTTCCAATTAAATACTTGCGAAGTAAATATACAAAAAAAACAAATATCTATTGAAACAAATACTTCCCGGGTAAATATATATTTGTATTTTTTGTATACTTTCTTCGTAATTATTTAATTCGAGAGCAACTAGAAAGAAATTAATTCATTAAATTAAATAAAAAAAGATTTGAAAATAATTAATAAATTATTTCAACATTTAGCTCTGTGACTTTTGCCATATTTTATTATTTTCTTATAATTCAATTAAAACTACAATGTGAAACATTTAAATCATCTTCATAATTATTTTCCCTTTTTTGACAGGATTCAATATGACCGTAAGTCATAAATTCAGCATTTTTTTTTTAATTGTAAGCTTTGAAAAGGCTTACAATTAGAACTAATTTTATCGTTTCTAAATAAGATGTAGAAACTCCAGTTCTTCAAATGCATCATATATTCCGAATCATTTTTCCTAATGTACTGTTACGAAATCGGGTTTAATCAGACTCTGAAATAAGTAAAACAATATTTATTTAGAGTAAACTTAACACATTTATAAATAGAAAAGAGTAACATATTTAACACATTTATTTACACTACACCGTCACTATTTATTTATTACGCGATGTTGAGCACTTGGACGTTCGTGATAGACTGACTGGAACTGACTGATCGCAGCGCCGCTAGCGCGCGCGCTTATATAGCGTGCTTGTTTCTCGAACTTTCCGGAACTTTCGATGACGCCGTGTTTACCGTCGCGCGCTCTGTGGAACATTCTAGAGTGATGTTTCCAGTTTCTTCTTTCACTTTCGTTACAATACAGTTGTTTGACTTTGCGAAAATACACAATTGAAACATCCTTAACTTAACAATGTAACAAATAATACTACTATATTATCTTTATTGAAAAAAGGAATACAATAAATAAACGTAATATATTCTTTAACAAAAAATATAAATGTTTTCTTTTCGCAAGGGCTATCGACCATAAGTCTTTTTCTGCCCTGGGTTTAATATGGAACTGTGTTTGTTTCGGTATCAAAACAAATAATATTTTTATTGAATATCGTAAATTTCATGTTGAGAAGAGATAGAAAAAAAGGAATAAAATGGGAAGAAGCCAGAAAACTCACACAAAACAGAAAAATATGGCGAAAAACATACACAGGACAAACAATCACCTCACTGAGAAGTAGAGAGGAACATATAACGATGTTATAAAGACTAAATAAATAAATTTCGTGTTTAAAAAATATGGCTCGAAACTAGTTGAAATTATTTAGTTATTTATGGTAAATGTATTTAAACATTTACCATTTATTTGTTGTCATTTAATACATTTTAAACACGAGAAAAAATATATTGAATGAAAAATAAAGGTTTCGAGCGAATGTAAGCTTGTAATACCTGTTAATTCCGATGCAATATTTAAATTTTCATAAAAACCCACCGCGTGGAAATGTTGTTAATGGTTCGATGCACGTTTATGAAAACCGCCAGCAATTCCCCTTTTGATTGTGTGATGTCACACATTCAACGTATGAATTATTTAAAATAAAATGTCATACAACTCACGCTAATTTCGTAAATATTAAATGAAGGGACTAAAAAAATATTTTATTACATGTATAAACTAATAAAAGTACTTTTAGTAAAATAAACAAAAATATATTTCATTCACTATAACACTTCATGAATTCATTACATCTCTTCACAACATTAATGACGGTTAAATTACGGACATACGCGACAATAACTTCTGACTAAGACAGTTAGATATCATCATACTTCTTTCATGAGTAGGACATAAATATGAAAAACCACTGGTAGAATGACCGACGGTCGATAACCGTTTTCTGAAGAGTTAAGAAGACGTGAATATAAAATTACGAAGTATTGTGATCTTATTCTACACATTGTGTAAAGATGTATATATTTATTATTTAAATTAAACAATTGGTTTGTTTCACTTTTTTGAATAATATATATATATATAAATAAAATAATTAACACTGTTGTAATCTTTCTTCACACTTTATTTTCTAATGTTTAGATTTATATTTCGAATGCTATATTGCTTAAATTTTGTTTAATTATTTTGATTATACTCTTCACGTAACTCAATATTATAAATAAATATATATACAATATAAATTTCCAGTAATTTCGACTTTTAATATTCGCAAAGAGTTTGCGTAAAACAGAAACTAGTTGTAAAATTACTTAATAACAATAGAAAAGAAATCCACCATTCATCTAGAGTATGTGATGGCTATTTTGGTTTTTCGAACCTCGAATATAATATATATATATCACTGTTAAGTGATAACTTAATTAATAATATTGTGTAAAGATATTCAGGGATATACCGTACGGAAAATGTTAAGTCAATGCATTACGTGCATAAATTAATGCCAAAATTTTCCAGAAACTAAACTCATTCAGATTTTGATCTTGCGAAAACTGTTTCTGGTTGTTTATGACTCTTGACTTATGTTTAATGAGATAAAATGCGCAATGTATATACTTTTCAGGTAATTCTAACAAAATTTATTGATAATTCCTTAACAGTTAAAAAATTATTCTCCTTCTTCATACAGCATTATTTAAATAATGAAAATAAATGACCCGACGCCCTAAGGGGCAACAAGGGATAGCATCGGTCTTTCTGCCTATCTTTGTCCTGTTGGACGGATGTGTAAATTTAGGATGAACGTCAGGATTACGAGGGATGCAATTATTTATTGATAATTCCTTAACAATTAAAAAAATATTCTACTTCTTCATACAACATTATTTAAATAATGAAAATAAATGATCCGACGCCCTAAGGGACAACAAGGGATAGCAGAAGAAGAAGAAAATAAATGAAAATAATGACGCCAAAAATTAAGTCATTTATACAAATCAAATAATAAAGGGGTTTTAATTATTTAACCTGTTATATATAAAATATAGTTTACGAAGTTTGACGTTTTTAAAATATATAAAAATTGCACGAATTCAATTTATTTACGACAGCAGTTTTAGCGCGCGCAAAAAGCCTTACATAATTCATTTCCCGAAGCGCGTCTCCCGATGTGTAATTTATTTAACTGCGGGCCCCGTTTAGAAGAATAATTACGTCAAAAAGCTAACCCCGTTTCAGCTATCATTACCCTTGATCACGCCATTTCCTACTTACTAAATGCATTCAGGTGTACCTTTCATTAATCTCGGGAAGAGTGGCATTCATTATAGTTATGGAGCTCATATTAATATATTCGCGTTTCTTTTTCTATTTATATCTTTATTAACAATTAATTCATATAAATATATATTTAGAATATCATATATATTTATTATATATATATATATATTCATTTCTGAACGGATACATACAACTTTTACATTTAATTTTTATTTTAATTAATAAAATATTTATGATTTTCAACCAACCAAGGGAAAGTATTGTGATCGTGAAAATTTTCGAATCGCCAATTTCAATAAATATGCACGTTTTGAGGTCCCCTGAGTCCATTCCATCGAGTTTTGAAAAATGTCTGTGTGTGTGTCTGTGTTTCCCCGATAGCGCCTAAACGGCTAAATGGATTAAGCCCAAACTTTATATCTAAGCTTTTTATAACAGTGAAATGATCTGAAAAGCTTTTGGTCAAAATCAAAATTTATTAAGTGCAACTTTACTGTTAGCAATTTTTCATTTTTTAATTCGGATAGAAAAATGTTTCAAATAAAAGTTTTAGATCTTGGAAAATAAATAATTTCTGTTATAAAATTTTTATTGTAGGACCTCCGGTTTTCATTTTATAAGCGGAAGAATTTCATTTACATGATAAATTCCCTTAGAGATTTTAATTATTGAAATAATTATTTTAATGACAAATAAAACGTCAAATTCAGCACATTCGCAAAGTTTGAAAAAATGAAGAAGAGTGTGGAGAAATTATTTTAACACATTGTAAGGTAAGAAATAACACACTTAATTACAATATTCTTCTAAATACTCGGTTTTAATTTTAAAAGACAACAATCAATTTTTTCTATTAATCATTTTGCTTTTCTATTAAATTTTCAATCAGACTCTTATTTGACCGTATTCACCGGGGAAAGTACCATGATGGACACATCACCATTTTTTTATTTAATTTCACTACTATTGTTTCTCTAGCAACAATTGTTTCGGTTTTTTTCGGTTGTTTCGCTAGCAACAATTGTAGTGAAATTAAATAAAAATGTATTGAAAATCATAAATGTTTTATTAATTAAAGTAACCATGCATTTTCAAAAATTAAGTGCCTCATTAATCAACGATATTTAATTTTTACAACCATGGTTGATAAGTACATCAGAAACTGGCTATAGACCATCGGTCCTTCTGCCTATCTTTGTCATGTTCTTGTCGTTTTATTTAATAGTCATGATAAATTGTTGGTGAAGGTTGTGTAAATTTAGGATGAACGTCAGGATTACGAGGGAAACAAAGGTGGTCAGCAATTATTTTTTATATATATATTATTATATATAATAATATAAAAATATATTCAATATTATATAATATTGAAAATATTTTTAGAATATTTGCTAAATATGGATTTGAGTTTAGGTGAAGGTTTTTAATCGATGAATAACATAAGTTGTGAAAGGAAAAAGAAATGTTTTCATTTATCTTTATTTATTGATTTATTTATTTTTATCTTATATATATTTTTTTAAATTTATCAGTTGAATTTATATTACTGACGTATCCAATTTAAGACGTACTAATAGTCGCAAATCAGTTCAAGAAGTCTTCTGTACAATACGATTATCGTGAAAAAAGAAAAAATAATATTCTCAAATTAATCCTTGAAACAATCTTCTATAGATGAAATCCGGATTCTCGGATAATGAATGGATTGCTGAATTAAAGAATTATTTTATGATTTTTTAGGTAATTCAAGAATTAATACTTAATTCAGGATCAATCCCTGATTATTATTAATAGTTGAAAATACAAGCAAAATCCTCCTCGACCGCCGTTCCTCTCGCACAAATTTTTGAACTTGCTGAAGGGGTCTGTTTGAGCGTGGATGGGATGCTCAGTGTGGTGGTTCCAAAAAGTCGTTGTCGTTTAACAAGTACACTTTATTTTCAATTATATACGTAAATCTTGGTACTTTGGTATCGAGTGAAACTCTACTTTAGATCTGATTCTCTTATCGGTCAGAGGGTACGACTTACTTCCGGTCCCTACAAGTGCGAGGGCGAAAGGGCGCGGCCCATCCTAAAAAGAATTAAGAGAATAATTCCTGTGAAAACCATTACCATTACCATTAGTGGGTTGACAGACCTCGTACCACTCAAGCTGGAGGATTTAGACAACTTCATTAGAAACATCAACTGATTCTAGAGGTTTTTACAGGAGGAAGCAATACTTTCACCTACGTGGTAACACAATAGGCCTAAGTGAGCCTACGGCTGCCACTGCTACCTAACCTAACCTAACCTAACCTAACATAACATAACCTAACCTAACCTAACCTAACCTGAAGAATGGTAGTTTTTGGTGCTATTTTCAATTAAGTAAAATCTTCCTCCATAAAAACTAGAAAAAAACTCGTGAAATTAGAAGATTAAAGGTCTTCTGACTTTACCCCATTTAATACTTGACATCCATTTATCGTCAATTTAGAATTTCTTTTGATTTCTCAGAAGGTCCTTAGGACTCGTGACACAGCTCCCCGTAGAAGACCTTTTAAAAAGGTCTTTTGCGGTGACGGTTCCTGAAGATGCAGATAAAATACATATTGAATTAAAGCGTTGCATTAGGAATAAGTAAATGTTATCGAACGAACAATCAATTGTTTTGAGAAAATAAATTACTAAATGGCAGCCTACTGAACAAAAAAAAGAGCTTTTTCGGTTCTAAAAATCTGTCTTTGATCGGCTGCGAAAAATAAATAATAGGGGAAATCCGAACGACTATAAAAAATAATTTAGAATACGTGATAAAAAAACGCTGTGATATTGAAGGAATACCCGTTGAATTATCGCCGTCACACCGATTTTGAAAATGCGATTTCGAGATAATCGCGTTTAAAGATTTCGGATGTGTTCACTAGGGGACTAATTTTGAATAAACTCTCATAACTTCGGCAATTTGTATTCAAACAATATGAAACTTTTTAATAAATCATCTTAAATGTACATTCTTTTGAATTCTGCGATAAAAAAAGAAACAATATTTTGGCCCAGATAGACATCACCCTTTGAATAACTAGAACCAAGTGAACAAACTTTTTCAATTATTCTTACATAATTTTGCAACTATTTTCAATTTTTCTCACACTCTTTACGAATAATAAAATTAAAAAATAAATAAAATTACATGTATAAAATAAAAAAAAAATAATGTAAAACAAGCATTTTCAATTATCAATAAATACATGCAATTTTTTTTAGTTTAATATAACGTATGTTACAACTTGCGGTCCGGAAACCTAGCAATTTCACACACACGAACACACGGTAACGACAGCTTGGGCTTTGACGGCCACAAATAACCCAATATCATTCTTACACATGCAGTTAATTGATTAGAGGCCAATTGTTCCATTCTAGTTCCGCGTGTAACAGTAGCAAAATCAAACCAATTTAAATCATGCAAATCGAAATTGACCGAGGAATTGTACCGGCTTGTGATTTATGCTTTTGTGAGTTATGCTTTTATTGATGTTGTGATTAAATTATTTTATACATGAAATTAAAAAAAAATCAAATTTGCTTTAATAATTAAGTTATTATATTTATTTTTCTTTAAAATATCTGAGATTTTTGAGTTTAAGTGAAATGTTTTATTATTAACACAAAATTAAAATTCAGTTTAATTCCTATTATAACAGTAATTCACATAGAAGTAATAAAACTAAGTATACAGTAAGACAATAGTGCTACAGTAAGAAAATACGATACCAAAAGCGAAGGTTTATATTTTTAAATTTCAATTTACTTTATTAACGGAATCTCCATTTCCAAATTACAATTATAATTACATATTAAAAAATTTATAAGAAAAGTGTGACGTTCTAAAAAAATTACAAAACATATGTATAAAAAATGGCAAATTACCAATCACAAATTACGACAAAATAAAAATAATACGCATCAAAATATTTATTTATCAATCCCAAACAGTTCATTGTGAAAACAAAATGCAACCGGCTTATTCCTATCATCAAGTGATAATAAATAAATATAGATAAAAAAATTATGTAATATGAATGAGATAGGAAATATCCATGCGGCGTAAATGGGCTGTGAAAACTGCAAATGAAGAAGTGCACGAATATCTTTGTATTGAGGAGCAAACCTAATGAAGCAATGCAAAAATTATTATAGAAGATACTGCATGCAAAGTATCCTTTCGACACTGAAGACACCGCCTTCTATAATAAATTATTGAAGCTATAAAAGTGTTTTACTTATTAAAAACTATTATTGTGCATCAAATTTTTAATAACTGAGGCTTTAACTTTGTTATACATTGTTTATCAAATGAATAAAACACTTTAAACTGTGTTTGTATAACATAAAAATTGTATTTATTGTGGCTATAATTTCAATAATTTACACTTGTCATTATCAAACTAAACATTTTTAGTTTTGTTTTTAGTTTGAATCTTACCCTAATATTTATCACTATAGATAAATATTCCCGTCTATTCTTGACAGTTTTAACACTATTGCGCACTTTGTTTGCCTAGATTTGATTAAAAATTATTATTTGATAATAATAAGTGTAAATTATTGAAACTATAGCCACAATAAATTCAATTTTTATTAAATAAAATGAAACACAGACGAAGAAAAGGAAAAATGGATTGATCGAATTCTATTGATCATTGCCAGAAATTTTCTTTGTTTAATTTGATTACAATTTTTATATTATACAAACAAAGTGGAAGAACATATGGAAATATTTAAACTGAATTACACAACCCTACACCGAAAGGTAGATTGGATTGGATTAAGTAAGAAACTAAGTAAGTACAAACAAAGTTTAAAGTGTTTCATTCATTGTGCATCAATACAATCCACTTAAATAATGTGAAATCTGAAACAATATGATTTTATTTTTCATTTTAACATAAACTAAAGTCATTCTGGTATGAAACAAGTTACGTCAACATAAAAAAAAAAACTCGAGCGACTAATGTGAACGCATATAAAATATTCAGATAATAATGTTCGAACGTTATTTTAAAACTTGTTCGCAACAAATAACAGTTTTGTTCCGCATGCATGTTTACGCCGTACACAACATATGCGAAAAGTTCGGGCCTGCATACGTTACAATAAACTTCTCGGGGCGTGTTTTCTTGAAGCGCGGATTTCGCACAACTCTTGCAACTTTAATAAAATTTCATACAGCGCTGGCGAGCATATGGCACCGGGATTAAGCCGTTCATGACGCGGATTATGCAGGATTTAATTATTTTACGGCTTACAATGTCCGTCGTTTGCATATTGCTGATGAGAAAAAAAAAAATGTGAATGCGGGGATTAATTTTGACGAAAAGGAAATGGTGATAAATAGTTTAGATTTATTTTTATTATTCTAGAAGGGGAAAATCCATTTACGCAAGTTTCGGACTGATCCTAGGTTTTAGCTAGGAGAATAATAATTATTTTTACTCCTATCCCGAAAGATATTCTCATTTTGTTTGTTGATTGTTTCCACTTTTGTCTCTTTTTACCTGAACCACTTCGGACTTCCCTTAGGAGAATAATAATTTTTTAGTTACATTTATTATATGTTTTGTTTTTTGGCATTACAATGTCTGTTGTTTGCATATTGCTGATGAGAATAAAATTGTGATTGCTTTAACTTGATCAGTATGAAATATTTAATAATTACAGATATGTATCATTTTCATAACCCTACACCTAAAAGAGTAGAAAGGGTATATGAAAACACTCTGTACACTTTTCTTCACTTATTTATTTATTAACAGATGTACATTTCGATCACCATGTGATCATTATCAATGTTTTACAAACATTGTTTGTAAAACATTGATAATGAAAAGAAAAGTGAAGAAAAGTGTACAAAGTGTTTTCATATATCTTTCAAATCTTCACAAAACTCACATTTAATTAA
This sequence comes from Philonthus spinipes, assembly GCA_963082785.1. Classification (NCBI taxonomy): domain Eukaryota; kingdom Metazoa; phylum Arthropoda; class Insecta; order Coleoptera; family Staphylinidae; genus Philonthus; species Philonthus spinipes. The sequence goes on from OY720300.1 coordinate 2,914,246, forward strand.
GTGAGTAGAAAGGGTCACTGAATATAATTTTCATACTGTAGTTGATGATTAAATTTGTCAAAATTCCATTACAATTAGAAATCAAAAATATGAAAAGTGTAGTTTCAAAAATAAAAATACATTTTATACACTTTAAGTATTCAATTTCTTTTTTTAATAAATATTTAATATCCCAAATTCTAATACAAACCGTACCAATTTAATTCAAACACACAAATTCCTTGTTTTTTTTTACATCGAGCCGTATATTCTGTAATTAAATGCAAATGGCTATTTACAATGTAATTAAATCTGTCGATCTGCGACATAGGTGTGGTGGAGATTCATTGCACAGCTGGGATCAATTTGCAAACGTTTCATATATGTATGTACAAAAGCGCGTGAGAGGGCAAAATGTATGCTGCGGATTTTATTGTGTGTATGTTAATTTGTCATTGTCCATACAATGATGTGTTTATTGTCTTTTGTGAGAGGTCTGTGATTTGAGTCGGCGATTTTTTTTTCGTTCTTCGCCGTTTCATTAAAATGTAAATTGCGTGCATCGAAAATGACAATGTCAAAAATTCAAATCCATTTTCGATTTTTTAAATACATATTAGCAACACATTCTTAAAATTATGGTTTATGATCACTATAGTTCACTGTAATTGCCTATTTTTCGCTGTAATTGCTGTTTTCGCAGTATAACCTGATAAGTTACAATTAAATCTAGGCAAATATAATGAGTTATACTGATGTTAAGGTTGCGGTTTAGTGGAAAGAGATAGCTATATAGTAAAATGGAAATAATCGTTTTAAAATAGAACTATTCTTTTAGATTTCATAATATGAATGTGTATTTACATTTTTTATCTACCAAGTATAAAGTATCAATCTAAATAAAAAATAAATGTTCGTGTATTACGTCAATTTACTAGTTCAAATTAGAAAAGAACATTGCAAGATATAATGAAATTATTAAGTAATGTCTGCTAAGCTGTTTGAATGCAGAATTTAGTGAAATCCATTGCACAAGTTTTTATTAGCAAAATTTTAATTTAAAATTTGCTATAAATTTGATCAATTTTCATTGTTTTTCATAATTATTTTTCACTGAAACTAAACATTAAAATAATTTTTAATTTATCTGATGAAATTCCTGCTTATTTTAAGATTATTTCAATGTATAATACAATATTGTTCATTGATCACAACAACAATCTAACTCAAATTAGTGATTGCCCATATTTGTATAGCTATCTCTTTCTTCTAAACCGCACCCTTAATGTCAAAAATAAGCTTTAGTCTTAACATCACTATCACTTAACTTTAGTTTAAGATCACTATAGCTCACTGTCGTTGCTTAAACTTAACTTTAGGACCACTACAGTTGACTATATTGATCTTAAACAGTAAGCTACAGTGTTCTAAAACTTATGAGTACAGAAAATTTTAGAACACTATATATTCAATTATTTTTCAAAACAGATTTTATATCGCAGCAATTTACTTTAATGCCCACCATAAAAGAAACGCCATTATATCTTGTTTCATATCACTTTCATGCTCTTTTTATTTTTTCATCTTTATGTTAACCCGGATGATTTTTAGGGGACGTGCATAACTAAGTCCTCGGCAAACGGGGCGTACGAAAGCATAAAAGCGTTGACATTTCAAAGGCGATAAATCTACCGGAAAAAGGGTGCACACGCCACGGATGCAAATATTGCACGGGCATAATTCCACTTATAATTTATCGCTCGTGGTGGCCGTTTTATTTCATTCGTTTTTTTCTTCTTTTTTTTTAACTGCTGACTCTAGCCGGCCGCACTGGAGGACGGATGGATGTACAGATGTTCAATCAATTAAATCGAATGTCTCGCGACGTGAACAGCACACATCGATCCACTTGATTGCTATAAATTTCCGCTTTACGGGCAGTTTCAATGAAATGTATGAAAGTAGGAAATGGGAATAATATCCCCCGTGAATCTACTCTTTAACACTTATTTTAAAAAGAAAGATATTTTTAAAATAATAAGAACAATTACTCAAAAATAAATGATCTTTATTAAAAAAAAAATAACTTGATGAAACTAATGCAATAATGTTTTCGTCCAATTATCAATTATTAATCATAATAAATGAAAGAAGACGCAAGCGCCATCTATCAATTATTAATCATAATAAATGAAAGAAGACGCAAGCGCCGTCTATCAATTATTAATCATAATAAATGAAAGAAGACGCAAGCGCCATCTATCAATTATTAATCATAATAAATGAAAGAAGACGCAAGCGCCATCTATCAATTATTAATCATAATAAATGAAAGAAGACGCAAGCGCCATCTTTCGCTTAGTTTCATGTGGCAACGTCGATATAAATTATTAGTTAATTAATCCATATTAAAACATATAAAACAATCGTATATGTTGATTTTTTTATCGTTGCTGATTGCAGTGAAGGAATCGATGGTTGGATAGGATGAGCATAGGATGCGGATTAGCCTAACCGAGGATTCCTTCACTACCATCGATTCCGATCAAAATCAACATATATGATTTGAAAACCTACGAATTCGTTCACGAAAAATAATTTGAAGGCACCCTAACCGTGTTGACTTACTGTCCTAACTGAATCGGCTTAGCAGTAACCTCCATAAAAGGACAAATCATCTACTAAGACAAGGGATATTTACAATTCTGTAAAGCTATAAAAGCATATGCTAAATGCCCTAAAGGAACCGACTTAGCCGTAGCCACCGAAAAAAGGACAAATAATCTACTTAGATAGACAACGACAAAAACGAGACATAGACAGGCTGAAAGACCTCCGGTCGATAGCCGATTCATCATCTACAGAATATAATTCTAATTTTTGTATATTATTGTACATACATATACACATTTGAATAAAGATGGTTAGTTAGTTAATCTACTTACTTACACTTCTGTAAAACCTGCTTAAGATATAAAGCCATATTTAATTTTTTTCTAAATAATTTTCTTATTTGTCGTAGAATCCCCGAGGAAATACGTGGAGAACGAAGTGACGATCCATTACAGGACGCCGGTCCGAAGGGAGGTGAAGGAAGTGCTGAGCGAGGATGAGCTGTCGAAAAGGCAGGCGGACGCCATGAGGAAGATCTACGAGGAGGAGAGGAGGAGGAAATATCTGCAGGTTAGCCATTCAGATAATGTAAGTAGATTAGACGGGGGTTTGTTTATCCGGCCTGAAATTGAGTATGGAGAGAGAAAGAGAGCTTCTCACAGAAATAAATTAATTAATTAAAAAGAAAGGCAGCGGCGGTTTGGATTTTTTCTTAAAGGTTTGTCAGTGGGGTTTCATGCTCGACTCGATTTTGATACGGATTTGATGCAGCGATTAACTGTCACTTAGTATTTGTTAAGATCAATAACACAGATTAAAAATTTCATAAATTAAAACAAAAAGAATTTGAAAATAATTAATAAATTATTCCCTCTTTCGATAGTGTGACTTACCTTACGTAAGTACTTTAAATGTCTGGCGGGGTATTTGCCCGAAAAGTAGTTGTTTAAATGTACATTTGTACTTTACGTAACGTAAATCAAAATTTCACAGTATCGTGTTTCACATCGCCAGAAGGAAACTCAGAATTCGTTATTAAAATGATAAATGAATAAAAAATTATCATTAAATTGATATTCATTATAAATTATATTTATATCTGTGAAATTGAAGAAATTTCAGTGTAAGACACTGTGATATAATTTAAATTAATTAAATATAAGTGGAAAAGAAATAATTTATTGATTATTTTCAATTGTTTTTATTTAAATAACTGTGACCAAATGAATATTTTTTTTTTTCTATTACTATACATTTCATAATTTATTCCATTAGTTTTGCAGATGAAATAAATTTTAGGTTATTCAGCTGACCAGTATATTTTCCTCGACTAAATAGCTTACTTCAATTTAAAGGAGTATTCAATCGTAAATCGTCACTTTTGATTTAACCTTATTGTAGTTTGCAAAGAAAAACTTTAATAGTTTTTACGCAGGCTACAAAATTCTGGAATTATAATTGTTGCTGCAAATATAAAAATATTTATAATTATAATTCCAGAATTTTGCTGCAAATATAAAATATTATTATTAATTGCAAATATAAAAATATTTGCAGCAAAATTCTGGAATTATAATTATAAATATTTTTATATTTGCAGCAACAATTATAATTCAAGAATTTTGCTGTAAATATAAAATATTATTATTATTTGCAAATATAAAAATATTTGCAGCAAAATTCTGGAATTATAATTATAAATATTTTTATATTTGAAGCAACAATTATAATTTCAGAATTTTGCTGCAAATATAAAATATTATTATTAATTGCAAATATAAAAATATTTGCAGCAAAATTCTGGAATAATAATTATAAATATTTTTATATTTGCAGCAACAGTTATAATTCCAGAATTTTGCTGCAAATATAAAATATTATTATTATTTACAAATATAAAAATATTTGCAGGGAAATTCTGGAATTATGATTATAAATATTTTTATATTTGCAGCAACAATTAAAATCCAGAATTTTGCTGCAAATATAAAATATTATTATTATTTGCAAATATAAAAATATTTGCAGCAAAATTCTGGAATTATAATTATAAATATTTTTATATTTGCAGCAACAATTATAATTCCAGAATTTTGTAGCCTGCCTAAAAACTGTTAAAGTTTTTCTTTGCAAACTACAATAAGCTTTTTCAACAGTTAACATTCATTTAAAAAAGTGTATTATAGACTATTTGTATTAAAAAAATATTCTGTTAATATTAAATTAATCTCAAATTTGAGTAATTTTTCTATAATTACTCAAAAAAAAAAAAACTTGTACCCATCTTTTACTTACACTGAATATTTACATTTGCGCATATTAAATTGTACCGCAAACGAGTCGAGTTATGAAAACTTATTTGTAATGAGAGAGTAGTGTGGCTTATTAATATTCTGCTTTTATTGCATGTTTGTCTCTAATACAGATACAGTTGTTAATAAAAGTGAAATCAATACCGAATTAAATAATTGATATTCGGCGAACGACCTCACTTTAGCGATTCAAGTCAGTTTTATTTTATATTTCGATCAACTTGTAAAATATTTAAATGTAAGATGAATTAATATCTTACTCAACCCGTGGTGAAACGTATTTAATTAAATTAATGCAATAAAACAAGTTTTTTAAGTAAAAAAATATCAACCATTTTTTTACTTAAAAAAATATCAATCATTTTTTTACTTAAAAAACGTGTTTTATTGCATTAGTCGTTTTTTAAGTAAAAAAATGATTGATATTTTTTTACTTAAAAAACTTGTTTCATTGCATTAGTCGATATATTTATACTTCAATTGTGAAGAAATTTAGTTATGTCTTATTTCGATATTTGAGGTTATCAATATTCCGTTTATTTCAAATGTAATCTCAATCATTATTTTCTATGCGCTGTTCTTTCCCCCCTTTTTGAAAATAGTCAATTGGCAGGTTTATTAAATTACCGCAGATCCAATCTACGCCCAGTACAAATTACCCCTAGAGTTGGAAACCTGAGCCCGGCGCATTCGCCATATTTTACTCCGCGCTCGTTTCGGGTTTCTCTTTGTCTTTCCGCCAGTAGCGGAGTGCATTCCGATTTAAATCTAACGCCTTTCAACTATTCACGTTATTTGATCTGCTTGAAACAACTGTGACTACTGAAATGGTGAAATGTGTTGTTTTATATTTAACTATTTCAGTTTCGTAATGTTGAGTTTAAAGGAGTTTCGAAGTTTTAATGTTGTTTCACGTCGCCAGAAGGAAACTCAGAATACGTTATTGAAATGATATAAAATAATGAATAAAAAACGATCAATTATAAATTATTTATTATTTATTAATTATTTTATTTCCATTTTTATAAAACTTCAACTACTGAAGATGGAAACATAGTTTCCGAAATATATCTAGTGAAATAAAAAATAAGTAGGAGAAAGGACAAGTATTTTTATTTAAATAATTAAAGTCTCCACAACCAACAGAAAGAAGATTATTAATTATAAATTATATTTATATCTGTGAAATTGACGAAATTTCAGTGTAAGACACTGCGATATAATTTAAATTAATTAAATATAAGTGTAAAAGAAATATCTCTGAAGGGATTTGAATCCATGTCCCTCGATTTCTAGCCGATTGCGTTACCATCGAGAGATATGGCTACAAATGTTTCTTTTCTTTATTTTAAATTATATTTTAGTATATTTTGAATTAAATTCTCACTTATCCCGTGCTGAAACATTTTTTATATAATAATTATGAAATATTTTAATTAATACACTTGGTAAAAAAAAATCATCGAAATTTAAAAATATCGCAAGCGGTGATATTTCGACAAAAATCTTAAAATCGCCAAACTACTTCATTTTATACCACAACGTAGATAAAGAATAATCTGTGAGAATTTGAATAAGTTTGAGTAAATAGTTTTGAGTCAGTCCGCTCGCAAAATCAGCCTTTCAAAAGTGGAAAAAATTTCATCTTGTGTTTGCGATTTTTTTAACACGACGATTTGAAAATATATTTTTTTTATTAAAATATAGCTGGATTTTTTAAGATACGAATGTTGTTGTTCTGTGTTACCTATGAACTTAGGTATATATAACGACCAAATAATCCAGTAATCTTTGTAAATTTATAATTTCAATATTTTAATTATACCTTTAACTATTTTCATTACGTTTTACCAAGTGATAAATGAGAAAGTTATTCAAGAAATTGTAATTTCAATTATGGGGAACAATCACACATTTTATTCTGTGACAATTCCCACTTGCTTGTTAGTCTGACGATTAATCTGCGCACCACCGGAGCGGGCAAACTGGATTTTTTTTTTAATATAAAATATTTATTATAAAAAAAACGAACTTATTTTATATAAACTGTTATAATTATATTAACATTCTCACGGAGCAATTTCGTACCGATCGCAATTTCCAATCGAACGAGCATTTGGACTTTCTCCCGAGCAGAAAGAAGAAAGTAAACGCGTAGTGGAAAGCGGTTATTGTCTCTTTCTTTTGGAAAGAAAAAATAAAAGAAACGGCGGCGCGTTGAAGAATTCGCGTTAAAGCGTATTTTCCGTGCTAAATTAATATTACTTAATTCCAAATTATTTTATATATATATTATTTAAGATATTACTTTAGAATAATTTTTCTTTTTATAAGAGTTTGCGAAGGGGCTTTAGGATTATCCCTATTAGTTTCAATAAATCATACTCATGAAAATGTTTATTTTCAAACTTTTAATTGTGACCATAACATAATAGGGTTATAATTAAATAATTAAAACATTCATTCTTAACTTAGTGTTTTAATTATTTAATAATATTCATCTCTTCACGTAACTCAAACCAAATACATAATAGGGTTGTTTTAACTGACTACCTGACTACTATCAATACATTTCTTGATTTACTATATAATGGTTTGTGCGCTACGCGAAAATAGAATACAATGAATTATTAAAATAATTGAAATTTCTTCATAACTAAGTATTAGTCAAAACTAGTGTTGGCCAAAATCGGTTATTTTAATTATTGAAAATATACATTCAAATGATATTAATAATCGATTATTTTTTTAATGATGATTCGAATACTATTCATGATTCCAATCACAAATCACAATAAGAATTTAATAAAAATGTTCAACCGCCATTCATCTAGCATATGGATAACTAGTTATAATTAGGTAATAGATGGCGCTTGCGTTGTCTTCCATTTATTATGATTCATAATAAATATAGTAGGATTAGTAATGATCGATTATATTCAAATCATGATTAGAATACTATTCATAATTCTTCTATTATTATTTTGATAATTTCGGAATTATTTTACTTTATGTTGCTTTTGACAAATCTAAAGAAAGATAATAAATTAAATATTGATTTCGTTGCTATAAACAACCGCAATTGTTTTACTTTTGTCTTTTTCATGGCTAACTATTTTTTGGTGTATGGTAAAATTAAAAACGACTGTAACTTATTTTATTTTAAAAATAACTATGGCATATGTTATATCGGATTAAAGGAAAAAAAATAGCCCTTTTAATAAAGTCATAGCCAATTATTGTTTCCATTTAAAAAAAGGTAAGTTTGTGTCATATCTCCCAAAATATGGACATTTTTTTTTTTTGATTTTTTGTTATTAATCTGTGTAAAATTTTCTACAACTTTGTCCTTTACAGTTTATTTTCTATCTATGATAATAATAGAGAAAAAATTGACACATTTTACTTTTTTCAAAATATCTAGTTACCGTTGACTTTTTCAAATATTTTGAAAGTATCATTTTATTCGTCTTATAAAACTACACTTCTTTCCCCATTTAACCGTTTTTCTATCTCTTATAGTTTTCGAGATCCCCATAGAGAACATCGAAAAAAACTCACCCTGTATTTAAAAATCTGTCTGAAATGATGATTTGTACGGTTTATTAAATAAAAATGATTTGAAAATAATTAATAAATGTGGAAATAATTTATTAATTATTTTCAAATAATTTTTATTTAATATATTTAAAAAAAACTGTAGCCAAGTGAATGAATACTCTTTTCTATTTACAGATTTTTAAATTCTTAACAAATTTTAATTCTTTAAAAAAATACATTAAATTCTTTTTACATGTAAAATAACTCAAAAAAAGAATACAGGAGTTTATTATGTATGTATATATTTTTTTGTGATTCAATTTCCTTGATTTATTTTTTTATCCGTCTAATAAATCAAGGTTAAACAAAACAAACACTCGAAAAAAAAAAAACAGAGACACTCGGTGCTTACACGACGCGTGGAAATTGCTGAGTGAAAATCCCCTGTATTCGGGCATTTAGGGAAAAGCGTGGAAATTACTTCCGCCGTGCCATAAATCGTAATTATTTATCGTCCCATTACTCAAGATTATTTCCCTGAAATAATTTTATATTCCGAACAAAAAAAAAAACTGCGATTGTGTGTAATTTATTTCCTTTCGGTTGGACGTTTTCGTATGTATTTATGTTTGATTTAATATAATTAATGATAATTCGTGAAAAAAAAAATCATGCGTGAATGAAAATTGAAGAAGTCAATAAATGCGGTGATTGATCGGGGCTATTTCGTAAAAGGAAATATTTAGTAGTGATGGACAAAGTCGATCTTTTATTATTGCTAAATTAAGTATATTATAATTTTATGGATGTTACTTAATATAAAAATATCAAAAATATCTTCGAATTTATTAATAAACATAAATTTGAAGTCACTTTTTCGTTTTAAATACTTAAAATGACAGATTTAGTAATACTCGATTACTAATATTATTCGATTTTGCCCAACACTAATATTAAGTATAACCTGTTCGTTATTTTTTTTTTTAATTAATTTCTCACTTAACCCGTGGTGAAACATATTTAATTAATAGGCTTTGATTAAAACTTTGTTTCACTGATTTTTTTACTTTTTAAAAATAAAAATATCAGTAAAACAAACCAAGTGTTTTAATCAAAGTCTATTTTTCTGTTCGTTATTATCACAGACTGATTTTAATAATTTAAAGTTGAGTGGAGTACAAAGTTTTCTTTTATTTAATTTGATAGAAAAGAATATTTATTCACTTGTCCACAGAGTTGAAGCTGTAATACGATCAGTCATTAGTATGCTTATTAATTATTGAGCCTTCTTCTGGTTTTAATATTTAGTTCATATTGTATAAAATAAATATGAATAGATTATTAAAAATAATCAATTATTATTTATTTCAAGTGAATTTAAAATTATCTTTTTAGCCAATAAAAAAAATATCTTGTTTTTGGTTGATTTTTAATAATCTATTCATATTTATTTTATACAATATGAACTAAATATTAAAACCAGAAGAAGCCTCAACAATTAATAAGTATACTAACGACTGACCTTATTACAGCTTCAACTCTGTGGACAAGTGAATAAATACTCCTTTCTATCAAATTAAATACAAGAAAACTTTGTATTCCACTCAACTTTAAATTATTAAAATCAGTCTGTGATAATAACGAACAGAAAAATAAACTTTGATTAAAACACTTGGTTTGTTTCACTGACCCGAAACTAATCGAGAATTTAAATTTATTCAATCTAATCTGTGTTTTATTAGTTGATTTTTAATAATCTATTCAGATTTATTTTATACTTCTACTTTTTGTTATATATTGTAATTCAATTTTAATAAATTAAATAAAAATAACATTTGTATTAGAAAGGTACATCTTTTCGAAATATATAATCCTCGATTATAAAATACCTAACCAGAATTCATTTATTGAGTTACGCGAAGAACAAATTAATTTGACAAATAAAACACTACTAAATTTTAGGGAACACATTCAACAAACCAGATGAACTTGACCAGTCTGGTATTTCTTCAATCAATTGTTGTAATTGCAATAAGGTTTTTTTTTAGCAAAAAAAAAGAAAGATTCAAAGAACACTTAACGCATGCCAAATATCATAATTATGATAAATTTGCAGTGGCTAACCATTGACTAGAAACCGACCAGAAAGAAAGGACAACTATTTTTATTTAAATAATATATATTAAATTTATAATGATAACTTGTGAATAAATATTATTATTATATCACAAAAAAGAACATATTTAAAGAAAAAAATCATCAAATTATTGTTGCTAGAATCCATTTAAATGAAAAAAAAAACATGAAAATACATTATTGATATTTTTATTTAAATCCATTTCATAATACATGATTAGATTAAATTGCATCACTATAATTTGTGTTTTTTTCCTAATCTCCTTTACCTGGTTTGTAAAGTCATCCTCATTGCTTTGGCTCACCTGTTAATTTACGTTCTTTTTTCAACCCCACAGCTGTTGTATTATAATCTACATCCGTATGGGTAGAAAGGGTCATTGAATATATGTCTATATATACCAAGATAATTTTAACTTCATTCCGATAATTATGTTTAGGTGTTTACTTTAAACGTTTTTGTGATTATTCCATTCAAGAAACTGCCAAATAAGTAAAAATCTAACTTGTCTGGAAATATTTCTTTCAGTGAAGAAAGGTTAATAGTCTTTTTCTAATCAAATTGCATTACCGGAGATTAAATACTTTATAAAGAAAAGAAAATAATCGTTGTTGTTATTAATTATATTAAAAGCTCAGATTACTAAAAAAATGGTTGACATTTAAGTGAACAACATTAATTAATAGTGAAAAAAGACAAGGGAAGTCAGAAGTGGTTCAGGTAAAAAGAGACAAAAGTGGAAACAATCAAACAAAGTGAGAATATCTTTTGAGATAAGAGTAAAAATAATAATAAAAAAAGACTTATTTTTATACACTTGTTTTATTTTTATTCACATTTCTCGCATTTTTTCTTTTTTTTTTAGCTCTCCAGTTATTCTTATCCTTCCGAGATCCTTTTCATCTCGTTAGCAATTTACAAATTGCGCAACTAACGCCCGCGCCCGGAATGTAAACGGAGCCGATTGTAGTGGAGTTTCCACGATCAGACCCGTCTTAAGAATGCGAGCCATCTTTTGTGCACAAAGGGAACGAGCATTTGTACGGATAATGCAATTCCGATTTCAAAGCCGCCGGCCGATTTGCATTTAAACGGCCCTCGTTCTCGCGCACCTCCGCCAGGGTGGAATTTGAAAAACGCCGAAAGTTAATTAAATACGTACGAAATGTGATAATCGCGAGAGTGAAATTAATTCGATTGCTTTAATTAAAAACGCACTTTTCAAAGTATGCAACTTTTATGTATTTAATTAATGGTTTTAATATTTAGACATTGGTAGTTCATATTGTATGAAATAAATATGAATAAATTATTAAAATTATTTTAATTTATTCATATTTATGTATTTAGTAATATCAAGAAAAAATAGTCTCGACATAGTCTAAAAGAGTATAAGATTAAGAAAGAAAGAAGAAAAAATAGTTATACAATAATAACACTGAATGGTTAACATAAAAATGGTGATGTGTCCATCATGGTACTTTCCCCGGTGAATATGGTCAAATAAGTTTCTCATTGAAAATTTAATAGGAAAGCAAAATGATTACTGGAAAAAATTGATTGTTGTCTTTTAAAGTTAAAGCCGAGTATTTAGAAGAATATTGTAATTAAGTGTGTTATTTCTTACCTTACAATGTGTTAAAATAATTTCTCCACACTCTTCTTCATTTTTTCAAACTTTGCGAATGTGCTGAATACGACGGCACTTTGACGTTTTATTTGTTATTAAAATAATTATTTCAATAATTAAAATCTCTAAGGGAATTTATCAGGTTCTTCCGCTTATAAAATGAAAACCGGAGATCCTACGATAAAAGTTTTATAACAGAAATTATTTATTTTCCAAGATATAAAACTTTTATTTGAAACATTTTTCTATCCGAATTAAAAAATGAAAAATTACTAAGAGTAAAGTTGCACTTAATGAGTTTTGATTCTAACCAAAAGCTTTTCAGATCATTCCACTATTATATAACGTTTAGATATAAAGTATAATCCATTTATCCGTTTATGCGCTATCGCGGAAACAGACACACACACAGACATTTTTTAAAACTCGATGGAATGGATTCAGGGGAACTCAAAACGTGCATATTTGTTGAAATTGGCGGTTCGAAAATTTTCACGATCACAATACTTTCCCCTGGACAGGGGTCCGGGGTAAGTGAAAATAAATTGTGAAGTAAGGAATAACACTCTTTAAATTTGTGAATAATATCACGTTTTTTGTCCAATCTGAATAAATACTCAAACTTCAGATTATGAGAGAAACATAAATACCAATTCAAGATAATTCAGAACAGTTGATTTTTAATAAAATAAATCCATTGTATTCCGATCAACATTTCCTAAGACCATTGACACACTCGTACATCATCCCCATTATAATACGGCCATTATTAGCCGGCGTGCATTGTGCGGTAATTACCGCTAATTAGTATAACTATACGCTTCCCTAATTAGATGCGACGATACTTGATAATAGTTCGTGTGTTGTTCGGGACACAAATCCCGAAACTAACAACCCTCGCTCCCACACCTCAAACTTCGGCCCGAAGTTATGCGGAGAGGACTTTCCGCAATCCAGAACAGTTTAACAATAACAAACGTGCGGGGATTAGCAAGGGAATTGTTTTTAAAAATTTATTGTTATTTATTGAAAGTCCGTGTTAATTCCATTATTGACGGTATAGATTCGGAATTGAATAAATTAATCACGAAGTGATTAAATAAATATGAAGTTGTGGCCGAGTTATAAATCCCTAGAGATTTCAAACTTTAATATCCTACCTTAACGGTCGATAGCCGATTCCAGAAAAGTGAATATATTTTTTTTATTTTTGTATGGCATGTGCTATCTATCACGCATCTTTTTTAAAAAAAATCTTGTTTGTCTAGTTGATAGCACCTATTTTATATTGTTTCGTATTATTTGTATGGTGTTATTAAGGGCTAGAAAAGAAGATAAAATAGTGCTTTACAGCACACGCCGTTGTTACCATTAATAATAATACTATTGTATTGAAATTTCAGTATGAGAAAGTTAAAGGATGAATCAATGATCGTATTAGTTTGGTTTTGAAAAAAAACGTCATATATTTTTTTATAAAAATGCATTAAATATGCTCAATATTTATACAAATTTGATCGTCAATTTAACCAATTTAAATATTTTTATATTTGATTTTGAAGTAATAGGGGCCTAGAATCGACTTTTGTGAACAATAAAGGGTTTGCATCATAAAAATAAATTCATTAGTTTGCCCACAATGAGCGAATAATTATCGGACTATTTTACATTTTCTTGCGAGAAATAAGCGAAGACCAATTTATCTCTCTTTCGCCGCGGATTCACGTGCGTAGCGATGCTCGACTGCATCGAGACGAGAACGACCGCATATCCGATTACGCACTACTAATGGGCGAGTGTTACTTGATTTATGGTATTATTATAGCCAGAAACATCTTTTATGGGTGTTACAATATTATAAGAATCATAATGTCAGTATAAAACAGATTAGTTTTCAAAATTCCTAATTTCTAGCTTAGGGGGTATTATTATTGTTTGATCATTTGTTCTGAATATATAAATATAATTACTTACAATAAAAACATAGTTTTTTCTTAATTTATATAAGCATAGATGATATATTTTTTAATGCCTATTATTTTTTAATATCCCCTAGGGATGGTTTATCTAAATTGACAAGACACGAATATATCATAAATTTGATGCACAGGGTAATATATCAAAGTTGCCTCATTCCTTTTTTATATGTGCCTGCATAACGTATGAACTTAGTGTTGATAAAATATGTCAAAATTTATTACTCCCTATGGAGACATCGGTTTACGAAGAATGTCATTGATTATTCTGAAGAATATTGAACACTATCTAAAACAAACTTCATATTAAATGTGTATAAACCGTAATTGTAAATAAAATAAAAAAAATGCTTTTAGAAAATAAACGCATTCTAACCATACTAAAAAAAATTAACAACAGATGTTTCCACACTCGTTTCTACCAGTTTTTTCCTCCACCGAGTGCGTGCAATTAAAATAACGGCTTGAAAATCTCGTCTCGATATTCCAGGAGCTGCACGACATGAACAGCAGACGGCACACGGACAATTTCATTCCCTCGCAGAAGTCCCCGATACCCCTCAACCGATACGACGACTTCCTCGACGACTTGAGCCCGCGCGTCAAGCCGAGGCCCAGGTCCCCGGAGCCGCGGCTCGTCGCGAGGGCCCTCTACAATTTCGTCGGGCAGACCTCCAGAGAGTTGACTTTCAAGAAGGGCGACATCATTTACATCCGGCGACAGGTAGACAAGAACTGGTACGAGGGGGAAATCAACGCCATGATCGGCCTCTTCCCCGCCAACTACGTCGAGGTGAGTGAGTGAGTGCACGCCCGGGCTCACCAGGGGAGTTAATTACCCAAATGTCGCCCTAGTTCGAATGAATGGGAATCGATATTAGGGTTGGATTTTTTTTCTGTTGGTGTTGGTTGCTGTTGGGGGTGATGAAAGACAAGTCGTGCTGATTTAATTGGATGTTCAAACAAAATTAACTCAACTTCTATTTTTATGATTTCAATAATCATTAATCACTTAGAGAAATATATATATATCATATTTGCGTTAGTAATTTATAGGTTGAATTTAATTTAATTTATAGGTTGAATAGAAGATCAGCCGCACTTTGTTGCGCTGAATTCATACCCTTTAGTTTATCCCCTGGTAGGATCATTTTGTAATTATTTCTTGTAATATGAGATGTAACATTTTTTGTTAATTTTACTTGGTGAACAATAAATAAATAAATATGATTATATGATAACTTAATTGTTGAATTACAATGAAATTAAACAAGGAAAATTTCTGGCAATTTCATTTTAATTTAAATAACTGCAAATGTTTATTTCATTTTATTTAATTTAATTGTTGAAGTTGTTAATTTTTGAAAGTTCATACTTGTTAGAACTTATTTAAGGTTGTCATGGATTTTAAATCAACACTTTTTAAAGAAATTATATGGTTGAGACTGTTACTTGATGAAACTCCAATATAACTAATTTTACAAGTAAAACACTGGATTGGTTTTAAGTTTCACAGATTTATTGTAAAAACACTGCTACAATTGTTTCGATACACAATGTCATCATCAAGCAGCTGATGTAGAGATTTTTCCATTAAAGCAGCTGATATAATGATTTTTTCATTACTTCAGCTGCCTGATGATGATACTGTGAATCGAAACAATTGCAGCAGTTTTTTCTACAATAATGAATGATGATATTGTGTATCGAAACAATTGTAGCAATTGTTTCTACAATAAATCTGTGAAACTTAAAAGCAATCCAGTGCAACTTAAACCAAAAATAATTTTACAAATAATATTGTTCAATGACGACTATATATGTATCTTTATCTAACGGTATTACTTATAAAAAAAATTGTTTTAAATTTTTAAATTAAACATACTTTAAAATCATATATTTTTCTTCTCATTCTTCTCCTAAAGAAGCCCGTGTAATATGATGTGAGTCAATGAATAATGGACAAGTAAATTGCTAGTCCTGTGTGCCTCAAAAAGAGCTGAATATTTTGAGCTAAATTATTCGACTCACTTTACTTAACTTATTTTTTTAACTTAGCTTATTCATCCAAAAAGTCAGCTAAGTAAAGTGCCCGGGTAAGCCGAATGATTTAGCTCAAAACTTTTGAGTGAATGAGTTGTCAATCTTTGATATCAAATCATTCGACTGACCAGTTCACTTTACAGAGCTGACTCTTTGAATTAATTTACTCGGAGTTTGCCCTTCTCTAATTTAAGAACAGGTGTAATTTTTAAACCAAATCGTTCGGCTCGTTTATCCATTATTCAATGAGCCATATGGAATTGTATATGAATTAATTTGATTGAGCTGATTCAAAGAGTCAGCTCAGTAAAATTAGCGGGTAAGCCGAATGATTTAGTTCAAAAGATTAAACTATTTTCGAGCTAGAGATTGACAACTCTTGAGTGTATGAGTTGTCAATGTTTGATTTTAAAACAGTTGAATCTTTTGAGCCAAATCATTCGGTTTACCAGTTCACTTTACTGATTTAACTCTTTGAATTAATTTACTCAGGAGGAGCTCACTTTACTAAGCTCTTTGAATCAACTCAATAAAATTAATTCAAAAGAGTTAGCTCAGTAAAATAAGTGGGTAAGCTGAAAGATTCAACTCTTTTCGAACTAGAGATTGACAACTTTTGAGTGAATGAGTATCAATTTTTGATATGAAATGAGCTGAATCTTTTGGCGATTGGCGATTCGAAAATTTTTACGATCACAATACTTTTCCTTTTGGCTTTCGGGGAAAGTAAAAAATATTCATTGTAGAAATGTCAAACGGTGTTTTGATCTTAATAAATCTTATTCATTCTCTGTGTGTAATATTTTTTATATATATAGTTTTTTTTTCTTTTAGATAATTCCATACGATGGTATCAAAACGACTCCGCGGAAACCCCACGAGGGCCAAGCCCGTGCCAAATACAACTTCATAGCGCAAACCCACCTGGAACTATCTTTAGCCAAAGGAGAACTCGTGGTGATCACGAGGAGGGTCGACGACAACTGGTTCGAGGGAAAGATCGGCGGTAGGAAGGGCATCTTCCCGGTTTCCTACGTGGAGGTCCTGATAGACCCCGGGGAGGCGCCGCCTCCCCTCACGAAACCGGTGGCCTCGCCAGCCGCCCATTCCATGCTGTTGAATGGCTCCGCTGGCGGGAAGGAATCGATGGGTTCGCACAACTACGTCCCGACTTTCCCCACGCAGGACCTGGGGATGAGCTACAGGGCGAAGCCGGTGCAGATCACCGGCGGCGGCAGCAACTACGGCTCTTTGAAGAAGAGCCCGATGGACCAAGCTTTGCATATCGAGACGCAATCAGAACCCGTACCGTAAGTAATTTAACAAACAAACAAGAAAGAAAGAAAACACTTGGTTATTGTTTTTACTATACAAGAACACCTAGTTTCCAGTGAAATCTCACATTAAAGACATGTGAACTTCGAATTAATGGATTTTACTGAAATTTTTACCGTTTATATGAAGAACATGATCTTTTTAATAAAAATATTTTCAATCTTCTACCACTTGCGTTTATATCGGAAGTCAATACAGTTTATTGCGAATTTATAAGATGCAATTAGACTTAAACCTAACCGTTTTTCAGATTCTTCAATATTTATGAAAATTAACGTTTTCTTTAGACATTATATCACAAGGCAGAATGAAGTCATGCCATTGGAATTAGGTTTTCAATTTCATTAAAATCTATTAATTGGAAGTCCATGTACTTTTAGTGTGGACTTTCGCCGGAACACAATGTATATAATGCTAACCATGTTTCACCAAATGTTAAATGCGTGAAAAGTGAATAGAAATGTAATCAATTTTAACTGTGTTTATCTACAAATGCACTACAAAGTTAACCACCTGATCGATGAGCCTCATGAAAATCAAGGGCCGTTAATACATTCGAAATACGACTCATTTCGAATGTATTAACTGCTCAAAATGAGCTGCACCTTTTGAACCTAATCATAGTATATTTTCAATTTGAGTCTCATTAATCACTTGGTAAAACATTACTCAACAATTCCTAATACTAATCATCCAGTTTGAAACGAACTTCGTCTTCTGAGTCAAATCATTCGGCTGGTCAGCTCACTTTACTAAGCTGACTCTGAATTATTACCGGAAAACATTAATTGCCGGCCACAAAAATAATAAAATTTTCAATTTTCAATTTAATTTTTGTGGTAATTAAAATGGATTTTTCCGAAACGCACGTGTGTACCAAAGAATCCCCAATCGGATTACAAAAAGTCATTGAGAGCCGATCCGTTTCGCGAGAAGAGATACTCTTTTGCTTATCATTTCTCGTGAAACTTATTATTCAGGATTTAAAAAATCCAACAAATGCAAATCGACAATCGTGCATCAAAGTCCAACCTAGAAACCTTAGAAAAAAAGGGTATATAGCCGGAGAAAGGTCACACCGAATACCAGAGAGCAACCACCGTCCATGTTACCTGCCTCTCCGTCGACGATCGCACCTGTCGATGCGTGTTAATATTAAATATATTTCATTTCGTTTCAATTGTTTTGGGTTATATGAAAACACTTTATACACTACAAACAATTGTTTGTAAAACATTGATAATGATCACATGATGATCGAAATGTACATCTGTTAATAAATAAATAAGTGAAGAAAAGTGTATAATGTATTTTCATATATCTTTCAGATCTTCACGAAACTTACATTTAATTAAGTGTTTTGGGTTAATTGCTCTTTCCGTGCTTCCGATCTTCAAACGTTGAAAGGAGTACCTTCCCTTCTTTAACAGAATCAATTCACTCAGAAGATGTCTGTCTTTAGTATGAAAAGAGCTGCTTCTTCTTAAACAAATGATTCGGCTCATCAGCTCACTTTACTGAGCCTATTCTATAAATCGATTCACCCAGGATTTGTCAATCTCTAGTTTTGAAAAAGCTCCACCTTTTGAACCAAATTATTCGGCTCATCAGTTCAGTTTACTGAGCCTACTCTATGAATCGATTCACTCAGGAGTTGGCCATCTTTAGTTGACATCTTCTAAACAAATAATTCGGCTCACCAGTTCACTTCACTGAGCTGATCTTTTGAAATGATGATTCAGTTAACCAGCTCAGTTTACTAAGCCGACTCTTTGAATTGATTCACTCCGGAGTTGTCCATCTTTAATTTGAAAAGAGCCACCAAATAATTTATCAGCTCACTTTATTAAGCTAACTGTTTCAATCAATTTACTGAGAAGTTGTCCACCATCAATAAAACGCTTTTTGTAAACCGATGTGAAGTTATCCACGGTTTTTCGGCCCGGCGCCTCAACCATGACGAAAGCCATTTTTATTGTTTGATATGGTTCTTAAAGATATCTAGTAACAATCTAAGACAATGAAATCAAAAATTAAAGGCACCAAAGTCGGTCGTTTTGAACTTTGAAATTTCACTGATTTTCTTTTGAAAACTGTGGATAATAAAAAAAAATTAAAAAATTGTTAAAATAAAAAATAAACTTTTTTGTTGTTTGATATTGTTCTTAAGACATCTAGTAACAATCTCAGAGAAAGAAATCATAAATTAAAGGCGTTAAAGTCAGCTTTTTTGAACTTTGAAATTTCACCGATTTTCTGTTGGAAACCGTGGATAATAAAAAAATTTTTAAAAATAGTTAAAATAAAAAAATAAACTTTTTTATTATTTGATATGGTTCTTAAGATATCTAGTAACAATCTAAGACAAAGAAATCAAAAATTAAAGTCGCCAAAGTTGGTCGTTTTGAACTTTGAAATTTCACTGATTTTCTCTTGAAAACTGTGGATAATAAAAAAATTAAAAAAATAGTTAAAATAAAAAAATAAACTTTTTTATTGTTTGATATGGTTCTTAAGACATCTAGTAACAATCTAAAACAAAGAAATCAAAAATTAAAGGCGCCAAAGTCAGATGTTTTGAACTTTGAAATTTCACCGATTTTCTGTTGGAAACCGTGGATAATAGAAAAAATAAAAATAGTTAAAATAAAAAAATAAACTTTTTTATTATTTGATATGGTTCTTAAGACATCTAGTACCAATCTAAGACAAAGAAATCGATAATTAAAGCCGCCAAAGTCAGTCGTTTTGAACTTTGGAATTTGACACATTTTTTCTTGAAAACTGTAGATAATAAAAGAAATTAAAAAAAATAGTTAAAATAAAAAAAATATTTTTTTTATTATTTTATATGGTTCTTAAGACATCTAGTAACAATCTAAGACAAAGAAATCGATAATTAAAGGCGCCGAAGTCGGTCGTTTTGAACATTGAAATTTGACCGATTTTCTCATGAAAACCGTGTATAATAAAAAAAATTAAAAAAATAGTTAAAATAAAAAAATAAACTTTTTTATTATTTGATGTGGTTCTTAAGACCCCCAGGAATAATCTGAGATAAAGGAATCGAAAATTAAAGGCGCCAAAGTCGCTCGTTTTGAACTTTGAAATTTCACTGATTTTCTGTTAGAAACCGTGGATGACTTACAAATTATAATAATTATATTGCTACAGTTATTCAAAGCAATCTTTTAGGTTACTGTTAATATGCTAATGTATATAAATAAGAAATAAAATCCGTGGATGAACCACGAATGTCCCGGCGCATCCGCCATGGTGAAGGCGCCGGGCCGAAAAACCGTGGCTGGAAAACCGTGGATAACTTCACATCGGTTTTTTGTAATATCCTATAGAATATTATTCTAGGTGTTGGGCTCCTTTATGTCTTCGAGTAATAATATGGAAAAATATAATACCATATTATTACTTTGAAAAGAGGTGCTCGTTCTTCCGAAGTCACCCACCGTGTCAACTAACCAGGTAGGTGCGACTAGGTGTTTCGGAAGTTGATTTCTTTCTTTGAATAAAAGAATCGATATTTGAGGCTTTTATTTAATGAAAATTTTAGGCTTTTACTTGATGAAACACCACAATACTTATTCACTGAAGAATCAAATATCTTGTCTTGGTTATATTTGATTCTTCGTAGTAGGTAGTTATTTGTGTAAAACTGCAGTAAAACAAATGGTGAAACATTAAAGAAACGCAATAATTAAAATCGCAATAATTTATCGTAAACCGATATTAAAATTGATTGACATTTCAAAGCACACACGAATCTAATTGCGTAGCGTTAAACGCTACATTAGCGCTGCAATCTCGAATATTTTTAATAAAGTAAATAAATTTCGCACTGTTTCAACAAGTTAAACAAAAAAATAAATATATTAAAGTTTTGTTAAACTCCATAAATTATATATTCGATACTTGCTCTGCTACCCCTTTCATATTATGAGAAGTAATACACTTGTTCTGTTCGATTTGTTTAATCCATAAATTATTTTTTTATGGTA
The DNA here is from genome assembly GCA_963082785.1 of Philonthus spinipes. Classification (NCBI taxonomy): domain Eukaryota; kingdom Metazoa; phylum Arthropoda; class Insecta; order Coleoptera; family Staphylinidae; genus Philonthus; species Philonthus spinipes. The sequence continues at coordinate 2,935,824 of OY720300.1, forward strand.
TAAATACTAGTAATGGACAAGACCGATCATCTCAAAAATCGATCATTTGAAATATCGCGCCTATCATAGATAGGCTCATAGAGATCGAGCGACTCGATCACATTCAAGGATCGAACAGACGAGATCTTTTTTGATCCATTTTGTTCATATCTAAATAATACTACTATATTTCATTAATATTAACACTTTTCAATTTACTTTATTAACGGAATCTCCATTTCCAAATTACAATTATATATACAAACATCTTTATTCCCAAATTAATTCAATATACAATACATGAAACAATTTAAAACAAATATATATTCTTAAGAGAAACGGCTATCGACCGGAGGTCTTTCGGCCTAATTACAATTATAATTACATATTACAAATTTTATAAGAAAAGTGTGACGCTCTAAAAACATTACAAAACATATGTATTTTATAATCAATTTAATTTTCAGCTATCGAGCTTTATACAAATACCGACCGCAGAACGAAGACGAACTCGAACTCCTCGAAGGTGACACCGTATACGTTTTGGAAAAGTGCGACGACGGTTGGTACGTCGGCTCCAGCGAGCGCACCGGGGCCTTCGGCACTTTTCCGGGGAACTACGTGGAGCGCATATAGCCCAAACTCCCACCCATCTACTTAGTCTAATGTAATTAAAAAAAAGATTTTTCTACTTAAAAAAAAAAACACATAAGAGACTACAGACAATATTGATACAAAAAAATGTACTGCCAATGAAAACGCGCAGTTTTTTTTAAGACAACAACAAAGCTAACTGATTAAAAAACCATTGCCATTCACATAGACACACGAAGGGAAAGAGAGAGAAATAGGAAGGAAGAGAGTCACAGGGATGTGGATATTTAGCACTAAGTATTGTTATTTTGTTATTAAACTTTTTAAAGCCTCGTTTGAAAAAGAAAAACGTTGATGGATTGGTTTGAAGTCGCAGCAATCTGATCATATATTTAGAATTATATATACAAAACATCTTTATTTGTAAAATTCAAATAATATTGTTTATTGTTTATTAACGGTAAGTCCATTTAAATGTATAAACAATACATTCAAAAACCATTACACTATATTATAAAATATAATTTTCACAAATTAGCCATCGTATTTAGAATTGTATAAAATAAATCTGAATAGTTTATTAATGAATTTCTCACTTAACCCGTGGTGAAACATTTTTGAAATAATTCAGGATAATTTAAATGAGTGTTTATTTGTTTTAATTCGAATTAAATTATCCTGAATTTCTTTTAATTAATTTAGAGTGTTAATTAAAATAGTTAACCGCTCTTTTTGCATTAATTTAATCAGGGTTCAGATTATATTTATAAAGTTTGTCATTTAATTATAAAGAATTATTTTCAGAATTTAAGTGTATCTGATGTTTATAATATTTCCCTTTAAAGGAGGATAATAGTTCCCCATAGTAAAATTTGTATTTTTTTTATTGAACTATAGGATATCCATGATACTTATAGTTAAGTCAAAATTGAATAAAAAGCGTTATTAAAACCTCTCCATCAACGTTTTTCTTTTTTCTAATCAATTATTTTATTTAACGAGGAAATTTATTATTATTATTAATTTTTAATAGTCAACGTGCTTGTAGATTAATGTAAAAAAAAATATATTTAGTTTCTAAGCGTCTAGTCACTAGCCAAATAATAAAACCATACCGTTTATAAACCAAATCAATGTGGGAATAAAAACAAACTAAATAAAAATATTCCACTGATTAAATAGATGAATTAATAAAAAAATAAATAAATAAACATGGTAATCCTGTCTGTAATTAGATGTCAAATATGTAATATTTGTAACCGAAACAATTGATGTAATAATGGATTACGGAATGCATACAAAAGAAAAAGAAAGAAAAACGTTCTTCCAAATGTAAGATTTTTAAAAATATATATATGTATTTTTTTTCTTATTTCGTTTGTTGTTTTAAATATCATTATTATTTAGATTTTTAAAAATTAATATATATATTAATATATTTATTTATCTTTTAAAGTGAATGTTAACCAAATTAAAACAAAACTCAGAAAATGTGCAACAGATTTATTTATTTTATTTCTTACAACAGATACTTTTTTTAACTTAATAATTGATTTCGTTGTAATTTCAACTGCAGAATCGCAAAATTATATTGAAAAATCCTATTTTAATAAAACACTGATTTGCTTTGTTTTATTTAGTATTGGGCAAAATCGAATAATATTAGTAATCGAGTATTACTAAATGTGTCATTTTAAGTATTTAAAACGAAAAAGTAACTTCAAATTTATGTTTATTAACAAATGGGAAGTTATTTTTGATATTTTTATAATAAGTAACATTCTTAAAATTATAATATACTTAATTTAGCAATAATAAAAGATCGACTTTGCCCATCTCTAGTTTTATTATAAATTACGATGTATAAAAAAGTATACAAACAAATTAACAATTTTTAATATTTTAGATGATATTAACGCGTAATTATGAAACTAGTATTGTAAAGCTGTTACAATATTAATATGTAAATAAATAAATCTGTAAAATCATTTGTAATTACAAATTCTATTAAATCGTATATACAAAAAAATGTTAATTAATTGTATTTCAGTTTTAAATTTAGTTTAAACCATTAACAGATTTTTAATTATTTATAATTATTTTTTCAAATCTTTACTAAAAAAAAACGAATCGCGCTTGAAAATACTGTTGAGTGTACTCTATAAAATATCATCACTTATTATTACCTAACATTAACATATTTGTACGATGTATTATATGTAAACGAAAAAATAAAACTATAAATAAATTTTGTTCAAAAAAAAAATAATAAGTTTGCATCTGCTTATTTAAGTGTGAAATGGTTTTAATTTTCGTAACACTTAAATAATTAAATGCAATTATAGTAAGCGATGTTTAAAAATAAATCAATAGTGTTTAAGGATTGTATTGTGGTTCAATAAGGATTTATTTATGATTTAAATTAAATACTTCGTTAATAATGAAGTTACGTCGGAATTTTTTGAAACGTCCATTTGAGGTTAATATTTGACAAATAAATTTTTAACTCAAAAACAATAAGAGTAGCAACATAATTCTTATTGTTTTTGAGTTAAAAATTTATTTGTCAAATATTAACCTGAAATGGACGTTTCGAAAAATAAGTGAGTAGGAAATTGAATGGGGAATTAAAAAAAAACTAATATATAGGGATGGAACACCCTATATAATAAAGTTGGTAGCCATTTCCGGTATAATTAGAAGTTATAAAAAATCTAAAATATTTTCCATGAGGAAACACATTCAACCGTGTTATGTAGATTTTTTTTAATTTTTGCTCAGTCAGGAACCCCGAAACTAATGACCGTTATTCGTGACCCACCCTGTATATATATATATAACTGCAAGAAAAGCGTGAATAATGTCCGTTCTTTAGAAAAAAAATCATTCAATATATTTATTTTTGGCTGTGGTGCAAACCTATGCCAGGATCATTGATCCAAAAAAAGAATATTTATAATTTAAATTAAATATTTTTTTAAGAAGCAGATATATACAAAAAATATTACTTTTTATCTGTTTGGGCTGTCGAGTAAAAGTCCCTCTTCCATTTATAATTAGGCAATTTGTGCTATCTCTCCTTTTGGGCAAAAGATGGCGCTTTGCGCGATCTTTCCCATATATGATTCATTGCACATTGTTTATCGATGACATAAAACATGGCTTGCCATTTTGAACATGCCTTGTATAACACTAAATTAATTTGTTACCACATGGAATTAGGCACTTTCTGCTATCTTTCCTATTGGACAAAAGATGGCGCTTTGTGCGGTCTTTCCCATATATGATTCATTACACATTGCTTATCGATGACCTAAAACTTTGAACAAGGCTACCATTTTAAACATGACTTGTATAACACTAAATTAATTTATTGCCACATGGATTTGGGCAATTTCTGCTATCTTTTCCACTAGGCAAAAGATGGCGCTTTGTGAAATCTTTCCTATATATGATTCATTACAAATTGTTTATCGATGAAATAATATTTTAAACATGACTTGCCGTTTTAAACATGGCTTGTATAAATAATACTAAATCAATTTATTGCCACGTGAAATTACGCAATAGATGGCGCTTGCGTTTTCTCCCAATTATTATGATTTTTCATTTTAATAAATCAAATAATACAATTTAAAACTTGTATTTCTGTAAAACTAGATTAATTTATTATGACTATAATTTCATGATTTTACACTTGCCATTATGAAATTAAAAGTTTTAGTTTAATTTCCATTTATTTTAATCATTTTTCAGCATTGTATTTCAATGAGAACCAAACTAAATTTATTTTGATTGTTCAAGCCATTACTTTGTGATAGGTGTTTATTATTAATATGAAGATAAAAAAATGGCGATGTGTCCATCATGGTACTTTCCTCGGCGAATTCGCTCAAATAAGTTTTTGAATGAAAATTTAATATTTCAATTTCAATTTACTTTATTAACGGAATCTCCATTTCCAAATTACAATTATAATATATTATTTTTTGTATTATTTTTGTATTATGAAAATGGCGTTGCCATTAATAAACATTTATTTATTTAATTACATATTAAAAATTTTAGGAAAGGAAAAATTATTAATTGAAAAAAAAATGTGTAGTTGTCTTTTAAAGTTAAAGCCGAGTATTTTGAAAAATTTTACAATTTAATTTGTTATTTGTTTACCCTACTAAAAATCAACATTTCTCCACACTATTCTCTTTTTTTTTAAGCTGGAGGTGTTTGCCAAAGATGTATTAAATATGACGTTTAATTTGGTATAAAAATAATTAAAGTCTCCACATTCATATTAATACAAATATTTTGAAATATGAAAATTTATTGAACCACAATAGATAATCCTAAAACATACAAAAAAAAACTTAAACATCAATTTAATCACTAGCGTCTAACATTTGTTGAAGCAAAAAAAAAGAAAATTTTTAACGACTGTGTTCCTTTGATATTTAACCCCTCTTGTATAAGACTATGGAATAGGAGTGCCTTTGAAATACAATACCTTTTAACCTTAATATCTCGTCAGAAAATTAAAAAAAAAAGTATATATACTAAAATACAAAAATGTAATTGTTGAGTTTCACGTTTGTTTTTAATTAATTATTAAAGAAATTATTTATTCAACTACACGTCATCTCACTTCCACATACACACACGCGTTGTTTTCTATTTGCGATGGTGGATTTCGAGTGGGGTTGGCCGCTCCGGATGGGCTGAGTGTGTGTGTTTGTTACTTTCGATGTTCACCGATGAAACCTTGTCATTTTGGATTTTATTTATGAGAATATATTTGTTTTCCAATAAATGTCACGGTAAAAATAAATGAATTTGTGGATGTTGTTTTAATTTTCCCTGTGTTGAATATCCAGGACCTTCGGGAGATGTCTAATAACAATGTTTCTTTTTTTGTAGTATTTGTATGGTAAGCAATTTCTGAAAGTCCCGAATATTTGAGGGTTTTCATGTCGAACTTTCAATTTTATTTCGTTATAAATTAACGAAATGAAATCGAACTCATGAAAATAAATAAATAAATAAGCTTTGGAGCAGGCGAAAAATTGATCGCAATGTTCGCCTGCTCTAAAGCTTAATTTTTATTTTATTTATTTATTTATTTATTTATTTTTCATGAGTATACCAACTGCAGTGGGAAAAACATTAGTTTCTTGTTTAGTAGAGTTTGTGGGCTGTTTCCAATGTCACCAAATTTATTAAGCTGAGAGCAGAACAGTGAAAAGAAATACATTTTCTTTACATACAATCTACCTCAACTAGATTGCATTAACTTATGTCAGTTCATTGACCTTTCGTGGAGTTCATTAACCTCATGCGCAGTGTCTGCGAAATACGGGGCGGAAATTAACACCACCCTTGCAATTCAGCCTCCCCCCTTGGAAAGGTTAAGAAAGATAAAAAAAAACATATTTTATCGAGACATCGAAAAAACAACAAGACCGCGATAACAATTCTTGTACATTATTTTAAATTTACAATACAAACATCTTTATTCAGACAATATGACAACAAAATTTTACAAAATTTATTATAACAATATGTACAATTGTGTTAGTAGCCTGTCATGGGCTATCGACCATAGGTCTTTCCGCCCTTATAAATTTATTTTCTTAAAATTCAATACATATAATTAATCGTATATTTTATTTTTAATTGCACAAATTGAAAATTGGTCCTTTGAAAAGTTAACAAGCTGTATCAAATAAAATTTTTTCTGACGAAAAATTCTTCCATTTCTAGTTCTATTGTCAATTGCGTATATTGAAAACGCGAACCTCGGGATAATATCTGCCCCCCTTGCATAATTCATTGCCGTTTAGAGTTATCACACGCCGATGAACTGATGACCCATACGCGTCACACGCTCAAAAATAAGGTGAACTAGCGTGAATGGGTTTTTATAAATAGATAAGTATGAATCAGTTATAAAGGAAACTGATTAAAAAAGAAAGGGAGTATACGTCTGGTATTATGTATAACTTTTAAACTCGTCAATGAAAGTACCTAAAAATAAACAAAAACTAAACTAAACTAGACGGATTTCGTTAGTGGCTGATTAGAAAAAATCCTATGCCAAAAAAAAAAACTAGACGGGAGGAAGGAACCTCAAAAAAAAATAGACACTTTACGAAAATTAATTCATTTTATATTTATGTATATGTATATATATTCTGTTTTTTTTTTCTTCTGTGAATAAAGATTGTTAAACTAAAAACAAAAAAGTTTAAAAAAGTTTTTTCATTAATTGAATAAGAAAGTAGAAGCCTTAGCAATTAGTAAAAATAAAGTGGAATTAGAATGAAGGTATTGTTCTGAAGTGTCGTGAAATTTTATCAAAGTTGAATGAAAACAATCAGAGATTAAATTTCTGTTTGTTTTCTAGCCCACCCGTTTGAAATATTTAATTTTCAATGATGTTTAAAGCAATTGACATGTCAAAATACACGTGAATGTAGTTGCGTACCCGAAACGTGTTCAGATTTTCACCGCTTTGGCGCTATGCATTTATCTCCAATAAAAGAGAACAAAAGAAAGATTTTAGTAAACAAAGGAGTGGTCCAACGAAATCTTCTATAGAATGGTGAAAATCGTGAAATACGACAGAGAATGATGAATAAAAACCCATGTGGTTAGTAAACAAGCTCATTGTCAAATGAAGAAAAAGGAAGTATTTAAAGAATTTATTTATTCGAAAAATAAAAAATAATGTCTCATTTTTTTCACTCAAATTTTATTAATTTCAAATAGATTTACATACAATCACATTTTTTAAATCATATTTGTTGTTTTGACTTCTTATTTGCTAAATTGTTGCGTCTAATTGTCAACATTTTAAGCACAAGTAATTGTTTCATGCTTACCATTTTGTTTTTTTTTGCCTATCAGAATTTACTTATAAAAAGAAAAACTATCTAACTATCTTAACTAAAATTGCAATATAAATCTCAAAAATGTAAAATATAAAGAATATAAAAATATAACTCTTGCTCTCTCTCTCTCTCTCTCTCTCTATATATATATATATATATATATATATATATATATATATATATATACAGAGAGCTTTTTTATCAATATACATATCCCCTATGTATACCTGCAAAATACACGAGTCAAATGCATTAATGTATATGTGTTTAGTTGCCTATAACACGCAACTGATCCCATATATGCCATATAGGCAACTAAACATACATACATTAATTATTCAATGCGGTTAGCTCGCGTTTTTTTTTTTGCAGGTATACACTTCCCCTAATGTATACTTGTAAAAAATCTCTCTCTGTATATATATATATATATATATATATATATATATATATAGAGAGAGAGAGAGAGAGAGGGAGAGAGTTATATTTTTATATTCTTTATGATGAATGAGATTTTCGTAATATACATACCATATATATTACGAAAAAAATCTCATTTACCCTTTAGGGTGTCGTGTACTTTTATCTATTAACATTATAAAATTCCATAAACTATTTTTCTCCACTTCGTTTTGTTTCTTGCAATTTTTTTGCTTGTTAGAATTCAAGTCCTCTTTCTTCAAAAATCTATTTATCTATTCTTGCATTTCACGTTCTTCTGGGCATCCCTTGTCTCCTCTTTTTAATTATCCTAGCCTGCCACACTCGTTTTACTGTTCTATTAATATAACTCTATATAATATAAAAATATTGGTGAATTTGCATAGAAATAATAATTATAATAATTAATTTTAATTTTTCAATCACACCTCTTACAGAAATGAATAAATTGGCATTTGATTACCTAAAATAATCAATTATTTCTTATTCGATTTCTGAAGTAATCGATTTTGACCATCTTTAAATTACACAATTATTTCCTAAGCGAGTTTAAAAAATTGCCAGCGGAGAGAGAAGGAAATGATTGTTATTCACATAGAAAATAATTAATGGTTTTAATATTTAGACATTGGTCGTTAATATTGTATGAAATAAATATGAATACATTGTATATTTGGTTGAAGTGATGTAACTTGAATAAAAACAATTGGTTAATTCCTTACTTCACAAAATTGTGAAGTAATGAATTAAATACTCGTTTTTTTCTTCACAAAATTGTGAAGTAAGGAATTAACCAATTGTTTTTATTCAAATATGAATAAATTATTAAAAATCAACCAATAAAACACAGATTAGATTGAATAACTCGACTAGTCAAGAATTTAAATAATCTGTGTTTTATTGGTTGATTTTTAATAATTTATTCATATTTATTTCATAGAAAATAATTAATTAATTATTCAATTTTAAAATTTATTTATTTATTTATTTAACGGAATATACCATTTATACAAATATAAGACATACATGTAAATTGCAATAAATTTATATGTATTACTAACTTTAATTTATTTCAAACGTCCATTCATTCCAAAAATAATAATAACTGGAGATGCCAAAATTATTATTGTTCATTAACCCAGCGTCCTATTTATTAAAAAATACACATTTTGTTTTGTTCTTTCGGAATTTATATAATGAGTAAATAAATTGCTTTTTATTTACTCATTAGGTATAATCACAATAAAACTTTTTGCACACATTTGTATTTTTATTTTATTTTATAATAGAGTGAACGTTTTTTAGATATTTTTTTTAAATAAAATGAGATTTTATGATAAAGTGAGACATAACTGTATATCAAAACCAATTTCACTTAAACCAACTTTTTTACCCAAAATAATGTTGTGTTTTTGTTGTTTTCGCATTAGAAAAGAATTTTTATCGGATCAAAATTTGTTGCATTATGCAATATTTTAATGATGCTGTTGCATACAGCAGGTGTACATTATGTAATTCAATGTCCGGCGTGGGTATTTGCCCGGGAAGTAGTTATTTTAATGTGCATTTGTTTAACGTACTTAAGTAGGTAAGTCAAAAGTCACAGAGCTAAATGTGGAAATAATTTATTAATTATTTTCAAATCATTTTTATTTAATATATTTAAATAACTGTGACCAAGTGAATGAATAATACTCTTTTCTATTTTAATGTTCCTTTCATTTAGATATTACAAAAAAATCGTTTCAATTTACAGGAATTGCTACAATTTTACCTATAAAACAATTGTTACCTTTAAGTTTCGGTATCCCATTTGTAAGACATGCCATATTTTTGAACCGTTTGGGAATGCACTTATCTTACTTATTAATTATTAATAGTTTAGGAATACTTACCTGATTATATACAAATATGTAAATTATTGTATAATGTAATCAATTGTAATGGAGTATTCCGTAAAATAAAGTTAAAGTAAAGTAAAGTAACTATAATAAAAAAAACATTATTTTCTGTATTTTTATATTATTATACTCGAACTAAAACATTTCACCAACAAAACCGCTATTCTCAATTATTAAATTAAATATATATAACCACACAATAACAATTAGGGATATTCCAGAATAAATCAGAAATACCAATGATTGAAACGAAAAACATAATCACAATCCCCCTCTCTATTATTAACAGCAGAATTTACTTCATGATAAATCACTTATCTTATCTCGAGAAGTTGCGATGGACACATTTTTCCAAATCGTTAATTGGGTTTTTGCATCGGGGCAATTAATATTTTTTTGAAGTGCGCTTATCGAATGTTATTTCATAAGAAGTGTGTAATCGCGCGAGAGAGTGTTGTTGTCCGAAGGCAATAACGTAGTTTTACCCCGATTGGTGGGGATTATCAGCGATTGTAATTAACGTCAAACGGATTGCGAATTTACAACATTTATATTTACAATTTTGGTTTTATATCGGCGCTGAGAAAAAAAATGAACTAATGGATTTAATTAATTTATTGATTCAGATTAATATATAATTAATTTATCTGAATCAATAAATTAATTAAAAGTTAATTTTATTATTAAAAGTTAATTTAATTAAAGTTGTTTTAATTTGTTACTGAAAATATTGTTTTTAAATTACTTCTTAATTACAAAAACCAACAAAAGTTAATTTTATTAATTAATTTAATAATTAAAGTTGTTTTAATTTGTTGCAGAAAATATTGTTTTTAAATTATTTCTTAATTAAAAGCCAACAAAAGTTAATTTTATTAATAATTTAATAATTTAAGTTGTTTTAATTTGTTACAGAAAATATTGTTTTTAAATTATTTCTTAATTAAAAGCCAACAAAAGTTAATTTTATTATTAAAAGTTAATTATATTAATTAATTTAATTATTAAAGTTGTTTTAATTTGTTACAGAAAATATTGTTTTTAAATTATTTCTTAATTAAAAGCCAACAAAAGTTAATTTTATTAATAATTTAATAATTATAGTTGTTTTAATTTGTTACAGAAAATATTGTTTTTAAATTATTTCTTAATTAAAAGCCAACAAAAGTTAATTTTATTAATAATTTAATAATTAAAGTTGTTTTAATTTGTTACAGAAAATATTGTTTTTAAATTATTACTTAATTAAAAGCCAACAAAAGTTAATTTTATTATTAAAAGTTAATTATATTAATTAATTTAATTATTAAAGTTGTTTTAATTTGTTACAGAAAATATTGTTTTTAAATTATTACTTAATTAAAAGCCAACAAAAGTTAATTTTATTATTAAAAGTTAATTATATTAATTAATTTGATTATTAAAGTTGTTTTAATTTGTTACAGAAAATATTGTTTTTAAATTATTACTTAATTAAAAGCCAACAAAAGTTAATTTTATTATTAAAAGTTAATTATATTAATTAATTTAATTATTAAAGTTGTTTTAATTTGTTACAGAAAATTTCTTTTTAAATTATTTCTTAATTACAAGATTGATTCAATCTCTGTCCATTCGCGGATGTAATTTGATAACTTTTCTCGAAGAGGAAAAGAAGATGTTTTTATTGTACTCTCTTTATAGCCTGTAACATTATAAACTCAGCCGCAAGTATTCGATTTTGAGAGATGTTAACTTAATTTTTGTAGCATGAACCGAATGATTTTGATCTAGAAGATATATGGTTTCAACAGGACGGAGCAATTATAATCGTGACCAGGGATTTTCCAATCCATCATCCTCCAAAAATGTTTGCAATAAAATAATTTTTCTAAAAAATTAGAATAATTTTGTTAAATATATAATTCATTTATTTAAATCAATAAATTAATTAAAAGTTAATTTTATTAATTAATTTAATAATTAAAGTTGTTTAATTTGTTACAGAAAATATTATTTTTAAATTATTTCTTAATTACAAAACCAACAAAAGTTAATTTTATTATTAAAAGTTATTTTATTAATTAATTTAATAATTAAAGTTGTTTTAATTTGTTGCAGAAAATATTGTTTTTAAATTATTTCTTAATTACAAAACCCAAGATTGATTCATTCTCTGTCCATTCGCGGATGTAATTTGATAACTTTACTCGAAGAGGAAAAGAAGATGTTTTTATTGTACTCTCTTTATAGCCTGTAACATTATAAACTCAGCCGCAAGTATTCGATTTTGAGAGCATTTTTGTAGCATGAACCGAATGACTTTGATCTAGAAGATATATGGTTTCAACAGGACGGAGCAACTATAATCGTACCAGGGATTTTCCTAATCCATCATTCTTCAAAAAAATGTTTGCAATAATATAATTTTTCTAAAAAATTAGAATAATTTTGTTATTATTATTATCAGCAACAATTTGAAACAAATGCTCCAAGCCCTTATCTGTCCAGTTTTGAATATTGTATAATCATGGCCAGGAATTTTCCTAATCCATTTCCCCTGCAAAAATGTTTGCAATAAAATATTTTTTATAGAAAATTAGAATTATTATATTAAAATAAATTACTTAAAATATTTTTCCTAGAAAATTAGAATTATTATATTGCAAACATTTTTAGAGGGGAGGTGGATTATGAAAATTCCTGATCATGATTATACAATAACCAAAACTGGGCAGATAAGGACTTGGAGCATTTGTTTAAAATTGTTGCTGATAAGAATATTAATAAAATTATTCTATTTTTTAGAAAAAAATATTTTATTGCAAACATTTTTGGAGGATGATGAATTAGGAAAATCCCTGGTCACGATTATAGTTGCTCCGTCCTGTTGAAACCATATATCTTCTAGATCAAAATCATTCGATGCCAAAAAATTCAAAAAAAAAAAATACTTAGGGTTGATTGTAATAAATGAAACACTTTTTTACTTTGTTTGTATAACTCGGATTGATTTTATTGTTGATAATGACACGTTGAGGTTGTCGAAACTATAGTCAACAATAAAATCAATCCGAGTTATACAAACAAAGTAAAAAAGTGTTTCACTTATTACAATTGAATTACAATGTATAACAAAGTAGAAGCCTCAACAATTAACAACTTAGGGTTGAATATCCAAAACTGGGCAGGTAGGAACTTGGAGCATTTGTTCCGAATTGTTGCTGATGAGAATCATCTTTTTGCTTACTAAATAGTCCACGTTATTTCCAGTATTAGGAAGGATCTTTATGAACTGCAGACGCGATAAAACGAGCATGGTTACTAAAGGCGCTTTCGGCAACATGTGACCAATCGGTCATGTGTTCTCAGAAGCCGCCCAAAATTGACCAACTTGTTTGTTTTTCCACTCCCTCGATTTTTTTGATTTGTTTCCTATAATAGATGACCGGCATTACATCGTGGACATGTCAAACTTTTGACCAATCCCTGGCAAGTTGGAGAAACGTGGCCCAGCATTTTTATTTGAAGTCACAGAAAATCCGGGTTACGGCAATTGCATATTTCGACCAAGATGAGATTTTCGTCTATAACGTCTGGTCTTTGACATCAGAATCTGCTAATGCAATGACCGCATCGTTGAAAATCCCCACGAAAAGTCTGACGGGTGTGGATTTTTCGAACAGTTGCATCCATAACTGATAAGTCCAAGTATATATAGTTATATACAGAGAGCTTTTTTTATCAGTATACATTTCCCCTATGTATACCTGCGAAATAGGCGAGTCAAACGCATTGATGTATGTATGTTTGGTTGCCTATAACATGCAACGGAACACACATATGCCAAATAATCAATTAAACATACACACATTAGTCGGTTCAATGCGTTTGACTCGCATTTTTGCAGGCATACACTTCTCCTAATGTATACTGATAAAAAACCTCCCTGTATATATATATATATATATATATATATATATATATCATCTTTATTTTAGAATTTACATTAAGTATAATACAATACATTTAATATAATTTAATATAATATAATATAATATAATATAATATAATATAATATAATATAATATAATATAATATAATATAATATAATATAATATAATATAATATAATATAATATAATATAATATAATATAATATAATATAATATAATATAATATAATATTCTTTTTCCATGGCTATCGACACCATTGGTCTTTCTGCCAACCTACTGTTATTTTCACGGATCGATACAAGTGGCCCAAAATGGTTGAAAATGATTACTTTTAGAGAAACTTGATTCTTGATTCTTTCTAGCATCATCAACTATCTTCTTGATTTTTTTCAGATTTTTTTGAGAGAAAACATTTTTATTCAAAATTGAATAATCGATAATAAAAAAAATCGCCAAAATGTCTTCATATATATTTAACATATTTATTGACAAATAACGTTACATTTTACAATGTGTTTACAATATTTGTAGAATTATTTCAATTTGTCATGTAACTGTCATTCTCAAATGGCTATCGACCCGGGATCTTTCTGCCTGTGTCTTCATTTTATATCAAAATGTAGCTAAAAAATGGGAGAATGATGAGTTAAACTTTATTTTAAAAAATAAAATTAACTCTATGTTAATTTATGTTAAAAATAATATAAAATTTAAAGGGAAAATTTATTTAATTTAAAAAAAAATCATTCTTTAAATGAATCAAATTTTAGGTCACTCTAAATGCTTGTTTTGACTATAATTAAAAAGACTTCTCAAACTTATCAATCGCTCTCCTTTAAAGATCCTGTACATTTCCGTACATTTTTTTTATATCCATAAAAAAAACTCGGACATTTCATCTCGGATCCGTCGCGATCCCTCCGGGTCAGACGGTTATCGCCGAAACGTAGCCATTATCTCGCGAAAACCGGTTTTTCGTCTTGTCGTTAATTACAATTTGATGGAGAGCAAGAAAAAAAAAAGTCGTGACCGTGGCATGATCCGATATTATTTTCGCCGTTGATAAGGAAATGTATGTATGTACCGAAATTTATTTGCGCTCTTTGCGTAACACTTTCGGTTTTCTTTGGCTTTATCTAAGCACGTCTTGGTCACGAGTTACATCGATAAATCGGCTTGAAACAAACAAACAAACAAACAAAAAATACGTGAAAATTATCCGGACGTGGAACCAACAAATTGAATTTTCGATTTATAATTATTTATTAATTCCGATCAATGACAGAAATCATGCAGCGACATATGTATTATTCATGACTGGTTATCACATTGATATTATTTTACTTATTATTTGAATATATATACATATATGTGAAAAAATAATTAATGTTCATGACTGTTTATCACATTAATATTATTTTACTTACCATTTAAATATTTGGAAAAACAACTAATGTTCAATGGAATACCGCTGCTGAAGAAGCATACTAGCGATGTGATACGTTTCAGCGAAGTGAAAACACCTTAATAAATGATTTTTTTAAGAAGAAAGGGGAAAATTTTGACTAAACAAAGAAATAAAAAAAAATGTTAATTGTTGAGGCTTCTACTTTTTTATACATTGTAATACAATTTTAATAAATGAAACACTGTTTTACTTTGTTTGTATAACTCGGAGTTATACAATATATTTTATATAAGTAAAAAAAGTGTTTCATTTATTAAAATTGAAATAAACAAATCTTTAGGTTCCGTCTTTGACTGTTCATTGATTCCACATATAGATTTTTGCTTTTTTGGAAGCCGTAAAGCGAGGTGTAAAATAAAATTAAAAAAACATAAATTATTAAAATCGCTAAAATAAATTATCTCTCTTATCAAGAAAATTAATCGTTTGTAAAAAAATATGAAATTTTAAATAACTCGCTGAAAAAAAATATTAGTTTAAATTATTCGTTCTAAAAAAATGTAATTTTAAATTTATCTGCCGCTTATTTCTCTCAACGAAATGATCAATTGCGAACAAAGCAATCAACATTTTCTGCCGCCCGTATCCAATTTACGTAATGTGTTTTATCAACAAATTAAAGTTGTATTAAAAAAAGGCCAATTAACGTCGACCAAAACAATAACGAGATAACGCCGATTTTGGGGAAAAAACCTGTACGTATACGCCGTTTTATCGCAGAAACATGTTTATTGTCGATATTTTGTGTTTTATCAAAGAGCGATAGCGAAAAGCGGGGGGCAAACAGTAGTTGCAATAACAGAATTTGCTGAATTTTTGCTTTCGGTTCGATTTTATCTGTGCAATAATCCGAAGAATGCACAAATTGTTGAATATTCAGGAAATGAAATAAAATGTTATTGAAGATGAATAATCAAGAGATAAAATAAAACTAATTTCAAAGAGGATGAAATACTAGTTACTCTATGCTAATTTATGCACTTTTGGTGGATGAGGCTCGTAAAAGCAAACGAAATTCTCGTTTTTTATTACGTGAGTCTCTTAAAAGTAGAGACTCACACAAGAAAAAACAGCATTGCTAAATGAATTGCAACCACTCCGCAGTGCTGTTATTCTTAGTGTGAGTCTGTACTTTTTTTTAATATTTGGTGTCTGTGTGAAACAAATCAAGTGTATTTTTAATAATTAAAGTGAAAAGTGTTGTTAATTGTTGACGCTTCTACTTTCTTATACATTGTTAATCAATTTTAATAAATGATACGTTAAGGTTGCGGTTTAGTAGAAAGAGATAGCTATATGGTAAAATGGAAATAGTCGTTTGAAAAAAGAGCCATTCATTAGGATTTAATAATATGAATATGTATTTACATTTTTTATCTACCAACCATAAAGTATGAGTCTAAATAAAAAATAAATCGTTAATTTTCGTGTGTTATGTTAATTTACTAGTTCAAGTTAGAAAAGAAAATTGTAAGATATAATGAAATTAATAGGTCATGTCTGCTAAGTTATTTAAATGCAGAATTTAGTGAAATCCTTTAAATTTTCATTGCACAAGTTTTTATTAGCAAAAATATAATTTGAAATCTGCTATAAATTTGATCAATTTTCATTATTTTTTATAATTGTTTTTCACACAAACTAAACATGAAAATAATTTTTAATTCATCTGATGAAATTCCTGCTTATTTTAAGATTACTTTAATGTATAATACAATATTGTTCATTGAACACAACAGCAATCAAACTCGAATTAGTGATTGCCAATATTTATATAGCTATCTTTTTCGTCTAAACCGCGCCCTCAAGGTTGTCGAAACTATAGTCAACAATCCGATTTATACAAGCAAAGTAAAAAAAATGTTTCATTTACTAAAATTGAAAATATGTTGTATTTAAAACTGTTTTTGATACAAACCGCACAACACCAAACTTTTGATTTTTTTGAGCGGCACCAAAACATCACTATTTTTAAAATAATGCGAGGAAATTCCTCAGAAAATAAATGTGCATAAGATTTTTTTTAATTGCATTTCGCGTGCAAGTGAAACAAGACAGACCACAATTCAGTTTTCTTATCTAAATGAATGTAAAACGAGGCGCCGAAAGATTGTACAAGGAGTCATGCCACGAAAAGATAAGAAAGTGATGGCGCGGCAGTCTTCCATGTTGCTTAATGCTGTAACGCTGTAATGTTAGTGCGTGTAATTGTTTAATCAAATACAACTACAAAACGGCTAAAATTACAAAAAAATGTATACATATTTATAGAAGATTAAAAAATAAATATATTTTATAATCATACAATTTAAACACTCGAAAGGTTACAAAAAGAAAGTTTATAATAATAATAATTATACAAACTATTATTAGTTTGTATAATTATTATTAATAAATAATTAAAGTAAAAGAAACGCAATTAATTAAATGGATTGCATTATTACACAAACATCATTTTTTTCAATTTAAATATTTTTTGATTTCCTTTAAATGATTGAAAAGTTTTCATTGTAATTTTAATTCAGTTATAATAAAATAAACAAAAAACGCAATTAATTAAATGGATTGCATTATTACACAAACATCATTTTTTTAAAGTTAAATATTTTTTGATTTCTTTTAAATGATTGAAATGTTTTCATTGTAATTTTAATTCAGTTAAAATAAAATAAACAAAAAACGCAATTAATTAAATGGATTGCATTATTACACAAACATCATTTTTTTAAAGTTAAATATTTTTTAATTTCTTTTAAATGATTGAAATATTTTCATTGTAATTTTAATTCAGTTAAAATAAAATAAACAAAAAAACACAATTAATTAAATGGATTGCATTATTACACAAACATCATTTTTTTAAATTTAAATATTTTTTGATTTCTTTTAAATGATTGAAATATTTTCATTGTAATTTTAATTCAGTTAAAATAAAATAAACAAAAATTTACCAATAATCACCATTGTTCAAAATTTGAGTATTTTGGTAATGCGGTTTTGTCATAACCAAAATATTAAAGCTTTTATCGATTTTTATTATTTAATTAAAACTGCAATGTAAACATTTCAATCATTTAAAAGAAATCTAAAAATATAACTTGAAACTTTTTGCCTATTCTATCATTTGTCAGTTTCATTTAAAAGAAATCTAATTTTTTTGCCCATTCTGCCATTTGTCAGTTTCATTTAAAAGAAATCTAATTGTTTTTTTGCCCATTCTGCCATTTGTCAGTTGATGGTAAATTATTTACTAGTGATGGGCAAGATCGAAGTAACGATTCCCTAGAAATGATCGAGCCGATCAAAAAAAAAAGGAAAATAGTGGAATTTCATCGAAAATTCAAAAATCTCAAAAAGACTTCATTTTATACCGAAATGTAGCTAAATAATGGGGGAATAATCTGTGAAAATTTGAGCATTTAGAAGTAATTAGGTTTCGGTCAATCCGCTCGCAAAGTTGAACTTCGCTAAAAGGGCGAAAGTTTTTATTAAAGTTTGCGATTTTTTCCTGGCGGTCTCTAACGATAAAAAAAATGCTAATTTGGATGAGAATATAGCTGAATTTTATAAGAATTGAATGGTGATAATTCCGTTTTTCTAACTTATTCGTGAGTGTAGTTATTTTGGTCGGAATACGGAAACGTTCGGAAAGGCCAATCGTCGGGTCTCCGCTAAACCGTTTCCATAAGGCTCCATATTAAATTCGTGGAACTATTAAAATGGCTCGAAATGATTGAAAAGGATTATTGCGAGAGAAACTAAATAACCAAATGATACCTCGACACCCAACACGGGTAAAAGAGGATAAGATTAAGAAAGAAAATTTGAATTTTTGTTCTCTAAAACCCGTTGGGTTAGGTTTTGGACAACAAAAATTCAAATTTAGATTTTTGTCCTCCGAAACCTAATCCCTATTCAAACTAAATTTGTTTGGAAATGTTTGGAAGAACTTTTATCCTCCAAACCTATCCAAACCTGACCTGTGAAAAACAATTTTGTTATGATCATCAATAAACACTTACTTACTAAAATTTGGATTTTTTTCCCTCAAAAATGTTAATTTGTACAAATGGAAAAAAAAATCTTCAGATAAACACTTAATTCATTACACCCTGTATATTACGTTTATATCTTGCTTCGAATAATATTAGAATTTCGATGATTGCGCCTTTTTTGTCACCTATTTAACGTATTACACAACCGCCAAATCGCTAATGGGTGCCATTAACGCGATATAATTACATTATAATACATAATAATTCCAAATTTTCCCCGTTATCGATATAATTACAATACTTAATTGCGCCCGCAATTAAAATCAACATTCCCCGACGTCTCCGTACAAAGAAAAGAAAGTATCAATCACCTCCGGGTGCTAAAAATAAAGAAAAAAAAAACTTGAATCAGTAGCGCGAGAGAAAAGTGAGTCTTGTAATACTGACATCGTTTCGTTTATCGATTCTCTTGTAAAATTTGCGAAACAAGAGGAAAGTTGATTATTAAAGGGTTTTCTTTTTTCGAATCGGAAAATTATACATTAAAATGCGAATAGAGTGTAATTATAATAATTTAAGATGATTGAGTATAATATAATAAATCTTTATTGGTAGATTATTTTAAACAAAGTAATAATAATAAATAAATACAATAAATAACTAACATAAAAATAAATTCTTCTGCTAATTGGCCATCGACCGTTGGTCTTTCCGCCTGATTTTGTAGGCGTCTGTCCTTGTCAGTTGCTATGTCAAAATGATTGGGTATAATAAAGGCAATAACGTGATTTACAGAAGACTCGTTTTACTAAAAATCTTTGCTTTTCGAGTACAAAACACTAAATTTATGCCTCCTAATGAAGAGGCGATGGTTCATTCGCCGCCCCCTTTCCTTATTCTGAGAACCTCTAATAGCAACTTACCTTTTATAGCAGACGGAATAGTAACGTAAGGGGTAGCTTGTTTCGTTCAATTCCGAGCATATTTTGTTTCAAACATTTTTATTTAATTGACGAAATACACTTTTTTGGATTCTCTCGTGTTGTAAGGTTTTTCTCAAAAACCGAAAAAGTCGGTTATTTTTACAGTTACATAGGATTTCATTAGGAAAATCTTTCAGAATCCACAATTATTAGTACGGTGCTATTATTTAAAAAAAATCATTATGAAAATCTTTCAGAATCTAAAATTATTAGTACGCTGCAATTATTAAAAAAAATGACCTAACCTCAACATCCAAAATAAAAGTTTCCATTCAAATCCAGACTGTTCTATATAATCCACATATTGTTAGGTAAAAAGTTAGACCATTTTGAGCGTCGGGGTGGAGAAGTTGCTAAATTAACGTATGGTCCGAATGTTTTTGAAAAAAAATCAGACTTTGGAAATTTTTATAATATAGATAACTTAAAATTTATGAAATCACTTCAAAATAAAGCACTAAGACAAATTAAATCTAATCCAACAGCAGCCAAATGGGATTATTATAAATCATTGAGAAACTTTATAACATCCTCTATTAGAAAAGAAAAGAAAAGAAAAGAAAAGAAAAGAAAAGAAAAGAAAAGAAAAGAAAAGAAAAGAAAAGAAAAGAAAAGAAAAGAAAAGAAAAGAAAAGAAAAGAAAAGAAAAGAAAAGAAAAGAAAAGAAAAGAAAAGAAAAGAAAAGAAAAGAAAAGAAAAGAAAAGAAAAGAAAAGAAAAGAAAAGAAAAGAAAAGAAAAGAAAAGAAAAGAAAAGAAAAGAAAAGAAAAGAAAAGAAAAAAGAAAAGAAAAGAAAAGAAAAGAAAAGAAAAGAAAAGAAAAGAAAAGAAAAGAAAAGAAAAGAAAAGAAAAGAAAAGAAAAGAAAAGAAAAGAAAAGAAAAGAAAAGAAAAGAAAAGAAAAGAAAAGAAAAGAAAAGAAAAGAAAAGAAAAGAAAAGAAAAGAAAAGAAAAGAAAAGAAAAGAAAAGAAAAGAAAAGAAAAGAAATGAAAAGAAAAGTAAAGAAAGCTTTTTTAGAAAATTATTGAGAAAATTTTCTAAAAAAGCTTTGTTTTCTTTTCTAATACAGGATGTTATAAAGATTCTCAATGACTTATAATAATCCCATTTGGCTGCTGCTGGATTAGATTTAAATTGACTTAGTGCTTAATTTCGTAAATTCAAAACAACATGGCGAACACTAAAATCAATCGGTGTAATTAAAAGAGACAACACATACAATACCAACACAATTTATTGTCCAATTCTTCTTTTAACTTTCATCCTGTGAGTGAAGAATTAGTATGTATAATTCTAAATAACATTAGAAGTAATGCAATCGGTTGCGACGGCATAAGTATAAAAATGATACAATATGGTTGTCCGCATATTCTGCCTTATATCACGGATTTTATGAATATGTGCTTAGAGAATGGTGTGTTTCCAACACTTTGGAAGGAGGCTCCAATTCATAAAATAAAAAAATCCTCTTCAATTCAAAGATCTGCGTCCTATCAGTGTGCTTCCAGTAATGTCCAAAATATTAGAGAAAGTTAAATAGAAAAGAGAATTTTTCTCGGATCAAAATTTGTTGCATTATGCAATATTTTATTGATGTGCAACAGCAGGTGTACATTATGTAATTCAATGTCCGTCGTGGGTATTTGCCCGGGAAGTAGTTGTTTTAATGTGCATTTGTTTAACGTACTTACGTAACGTAAGTCAAAAGTCACAGAGCTAAATGTAAAAATAATTTATTAATTATTTTCAAATCATTTTTATTTAATATTAGAGAAAGTCGTTGACCTTCAATTAAGAGATTGCATAGATTCTCTTAACCTCTTACCTCTAACACAGTCAGGATTTCGCCAGGATAACCGCTTTATCTAATATGCGTGACAACATTATTAGAGCTACGGATACTGGCATGCTTTCCGTGATTGTATTGCTAGATTACAGCGAAGAGTTTGATACAATTGATCACAATTTGATGTTATCTATCGTAAGGTGCATTGGGCTGGGTGTAGTAGCAGTAATTTTATTTCTGAATTACTTAAAAAATCGCACCCAGCGGGTTAAAGTTGAACAACGTCATTCTAACAAGCTACCAGTTCTGTCAGATATACCACAGGGCTCCATTCTGGGTCCCTTGTTATTTTTAATATGTTCATCTTTTCTTCATAAATCTATTAAATTACCCCGACACCAATTGGTAAAAGGGGACATCGATTATATATATATATATATATATATTAAATTTAATTATTATTAAATTAAATATTGACAATGTCTCGTTTCGAGATTCGCTCGACCAGATTATAAATACCTCGACGAAAATCAATTTTATAAGACATTTTGCGAAGCAGAAACCATAAACTTTTGCATTGTTTATTTAGATTACATGACGGGGGATATTTAATTTCCATGGCCTGCTTTATTACATGCATTTTTATTTATTTCTCACTCAATCAAACCAATGATTTTTTTCCTAAATTTTCGGACCATAATTTTATCAGTTTCTCTTGAATATTTCGAATACTATACGGTTTAGTATAAAAAAGATAATCTACATTAAATTGCGAAAAAAAAAATGGTCCTGTGCATATTCTAGCTAAATTGAACGGTTTCAGAGTTGTGTTGGGAGCATTTTTTATATATAATTGAATAAGTTCTCGTATTGATAATCAATTAATGATTTCCCTAATAAGCTCCAAATTATTTCGCAAAGCTCGTAATAATAAAAGGAAGGAAGGAGGATGGGAAGATTAGAATTTGAGGAAAACCGTGTATGATGTTATGTATTATAATTAAATTGTAATGAAATTAAACAAGGAAAATTTCTGGCAATGATCAATAAAATTCGATCAATCCCTTTTTTTTATTTTATTTATTATAATTAACAAAAATTTAAAGGACGTCATGCGCGCGTTTGACCTATGAGCCTAAGAATATTCCTATCTCAAAGGATGGATCATATAATATGAATATACCGAATATACCCACAATATTCGACGTATCAAAAACGTCACGCATTTATATGATCCATTTTTTGACGTAGGAATATTCTTAATGCTCAAAAAATGAACATTTCTACCGGATAATTAGAATTTTAAAAAAAATGAAATGACAATTACCTTAACTTTAGATGTGAAGAGAGAGACAGAGAGAGAGAGAGAGAGGATAATTTATAATTCTTGATAATAATAATAATAATATATAATAATAATAATAATAATAATATATAATAATAATAATAATATATATACTTTATTTCCCAACAGAATAACCAATTACAGGACAATTTAATTTAAAGAAATACAAAATTAAAAAGAAAACTGAAATGAAAATTGCCTTAACTTTAGAGATAAAGAGAGAGGGAGAGAGAGATAGAGATAGAGATGGAGAGAGAGAGAGATAGAAAGAGATAAAGAGAGAGAAAAAAATCATAATTATTGATCCATCCTTTGACGTAGGAATATTCTTGATGCTCAAAAATGGACATTTCTGCCGGATAATTAGAATTTTTAAAAAAATTAAATGACAATTACCTTAACTTTAGATGTGAAAAGAGAGAGGCAGAGAGACAGAAAGGATAATTTACAATTCTTGATGCATCGAATATAATTAAAATTAAAAAAAAAATGAAATGACAATTGCCTTAACTTTAGAGATAAAGAGAGAGGGAGAGAAAGAGAAAGATGGAGATAGAGATGGAGAGAGAGATATAGAAAGAAAGAGAAAGAAAAATCATAATTATTGATGCAACGAATATACCTATAAGTGCTCAAATCCGAAAATTGCTGCAAATAATTAGAATTAAGAAAAATGAAATCACTTCTAGAAAAAAAATCGCCTAACTTTAGAAAAGAGAGAGAGAGAGGAAAACTGTATAATTCTTAAAACTTCGAATATACCATACTCACAAGTACTCAAAACTGAAAATTGCTGCAAATAATTAGATTTTTAAAAAAATGAAATGACATCATTAAAAAAAAATCGCTTAACTTTTGAGAGAAAAAGTGGGGAAAAATGTATAATTCTTAAAACGTCGAATATATCGAACCTACAGGCTGCAAATAATTAGTATTTTAAAAAAAACAAGCTAAAATGACACCATCTAGAAAAAAATCACCTAACTTTAAAGAGAAAGAGGGAAAGAGTGAAAAAATGCATAATTCTAGGATATCCACGCGATAAACAATTTGTTATTAAAATTAAATTGACTTTAACCTCGCCCGATTATCCACCAACAACAAAACCCCAACCTTATCCCACATTCGAAGCAAACTTGAAAATCACTTTTATTTTTCGGCTCATAAAGCGAATAATCAGAAAATGTTATTGCAAAATTCCAGCAGCGGCGACGGGAGCGCGGTGGGAGAAAGTGATAAGTGTTGTCGGATGCTGAAATACGGTTCAGTTTACATCGTGTTTTGATCGAACCCGGATAGGCGACACAGGTCAGGACGTCCGCGCGGCTCTCACGAATTGCGAACGGCTAAAAGTGCGAAGTATTTTCAAGAGAATCACGCGTGTGCGAAGAAACGCCAATTCTCTGCTACAAACAGTGAGTATTTTGACGTTTTGTTTAGTTTTTTTTTTTTAATTATTATTGTTTGTCGTTTCGTGCTTCGAGCCGCGCGCGAGCGTTTCTTGTTTGGGCAGGTGCTTTTGCATTACTGTTTGATGGAATTTATGGTGGTTTTTCTTCAGAGCTCGCATAAATTGCGCTTGTTTTCAAAAGCAACATAGTATTACATTTGCAATAAATACATTTTAGTTAAGTTTACTTCTTGAAAACTAATTACAACGTTTGTCGAGCGACAAAAAAAAATGTCTTCTGAATCTTGAAGAAGCTGAAAAACCCTGACTTCTAGCACCTGAAGAAAAGAATTTATATTTTCTTCTGAATGTTGAAGAACTTGAAAAAAAAATAATTGAACCCCCTCTTCTGGCGTCTGAAGAAAACAATTCTATTTTCTTCTGAATCTTGAAGAAGCTGAAAAAAGCTAATTCAACCCCGCTTTCTCGCGTCTGAAGAAAAGAATTTCTATCTTCTTCTCGATCTTAAAGAAGCTGAAAAACAATTCAACCCCGCGTTCTGACGCCTGGAAAAAAGATTTTCTATTTTCTTCTGAATGTTGAAGAAGCTGAAAAAAAAAACAATTCAATCCCGTCTTCTGGCGCCTGGAGAAAACAATTCTATCTTCTTCTGAATCTTGAAGAAGCTGAAAAAATCCAATTCAACCCCGCTTTCTCGCTCTTGAAGAATAGAATTTCTATCTTCTTCTCAATCTTAAAGAAGCTGAAAAAATCAATTCAACCCCGCATTCTGGCGCCTGGAGAAAAGATTTTCTATTTTCTTCTCAATCTTGAAGAAGCTGAAAAAGCCAATTCAACCCTGCCTTCTAGCACCTGAAGAAAAGAATTTCTATTTTCTTCTGAATGTTGAAGAAGCTGAAAAAATCCAATTCAACCCCGCTTTCTCGCGCCTGAAGAAAAGAATTTCTATCTTCTTCTCGATCTTAAAGAAGCTGAAAAAAACAATTTAACCCCGCGTTCTGACGCCTGGAGAAAAGATTTTCTATTTTCTTCTGAATGTTGAAGAAGTTGAAAAAAAAAACAATTCAACCACGTCTTCTGGCGTCTGAAGAAAACAAATTCTATTTTCTTCTGAATCTTGAAGAAGATGAAAAAATCCAATTCAACCGCGCGTTCTGGCGCCTGGAGAAAAGATTTTCTATTTTCTTCTGAATCTTGAAGAAGCTGAAAAAGCCAATTCAACCCTGCCTTCTATTTCTTCTAAATATTGAAGAAGCTGAAAAAAAAAACAATTCAACCCCGTCTTCTGGCGTCTGAAGAAAACAAATTCTATTTTCTTCTGGATCTTGAAGAAGCTGAAAAAAGCCAATTCAATCCTGCCTTCTGGCGCTTGAAGAAAAGAAAAACAAACGCTTTAAATAGTTCTTGAGAAGTAAACTCAACTAAAATCGAATCCAACCTTGTTTTCTACCATTTGAAGAAAAGAGTTTGCATCTTTTTCGGAACATTGAAGAAGATGGAAAAAAATGACTTGAAGAAAATAATATGCTAAGGTTTTAATTAGTTTTTAATAAGTAAACTCAATTAAAATCAAAAACAACCCTGCTTTATGCCACTTGAAGAAGATAATGTCCATCTTTGTAACACAAAGTGAGGACAGTAAACCCTGCTTTATGCCACTTGAAGAAGGTAATGTCTATCTTTGTGACACAACGGGAGGACAGGAGTTGCTTGTCGACGTAATCCTGCCTGCTCGTGTTGAATAATTGGGATTTTTGTAATAAATATTCTGATTTTAACCACAGATACCGCTGTTGGAGTACTTGATGCACAGAAAACTTCTTCTTCTGGATATTTAAGAATATGATGAAAATCCAACCCTATTTTCTGACGCTTGAAGAAAATAATTAATAAAAAAAATATCTCTAATTAAGAGTTTTTTTATGTAAAAAAAATCAAATATATGACGGTTACAGTTTAGTGGGAGTTGCGCGTATGTTGCGCAAGCATCTAAAGCTTCCTCCCTTTAGGGTATTTGAAAGCACAGCCAACCTACCTCATCAAATTAAATAAAATGAAATGAAACAAAGATGATTCACACATTTGCAGCTATTTAAATTACAATGAAATTGAACGAGGACAATTTTTTGGCAATGATCAATAAAATTTGATCAATCTATTATGTAATCCAATGTCCGGCGGGGTAAATGCTCGGGAAGTAGTTGTTTCAATAGATGTTTGTAAAACTTACAGTGTAAGTATTTTTTGCAGTTGGAAAAAGGGATTGATCGAATTTTATTGATCATTGCCGAAAAATTTTCCTTGTTTAATTTCATTGTAAAATAGGTTAACAGTGCCAAGACAGGTAAATACCTAATTCTTCGCCCAGTATGTTTTTTCTACTGGATGTGCAATATCCAACGATATGCTCCGCTGTTTCGTCCTCCAAATAGCACCCTCTGCAATCTGCTGATTCTTCAATCACCATCGAATAAATGAATGTAAATACAAGAAAAATAAATAGAGGTATAACAGATGTTATCGCTGCTCTCTCTGCGTGTCGGGTTTCTTCATTTTAATTTTTCAAAATAATCCCTGTTTCGGCTTGCTTCTCGCAAGCCTCTGCAAATCGTGAAAATAACACTCGAATCAGAAGCGCACTAAAAAGTATACATCGTTTTAGTTGCTTCAATGTTTCTTCCGTAAATCGTGAAAATTAGACACTTTTTTTTCTTACGTTTTCTGAATAATAAATTAAAGACGACGCAAGCGCCACCTTTTGCCTAAATGTGAATTACGTTTTCTGATTCATAAAAAAAATCTTGTTAAATCCTGAAAATGACACTAGATTTATTTTCTTTTCCATCTTCTTTACAAAAATTTTTTTTTGGTGGGTTGCGGGGGAAGGTTGCTTATAAATTGTTACTGTTAATAATGTAACACAAATCAAATAAAATTTAAAAAACTAATAAACAATCAACTGAGCACGCATTTTAGTAATATCTCATCAACATGAAAATAACTTTTAAAGTTGTTACAGCGTTGCTAAAACGTTATTTGTATTTTTTTTTTTTGGGGGGGGGGGTGTAAACCAGTGGCGTATATAGAGGGGGCGCCACTGGTCAAGACATATCAGTTCCGTGATTTTTCTGTATTTTCCTAGGTGCCAGTTGCCGGTGATGATGCCTACAATAATCCTAATATCAGTTCTTCTTGGTACAATTAATCTTTCACTATTGACTGCGGCCATAATTGTCTCATTATGTTCGTCACATGTCTTCATTTTCCCATCTTTTATTTTGTAGGATTTTAGTGAATTCGTCCAGGACCAACTTAAAGTTTTTGTAAGACGGTTCCATATTTTATGAAATGTAAAAAAAAATAACACTCAGCAAGTATCTAAAATGAGGCTCAATTTCTTCTTAATGTGCTTAATTGTTAATAAAATGCAATCAATCTATCTAAAATGAGGCTCAATTTCTTCTTAATTTGCTTAATTCTTAATAAAATGCAATCTATCTATCTAAAATGAGGCTCAATTTCTTCTTAATTTGCTTAATTGTTAATAAAATGCAATCAATCTATCTAAAATGAGGCTCAATTTCTTCTTAATTTGCTTAATTCTTAATAAAATGCAATCTATCTATCTAAAATGAGGCTCAATTTCTTCCTAATTTGCTTAATTGTTAATAAAATGCAATCAATCTATCTAAAATGAGGCTCAATTTCTTCTTAATTTGCTTAATTGTTAATAAAATGCAATCAATCTATCTAAAATGAGGCTCAATTTCTTCTTAATTTGCTTAATTCTTAATAAAATGCAATCTATCTATCTAATATGAAGCTCAATTTCTTCTTAATTTGCTTAATTCTTAATAAAATGCAAAATATTGTTAAATTCTGAAAATTATACTCGAATTCTTCATGTTTTCTTTCTTCTTTGAAAAAAAAAATACAATCCTCGGAAAATCATTAAAGCGAAACTCGATTTCTTCTTACTTCTAGAAAATACAAATCTTATTAAATCATGAAAATTACATTCGATTTTTTCTTACTCTTCCTTCTTCCTCAAAATATCATGAAAATAAGACTCAAATGCTAAGAAGAAATCCTTAAAAAAAATGAAAAAAGTGAAGTAAGGAATTAATTGAGCTTAATTTATTGATTTACTTAAATTAAATAGAAATGTTTTGAAAATAATTAATAAATTATTTCCACATTTAGCTCTATGACATTTTGTCTTACGTTTTAAGTACATTAATCACATCAAATCAACTACTTCTCAGGCTACCGAGAATGCAGCAGGTGTACATTATGTAACCTAATCTCCCGCGGGGTATTTGCCCGTGGAAGTAGTTGTTTTAATATACGTTTGTTTAACGTACTTACGTAACGTATGTCAAAATGTCACAGAGCTAAATGTGAGAATAATTAATTATTTTTATTTAATTTATTTTTATTTAAATCTAATATCTATCCTTCCCTTAAGCAATATCTATCCTTACCATAGATATTGCATTTAAATAAAAATAAATTAAATAAAAATGATTTGAAAATAATTAATAAATTATTCTCACATTTAGCTCTGTGACTTTTGAGGGGAAATTGTGGATTTTCCAAAAAGAAAAGAAAGAGTGTCGAATTTTGTTAAGTCGATTTATTCGTCGAGAAGATTTTCTTGTTTATGGAGAGGGTGGGGGGATTTGTTTAAAAAAAATAAGAATTGCGATTTTGTTGTCGGTTTAATCGTCTAAAATTTTTTTTTAATTTCGAATGTTCATGGGTTGAGTTTCTGACCTTTTCTTTCTTGATATTCTTTAATTGTTTAATTGTAGAAATTGTAGATGTAGATGTAGAACTTTGAAGTTTTCTTCGAAATAATTGTAGCGAATACAAGTAAAGATGAACTTCCAGTATTTATGAGCCTTATCAATCATTTTTTTAATAAAACGAATTTAACAATAAATAATTTACTCAATACAATTATTAATAAATTATTTTCCCTTTAGCTACTACGACTTTTTTTGACTTTCGTCAATTTTGTTAAACTTATCTTTGATAAATGCAAATGTTTATCAATATTAAATAAAAATGAATTGAAAATAATTAATAAATTATTTTCACATTTAGCTCTGTGACTTTTGATTTACGTTACGTAAGTACGTTAAACAAATGCACATTAAAACAACTACTTCCCGGGCAAATACCCACGCCGGACATCGAATTACATAATGTAGTTGTTTTAATGTAAATTTGTTTAAAGTACTTACGTAGCGTAAGTCAAAGTGTTACAGAGCTAAATGTATAAATAATTTATTAATTATTTTCAAATCATTTTTATTTAATTTATTTAAATAACTGTGACCAAGTGGATGAATACTCTTCTCTATCTATATTTTCTATTTAAAGTTTATCAAGTTCAAAAATTTCGGGAATGCCTGTGTATGTTCTGTTGCTGGAAAACACTGACGTTTTCAAAGTTTCGCGAAGTTGCGCAATATTTTTTTTTTCGTTTCTGATTTTAAATCGCCGATTACAAGATCCTTGGGAAAACCAGATTGATTAATATCTTCATTGAATTCGTTTTATATTAACTCATAAACAAACTCATTTGACGTATCACATACGTATTACGCAATTATTAAAAAATAAAAATACGGTAATAAATTTTTAGAATGTAAAATGGAAATAAACAAATTAAAATAAAACTTTACTTTTGACCATATTTCGTATAGATGTATATGTGCAAAGTTTGTATGTGATATGTTAAGTAATTGTTTTGAGTTACGTGAAGAGATGAATATAATTAAATAATTAAAACACTAACATGTGAGCACGTAGTGCTCGAAATGTACATTTAGCGTAAATAAATGTTTTTAGTGAAGAAAGTGTTAGTCTTCATAATTATTTAATTATGATATGTTAACACTGGAATAAAGAATTGTTATTATTTTTATTACCCCTACACCACCATTATGGTAGATGGGGATTTTAGATTATATATATATATATTATTTTTATTATATAAAAAAACAGATTAAATTTATGGAACTTAAACACGGAAAATCACGTTAAACTTTAAAGTAGATACAAATTGCTGCAATAATCTCCAAAAAATCTGTAATATTTCAGTGTCACATTTATGCAACCTTTCTGCAATCTGCTTGTGCTGTATGGATATGTAGATCTATTTTAAATTGAATTAATTTGAATCATGAATATATGCGATCGACATATAAACATACTCTAAATATAATACATTTTATAATTTTAACCACCCTGTATCTTTTACTGTTTACAACATTCTCATGCTGTACACTCTTCTCTTGAGCAAATAATCGAGGCTATTCCGTATAGAAAATGTTAAGTTTAACGTGTAAGTTATATAATATAATCACAATCTAAGCAGCTTTTGTAATAGATATGTATTCCATGATTGGTTTTGAGTTACGTGAAGAGTATAATCAAAATAATTAACACTGTTGTATCCTTTCTTCATACTTTACTTTCTAATGCTTGCGGCTATCGACCACTGGCCCTTTTGCGACAGATAGAATTTTTTGTTAAATATATAATGTTTTATCAGACTATTATTTAGTGTTCTGCTTATGTAGATTTGTTATAGTTTCTAGGAAATTGTGGTATTTAGGGGGTATGACTGAATTTTAAGGGGAGAAAAATTGGGAGAGGGTGTTAAAATTGATTTCATTTCAATTTTCTTTATGTTGGTTGTTGTCGGTTGTGGAGACTTTAATTATTTAAATAAAAATAGTTGTCCTTTTTCCTACTTAATAAAAAAACAATAAGTAGGAAAAAGGACAACTATTTTAGATATATATTTTTCTAGTGCTATGCACTCATTGTTAATAACAATTGTTATTGACAATGAGATATATATTCATAAAATATAAAATTAATTAATAGCGTGCACGTTAAACTAAACATTTTCCGTACAAAATAGACTCAAATTTTTAAAAAGTGATTATTTATGCAGTTTTGTAGTTTTTTTTTAGGAAAAAACAAATTTTCAATTATGATTAATTCTCAACATTAAAACTTCCTTAAAATTCATAATAGAAAAAAGGATTTATTCACTTGGTCAAAATTAAAGGGAAAATAATTTATTAATTAATTAATTATTTTCAAATTCTTTTTATTTATGAAATGAATATGAATATAATATTAAAAATCAACCAATAAAACACAGATTAGATTAAATAACTTTAAATTCTCGACTAGTTTCGGGTTATTAGCCCATTTTCAAAAGAACTTAAAATTTGTTTTATTAAATTTTCTATGGATATTTATTTACATGAATGGATATATTGATTTTTTAATTTTTAATTTTAATTTTATTGTGTGACAATTCAATCATTATTTTCACGTAATTGAATCAATCGTTTAATTAAGCAATCTATTCAATAATAATAATAATAAAACATTATCATCTCTATTTAAATAATGTTCCGTTATGTCCTCTCGTTATCGCCTCCTCGCATAACTCCGGCGGCGCAGGATATCGTAACGAATTGTGCTTATATTCAGTAATTCCTCCCCTTATCTTTATTGTTCAGATGGGTTTTTAGTTTCGGCACGAGTGTCAGCGAGTGTACTTATAAATAGATATCGTTATTACCGGAAGACATGAATGCGACTCATTGTCCTGATATAAACATACGCGTTTTTTTTTCTTTCTTTCGATAAATCGTCGTGTATTTACACGGACTTTTGGCGTGAGGGTGATAATCAACGACCAGGTTTAAATCAATATTAAATTATGTCATGAATCTATTAAATAAAACTAGTAATGATTGAAAAAAAAATACATTTTATAATTAGAACATATAATTATAAAATGCAAATATAAATAGAAAAGAGTATTCATTTATTTGGTCACAGTTATTTAAATATATTAAATAAAAATGATTACCCCTACACCACCATTATGGTAGGTAGATGGGGATTTTAGATTATATATATATAAATAAAAATGATTTGAAAATAATTAATAAATTATTTCCACATTTAGCTCTGTGACATTTTGACTTACGTTACATAAGTATGTTAAGGGTGCGGTTTAGACGAAAAAGATAGCTATATAAAAATTGGCAATCACTAATTCGAGTTGGATTGCTGTTGTGATCAATGAAAAATATTGTATTATACATCAAAATAATCTTAAAATTTGCAGGAATTTCATCAGATGAATTAAAAATTATTTTAATGGTTTAGTTTGTATGAAAAACAATTATGAAAAACAATGAAAATTGATCAAATTAGTAGCAAATTTCTAATTTATTAATAAATCATTTTCACATTTTTATTATTTTCAAATCATTTTTATTTAATATATTTAAATAGATATAACCAAGTGAATGAATAATACTCTTTTCTATTTAAATTTCAAATTATATTTTTGCTAATAAAAACTTGTGCAATGAAAATTTAAAGGATTTCACTAAATTCTGCATTCAAATAACTTAGCAGACATGACCTATTAAGTTCATTATATCTTACAATTTACTTTTCTAACTTGAACTAGTAAATTGATGAAATACACGAAAATTAACGATTTATTTTTTATTTAGACTCATACTTTATATTTGGTAAATAAAAAATGTAAATACGTATTTATAATATTAAATCCAAAAGAATGGCTCTTTTTTCAAACGATTATTTCCATTTTACTATATAGCTATCTCTTTCTACTAAATCGCAACCTTAAACAAATGCACATTAAAACAACTACTTCTGCAAATTCTGTCCGTTTTCTGGAATAAAACAAAATACGAATACTTTTTACCGCCAATTAACTTTATTAAATAATATAATTGACATTATTATTAACGACTTATTGCTGGAGCGGGGACAATCTGGTATCTGGTAAAAAGGAGGTGTGCGGCTGTGCACTACACTTTAGGCCTCATTAGGCCCATTGTGCTACCTCCCATTGCAGGGGCAATTTATATATATATATATCATTTTTGAAAAATGTTTCATCATTTGATGTGAAAACTTTAAACAGTGCTTGTATTTTCCCGGGAAGTAGTTGTTTTAATGTGCATTTGTTTAACGTACTTACGTAACGTAAGTCATAAGTCACAGAGCAAAATGTGAAAATAATTTATTAATTATTTTCAAATCATTTTTATTTAATATATTGTGTTATTTCTTCTTTATTTTTGATTTTTTTTGCCCGTCAAAAAATTTTGTAAGGGCAAAAACAAGTGATAGTAGTAATGTCCGGAGAACATGGTGGATGCAACAGAATTTCCCAACCTAGTTCTTCAATTTTCCCAAAGCAGTATATAACCAGACATCATCATGATGCAAATATGATGCCCTTCCTATTAAACATTGCCGATCTCTTATATTGAACCGCTGTCTTTAAATTATCCAGTTGATTGTCATCAACTTCTCCGAATTGAGCTTTTCGTTTCGTTTTAAAATATCATAATGTATTGGTCCTTAAAACAAATACACAACATTCTCTTACTCAGAATTAAATTTGGTTTAGAGATGACTAGGTTTTCCGGTTTCACAATATACCCCTTTCCTTATAATATCGTCATTGGTAATGCACTTTTCAGCCACAGTTATCAACCGGCTATGTATTGGCCCTTAAAACACATACACAACATTCTCTTACTCAGAGTCAAATTTAGGTTTTCCAATTTCACAATGTACCCTTTTAATTGTAATATCGTCGTTGGTAATGCACTTTTCAGCTACAGTTATCAACCGGTTCAAAAGGAGTTCGATTTTGTTCCAAACAAGCAGACTACTCGATCATCCAAATTTTTCCAACTTAATTCATGTGGCACCAATCTTGAATATTTCCATACCAATTCTATCTTCCGAATATGGATGTGGTCCGAAATGGTTTGCTGAGCTGAATTAAGCCTTTCTGCAATCTGTAATCTCCGATTTTGTCAGAAAATTATCTTGCTCTTGCTGCAATTGACGTCGTTGAAAGATCGTATCATAAAGGTCGGAATCAGCTGTTTACCATCTTCTGCATGTCCTATCAGAAACTGTAACATTTTTAATAAATTTTTACATGCTCCTGTAGCATTATTGAAATTCGTTAAAATATAGTGGCGTAAATGAACTTTATTTTATTATCAGTAGCTATGAGTATCGTTTCACACTTAAGACTAATATGAAGCATTATAGTTATTTTACTATTTCAGTATATATATATATATATATATATATATATATTAAACGATTAAAATATGGAGCCGAACATACACCAAATAATAATATGCTTATATCTGTGAAAAATTGTTGTTGTATAAACAGACAGAACTTTCCGGTTGACCTTATATGAGGAACTTCATCTAAATGAACTTGATCTTTTCCTAGGCTTTTTAGTCAGTAAAAACAGAGAAAAAATATACTCCTCACATTTTTTTTATATGTCTGACACATCCTATAATTTTTTTTAAATGGATTCAACACAAAGAAAAATTCAAGTAAATGACGCAACATATTTTTGTGTTGCGTCTTATCAGCCATTTTGCGATACAACAACAAAAATATTTCAAGCGCGCAATAAACATTACACAAATACGTAAAAGATTTCATAAAATTTGTATTTCTCAACTATTGATGTATGCGCAAATCTTTATTCAGCCTATACAGATTATACAAAACAATATAACATAAATAATTATGTTATGTTGTTATTTTGTATTATCTGTATAGGCTGAATAAAAACAAATACATGTAGATCTTAGTCTATCTGGGCTACCGACCAGAGTTAAGTATTTCTGCTTTTAATTACTAATTAATTAATAAACAACGATTTATAGCAATAATAATAAAATTAATGATTATGATTACTGTTATAAATAAGCCGGAGAAGGGAATGTTTAATCCGAGATTTATAATTATAACGATTTATTACTAGAGATGGGCAAAGTCCATCTTTTTTGTCACTGCAAAATGAAGTTTATAACAATTTTCTTAATGTTATTTATAATATTAATATTGGAAAGTTTTGCCTATTGATTAATAAACACAATTATATTGTTATTTATTAACTTTAGCTGCTTAAAATTGGTTATTCAGAAATATTCGATTACTAAATTCACTCGATTTTGCCCAACACTATTTATTACTATAGTTCAGTATCATACAAAAAATAACAATGAGGGTAGTTTGAAACCCTAAACCCCTCTTTGTTTAATACAATGGCAGTAAGAAAAAGCCTTTACTAATATTTTGTTAAAGATTCCTTTGAAATGATGAAATAATAGTGGAATATTACGAAATATTAGACAAGAATTATAAGCAGTAAAAGTTTAACAATTTTGTAAATGATGTAAAATATTGTGATGTAATTTAATGTAACACTCAAAAAAATATAAATAAAAATATAAAAATTCATATTATAATTAATAAATTTAAATAAATTATTTATAATTATTACAACTATTCGTTATATTTTTATTTTTAAGGTATGTTGAAATAAAAAAACGCTCTTATTTTATAAAATTGCTATACTATTAATATTACCCTCCAGTAACGGCTCAATCCTTTTTTCCGAGCCTCTCGCAGCCTACTACTATTAATTCAATGATCCTTTCTACCCATATGGGTGTAGGGTTTCAGAATTTAAAATTATTTAATTAATTCTGGACGTTATTTGTAATAGTATTACTTACTTTTTCTTTATATATTTCTGTTAAAATTTGATAATTTTTAATCAATAGATAGAAATATTGGTTTAATTTTGTTACTAACAGATTATTTCAAAACATATCTAAGAATGTAAAATAAATAAGTACGCTTTATTGTGCGTTAGAAAACGATTTTATACTCACCAAATTACTTAATAAATAAGAGATTTTTCAAATTGTGGAGGCGTCTACTTCGTTATACATGTTTAATTAAATATGATAATAAAAACACTTCTAAACTTTGTTTTGTTTAACAAGTTATACAAAACAAAGTATAGATGTGTTTTTATTATCAAATGAATAAGAGGTTAATGCTTTGAATGATAATGTGAATATGAATAAATTTAAATTAAAATTCCTTTCTTCACTATTTCCACACTTTTAAAAATAAAATAGTGGAGAAAGGAATAAATGGGTGTAATAAGTTCACATAACTCAAAAGCAAATATTAAATTTGTAAAAAACAATTACTTTGACGTATGTCAAGATAAATGAAGATAGGAATAAACAATGTTTTATTTATTGATTCGTTGTTATTAAAATATTGTTTATTTTTATTGTTGTTAGCGAAAGATTCAGAATAATAATTTCTCGGTATTAATGCGTGTTTTAATTAACAATTTCGTTTCATTTCAGGATTCCCGCCAGTTCGAAGCCGTATTAGGACCAGTCTGGCCAATCGCAGCCCAGCGCCCGACCACGTGACGCCACCGTTGTTATAAAAGCGTTTGCGTGAAACCGCGAGGTCTCTTTTCCACAGTTACCGACACGAACGCGCGTTCATCAATTTCTAGTGTTTTGTAAAGTAGTGCGGGCAAGGTTCAGAATGCCACAGACCCTGACGAACGGCTACCCCAACGGACACATGGCCTACGACATGGAGGACGGCTCGAATTTCCTCTTCACCTCGGAGTCGGTCGGAGAGGGACATCCAGGTAAATCCCCGATAAATCGAAATGGCTTTTGTTTTGGCAACATGGCGGGCGGTCGTTACGTGCGTGCGTTCCCCGCTTCGCCTATTTATTTCGGTATATGCGAGACGACCGGCAGCCTAATTACCGGCTGGCCTTAAACGCGGATCCGTGTTGTGCTGCTGGGGGTTTTTAAATTGGGATTCTTTTTCGGTGCGGTCTTTCTTCGCCGACTCGGCGAACACGTGCTCGGCGCCGATAAAACCTGACCCCCCCACACGCACGCATGGTGTTTTGTTTGGGAGCCAAAAATGCTAATGCAAGCTTTTTTGAAACAATGGGATGATAAAAATCGAACGGCCGGCTTTATATCGCCAGTTTTATTTTGCTATGCTAAATCAACAAGGTCGTTGAATTAGCAAAACCAGATAATGAATTTAATTCATGTAATATTATTAAAATAGCAA
The DNA here is from genome assembly GCA_963082785.1 of Philonthus spinipes. Classification (NCBI taxonomy): domain Eukaryota; kingdom Metazoa; phylum Arthropoda; class Insecta; order Coleoptera; family Staphylinidae; genus Philonthus; species Philonthus spinipes. The sequence continues at coordinate 2,973,590 of OY720300.1, forward strand.
TAATAATAATTTACTTCCATGCAACATTCTTATTTATTACAAATGGAACAAAATTGAATTATTTTTATCGACAACAAACAATTTGTTTTGGACGGCGTCCCCTTTGTTTACTTCCCTAGTGCCAACTTTATAAAAACTAAATTAATAATCATAGATAATAATATTATTTATATAACTAAACATCTTTATTCAAATTTGGATATATATGTACAATAATATATAAAATTAGAATTATATTCTGCAGAAGATGAATCAGCTACCGACTGGAGGTCTTTCAGCCTTTATTTGCATATTCAAAATAATATTTACTTTTGCATTTATGATTATTGCAAATTTAAAAAATATAATTTATTATTAATAAATAATAATATATTATCGAAAACCCTGTTTACCCATATAGTGTGGGGTGAATAAATAATAAATCGCAACTTATTAAGTTGGTTATAAGAAATTAAAAGACAATCAAAACTTGATAGTTTTCTTTTTTATCCCTTGATATGTAATTTTGGTGGCCTATATTACAATCTCTTTATAAATTTCTAGTGATAATTATTAATTGCATATTTATTTAAGATATTTATTTTTGCGCTTATGAAAGAGAGCAATATCTTTACTACTAGACTTTGGGACCAATTTACAATTCGCCCGGGAATGGCCCATGAATTGAAGGGAAACAGATTGTATACAGAAAGTTGCCTTCCCAAATGATCGTGAATGGATACACATAAATCATATGATTAGTGTTTTCATTGTTTAAAAAATGTTTTATTAATAAATTATAATTTTATAATAAAATTATTTTTATTTTATCATCAATGTTATCAAGCAATTTTGGTTGCCTATATCATTTGTTATAAATCTATCTCTATGATATTCATTGGAGTAATTTATTTAATTGTAAATGCTTTTCAAAAATTTTCAATAAAATTTTATGTAAATTGATATATATATATATCAATTTACATATTTACCCTTTTGGGTGTCTGGTACTTTTATTTATTTACATTATGAAATTCCATACACAATTTTTCTCCACTGCTATATAAATTTATAAGTTTTGCAAATTTGAAAATTGGGTTTTCTGAACAACTGTTTATAATTTACGGCCGAATAACAATCGAACGTGAACAGGAAAAATTATTCATAAATGATTTACAATCACCCGGGGATGGGCCTCACGGCCTTATTATATACCTTTTATGTTCTGTTCCCAGGTGATTGTGAATCAATCGACCCTTAATAACATGAGTCCTACATTCTGCGAAATTGATAATTTAGAGGTAAATGATCTAATTAATTTTGATTTACCTTAGTTCACAAACACGTACTTCGACTGTTTCTAACTTAAGAACGAGAAAATCTCTAAAATTCCCCCAAAACAGAAATAAAAATCTCTGGAAACATACATATGATTTATATTACTGCTCGGACTCCGATTAAAGTTAATCATGATTAACTAATTAGAGCCGATGGAAGTGGACATGTATGTATGTGTGAAGGTGTGCTATAAGCACTGTGCATAGGCCTAAAAGTCCCTTCATTGGAAGTGGACATAATTTTAATAATCTTTTTTTTATTTTCAGACAAAATGTGCGATCAAATCAGTGACGCTATCTTGGATGCACATTTACAACAGGACCCAAATGCAAAAGTTGCTTGTGGTGAGGATTGGCAACCCCTACCTAATCGTTCTGAATTCGTTCAAATCTAATCTGATTATCTTTTTTTATACAGAAACCGTGACAAAGACCGGCATGATCCTTCTCTGCGGCGAAATCACCTCAAAAGCAGTCGTTGACTACCAAAAAGTCGTCAGAGAAACAGTCAAACACATCGGCTACGACGATTCTTCCAAAGGTGAGCGAAACCAAACACACCCCGGCTTTTACCTGGCTTAGTTTTACAGTGTAAATCTTTCCACCTTGTTTTATTTATTTCTCACTCTCTTTTGTTTTTATAATTATCTATTTGCTTGCAATAACATTTATTTTGTTTATTCGTTACAAAACTGTAGATTTTTTCTATTTTATTTTTGTTGTTGTTTTTATTTTATTATTCACCATTTGGTGGTGGGTTTTGTATTACACCCTTAAAAGCAAAAAAAAAAGATGTATATACAGGAAACCCTCGATTAATTAAAGCTTTATAAATTGATGGTCACACGACTGCGGTGCTTGAGAACACTAAACCTAATTCTACTCTACAGATTCAAAAATCACATAAACACAGAATTCACACAAAAATCAAGTATTTCCTGTATATAGAAACAATTAAACGTTAGAACTAAACTTTAATGCAAAAATAAATAAAATCTATAAAGTAATCTTTTTTCTAGAAGATATCTATTTTGATATTACTATTTAAAGGAGGAGCATTTAAAGATATACTAAATTTCCTCATAATTTTTTTCTAATAATCAGGCTATTTTGTACGTGAAATGTTAAATTTAACTTACATGTTATTCTTTGAACCAATTCACAATTACCCAGGTAAGAGAGAGGAAGTAGATCGTATACAGAATGTTTGTAACAAGGGGTGTTACAAACTTTCTGTATGCCAGACGATTGTGAATTAATACATGAATATCCTATGATTTATCATTCTCAATTCCAGGTGAATGTGAATCTGCTTTTAATCAGTGCAATTTAAGCGATGTTTCTAAATGATATGTATTGTCGTAATCTAAATCAGCTTTTTAAATGATATGTGTATTCTTAGATTGTCAGTTTAAACATTAATGCAAATATTTAACCTTGCAATCTAAGTTAGCATTCATATTAATTTAATAAAATGTTCAACAACCATATGGTTAACTAGTGATGTCCATTACGGTTTTTCGAACCTCATCGGACTATATGAAAGACGACGCAAGCACTATCTTTTCCTTAATTTCATGTGGCATCGCCTACGATTCGTCGATTCCACATGAAAATAGACAAAAGATGGCCTATAGAAATGTTGAAATTGACATTTGGTTGTCGAAAATAATTGTTGTTAACCTCACAATTAGTGATGGGCAAAATCGATTATTTCAATAATCGAATACGAAGTAATGGATTTTGCCCATAATTAATTCTGAGATTAACGAAAACTCGTTTAGATTGTGTGACGAAAGTTATTTAACACTTTTTCGTATAGAATAGCATTTAATATTAAAAAACATTTTTTCTATTATTAAGTGAATAATATGAAGAAAAAAAAGTAAATTTTCTCTATTTTCAATCAAAGTGTTTAAATACTGAAAAATTATTTTACTAAAAAAAAGGAAAGGGTGTGGATTATGGAAGTAATGAAATTACGCTCCCGATGTCATTTTACACAATTAAATTCCTCGTGTTTTTTGTTGTTAAACAAAGAATTGTATAATTAAACTAGGATTCGACTGGCGCACACTCAATCTGCTGGTCGCCATTGAACAACAATCGCCCAACATTGCCGACGGAGTACACGAAAATAGGGAAGAAAATGATATCGGGGCGGGTGATCAGGTATAATCAAAATATTATTGGTTACTTTCATAGGGGTTCATGGCTTTTATTTATTTTATTTTTTATTCTATTTTTTTTGTTCCTCTGTTTCTTTTTCACTCCTTGAGAACATCGGGTGTTTATTTTCGTGCATGACTTTTTTAATACGAAAATGTTGTCGCTTCTGTGCTCTCGCTTATAATAAAAAAAACTTAACGGCTTTTGTAACATTAACATTACATTATTTATGATAAATGTTGGTATTTATTGGGTTAATACGGAAATACACATAAATAAATTTTATATTGTCGCTGTTGGTTGTTAGTGTTTAAATGCACGTCTGAGGTTATGAATTATATAAAAAAAATTTGCAATAAAAAAAACATACATAAAGGTATTTTCAATTAAATTGTCATAAAGTATTATTTATATAACATCATTATATGTGCCTCTCTACTTCCTAGTGTGAGGTGTCTCAGTTTTTAACATATAATTATGTGAAAGACTTACATCCAAAAAGGTAGAAAGGGATAATGAATCTTTCTACAACATACTATTTCTTTTTTATTAACATTGTGTTGATGCACTCCAGATGGCGCTGTACAAAGTGATATAATTACAGGAATTTGTAATTCAAGTGAGAAAATGTCATGAATCAATATCTTAAATTTGGGGGATCAAGGTGCTGATCATGGCATTTGAATCACTATGGATATATGGGTTTGAGTCCTGGCCGGGGCGAGTGCCTTCTTTCAGAGATTATTCATTCTGGAAACCATGAGTGTTGTATCGTACTCATGTACGCATCATATATTTAGAAATTAGAATTAAACAATGTTGCACATTTTTTTTTAATGAAAATAACCTTGGAAAAAAAAAACAACCGTCCCGACGAGTTGGATGTGTATTGAAATATTGGCGTTAATGCGAACCTGTTTTGCGCCGCAGGATTTGATTACAAGACATGCAGTGTAATGCTGGCTTTGGACCAGCAGTCCCCAAATATAGCGGCAGGTGTACACGAGAACAGAAACGAAGAGGAAGTCGGAGCCGGCGACCAGGTGAATTTACCAACACTCACTTACACACAAATCTCCCCTCTTTTTTTTTATAGCCAGTATATTTAATTTCTTTATTGCTTTTACTGTTCTCGCTTCACAGACTATTTCTTCTCGTTAATGGGAAAACTCGAACTGCCATTGCTGTCCGATCGACGTATATTTGGAATATGTTTAGATTTGTTTGATTAACAATTAACAAATTTTTCACTTCTCGGTAGTTTTATGTACTCTTCATGTCATGCATTTTTTTTTTTAGTTTCACTGTTTTGCACGAAATTATTAAAAGTCTAAAAATCATACCCAAAAATACAGCATGAACAATTTTTCAAATAAATAAGTGTTTTTTTTTTTAATTGTTTTACACATGTAATAAATCACACATATCTACTAAAAAAAAAATCATTATTTCCCTACAGAGGGTACACAAATATATAATCGAAGCTGATCTATTGATGAAATGTTAAATTTCACGTAACTTAATCGGCTATCATATGATTGGCACATTTTAAGAGTGCACAGGCTGCAGTGCAGTTTTCATGTACAAGATCACTCCAGACTTCACAAATCTTGTTGACATAACCTCATATTTTTAATTCACAATACAAGAATACACATCAGTTATTCTATTACAGAAGCTGTTATTTTATGAAACTTCCACTTAATAAGAAATTAAGTCACAGAATTATTAGATTCTTCTGAAATGGGACTTTCATAAAATACTAACTTCTGAAGGAGTTCAATGAATAAAGCACTAATAACCTTTCTTCACACTTTTATTTGGATTACCAAATGTACATTTCAGTCACAAAGTGTGAAGAAAGGTTATTAGTGCTTTATTCGTCGAATTAATTTGATCTTCACGTAACTCAATCAATTTATTTCTGAAGGAGATTGTTTATAATCACAAATTATGTGTTTTAATTTCTGATAGTAATATTTATATTTTATTCCTTTCTTCATTTATTTATTTTTAAAGAGTAATTGTGTAAATAACCTCGACACCCAATACGGATTAAAAGAGGATAAGATTAAGAAAGAATTTTATAAATTTAAATTCTATAATAACTCGGATTATTTTTATAAATTCATTATTCTAAGTTGAAATCACTTCCCACTGAGCACAAAACTGACTTAAAGGGGCAACAAATTACATTATTTATGAACATATTATTCAGTGGGTTGATTTTAAGTGACATTTAATACATGTAATTAATTTCTCCTCATTTCAGTGCCTTCTACTTTTGCTTTGGCAGTGATGAGTTTTCCCTATTCTGCTTTTCCTTCCTATTTTCTACTTCTGTTGCTCTTTCAAAAATTAATCTTGTAATATATTTATCCATTTAAATGTTTTGAATTATTTTTGCATTCGGCACTTGAAGAAACTTTTAATGTTTCTTTTTTCGTAGAAAAATCACTTGGTATGTTTTACAAATATCTTTATTCCGAGAATTACATACATATTGAATAAAAATGATTTGAAAATAATTAATAAATTATTTTCACATTTAGCTTATTAATTATTTTCAAATCATTTTTATTTAATATATTTAAATAACTGTGACCAAGTGCATGAATAAATACTCTTTTCTATTTATAATTACATACATTTTTACAAGCATAAAAAAATTAAAGTGTTTGTCCTAGACTATCGACCACAGGTCTTTCTGCCCTGATTCACTTTTATTATTCCGATCAGTTTTGGCAGCTACATCATTTTCAGGGATTATATTTTTTATGTAATAGAACTCAAATATATACTTTTTTAATAAAACATACCAAATAATTTTTCTGCAAAAACAAGCAATTACGATTTTCTTTTGTTTTAAATAATTTTTAAAAAAATGCACCCAATAATGTCCGCAGTCTCGCAAAAATTAAATTTGCTTGAGTGTACCATAGTGGTGCTATACTAACATTGATGGCTATAGGCGTTCCGGGCTATTTACAATAATAGTTCAGGGCAATGTTATTCATACATTAAAAAAAAGAATATGCTGTATTTTTGGCATTAGTGGTATGTTATTACTAAATTATCTTAACAAAGAAAACTCATGGGTTTCTTTCAATAACACTAAATATTATATTTTATTTATAATTATATATCTATTAGGGTGTTTCTTAATTGAAGTGAACAATTTTAAATATATTGAAAATTTGAATGACTTGAATTGCTTATATTAGGCAATAGATGGCGCTTGCATTATCTTTCCAATTATTATAATTTTAAAAGGTGATTTTCAGTAAACAATTTTAATGATTAATTGTTTCAACATTTTAATATAACTAAAATCTTTAAAAAGTGCTATTCTATTAGAATTATATTAAAAGATAATTATGTCAAAATAATGTATTAATTATTTTCAAATCATTTTTATTTAACACATATATTTCTTCTAATAGTGCAAATATGAAATAAAAACAATTTGTTTCCCATTAGTTAGAACTTTCATAAAACAAAAATCTTCAAAAATTATCAACAGTAATTGCATAAGTTGTATATTATTAGTAACATTTTTGCATGATTCCTATTGTTGTAAATGTTAAATAAAAACAATTTGTTTCAATTAAATCATGAGTTTTTAGACAATTACCGTTTTAAAATCATTTGCATCAATTTAGAAACACCTTGTTTGCATTTCATGAAAAGCCAAGCAAAATGTTTTTTAAAGTGAGAAAAAGTCGAGGATGTTAATATCAATGGATGGGCTACTGATAGCCGTTTTCTAACTTTATTAAAGAAAATAGTGTTTTACTGGAAAAAAAAATTGGGCACTGGTATCTGCCACCATTTTTCTTGCATTTAATTTCCATTACTATTATTTAAAAGTATGTTGGACACAGGGGAAATATTTCGCCAAATAGTCATTTTTTTGTTTAATTTATTTTAAGTAACTATAACCAAGTAAATAAATATTCTTTTCTATTATTATTAAAATACTAATAAATTAAAGACGACGCAAGCGCCACCTTTTGCCTAATTTCAAGTGGCATCGTCAACAATTTGGGTCTACAAAGTAGACGACCGAGAATCATTGTTTCGTCCACTAAAGGAAGGGGAACTTGTCCTGTTTAAGCAAACATTAAATTAAAATACTAATTGATAAATACATTGATTCAATGATTTTAGCATTGAACTTGCTCTCACGCAAACATATCTCAGTAGCAAGAATTAAAGCCATCATAAATATCATGCGGTTAATCGAGTTTTGCAACACGCATGAAAAATATACCATTATTCACAATTTATTATCCACGAACTTATCACGCGAGGTTATCATTAGGCTTGTTTTCGTGAAACTGGCATGTGCATACATTCAATTGATTCTTTCGCTGCAGCTGTCCTTCAATGGAGCCTTTATGTTTTTCTTTATAGGGTTTGATGTTTGGGTACGCTACAGACGAAACCGAGGAATGCATGCCGCTGACAGTCGTCCTAGCACACAGATTGAATCACAGGATCGCCGACCTCCGTAGGTCAGGAGACTTCTGGTGGGCGAGGCCTGACTCAAAAACACAAGTAAGTTGATGCAACGAAAGGTTTCAGTAACAGAAAGGGATGTGATTTTTGTGCACCTAATAATGTCCACGGTCTTGCAACGCAAATTTGCTCAACCGTACCATAATGGTGCTATAAAAAATTTGATAACTATAGGCGTTCCGGGCTATTCTGATGATAGTTCAGGGCAAAGTTTACCATACAATTTGAATTAAATTACAAAAATTTTATATTAAGTTAATTAAAAGTGTTGCTATGTTTTATACCACATAGTAACAGTAAAATTCATTATGATGACAAAAGTGCCACTCAACAAAATATTCACAAAAATATAGCAATATTAAACATCAATTTTGCATTAATTTTTAGTCGGGGCTATTCTTTATAGAAAATGTATGTTCTTAAATAATCCCATATTCTATATAACACACACAAGTACCAATAGTTGCTTAGACTGTGATAATAAAAATAATGTACACATGTTAGACTTAACATTTCCCTTACAGAATATAGCCCCGAGTATTGTATTAGTGTTTAAAATTCTTTGTATTATTGTCGATGGAATGTTTTTTGTGAACATAAATTTTTGTTAGTTTGTGGGATGTTATGTTTTTCTTGCAAAATCCTTTTTTTTCTAAATATTGTTTTTATGTTAGGTCACCTGTGAATACAAATACCACCATGGAGCTTGCATACCACAAAGGGTTCACACAGTGGTCGTGTCAATGCAGCACAGTGAGAAGATTGGCTTGGAAGAACTCAGGAGAGAAGTCCAGAGCAAAGTCATTGAACACGTCATCCCCGCCAAATATTTAGATGAAAAAACCGTCGTGCACATCAACCCATGCGGGTTATTCATCATTGGTGGACCTCAGGTAAAAATATATGCTTGAAAATCTACTGTTTTCAAAAAATAATTTAATTTATTGAAGAACACTGTTTTTATAAATGAAAATGAAGAAGACATATTTTTAATATATTATGATAATGAATTTATAAAGATGGTTGAAAATAAGTAATTAATTATTTTTTTCTAATTTCTCTGCAATTAAAGACTTACGAAGTAAGTACACAGGAAATACAAATATCTATTAAAACAACTACTTCCCAGGCAAATACCTATGTCGGTCATTGAATTGCATAACAAATATTTGCTGTTGCATTTCAGCTTTGCTGATAAAGCAACGTTTTTCGAATCAAGAATAATTTACTTAAATAAAATTAAATATGTAAGTTTTTAATTGCAGAGCAATTAGAAAGAAAATAATTAATAAATCAAGTATTTTTACTCTTTTTTTTTTAATTGTAATAATAAATATATATTTAAAAAATCTACCCATAAAATAAATAAAAGCACAGATTAAATTAAATTCTCTACTAATTTCGGGTTATCGGCCCATTTTCAATTTATTCTTTGTTTTTATATATTGTATTGGTAGATTTTTTAACAATATATTCATATTTATTATTACAAGAAGAAATAATTTAATGTAATAAATAATCGAATTTTCATTATAATAAGCAATCTTTTAAAAGCTAAATTTTCATGATGTTACTGTAAAGTATTTGCTACTCTTGATGGCCATGATGTCAAACACACTTGCTGAAATCTACAATTAAAAAACAACTAAAATTTTTCCCCAACACAATTTACAAAAGTTTACATTTCGATTTTATTTGATTCAGAGTGATGCTGGAGTAACTGGAAGGAAAATCATCGTGGACACTTACGGGGGCTGGGGAGCACACGGAGGCGGAGCTTTCTCAGGGAAGGACTTCACAAAAGTAGACAGATCTGCCGCGTACGCCGCCCGTTGGGTAGCAAAATCCTTAGTCAAGGCCGACCTCTGCAGGCGTTGTTTAGTACAAGTCGCATATGCCATCGGCGTCGCTGAACCCCTTTCCATCACAGTGTTCGATTACGGCACCTCAAAGCTCTCTCAAACAGAACTCCTTAACATTGTCAAGAAGAACTTTGATCTGAGACCCGGGAAAATCGTCAAGTGAGTATTAATGATGTTTTTATCTGAACTATTAATGACTTTTTAACATGATGTTTTCACTATGTATTTGCTACTCTTGATGGCCATGATGTAAAATCAGTGCTGATTAAATTATAACCGAGCATTTATAATTTTTTGAAATATTTAAACGTGTGTTTAATTTCGAAACTTCTTTTCAGGGAATTAAAACTCCGCCAGCCGATCTACCAACAGACGAGCACATACGGCCACTTCGGTCGGGACGGATTCACCTGGGAAACCCCCAAGGAACTTCTCCTGAATTGACCCCCTTCCTCTTCGAATTAAATATTAATCACCCCCCAAAAACCTAAAACCCCCGAAACAACCTTTTTTTTAAAACAGCATACACTTTTTACAAAAAAACTCCCAATATAAGTTCCTTCTAAGCCTCAGGGCTCTGAACCATGCACTCACCGCGGAGATGAATGGAGACATCTGGTAAATTGCCTCTTTGCGTGGATCACAGTGGTCTCGACGGCCGCTGCAATGTTGTCGAGTGAAAGGTTCGGTTCCCGTTAGACTAGTTTTCACTCCACACCTTGTGTTGTGTTTACGAAAAAAAATCTATTTGGAAAAGAGCATTTCCGAAAACACTCCGGTCCATGCACTGAGGAGGCATGGGTTTTATTTTTTACTTTATTTTTAATTCAACTTCACGAAATCTCCCATTTATTTTTTACATCACTGGGCATTTAATTTTAAAACATGCTGCCACAGAACTTACTCCATTAAAGAAAAGAAAAATGTATAAAACGAAACGACTCGTCTTATTATCAGATTTCGAGGGGGTTTACTTTTATAAATAACCTCGAAATCTATTAATTAAGTCGTTTACCATTATTTTCTATATAATTGTTAGATGTTAGGAACTAGATAAATGAGAAAACAAACAAAATAAAAACAGTCGATTGCTGTGTTGAAATAACCCAACATATACATTATATTACACTTTGACGGTAAATATAACATAAATTATGATTTATTTTTTAAGAATATTATATTTTTGCCAATTGTATTTATTATTTTAATTTTTATTATTTTTAACATGGTAATTGACTACATTTAGAGCAGAATTGTTGTTAAGTGATAGGTTTTTAAAAGTGCTCGATTAATAACGTTTGATTTATTATTTATGAAAGGAAAGAAAAATCAAACAACTTTTTTTTAAATGTAATTTTGAAACGTTCTGATGATACATCGTCAATCCAAAAGTGAAAATCATCAGGGATAAATTATTGAACATCTTTTTAAATGTGATTTTGGTATATATTATGTACAACTGTTTTTTTTTTATTATTATGAATAGGAAGGATCGAACATGTGTAACAAACTTTATAGCTTTTACCCTCCTCCCTGAACCCTGTTTAAAATAAAAAAAATATTAGAATAAAATTTATGGTTTTGTTTCAATAAGATCCCCCTTTATTATTAAAACAAAAAATGTCTATCGAAATGAGTAAAAGTAAATTGAGAATATTTTATTAATTTGAATTAGAACAATGTTTCTTAAATGAAAGATTGTAAAAAAAAATTCATTTGAGAAATGAAAAGTTCAGTGTTTCTAAAAATAAAATTTTCTATATTTCCAGGAAGGAAAATTTTTAATATTCATAAAAAGAAAACAATATTTGTTAAATGAAAATTTTCAATGTTCATAAAATGAAAACTAGTATTTGCAAAATGAAAACTTTCTTCAAACTATAAAATCAAAACAATGTTTTTTTATAAATAGAAAACAGTATTCATTCACTTGGTCACAGTTATTTAAATATATTAAATAAAAATGATTTGAAAATAATTAATAAATTATTTTCACATTTATCTCTGTGACTATAGACTTACCTACGTAAGTACGTTAAACAAATGCACATTAAAACAACTACTTCCCGGGCAAATACCCACGCCGGACATTGAATTACATAATGCACACCTGCTGCTGCATATCAAATATTGAATAATGCAACAAAAATTTTTTTGATCCGAGAAAAATTTTATGTAAAAACAACAAAAGGAACGTTACATAATATAAGGCCATCTGCAGACACGTGTTTCGGGATCCTCCTTCCTCCTCCTCCTTCGCCGGTCATTACTATCTCAGCGCGCGGCAGGTGAGGGTCGCTCTTTTTAATTAATTTGATTCAATTCTTTTCGTTTAATTTTATTCGGTTTTGATTTAAATTGAATTAATTTGGTTTAATTTAATTTAAATTGATTTAGTTTAATTTGATTTAATATAACTGATTTAATTATGCTGATTGTATTTGAATTAATTTAATTGATTTATTTTAACATCTTTAAATTATGTAAGGCATAGCTGTACTGACGAGGGATAGATCCCGAAACACGTGTCTGCAGATGGCCTTATATTATGTAACGTTCCTTTTGTTGTTTTTACATAAAATTTTTCTCGGATCAAAAAAATTTTTGTTGCATTATTCAATATTTGATATGCAGCAGCAGGTGTGCATTATGTAATTCAATGTCCGGCGTGGGTATTTGCCCGGGAAGTAGTTGTTTTAATGTGCATTTGTTTAACGTACTTACGTAGGTAAGTCTATAGTCACAGAGATAAATGTGAAAATAATTTATTAATTATTTTCAAATCATTTTTATTTAATATATTTAAATAACTGTGACCAAGTGAATGAATACTGTTTTCTATTTATATTAATAGCCAGCGAGGCATTTATTCAAATCCGAACCGAGAGAAGTTTTTTGTGAATTTGCGATAACAACAATACACGAGCGCACGTCCTCCTTCGCCGGTCATTACTATCTCAGCGCGCGGCAGGTGAGGGTCGCTCTTTTTAATTAATTTGATTCAATTCTTTTCGTTTAATTTTATTCGGTTTTGATTTAAATTGAATTAATTTGGTTTAATTTAATTTAAATTGATTTAGTTTAATTTGATTTAATATAACTGATTTAATTATGCTGATTGTATTTGAATTAATTTAATTGATTTATTTTAACATCTTTAAATTATGTAAGGCATAGCTGTACTGACGAGGGATAGATCCCGAAACACGTGTCTGCAGATGGCCTTATATTATGTAACGTTCCTTTTGTTGTTTTTACATAAAATTTTTCTCGGATCAAAAAAAAAAATTTTTGTTGCATTATTCAATATTTGATATGCAGCAGCAGGTGTGCATTATGTAATTCAATGTCCGGCGTGGGTATTTGCCCGGGAAGTAGTTGTTTTAATGTGCATTTGTTTAACGTACTTACGTAGGTAAGTCTATAGTCACAGAGATAAATGTGAAAATAATTTATTAATTATTTTCAAATCATTTTTATTCAATGTTTTTTTTTTAATTTTGTATTGTCTAAAATCAATTAAGTTTATACTTAAAATTCAATGTTTTCAGTTAAGTTTGATATTGGGAAAAATTATGTAAAGTTAAAAAATGTGTTTTTATTTAAAAACTATATGTATTCTTTACTCATGATTGTAGTATTTTTAACGCAGATGTAAAAATTTTCATTCTTACGATTTCGAACTAACATTTCAAAGTATGATATTACATCACCTTATTAGACCACGTACCTTGGCGTTATAGAATTTGCTGTTCCAACAGTATGTATTGCAGCGGCAGAGAGGGTAATGATATTTAAATTTGAGTTTTTGAATCTAATGAAAAATAGTGTAATCGGGGGCTATGCTCTTCGTGGAGTTGGACGGATTGCATTTGTTCAAAATTTTAATAATCGCTAACAATTTCACATAACGTAACTCAATCTTAATCTTCTAATCATTCTCTATGATCTTTCAACGTGAATATAGCTTCCCTAGAATCTCATAAGTCTAGCCAACATAAAATATATTTCCTTTCCGCGGGTAATTCAAAAATTGCGCTAACAATAGAATGTTATATTTCGATTATTTAATTGTCATTAAAAGAAAAGAGATTTAAATATAAATAGAAAAGAGTATTATTCATTCACCTGGTCACAGTTATTTAAATATATTAAATAAAAATGATTTGAAAATAATGTAGCTCTGTGACTTTTGACTTACGCTACGTAAGTACGTTAATCAAATGCACATTAAACCAACTACTTCCCGGGCAAATACCCACGCCTGACATTGAATTACATAATGTACACCTGCTGTTGCACATCAATAAAATATTGCATAATAAATATTTTGAAGTTAATAATGATTCTGAATAAAATGGGAATTAAAGGGAAAAGTTGAATCATATGATGTATATGTATCAATAATTGTAAGAATTTTATTGTTTGAGTTACGTGTTTTTTACGTGAATTTAGTTTAGATCTAAGTTTTGAATAAACATACTAACACTTTATATATTTTGAACAAATATTGTGAAGAGCAATACTTTACATAACTTTCAACAAATGTTTTGAAGAGCAATACTTTACAAAATTTTGAACAAATATTCAGGACTATTCTCTAAGGGAAATGTTAAGATTAAAATATTCGTTATTTTTGATCGTCACAGTCTAAGCAACTTTTGTGATATACATAGAATGTGAAGTTATTTAATAACATACACTTTAAACTTAACATTTTCTGTGGGGAATAGGCACGATTGTGAAGAAAGGGTTTGTATTTTTATTCTAAGTTTAATTCATAATTACCTGAAACAGACCTTTTCAAATACGATTCGTTCTTGCTTTTATTGCGAAGCAATTCCCCTTGTTTTTGTAGCATGTCGTGGTTTTCATAAAAGAAATATTTCTATATTCCTGTGTAAAACTGTCTTTAATCATTGATACAAAATCCCCCTAGAGCAGATTTTCTGCGCACATTAAGTTGCCTATGTTACAGCCCCGCGAACTGTGGCAGGTGCGCTGTCTGGGGAATTTCACCGGAATGTCAAAACCGCCTGCATGTTGGCACTCCGCGCTCCGTTTCCCAGACGCTGTTGCGCAACAAATAATCGCCGATCTCAACGTAATCACCCAACGGAAAATGTAGTTTTCCCAGTGCTGAAATAAACAGTGATATTAGTGCACCATTGACGGCGCGAGAAAACCCGCCGGCCGCCGTAAATCCGACACCGACGAGCGAACGTTGAAACGAAACAAAAAAAAAAATAGAGAGAGAATGAATAATCGTGATCACCTGGGAGCCATCTTGTTGTGTTTATGTGTTGTCGAAAGTAAACATGGATTGCCGGAATGAGGGGGCTTCCGCGGGGCTAAAAGGACTGGATGTTATTATGTTCCGGATTGGAAAGCGGGGTGAGTTTGCGGCGGGCGCGAACGCGCGCTTGGAAATTTGATAATTCCCGTGGTGGGAATGGTGATGTTTAACGAATATGGCGGGTTTTTGGCGGTAAATACGATTTGTTTGAGTGCTGGATGGAACAGATGGTTTTTCCGTTAATTTTATTTGAAACTAAGTTAATAATAACGTTTAGACGAAAATACCACTGGTCAATAGCCATTTAACAGATATAAATTATACATTTGATTCTGTAATTTGTATCATTTATTTTATATATTTTTTTGTAAATATCTGTTAATAAAGATTATTATTAACGAAGACGTTACAATTAACTAAATTTACATGTTACGCTAGCATGCAAGAGGCTCTTGCTACAATTCCTGGGCCTGGTAGAACTGATCGTCATGTGAATGGTGTGATTGTTTCCCAATTTGAAATTACAAATATTTAGAAAGGATACTGGGTGAAATGGTTACAATCTGACCGATGCTGATGTGTGAGTGGAAAAATAATAAGTTATACAAACAAAGTTAAAAGTGTTTTATTTAATTGATAGATAATGTATAACAAAGTTGAAGCCTTTGTTATTAATAATTCTCGTTATTGTTAACTGGAATGACCTAAAAAACAAACATTTAATACTGTAAATTTAATATAAATAATTGAACTCAGTTATATTCCTTACCCTGGCGATTTAATTAAATTCTAGCTAAAGGATTACAAATGATATTCTATTACCATTGAGACTCCGAGTTCTATATTCATCAATAGTGGGTCACTATCGCTCTAACTTCGTTTTTAGTCTTAATAAACAGGATAGGCAGAAAGGTAGATAGCCATTTAATCCAATATCGGCGATTCTCAAAAAGGGTGCCTTGGAAATTTCTAACCTTCAATTTTTTACTGCAATTTTTTTACTTTGCCCAGTGAACAAAATTCCATATAATGGACTTTGTCAACATTTAACTTTTAAAATTCATTTTGTCCGTTCTGTTCTCATATCCGAGCAATTGTAAATCGGTTATTAAAATTCACCAAAACCACCGAAACAAAATGTTTGCTAATAAAGTTACATCATCATTAATGTAACAATGTCTGTTTTTTTGTTTTAAACAATTTACTTGTTTTTCTTTCATCAATTTGTATATTTTTTTCCTTTCTGCTATTTTTTTCTATTCTGTTGGTTTTTCGCCAATCCTTATATTTTCTTCTGTGATATTATTTTTTTGAACCAACAATTTCAATATCCTGTTCATTTTAGTTTAAACTTTGAACCGATTTTTTATTAGAAATCTATTATTTTTTTATATAAAAAAAATGTATAGGAAAGTGAATTAATTGTTATTGTTGTTGTAGATTAAACGATGGCGAGCAGCGAGGGTCAAACAGAACTCTTAACAGGCTGGTCCTGTGTCGTTCACCAACCCAGTGAGGATCCAGAACCTTCGGAGTTGCCAAGCACGGTGGATATAACCGCTTTCAGTGCTGGTTTAAACATTGAGCCCAGTGCGAATACTCAGAATGACGAGTGCTCGGAATCGGGGTCCGAATCGGAATCCGGATCTAATGTAAGTAACATACGTTATTAAATAAAAACATTGGCTGAAATCAAAATTAAATAGAATAATAACCGATAGCCAATTGTCGGTAAATAAAATAATAATATTTATTGTTAATTTCTTTCACATTTATATGTATATTGTACTGACAATAAAGATTCTTTATATGTATAGAATAATAATAAAGAGAATTTCTTTAGCACTTTTGCTGGATATAAAAAATTAAAATAAAACGGATATTTGGAAAATGTATGCTCGAAATCTTGTTTTTGCCAATGTTCAGATAGAAAGGTCTGAACAGAAATTTTGTTAAGATTGCACTTACTGATTGTATTAAAATTTGCAATTAAAGTTCTTTTTCGACATTTCCTTACGTTATTGGAGCATAGAATAAATACATAAATTTCAATTTAGAAGATAAATCCACAGATCATAGATCCAGTAGAGCGTCTACACTGGGTGAAGAATGGCGAAAATGAGCGACCTTCTAGCCTCAAGATTGTTAACCTATATCCATAAGATAGGCTGACTGTATTCTGAAGACTGGTTTTACATCCACTAAAAGCAAGATGCATTAGAAGCATGGAAATGTACCATTTTCACTCTGTTAAATTCATAAACAAATCTTTGGTTTGTCGATTTATCGAAAATAATAGATTATTTTGTATTCGTTTATTGAAATAATCGATTTTGTCCGTCACAAGTATGTAGTATAAGTTTGGTAAACTAAGCGCCATCTTTAGTCTAATTTTGTAACTTATATTGTTAATTCTACAAGGTAGGCGAATTAAATTGCTATTTGTTTACTGAAAGGAAGGTAAACTTATCCCATTTTACTGATTAATGTATGAAGTAATTTAGATTGTAATAAAGTGTGTTAATTAATTTACAGAATTCTGGAAGTGATGGATCCGGTTCATGCAGCGTGTCGGACTCCTCCGATTCGGACAGCAGCTCGTCGAGCTCGTCCTCCCGGTCCTCTTCTCCTGAATTTTCTGTCACTTCTTCACAGCCGAACGGCCTGCGCCTGAAAATCGCCACTGTGCGCAAATCGTGCGGGAGTCCGGCGGTGACGGAAAAGGATAAACCGCCGTCGAAGCCGCCGCCTCCCGTCGAAAAACCGCCAGTCAAAACGTGCAATCTGAGTTCGAGCTCGGACAGTGGGGACTCCGACTCAGAGTCGGATTCAAACGAGACAGAGTCTTCGGACGAAAAGGAATGCGCGAAGCAGGGGAAGGCCAAGGAGGTGGTTGCGGTCAAAAAGCCGGGGAAGGTTAAGGTTAAGGCGGGACCGGAGAAGAAAACGGCGGAGAAAAAAGTGCAGCCGAAGAAGGAGGCGGTTTCGCCTAGGAAAACTAGGTCGAAACGCAAAAAGGTAAGTGTCTTAAATAAATATCTCCATATTAAAAATCTTTATTATAAAGAGTACCCCTACACCACCATTATGGTAGATGTGAAATTTGAAGAAGAGATGTTTATAATTATTATGATAACATTGGTATATAATATTTTAGAAAAATTCATAGATTATATATATATACTATAAAGAGTAATTTACTCAAGCAAATCAGCTAAGCCATGAGGGCAATCACCGTCTCATAACTCAGCTTTAAAACCTGGGGTGAACTTTAATATTATGCCACATTCCTTTATAATGCTTTTATCACAAAAAATGAGTACGAATACTCAGAATGAGGAGTGCTCGGGGTCTGAATCGGAATCCGGATTTAATGTAAGTAACATAAGATATTCTATAAAAATATTGGCTGAAATCAAAATTAAATAGTATAATAATAATAGAGAGAATTTATTTAGCACTTTTGCTGGATATAAATTCCTCCCTCTATGATTTCATAACCTCAAAATAGGTAGAAAGAATGCCTCCATGCAAATATATCTCCTTCAGCCCATTAGAATCTTTTAGCCACTCAAATCGTAATTTCGTATTTTTTTTTTAATAATAATGAGTTTATTGTGTTACATAAATAATAAGTTTATTGTGTACACATAAATATGTACTCGTCAATAAGATATGTTTAATATTGAATCAAAATGCGTATTTAAAATTTAATAGAATTATCCTAATTGTATGTTATAGGTTATGACAACATTAATCCCATTTTGTCTGGTAAATCAAGCTTTATTGTTTGTATGATGATTTCTATGTGACTCCACTTTAAGTTGGAAGCCCCCTCCCCATCTTAAGTGATGTGAGTTCTGTTAGCTTATTAATCTCAATTATATTAAGGGCTTAAAATGGTTTATTATTATTAATGTAAGCTCCTATTTTCCTATAAAACCATGCATTGACCTAAACAGTGGAGGAAAGTCTCTTCCATACATTCTTTTATTATTTAGTCTTATATAACATCGTCTCTACTTCTCAGTATGAGGTGTCCATACATTAACAGTCCCAAAAAATGTCCTGGTAAGTCAATCCCATAACTTTCTTAAGATTTCCTAGGAATTTTTAAAAATCCCCAGCTTCATTCTGATATAAATTCTATCTGTAAGACAGTTTCAAGGTAATTTTTTTTTAGTCTTGTACTTTTCAGTGTTAACTCATCAGCCCTTAAATTGCATCCTACATCACTGCCTATGCCAGTTGAAAAACTGGGGTAGTAATTTTGTATTCTCTAGTGTTAACTTACTGTTAGAAATTATTTACATCGGAATGTAAAATCCTAACTCGTGTAAAAATCTAAGTAGGCTTGAAAAGTCTGTCTAATTTTATTTTAAGACTAGGAACACATCGAATTTCGATCTTAGTAAAATAAAAACATATCCTTTGTTTGATAGATTAAAACCAGAATATAAGTTATACGGGGCTAGTGAGATATAAGTTAGCCTCATGTGAACTGCAACCTGTAAGATCTATTGTTCTGCAAAACCAGAATATATCAGGCTTTTGGTAATCGTCCAGTCATCCCATTCACTCAAATTCAGTATTTCTATTTCAAGACAATTGACATTAATCATCACAGCTGGAGAGATGTGAATTTTAATAATTTCATCCTAGGTGCCAAATTTCCACACTGCTATTCAGAGAGTAAAGAGGGATACTATCCCCCTAGACGTCTCTAAATTCTACAGATATTTTAATTAAATAAATTTAATCATGAAACCCACCTTTGTGAATTTCCATGTTTGAATTTGTTTCAGACAAATTTTATTTTGAGTTCATGGGTGTATTGTGACATCTTAAATTAATATTAAAAATAGCAGTGACTGGCTGAAAGGGCTTAGTAGCCAAGGCCATTATTCTCAAATTCATATCCTTAACTTTCTTATACTTTCATCTCCCATCCTTAATAAAAAAAAGAAACATGAATGGAATTGATAATCAAATAATGCATTGATTGAAATTTTCATTTGGTAAAAATAAATATTCAGTGAAGTGTTTTATTTCTTCAAATTATCTTCAAGTTACTTGCTTACAAGTATTAACATTGAGATTAATAATATTGATTCTCGCTTACTTGGTTTTATTTTATAATCCTGATAATGTTGTTTCTGTTTAAATTTATATTTTATTGTAAAATGGGACTTTTGTATAAAGAAGGAAATTTGAGAACAAAAACTAGACAAAGACAGGCAGAAAGACCGATGGTCGATAGCCATTTTCTGAGGCTTAACTAGAGGTTTATGATTGTAATGTAAATATTGTAATGTAATTTAACGTATTTCTCAGAAATAAGGATTTTCTATGTATTGAGAACAAAATGGAAAAATGGAGGTCTATTCTTTTTATTAAATAAAAATTGTTTAAATTTCATTGGTCCCCCATTAATCCTTCTTCAACACAATTTATTAGAATTAATATTATGTTATGTTTTCTGCATTTTTTTACATTTTTTTGTATATTTCTTTGTTATCTAAAGAAAATAAAGGCTTTTTACTTTTAAATAATTAATTAACATATTCAGGACTATTCCATACTGGAAAATATTAAGTTTCTCATGTGCTGTTAATTAACTTCACATTCTTTGGAAACTGTGATGATAAAAAATTCATTCATTCATTTATAATCAACACTTATTTACCAGCATTAGCCAGTGTTGAGTTGATAAAAAATAATGTACATTTTAAACTAAACATTTCCCATACAGAACATCCAAGAATATGTTAACGTATTATTTGGAAATAGAGTTTTTTCGTCTGCCTAGATCGCGCAGGTTAAGCGTATGGCTAGTAAGCCAGGGATCTCAGATTCGATTCCATGATTGGGCTGGTATGAATGGTGTGATGGTCCCCCAAATTTGAAATTACAAATAAACAAAAGTGACTGGATTATGTGGTTAAAGATAAAACGATGTGTGCGGTGGAAACAAAAGAGTCTTTTCATATGTGAATATTTTTTATTTATTTTATTATAAATGCTGGTATTTAGCCTTTTTGTTAATTTTGTTCCTCAATTACTTGAATTTATGATATTTAGTTTGGTTTCTGGAAAGGTTTGTCTTATTCTAGAAAGAATAAAAAATAATATACTCTCTAGAAGGATTTATAATATTCTAGAAAAATTATCTTTATATTTCGAGATTTTTTACGACTGTTTTTTATATATATTTTTAATATTACTTATTCAGGTACGGTTTTAAATTTATGATGTATTTAATTGTAAGAATTTATTAAAGAGTAAAAAATAATATACTTTCTAGAAGGATTTATAATATTCTAGAAAAATTATCTTTATATTTCGAGTTTTTTTATGGCTGTTTTTTTATATATATTTTTAATATTACTTATTCAGGTATGGTTTTAAATTTATGAAGTATTTAATTGTAAGAATTTATTAGACTATAATTACACCCATTTAAATATGACTAAATATTATTACACCCTAACAAATGCATTGTTTTCTTTTGCTATATATATTCTAAAGGGGTTGAGTGATCTTGATTGGCGATCATATTTAGCGTTTATTCTCGACAAATGATAGGCAAATAGACACGAGAAGCGAAAACAAAACGAGCACGCCCCGCTCCTGCTTGCTCATATCCACTTGGCTGCCGGTCATTTCGCGCTCGTATGTTCACCGGCAGTGTTATTCTCTTATTCATGCGCGCACATGGTCGTTTTGTTTGCGTGCCGCGTTTCGGAAATTCGCGCCAGTCGAAAGTGAGCCCGCGTGGGTGTTGATTTACTGTAATTTCACATTATTTGAGCTTCGTTCTGGTGATTGTGCGCGCGATGGTGAGGCACATGGAGAGTTGCGGGGGCGCTTCTGATAGTGGGGCGCTCGCCGAAGGTGTTTGGGAATATGTAAACGATCTCGTCAAAACGTATCATTCATTGGATAATAATGGATTTTATCAATATCAGGTATTTACAATATTAAACAAAAATTTAAATGGGATGGAGAAAATTTTAAATTATCTTATTCTAACATATATTTCTAGTATTCATAATTTTCTGAGAAAAAATATTATTAAATAAATTGTATTCAGAATTTATTAAATAAAACACTTTTTCACTTTGTTTGTATAACTTGTTATACAAACAAAGTGAAAAAAGTGTTTTATTTAATAAACTCAAAATGTATAACCAAGTGAAAGCCTTAACAATCAACAAAATGTATTCAGAATTTTGTTTTTTGTTGCCATAATAAATATGAATAAATTATTTAAAAAATCTACCAATAAAATAAAACAAAAACACAGTTTAAAATGATTAACTATGAATTGTAGAAATTTTCAATATACAACATTGATTATTCAAATCACATCAGAGATGGATATACCAATAAGATAAATGAAAACAGATTAAAATGAATAACTATGATAACTTTGAGGGTTCAAATCCAACTCTGATGGGATTTGAACCCTCAATTCAAAATATAATTTATTTAAATATCTATAGTTATACATATTATTATATTAAATAAAAATGATTTGAAAATAATTAATGAATTATTTCCACATTTAGCTCTGTGACTTTTGACTTACGCTACGTAAGTACGTTAAACAAATGCACATTAATGTTATTATTATATATACATACATCTTTATTCAGACTATACAGGTAGTACAAGACAAGGCAGAAGACTGCGGGTTCGAGTCCCGTTCCGGATGGAGTTTGTTTGAAAGACAAATTTCATTGGGAATCCATGGGTGTATTGTGACGTCTTAAATTAATATTAAAAATAGCAATGACTGGTCGAAAGGTCCTAGTAGCCAAGTCCCTTATCCTTAATCCATATCCTTTCATCTGCTATCCTTTTTTTTTTAAGAAAGAAAAACAACAGATCCTCAGTGATATAAACCTGGAGCATGATTCACTTTGAAACAAACAATTAACATCCAATTAGAATAGATCAATAGCTTTTGAAAAAAAACAATGATTTAGGTTAGATGAACTTCGAGGTTCCTCGTGATATAAAATGTTCAAAATAAGTGTTAACTATTTCTCTTGAAGTGTTTAGATGTCCCACAATTTGGGTGACAACAAAATTTGGGCCACCGTAATGTAAGAAATTGTATTTGTATGATTTGGGCCACCCTAATGTAAGAAATTGTATTTGTATGTCGAGTTCGAAATAAGATCATTACAGTTTACTGTCATTGCCTAGATTTGTCTTTAAAGTATCTATAAGTTCTTATTGAGGCATCACGTTGATATCCTGCTCAGCTTAATCCTTATCGGTATGTATTTATCATTTTCGTATTATACGACAATTGGATTTCATAGAAGATTTCCTGGACCACGTCGGACTCCCCGATTCAGCTTAATCAATAGATCCCATAATCATTTAAAATCAGGGAACAACCCATATACACAAAGTAAAGACAATCACATTTTTCATTCTTCAATGAATCTTGTCTGAAACGTTTTAATTTAAAGAAAAAAGAAAATGCTTTTATCATATTTCTTATCCATATCAACTTTAGCCTAGTTTTTGCATTCCACTGACGATATAATGCTAAAACACGTTTTCTCAAACATTTGTGAAGTCAACAACCTGAATAATAAAGTTAGTATTGTAAAATATTGATCGAATTTTATTGATCGTTGCCATAAATTTTCCTTCTTTAATTTTATTGTAATATTGTTCGATTTACAATAAATTCGAGAACAATTAATTTACAAAATGGATAATTAATTAATTAAATGAAAATGATATTCCTTACCCTACACCCATGTGGGTAGAAAGGGGTCATTGAATATATATATATATATATATATATATATATATGTATGTATGTATATATAAAATGATATTCCTATTAAATTATATTTATATCTATGAATTGTAGAAATTTCAATGTACAACATTGAGGTATAATTAATATAAAGTGGAAAATAAACATCTTGGATGTTTCTTACTTTCTCTTGAGCTAAATTTAACGAATATTGGAAAGATAGCAATAGCGCCATCTTTTGTTTAATTTAAAAGTGGCATCGTAAACAATTTTGATCTACAACTGAAAATTGTCGTTTCATCCACTAAACAAAAGGCCACTAAAGGATCGTATAATATTTTTGGCAATAATATTTTCTAACAAGAATGAGCGAATTGGGGTAGTATGCAATAATAGGACGTTATTACATCCTCCTATCACTATTCATCAATTCATTTGAGCGGATCATCAGGACAATTCAACTTGCTAGTATAGATTTTTTTCTTTCACTTTATCAAAAATTCATTGCAGGGCAGAAAGACCTCTGGTCGATAGCCCAGGTAGACTTCATGTATTGTAATTATTTGTGTTATATTGTTTTTTTATTATATATTTTCGGGATAGATTTTTTTTATTCATTGACCCTTTTACTTTTCGGTGTAGGGTTTCTGAATAAAGATATATGTAAATAGAAAAAAGTATTCATTCACTTGGTCACATCAAAAGTCATAGAGCTAAATGTGGAAATAATTTATTAAATATTTTCAAATCATTTTTATTTAATATCAAGATATATGTATATAAAGGACATTATTTTAAAATGCTGATTGATATTTATCTACTTGACATTTAAAAAATCGCGGCTATTATGTAAGTGAAATGTTCAGTTACTTTTATCATCACAGTCTAAGCAACTTTTGTAATAGAAATAAATGTAAAATTTTCGTTAGGGAATAACCATAAATGTAAGAACATATTTATACCAAAAAATCTTAAAAACTGACTGTTTTTTTTTCAATCTATCAGGCTTTTCTGTGTTGTTAAATAAATAATTTTCCTATTTTTTTATTATTTCGTTATTATTATTATTATTTTTTTGCAAAGTCTAAACAATTCAATCAATTCGGCTTTTCTGTTGTTAAATAAATAATTTTCCGATTTTTTTTTCGTTATTTTTTTTGCAAAGTCTAGACAAGGTTTTTGTTTTGATTTAGATGGCATCCTCCTAATGTAGGTCATGTACATAAACATTAATAGCCCGGCGTTGTGTCTGCTTATTATGTAAAATAGACATGTGCCAATAATCAGCAGACCGTTTATTCCGTGTCATAAGGCGGTATTTTTAATGTTCGGCACTTTTCGCGTGGGCGCTTCAAAACCTCAACTCGGAAAGTCTAACGTTCATTGTTAACACACGTAATTAACCAATCTTTCATTCATTATGATAATTATTTCCGACGTGATTAGAAATAATTTGCATAAATGAATACGTATACATATATACCGGGTGATCGATTGTCAACTGTCTTTAATGGGTAATACTGAATTTAAATTGAGATGAGATAGAATTGTCAAACGTGATTACGTTTTTTTATGTTATAATGGAAATTGTTAAAAAAAAAGACTGACAGTTCCACAATCAAGCAAATGTTACGTTTTGCCCACCCTCATCGTGTATTTTTTTGGTGGAATAAAAAAATGAACTTATTAGTGGATGATTGGAGAG
Source organism: Philonthus spinipes (assembly GCA_963082785.1). Classification (NCBI taxonomy): domain Eukaryota; kingdom Metazoa; phylum Arthropoda; class Insecta; order Coleoptera; family Staphylinidae; genus Philonthus; species Philonthus spinipes. The sequence continues at coordinate 2,999,244 of OY720300.1, forward strand.
AATCCTATGACACAAAAAATAATAATAAGAAACTTGATAATGACCGTCAAACGTCGAAACTTAAGTCGTGAATTTATGTATATATTTGTGTAATACAATATATATACATACAATAAATATTTTGTGGTAAAAACATAGTAAGTGTTTTATTCAGTGATCATGAATTACCACGTAGTTACGGTGGCAACCATCATTATGATTTAATAATAAGAAAGGTACAAAAAAAATATTTATTTTGTTTTATTATTGCAAGTTTCGACTGATAATTTCACAACATTGCGTGATTTATAACAATGGATTCAACACTATCGGTAGCCGAGTGTTGCAAAAATAAATTCATCCATTTCACGTCATAAATCTCTTCAAAGAGCTATTTACGTCTCAATAAACTTGCACGCAATTCCCGCGCGACCGCAGTATGACCGTGGCGAATAGTTAAATCGCAAATAGGAAAATTGTTTATCCAGTGTGTGTTCAGCGAAAATAACAAAAAAGGAAGCACACAGCTCACTTTTTCCTTCATCTAATTGCAACAGCTTTCTCTTGTATTGTACCTGAAATTGAGGAAATTAATGATCTTAAATGCCACTGGAGCCGAAGCGGTGGGCGCTTAATTGGCTAATGCGAAAATCGCAAGCGAATGGTGAGATGGAACTAACTTGTATTGAATTGAAATATGTGGGATTTTTATGGAGAAAAAGAAAAAATAAACGAAGTCGATGTATTTGTATTTTTTTTAATAAAAATAATTGGTTTTTGGGTGCTGAATAATAATTTTATCCCAAAAAAATAATTACACTTTCTTATAGACAAAAGTATAAGCTGTCAAGTGAGAATAATTAAGCGTCAGGCATGTGGCCTATCCATGAAATTAATTGTACGTTTCGGTTGTATGCAATTGTCACATATAAATTCCAATCTAATACCCATGTCATCAAAAAAAAAGTCGAGTAGGCGCTGTTTCTTAAAAAAATTGACAGCTAGCGTCAATAAAAATGACAGTTATGAATAGATTTTAATTAGTCGAAACAAATATCATATTTGGGGTTATTCCGTACGAGAAATGTTAAATTTATGGTTAGACTGTGAGGTTAATAAATCAAATATACGTTTAAATATGTGAATTTTTAATCTCACAGTCTAAGCATATTATGTAATAAATATAAATTCATAAAATGTGAATTTATGGTTAGATTGTGATTCACATATTTAAAAATGTGATTTATTAACATTTTTAAATATGTGAATTGTTAACATCACAGTCTAAGTATATTATGTAATAGATATAAATTCGTAGAATGTGAATTTAAATAATAACGTACACGATAAACTTAACATTTCCCGTACGGAATAGCCCCAAATATGACATTCGTTTTGGCTAATTAAAATCTTATAACCTTACATACAGTTGGATCCATACTTTTTTTGCACCCTGTATAAAAATATGCACACCAAATTAAACAGAAGTTTCTTATAGCATCGATAATTTTTGCTGATAAAAGACCTTTGACATTTTAGGAAAAATAATAAATAATTAAAATTTTGACGGTGTCAATTTTTTAAAGTTCCATACATTTTGAACACCCTGTATATAAATTCTGTACATCAAAACAAACAAAACTTTCCTGTAGCATCGATAATTTTGGCCAATAAAAGGCATTGACACCTCATGAAAAAAATATTAAATAATACCCCTCATTAAAATTCCGACAGTGTCGATTTTTCAAAGCCCCATCAAACACAAACCAAACACTCGACAGTGACAGATTCCCAGAGACGGGGATTAGTTTGTTATGATTGCACGAGCGCTCGGTCTGTTTCGCGGGCAATATGCGGGATTGACCTTTGATGTGAGCGAATGCGAATGCCAGATAGTTCCGAGATCATTTACCTGTGTTATTCGCAAGCAGCAACAAAAAAATATACATCAAGGTTAAAATCATAATAGATCGCGAAACAACGAAAACAAAAAAAAAACGCACAACGCAAAACTGATCGACGTAAATTAATTCGACTAAATATAAATTGCCAACTGATTTGTATTACGGATGTTGCTTGGAAAATATTTATATTAATTTAATTACATAAAGTCGTTTAGTAAAATTTTGACGTAATTATTTTTTGGATTAAAAAAAATTATAGAAGATTTTGTATTTTATTAATATATTAATAGAACATTTTGTTTGCAAATAGTGCCAAATAAAATAAAGTTAAATACGCATGCAAAGTTACTTGACGTTGCCAACTGAAATTAGGCAATAGATGGCGCTTGCGATATCTTTCTAATTATTATTATTATTATTTCTTTAACGTGCTTACGTAACGTCAAAAAGTCACAGAGCTAAATGTGAGAATAATTTATTAATTATTTTCAAATCATTTTTATTCAAATAACTGTGACCAAGTGAATGAATACTTTTTTCTATTATGATATATAAAGTCGATTAGATGGTGGGTATTAAAACCTGTTTACAATATCAAGAATATTTTATTTATATCGATATACCATATGATCAATTTACTTTATTAACGGAATCTCCATTTCCAAATTACAATTATAATTACATATTAAAAATTTTATAAGAAATGTGTGACGATCACTTTTTTCCTCCAGAGTGCTTCAATTTTTTTTTATTTGACATTTTGTTGACCCCAGTGAAAAAAAAAAGAGTAAACAAAATAAAAGTAACCACATGCTATAGGTTATCAAAAACATCAATATTCCTATGCTAAATAAAACAGCTATAGTCCTAACAAGGGGCGTTGATTTATATAAGTATATTTATTTTTTTCAATAACACCGCGTTCCATAACGTATTAAATCACTCCGAATTGCGAAACGGCTTTTACATATTTATATATTTACATTCAATAAGTTTTGCGTAATTCACGTGACTTAATCACCGGTGCGACATTACCAGAAACGTATTTCGCCACCGATTCGATATACTAATGCGCAAGAAACAATTAAATCGCACTTGTCCGTAGATTCGCGCTTGTTTGCGCAACAATCCTCGAAATTGATTTGACTTTTCGACATTACAGAAAGGTCAGTGTGTGTACGATGACGTACGGAAGATTTCTTCAAATCGAATTGTATAAGAGGCGTGCAACAACTCGACGGCCTAAATATTATTAATACACTACATTGTAATCAAAACTTGATCTAATTTAATCATTAAGTTTTATTTTATTTTTATTTTTTTCGATTCTGAAAGCCAAAAAATTCTGTTCAATTTGCAATAAATTGAAAAAAAAAAAAACATTAAGATTATTTTTTTTTCTAAAAGCCAAAAAATAGTGTTCAATTTGCAATAAATTGAAAGAAAAAATATTAAGATTTTTTTTTTCAATTCTAAAAGCCAAAAAATTGTGTTCAATTTACAATAAATTGAAAGAAAAAACATTAAGTTTTTTTTTTTCGATTTTAAAAGCCAAAAATTGTGTTCAATTTGTAATAAATTGAAAACGGTTTGGATTTCAAAATCCAAAAAATCTTAAATCAAATTTTGATAATATTGTAGTGTATTACACACTTTAATTAAATTTAAGTAATGTAAAAAAGGTTTAAAAATTAAACACTATGCTCGTATCACACAAGTAATGGCTTCAAGAAATATTCATCAACGCTCATTAATTAAGATTTTATACGTTTTCTTAAAGCTAAAAAATCGTAAACATCAAATACTAATTCCTACAATAATTGATTATTTTGTGACAAATTTCTAAAATATTCGATCGCTTCGTATTCAATTCTTAAAATAACCTATTATTTTGTATTTTTAATATAATCGATTATTTCGTATTTAAATCTTGAAATAACCGATTATTTCGTTCAAAATATTCATAATTAAATAAAAATACATTTTTTTTTAAATAATTAACCATTTATTTACTCACGCAAAAAATCCATTTTACATAATATAATGGAGTAATACAATTTCAACTTATAATAGTATATAAATGAATGTATATCTACAAATATGGCAAATTAGATATCATCTGCCTGATGATGTCTCTGTGTTGGCGAAACAATAACAGCAATGTTTCAGCAATAAAAAAAACTGTGAAACTAAAAAAAAGTTGTGATAAATTTAATTGTTATCGTAATTAAATCATCAAAACAACATTTTTTTTAGTTTCACAGTTTTTGTATTGCTTTTTTTTTTTTAATAATCTACTATTTCTTATTCAATTCCTGAAATAATCGATTTTTTTGTATTCAATTCCTAAAATAATCGATTGTTTCTTATTCAATTTCTGAAATAATCGATCATTTCGATTATTTTAGAAATCTATTATTACGTATTTAATTCCAAAAGTAAAGAGAATAATTTATTATTTTAGGAATCGAATACGAAATGTACGATATTTTTAGGAATTGAATAAGAAACAATGAATTATTTTAGGAATCGAATACAAAAAAACATTCATAAAATAATCCATTGTTTCTTATTCAAACCCTGAAATAATTGATTATTTCCTATTCCATTACTGAAATAATCGATCATTTCGTATTCGATTCTTAAAATAATCCATTGTTTCTTATTCAATTCCTAAAATAATCAATTATTCTGTATTCCATTCCTGAAATAATCGATTTTGCTCCCCACAGGCTTGGAATATTAAATATCAATAAATTATTTAAGGTTGCGGTTTAGTGGAAAGAGATAGCTATATATTAAAATGGAAATAATCGTTTGGAAATAGAGCTATTCTTTTGGATTTCATAATATGAATGTGTATTTACATTTTTTATCTACCAAGTGTAAAGTATCAGTCTAAATAAAAAATTAATCGTTAATTTTCGTGTATTACGTCAATTTACTAGTTTAAGTTAGAAAAGAAAATTGTAAGATATAATGAAATTAATAGGTCATGTCTGCTAAGTTATTTGAATGCAGAATTTAGTGAAATCCTTTAAATTTTTATTGCACAAGTTTTTATTAGCAACATTTTAATTTAAAATTTGCTATAAATTTGATCAATTTTCATTGTTTTGCATAATTATTTTTCACAGAAACTAAACATTAAAATAATTTTTAATTTATCTCATGAAATTCCTGCTTATTTTAAAATTATTTTAATGTATAATACAATATTGTTCATTGATCACAACAACAATCTAACTCAAATTAGTGATTGCCCATATTTGTATAGCTATCACTTTCTTCTAAACCGCACCCTTAAGAAGGGCGATAGCCCAGACAAACTAACACATTTATTTATTTGTGTTTAGTATAGACAATTAGTTTGTAAAAATGTATGCAATTGCACATGGAACACACTGGTCCGAAAGACCGAAATGGCCATCACCAATTACCGCCAGATGAATTGTGGTCGAACACTTTATTAAATATTAGTATACATTCAAGACACAAAATGTCATCCTAAAAACATCCTCATTTCAACCACAAAACCAAAACAAAAGAAAATCGTCACAAAACGCAATTACCATAACCCGAGAAATCCGCTTATTCTCTCCGTTTGAAGGTGAAACAACAAGAAATAAGATCGAGAGCCGAAGTGTTGATTTATTCGGTTCTGCCAGCATTGACATTGAGAGTCTGCTGTGTGTACGAGTGTGTGTGTGTGTTGTGTGCGAGTGTCTGGGAACCCTGACCATAATGAAATCGACTTGATTACAGAGACGGCAATTAGTCTCGAAAACAAAGCCCGAGACGCCGCGTTTACTTCCTTCATTATTATTCCCTTTTATCTCTACCATCAATTTGACCTGAATACTCCGCAGCCCGTAATTTCCATAAAGAAATACACAACGTCTCTTTTTTCTTCGTTCTTTTAAATTCATTACTGAAGTTTTATTAACTGACAACAACAAAGAATTTTCTGGGTTTCAATTAAATTAAATTAAATGAAACAAAGATGATTCACACATTTGCAGTTGTTTAAATTACAATTAAATTAAACAAGGAAAATTTCTGGCAATTGATATCAATTCATTTTTTCCAACTGAAAAAATTTATTACACTAAGTTTTATATCTATTGAAACAACTACTTCCCGAGCATTTACCCCGCCGGACATTGGATTACACAATAGATATTTGTTTCTTGTGTAGCAGTACTACTGCGTTTGAGTTGAAAATATTTAATGAAAGAAAACAACAAATAATTGTTAAAAGGCTATCTGTAGACACTTGTTTCAGGATTTCATCCATCATCGACACAACTCCGCCCTGTAATTTTTAATTAATTTGGCTTCCTTTGATACAGTAATATTTATGTTTGTTATTTCTACTAATAAATAATTAAATAAATAAATAAATCTCCTTACACCTAACGGTAGAAAGGAAAAAGATTAAAAATAAATAAATAAATAAATTAAATAAAACGTGGTAGAAAGGCTCTGGCCGTTATCCGATTGCTGTTTTATTTGATTTCAAAATCCACTAATTTGAAATGTTATATAATATTGTATAAATATTCGGGGCTATTCTGTAATAAAACATTTGTTTCTTTATAGCTTATATATAATTATAGCTTCATATTTTCGAAGCATCCAGATTGCTCTAGAAACGCATTACTTAGATGTATCATTAATTTAGATAACAATTAAATCCATTGGGAAAAAAGGTTACAAATACCGTTACATTAACTCTAAATATTATTGTAACATTGCTGCAACGTTAATGTGTTCATTTTGCTCAGTGGACAGAAGCTTTGAAAATATAAAACATTTGTGAAATGTAAATAGAAAAGAGTATTCATTCACTTGGTCACAGTTATTTAAATATAGTAAATAAAAATGATTTGAAAATAATTAATAAATTATTTCCAATAATGTGCAAATAATTTATAAATTATTTCCAATAATGTGCAAATAATTTATTAATTATTTTCAAATCATTTTTATTTAATATATTTCTGGAATGATCTAAAAACTTTAAAAATATAAATAATTTGTGGAGTGATGAAAATATAATATATTTCTAGAACAATCTAGAAGTTTTTTTTTTAAATATAAAGCATTCTTAGGACAATCTAAAAATTCGATATTTTCAAAGCTTTTAGAATTGAACTTTCTTGAATAAACCAATATGAAGTACGTTTTTACTACTTACAACATAAATTGTTAAAAACTGTATGTTTGATGCTGTTATTTGGCAAAAATCTGGAGTGGTATAGACTCTTTGAAAATATAAACGATTTTTTTAGAGTAATTCAAAACTTTTAAAAATAAGAAGCATTTCTGGAGGGTAATTGTGAAAATTTCAAGATTAGAATTTGAAAACTTTAGAGATATAAAATTTCTAGCTTTGAAAATATGAACAATTTCTAAAGTGATCTAGAAATTATAATGATTTGACATCCATCTAATCGTCATGATCTCTGACGTTATTACCAAAGTCCACATCGTTGGATGAGATGAAATTATAAATGGTAGATGAGGGGTACTTGTATTTTGGGGAAATATTGGGATTACGTGGGATACAGAGGTGTTTGATTAGGTGGGATATATATATATATATATATATATATATATATTGAATGACCCTTTCTACCCATATGGGTGTAGGGTTAGGTGGGATATAAATGTATATTTTTTTGTTGTTGAATGAAATCATATTAAAAATAGTTCAATAATCATTTATTACGAAATAATAAAACATAGTTAATAAACATAGTAAAACATGAAAATTGTACATCACATCAAGTCATATAATCCAATTGAAAAGAAACCCACTTTGTCTCGAGCGAAATTGATGGCTTCTAACAAACCGTCTGGCCGCGCTTTTGTTGTATTTATTATCCGCGCGCACGTCTCGGTTATTCTATAAGCGGGAATAAGAAATCCCTCCGTGTCCGACATTAAGATTGGAATCGCCATTTGTTTAATTTACATTTATAGTCCGTGTTTTTGATGCGGACTCTATTCCCATTCTTCGGGGGGAATCTCAAATTGAATGCCGCGCGCGCAAAAAGCGTCTTCAAAGGCGCGTCATTTCGCGACGCTAATGACGCCACGGCTGCTTTTCAATTTTATACCGGTCGCGTTTTCGCATTCAATTCGAAATTAACGATCGCAAAAAGGCGATTTGATCAAAATAACGTTGTTTACGCTCGCTTTCCTCCGGGTGTAATTAATTATGTAATTGGATTGATCTTTCTCTTTTAATTAAATTACATTAAATAAATAAGGGTTATATGACAATATATATATTATGTATCTCTAGTTGTTTGAGTTATGTGAAGATATTTTAATCACTTTTAATAAATGAAACACTTTTTTACTTTGTATAACTCGAGTTATACAAACAAAGTAAAAAAGTGTTTTATTTATTAAAATTGAATTACAATGTATAACAAAGTAGAAGTCTCAACAATTAACAGATTTTAATCACAATTAATAACACTTTTTATTCTTTACTTCATTTTTATGTATCTGTTATCTTTATTCCTAATATGTATCTTTTATTAATAAAGACATTTTATTATTATTATTACAAAATCCCTCATAATACGATTATGACATATCAATAAACACACACGTATGAAAATTATGCCCGCTCGCGATTCCTGAGATGCCGGAATGTCAAACAACCGCAGGCGGAGACCCATTCGAGTGAAAACCGCACACACACACGCGGTCATCGCGGTGGAGCCGTTGTCATGTCTTCATTCACTTTTCCCCCTGATTCGATGTAGACACGTAAACAAGAATTTAAATATATCCGCGAGCGATAGTGGAATAAAGAATCTTGTAAAATGTTTTAATAGCCTTGTAGGTGGTCATTAATCGCGACCGACCGAGCGACCTCCACTAACCGACGACGACGCATTCTTAAATTACAGCTCACACAATGATGCAAAAGACACCGACTTACGATTTATATCGTTTAGGTTTTTTTGTTAAACGAAATCTCCTTTCTCATTGTTCAGTATCTCTATATATAAATATTGGTGATTGTTTGTATGGTTCTGTGGTCGTAAATTAGTTTTGATTGAAATACCATGCGCGGGGAATTGAAGAGGATTTTTTTTTTCTGTTGCGAAATTAATTCCAGCCATTTTGACGCCATTTCAATATAAAATAAAAATATGCAGTATACGATAGTATTTTTGTTAATATGATTGTATATTAAATAGAAAAAAATATTATTCATTCACTTGGTCACAGCCATTTAAATATATTAAATAAAAATGATTTATAATAATTTATGAATAAATAAATAATGCAACAATATACAATCATATTAAATAAAAATGATTTGAAAATAATTAATAAATCATTTTCACATTTAGCTGTACGTAAGTCAAAGGTCACACAGCTAAATGTGAAAATGATTTATTAATTATTTTCAAATCATTTTTATTTAATATGATTGTATATTGTTGCATTATTTATTTATTGAAAAAAAAAATATTATTATTATTAAATGTGAATGATGGTAAAATAAAAATTACTAAGAAAAAAATCAGTTTTTTTTAATTTTGTTTGGGAAAACATTGAGTTTCATTATATGCAATACTTTAAAATTAGTAATGAAATATAATCCTCATTTGATCGATCGATGAGAAAATACAATTGAAAATCTTTGTAACTGTCATCTTTATTTCGGCATGCTTATAGCATAATCTCGAGAAGTAATTAGGCTGGACATAACATGCCACTCAGAGTTTAGCATTTCTGTAATTTACCTAACAATTGTAAAAGCGAGATAAAATAATAAAATTAATACAGCAACTGACAAGGATAGATGCCTACAAAATCAGGCGGAAAGACTAACGGTCGATAGCCAATTGGCAGAAGAATTTATTTTTATGTTAGTTATTTATTGTATTTATTTATTATTATTACTTTGTTAAAAATAATCTGCCAATAAAAATAAAAAAAAAACAACCTTTATTGGCATATAAACTTTACAATAAAGATTTATATATATATATATATATATATAATAAAATTACTTCATCTCTCAAGAAAATGTCAAAGGATTTAAATGAGAAATATATTTGATATAAAGCGAAATGCAATTAAAAAAACTTTGTTTCAAGCGCAATAGGTTAAATTATATATTACTTTCCCCACCAGAGAAGAATTCTTTACCCAATTGTAAAATCAGGCATGAATACCTAAATTCTTAGCAGTTTGCTTGTTAAAAAATATTGTAAATAATATTTTTCTAATAAAGGTGCAAGATAGTAATCGGCGATTTTGTATGCGGTTTGTAAAAATATGAGTCATAAAACACGAGCCCGCACAAAGAAAATGTAGAGTTGAATAGGTGATAACATCTGGTCAACGGCCAATCCAATTCACCCCTTGAACATAACACGGGGTTAAATTCTATGGCAAATCGATTACACCGCTCATGACACGAATAATAAGGGCTCTCGTACGAAAAAAAAAAAAAAAAAATACGAACACCCTCGAAACCGTAAAAAGTTGAATTTTTAGGAGGGTGCTTTTAAAAACATCCATTAGTTAGCAATATATTAAAGAAAACACACATCGATTATGAATGTATATTAAAATTATGTACCTGTTTTTAGTTAGTAGAGCACACTCTTTTTTTATTAAAATACAAGTTTTTTTTTTTGAAGACCACAATAGGAAATGAAAAAATAAAAATCTTATATTAAATAAAAATGATTTGAAAATAATTAATAAATTATTTCTACATTTAGCTCTGTGACTATTGACTTACCTACGGAAGTACGTTAAACAAATTAAATTTTTCTCGGATCAGAATTTGTTGCATTATACAATATTTTATTGATGTGCAACAGCAGGTGTACATTATGTAATTCAATGTCCGGCGTGGGTATTTACCCTGGAAGTAGTTGTTTTAATGTGCATTTGTTTAACGTACGTAGGTAAGTCAAAAGTCACAGAGCTAAATGTGGAAATTATTTATTAATTATTTTCAAATTATTTTTATTTAATATATTTAAATAACTGTGACCAAGTGAATGAATATTGTTTTCTATTTATAAAAATCTTAACTGAGTTTCAAATCTAATAATAATAACCTTTATTCTCATTAAAAATACACACAAAATATTTTCTTCTTCTTCTGCTATTCCTTGTTAGGGCGTCGGGTACAAAATATTTTATAAAAAAAATTCATAATGCATTTTTAAAAATACATTTTTTTTTAATAATTAATCATTTATTTACTCACGCAAAAAATCCATTTTACATAATATAATAGAGTAATACAATTTCAACTTATAATAATATATAAATGAATGCATATCTACAAATATGGCAAATTAGATATCTGATGATGCCTCTGTGTTGGCGAAACAATAACTGCAATGTTTCAGCAATAAAAAAAAACTGTGAAACTAAAAAAAAGTTGTGATAAATTTAATTGTTATCGTAATTAAATCATCAAAACAACATTTTTTTAGTTTCACAGTTTTTGTATTGCTAATGCATTTTTAATTGACATGTCATTGCATCTAAATAAACACTTTACAATAATTTATTAATTATTTTCAAATCATTTTTATTTAATATACTTTAAACTTTGTCACAATAAATTTTATACTTTGTGTCAACCCATGAATATCAGTTTACCTTTCAAAATCAAAATAATCGGTAGTTAAAATTCCAAACTTTATATGGCCCTCCCTTTATGTTGCACAAAAAACTTCAACTGTATGTGAGAATAATAATATTAAGTATAAAAGTTCTGGATATTGGACGAATGTGTGCAAATCGAGACTTAATACCAAACAGAGGGGAACGCATTCTAAAGTCAAGGCCAGCCGGTCACATTGTCGTTGTCTCTCTGTCTCAGCGAGAACTGTGCGAGTTCTCGATGTTTATAGATCGATTAATTGATAATAAGTTTTGAAAAAAATGCATTTATGGATATAAACTGGATGCCCTGCCTGTGTTCATCCCGTCCCTCAAGAGAGATCCCGCATGCATATCACTTAATACCAATGAATAAATTTAACACCGTTTCTCACACTTCGTTTCGTCCTATTAATTTTAATATGATTGGCTACCGTCATATTTAATGCTTCGATTTTTTTTATTAATTAAAACTCGACCGAACTGTTTTCGAATGTCTTATATTTTCAAACTTGTTTTAAAAAGTTTTGTTAAATAGTGTCTTTTTTTAAATGTGATTAATTGGATTTCTTAAGTTTACTAAGATTTTATTTAATAAGACTAAATTAGTGTGTTTTTTACTGTTTTTATTATTTTTTATGACAGGATAAAATAACGTCTTGGTAAGAGCTGTAACATGACCAAAAAATGTAAACATATCCTGTCTTACAAAAATAATAACAGCTGTTTTTTTTTTTCATGTAATATAACCTCAAATTAACAGTAGACAGCTAATTGAATTACGCATTTTTGCTAATTATTTGATTTCCAAAAATAGTTCGCAATAGGTTGGCTGTTTGGCAAATGGCCCCGTCCTGTTGAAATCAAATGATCCATGACATACCCTTTATTTTTCTTCTGTTGAAATTGTTTCGTTAAATTCTACGGCTGACTACGTTGGATGTAAGCATCAAGCATTCTTTTTTATCTCAGGATAAAGTAACATCTTGGTAAGAGCTGTAACATGACAAAAATGTAAACATATCCTGTCTTACAAAAATAATAACAGCTGTTTCTTTCATGTAATATAACCTCAAATTAACAGTAGATATCTAATTGACATACGCATTTTTTTGCTAATTATTTGATTTCCAAAAACAGTGCGCCAAAGGTTGGTTGTTTGGCAAATGGCCCCGTCCTGTTGAAACCAAATAATCCATGACATACCCTTTATTTTTCTTCTGTTGAAATTGTTTCGTTAAATTCTACGGCTGACTACGTTGGATGTAAGCATCAAGCATTCCATTTTTTACTGTTTTTTATTATTTTTTTATCACAGGATAAAGTAACATCTTGGTAAGAGCTGTAACATGACAAAAATGTAAACATATCCTGTTTTACAAAAATAATAACAGCTGTTTCTTTCATGTAATATAACCTCAAATTAACAGTAGACATCTAATTGACACGCATTTTTGCTAATTATTTGATTTCCAAAAACAGTGCGCAAAAGATTGGCTGTTTGGAAAATAGCCCCGTCCTGTTGAAACCAAATGATCCATGACATACGTAACGTAAGTCAAAAATCACAGAGCTAAATGTGAAAATAATTTATTAATTATTTTCAAATCATTTTTATTTAATACCCTTTATTTTTCTTCTGTTTAAATTGTTTCATAAAATTCTAAGACTGATTACGTTGGATGTAAGCATCAAGCATTCCGTTTTTTTACAGTTTTTTATTATTTTTTATTACAGGATTAAGAAACATCTTGGTAAGAGCTGCAACATGATAAAAAAATGTAAACATATCCTGTGATGCAAAAATAATAACAGCTCTTTCATTCACGTAACATAACTTCAAATTAACAGTAGTTTGGTTTCCTTTGCTACAATTATACTATGTAGTGTATAATTGTAGCAAAGAAAACTAAACTACTGCTAATTTGAGGTTATGTTAACAAAACAAAAATAGTAACAGCTGTTTCATTCACGTAACATAACCTCAAATTAGCAGTAGTTTAGTTTTCTTTGCTACAATTATACACTACATAGTATAATTGAGGTTATGTTACGTGAATGAAACAGCTGTTACTATTTTTGTTTTGTTTGCTACAATTATACTATGTGACGTATACTTGTAGCAAAGAAAACCAAACCATTCTTAATTTGAGGTTATGTTACGTGGATGAAACAACTATTATTATTTTTTTTTATGTGAAACTTAATTTTAATAATCAACATATCTCGGTGGTTAAACGGTTAGTTTTATTATACAAACAGAGGAGGAGGAGGATGTGGTTATCTGAAGCCTATAAATAATCGTTAATTCAATTAAATTTAAATAATTACTTAATTTCCCTCTTACGCTCCGGAATGAGCGATATCATCTCAATTATAACTTATGAAAATGTAAATGTGCAATCTGGAAACATCGATCACCCTCCTTTCCTTGTGACGGTGAAATTTATGCAAAGTTATTCTTTCGGGAAAATGAAAACATAAGTTACGACCGTTTAAGTAATACCACCGATGGATACACGATGCACATGAATATGCTAATGCGCATTATCTTAAAGACTGGCTTGTATACGACTCGGGCTGCTCTTATCTTCTTCGCCAGAGTGTATTCCTCAAACGTACTTTACGCTAATTACATTAGTAGCTGATGATTTTCGTTTGTTTTTTTTAATTTAAAGTAATCTTTTATAAATTTTAGCAGAGGTGTGTATTGAATATCTGTAAAGGTAAGTTATGGTCGCAACTTATGTTTTTTTTTAATAATACCACCGATGGATGCACGATATACATTTTGAGTTTTTTTTTAATAACTCTTAATAACTTTGTATAATTAAAAAAGGGGAAAAGTGTTTTATTAAAAAAAAATCAAAATGTATAGTGAATTATAATAATTGGAAAGATAACGCAAGCGCCATCTATAGGTTACAACTTAACTATACAATGTTACAAAAGTATTAACACTTTTTTGTAACTATACAAACTTAAAAAAGTGTTCTATTTAGACCAAATTTTACAAACCTCAAGTAACGTTACTATTGATTTTTTCATTCGGATGGCAGCACTGTCTTATTTTATAATTATACTTTATTGTAACCCTCCTTTATCTTTTAATGTATAGTTAGTATAAAGCAATATGTATTTAAATGGACTTACCGTTAATAAACAATAAACAATAAAATAAAGAGAATCATAGACATCAACTTTAATTTTGCGAATTCGTTACTTACGCATTATTTACTGATTGTAAAATTGGGCCTTAATAAAAGAAAAAATATCTAAACCATTGAGTAAATAATATATTTTTAATATATATTTTCACACTTCTTGTGTCGCTCTTTAAGCCTCATCGAAGAAACATTGGCTACCATAATTAAACACACCTCCTGTTTTTTTTTTCTCCTTTAGGTATTCAAATTCGAAAAGGAGCAAAACAATCGCTAATTGGGCGAGACGCGCAATTAATAGCGATGACGATTACCGGAGTCGTCCACGTGAAATGCGATCATTAGTGTATTAACGCTTTATCGGCCTATAAGCGCCCCGTCATGATACTCTCGCTCGCAGAGTTCAGGAGCAATAACACTGGGAGAATGACTCGAGATATGTCTTCGTGATATTTCCAGAAGATAAGATCGCGACCGGGAAGGTGCTTTTCTAATATACGAAGCCGCAATTAAATCCGCGTGATTTATAATCGGCGTTGGAATAAAAGACGATTTGTATTGATTCTGAATGATCAATTTGATTTCTATTGAATTGATTATAAAATATTAACAAAAAAAATGAGTAAGTTTCTAAAAGATTCATATCAGGTTTATGTTGTAACACTAATTTGTATAAATTTATTTGCAATAACAACGGTAATCTTTTATTTTGAACAATATAATATAGAAGTATTTCTATTATTTTCTTCTCATTAATCACTTGGTAAAACATAATTGCCAAAATAAAGCATTTTTTTATAAAAACGAAACCATTTTTGATCCAGAAACATAAACTTGTCTTTTGGTAAGAAAATGAAACTTCCTAACTTTTGTATATTTTATAACAATCTATTATTTTGTCCTAAATTGGATAAAATTTTGTACAATAAAGATATGATTATTTTTATTTAGTATATTATTAGTTTAAATTTATAAACTAATTATATAAATAATTTTAAACTAATAATATAATAAAAAAATCATATCTTTATTGTATAACAGTTTATCTAATTTATGACAAAATAATAGATTGTTATAAAATATACAAAAGAGGCGGAAAGACCATAGGTCGATAGCCTGTTCAAGCAAGCAAGAAAGAAACAAATATACCATAATATATTGTAAATTTATGTAAAACAAATAACTTTGAATAAAGATATTGTAGTATACAAAAGATAGAAAGTTTCATTTTTTTACCAAAAGTCAATAAAGTTTTTGCTTGTGGATCAAAAATTGTTTCGTTTTTTATAAAAAATGCTTAATTTTGGCAATGATTTAGCCCCTAACTATTCTACCACAATAACACGCTTGTTAAATAAAACACCTTTTAACTTTGTATAAAAAGTTACACAAACAAAGTAAAAAGTGTTTTTAATAAACTCGAAACGTATAACTAAGTGAAAGCCTTAACAATCAACAATAAGAAGCATATGATTTGAACCAAAAACTGTTGTGTTTTTATTTAATTTGTGAATATGCAGTTTCATTAAGTAATTTTTGTAATATATTCTTTGTATTTCCTTTAAGATGAAAATAATTCATAAAATAAATCCCCGAAAAAATGTCGAGACATGCAAAAATCAGACAAGTTTTAAAATTCAAATTAGTCTCTATCCTTCGAAAAATTTCTATTTGTAATGTACGACGAATATTAATTATAATATTTGTCGGACGCTATAGATAGTTATTTTTCGAATTTTCAATACCCATCACAATAAATCACGTGATTAACAGTCAGAACAGGATGTTACGAATTATAGCGTAATCCATTATTGCGATTTGACATGAATTGAGTTATTATTGCGGTTTTATGGAGTATGATTAAAATTAGCAACTGACACGATGCACAGCAAGGTTACATACCGATCAATTTAGCCTGTTGTAGGAGTAAAATTAAAAAAAAAAAAACGTTATATCATAAAAAAAATCGTAAGAAAAATTAAGGTTTTTATATCATAAAAAATCGAATGAAAAACAAGCTTTTATTTAGTGTTGGGCAAAATCGAGTGAATTTAATAATCGAGTATTTCTGAATAACCAATTTTAAGTAGCTAAAGTTAGTAAATAACAATAAACTTGAGTGTATTAATAAATAGGTAAAACTTTCCTATATTAATATTATAAATAACACGAAGAAAATTGTCATAAACTTCATTTTGCAGTGACAAAAAATATCGAAAAGATCGACTTTGCCAATCTCTACTTTTATTTTATATCATAAAAAAATCTAACGAAATATGCCTTTAAAAAAATCTAAAGAAAAAGAAGCGTTTATTGTATATCATAAATAAATCTGATCTGCTTTCACTGCTCTATAAATTTAATACATTCGTCAACCTTGTAGACCCAAATGGTTAACGATGTCACTTGAAAATAGACGGTAGATGGCGCTTGTGTTATCTTTCCAATTATTATAATTCGCCATACATTTTAAGTTTTTTTTTAAATAAAACAATCGAAAAAAGAAGCTATTTTTATATCATAAAAAAATCAAAACAAAAATGCGATTTTTTTATATCATAAAAAATCGCAAAAAAAAACAAGCATTTTTAAGAATTCCCAGGTGATTTTTTTGCAATACACACACATACATTGTTTAAAATGACGTAAAGTGGCTAACTGTTTACGATCCGGGTCACTAACCGCGTATTTGAAAACTAAAATATAATATCTATAAAGCGCATTCCATTTAAGAATGCTCCGGCCGCCTGGTCGGTTGCTTTATGGAGCAGGAAACGCTGAAATTGTTTATTAATATTTGTTTTTCGACAATGGCAACTGTGAATGGGTCTTTACGGCACAGTTAATGTTTCCGGATACTGTAAATCCAATAATATAAGCTCCATTATTTGCGCTTATTCAACTACAACATTGCACTTGGGAAATCCGATGGTTTTTCTTTAGAACATCTGAAGGTAAAAATAATAATATTTAAATTGGATTAAATTTGTTATGTACGAATATTTCTGCCCGGAAATAACGAAAGGATTACCTGAAATGAAATGTTGAAATGTAGTATGCATAAAAAATCGAAACAAAGACTAAATAAATAACGAGAACCGCGTAGAATAAAGTTTCAGTTAGATGGCGTTACTGGTAGTGGCAATTTTTCGGGTAAAACCCCAAAACATTGCCACAACTTTATTAACATATTTTTACATGTTACCACCTCAAAACATTGCCACAACCAGTAACGCCATCTAACTGAAACTTTATTTTAATAATCAACATATTTCGACGGTTATTGCACAAGCTAATGAGGAAGGATGGGGTTATCAGAAACCTATAAATAATCGTTAATTCAATTAAATTCTAACAGGTGGTATTTGCACTACGATGAACTCCTAATTTCTTCGTTTGGGTAGACTTCATTAACAAACTAAGTTAATTTTGCAATATCAATAAAATCTGTCTTGGTCACTACCACTAAATGAATAAAGAACATTGCTATTAAGGGACATCGCGAGATAAATATATAACACAGACAAATATTTCTAAAAATAACCTTTTTTTGGCAGCACCGCATAGAAGTTTCTTGTAAGGGGTAACAAATGGGTCTATTGAAGATTCAACATAAGGAATACTCCATCTTGTGGCAAAATTCGTAATTAACGTCTGTGTTTTCACATTATTTGTGAGATGTACAAATATGATGTTGGGGCTATTCCATAAGAGAAATACGAAAAACAATATGTTTTGATTAATATGTAATATACTTACAATTTAAATCGCATTTATCAATTCATAACATTTCTCAAACCAGAATGCTCTACTTACCTTATAAGAACACGAACTTTGTTTACGTCTACGCAATAAATATTCACAATTGATTACAAGCACTGAGAAAATAATGCCGACATAATATGTTTATTAGAAACAACTTATAATTCATCCGCTACCTTATACAGCCACTAAATTAAACAATTACCGTAATTGCGTTTTTTGAGAAAGTCGGCTCACCGATGAGGATCATCTGTCCGGCTGTGTGTTTTTTTATAACGGCTTTAAGGAAGTGTTAAGTCATCATAAATATTGTATCTGAGAGAGATATACCTTTCACCTTTCCGAGGTGCAATTTGCGAAGTTCGAAGTCGTGGCTGCGCGCAAAATAGCGCGTTAGCTGAATTAATTTGTGCAATGCTGTGGAAATTTATCGTTTCGTTCTTTGTTTATTTTACGTGGTGTAACCTGGACCGCGTTTTGAAATGCGGAATGCAGAATGTTGTCGTGAATTGTTTTAATGGGGGTATTATTACTTAAAAGTGGGATTATTTATATTGGATTAAATTCTTTGGAAACCCTTTACGTGCAATTTTTACCATCGAGAGTGTGATTCATGTAAAGATTTAGACACAAACCGTTTTTAAACATAAAACACCGTAATTGTCGTTTTGTATTCTTATGAAGTAAAGTGTTCCAAAATTTCCCACCAGATGGAGAGTTGCTTATGTTGCACATTCAATAAACTAATTTTTATATATATTTGTTCCAATATTTTATTGATGTGCAACAGCAGGTGTACATTATGTAATTCAATGTCCGACGTGGGTATTTGCCTGGGAAGTAGTTGTTTTGATGTACATTTGTTTAACGTACTTACGTAACGTAAGTCAAAAGTCACAGAGCTAAATGTGAAAATAATTTATTAATTATTTTCAAATCATTTTTATTTAATATATTTGTTCCAATTTTTTTCACCAGATGGAGTGTCACTTATGTTGCATCTAAAAAACAATAATGTTACTTAATATAAGGCCAACTGCAGACACGTGTTTCGGGATCTATGCCTCGTCAGTACAGCTTTGCCTTACATAATTTAAATATGTTAAAATAAATTAAATCAACCATACTCATTCAAATTAAATTATATTAGAAAAATATATATATATATTATCAAAAACCCTTGTACCCTTACGGGTGTTGGGCTATATTAGAAAAAAAAAAAAATTGTTTATTTATTTCAAGGAAGTAACTATTTATAAATTGGTATAAATAATTAATTAATGTTTCTTACATAATAATATTAATATTCTCTTGAGAAAAGACATGGACATTCCAATAAATTAAACAATTATCAATCAGAGAAATCGATAAATTGAAATTAATCAATTGTAATTTGTAGCTGTTGGTGTAATTAGGCAATAATGGAACAAGCACGATTTGCGGCAAGAACAGCGGCATATGCCGGGCGGCAATAAAATCGATCGCGCGGTTCGACGGAATATGAGCGCAATTAAAATGATTCGAAGGGGGGCATTTGTAAATGTAAAGATCAAGTAAAGGTGCAGTTTCATAATGTGTTAGCATTTCATATAAGGCAATGGCATAAAGTAGAAAACTATTGAACGGTGATCGCGCGTTGCTGATCAAAATGCGACGACGCGTTCACACGGTTCACGGCTCTCACGACACCGCGAACATTAAAACATTCTATTAAATGTCGTCGGGGATATTTCAAGAAAAAAAAAGTTTGACGTAAAAAAATGGGACTGAAATGAACGAGAAGAATCCGTTGAGGCCGCAAATGTAGTTCAACCTCGGTTGTGGATCATAAATTCACTGTAATTTAATTGAGTGTCGATAGGTTGGTTACATCCACGCAACTATTAAGTTGATTGTATTACCCACTATTAAATTGTAATGAATGTTTCTTGAGGCTACTTTCACAAATTACATCAAATCGTGCAATAATACAATAAGATAATATTGTGTATAAACCAACAAATTGATCTTATTCACTTCTGGATTTCGATGTAGATGGAAGGCTTTAGTTAAGACTTAATTTTATAGATTATCTACAGATTTAAAAGTAGTTTAGATTTTAAATATATTACAAACACTATTTAAAAAAAATATTTATTAAAATGTTAAAACACCATGTATCATAAGGTGATAGTCATTTCGGTCTTTCAGACCTTATCAGACCAGTGTGTTTCTGATCATAAACAGGATAAGTTTGCGTTTCCACGAATAGTCCTGAAACAACCTAATTTGTTTTTACGCAGCACTGCATGGTAGTGTCTGAAAGAAAAAAATAATCCATTGGAGGTGTATCATAAACGGTACTCCATCTGGTGGTAAAATTTGGAACAGTCTTCGAGATCAACATCTGTGTTTCCGCATGATTCTTCAGATGACGCAATCGTATTCATTATTGATCGTAAATTATTGATTATTTTGTTGACGGTAATATTAGTTAAAGAAATACACTTCTTTTGTTCCATTTTATCATGTATGTATGTTACTGTATTTAATGGTCTCCCTTAATTAAATAAATAAATAATGTTAAAGCATTTTAATATTAATATACGGTTTTATCATATAATGCAGCGCAACTAGCATTAACTACTAAGTAAAATATGTAATAAAATTCCACTTTACGTGATTGAAAATCTTTGAAACGTCATTTTCTATAAATAATATATCGATCAGTACATCTATTTTTAAGTATAAGCAAGTCTCACAACTCACATCGACATAATCGTGTTTTTGTTGAGGTTTCCAAGTAACAAATGTTTTATATTCCCAGAAGTGTTTCTTATTTAGACAAATATATAAAGTTGTATATTAAATAAAAAATGATTTGAAAATAATTAATAAATTATTTCCACATTTAGCTTTGTGATTATTTTCAAATCATTTTTTATTTAATATATTTAAATAATTGTGACCAAGTGGAATAAATACTGTTTTCTATTTATATAAAGTTGTTTTTAAGTAATAATTACAGATAAAAATCAACGAAAACAATATTTTATATCACTCTAGAAATAATCTTCACGATCCATTCCCCCTCGTACTTTCAACACAACGAGACAGTTATCCAGTAATTAATTTTTAAATTAAGTGCCAGTTAATAATATCGAGTATGTATTGCGGATGCGCGCAATTAAACCGTAAAGCCAACAGCTGCTGGCTAATTACTGTTAAACTTTTTGTCCCGGCGAATTGAATCGAACGCCTCAATCCCGCCTAATCGAATATATTAAGCAATTATCGTAAATCCTCGAACGAATCCGGAATTAGTGGTATGAAAATTATGATAGATTTAGATGGCATTTGGAAAAAAATATTTATTTTTATTCGAGTGATTTCTATTGATTCCAGAACCAGTTTTCGGCGCGGCGTGTGATATTTTAATTTCGCGCGAAAATTTTATTTCTCTGTACATACTTATCCAAGGCTGTTTGGTGGCTATATATAGTTCGTGATGATTGATGGTTGTATTTCGAGAATATCTGTATTCCGCGACGTAATTCTTGTAAACTGGTTGATGATTTATGGACATTTGAGATCTGCGCGTATTTCTTCGTACAAGAAAAAATATATTTACTATTATGATTTCATACAATATTATACATTATGTATTGTATGAAATCATAATGGTAAATATAGAACAGAATTATGTCTTTTCTGTTGATAATCGCCGCATACTTTACGATTAAAGATTAATTCCAATTGTTTACAATAAAGGTCTGCGTTAACAATTTGTCCAAGTTCCAGCTCTTTAAGGTGAGCAATTCCCCGAATACTCCACCAAACACAGGATCACTTTTTGGGGATGTAAACCCATCTTCGTAGTTCTTCGTGGTGATTCATTTGTCTTTACGTTTTGGATTATCATATAGGACTAATTTCTCGTTTCCAGTGATCAAACGATCAAAAAATGGCTCTGTATGGTACCTTTGAAGCAATACAATGCATATGATGGATGGTTGGGTTTGTTCACTTCGAAAAGTTTATGGAAGACCTGCTCTGCTTATTTTTCTAATTTGCTGTGAATATTCTTGAAGGGTTGATCAAGTTTGGTACCCTTAACCAAACTTGGTCGACCATCCAGGTTTATTTTCAGCAAATAAAAAAAATAGAGCAGGTATTTGACAGTTCTTCGATTATTTGACATGGATTTGCTTCTACTTCTGCCCTTAACATGCGGACCTAACCTCAACACTTGATCGAGAGAAGACAAAAAGATCAAAATTACCGGATCTATACTTGCAAAAACCATCTTTAGCTTTTAGGAAGTTCTAATGCACTTGGATAAATATAGCAAATGTTCAGTTACTTACCCTTGCGAAACTCAAAAAGCGTACAATATCGGATATGCTATTCTTTTACATTTAGTAAATGTTTTTGAAAAAATCTTCGAATAGGTCAATTTTTATTTTAAATGAGACATATTTTACTGTAATTGTCAATAAATCGTCGTCTTTTGTTTTTGAGATATGACGTAAGCAATTTTCTTTTTATATTAAATAAAAATGATTTGAAAATAATTAATAAATTATTTTCACATTTAGCTCTGTGACTTTTGACTTACGTTACGTAAGTACATTAAACACATTAAAACAACTACTTCCCGGGCAAATATCCACGCCGGACATTGAATGAATAATACTCTTTTCTATTTAAATTTTCTTTTTAATAGAAACCCTATTTGTTTATCCTGATTTTACAAAGAGCATGATATTCTAAGACCAAATACGCTAAAAAAGTATGATAATGTATTTTGAAATATTCGAGAAAATATATAACCCATAAGTTTACAAACTTTCTTTCATAAAAATACATTCAAACGTTAACATACGTTTAATACAAACCGGCAGTTAAGAACAACCTCAACAGTTGCATAAATCCAAAGCCCGCGATAAATTGAATTTGTAATTGAAGAAAGTGCAACCGTTATGTGTTTAATGACCTCAGTCGGCAACGCCGCGAATTGTGACATAAGGTAGAGCCGTTAGCATTCTTTATATCAAATTTAGAATTGTAGGCGCAACAGCATTTATTGTTCCTCAAAATATCCACGCCGTAAATAAACCCTAAACAAAATACGGAAGCATATAATTTCCCGTAATTAAATCATTACTGAACCATTGAGATTCCAAACTGTCAATAAAATGGATTTTTTTATGCAAATTTATGGAGGCATTAGTGTTCAATTGTGCATATTAATGTATGTATTTCACGTGTGTGAAGAATGTAATGTTGTTTGTTCATTGTTATTCATCATTGATATTTCGTATAATTTCTGCATGATATTTTCTTTACAGTCTCTTAGTGTCGCTATTTATAGAATACTAAAACCTGTTTAGCACAATTCCTTTTATTTTAATTTTTTAAATTACTATATCATGCAAGAATTTTAAAATTTGACTCTTGTTTATTTGCAAACTGCAATTTTATGAAATAAACATAAAATTGCAGTTTTAAGGTTTTTTAAAAGAATTCTGTTTTCAAAAACAGATTTTTAAATTAAATAATTTATTAATTATTATTTAAATCATTCTCATGTGAATGAGAGTATAAATTCACATGGTCAGAGTAATTTAAATAAATTAAATAAAAATGATTTAAATAATAATTAATAAATTATTTATTTATTTCTATTTAAATAACTTAAGTTATATTCATGAATTATAATTTAGATAGCTTCAAAAATTGGCTCAGATTATTGATACAGATGGGTAAAGTCTATTATTTAAAGAATCGATTTTTTTAGATATGTAAAATCAATTATTATTTAAAGAATAATCAATGATCTGTTTCAATTTTTTAATCTGGTTAAAAACATATGTCTTGAATATGACATAAATTATTTATGTTAAAAAATATGTTTTTGAAAATAAAAAAAATTAAAAGAATTGTGTTAAAAAAGCTGAAAAATACAATTGTGTGAAATAAACAAGAGTATAATTTTTAAATACTTGCATAATATAGTAATTATAATAATAAAATTGTTTTACATGTAAAATCGCTATGTATACCTAATCGCGTCAACACTCGGTATATCTCATAAAAATGATTAAATCAAGAATTTCGATTGTTAAACATAATCGATTATTTCACATTCGATTTTGCTCATATTCCCTGTATGTAATGGCAACATTAATTATTTCGGTAATCGAATTTTAACTAATCGATTATTTTCAATAATCAATTTTCTTAAATTATCCAAGGATAGGAAAGGGTTGAAAAATGACGTGAATTTGATACGTATTAATTTTCAGATTTTTATAAAATACTGAATATATTATAAAAACTTGAACTTGGGTGTAACACGAAATCATTTAAGAGGGCTATAATTTATATCACATGCGTGATCGTATTAATGTCTCGCCTGCGACAATATGAAAATTGTAATCCCTCTCTTTATTACCACCACCGACTACGCTATGTTTAGTTAAAGTGCACATAATGGGTCTAAAAAACACGTACACCCTTATATGCAAATAGATACGAAATAGCGTGCGTATGAAAAAAGGGCGTTGCATGCGGCGACTAAATATTTACTTACATCGAATAAAAAAACAGTCGTGGTGTATTATTAATGGATTAAATTCGTCATTGCATTAAGAGGGGATATTTCCCCAAAATACTACGTTCTTTACGTAGTAAAATATTATAAATAATTCATCAACAATGTGCTATAAAGTAATGGATATTAGCAATAAAAGTTGTTTGTACAAAAAAATGTTTATCGCGTTTTCAATCTGTAGTGTGTGTAATTAACGTCAGTAATAAACAATAATTACTATAATTAGATAAAAATACAACATTCTCTCACGTATTTCATTAATTTATGCTAATAGCTTATTTAACAATAAAATATTATTTTTTTAATTTACAAGTATAGTATTTGATCATATCGTGTATATAAAAGTAAAAGCCGGCTGAGTATTTTTTTTTCCTTTAACGAACACGCTCTACACAGAATTTAATTCACATGCTAATTCACCTTGAAAGGGATTGAGATACAATTTGACTTTTTATTAAAAAAAAAAAACTAGCAGACGGTAATCGTTTCCAAGCGAAAATTCTTTTTTTTTAAATACTTATTTTTGTGAAATCGCGACCAGAATATAACGCGTCTCTAATATTCAAAAAGTACTATGCTGCAGAATTTAGAAAAATAAAAAAAATATATAACCCGTGGATGTCTATAAAAAAAGACAGAATTTTCCAGTCTACACAAGTTATTATGATTATATATAAGGATTATCATCTAACTTAAACTAGTAAATTTACGTAGTACACGAAAATTAACGATTTATTTTTTATTTAGACTGATACTTTATACTTGGCAGATAAAAACATGTAAATACATATTCATATTATTAAATCCAAAATAAGGGCTCTTTTCTCAAACGATTATTTCCATTTTACTATATAGCTATCTCTTTCTACTAAACTGCAACCTTAATATTTTCATTTTGTAAATTAACTAAAAATAATTTGAAAAAATTAATTAATCAATTACAAATGTCCATTATTGAAAATTTGTTTAAAGTATTTAATATAAACTAAGTTAAAATATCACAGTAGCTAAAGGGGGAATATTTTTTAAAATTATTTTTAAATTCTTTTTATTTACTTTATTTAAATAACTGTGATTAAGTGAAAAGTCCTTTTTTCTATTATTTTTTGTTTGTTTGTTTAATAAATCATTAATAGATTAAACACACTGATGAACCAATTAGTAAAACAACTTAATTAGCAAATTAATTTCACTAATTATTCCGTTCTAACTCCCGAAGTCTATAATTACAACGCCCGTTATTGAAAAAAAACTCCTTTTGTTTACGATTTCTTTTGTAATTGTTTAATTACATTTATTTCGCGTTAGATGAGAAAGATTATGTACAATATTATTGCGAATACAAAAAAATATTGGCGTTGTGTAATGTTTTGTTGTTGTGAGATTTAATAGCCTGTCACATAATCGTGACCAGGGACGTTGTAACTACTGATGTATGATTTGTGTTGTTATTAAGAAATTACTTGTAGTTTATTTGAGCGAAAACAAAAAAAAAATGGGTGTTATTTATTACTTCACTCTTGTTAAAAAATATATTTTTTCGAATTGGTTTGGCTTCACACTTCCATAATTTATTTCACGGTGATGAAAATAATCATTTTAAAATGTGGTTAATTAGCGTGATTAATAGCATACTGTCGTGTTACACCTTGCACACCTGGTTCCCCCTAGTATTTAAAAAAAAGGGACTATGTTCTAATGCCAAGCAACCACACGTTATGTTTTAACTTTATTTTTTATATTAAGGTCCGCAAATAAGGCGTAAGTAACGTATTCGCGGAATAAAAGTTAATGTATAGGATTCTCTCCATTTGATTATCAATAAGACAGTGCTACCGCACCATGATAAATGCTTTTTTGTTTGGATAATGGATGACATTAATCCAAACGAGATATGGTTTCAACAGGATGGCGCTACGTATCATACGGCGACAACAACCATTGACTTATTGAAATAAAAATTTGTCAAAAGTTGATTTTAAGGAATGAACCTGTCGATTGGCCTCGAAAGGACATGTAATTTGACATCTCTTGTTTCCTGTGGAGCTACGTGAAGTCACTGGCTTATCCTAATAAATCAGTAATAGTTGACTCCTTGGAGGCTAATATTGTTTATGACATTCGGCTTGCAATGCTCGAAAAATTTGACGTCCAGAATGCGTTTCGTCAAGAACAGTCGCGGTAGCCATATGTCCGAAATCATTTTTAAATGTTAATTGGGACCCCAACACCAATTGGTAAAAGGGGACATCGATTATATATACAGGGTGTCTCAGCGTGCGCGCCGAGTAGCTTTACGGCTCAATGGTTTATTTTTTTCAAAATCGGCTTTCGCAGGCGTATGTAGGTCTATTAGGACCACATTTTAAAATTAGTATCAAATATACAGGATGTCCCATAAAAGCATGGCGTATCATAGTTATATTTTTTCTAATGGAATGACCCATATTTTATATTTTTTTCAGATTCTACATCAAAAATAAAGTTAACTTTCATAATATATTCATATGCCTAAACCTAATAATTTTTGAAATATTTAAATATTTTTGGAAAAATTGACGTTTCGAAAAAAAATCATAACTTTGAAATGGATGAATGAAAACAAATGAAATTTTGTGTCGGTATATCTGACTAATGGGTGAATATTTCAGACTATTAAGAGCAATTTAAAATCTTAAGATGTTTTGATAATTCAACATATCTCCAGAAGCACATTCAAGGTTAAATTTCGTGCTTATTTTAAATGGCACACCCTATATCTAATAGGCCTATCTTGTAGGAAATTGTATTGTCTTTCAGAAAGTATAAAGGTATTCTACACCTAAACCTAATAGTTTTCAAGATATATCCATTTTTGTTAATTTTCGTCATTATCATTATTATTTTAATACGACAATGTAACATAAAGCGCCATCTATTGCTTAATTTAATAATTATTATTGGCAGTTATTCTAATAGGCTTTTGTTTATATGCAAATTTAATTGACATATTCGTATTATTACTAACAATTGAAAAAATAATGTTCCTTTAAATGAAAGAATTAACATGATTCTAATAATAATGTAATGTTATTAAGATTGTCTCTCAGTGTACAAAATGTTCTCTGATGGAAGACATCCTAATAAGAAGACTGTAGAGGAAGTTTTAAATACATTCAAAACTGTAGGCAGTAGGAAGTATTTGAAAAAAACTACCTTGAATACAGTAACTAATAATGAGGAGACCCAATTACAAGTTTAATTCCATTGAATATTCGTCAAAAAAGGTGGTGGTGGTAATGAATTGGAAGAATACATGGAAAGCAGAATTAATAAATTAATAATACATTTAGATCAATTATACCTAATATGCTGAGAAATGTCAAAATATCATTTAAAATAAAATTTAATTATGTATTCGATGGTAGTATTTTTGAAAATTTATTATAAATTACTTTTAATACTATTTTGTCAATTTATTTGATGTATTTCGTTATATTTGTTTTACAATTTTAACAATTTTTTATCAAATAATTTACACATGTGTAAATAAATAATGCAATTAGTATATTCACAATTCATAAAATTAGTGTATTAATTTAGGAAATATCTCGAAAATCATTTGTTGGGTCAACTGACTTTATTTATAAACAATAACTAAACTCTTGCCTTTATGGAATAATAATAATAATAAATATCATATTGAACAATAGATGGCGCTTTGTATCGACTTTCCATGTTATGAATAATAAATATTATGTCAAAAGTTAACGAAAATGCATATATCTTGAAAACTATTAGGTTTAGGTAAAAAATATCTTTATACTTTTTGAAAGACAATATAATTTCCTACAAGATAAACCTATTATATATAGGGTGTGCCATTTAAAATAAGCACGAAATTTTACCTTGAATGTGCTTCTGGAGATATGTTGAATTATCAAAACATCTTAAGATTTTAAATTCCTCTTAATAGTCTAAAATGTTCACCCATTAGTCTAATATACTGGTACAAAATTTCATCTGTTTTCATTCATCCATTTGAGAGTTATGATTTTTTTTCGAAACATCAATTTTTCCAAAAATATTTAAATATTTCAAAAATTGTTAGGTTTAGGCATATGAATATATTATAAAAGTTAACTTTATTTTTGATGTAGAATCTGAAAAAAATATAAAATATAGGTCATTCCATTAGAAAAAATATAACTATGATACGCCATGCTTTTATGGGACACCCTGTATATTTGAAACTAGTTTTAAAATGTGGTCCTAATAGACCTACATAAGCCTGCGAAAGCCGATTTTGAAAAAAATAAACCATTTAGCCGTAAAGCTACTCGGCGCGCACGCTGAGACACCCTGTATATATATATATATATATATATATATATGTTAATTGTGCGTATTCTCTAAGGAACATGTTAAGTGTAACGTGTACCGATTTTTTTTAACATCACAGCCTAAGCAAGTTTTTTAATAGATATATATACATAGAATGTGAATTTAATTAATAACTTACACGTTACATTTTTAACATTTCTCGTACAGAATAACCCCGAATATCTTTCTAATAAAAAAATGATTCAACTGTATTTTTTGTTGTTATTTTTTTTACAATTTCAAGTTCTATCTGATTGAAATAAACACCTTTTATTTATATGTAAATTCGTCTTCTTGCATTTTTTTAAAAATGGAGAACTTATTTGTGTTTTTTCTTTGTTTTAGATGGCATCATTGCCGATATCAAGAAGCTCGACCAGTTCAAGTTCTGATTCGGAGGAATCCGACGCTGACAGTGCCATGCTGGCTTCCTGTAGCTTGCAAGAAATTCGCCAAGAGGACTTAGCCGCAATCCTCCCAGATCAACAAGAATGCGACGCTTTCGGTGCCTTCGAGGAAGCCGAGAGAAATTCTCCACAAACCGGCGATGCTTCCGGTTCGGATATGGAACTCCCACAGCAAGCCGTGAACGCTTTAATCCAACGAACTACGGAAAGCTCCAGCGAATCAGAATCTCACCCGCCACCCAACCCCAGCTCACTCTACGCGAACAGCCTTCTACAACAATTCGTAGCGCAAACACAGATGATCAACACCACGACGGGTAGTACGGGCTCAGCGGATGCGCAAGCTGAATCGTCGCAAGACGCCACGAAACAAAGCACTGAAGCGGAGATTAAGCGAAAGCGCGGTCGCCCTAAGAAAGTACAAAAGAACCAGAAAAGCGTGGATAAAAATGAGTACTGCGCTGACCCGAATGTTTCACCAGATTCTGGGATACAAAACAGCCCTGATCACACCTCGAGTCCGGATTGTAGTCCTAGGCCCATTAACAAAAGCGAGTCCCAAAAAAGGTTGAACCGCAATAACAAAAACAGCGCGGACGTGAAACAAAGCAAACACATAGTTACTTCAAATCGCTTCGACAGGATCCTCTATGGAAACACCGACCGGGTTTTGTACCCCCCTAGAAGGAAAGTAGGAAGGCCGGCTGCCGTGAAAAAAGGCCCAGGCCGGCCTCCTAAAATTTCAAAAAGTGATAATAAAACTAGCAAAAAACAGCCGGGGGTTAAGGAAAACGGAAAAACGGTACCAGATAAGGAAAATGGCAGGACTACGCTGGTAAAAGACAATTCGAAAACGTTAGTGAAAGATAATTTAAAAAATTCAACTGCAAAAGAGTCTACGAAAATAGAAAAGAAAGAAACCGCAAGGGCCGTCGCAACAAAATCCTCGGTTAAAGAAAATTTGAGGGTTCACACTAAAGAAAACGGAAAAACGTCCGTAGCGAAAACAAAAAATTGCAGCACCGAACAAAAGGAGAAATTAAACGGAAACACCAAAGAAACCAAAACGGCAAAATCTTCACACTTGCACGAAATCTGCGAAAGAGTTAGCAAACGTCTCGAATCTAACCCGGGAAAAGAACCCGAAACCAAAGAAAAGGAGCCGAAACACAAACAAGGAAAATCCACCAGCAGGCCCGTCTTGTGCACCAAGAACAAAATAGTCAAATCGAAAAACAAGTATCTGATGCTGAAAAACGCGAAGCTGATGCATAGCAAGCACAAACACAAGAAGCATAAAAAATGTAAGTTCAAAATACTGAAGCCGTTGAGCGCCGCGTTTAGCGATCCCAAACTGAACACGGAGATTGAAAAATTAGTACAAGATTTCGTTAAGATGTGCTGTATAAGCCCCAGCAAACCGGCGAAGGAAAATGTTCCCGAGATTTTGAAAGCACTCAAGAAAGTTTCAAAAAAGCGGAAAACGTCCGAATACGGCGAGCGGAAGAAGAAAAAACAAAACACGACGAGCGCTGTTGAAAAGGGGACTAATTCTAACGAACAAAGGCTGCCTTTGAAAAAACGCCATTATCACCTATCCGCTAGTAATAATGAAAACAAGGAGGAAACTCAGGTGAAGGTGGAAGAACTCCCAGAGGATTCCAAGATGAAACAAAAGAATGTTGTTGAGGAAATAGTCGAAGCGAAGTCGAAGAAATGTTTGCAAGAAGAGACTAAAAGCAAACAAAAGGATCTACAAAAGTCCGAAGAGCACGTTGATGCGAAATCAAAGAAATATATACAGAAAATTGAGGAATTGCATGAGGTTAGGAATAAATTAAAAATGGAAAAAAGCGAAGAAAACGAAGGAAAACAAAAACGCGATTCTCTTACTAGTAGCAAAATAATTACCCAGAAAAATGAGGAGTCGATAGAAACTGATACTAAATTAAGGCCGAAGAATGTTATAAATAATAAAACGGTGAAGAATGAAAAAAATGAAGTTTTAAATAAAAAATCGACAACGGTGAATAACAACAAACAAAATGATTCGATTACGCCGAAAATTTCTGGAATTAACAACAACGATTATGAAATTAAGGCGCACATCGATGAAGCCATAGAAGCATGTATTAATAAATATAATGGAGATCATAAAATTAAAGCTCTGGAAATTAAAGTTGAAACATTTGAAGACCAAGAGAAGAATCATAAATTATCCCCGCATTTAAGTTCCCCTAAAAAGAAAGGTGAGGCTATTAAGGTTGAAACAATTGAAGTGCAAAAAAATGTGTTAACAACGACAACCCCGAAAAAACGCCATCGACTCGAAATGGCGAATATAGCAAAAACTGAAAAATTAGTTGAGGATATCAAAGTTGAGTCGAATATTGAAAACGTGGTGTCCGAGATTAAAATGCGGAGAAATTTGGGTTCTGTTGTTAAAAAAATCGAAACCTCCACCACGATCCAAATCAACACAAGGCAAAAGAATCGTTTGGATGAGATAACTTCGAATTTAACCGAGAGTGCCACGCAAGTTAACACCCGGCAAAAAACTCGGTTGGATGAGGTTACCTCAAACTTAACAGAAAACTCGGTGCAAATGAATACCCGGCAGAAAAACCGCTTGGATGATGCAACTACTAATTTGAACACACGAAAGAAAAACCGCCTGGAAGATCTCGCCTCGAATTTAGTCTCAAAAATTAGTGAAACCACTGAAACGCAAAATACTTGCAAACGCAAGAAAGAAGATCGAGCAACTGTGATTAAATACCCAACTGTGAAAAAGACTAAAGAACCGGAGAGTGAGGTTGTGGAGGAAAGCAGGGTTTTGAGGAAAGGAAAGGCCAAATTGGAATCTGGAAATGATAAAGTTGAGGATGAACCGAAAGTGGGATTAGAAAAAGTTGTTGAGGCTGTTGTGGAAAAAAGTGAAAATGTCAGTATAGCTATTGAAAAATCAGCGGATGTGCCTCCAGTTGGAATCTTCACACCATCAGCTGATTTGGAAAATCATTTAGTCAAAAAAGAAGCTCTTGATCTGAAACTTGAAAACAAACCTAAATCAACGGTTCGCATAGAAAATAGGAAGAAAGTGAAAAAGCGGCGAGCGATTAATCGCACTGGTTTTCCGACTGTTAAAAAGAAGAAGAAGAAACTTATACTTCCTCCACCCCCAGAGGTACCAGTTGAGGAAATCAAGCCCTCTCCTTGTGAAAGAGTACCAAAAGATGGAGAAGAGTATTCCTCCTTCGTGGAACGGACTGAGAAAACAGTTGCGTGGCCTAAAAAAAACAGCACGAATTTAATTGAGGTTGTGGAAATTGAAGAAAAGAAACAACCCCTCGCCCCTACCAACAAAGTGAAAGTTGATAAAGTGAGTACTAATGAAGAGAGTAAAAGCAAGGAGAAAATCAGTGATGAAGAGGAAGATCCGGAGATAGTCAACGTGACGAAATGGGAGGCTTTAAGCGAGTGTGATAGTTTACCGCTTGAGGATCGTATCGATTATGATTTCACCTTAAAACGAAGGAGGGATTCACAGAGTAGCGACCTTGACGATCTTACCTTGGAAGCCCGATTAGAGAGGCTGAAGAAAACGCATAAGAATAAGCGCAAGCGGGAAACACTGGAACGTAAATGCAATTTGGAAAATGCTGCAAGGAAACGTTTAAGGGATGTTTCTCCTGCTAGCAGCATTGAACCTTTAACAGAAAAACGATTGCTCCGTGAAGATAGAGCTTCTGCTTCAAGTGATGAAAGTAGAAAGACTAAGAAAACTCCGCGTTGGAGGAAGAAATATTTAATAGCTGGATTATTCTCTGATTATTACAAAGAGGGGGATGAAGCGGTTAAACAAAAACGAACTGAGTTAGCAATGAAAACATCTAAAATTACCTACCATCCACACGAGCATCCCTTCGGGCTACTTCCGGCACCTTATCATTGTGGAAAATACCTGCGATGTCGTAAAATACCATTTCAATTGCCCTATGACTTGTGGTGGCAGCATACACATTCACAACTCCCAGGAAGGGACATTGTTCCATCTTGGAATTACAGAAAAATCAGGACGAATGTTTACAATGTGAAAAACACAACAGGGGCGTGTGAGCCGCAATCATGTAATTGTACATCACAAGCTGGATGCGGTGATGATTGCATCAATCGCTTAGTTTTAGCAGAATGTCCAGCATCACATAAATGTAAAAATCAGAGAATACAGAAGCACGATTGGGCACCGGGAATTGAGAAGTTTATGACGGAATATAAGGTATGTTTTATTATTATGAAAAAAAAATATAATAGATATTTCGTAATATAAATTTAATTTTGAATGTTCCCTTTTTCAGGGTTGGGGGGTAAAAACTAATCTTCCAATCAAAAGTGGAGAATTCATTCTTGAATATGTTGGAGAAGTCGTTTCCGATCAAGAATTCAAAGAACGCATGGCCACCCGTTACATCCACGACACCCACCACTACTGCTTACATCTTGATGGAGGTTTAGTCATCGACGGCCATCGAATGGGTGGAGATGGTCGCTTTGTTAACCATTCTTGTGCACCGAACTGCGAAATGCAAAAATGGTCAGTTAATGGCCAATTCCGCATGGCCCTGTTCGCCTTACGAGATATCAAAGCCGGAGAAGAACTTACCTACGACTATAACTTCTCATTATTCAACCCTGCTGATGGGCAAGAGTGCCGTTGTGATAGCGATAATTGCCGGGGGGTAATAGGTGGAAAATCCCAGAGAATAAAACCTGCTTTAACAGTCGCACCTTCACAACCGGGAAGAGTTGGACGGCCTAGGAAAAATCAAGCGAAGAAAGCGTTGAATGAGAAAAAGGAAGCTCCAACTGTTCCAATTGCTATTCCTCAATCAGTTGCAAATCCAATAAACATGAAACCGATTAGCCATGTACAGAGATTATTCATCCTTGAACATCACTGCTTTTTGATAAGGAATCTCAAGAAAGTGAAGAGGGTTTTTGAAAGACGTTCAAGCACTGCACATGTTCAGCGGAACAGAGCACCCACACCGGCGAATCAAAGCACTTTCTTTAATAATTTGAATGCACTGAGGCAGCCCAGAAATATGAAAACTAGGAGATTGGCTCTCGCTGATGAGAATCCCGAATTGAAAAAGACTGTGCAGTTGGCTAATGTTCTTAGGGATATATTCAATTCGGTTGCTGATTTTAAAGGTGAGTTTAATGAATATAAAAAAATAATAATAACTGTTGTGCATTATTCATTGCAAAAATCAATATATTCATGGTAATTTACAAAAATTTTTAGATGAAAATAATGAGAAATTATGCACACCTTTCCTGTATTGTCCATCGAAAAGGAAATCTCCAGATTATTATCTCAAAATTACGGATCCAATTGACTTCACAACAATCGAGCAGAACATTGATACAGGGGTTTATAAGACAGTTGAGAGTTTCGATGTGGACATGAACAAATTGTTTGACAACAATATTAAATTTTATGGTCGGACAACTGAACTCGGCATTAGCTCAGTTAGACTAAAGAAGGTTTACAATGATGTGAAGAAGGAAAGCATGCCGAAGTTCGAAAATGTGCTTGGTGTTAAGCCACCGGCTAAATTTATTTCCAATAAGAAAAAGGGTTAGTAAAATTATTACCTACTTAAAATTAATATTATTGACTGGTACTTAAACATGAAGAGTGCATTCCCAGTCTTTTCTAATAGGTAGTTAAGTTTATAATTTGTTTATAAAAAGTTATTAGTGGACCAATATAAAAAGAATGTTTTTTTATTCATATATATATTTTAAATTAATTTTTTTTATTTAAAAATTAGGCGAAGAAGAAGATATAATCCGATGCATTTGTGGCATGTACCGCGATGAAGGTTTGATGATCCAATGTGAGCGCTGTCTAGTGTGGCAACATTGTGAATGTGTCAGGGCGGATGAAAACGCACCAAGTTATCACTGTGAAAACTGCGTTCCGAGAAAAGTGGATTATGAAATTTCACTTGATGAATACACCGAACATGGACATCAGTAAGTTTAAAAAAAAATGAAAATCGAACAAAATTAATATTCTTTTTTCGCTTTAGATATTACATGACTTTATTAAGGGGTGATCTACAACTAAGACAAGGTGATACAGTATATGTTTTAAGAGACATCCCTATACCTGGAACTGACAAAAAACACACATACGATACAATAGGGGAAGTAAAATATACAGATTTAGATATATTTAGAATAGAACGACTGTGGAAAGACTGCAAGAATGGCCAACGGTTTGCCTATGGACATCATTATTTACGACCACATGAGACTTATCATGAGCCAACTAGAAAGTAAGTAATTAATTAAATTGATAGTCCATTTAAATTATATTTATATATATGAAATTGAAGGAATTTCAACGTACAACACAGATATAATTTTAAAATAATTAAATATAAGTGGAATCTCTGATGAGATTTGAACCCACACCCCCTGAATTCTAGACAAATGTGTTACCAACTACACAGAAACATGTGATGTCAAACGGGGGGGGGGGGACATGGGTTCAAATCCCATCAGAGATGTTTCTTTTGCACTTATATTTAATTAATTTAAAATTATATCTCAATGTTGTACATTGAAATTTCTTCAATTTTATAGAAGGTAAGTTTAATTTTCATATAAGTTATGTATTTATTTTTTTGACATACTATTTAAAATAAAATATGTGTTTAGATTCTTTCCAAACGAAGTGATGAGAGTGCCTCTATATGAAGCTGTGCCAGTAGAATTAATAATCTCCCACTGTTGGGTGATGGACTTGAATACATTCTGCAAAGGTCGACCAATCGATGCACCCGAAGAGCACATTTATATATGCGAGTACAGAGTCGATAAAAGTGCCCGGCTGTTTAGTAAAGTATCTAAGTCAAAGTTTCCTATCTGTACAAAGAGCTATGCTTTTGAGCGGTTCGATACTCGGCTCAAAGTATCCAGGACGTACACTCCACACGATCTGGACCCAGCGTTCGTCAAACAGCGTGGCCGGAAGCCACAAGAAACGGAATGTGTCAAAGAACCCATTCCAGTTCAACCGGTAATTGAACCTGTTATTAGGGTGAGTAATAAAAAATATTGACAAAATAATAGGACATTTTTATTTAATTTGGACAATTTTATATTTCAGACTCCTGTGGATCAAAAAGCCCGTTTAAATACAATCCTGCTGAAACTATTAAATAAAATGCCAACAAAACAAGTTATTGACGTATCGTATTTACTGGAAGGCGGCCGTAGACGGAAGAAACATATATGAAAAAGTGAAACGAATGGGTGATATATACAAATTTAATTTTTAAATCAACACTTGGGATTTTAATCAAACATGAACCAATATTTTTTTTGTTATCTCTGCATCACTATTAATAAGAGCTAGTCATAGTTTTGTTGTTAATTATTATATTGGGCCTATTATTATTGTAATTTATTTGTACATAACTGTTGAGAAATTTAATTTCGAGGGATAATCAAATTTTTACCTGTTGCTAATTTTTTATTATCACGTCGTGTTGTTTTATGAATAATTGTTATAATTGTATTTTTTTTTCCTTTTGGGCGTTAATTCATAAGTATGTTTATTCAGTATTTAACAAGGAATTCTAATATTTATTTTGATAAGATCTGTTCTTATGTTTTATTTTTTTAATTCCAGTGTTTGTAATTATGAATCGTTTGACGTACAATTTTAATTTATACGCACTTAGGTTTTAAACAATGTATTTATTTTATATTATGTACTTCAACTTGGTATTATTATTTTTAATACGTTTTTTGCCTGATTAGATGTAACTTTACGTTTTAATTATATGAGAAATGTTTTTTAAGATATTTAAAAAATAAGAATAGTTATATGAAATAAAATTGTTATATTTTTATACTAATAATTTATTTTTATTAATATATCAGAAATTCTTGCCTCCATTTTATTTCAACTTTCGAAAATATATCGAAATAAATCCTATTTATACATAATTTTATTAAACACAAAATTAAAAAAAACACCCAGTTTTAGTAGTCAAAATTATCAATGAGTTGTTTTTTTTATTATTATTTGAATAATATAATATTCATTATCCAACATGATGATAATATAAATGAAACAAGTTGTGTAACATTATGTAAATCCAGATATATTTTAAAAATAAAAGTTTACAAATAAAAAAAATCACAATAATATTTTTTATCATTAACTTACTACAATCATCAAACCACAATACCAGTAATCCAAATTTACACTCAACGCGATAAAAAGTTCCATCCACAAAATTGCATAAATTACCTTTTTAGGCACCACATATTATAATTATTTTTTTATTCATATTAATCTTATCTCAATGCTGACAATCTTCATTCAAAGAAAATATGTACATACCACCTGAATATCTCTTATTTACACAGCAGAAACTACAACAACGTATACCCTTAAATAATAAATATTTTAAAATCACCATTTGAATAATAATCGATTAAAATCGTTAAATCCAGTAATATATATGATAAGTTTGGTTTTTGGAAGCCATTTTCATGATGAAAAAGTAAGATAATTGAAATGCATTTAATCCGAGTTCCCATCCGCAAGTCGTTCAAATTCTCCGTTTTAAAAAGACTTGTTATAAATCGATTAATGATTATAATTTTCACATATTGTCTCACAACTTGAGGTTAAAATATATAGAGTATTTACATCACTTATTGGCTTTACTTAAAAATCAACTCTTATTTTAATTTAGTTCAAAAGTCATTAAGTGCTAATGGTGTCTATGTACTTGAATGTTCTTATCTTTAAAAACAGACGCTCACTATTAACGTTAAAACGTTTCCCGATTGATTTCATCAATATGGAAAACGCGTTTTCTTCTTAATCCCTTCATGTTTTTTTTTTCCTTTAAGATTGGTTGACCATTGGCTGCTGGAAAAAAATAAATTAATCTGTATTAAAATGTTGAACTAGCATGTATTCATTTACATACCAAAATAAAGAAAGCACAAAAGCATGGTGTGTTTGTTGGGTAGTGAGAGGCAAGCTCGGGAGGGTTGTTTATTGTTTGGGTCGCATGTAATACTGAACTTCTCTAGAGAGGGAACTAGTTGAACTCCATCTAGACATCTAGCCACAACCAATGTTTTTTTTTTAAGCCAAAACCACCGAAAATACAACAGGGAAAAATTAAAAAAATTGATAACAATCGAGGGGGGGGGGGATTGTGTACATGAGAGATCAAATAAAAAATCTGTATTTTACTTTATTTAGTCTTACATAAACCCTACACCCATATGGGTAGAAAGAGTCATTGAATATATATATATATATATATATAGTCTTATATAACATCGTTATATATGCCTCTTTACTTCTCAGTGTGAGGTTAATAATTCTTTATTCTTTACAAAATTTTAGGAATTTATATATTTTACCTCAAAATGTTCTATTTTATTGACTCATAAAAAATACAAAACCGATTCAGTGTTAACCTAACTGTTACGGCCGATTCACAATCGCTCAGGAACGAGAACAGAAACTGATTATATGCAGAAAGTCCGTAAGGCCCCTTCCCAAGCAATTCTGAATTGATACTTGTAAATCCTATGAAGTATCTTTCCCGTTTCCATTCCGTCTTTTTTCTCGGGAGATTGTGAATCGATACACGTAAATCCTACAATTAATGTCTCCTGTTTCTGTTCCATCATTTTTCCTGGGAGATTGTGAATCGATACACATAAAAGCTATGATTCATCTTTCCGATTTCAGTTCCGTTCTCATTCCTGGGCGAATGCGAATCAGCCCTACATCTAGTTAGGTCAACACTGAATCAAACTGGGGAGATTTTCTTTTTTCAATTACTACTACGAATAATTAAAAACTCAACTTGATATTTTATTTGATCACTCAACTTGTTCTGGTATCTAATATCAATAATGCATTACCATATTTTTTATATCCCATTTATATAAAAATTATGGTTATATGGAAGAAAAAAAAACAACTTTAAATTTATGAATAATTTTAGTATCTATCATGAAATTTAAATTATTCAACTAAAACAATAATATTATCTAATTTCGACTTTAGTAGGTGTTAATTTATGTTAATAAAGAGAGAGAGAGAGAACATAAAATGCTCATCTTGTGATGTTAAAATTATTAATTTTTTTAAACTCTATAAGTAATTAATGTCACCTAATTAGTCAATTTAATTCTAATTAACAATAATAAAATATTTTTAATTTATTTATATATCGTAATTTACAATAATGAAACACTTACTTTATATAATTAAACTCAGTTAATAATGAAACACTTTTACTTTGTATAACAAACTCTGTTAAGTTTATCATTATTGTGAATTACGTTGCATAAGAAAGTAGAAGCCTCAACAATTAACAAGTCCTTTTTAGTGACTTTATTAAATTACTTCATGCTATATTTTTTGATTATTAATAAAATAGTAAATACATTATTTTTTCTAACATAAAAAAATCCATGGCATTCTTAAAATAAAAAAAAAATTAAGTCATAATGTGCTTAAAACGTTTGTTAATGTATGCAAAGAGATAAATAAATAAACATGCAAAGAACCAGACAAAAATTCATGCAAGAAAACATGCAATTCAATTCGCTTACTTGAAGTGATTGAGTTAGGATTTTTTAACACCTTTTTTCTAACAAATGAAAAAATCATATTTTAATGACTTTGATATTTTGTATAAAATCATTTGAAATTACTAACCTGTGCATTAGGATCTGGGTGCATCATCATGCCGCCGGGTGTTAAAAAATCAATGGGGGCATTAGGATCGTTCGTCGGTGCCGGGATGAAGAAATTCATCTGAGGTGCAGAATTTGGCGTCGAATTCGGAATCAGGTTCGAGGCCCCAGCATTCGCAGTGGGTTTTCCGCCCGGATTAAAAACGTCCACGTAAGATTTTTTTAAGTCTACAAAAATAATCACACATTTAGTTACAAGTTTGTGGGGTTATTTCATTTCAGCTCACTTCTATTTCGTTGCATTTTGAACATGTTAGACGATGGTGGCTTGTTGACCGTTTCCTCACTAGGGGGAGTTGGATTTTGCGAGTTCATTGTTGGTGCAGATAAGTTTGTTGGAACTTGATTTTGAACTACAATTAATAATAATAATTTGTATATTAAATTATTTTTTACTGAAAACATTTATTTTAAATTAAAACAGTTTTTTTTTAATTAATTTTTTTTAAATTAATTTTTTTTTAAATTACAACTATTTTTTAAAATTAAAAAGTAAACGTTTTTTTTTCTTCTTTTAATTAAAACGATTTTTTTAATATTAAAACGTTTTTTAAATTAAAACATTTTTTTCAATATTAAAATGTAAACTTTTTTTTAAATAAAAACTATTTTTTTAAATATTCTGCAGATGAATCGGCTATCGACCAGAGGTCTTTCAGCCTTTTTTTTTTAGTATTAAAAGGTTTTTTTAAATGTAAACCATTATTTTAATATTGTTTTAATTTTTTAAATAAACGTTTTAAGTTTATTTAAAAAAATTAAAACAATTTTTTATACTAGTGAATTTTCAAAAATGTTTAAAAATTACCTGGTTTAGAAATGGGTGCCGTCATGGGCTTTGGCATCATATCGGACATTTTCGGAGGGGGCTTCAATTCACTAGTCGCGTCGTTCCCGTCCTCTTCCAAATTCACCCACCTTTTCTTCTCCTGGTCCCAAACAATCTACGAAATCAAAGAGGACTATAACTCCATTTTTTTATTCACTTGCCGAACAAACTCACAGTCGGATTTTTATCATCGGGCAGCTTCATCTGGTTTTTGGGCCTCAGCGCCAGACGGCTCCAAATCCCCCCGAACCAACCCGCATTCGCCGTGGGCTTTTCCTCCTTCTTTACCGGCTGCTTCGGTTTCACTGGACTGTCCTTTTTCACTTCACCGCCCGCGTCCTCGTCATCCTGATACGACTTCGATTGATTGGGCATAGATATTTGTGGACGTTGTATTTCCTGCATGACAAATATAGAGAGCGACAATTTATTATTCTATGCACTCTCAAAAAATAAATAAAATTAACTCAAACAAGAAAAAAAAATTTATAAATACACAAATTAATCTCTTACATTAAAAATAAATTAGAAAAAAAAGGCTACTTTTAACAATTAACTTCATATATTTCTTTTTCTACTAATACAACATGGATAGAATGGATCCTGGAACGATTTTATATTCATGTAAAACAAAACAAAAAAAGTGATTGGATAAACAAGTGTGGAAATTGCCGTACTAAAGGTTGCGCTTTGTTGCATGGATAAAAAACACTTCATCCAAATTCTCCCATATATATTTTATTAAATTATTAAAAATCAATACATTTGCAAAATATATTATAATAATCTCTTTATCTATTTTTATCATCATATCATTATTGTAACTGAAGATACAAAAGGCATCTAGGACATCAGGTGTCTGGCAACTTGAAAATGAAACACAGATATTTCAATACTGAATTTCAAATTAAAAAAAATATTCAACAATAACTTAAAAAAAAATTAAATTAATTTGAAACTTGTAGCAAAAATTGTTTATAATAATATTTTCTTTACTGTAATGAACTTTATTAATACGATTGTGTTAAGAATAGAAAAAAATCCTTAAGGAATTTAAAAAAAAATATATGAAAAGTAAAAACATACACGAATTGCCAAACCCTTCTTTTTACTTACATCAACAATATTCGAGTTAAAAAATTTCTGCAGGGATTTTCGCCTTAATAAAAAAATGCACCTTAAATGTATTTTCAATAAAATTGAAAAAAATATTGTTGTAAATTTTTTTCCCCAAAATATAAACATCTCAAAAATGTATACAAAAACAAGATATCAAGATAGCTTTAGTTTTTGTGTAAAAAGGAAAAATCCCAGTAAAAATTTCTTAACAAGACCAACAATTATAACATGTAATATATTATATGCATCATTACAATCAATGTGCTCTTCTTTTATTTTCTCTAATCGATTCTAAGTTATAGGGGGCAGCTACATTAATTAAATAGGCAAATCAATTTCGAAGCTTTTGGCCGGCCCGTATTCCCGAAATTTACTTCCGTTTCTCACCGACTGAGGATTGTATTTCCTCACCGGCACTTCCTTTTTAGTGACTTTACTCTGCTGCTCGTCAGTGGGTGCGTCTATAGGAAAAGTACCACCGAACACCAGAGGTTTATAAACAACATCTTTTTCTTTATCGGCGCTGTTCGAATGCTTGAATATCGAATTCTTTAAATTGGAAAAAACGTTTTTCGAATTTTTCTTAGCCCACGCGTCGACTGTATCGCAAATGATGTCATTTTTCGG
This sequence comes from Philonthus spinipes, assembly GCA_963082785.1. Lineage (NCBI taxonomy): Eukaryota > Metazoa > Arthropoda > Insecta > Coleoptera > Staphylinidae > Philonthus > Philonthus spinipes. Next base: position 3,042,485 of record OY720300.1, read on the forward strand.
TTTTCTCCTATCGTATTTCAGAAACTTAAAGTCGGAATTGAAATCTTGTGCAGAAATCGCGATGTTACTTCGAGTGTCGTAATACTTGACCAGGGTTTTAGTCGCCGGTTTATGGTCTTCTAAAGACTTAAACTTAGTCAATTTCCCCCGGCTTACATTCCCGCTCCCCCTTATATCAAACGTGTTATACTTGGTTAGCTTCGAATCATTTTTAATCGCAATAATTTTCGTGTCGTCTTTATAGCAAATCAACTGGGTTTTCTCTTCGTTTTTAAAAATGTATTTCTTTTTGTGCTGCTTCGGGGCAGCGTTGAAATCGCACTCGGAACTAGAGCTGTTCCGATCACAGAAGTTGATCTCCTCAACGCTAACATTTCTCATTCTATTGCACTTCGTACTACTAGTGGTCGATGTCGGCGAGGTGATTTTTAAGTCAGGCGTAATAAATCTCTTTCGCAATACTGTCGGCCTTTCCGACTGTGGCGAGAGTTTACTTACTTCTGTCGACTGGTTCATCTTATCGTCGTCTTCTTCGGGCTGCGTCCGCGAGAGGGTTTAAAGAGAGAAAGAAAGAAAAAAACGTAAAACAGATGGTTTCATCACTTTTTAATTTTGCTTCTTCGACTTGCGGTTACTTTTGCATGCGTGTGCGGATTAGGGTTGCCCTTACCTCATTTTGAGCACTGTTCCAGTAGTTGTTCTGGTCTAGAGTGCTTTGTGATTGATCCTGGGTTGTGTACTGGTCTTGCAACGGCTGGGCATTGGCCGACCAGCTTTGTTGATTCCATGATTGATCAGTAAATTGATTATTGAATCCTGAAAGTATATTTAAATTAACATAAACAAAGCTCATATCTTTTTATAGTCTTAAGTATTATTTTAAATTAAACAGTTTTAATTTTACAATATTTTATTAATCCGAACATTATATAAATTTTATTTTTTGAATTAATTAAAGATAAGAAATTATAAATAAAATTTTCAGAATAAGTTATGATTTTTAAACATTTTTTTTTACTTATTCTAATTAATTTGACAAAAATAATTTATGTAATGATAGGCTGGTTATTAAAATTATTTAAATATTGTGACATCAAAATGGTTTGAATCATTCAAAATTATTAATACTAAATTTTTTTTGATTTATGATTAATATTTCAATATTTAAAATATAATAAACTCGTGGACAACATTTTTCTTATTGAATTAAATGTTTATTATCTTTTGTTACTTCCAATCCTTCGTACTTATTATTCCAACTTATTTAATTGAATTTTTTTTGTAGGCCTTACCTTCCTGCTGAATTTCTTGTTGACTATAATCACCACCAGATTGCTCGATTTGAGGTTCGTTCTGCCAATTAATCTGCTGCTGTTGATATTGTTCCTGATCCACAATTTGCTGTTGACTCTGCCACGGATCTTGGGGCACATGATCGTAATTTTGCACCTGCTCGCCCAAACTCTGTAAGTTCCCCATGCTTTCGTGTGTAATCAGCCCCATCTGAAAACATACACACAGCTTTAAAAACCCTCATTACTACAAAAGAATAATAATAAGGGGATTACAAAAATTGATTACCTATTCATATTAAAATGCACTCACGTTATATTCTTGTTGGATATTCTTCAATTCTTTCAACCAAGTGTTGTCCGGGCGATTGTTGTCCAGATCGATTTGCGCCTCGTCCTCGTCTTCCACCACGGCGGGATCGTAGTATTTTAATCTGTCGGCCAAGTTGCAGACTTTTGTGATTAGAGTGGGTTGGGCTGCGGAGGGATTTTGTAAAACGCTGTTGGCAATTTGTTCTAAGTAGGCGAGGGATGTTTCCAGGAAGCCGCAATCAGCTAACCGTGTTGCTATTAAATATTTATAAGCCTATAATAAAGGAAAGTATATCAATCAAAAATTAAAACAAAACAAAAAAACTACTACATAATTACTTTTAAAAGAATGTTTTTTTTTTTTTTATTAAACACAAATACTCACAAGAATTGGAAAAATAACCATTGTCTGAAATAAATCGTTTATAATATCAGGATAAATCTTCTAGCTCATAAAGAGAATATTTTAATAAATGAAACACTTTTTTTGCCCGCCACCCTAAGGGGCAACAAGGGATAGCAGAAGAAGAAACACTTTTTTATTTTGTATAACAAAAGTTTTTGTGTCCATAACGACACATTAAGGTTGTTGAAACTATAGTCAACAATAAAACAATCAGAGTTATACACAGTAAAAAAGTGTTTCATTTATTAAAATTGAATTAGAATGTATAACAAAGCAGAAGCCTCAACAATTAACATAGAGAAAATATTGTGGAAAATGTTATTAATTGTCGCGTTCAACAGACTCCACCAGTGCAACCGGTGGGTCTAATTGAACATTGAAATTTAGCAGTATTCTTCAGTTAGTAACAAATTATTGTAGAATATAACACAGTTTATACATTCAGTTAAATTCCTCAAGTTTATATAGAACAATAACAACAATAATTAGAGTTTTTACAACCGGTCAACAATTTGGGTGTACATTGTATCAACCTCTTATGGTATCAACCAAGAATCGTAGTTTTGTTCAGTAAATATTAAAAATTAAAATCATTTATTCTTGTGTTTTTTTTTTTTATTGTCTTACCTGGAATTCCGGTATGACAAAGCCGGACTCGTTCAGGCTGCATGCATACTCGTAGACTTCCGTCATGTGTATGGCTTCATTTGTTGCAAACTCCGTGAAAGACTTTCCATGATTTGAACCGAGCAGGACGATCTTGGCGCCCTCTGTGCCGTAGCGAGAAAAGCCGACTTCAGCCATTAAATAACAGAACTGGGCTGCGTAGAGGCTTCCTCTAGACATTAGAGTGTCTGCCAGAGTCGTGATGGCTTTCCTGTCCAGTTCGGGCCTTTGGGTAGTGTTGGAGAGGATCATCGCCAAGTGCGGACGCCAATCACCCCATTTATCATCGTATACTGACTGCGATTAAAAAAAAAAGATGAATCACAAGATTTATGTGTATCGATTCACAATCGCCCGGGAAGCGTTTATAAAATTAATATTTGTTGACTTGAAATATATTTTCTATTAAAAGAAATATAAGTTCAGTGAGAACTATATCAATTAATAAAAAAAATGTATGATGTTTTGAAAAAATATCAATCGTAAATCTAGGCAACCTAATTTTTTGTTGTATATATGGCCCGAATAAAAATCTAGTTATTAAGGAATTAGGAAATACACGAATGCAAACAAATCATGAATTATAAATGGTTTATGAATTACTTGTTGAATAAAGTAGGTTACTTCCTACTACCAGAGAAATGGGAAGTAATACATTATTAAAACAGCACTTTCAATGTATACAATGTACAGAAATAAAAATCATAATTATAAAAAAAAAATGCCATTACAATAAAAATTAGTGTTTTAAATTAGAAATATTATCGACAGATATTTTTTTTATGTAACTGTTTTCATTAATTTGAAAATAGTATTAAGCCCAAACTAGTTGAAAATAAATAATTTATTTATAAAACACATCAAATGAATTCAATTAAAAAAAACTATATATATTAAATGTCAATGAAACTTAAAAAAAAAACTTACTGTCACTGAAGCTGGCAGACGGCCAGACAGAAGTTGATACAAGGTCTGCAACGGGTCGTTCAAAGGTAATCCATTAGCGAAGCGCATCATTACATTAGCATAAGTCCTCTTATCTAACTTGCTGGCCAAGAACAGAGCGTGTCCCCATAAACTGTTCTTCATTGCCCATTCTGTATTAATCAAAAAATAATAAAAATTAATAAACAGTCACCTCACACTGAGAAGTAGAAAGGAACATATAACGATGTTATATAAGACTAAATAAATAAATAGTATACATATATATATATATATATATATATATATATTCAATGACCTCTTTCTACCCACATGGGTGTAGGGTAATAAATAAATAGTAATAGTACAAAATATACTAATTTTGCTCATAAGAAAACAAAACACAAACCTAACTTTAATAATAAAAGCAGTTAAAATTCCTTACTTCACTTAACACATTGGCTGTCAAAAAGTTTTTTCATAAAATGTCAAAAAAGTACTCTTTGTTTTTAAGTTATATATATATATATATATATATATAATCGATGTCCCCTTTTACCAATTGGTGTCGGGGTTGTTTTCAAGTTTTCTTTCTTTAATCTTGATGCCATTCTACCCTTTCAGGTGTAATGCTTGTTTTTTTAGTTTTAGTTAATAAAATGAGTAAGAATTTATTTGGATGAATCCATCTTAACAGGGAGAAAAAAAACTATTATAAACACATATATACAAACCTAAAGCTTCCTTTCCAGACCCGTACAACAAATACTCCCTGAACTTATTCGTCACATACTCTTCCTTCAACCCAGCCGAAGAATTATTGTTAACACCGCTGGAATCGCCACCACTGTTCAGATTGGACTCAACAGATTCCTCCACGCCGCTGTTGTTCGATGCCACAGACAGTGGACGCGGGCTGTTTTCATTCTTCCTGTCCTTCATTAACAGCTCGGCGATATCAGTACCCACGACCATCTGGAAGTATAAAACGAGAATTTTCATGAACATGTTTTCGCTCGGTGTTCAGATTGTGAATGGCTGTAACAGTCTCCATTTCCTGGCTTTATATATTTCAGGAAATTGGGGGTGAAGGAAATCAATATATTGGGGTAGTTAAACTGAAATGAGGTTAATTCTTTCAAATGGATGACAACACAAAAAAAATGTGTTCAAATAATATTGTATCCCACTTTTTGAACACATTTTTTTTGTAAACCGATGACACAATTATTTTTTTATTTCATCAATCTAAGAATGATATTTATAAAGGGAATAAAATATAACATCTTTATTCAAACAATTTTTAATACATTTTTTTTTAATAATAATATATTATTAATTATTAATGTAAACATTTCTGATACTTGTCTGGAATAAAGATACATTATTATTATTTAAAAATTGTATTAAATTTTCTTGACACCCAATACGGGTAAAAGAGGATAAGATTAAGAAAGATTAAATTTTAATATTTATGAATAATTATTAATATTTAATCTTTTTCGGCTCAGGGGATAATATTATGGTAAATTGTGATGTTCCAATGATATTTATCGCCACACTAATGGGAGAATGGCTTATAATGTAGCTAAATTAAGTTGAAAACTCATTGATTAAACAATATTTTCTCACATTTCCTTACCCCATTCTGTCTAAGAAGCAGTATGAGCAACTCCCACATCAGCACATAAGAATCCGGATCCGTGATATCAGAATTAGCCGCATGATTCTTAATTTTGTTCTCGCAATACTCAATAATGGTCTTTTTGTGGGAGACTCCCTTGATCAGTGGCCCGGGGAAGTCCACCAACTCCTTGAGCTCGCTATCCCCCTGCATGAAACCCCGCATTTCATTGACTTCAACAACGGCCGCTTGTCCGTCGATCGGGTAGTGCGGGAGAATTTTCAATAGACGTCCACTGGAAATCGCTGCTTTTGCATGAGCAGTGGAAAATTTCGCGGGAGTCATACGTTGGGAAACCGTCGTTTCCTCGTAGTTCAGTGAGGAGTCCGCGTACTCAAACGGGCGACTCAAACTGAAATATTTTGATTGGTATCGTAATGTATATAAGTTGAGTTTTTTATTTTTTATTTAATTTCAGTTAGTGGTTAGTTAAAGCAAAACTTTAAGCTCCGTGCATTAAAATGTGTATGTACATGAAATGATGATTTACTTTAAATGATGTTATTTTATACCATCCAATCAAATGAGATATAAATTAGGTGTAGGTGTCTGTCCAAATTATAAATTCATTTGATTGCTCGGCATATGTAAAACTCAAGACGATATTAATTTCAATATAATAGAATATTTCAATTTTTTTTATAAATTTCCATAATAAATAAAATTTTGAATTTATTTTTCAAAATATTTTTAAATTAATAAAACTATACCATTTTTAACAAATTATAGAAACGATATTTCAATTTTGTTTTTTAGAAATACACCAACTACTTAGTCAGGGACCGACAGCCCCCAAATAATAATTTATTTATGATGTTATCAATCCCTTTCTAACAGTTGGATAGTATTTCTTTAATTTTGGTTAATTTATTTTGAGTTTTTATATATTCTCTTTATCATGGGGGATTTATCACTCACCTAGAATCGTCCAAACCATAATGGCTGGAAATGCTCGGCTGCTCCCTGTAATATCCACTCATCTGTGACATATTGCTCTGTCCATAATAACTCTGCCGCATGTACCTAAACAATTGCACGAAGAAAAAAAAAGAGAACGTGATGTGGAGAATGATTGACATTGTGATGAAAAGTGCACGGCTTTCAACATACACACACAAAGACAAAAAAAACACACACATGAAATCAAAGTATCCAAAACTCAAAAGCAACACACCCAGTCCATACTATGAAGCATTTTATAAAAATGAAAATCAATTAATTTTAATATTTTTTCGTTTTTTTTTATTTTTTAATTCATTCAGGCAAAACTTCAAAAAAACATAAAGCAGGTGTTAATTGAATCTGTTTGAATATCACCTTTTAGAGAGAAAATATGTACCTTTCTTTAGCTAATTCATCGTTGGCTGAACTACGGCCGGAATGTACAGAAGCCTTGTCTTCCATGCTAAATGGAGCACTCTGCGAACCAGATTGCTGGTAGTATTTACGGAACCATTCAGCATACGCTTGTGGGTTGGTTCTTCGAAGGTTTTCCAAATATTGGTATTGGTACTGCTGGTAATAAGGGTTGTTGTAAGGATCGTATCCGTATCCCTAAAATATTTATTACATAAAAATTTCGACATAATCTAAAAGAAAGTTTTAAATTTACATAATGCAATTAAATTAAATTTGAAAATTTATTAATTATTTTCCCGTTAGCTACTGTAACTTTCATTACCTGCAGGTAATGATTGTATTGATCTCTTTGTCTTCGTCTGTCCCTGTCGTGACGACGTTGCTCCCTCTCAGGCCCCCTTTCTCGATATGAATCGTGCATCGAATCTGACCTACTCGAAGGTCTGGACCTTTAAAGAGAATTCTTCATTTAATATTTCTGAAAATCGAGGCTATTCCGTATGCGAAATGTTAGGTTTATTATTTACGTTATTAATAAAATTCACATTCTATGTATATGTATATAATAAAGGCTGCTTAGACTGAGATGATAAACAAGGGAAACAATAAATTTAACATGTGCATTACATGTTAAACTTAATGTTTCCCTTACAAAATAGCCCTGAATATATTTTGTTGAAGAACTCACGATAAAATTATCATAAAAAAAATGTAGTTTTGAAATATAAAAATTAACTGTAATATCATTTGTATTCATAAATATGATTAATTTAATCATTTACAATTTAATCACCCGTACACCACCATTATGGTAGATGGGGGTTTTAGATTATATATATATATATATATATATACAATTTAATTACAAGTAATAATTAAACATTAATTCTTGTATATTACCTTTGAGGATCATCGTAATCATCCTCATATTTTCCATAGTAATAGTCCCTCCTTCCATCTCGACCGTCCCTTGGATCCCTGTAATCCCTCCCTTCATCTCGCCGTCCATCCCTTCCATCGCGTACATCCCTTCCATCCCGTACATCCCTTCCATCGCGCCCATCCCTCCTGTCACGTCCTTCTCTCCCCCCATCACGACCATCCCTCCTCCTTCTCTCCTTATCCTTCCTCAAACTCCCATACCTCTTCTCATAATCGTCCCTCTTATCTCTATCATCTCTCCTCCTGTTCCTCTCCTTATCACTGAAGTAATCAGTCGCTTCTTCGTAATACCTATCCTGGTTCCGCCTGCGATCCCCCCTATTCTTATCCCTGGAGGATAATTCGGGAGAATAACGACTCCTGTCTTTGTTCTTACGGTCGTCTTTGCCGTATCGATCTTTGTTGTAACGATCCCTTCGTTCGTGCGGTGATTTTCCCCTAGTGTCGCAATCGCGTTCCCGATTTCGTTCCCTTTCTTCTTCACTTTCGGAAGTATCTGGCCTCCTGAGACCGCTTTCACTGCTCGATTTTGGAACGCTCCGTAAATCCGTGGTGTTTTCTCCAACCGTCAAATCCCTTACAGAAGCCACCAAATTGTTCATGCTGTTACTCTCGGGTTGCCCCTCGATGGAGTCTCTGCGATCGGAAGCGTTGGCCCCATCTAAATTAGTTTCCCGTTGAACACTACTGCTGTTATCATCGGTGGTATTGGTAGAACCGATAGTTTCAGAACGGTTCGTTGCGGCATCCGCCGGTGGTGTATCGGCTCCGATAGTCGCAGAACGTGATTGTTGAGGAATTTGCCCGAGCTGATTCAGCTCGCTCTCCGAAGTATAATCATCTTCCAAATACCGACTCTCTTGATACCGTGAATTACTGCTTTCTTGTGGAATATTCGAATACCGGGTTGTTTCAGGAGAGCTCGATTCCCCGGGGATCATCCTGTGAAGCCCCACAGGCGGACTGCTCATTTGTTTCTCAGTTTGCCCCAAAACCATCCGGCTTAATCCCGGTGGGGGCTCATTCTCCCGATTACTCCCTTCTTTCTGCTCCATCTGACCCAAAACCATTCTGCTTAAACCGGGAGGAGGTAACGCATCCGCATTATCCTCTTTTGCTTGGCTGGAATTTTCATCGGAGAGCTGCCCGGTTTCTAAATATTGATTCCGATCGTTAATGGGGGCGACCTCATTATTTTCTGGGAACTGCTGTGAGGGATTAGAGGAAGTCCTCAGAGGAACTGAAGCGGGGAGCACGTCTGGTTGTTCTGAATTATCGGGGACCGTTTCTAAATTAACATTCTGTGTGAAACCTTGATTAAAATAATAAGGATTTGATGATCCCCCGCGGACTTGATTGATGGCCTTGTGGGATAAACCGACGTTGCGTTTGTAGGGATTTTGATTCTTCATGGATGAAGCTGTTGTAGAGGAAGAGCCGGCTAGAGGAGGGGGTGGGGTTTGGGTTTTCATTAAAGGAGGCGGAGTCGGATTTTTCATTGGTTGCGGAGGTGGGGTTTGCTTTTTTACTACAATCGGTGGGGTTTGTTCTTTTGAAGATTGAGGTGGGGGTGTTTGGACTTTCATCAACGGTGGTGTCTGATTTTTCACGGCGGCTAAAGGCTGTTGCGCTTCCTGATTAACCACGACTTCTTCTTTTATTTTCGATAAAATCTCCTTGTTTTCCGCATTGAAACCCTCGAAATTATCATGCTCTAAATATTGGGGGTTTTGAGATTCCGACTGCAAATTGTGTGGTTCTAAAGGTGTTTGTTGCCCGCTGACGGGTGAGTGGCTTATGGTTGAGCTACGTGAGAAAATGTGCGACTTGTCGCTTTCTGAAGTTGGTGGGATATCATCCGAGGACTCTTGAGACACCTGCGATTCAATCGACCATTGCGGTGTCAAATGCTCACTCTTGACCCTCTTGCCAGCCAGCAGTCCGGGTACTTGGTTCGAAGAGGCGCTTTCAAAATTATCATTTTTCACCCCCTCGTTCTTCTTGGCGACTTTAGGAAATAGAACCTCACTCTTTTTTCTGTCTGACTCAATTTTGTCGTCGAGGCTAAGGTCTTGATTGCGCATTTCATAACCCTGTTGCGAGGGTGTTTCCTCGACATTCCAGTTCCAGCTTTCATCGTTCGCAAAACTATCGGCAATCGGATTCTGCTGAACACTCTGCTGAATATTATTTGAATTGTCCTCGTCTCCCCAACCCCAATTCCACGAATCACCCGCGTTTTCAGTTGTGCTCACGTTATTGTAGCCATACTGTTGTCCATTACTGTAATTTTGATCGTAATTCATTTGCTGGTAATAGTTTTGAGGATTCTGATGAGGTGGATATTGGTTTTGGTATTGATTGTAACCCGGGCGATTCTGTTGAATTTGTTGCGTCTGCTGTTGCTGCTGTGGAGCATGTTGTGATTGTTGCTGGGGATGGTACTGATTCTGCCAGTAATTACTTTGTTGGTGATTTGGATCAGGTTGGGTGTTTTGGTTGTACCAGTTATTCGTCACTGGTTGTTGCCACTAAAATCGATTTCAAAATAATTACTAATATTTTAAATTCTGTTAAACAAAATTAATCACCTCACACTGAGAAGTAGAGAGGAACATATAACAATGTTATATAAGACTAAATAAATAAATAAATAAAAAAAATTAAAAAGTGATTTTATTATTTTAATAATCCCATCTCATTAGGGATTGTTAAGTAAGTTTCACTTGGTTTGTTTTACATGCAAAAATTATTTATTTTCGACTAGTTTCGGCACATTGCCATTATCAAGAATAAAAATAAAAATAAATAATTTTTGCGTGTAAAACAAACCAAGTGAAACTTACTTAACAATCCCTAATATTACTAAAATGTTTTACCAAGTGATTAATGAGACTCAAATTGAAAATCCCATCTCATTCATATTACATAAATTTATTTTTTTATTTATATTTATTTATTATCACTTGAAGTTAGGTTGCATATTGTTTTCACTATGAACTGTTTGGGATTGAGAAATAATTATTTTGATGCATATTATTTTTATTACATATGTTTTGTAATGTTTTTAGTGTGTCACACTTTTCTTGTAAATTTTTAATTGGTAATTATAAATGTAATTTTGAAATGGAGATTCCTTTAAAAAAGTGAAATTCAAATAGTTTAAAATTTTCGTATTTATTATAATTCTTTCAATGTAATCTAGAAGAAAGTGAGGTCGATGTTCAATTAAACAGTACTAAAGGGTGCTTCATAGAGAGACACAACAAGGTTCGTATTCCTGAAATTGATTGTACGTTTTAGTAGCACATATTCTGTTATTTATTTATTTACATGTGAATGACAGTTGCATAGGACTGAAACATGTGATAAATTTCAAGAATTTAAATTTATTTATTTATTTAGAGGCACATAAAACGATGTTAATATGTGCCTCTCTACTTCTCAGTATGAGGAGATGTAATTAATCCATCAATTGTAAACAGTTTCGAAGGGTACTTTATATAGAAACTCAATAGATCTCATCCATAAATATCCCACCTACTGTACTATTGTGATTTTAGAACATATATTAATTATTCTTATTATAATCATAACCCTTCTACCATACAGAGTGTCAGATATATATTAATTTACATAATAAATATTTTGTATAGACATGGAATATAATTCCTTATAAATTCAATCACCTCACACTGAGAAGCAGAGAGGTGCAGTATATAGACTGAATAAAAAAGTAAAAATAAATTCAATGATAGACTTGAAAATAAATGTTCACATGTAACAGCTTCTGTAAATATTTAATATTAATAAAGAAGGAAGCTTGAATCTAAATTAATTTATGCCAAATAAAGGGTTCTTATATATATATTTTTCTTGTACTTACATCTTGACTGGAATGTTGATTAGGATTATACATTTGAACGGGTGGTACAGCCGCTGGATTGGGTTGAGCGGGGACCCGTCCCTTCATCCACGACATTTTTCACCTAGACATACAGACAAAAATTCCAAGTAAAAATGTGCTGATAACATAAATTTCCATACAAATAGATTTAAGTTGGACTTGAGTAATTAATTATATAAGCGAAATATTAAAAATGAAAACATTTACTTTTTTACATTTTTATTTTAGCTTTAATTTAAAATAAACAACTTTTTCAAGAAATTAAAATAATTTTTTTCAAAAAAAATATGTTTTAAATCAGTGTAAATCATATAATTTATTATTTGTTAAGGTTTCTTCTTTGTTATACATCTTTATTCGATTAATGAAAACACTTTTTTAACTTTGTTTGTATATTTTGAATAAAAACACTTGGTTAATTGTGAAGTAAGGAATTAACCAAGTGTTTTTATTCAAGTTACATCACTTCACGTTATACTCAAACCAAATATACAATTTGTTTGTATAACTGAAATTTATTTAGCGACTGTAGTTTTGACGTCATTCTCTAACAGTTACTAAATAAATTTCAATTATACAAAATAAAAAAAGGGTTTTCATTCATTTGTATAATATTATATATATATATTCAATGACTCTTTCTACCCATATGGGTGTAGGGTTTTGTTATGTTTTTCTTCTTTTTCGTATAATATTAAATGAAATAAAGTGTCTGTCAAAAAAAAAAATGTGCCTTTTTAATTTTACTTCAAAATTAATTGTGTGTTTTTATTTAAGGGCTGCTTTAAAATCGCCCAAAAATGAGGATGGAAACGGATCGTAAACAGAAAGTCTGTAAGGCTGTAAGGATTATGAATGGATACACATAAAAATTCTACGATTTATTTTTCCCGTTTATGTTCCTAGGCGATTGTAAATCGATACACGTAAATCCTATAATTCACCTTTCCTATTTCCATTCCGTTCTTTTTCCCAAGCAATTGTGAATTATGGCCGATTTACAATTTTTCGGGAACAAGCATACTGTGTGAATATGGAATTTCACCAAGTACTTACTTATTAATTATTAATAGTTTAGGAATACTTACCTGATTATATACAAATATGTAAATTATAGTATAATGTAATCAATTATAATGGAGAATTCCGTAAAATAAAGTTAAAGTAACAGCCTCCGCAATAAAATCTCAGAATTAATTCTTATTATAATTTATTGTTATAAACATCTACATAATCAGATAATAACACAATGTTATTTTTATAAATAAAATTATTATTAAAGAATATAAAAAAACATGATTTTTTTTTATAAAAACATTATTGATGCTATCAATAATTAGAATGCCATTGAAAATTCGTTCCATCAGGTATTAATTTAACAAATAAATCAACCTTGTGATATTATTATACGTATTAATTGAATGAATCAGAAACATTTGGAAGTTCAGTGCAAAAGCTTAAAAGTATCAGGATTAAAAAGTGTAAACGGAAGTGAATAATGAAACCTACACTTTGTTAAAACCGCCTACAGTTAACAGTACGAAGTGATAATTGCATAATACAATTATTCAAAGATAATTTTAATGAATAAAGTATGGTAGTAATAAACCTTAAAAAAAAATAATATATCATTCGACCTAGTTTTTGCAGCTTGTAGCTATCACAATGTGCGTTGTCACAATCCTGACTGTTATTTAAATTTTTATAAGAATTTTAGCACCAGACATGGTGCGCATGGACTTGGCGCAAAAATAACAGAAACTTGTCACATTTCAGTGGGAGAATTGCGGGCGATAAATGCGAATGTGCCATCTTTAATAATCGTTGCGGACCGTCGATCGCACGCGTGTCCCAACTCGCATCTCTATATACTATTAGTCATCCCTTTAAGCCATTAATGGTACCAATTAAGTGCAGAATAATATTAAAAGTGCGAACAGTAGGTTTTGTGAGTTAAACCAACAATATGCAGGTTCTTTGTAGAGCAAGGAAAAAACAGCATCTGGTACACAGACCACCGATGCTTAAAGGGGGAGGCGAATAAAGGTCTTTGGCAACAGTTTATCTACAGAAAAAATAAAGGCGGTTGTGTTCACTTTACTTCACAGGTTTCATTATACACTAAATGTACATTTCAGATACTAAGTATCCATTACTAAGGTAAAAACCTTTGACTGTTGTCTGCTATTTTAAATAATCGATGGTTGAGGTTTTTACTTGATGAAACTCCACTATTTGTAAATAAAACAAACTTCTTTAAAAAGTTTATTGTAGAAACACAACAATTGTTTTGCCGATATAATCATCAGGCAGATGATTAATCATCCGTCTGTTATTTCATCGAGCAAAAATCTCTGGAAATGAAAAGCGAAACCCGAGAAGTTTGAAGTAATCTATTTAATTAAGTACTACAAATTAAGATAACATTTTATTTTGGTTCTAATTTAAATGATAAGACTGTTTTTGTATAAACTACTGCTTAAAACCAAAGAATACGACACGTTTCACCATGATAAATTAATTAAAGAAATATTGGTTATTGTTTTCATTTAAAAATAATAAACTAAGAAGTGACATATGATCGAGAACTTTTCTCCTCCAGAGTGCTTTGATGTTTTTCTTGATATTACATTTTGTTGGCACCAGTGAATAAAAACAAATAAAACGTCGCATGTGTCATTATTTATCAAATCATATCCTTCAATTTGTTAGAACAACATAACCTATAGTGTGTGTTTATCTTTATTGCCAACATTTTTTTTTAATAAAAAAAATTCAAAGCACTCTAGAGGAGAAAAGTTCTCGATCATATAGTATAAAAATGTATGCTTTTTATACTATATGATCGAGATATGTGTCATTATTTATCAAATCATATCCTTCAATTTGTTAGAACAACATAACCTATAGCGTGTGTTTATCTTTATTGCCAACATTTTTTTTAATAAAAAAAATTCAAAGCACTCTAGAGGAGAAAAGTTCTCGATCATATAGTATAAAAATATACGCTTTTTATACTATATGATCGAGAAGTTTTCTCCTCTAGAGTGCTTTAAATTTTTTTATTACAAAAAAAACTATACTGAAGTCATAATTGAAAACTTTCGAGCCCATTTAGTCCCGGATGGGCTCGAAAGCTTAAAAATTAGGCCTCTTTGTTTGTTCTGCGCTATTTTGAACTGAATGCACGTTTTTGACAGATTTACATTAGTGAAAGTGAAAATAGTGCTGAAGTACTTCAAGTAACAAAAAGAGGTAGTAATATCATGGATATATTTGTCTAAATTGTAAACTAAGTTGCACGCGTAAGAAAGTAGGAATTTTAATTATCAATATTTTAATATTACTACTCGAAAATATTTTATCATTTTTATCCTTTCTAATGAATACTGTAGATAACATTCTATAGATAAAACGTGTATTGTTTTAAAATTGAACTATTATTTCAAAAAAATGTTCGCTTCTATGTAAAATATAATGATAATTATTCATTGGAATTTATAAATAAATAAATTCAACAATATAAACAATAAGTTTTACTGTACATTATGACTCACCGGGCATTTGTAAGTAGTTATAGTTATTAGTTTTGGGCAAAATCGAGTCAATTTTGTAATCAATTAGTTATAAATGAGCATTTTGGTTAAAATTTCGTATAATTGTATAGCCCCTCACAGTGAGAAATAGAGAGGCACATATAACGATGTTATATAAGACTAAATATATATATATATAATATATATATAATCTAAAATCCCCATTTACCATAATGGTGGTGTAGGGGTTATAAGACTAAATAAATAAATAATTATATAGTGCTGTTATCTTTCTTTCTTAATCTTACCCTCTTTTACCGGTATTGGGTGTTGAGGGAGTGCTGTTATAATAAATTCTATTTATTTTTGTTACTTATTAATTATAACTAAATTTTTATATCAACACCAATAACTTACTACTTGCGGTTACCATTTTCACAATCGACTGGGAAAGGACCAGGAATAGCTACAGAAAGGTTATAAATTTACAAACATGTCATAAATAAAACAATTTAAACTATTGTTTTAAGATTGCTAAGAATAAAACAACAAAATCATAAATTGTTTTTTATTAATTTTGAAATTAGATTAATTCCATTTGGTTATAATATTAATTCCTCATCCGGACATCAGCAATGACGTTAGAGATCTTGACTTTTAAAGAAATGACATAGACTGGACAGAGACAGGCTGAAAGACCACTGATCGATAGCCAATTTGTAAAATTTATAATTTAAATCATAGTGTACTGGTTTTCTAATGTATTTTAATAATAATCTTTATTAACAGATATATACAACAAACAATACTAAATAAGTATTAAAAAATTATAAAATCAAATGTGCTATATTCAGACATTTAAAAAAAAATGAAGACAGTTGTAACATGTGGATGTTTATAAAAACAGACAGAATTTTCCAGCCTACTTAGAATTCTACACGAGTTACAAATATTTGGATAAATTCGTTATTGATATTGCCATTTATTTAATTTTTCATTAGATTGAAAAGAATATATTTTTTGTTGTTCTCTAGCTATTGTATATAAAAGTAGTTTAAATGTGTTAAACCCCTACACCACCATTATGGTAGATGGGGATTTTAGATTATATATATATATATAAATGTGTTAAACAAGTTATATGTATAAGTAAAAATGTTTTAACCACAATAGACTTTCGTGTTTTGAGTAGAGGGTTGCTGGATCATTCAAGCTAGATGATTCACTCTCTTGTTAATACAAATACAAAAATATTTTTTCTTATTTGAAATTGTTTTTTTTTTATAAATAATGTACATGAGATATGAGTTTTGTTTGCAAACACACTGTTTATAGAAAAAATAATGAATGGATAGAACAATTATTCAGCAAATTCCTTTAAAAAAAATGTTGATAATTAACTCAATCTAACTTATATAAAATTGACAAATTCTAAAAGTTGCTGGTATTTCCAGGAAGCACGGCACTGATATCCAGTGAAAAAAAATTGTATACAAATGTGGATTTCTAGTGCAACTTTCTAAAAAACGCTCATGCATTGACAAGATAGGAATAATTGAAACGAATTTAAGCACACCTAACCTAACTAAATAATTTCAGGAAACCAATTTCCAGCCCTTAAATGCTTAGTTCTGACCCACATAAACCTAAAAAACGCCTAATCCACAAAAATATTCGCTTTTCGCACAAATAGCAACCCACAGCATATGCTAGAGTAGGTCGGCAAAGGGAGCGCCATAAACGCTGATTAAATCGCACTCACCTGAGGAAACGACTCACTAAAAACGTCCGCACATAGCAAATTAAAATGGGATTAAATCCTGGCGTTTTCGATTCACAATTCACATCAGATCGATTACGGTGACTTTCATTCCGCTGACACTTTTGACTTGGGGAAACGGACGACGACAACAGACGGCTACGTGTATGCCTGTTCGCCTCTCGCCGAAACGTCAATTTTCACCTGTGTGAACAACGAGCGCAACGGATCCCCCGCAATTTTTCAAAAAGTAATAATAATGGACGCAAAAACGAAATTAAATTATGTATAAAAAAAAAACGGGAGCGCGCGCGGGTTAAAACACCTTTTTTTATATAATACGTGGCGTTTGTGCGGGCTTCTTTTGTTATCTCCGGACTGAAATTGAAAATCGTGCGACCTTGCGTTTATGTTAATTTTTGGTTATGGTAGCGACCTTATGGGCTAATTTAAGATATGAGAGAGGAAAATCGTATTATTTCGAGAGAATTGAGGAGCTGGGTTTTCGCCAATTTTATTTACATCACCATATTGTTTTTAAACTGCGATAAGATTCAATTTAATGTACATCTTCAACATGTTTCACTTTATCAGTTATTAATAACTATTTTCGTGCAAAGTCCATTTATTGCATTAATTATTTAACTATTCCATTAATGCATATATTTAATTCATACACAAAAATTGATTTTTTTCCTTTCTTTTAATTATTTATGTTTTTTTAATATAATAAAAACATATTTAGCATTTATTTAAAAAATAAGATTACATTTTTAAATGCACAGCATTTTGTCGCTCAACTGTAATTTTATTTTAAATTTATTAATTATTATAAAACTATAAAAATTAAAAAAAAATTAAAACTTTGGCGCCATCTATTGCTGAATGTTATATCTATGAATCGCATATTTTTTGAACGAAACGAGTTTTTAGTTTACAGAACAAAAAATTCGGAACTATTCTCTGGGAAAATGTTAAGTTTACTATGTACGTTATTTTTTATCATCACAATCTAAGCAGGTTTTGTAATAGATATATACAAATAGAATGTGAAGTGATTTAATAACATGCACGTTAAACTTAACATTTATGGAATAGCCCCGAATGTAGCACAAAAAACTCTTGAATTAATTTCTCAAAATTACTTTAGTGTAACATTTTCAAGTATATTTAGTCTTGAGTCAGGAAAGGGGGGAGAAATCATAATGCATAATAAGTGAAAACTTTCATTCTCCTGTAAATGTGCAGCCTTGAAGCTGTGTTCCAAATTAATTTATCATAACATAGTATTTTTCAAATTAAATGATACAATTTGGAATACTACGTCATGACAATTCCATTAATGTACAAAATGTCAAGGTAATTTTTATTGTAAGATCCAGAAAATTGAAATTAGTCAACCTGAAAATATCGAACACCTTGAAAATAATGCGTGTCGTCAACTTCAAGGTAATATGTTTTATAAGGTCGAGTAAATTTAAATTAGTCGACCTGAAAATATCGAAGTGACGTCAAAATATCAAGGTAATCGTTATTATAAGGTCGAATAAATTGATTGATTGAGTTACGTGAAGATCAAATTAATTCGACGAATAAAGCACTAATAACCTTTCTGCAAATCCATTGATAATGGTCACTTTGTGACCGAAATGTACATTTGGTAATCCAAATAAAAGTGTGAAGAAAGGTTATTAGTGCTTTATTCGTCGAATTAAGGTCGAGTAAGTTGAAATTAGTCGACCTGAAAACATCGAAGCCCTTGAACAATGACATTTCGTGTGTGACGTCAAAGTTCCAAGGTAATTTTAATTGTAAAGTCTAGCAAACTAAATTGAGTCGACCTGAAAATATCGAAGTCCTTGTTTGTAGACGTCACATTACCAAGGTAATTTTTATTATGAGGTGGAGTAAATTGAAATGAGCAGACCTGAAAGTTTAAAAATCCTCGTATTCATAGAGTTAGAATGACTAGAGAAAGCGTACACTCCAATATTCCGGGGAAAACGTAAGGGGATTTACACAATTTGTAAATACAAAGGCCTAGAGTAATAAACATTTAGAAGCGTCCTGAAAATATGGAAGACGTTAATAAGATGACGTCATAACAATTGTTATCTTATTATGTGTGCGTCAAAATATCAAGGTAATCTTTATTATAAGGTCGAGTAAATTGAAATTAGTCGACATGAAAACATCGAAGCCCTTGAACAATGACGTTTCGTGCGTGACGTCAAAATTCCAAGGTAATTTTAATTATAAGGTCAAGCAAACTAAAATGAATCGACCTGAAAATATCGAAGTCCTTGTTTGTAGACGTCACATTACCAAGGTAATTTTTATTATGAGGTGGAGCAAATTGAAATGAACAGACCTGAAAGTTTAAAAATCCTCGTATTCATAGAGTTAGATGACTAGAGAAAGCGTACACTCCAACATACCGGGGAAAATGTAAGAGGATTACACAATTTGTAAATACAAAGGCCTGTGACTGTGGCAGCGCCTCTTTTGTCCATATCGCCAAATAAAAATGGAACGCGGGAATTTTTAAAAAATCTATATTTTATTTTGAATTAATTTCTCACTTAACCCGTGGTGAAGCATATTCAATTAATAGACTTTGATTAAAACACTTGGTTTGTTTCACTGATTTAAATCAAGTGTTTTAATCAAAGTCTATTATCTATATTTTAAGTGTCTTTTAATGAAAATTTTTGAAAAGTATAAAATCAATGCTCTAATCTTCTTAATGTTGGTTTTTTATTAAACTAAATATATTTCGGAAACTATGTTTCCATCTTCACTACTGAAGATTTTTTATTAAAAAAATCAATGCTTAGTAAAATAATAATTCATTTCATACATTTTATTTGAGGAAAAAAAGTGCTTACTGTACTTTTTTTCCTCAAATAATATAATAAATAATATACAAAAAATGTGAGATTAAAAATAAAATTTTCTATGCTCAGCTTTGAGATTAAATACCTGGCGTAAATAAAATATTTTTTGAGGTATTTGTTAATAATCTATTTAAATTCTAAATTAATCAATAAATGCTTTCATATATTTTATTAGCAAATTTTTAATGATTTATTCTTTTTATTATCAAATTTAATATAACTTTAAATTCTCATTTCATATTTTTTTTTATTATGATATCAGCCACTAAAGTTAAAATATTAGAAATATATTTTTAATAATTAATTAATAAATATAACAAACTTTAATGAAATGGTTAATTCATCACATTCGTAATATAATTTTTTAGGTTAGAATTTTACGATAAGAATTAATTATTATATTCTCTTGTTGATATCAAGTTATGTAAGTTAAAATATAATTAAATTAATAACACAATAACTCTAAAAACGTTTTTAAAAATCTGCTAAAATTAAAAATTCCATTATCATTTCGATTTGGGTGTATATTTAATGTATTCCTCAGAAGTTTTTTTTTATTCATCTTTTTTCGTATTTCATGATTTTCACATGCTTGCAAGCTAAATTATTAATCAATATTGATTTTGATGCAAATGGGTGTTTAATCATTTAAAAGGAAAATATTGATTAATGAACGGCTCTATATTTAAGTAATTGAAAAGCACGTTTATATTGTAAGCCTTAGAACCAAGTAGTAACAAAAATCATAAGGACGTAACCTTTTATTTAGTTCATTTCAGATTACAATGTCGGTGGTAACTTACGAAGAAGTTAAAAATCTCCCGAAAACCAGCTTGTTGGTGGACGTGAGGGAACCATCGGAATTGGAACAGACTGGGGTTATTCCAAACAGCATAAACATTCCAAGTAATTTAAAATATTTTCTTATAATAATAAATATGAATAAACGAACAACGGAATTAATTATAAATAGAAAAGAGTGGAAATAATTTATTAATTATTTCCACTCTTTTCTATTCATATCATATTTTCACATCATTTTTATTTGAGAATTAATTATATGGTATGATTTGTTATTATACATAAATCATGATTATCCTCTTCTGGAATTGGCTATAGACAGAAAGACCTCCGGGGTCTTTCTGTCTATGAATAAATATTAAGTATCTAAAAAGTAAGTAGTATCTAGTCGAGATATTTTTTTTTAATCATAAATTGATACTTTATTCATATTTATAAGTTATATCATAGAGTAATATACATTTATTTCATCTGCTTTGGTTATATTTTGTTTTGAATTTAAAATTTTATCTAGTTGGCCAATTGGTGGACGCTTTTAATGCACCAGAAGGGGATTTTTTGAATAAGTATGGCCGTGAGAAGCCCACTTTGGATCAGAACATTGTGTTTTCTTGTAAAATGGGAGGTCGGGCACTCAGAGCACTGGAGACTGTTTCTAAATTGGGATATAATAAGTAAGTTTATGTTTATTTATTTCCCGTAATTACAAAACTAAGAAGAAGTATTTCATACTTGAAATATGAATATAGTTTGTTAAATAAAGATATGAATAATTTACTAACAATACATTAATTATTGTTTTTTTAAATGAATAAAACAACTTAAACTTTGTTTGTATTATATGTTTGTTTATATATACAAACAAAGTTTAAAAGTGTTTTATTCATTTGATAAACAATGTATAACGAAGTTGAAGCCTCAGTTACTAACTATTCAGTTTTTTTTTTTTAGTTTGAGTTATTACAAAGGAAGCTGGATGGATTGGGAAGAAAAATCTAAACAATAATTTCCATCAAAGTGTTTAAGTAATGTAATTGTTTTAAACATCATATCTATGAATAAACAAACAATGAAAAAAGGAAAAATCTAATAATTACCTCATACAATAAAATACACATCATATTTCCGTTATTATATCGAAATATTTCAGGAGAAGAGGAAATTGTAATTAATTTTACCTCAAAATAATCTTATTTATTTTTATCAGCAAGTTTCGAACTAATCATTTCCTTAAACTGTCCCAAAATCAAATTTTCCCTCTTTGTACGCTCCTCCTTACTGAACATAGCCAAAGCCCTCTTTTCGTCGGCGGAATAAATCTGGTTCTCCTTACGAATACGCACAGCCTCCATTCTCCTGTGCCGACTGCCCGACATGACGTATCCCTGTGACTCATAACTCGCAATCTCGTCCGAAGTAAGTCCTATTTCACCTCTCCTTGGAATACGTTTCCCTTCCGCAACATAAGCCGCCATAGCAGCTCCTTCGCCCGGCAGCAGCGCCTTACCCATTTCTTTATGCGTGAGCGTACTGTGGGATTTAATCTGCGGCCCGACGAAGCTGTCATCTTTGTCTTCATCTTCGTCAGACGAGTTAGTTATTGAAGATCTTCTCTTTGCGAATTTCGAAGAAGCTTTTAAAATTAATACAAACAATTATTCATATTTTTATTGATTAGTAATTTTGTTTATATTCAACTCATTCATTATTTATATAATTTAAAAATAATTACAGAATTGTTTTAGTGTAGTGTAAAGTGACGTACCTGATTTTTCCACCCAAGCGTCTTCATCCGATGAAGAAGAGCTTTCACTAGACGAAACACGCTTCTTTTTCTTCTTCTTCTTTTCCTTCTTGCGTTTCTTCGATTTCGACTTCTTGCTCTTCTTCTCCTTCTTCCTTTTCTTACTCTTTACTTCGCATTTCTTTTCAACTTTCACTTCTTCATTATCACTATCGGATCTGCGGATAATGCAACAATACAAGATCAAATTAAATCAATAATTAAACAAAAAATTAATTATAAGCATTAATTCACGCTTAAAACAATTATTATTGGAGAATTAAATCACTAATGGCTGTATAAATAGTTGCAGCTTAATTCTTGAATCAATGAATTTGCGAATCCGGCAAATGTTGGTTGAATTGTTTACAGTATAAAACAGGATTATGTTGAGAATTTCATGTTCGTGCTAATAATCAATTTGGAAATCGATTTTCATCTAAATATTAATGACCATAAGTCATTAATTTTATAATAGAAAATATAAATAAACTACATGCAAAAATAATTTCCCGCTTGCATTAGAGCAATGCATAAATCGAGGCACTCCGAGTCTAGGTATACATCTGAGAGTCATCCCCACTCCAACATTCCGGCCTGTACATTTAGTTAGGCACTGATATAGCTAATAATTATAGTCTTAATATATTGCGTTTGATTTTATTACTTACTCCACTGGTAGTGGACTTTGTCCCCATACCCTAGGGCACTCCTCCAGACCCAATACCTCCCTCTCCTGCCTTCGGGCTTCCATGAATTCCTCTTCTTGCGTGAGGCTTCTGTGATGATGTTTCTTATTCCCACTCGCGTGCTCTTCCTTTTTATACCGACCGTGGTGATCAGACGTGTGCCTGTGCCTCGAGTTTGAACTCTCGTGCCGATGTTTGTCGGGAGAGTGTCTGTCTCTGTGCCTCCTTTCATCCGGGGATCTCTTCCGGCGATCAGATCTTTCAGGTGATCTATCTTGCCTTCCCATTATTGTTATATTAATTGGAATTAGACTGCATTTAAGAGAAAATTGTTGCAAGTTAAAAGTGACAAATTATTGTCGTAAATATTATTGAATTTTTTTGGTGTTGAATTATAATATATTTTCTGTATTAATTATTTTGTAATATACTTATAATTACACTTATTAATACCGTATTGACCTATTTTATTTACGTTTATAATGCTACACAAAAATAAACGCTAGTTAAAATTATGAAAATAGGTTATGTTTAACTGTCATATCAAAACCGAATTACAATAGGATATTGATATTTTCCACATATAATTTATGAAGAGAATTGCTTATTTATTTCTATTAATAATACGCGAATTAGTAAAAAAAATAGTAAATTAAAGCTATTGCAATAAATAATATAAATTCTATTTGTAATATTCGATTAATTATTCGATTTATAAATTAATTAAAATGTAGCTATGTATACCGTACTTTCGATATATAGAAATTTATAAATATCCACAAAGTTTCTCGTTACATCTAATTTTCTTTACCTATAAATAAATAAATTGTATGTAACGAATTTTCGATGTATTTTTTATTTTCCTTACATCCAATTTTTAATATTTAGAAAAACGACAATTATACATAGCGAACTTTCGTTGCATTTTCACAATAATAACATGACGTTTGAATTGGAGACTTACTGGTTTTAAAAATCAGGTGAATCAGCAGGATTTCATTTGAAAATCGCGAAAATGTCCAGCAAGGAAGAGTGGTGCGCTGATAAGCTTTCGAAACTCTTGAACGAGGACCTCAGGATAAGTACATTGACGGAAATCAAAGAGCACTTTAAGACTGTTTCCATCAGTGAAGCAGTGCAAACTGCAGAACTTTTGCAATTGCCTTTAGTTTTTGACTGCCTTAACAATTCTAATAAGTAAGAAATTGTAATTGATAATTATTAAAAGCGATTTTGTAAACTGTTAATAAACATAACCTATATTTAACTGAATGTAAATATATTAATTATTTTTATACTTTTTTTACATAAGTGATTTTCAGCACCACTTAACACAAGTTAAGTTATTTTTTTGCACCACTGGCAATTTAAGTTGTAAAAAAAGTTAACTTGAGTTAAGTAGCACAAAAAAGTATTTTCATACAGATTGTGTTTTCATTACCAAAATATTAAAAATGTACCAGAAAGTGGAAGCTTTAAAGATTCAAGAAAAGTAAGAATTAATTAACAAATTGTTAATTAAAGTTATAATCTGGAAATATTTTTTTTGTTAATTTTTTCTGCTCTCAGATCAATTAAAGAGTTATCTTAATAAATTAATAATAAAAAGAAGTATTTCGAGATTTTTAATCAGAACTTTAATCTTGAATAAAAACACTTGGTTAATTCCTTACTTCACAATTGTGAAGTAAGGAATTAACCAAGTGTTTTTATTCAAGTTACATCACTTCACGTTATACTCAAACCAAATATACAAGAACTTTAGTCAACAATTTGGTAATATTTTTTTCTGTGTTTTACCTAAATATTGAAAAGTATGATGAAGTAAAAGCCCTAAAGATGTGGGAAAAGAAAGAAGAAATATTACCCACTTTGTTCAATGGGTTTAATATTTTTATAGAAAAAAAAAAAAAAACACCGACTTAATATTTTTATAAAAAAATCTTTTTCAATAATTTCTCTAATATTTTAATAAAAAAACATTTATCAATAGTTTCCTTAATGATGATAATTTATTTTTTCAGAGAACAAGTTGATTTAGCTTGTGAAGTACTTTCACTATGCCTGGAGAAATTGGACATTGTAGAAGCGACAAATCGCTACAATATTCCATTGGAGAGGGCTTTAACTCACCCGAATTCCGGTGTGAAACTGATGGCTTTGGAGGAAATCCGGCGAATCGTGAAATGCGAACAGAATAAAATGAGACAATTAGTTTTGGATTTGAGCAAACGATCGATTTTCACTAATGTGATCCGTTGCATCGGAGACGAGGAATTGAAAGTGGCCGTTGCTGCTTGTTGCATCGTTACATGTTTTGCCTCAGTCGATGTCGACTGTATTTTATCTCCAGAAGTTTTGGGGGTGGTTAAAGAGAGTATGGCAATTAGTGATGTTATACGTTTAAGATTTTACGAGGTGAGATGATTAGAATTATCGTAAAGCTTAAAAGGTAACACATTATTGTCCAACTGGGGAAGTCAGGGTAGGCGTGTGGCACCATTAGATACCAATCAGGCAAATTTAATAATAATAATAATAAACTTTATTACCCAACAGGCAAAAAACCCAATTACAGAGCAATAAGTACAAACTTAATATAATGTGCTATTAAATAAGACGTATATAAAAATTTGATTCCATTGTCCCACTGAATAATTTCATTTATTTATTTAGTCTTATGTAATATCGTTATATGTTCCTCTCTACTTTTCAGTCTGAGGTGGTTATTATTTGACGAGATTCCATTTTAACTTCATAATAAATGAAACCCTGTTTAATTTCATTGTAGGTATTTATTGATGTTTGTTTGATTGATCAAAAAGTACACAACAAAATCGTCTCGAATGGTTTACTGAGTCCAATTTTGCAAGAAATCAACAGCAAGGACATCCTCTTGAGACTCAACATTATCGAAATGTTGTATAAGCTAGTCGAAGTGGATTACGGATTTGAGTATTTAGAACAGGAAGGAATCATCAAGTTGATATTTAAGCAGCTGCAAAACGAATCCGACCCCGTTTTTACCATGCTGTGCGAACCCGGTTTGTGAAAACCCGCTGAGCATAATGGACATAAAAAAAATGTTGCATTAATGTTTGTATTGTATATGTTCTGGATTATTCCGTACAGGAAATGTTATGTTTAACATGTACGTTATTAATTAATTTCACAATCTATGTATCATAAATCGATTAAATAAGCTGCTTAGACTGTGGTTATAAAAAATAATGTATACGTTAGACTTAATATTTCTTTACAGAATCGGCCCTGTCAACTCTGTTGAGTATCAGATTGCAGATGATCAGCAGGATTAGTCAATTAAAAGAACTGCAGTTAAACTTTCTTTCTTAATCTTATCCTCTTTTACCCGTATTGGGTGTCGAGGTTAGTTAAACTTTCTTAAAATATAAACTTAATAGACATGTGTGACTGTATAAATAATTGTACATGAATGAAACGAGTAAGAGTTTAATTACAGAGATAAAAAATAATACTATTTATTCGCAAATTCTTGTTTTAATGTTATTAAAATTCGAGACTAAGTTGTGATTTGCATCTTGATCCTGGTTTGGAGGAAAAACCCTTTCATTGTCTATCATATACAATACAATGCATATATTATTTTATTTAGTCTTATTTAACATCATCACCCCTACACCACCATTATGGTAGATGGGGATTTTAGATTATATATATATATATCTCAGTGTGAGATGATGTTATATATATATATCTCAGTGTGAGATGATGTTATATTAATATTGTTTTAATGTTTATGCAATGTTATTTGTGACCGTTTTGTTCAGTGAGAATATTCTTATAAATATTTCGTTTTAAATTTGTCAATCGCTCAAAAAATATTCACGTGCTAATTTATTTATCTCTTATTGTTTTGAATATATTTTTTTAATTTTGACTTTTTCTGTTTAGGTATATTAAAATTTTTTGGACATATGGCTCACTGCAAACCGAATCATGCTTTCGTTAATTATCCCACAATTGTTAATATGATTTTCGCCAACATAGAGTCGAGTAATTACACATCAATAAAAGTATCTTTGGAGACAATTGGGTACATTGCTCTTAAAGATAAATCGGCTCTTGATTCACATAGTAAGTAAAAATAAATGAGTAAATTATATTAATAATAATAATAAACTTTATTACCCAACAGGCAAAAAACCCAATTACAGAGCAATAAGTACAAACTTAATATAATGTGCTATTGAATAAGACGTATATAAAAATATAAAGAATGACATATTTAAATAAAAACATCAAAACTTAAAATTATTAAATATCAGTAATCCTCATACATTTCATTCATATCTCACTTTATACTCCTGAAAACAAAATTTAATTGCAAGGCGAGTAATTAAAATTTTTAAGTTATAAGGCACCCGATGCTCTTAGGGGCAACAAGGGATAGCAGAAGAAGAATTTATAAGGTGTAAGGTGAAAAATATTAGCAACTGTTCATATATATAAAGCCATCTGCCGGCCCCTGCTAGAATACATACCCACTCTTTTCCATAATACTCATCTCACAGTTCTCCATTATTTATTTATTTATGGAAGTCCATTTACAATAATATAATAGATTCGACTTATGGTTATATTTAAGTAGCAGATAAATTAGTCTTAACAAAGCTTCGACATCCCTTAAATCACAATCTCTTAAACAGACCTTTTTCTAAAACCCAAATCACCCAAATATTGATTAACATCTCATCCAATTATCAAATATATATATATATATATATATCATATAAATATATATATATATTATCAAAAAAAAACCTTTATTCCCATAAAAGTGAAGGGTATAAATATTACTTACTGTAATCATTTTTTTTTTATATATATATAATAATATTTATATGCTATTGCTTTCTTCACTTCTTTATTTTATACTTATACAGGAATACAATCGGGATTATAATCGGATATTGGGGAAAGTTAAATTTAATATAAATGTTATTTTTTATCATCATAGTCTGAGCAACTTTTTTTTAGAACCTGCAAAGATAGAATGTGAAATTAATTAATAATATACGCATTAAACTTAACATTCCTCTTACAGAATAGCCCCGATTATAAATACTACTAATCAAGAAAATGTTAATAGTTTGAAAAATACACTTGATTTGTTTCACTAACTGTTTTTTTCAAACTATTAATATTGTGATCATGTTTTATCAAGTGATTAATGAGAACCAAATCAAAGATTAATCAATAAAACTTCATGTACGAATGTTTTCAAAAAATATCTTACATTTTACAATAATTTAATTTTTTGTATAAATATTTTATAAGTTTCTTTTTAATTCAGCTGCTGGTAAAATGATCACTGCTATAACAATAATAGCCAACCGGTTGCAAAGTGTCCCGACAAAAGAGAAAGTTGAATACTTGGCTTGGATGGAAGAGTTGTTGAAAAATACCAATGAGGAAGGCAGTTCGAGGATCGCTCAAAAATGGTTCGGGGTTTTCGGTGCTGATCCCATGGAGTTGGTGATGCACTACATTAGGAATCCATTTGAAGAGTTACGATTGGCCGGTTTGGGAGTTTTGTGTTCGCTGGGATTTCACAGATGGGGACAAGAGAATATTAGGAATTTTCCTGGTAATAAAAAAAAATAAAAATTAGGATTTTTTCTGGTAATAAAAAAATTAAAAATCCCTTTCCAATTTCCGACTGAACAAAATGTTCACAAACAACATTGCATTAACACTTTTCTATCTCCTCGAATTGTAACAATGGATTCCCTTTAGACCAGCAGTGCTAATTCGAATTATTTGGCTTGTCACTTATCATTCTTGAGATTATCGGGAGATTATAAATTGTCACAAATTTTATTGCATTAACATTTTTCCATCTCCTCGAATCGTAAAAATTTATTCTCTTAAGATCGGCAGCACTAATTCGGATTACTTGGATTGTCACTGGCTATTCTTGAGATTATCGGGAAATTATAATTTGTCACAAATTTGATTGCAATAACACTTTCCCATCTTCTCGAATCGTAAAAATTTATTCCCTTGAGACCGGCAGCACTAATACAGATTACTCGGCTTGTCACTGGTCATTCTTGAGATTATTGGGAGATTATAAATATTCACAAATTTGATTGCATTAACACTTTTTCATCTCCTCGAATCGTAAAAATTTATTCCCTTAAGACCGGCAGCACTAATTCGGATTATTTGGCTTGTCACTGACCATTGTTGAGATTATCGGGAGATTATAAATTGTCAAGTTTTACTAATCTCTTCATTAGTTCTCATGATGAATGACTTAAAGTAAATAAATTCCTTGTTATCTTATTTTTAGGTTTGGTTGAGTATTTACTGGATCGAAGCGCGGAAGTGTCGAAGGCTACCAAGGACTTAAAGTACACAATTGTCGAGAATTTATATAAAAACAATATAGGCGTATTTCCGACAGCGACCGTCTCGGCCTTTGAGAATTTTGTGAAGGAAGGACCGCATTACGTTCAAGCGGTGACTGAAATTGCAATCGAGGGAAATGAATAAACATATTTTTTATACATTAAACCCATTATTAAATAAACAAAAAAGGAAACAAATAAATTCAGAGTAATTAGTTTATTTTTAAGTTAAAATAACATATGAATAAAACAATAAAAATTAATCATAATAAATTAAAGACGACGCAAGCGCCATCTTTTGCTTATTTTTTTTTGCTAGATGTTCAGTCACATTTCATTATATATAAAAACTAACTTTAAGGATTTAACAATTTGATACAGTTTTCACCACATGTGTTTTATTCACAGCTAATGGCTGTATTTATTAATTTGTTGTTATTTACACATAAAAATAATATTTTTTTATTTACTTATAATAATCCACTGAATAAACTGTTCAGAAATAACGTTGCATTAATTGGGGCTATTCCATATGGGTGCTGTTAAGTTAAACGTTATTAATTAATTTCACTTCTATGAATATATATCTATTACAAAAGCTGAGATATTTAATTAATGTACACGTTAAACTTAGCTCATAAATTCATTTTATGCGACATTATAAACAAAACAAAAAAAGTAGTTCTTGCTGTCGATAACAAGCTCTTTCAATAGGGAATAAATTTTTACGATTCAAGGAGATGGGAAAGTGTTATTGCAATCAAATTTGTGACAAACTATATAATTTCCCGATAATCTCAAGAATGACCAATGACAATCCAAGTAATCCGAATTAGTGCTGCCGATCTTAAGAGAATAAATTTTTACGATTCGAGGAGATGGAAAAATGTTAATGCAATAAAATTTGTAATTTAATTTTCCCGCTTAAGGAGAGCTTGTTAAAGTCACGGTTCAGCGGGATCTTGCTTTTTAGGATAGGTCATATATAGTATACAGTCAGCAGTAGTGAAGAAAGAGCTGAACAGTGTTTCTGCTGATTTGTTTCGAACTATATGTTGTTTTCTTTTTATTATTTTCAATATGATGAAGAAGTATAGTAGAAAAGTTTTCAATATGATGAAGAAGTATAGTAAAACAGTTTCTTCTTGAATAGCTTCGATTAATGCAACGTTTTTTCATGTCCATTTAGTTTCAGTGGGAAGGCGTTTGAATTATTTTTATTATCCTTCCTTTTCAGCTGTACTAAACCTAAGAAGCTTTTCATTAACTTGATTGCTGCTGATTCCTAAATTTCTCCATAGTATCAAGAAGGTAACTAAACGCGATATTAAGAGACTTATCCCACGCCTTTTCCATCGCCTTCTGGAAAACATCCGTTCCGAGCTGCACTTTGAGCATCTTAATAACGCTCGCCCTGAGCTTATTGTAATCATCCTTGCCGATCTGCCTCGGGGTGTGATTTTTCGCGACCAAGTTCAGGATGTCGTTGAGCTCTTGCGGATCGTCGATGGCGAGGATCAAGCGGTCCAATTCACGCATGAACACCTTGACGTGCACCTCGAAACTGTCCTCGGATTTCCGGAACGGAAAGAAGTGGGCCATTTTCGGGTAATCCGTGAAGACGATCAGGAAGAGGCTCGTGCCGCATTTCTGCATGTCGGTGCGGACTTTGTTCCAGCTCGAGTGTATCAAGGATTTCTCTTCGCGCGTTATACTGCTGTATTGTCCCATTTATGACGGACGTTGACAGTTTTAATAATATGAATGACAGATAATAGGTTACAATTCTTCTTGAGGTGGAATACCTAAAGTTATATCACAGACAAAATATATTAATATAGTTTGTCTGTGGTTACATATTATAAAATGAATTAATTATTTCCAATATAGTATATAAAAAAAAAACAAAATCCAAGTAGTATAAAAAAGTAATTTTGTTTTCTTTATATTAGGGATGGGCAAAGTCGATCTTTTATTATTGCTAAATTAAGTATATTATAATTTTAAGAATGTTACTTATTATAAAAATATCAAAAATAACTTCCCATTTATTAATAAACATAAATTTGAAGTTACTTTTTCGTTTTAAATACTTAAAATGACACATTTAGTAATACTCGATTACTAATATTATTCGATTTTGCCCAACACTACTTTATATACTAATTATAATTTTTTTTCTCTAATATTCTCTACATATATTTCGCATACTAGAATGCAATATCTTTCTTTCTTTCTTTCTTTCTTTCTTAATCTTATCCTCTTTTACCCGTATCGAGGAGAATGCAATATCAATAACGAAATATAAGTAGTGCAGAAAAAATATATCTGACTAATCAATAAGATATTGAAGAGAGAAGCAATTATTTCATTTTATAATGGATTATGAATTAATGTTAACAATTTAAAACGAAAATAATATTAAACCAAATAATAGAAACTTTATTAAATAACTATGAGAAAGTGAATGAATACTCTTTTTCTTTTTATAAATATTTATAATATATTTAATATTTGAACTTTATACATAGTGTATAGAAATAATTTTAACTCTGATATAAATAAAGCAAATCTGTCAAGATTTTCAATATCCACATAAAAACCCAAAAATTAAAATTGTCATTTTTTGACATACCAACTCAGTGTTCATTACAAAATTTTAAAACATCAACTGTTGCTTGCTGTTTCACATCGAAAAAAATCCCTCAACGCAAGCTGATTACCACTTCGAAAGCCTTTCATTATCATCCTTTTATTTTTTCGCAAAGCATTATCATTAAGGAATGTGGAACGTTTGTTATTTTTTAATCGGCATTTTCCGCGAGTGTCTGTAAGCGGTTTAAAAGTGAAAACTGTTCAGCTCTGTGCGCAGTCCTCCGCGGGATTCATTTGTGCGTTGTTTGTCGGTGAAGTAAGTGAAGTGTTTCTGGTTTCAAGAGATTATTCGCGAAAGAGGGGATTGTTTTTTAGGAGCGATGAAGCGTCTGGTAAGTGATGTAATAATTTTTTTTATTCTCTTTAAAATTAACAAGTTTGTAATTAAACCATTTTGCTATTTTTCACTAATTTAATTTAAAATGCATAATGGTTAGGAAATATCTAATATTTTAAGAAAACACGGAAATCTTTCCGAATTGTGTCACGGAATTTTTACAGAAAACACTGATCCACTTTTTTTTGTATAATTTTGTGGACTTTTTTAACAGTTTTTACAAGATGACAAAACACATAAAAACTTTTTATTTAAATTAAAAAGAAATTTAAATTAAATAAAAATGATTTGAAAATAATAAATTATTTCCACATTTAGCTCTTTTACGTTACGTAAGTATTTGTCCGAGAAGTAGTTGTTGTAATATGCATTTGTTTAAAGAACTTGCGTAACGTAAGCTAAGTGTGGAAATAATTTTATGAAATAAATGTGAATAAATTATTAAAAATCAACCAATAAAACACAGATTAGATTGAATAACTTTAAATTCTCGACTAGTTTCGGGTTATTAGCCCATTTTCAAGAGAAACCTGAAACTAGTCGAGAATTTAAAGTTATTTAATCTAATCTGTGTTTTATTGGTTGATTTTTAATAGTTTATTCATATTTATTTCATACAATATAAACTACCAATGTCTAAATATTAAAACCATTAATAATGGAAATAATTTATTAATTGTTTTCAAATCATTTTTATCTAATTTATTTAAATAATTGTGATCAAGTGAATGAATACTCTTTTCTATTTATAAAAATAAATGTATTGATTAAATATATATTTTTTTATTTTGTTTAACTTTTTTTACTCTTTTTCTTTTCTGCTGTTATGTGTATGGAAATTTTGTTTAACTGCTGAATAATAATAAATACAACATCCTAATAATCCTCTCCACAATTCCTCTATGAAACATGCAAAATTTCCACTATTAAATAGACTTGAAATTTTGTCCTTAAAATTCGCCATAAATCCTCACATCCTATTATAAAACACTGTATACATAAGTGTTTTATAATAGGATGTGAGGATTTATGGCGAATTTTAAGGAAAGAATTTCAAATCTATTTAATAATCGTAATCCTAACATAAATTCTAAATATGCCTTCACTAACAATTCATCAATTCATTTCAATTATTTAAATAAATCACCTCACACTGAGAAGTAGAGAGGAACATATAACGAAATTATACAAGACTAAATAAAATATTTAAATAAAAATATACGTCCTTTCTTCTACTTATTTTTTATTTAACTAAATATATTTAGGAAAATATTTTTTTTTATTAAAATATTTTTTTTAATCTTTTTCTTTTCTACCGTTAGGTGTAAGGAGTTAAAATAATTAATAATTTTTATTAAAATAATTAAAGTCTCCTTTTTATTTAAATAATTAAAGTCTCCACAACCAACATAAAGAAGAGATCATTTCAATTAATTTAGAGAACTTAGACAGTGACGCAATCGTGACGATTGAATAAAAAGACAAGAACTGGACAAAGGCAGGCAGAAAGATGGTCGATAGCCATTTTCTGAGGCTTAACTAGATGTTTATGATTGTAATGTTGTAAATATGTGATTTAATATATCTCTAAGAAATAAAGATTTTCTGTATATAATAAATACAGTGGTTAAACAAAGTGTTTCGATTAAACAATTATTGCATTCATTATTAGTCAAAATAATAGTTATTGTATTATTATTATTATTATTATAAAAATGTAGCATTTATCTATATTTTTATTTAATAAATTAATTGTTGGCAGAAAGGCTGTTGACCGATAGCTGATTGTCGGTAAATAAAATAATAATATTTATTGTTAATTTCTTTGACATTTATATGTATATTGTACTGACAATAAAGATTCTTTATATATATATATAAATTAATAGCAATTATTTTGATTTTATAATACTTTACTCATATACATTCCTCCCTAAAAAGAATTCGATAAAATATAAACAATCTTTATTTACAGAATTTATTGCATTTTACATGTATGTCTTATATTTGTAAAAATGGTATATTCCGTTAAATAAATAAATAAATATAAATTTTCATATTAAAAAAAAAAACAATATTTGATACGTAAAATTATTAAATAAATTGGAATTCTATTAATTGGCTATTGACAATCGATTTTCCGTCTGAGAATTCAATTTGTTTGTAATATATTTTTTTTTATTAGTTACACATCTAAATATTGTTTCTAAAACGTTTGCACCTTGAGCGTTATCGCAATAATTTCAGTTATTTTTGAATGGAAAACTTTAATCATCGTTTTACGCGCTGCATTTTCCAGCGATGATTATTCTAAAATATTTGCATAAAACAACGAAGGTAACTTTGTAATAATAATTCGCCACAAGTTAAGTTTAATTTTAACAAAATATGTAAGGAGTGGTTTATTTAAAATAGAAAATAGTACAGTTCCTTAAAAAAATTTTTGGAAACAAAAACGACATAAAATAAAATATGCTTTTAATGCCTGAATTAATTAGATTCATTAATAATATATTTATTTGCGGTATCTTCTTTTTACAAAACATATGCAACAAAAATCAATATTGCAACTAAATATATAAATGTATGTAAATGATAATCAAACTGAAATATAATTATAAATTGACAGTGAATAATACTAATATTATATACATGTTTTTTTTGTTAATGTGATGTTACAAACAAACGTAGGAAATCGATTCTTATGCCAGAAATAAAAGTAAGGGATTGAATGATAATTATGGGATTTTGTCAAAATGCAATTTTATAAAATGCGTCCTGGATTAGTTATGCTCCTGCTAATATTTATGGATTGGTCCGGAATTGAATATTAATTCTCGCATGCATAAAATAGTCGTCTTAATCCTTGAGTATCACAGATTCGTGAGTTTTATTCGTGAATTCTAGGATTGTTTAAAATATAACAATTTTACTAATAATACGCGGGAATCTTTATTCTTTATTTCAGAATGTCATTACAAGAATGTATAAAATGAAATTTTGTCAGTACTTATGCTAATTTACATACTACTTAATATAATATAATATAATATAATATAATATAATATAATATAATATAATATAATATAATATAATATAATATAATATAATATAATATAATATAATATAATATAATATAATATAATATAATATAATATAATATAATATAATATAATATAATATAATATAATATAATATAATATAATATAATATAATATAATATAATATAATATAATATAATATAATATAATATAATAGGCTGAAAGACCACTGGTCGATAGCCAGTTTCAGAGTTGGAATTATATTGTGAACGTTAGTGTATTGTTAAATATTGTATTGTAACTGTATATTCCAATCTCACAAATAAAAATGTTACTGTGTGTATAATATAATACCTATATTTACCTATATACACACATTATAATCTAAAATTATGTCGACTATTTTATGCATTTTGGTGCGATCCAAGAATTAATATTCAAATCAGGATAAATCTCTAAATATTAGTACGGACATAAGTAATCCAGAACGCATTTGATCAGTGCCTGCTAAATACATAATGTTTAATAATAATATTTAGTGGGCATTGATTTTATAAAATTGCATTTTGACGCAATCTTATAATTATTATTCATGATAATAAAAAACACTTCTAAGCATTGTTTTTAAAAACACTTTATAAAGTGTTATGCAAAACACAGTTTAAAAATGTTTTTTATTATCATATTTAATTAAACACCCCTACACCACTATTATGGTAGATGGGGATTTTAGATTATATATATATATATATTTATTTAATTAAATATGTATAACGAAGTAGGCGTCTCCACAATTGAAAATATTTTAATTATTATTCAACTTCCGAATAATATCTAACTATTAGTATGGGCGGAAGAATCGATTGATGAATCCCAGTCACGTAGTAAGAACAAAAGATTTTATTTAAAAAAAGTATTTTTTTTATTAAAATGGACTCCCCCTAATGTTATTAATTTATTCCACGATGACACATATTTTTATGGAAAAACTAATGAATAGTAATTCTTTTTAGTGGAAATAGATTTCGATCTTGA
Organism: Philonthus spinipes; assembly: GCA_963082785.1. Taxonomy (NCBI): domain Eukaryota; kingdom Metazoa; phylum Arthropoda; class Insecta; order Coleoptera; family Staphylinidae; genus Philonthus; species Philonthus spinipes. Next base: position 3,078,905 of record OY720300.1, read on the forward strand.
GTGACAGTTGTTCTGCAAATACTTAATTTTTCATTAAACTTATCATAAGTTGTCAATCATAAGTGAAGATAATTCTAAGTGATGTATTTCGTTATTAATAAAATATTAAACAAAGGGCAGAAAGACCTCCGGTCGATAGACTACTAACCTATCGATATGTATTGTAAATATAAATATTTGTAAAAATGTAATTCTGCTGTGTGAATAAAGACGTTTGTATATTAAACGCATGGTGGATGGATAGACATCTGGTCGATAGTTCTGTTTGGGCTATTGACCAAAGGTATTTCCGCCCTGCATATTCTATTTTATTAAAGTATTTAAAGGAAGTGAAATAAAAATTAAAAAAACAATATATCCATTAATGTAAATATCCATAGAAATTTTAATAAAACAAATTTTAAATTCTCTTGAAAATGGGCTAATAACCCGAAACTAGTCGAGAATTTAAAGTTATTCAATCTAATCTGTGTTTTATTGGTTGATTTTTAATAATTTATTCATATTTATTTCATACTTCACTTAGAATTATCTTCAGTTATGATTGACAACTTACCTCTGGTCATAGGTATTTTTGGGCTACCGACCAAAATCTTTCTGTCCTGTGTTTTCTATTTTATTTAAGATATTAAATTATTTAACTTCACTTTTACTTCACTCAAAATGTGAATTCAAAAATCAGAGGGCACGGAATATGTAAATGTTGTAATATATTTGTCTGAATAAAGATGTTTGGATATAAAGTGAGGGTTTTATTTTACTAAAAATATTTTTTGTTGATTTTGAACGCATTAATTGTTTGAAAATATATGGTAACTTTGAATGAAACTATTAAGTTTTTTATTTTCACTTTAAATCAAAAACATTCTTTCTTTCTTTCTTTTTTTCTTTCTTTCTTTTTTTCTTTCTTTCTTACTTTCTTTCTTTCTTTCTTTCTTTCTTTTTTAATCTTATCCTCTTTTACCCGTATTGGGTGTCGAGGTTAAATCAAAAACTTAATAGTTTCATTTAAATTTCACTAAACATCGTTCATTGTTCCATTCTAATGCGTTGCAAGTATTCTCAAGTATTCAGAGAATTTTTATGAATCTCATAAATTATCATGAAAAATGTTCAATAAAATAAAACAGTATAGCACAGAAGACAATATATGCATGTCATTAAGGGTTACGTTGTGGATTTAGTCGAATTAATAATAATATTTATTTAAGGGAGACCTCATTATTTACTGAGAAATCAGATATATAAATATAGAGCAAATAACTTAACATAATTTATAAAGACAGTGGTAATGTGTCACATTGCAGTTTAATTAAATTAAAAGAATAAAAACGAAAATAATTAATTACTTAATCACTTTCTTTCCATTTGCTCTACAATTAAGTACTTACAAAGTAAGTATACAAAAATACAAATATCCATTAAAACAATTACTTCCCACGCAGGACATTGAATTATATAATGGATATTTGGATATTTGCCCGAGAAGTAGTTGTTTCAATGGATATTTGTATTTTTGTATACTTACTTTGTAAGTACTTAATTGCAGAGTAAATAAAAAGAAATTGATTAAGTAATTAATTATTATTATTTTTGTTGTCTGACAACAAATGTTTAGCCAAACAGTGGCATCACCAGGTGAAGATGATAATTAATTAATTAAGGATTTCACCTGATGTGTGGTAAAAAATGCATCGTGAAACAATAAAAATAATTTTGAATCTATAAATTATATTTATTTTATTGTTTCACAATAAATTTTTCGTCATGACATCACTCATAAAGAAATTGATTAAGTAATTAATTATTTTTTTTATTCTTTTAACTTAACATAAAATTAAAACATACAAAATATCATCAAATGTCGTCGAGTATGAATATACAATAATCGAGCGTTAAGTAACATTTTAGACTATCTACTTTTTTTTATAAAGAAAAATCTCTTAGTTTGTGAATTAAGTGATTAAAAAATCTTACATTGAATAAAATGAATTCGCAGTTTTGAAATTGAATAAAATTAATTAATATTTAACTAGATTTTAAAAGTAGATTTTTATTTTACTTAAAGTCCCATGTTATAAAAGATGTAACACTGCATCTTCCTATACAAAATCTGTTGTACACGCTAGAGGGGTTTAAATACTTAATCCAACATCTTAAAACTTAATCATTGGCGTACTCCCTGAAGTACTGATGGCATAAATTCAGCCCCTATTTGCGGATCAAATCATGCCTGTTTTGCGTGGATGAGAGTACCAGATATTTTGGAAACCCATTTTACGACGACAGTAGAAAGCGAAAAAAAAAACAAAAAAAAACAAATGAAACATTTTAGATTCTGCATGTTTTTTTTTAGAATGGTAAGTTAATTTTATATTGAAAGTCTTTATTTCTGAGTATATTATATAATTTTATAATACATATAAATACAATATTTAAATATCATTTACAAATTGTTAGACCCCAGAAAATGGCTATCGGCCGTCGGTCTTTCTTTCTTTATTATTTTTGAAATTGAATAAAATTAATCACATTTTCACTTAATTCACAAACTAAGATTATTTTCTTCATAAAATATTTTAGTGTTTTGAAGAAATGATAGTTCCTAATGATTTAAATTCAATAGCAACATTTTTGGTTTCATGAATAACACTTTCTTTCCACACGAAAGTATTAATTTTAAACCATTTCGATGCAAGTAGTAAAACACGACCAACATATTTTTTTTTTGTTTGGCTCGTAATGTAACTTTAATAATCAACATCCGAAGCACACAAAAGGTCTTTGACTCGGATATTTCTCGACTTGTATGCTAATTGAAAATCAAATTAAACGCCTTAAATGATTCACAAACCAGTTGTCGGCTCACGTGCACCGTCCATATTAGCAACAATTGAGTTTTGTAATAATTAGCCGCAGTAAACCGTGCGCGCGATTGTAACAAATATCGGATTATCTAACAGCCTGTAATAAATTCCGTGGCTTGGTTTCTATTAACGTTTTGCGGTTAGTTTTTTCTAATTCCCCTCTTTTTTTTCTTTAGCTATAAATTATTGATTTAATCGTCTGTAATTTATTTGTTTTCGCTTTAATTGTCGCTAAGTGCAGATAAGGTTGTGTTTTTTAAGACCTGTTGATGTATATATATATATGTTAAACTAGAAACTAAACAAACAGGTTGTTAGATGCTTATATAAAGCAAACTTTCTTATTTGTTCTAAGAAGTGTTGTTGTTTGCTAAACGATTATTGCATTATTATCAGTTAGTCGCTTTTACAAAAGGTATATATGCTTTGAAAATGTATGCATTAATTATCTTTTACAGTAAATAAGAGCAATATCAATAAGCAATGCTTAAACTTTTTTAAAAAAATTAAGAATATTTTTTAGACGCTGAGGATTTCATTAAAATTAGTGTTTAAAACAATCTATTAATAATAATAATTTTATTACGGAATCACCTTTTTACAAAAACAATACAATATATATATATATATATATATTTTATATATATATATATTTTATATATATATATATATATTATATATATATATATATTTTATATATATATATATATTTTTTTATTTGATTTTTTTTGTACTTGCATATATATATATATATCAGTGTTACAATCAATCAATGTATATGCAAGTACAAAAGCAAAGTAATTTCTTAAGTTGACGCTTAAATGTAATGAACGAACTCCCAAATATATTTATTATATTTAGGATGTTAAATTTAACATAGACCTTATTATTAATCACATAATCTAAGTATACATATAATATTTGTGGCAATTCCGTACGCGGGAAATGTTAAGTTTAACGTGTACGTTATTTTTATCATCACAGTCTAAGCAGTTTTTGTAATAAACATATACATATAATGTGAATTTAATTAATAACATATACGTTAAACTTAATATTTCTCTTGCGGAAAGAAATATACAAGATATGCAATCAGGAGACTAGATTGCATATCTTGTATATTTCTTTTTATCTAGATATGTATTTTTAACCCATTATCGAAGGTGCGGACATAAATAAATCAATGTTAATTTAAATTTAATATATTAAATAAAAATGATTTGAAAATAATTAATAAATTATTTCCACATTTAGCTCTTGAATGAATACTGTTTTCTATTTATATTAAATTTAATATTTCTTACACATGCCCGTTTATTTAATATACATTTTATTTTTATGTAATCTGCCACTAAAAAATACATACGTTTAACGTTTTCTTCATGTTAATAATTTTTTATGTAAAACTAATTAAATGCATTTTTTATAACGCTCTTACAGAATTTTAAATGAATTATTGTATTTTTTCTAAAGAATGCTGTAATAATTTATTTTATTGATTCAATGGTTGAAAACTGAACATTATTCCCATGTTTATTAAAAGAAAACAACAACAATTGAATAAAAATTCAAGGATTGCGTTTTAAAAATCCGCCAAGATGAACAGAATGCATCATTACGCACACGTTCGAATACACTTTTTTTTTTCTCTCGTTAATTCAATGGGAAACCTAAATTTAAATATATTCCTCTCATATTACTTTGTTTTGCAAGGTCATGACTAATTGTTTATAAATATCCATATTTTTTTGTATATTACTTATATTAAAACAGCAGTATTTTGCTCTCATTTTTCTCAATGTAGCAATAAGTCTCAATTACGTTTTCCCTTGCGGTGATCAAATATGTACGTGCACGAATTTAGGAGCAGGTCAATTGCTTTAACGATCCTAATTGATCAGTGATTTCTAGCAGTTAATCAGCTTGATAGGAAATCGTAGTTTTTTTTTATTGACGTATTAATAAAAGGGCTTAATGTATATTTTAAACATCTAACTGCTATTAAAATCTAGATTTTTTCAGTTAGATAATCGTCACTATGTAGTCGAAACTAGTCATAGAAATTAATATAGTCTAAGAAGTGTATTAGTTAAGTTACCCAAAATTAAGAAAAAATTGCCATAAAGTTACCGCCATTGAAATACAATGATTTTTTTAAAACGCTAATATTTGTTGAAACTGCATCTTTGTTTAGATAAAGTAAAACATTAACGTGTATAGCTTCAAAATTATTATTATTTTTGTTGTCTGACAACAAATGTTTAGCCAAACATTAATTAAGGATTTCACCTGATGTGTGGTAAAAAATGCATCGTGAAACAATAAAAATAATTTTGAATCTGTACAATTATGTTTATTTTATTGTTTCACAATAAATTTTTCGCCATGACATCACTCATAAAGTTTAGGTTTGCGTAAAATTTAACATTTCAAATACGGAAAGCCTCGATTATTGCTTACTATAGATTACGCAACGTTCCTTTTATTGTACTTAACCGGCGCTATTCTGTAAGAGAAATGTAGAGTCTAATGTTTACGTTAATTTTTATCATCACAGTCTAAGCAGCTTTTGTAATAGATATATATTCATATAATGTGAAATTATAATAATTGAACATTTTCCGTATGGAATAGCGCCGAATAATTTGTTTAGATAATCCGCGATTTATTATGATAACGTTATTTTTAATAAATGTAAATATTTTAGAGAATTAGTTCATCGTAACAACTACACCAGCAATATTGTACTTTGTCGTATGATAAGATTATGTAATTTGGTTTGCAAATCACCACATTTTGAGCTGTATTTAAAGCATTTATGAAACAATTAAAGCTAATTGATCCATCTTTTTATAACCAGGTCTAATTTTTATTGTATACAGGTCAGGGAATTTATTGTAAATAATTATATTATATATATATATATATATTAAGTGTGTAAAATTATAATTAAAAATAATGTAAATAGATTTATTCTATAAATAAATTATTATTATTATTATTATTAAATATGTACATATTTACAAGAATAATATTTCGAATATATTGTTATTGTAATAAAATATAATTTATTATCGTAATAATATTCCCGTGTTTATTGTAATTATTTTTAGTGGATATATTATTCTCGTAACGTACAAGTTTTTGAATTACCCGGACAGCGCAGTTTGTTATTCAGATCAAGTTTCGCGCTCCAATGAGTTCTGGGAGAAAACTTCACACAACTGCAGATACGTTTAATGGTGGAGAAAGTTATATTTCTTCAGTTAATTTCACTTTTTTTAGGCAAAGTATTTCAATCTCGGGATGGTCGATTAAAACAATGTTTTCTAATTATTCTGAGTAATTAAAAACAATATTAATGATTATTATATATATATACCGAGTGTATCATTTAACCTGACAAATAAAAATAACTAGAAAAATGCTGACAAATCAAAACATGAAAAAAAAAAACGTTATGAGACCAAAAATTAATGTTAACTAAGAGTACATCATCCTGTTCTAAATTCAGCTCCTTGCTGACCCCTCTGTAGTTGAGGTGGGGCTAACTTTGAAATTTCAAATAGGAACCATCATTTTTTATTCAAGAATCGGATTCTAGGGATACAAATACTTAAGATATGAATGAATACTGTTTTCTATTTATAAAAATATTTTTATTCGATGTTAATGATTGATAAAAATCGTTGATTAATGAGGCACTTAATTTTTGAAAATCCATGGTTACTTTAATTAATAAAATATTTATGATTTTCAACACTTTTTTTATTTTTATTTTTATTAACTTTCTTCACCTGAAGAAGCTAAAGCGCAGCGAAACAATTGTAGTGAAATTAAATAAAAAAAGTGTTGAAAATCATAAATATTTTATTAATTAAAGATCGATAAACAGTTTCATTCAGTTTAACTCAGTGTAGATCAAATCTGTTATTAACATTTAATTTAATTAATAAACGTTACTTTTAATTAATAATCTTCATATAAAATAACATCATCAGTTCATGTTCTTAAATATTAATTGACATAATAAGATAATTTAATCCAACAAACCATTAAATTTCATAATAAATTAAAGAGACGACGCAAGCGCCACCTTTTGCCTAATTTCAAGTGGCATCGTCAACGATTTGGGTCTACAAGGTAGACTACCGAGAATCATTGTTTCGTCCACTAAAGGAAGGTGAACTTGTCCTGTTTAAGCAAACAAGGAAAACGAAATTCACATTTATTGATCATAATAAATGGAAGACGATGCAAGCGCCATCTTTTGTCTAATTTCAAGTGCCATTATTAAGACTTTTTCTTCGTTATACATTTTGAGATTTTTTTATAAAACACTGTTTTAATAAAATCTAAATATATATATTATAGTACTACAGGTTCAAGACTTTTTTGTTATATTATATTTTTTTCTTCAATCCTTTTAATTATCTTCCTCGACTCCTTCCGATTCTGTTCTGTTCTCCTATTTGTATCGATTTCCCGTACATCTACCAAGACTGCTTTAAACCATTTTTGTTTGGTCTTCGTCTCCCCTTCTCCCACCTTCTCCTTCAAACAGTGTTCTTCTTGTATGCCTTTCTTCCGTCATACGTTCCAGCCATCTCGCTTTTTGTGCTTTTATGTATCGACTTATCCTTCGTTTTTCGTACATTTCTTTCACCTCATCGTTTGTTCTCCTCCAAAACCTCTAAATATTTATTTATTAATTATTTTTTTTATTAATTTTTCTTCTATTCGTAGCTTCTATTTTACGCGACAATCTTGTGCTTATCGAGATGTCGCGCCGCAAACCACACAGAGGAAGAACTGAAGGCGTTTTTGCAGGGAATTTATGAACATCGAGCATCGGAAATGTGCACGAACCATAATATAGCCAGCTGGAATTACGAGACTAATATTTCTGAGGAAACTGCAAACAAAAATGTGAGTTTAAGAGATATGGATTTTAGGAAGTTATTACGAAATTATAAATATTTATATATCAGTCAAAAAATTGCAACAACAAAAGGGAAAATAACTAATATATATATTATATAAGAGAATTTAGAATTTATTTTATTATTATTTTTTTAAATAAAATAAATTTAAAATTCTCTTGAAAATGGGCCCGAAAACTAGGCGAGAATTTAAAGTTATTCAATCTAATCTGTGTTTTATTGATTGATTTTTAATAATCTATTCATACTTATTTTATAAAAAATAAATTACCCAACGAGGATATGTTTATAGTTGTATTTTTTTTGAATGGTTTGACACTGTATATTTGAAAGTTTTTGCCATACTATGTCTTAACTTTACATTTTTTATTGAAGTTATTGAACAGTTAAATTTCAGTAAAGTTATTGAAAATCAAAACATACCCGCTGAACAATCTTGATATAAATATGGAACGTTTTTCTCAAACAATAATGGACATTGAAATCTTATATTTTATTTTTGGGAATTGAGGTAGCATATGTTTAAACTATGCAAGACCCAAAAATTGAAATATATTATTCGAATATCTTTATGATTGCTCGAGCAAAATGTCCAGTTTCCTTCAATCTATCATAATTCATAATTATCAATAGATTAACGTTTAATGGTGTTTTTAATGTTGGTTTAATGATATTCGAGAAGATTTTGTTCAGTGAACATATTCGATTCAATGCAATGAGTAGAAGGAAAGACAAGAATTTTATTGAATTAATTTATAAAAGTGTACTGAAATAAAACAACAATAAAATAGCTATCTAATTTTTGTATCATAGATAAAAGTTTCCGTCCAAGCATCGAAGGAGCAGAAGGACTTCTTCGAAGAGTGGTTCAAAGACGTCGATTTGGAGGCCATCAAAGATCCCTCGGTTAAACGGCAACTTATGCTGGAAAAAGAGATAGGCACCGCTATCTTGGAGGAGAAAGATGTTGAAACGGTTAGTTAAAACAAATTTCATACATAATTTAGTTGAGTTGAATGAATTGTGAACAAATATTTTTAGTTTATTTTAAATAATAACAAATTTTTGTAATTTTATTTTAGTTATCCAAGACTTTATCAAAATTAACGGATATTTACAGCACAGCTAAAATATGCCCTTATAAGAAACAGGATTGCAATTTGGCCACCGAAGGTCTTAATCTAGAACCAGGTAAGTGAAGATGAACACAAAATGTCTGTTTTTTTTTTAGTAGGATTTTCTCCAATACGCTACTAACGGAATTTGTCTGTTTAGTATTTGAGTTTTTTTTGTTACATCACTATATTCTGCTTCATGAGATAATTTTCATGTTCTCATATTTGGGTGTGTTTGTTACAACACACCCAAATCATCTTTATTCCCAAAGAATACATACATATTTAATTTAATATACAATACATGAAATGATTTAATACAAATATATATTCTTAAGAGAAACGGCTATCGACCGGAGTTCTATACTAAATATGCGAATTTGACAATTTTGTACGTGCATTTGAATCAGTTTTTATATGGCCAAATCTAGAGTGAGGTTGCTGTGAAAAGTTGCAGATTTGCTTTTAAAATTCCAATTTTGAGACGTCGGCAATTCATTGTTTATTGAAATAAAAGTCGCATCTAAATCCTTAAATCATTCTAAGAATTATGAATCGGACTCGTGAATATTTTTGGTGGATTTCAGGAATACAGGCCTACAAGAAATTACAAGATTTATATGAGATCAAATTAATTAATGAAAAAAAAAAAAGTAGAAAAAAATCTTTATTAGTACAATTTATTAAAAAAATGTAAAATTAATTAATACTTATAACTAACTTTTTTTTTTATTAGTTATTGAATTAATGTAAATATCATATAATTCCTGCAATTTCCTCAGATCCGATAGCGATAATGTCGAAGTGAAAGTAGAAAATAATCTTGACTATGAATACAGGTATATGTAACGTAATTATGTAAAGTTTTATTTTTCCTATAAATCCAATCAATATTCATATGATTTAAATCTGTCATGCGTGCTGACTACAAATGGATTTTAAATTATATTTTGATTTATAAAATGTGTTTTATCTAGGTTGAAAACGTGGAATATTATTTTTATATTATCATTTTGTACGGCATATTTTTGTTGTCGCTCAAGGTTGTTTTCGTGTTTTGTTTTCAGATTACAGACATTATTACCCATGTTATAATAATACGTTGCGAATTGAATATGTTGATGAAAAATTCGATCCGTTTTTTTGTTCAGTGTTGCTCAGAGCTGTGTCAATAAAAAACAACAACAATGAATTATAATTTCGTTGATTACTTATTCATCGGGTTATTGAAAATCCATGATAATTTTAGATTTATAATTTGCATTTTTAATTAATTATTCGTATCATTAATATAGAGGGTGTTTTTAAATTGATGCGAAAGATTTTAAAGGGTGATTTTCAGCAAAAATTAGACCCCCCCCCTTAAATTTTACTGAAAATCACCCTTTAAAATCTTTAGCATTAATTTAAAAACACATCAACATAGATGTTATAAATAATTAATTATTTTATATGTTTTTCTTCAAAACCTTCCTCTCCAAGTTAGAGCTCTCTAAAGTTAAAGAAAAAAGGTTTTTATTTCATATTATATCTATTATGGAATAATTTAGAGGAATGAAATTTATATATATTATAAAATAAAATAATACATAGGTTATATAAATAAAAAAAGACCTTTACTGGCATCCTCCAAAAATTCAATATATATATATATAAATAATATAACATAAATAATTACAATATATATAGATGTTAGTCTATCTGGACTATTGACCAGGTTAAGCCTTTCTGTCCACTCTTTTCTATATATACAATGTTTATTTCCAAATATTAAATATATTTACTTAAATATATAATGATTAAATCGATATGTTGGCCTCTGTTAGATCACGGAGCCATTCTTTTCACCAATATAAAACCTTCAGTCTTATACCACCTCCAAATATCTGAACAATCCTCCCTGAGAAACGTCACTAAACTCCAACATCCCAATAATGTAATAATTCCTTTAACGAATTTCTTTACGAATCCACCAAAATAACTCCCATATCCACAAAATTTGCTCGAAACCCTCCCAAGCTATTCCTTCTTACAAAATATTGTATTCCTCACAACCACAAACAAAATAACCCTTCGGTGACTATCCACCATATTTTTCATAAATTCTACTCAAAGCTCGATTTGATTAAAACAATATCCATATTCATGTACGTACGTAAAAAAGTATTACTATTTCAGAAATTTCTGATATTATGACAAAATCAAGAGATTACGACGAATTGGCGTATGTGTGGAAATCCTGGAGGGATCAGACCGGAAAGAAAATGAGGACCCTCTACGAGACTTACGTGGAATTGAACAACAAAGCTGCAAAATTGAACGGTTTCGCCAATACAGCAGCCAGCTGGATGGCAGATTTTGAAATGCCGGATTTGGAGAACGATGCCGAGAGGATATGGCAACTCATCAAACCACTGTATGACAGGCTGCACTCGTACACCAGGAAGAAGTTAATCGAGGTTTATGGAAAGGATAAAATTGGAAGCGATGGTTTGATTCCCGCACATTTGTTTGGTATGTGGATTTAGAACGAATTAGTAAACTACATAGATATTGTCGCGTTGGACGCTAACTATTCTCATACTTGTAATGGTTCGATCCCCGGTATTATGGAAATGTATAATAGAAAGTACCCTACACCCATATGGGTAGAAAGGGTCGTTGAATATATATATATATATATATATAAACCGTGACACCAATTGGTAAAAGGGGACATCGATTATATATATATATATATATATATATATATATATAATATAAAGTGCATTTATTATGATCTAAACTGGTAATATCTGATTCATGGTTTCATTTGTATATGATATAATACAGTTAATTTCATTAAATCTGTCATATAATCTGTGGTTTCGTAATTATAATAAAAAATGGTTTTAATATTTAGATATTTGTAGTTCATATTCTATGAAATAAATATGAATAGATTATTAAAAATCAACCAATAAAACAATTAAACACAGATTAGATTGAATAACTTTAAATTCTCGACTAGTCGAGATATGTCTAATCTGTATTCAATTGTTTTATTTGTTGATCTTTAATAATCTATTCATATTTATTTCATATAATAAAAAATATCACATTTTATAAATAACATAAAATAATATAACATAAATAATTATTACATAAAAAAAATCACCGCGGGATAAGTGAGAATTTAATTCAAAATATAACATAAATATTTAACATACATTTATGAGTTACTCGACAAGAGTTAAGTCTTTTTCCCAATTCTCTTGTACTTCAACTTTTTATTTAGGTTTATTTCGTTACAGATTATTTATTAAAACTTATAAGAACATTTTCTGCAAACAGAGCATAGAAGAATTAGAATTGATGGGATCCATTTAGAGTAGTAATTTTAATTATAATAGAAAACAATTTAATTCGCTCAATTAATTAAAAATAATAATATTTTTAATTAATTGAGCGAATTAAATTTTGATATAATCAAAATGTTTCATTGTAAAAACTTATCCAATTTTGTAAATTAAATGTATATTGTAAAATGGATATTCCGTAAAAATAAATAAATAAATTTATTCTCGTATTAGATGAGAACGTTTTTATTTTTATTGACAATTTCTTGTTTTAGGTAATATGTGGTCGCAATCGTGGACGGGACTTTCTGAATTGTTAAGGCCTTTCCCAAAAGAACCAGAAATCAACGTGACAGAAGCTCTGCTCAAGAAAGGTTACACTCCGCTGAAGTTGTTTGAAGTAGCCGACGACTTTTACACTTCGTTAGGTCTACCAACGAATGCGATGTCTTTTGGAAATGGTAGCATGATTACCAAGCCGAATAATTTGGAAGTTACGTGCCACGCCAGCGCGTGGGATTTCTGCGATAAGAAAACATTCAGGTTTGTTAAATTATATTAAATTATAATTTCATACTAGTTAGTGATACATCTAATAAAATCAATCATTTTTTTGGTTTTAAATTGATGTAAAGTCTAATTAATTCTGAAATGCTTTCAAATTGTAATATCATACATTTTTTTAATTCCATGTTACATCGTTATTTTATTATATACATAACAATCTTTATTAACAATTAAGTTTACAATAAGGTAACAAACATTGATTATGACCAGAGGTCTTTCTGCCTTATTTTATTATTTTGTTACAATTGCATTTTGTATTTTTACTCATAAAAAATATTTTAGTTAGAATTTATACATATATCTTTATTAAAACAACATAACATAAAAATTACAATATATGTAGGTGTTAGCCTGTGAAAGGTCTTTCTGCCTTGTCATAAATTTATGATGAAGTCAAAGAAAAAAAAACTATGCTAGGTAGCTAAGCTATCCTGATAATTCGCACAAATGAATTGATGAATGAAGAGGATGTTTGTATTTAGCTTGGATATTAGCGTTACTGGCAATGAAAAAAATTGTAAGAAAATTGGTAATTTTTTTACATAAGGCTAACATACGCTGGGAGGTGGGATTTGGGTGGATTCATAAAGGTATTCATTGGAAGGATTGTGGAGTGATAAGGATTCTTAAGAAGGATCTTTCGGTGACTTGGAAGTGATAATACCGTTACAATTAATTATCTTTCCTTTGTTTAAAAATTTAAGGATAAAAATGTGCACGGAAGTCACTTCTGAGTACTTCACGACCATCCACCACGAAATGGGACACATCCAATATTACATACAGTACAAAGATCAGCCGATCACCTTCAGAGATGGCGCTAATCCCGGTTTCCACGAGGCCGTGGGTGATACCGTGGCTTTGAGCGTTTCGGCTCCTTCGCATCTCGTGAAGGTCGGTTTGTTGGACAAGTACGTCCCCACGAAGGAAGCGACCATTAACGCCCTGATGGAAACCGCTTTGGAGAAGATCGCCTTTATTCCATTCGGGTTGTTGGTCGATAAATGGAGGTGGGAGGTTTTCGCAGGGAATGTTACTCAGGATCAGTGGAACGAGCTCTGGTGGCGTTATAGGTAAATACATAAACAAACAAAAATATTAATTGTTAAGGCTTTTACTTCGTTTTGCATTTTGAGTTTTAACTTTGGATAACTTATGATTTTATTATAGTGAAAAGTAAGTACTTTTAGATAATGATGCTCTATGCATCGTAATTATAATGCACTAAAATGAGAATAAAATGAAAAAAAGTAAGATTTACGAAAATTTGGGAATTTTAATGATGATTAAAAGAGTAAAATACAAAAAAATACCGCAAAGTATAAATATTCATTCACTTGGTCACAGTTATTTAAATATATTAAATAAAAATTATTTGAAAATATAATTAATGGTTTTAATATTTAGACATTGGTAGTTCATATTGTATGAAATAAATATGAATAAATTATTAAAAATCAACCAATAAAATACAGATTAGATTGAATAACTTTAAATTCTCGACTAGTTTCGGGTTATCAGCCCATTTTCAAGAGAATTTAATTTTTTTTTAATGAAAATAATTAATAAATTATTCTCACATTTAGCTCTGTGACTTTTGACTTACGTTACGTAAGTACGTTAATGTGCATTTGTTTAACGTACTTACGTAACGTAATTCAAAAGTCACAGAGCTAAATGTGGAAATAATTTATTGATTATTTTCAAATCATTTTTATTTAATACCGCAAAGTATTTCCACGGAAGTAAACTACCTTAGATTATTTTCATTACAATAATGTTCTCATTGGCTAAAATATGGGGAATCACAGAAATTTAACAAATGTATTATCTTTCTGACGCGTTAACAAATAATATTTTTTATAATTTAACAGAATGTATAATCAACATTCCTTATGCTCATTTTTATTATTTATCAGGATGGAATATCAAAAGGTGAAACCACCAGTGGCCAGAAACGAGAGCGACTTTGATCCCGGCGCGAAGTACCACATCCCAGGAGATTCCCAGTACATCAGGTACTCCTGAAAAGTTTGGTGTTTCGGAATGAAGGTTTAATTTATTTCTGTTTCAGCTACTTCATCGCGTTTATTTTGGAGTTCCAGTTCTTCAGGTCGTTTTGTATCGTCTCGGGTCAGTACGATCCGGTCAAGAAAGATACCCCGTTGTACAATTGCGACTTCTACAAGAGCATTGAAGTTGGTAATAAATTTAAGTGAGTATATGAAAAGAATAAATAATTACACTTCCCCGGCAATTAATTCTAATGGAGAATTAAGGGGTGATGCTTACCTGCAAAGCCGGAAAAAAAATTGAAAATTCGTATATTAAATAAAAATGATTTGAAAATAATTAATAAATTATTTTCACATTTAGCTCTGTAACTTTTGACTTACGTTACGTAAGTACGTTACACAAATGCACATTAAAACAACTACTTCCCGGGCAAATACCCACGCCGGACATTGAATTACATAATGTACACTTGCTGTTGCACATCAATAAAATATTGCATGATGCAACAAAGTTTTTGATTGCACCAGTTTATTTGACATAATTTTGTCGTTGAACTTTTCGACTTCTCCGAAGGTCTTGAGAGCCCTTGACTCAGCTCCTTGTAGAAGATTTTTTATTTATTTAGCAGAAGACATGTACAATATCTGCTGAAATTAATTCAGGATGATTTAATTAAGATTAAAACACTTGCTTTGTTTCACTTATTTATATTTCCTCCAACTAGTTTCGACCATTGGTCATCTTCATGGAGGAACATACATTCTTGAATTAATTAAAAAATATTTCACCGCGGGTTAAGTGAGAAATTAATTAAACATATAGTCTGCTGTAAGAAATTGAAAATAAATAATAAGCGAAATTCGAACGATCAACGACTAGAAAAAATAGTTTAGAAAACGAGATAAGAAGCTGTCAAGATAAGAAGCTGTTATAAGCTGTCATATTAAACGAATACACGTTAAATTATCACCGTCACCAATTTTCAAAATGTGGTTTCGAGATCTCCTTTAAATATTTAAAATGTGTTCACGAGGATTTCGACTAATTTTGCATAAACTTTCATAACTTCGGCAATTTTCATCCAATCAATTTTATTTTTTTTTGGAAATAATTTTAAATGTATGTACATTCGAATTATGCGACAAAGAAAAACATTTTTTTGTAGGTAGGCATAATCCCTTAAGAAATTCTCGCGAAAATTATTTTTAACTTCTTTGTATTTAATTTAACTAAATAACCAATTAACTAGGTTAGATTACACGGTAATCATTCTGTAACTATTATTTCATTCCATTTACTATTAGTAGATACATTTTAATTGCTTTTATTTGTTATTAGGGCTGGATTATCTTTAGGAAAGAGCCAACACTGGAAAGTAGCACTAAAAGCGATGACCGGCGAGGAGGAATTGGATCCGACGGCCGTTTTGGAGTACTTCGAGCCCTTGGACGAGTTTTTGAAATCGCATTCGTCTGGTCATAGAATTGCAATAAATATATCCCTGTTAGTGCTTTTATTGTTTGTCGTTATGAAACGTTTTTGAGCTTAATTTTAAGGGCGAGCAGTAAGATTTTATCGCAATTAGAACGCACTCAGAGAAGATTCTTTGTGTAAGAGTAAATAAAAACAAATATATTTAGTATTATTTGGGATAGTTTGCTATAGAACAGATGGAAATTGAATTGAACGTAGTTTGCTTTGTAAATATATTTTAACCCATTAACGCCCACAGCAATTTTTTTAAATTAAAAACAAACAATTCAAATATTAAGTGAGGATACTTTACTTAATATTTGAACAATTTGTTACATGCTAAAAAAATTCTAAAATTAAATCTAACTAAATTTGTGTCGAGGTCTGACTAGATTTACTATACAGTGCATTTTTTTATCTAGGCCTCATAGGGATTTACATAGGAAAATCTTTTCGTCGTGTTAATGGTTTTTCTATGGTATGGATTTTGATCAAATTAAACACACATTTAATTTAGAGTAATATGTACAAAATTCAGTAGCTTTTAAACTATTTAAAATGCGTTTTATGTTTTTTTTTTAATATTTTTTTAAATAGTAGGCTTAGTTCACTGACATCAATCGTAATTGTCAAAGTGTTCCAATTTATTGTACTCCTTTTATTGAAAGAATGTCGGTTTATACCACCCAAGAAAAGGTTAAAATGGTTATGGAATACATAAAAGGGCTATAAAGTAGACAAGTGCGTGATCATTTCTCCGTGGAGTATCCAGGACGGCCAATTCCAAACCAGAAAACAATTCTAAAATTTTACAAAAAAAATTATCATTATTTTAAATCACTACTTAAAACATTAAATGCATTTTAAATAATTTAAAAACTGGTGAACTTTGCACAAATTACTCTAATTTAAATGTGTATTTAATTTGATCAAAATCCATACCATAGAAAAACCATTAACACGACGAAAAGATTTTCCTATGTAAATCCTTATGAGGCCTGGATAAAAAAAATGCACTGTATATAAAACACATTACTATATTTCTTATAAATATCATAAATATGAATTTTGTTGATAACTTTATTGTTTACGATAATTTCTATCTAGTGATCTCCCCCTTTTTCTTTTTGATGCCACTGGTTGTTAATGGGGGTTAAAAGAAAGAAAGGAAAATAAAGTAAGTAGTATAATAACAATAATAAATGAGGCTGATTTTAAACATTTATTTGAAAATTGTAATAAAAAAACAATCATTTTTTTTATTAAACGATTTATGAGAAAAACTTTTTTTAGTTTAGGCTATTGCTAAAGTTTAAACGATTTATGAGAACACTTAAAACTTTTTTTAAAAATATTTGAAATACGTTTTTTTTGTTTGATATTTGATACGATATGGAGCTTACATTTTATATTTAGAGTTGTATTAAAAAAATAAATGCCAATGATTGTAATGATTTTTTTTATGAAAATTAAGTACGAAAAAATTTTTTAGATTTTTTTTGCGTTTTATTTATCCTAAAATACTTCTTTGTTCTTTGGATTATGATGCAGCCAAACTTCTTCGTAAAAAATAGCAAAAACAAAATTATAAGCTATCAAAATTATAATTATTGTTATGCAACAGCAAATATCTATTATTAGACATTTGTTAAAGTACTTATGTAACATAAGTCATAATGCCACAGCAGCTAAAGCGAAAATTATTTATTAATTAATTATTTTCAAATTCTTTTAATTTAATTTATTTAAATAACTAATAATTATAATAATAGAAAAAAAGATTTAATCACTTGCTCACAGTGAATAAATCCTTTTTTCTATTATTATAATTAAATTATTTTTTAATAAATGTACTTATTATTACTTAATGTTGTGTTATTGTTAAACTGATGTTACCCTTTTATTGGATGTACTGTATCTGTTGGGTAATAAATAAATACATTCCTTTATGTCTTTTTACTTTTGTGCAAAAAACAAAAGGTTTGTACAAAAATGAAAAGATAATTAAATTATAATTAATTTAAATAACCGTGACGAAGTGAATAATTACACTTTTTTTGTATTTAATTAAACCTGAGGTCTTTCTGTCCGTAAAGTATTTAATTATTTAATTAAAATATTAAAATTAGTCTGTAGTATAATTAATCCGCAGAAAACATCACAAAATTAAGTATTAATTCCGGTAAATAAAATATTAATTTTAAAAATCGAAAGTTTAATTTAAAAAAATGAAATTTTAATGTACAACCAATTAGAAGCCTTAACAATTAACAAGTTAAAAAAAAAACAATTTTAACTCTTTGTAAGGAAGAGTAAAATTCTAAATGATATATAATTCTTTATTTTATTTTAAATATATAAAATATATGTATAAATTAGATAAAGTTTTTTTTTAAATGAGATATTTTCTTTGCGAAAACTTATTTTGTTTTCTTTTATTTTTTTTTATTTATCTGTAAAGTTTTATATATATATTATTTACTATTTTTTAAATGACAGATTTTTTTATAAGAAATAGTGCTTTCTTAAGTTTGCTTAAATATAAATTATTTCTTTCTTTAAATTACTTTTAAAATAAAAGAATCTTTACAATAACACGTGCAGTAATCCTTAAGTTTTGCGCGCAGATGATCGTTTTCATTATTTAAATTCACCAAGCGTTCCACCATGGCATACTTGCTGGATTCAACCTGACCCACCTTATTGCAAAACAACTCCAACTCCCTCTTATAACCCTTAATATTATTAGAATATCTCACATCTAAATCGAATTCGTATAAAGGAAAAGCCCTGCACTTCTCTTCTTCCGTCTCGAATTTCCTGCAAATAGCCGCTAACTTCAATAGCTTCTCCCCCTTTTTCTTCAACTCCTCCAAATACCGTATGGTCTCATTACTTTCAAGCGTAAGCTGCATTAAATTACCATCATCCAACCGTTTCTCCTCTTCAAAGTTCTTTTTCGCGGTTTTAAAAATGTCCTCGTAAAACTTACGCTCGCCGATCAACTCGTTGCTCCTCCTGGTCTGGATCACTTGAAGATCATCCATATCACGCTTAATCACCTTAACGGTATCCAACGCTTTCCGGAAATCATCCCACAATTTCTTCAACTTTTTCTGCAAATTCTCATCCAGCACGTGCAAATCTAAAAATTCTTTTTTCCTCGCAGCGGATTCCGCTATGTGGTGCTTGATGAAGTTTCCGCACTCGTCGAATAGCTCCGTGTATTTATCCTCCAGTTCCTCGCCGAATTTACTGGAGAGGTCCGTTAGTTTCGAAGTTTCGAATTCCTGCCACGCCATGTATTCACCCCTTATTAATTTCAATGTTTCATTTTTCTTGTTTTCCAGTATGTAGAGCATGGTTTTTAGGCATTCTTCGTTTTCTTTGGAGATGCCGTAAAGTTCGTTCATTTCGAAAGTCGCCGCTTTGTATAGGTTCTGGATGACATTCTTGCACTCGTTTTTTAATCCCTGGATTTGATCGTAGCAAAGCACGATGAGGTTATCAATATGGTGGATGTGCGAGCGCATGTTGTGCATGTATTGTTCGTTAGCGTGATCCAGCTCGTCCATCAGGACTGATATTGTGAAGTCCTTCGCGTCGAGTACGCGTTCGTAGGTATGCCAGGCGTATTCCAACTCGTTTCGCATTCCTGGTAAAGCTGTTTTAAAGAGGAGTTGCTTCCAATTCTGCTCCTGTCGCCGGATCGAGATTTGTCCATAGCGGAACTCCCTTCTAACGTGCTCGAGTCGCATTCTGTTGGCTTCTTCTAGAGCCTTTGCTTTCTTTTCGACTTTATTTTGCTTTTTCTTTGGCATTTTTAATGCGAAAATATATTGATAGGAGTGACAGTAAAATTATGACTTTTATTTCCTTTATTAGAAGTCAATTTGATTTATATCTTCTGTAAAGCATGCTATGGAAGTTGGTGCAGGCACAGATTATGTCAATTTGTCGCAATATTTGCGTTTTCTAACATATCAACTCAAAAAGTTACAAAATAAATTAACTTATATTTTATGACACTAAAATATTATGCAATTACAAAAAACGAAAATGAGTGCACGTTTTTTCCTTTGGGTGCTCCAAGGATTACAACCTTCTCCAACGAAGACATATTTTTTGGATATTTTTCATATTATTCATTTTATAAAATTGTATTTTATTTGTAATACACTTATGAAAATCTTCAATAATAATTATTAATAAATATAATTAATTTTCTTAATACTCAAAAATTATTTTAAGAGTATACTTAACTGTATATTTTCGAGTTTACGTGAAGTGATTGATCACAAAATAGAAAGACTGTTTTTATTAAAAAGTGAAGTAAGGAATAACAGTCTTTCTATTTTGTGAAGAGTATATTTCCTTATTTTTTTACTGTATAATTTATAGTTATGAATTGTTCGAATTCATTATTATTAGTTTACAATAAGGTAACAAACATTGATTATGTATATCACACAAAAATTAATTAATTGTTAAATGGCTATCGACCAGAGGTCTTTCTGCCCATTATTGTTATTGTTCCACAATATTTAAATTTATGATATATTATGAAATATTTTTTCAATTGATATTATTTATCTATACATTTTTTTAGAATCTCTATGAAAAAAGTTCATAAAGCCATCCAGCTGAGAGAAATTCATTAATTTAAATTAAAACTGCTATATGATTTCATTACTATATAAATGTGCTAATAGATTAAGTTAAATATATCGTATTTAAGAATATTGTTGTTTTTATGTGCTATTTTTATTTTTTCAGACTACCATGGACATTTTTACAAACAACTCTCGATGTTTAATGATTTTTAGGTAGATTATAAATAAATCCTTCCTGAATCATATTCAATTTAGAACATTCTATCTTATCCGTAAATAAAGTTACCTTAGATCAATCAATATCGCATCTAAACTATGTAAACAAGATATTTTCACTGTAATTGGACTGTAGTCCGTTAAGAAAATAAACAATTATTATTATTATTTTTAAAAACGTCGATCAATGCGCCACGTTAAATAAAATTCATGTAAATTGGACACATCATTTCAAAAACCCTTAATTAACCAGATATGATTTTTTTTTCTGGAAAAATAAATATCCCTCGCTCTTTCTAACACCGTGAAAAATTTATGAGAATTTTTTTAATTTTTTTTTTAAGAAAAAAAAATCATCAAAATTTGAATATTTTTTCGTGAAAAATCCGAAACTCGCGAAATAACTTCCAATTATACCAAAATGTTCGCAATGAATTGGAGCATCAACTGTATAAATTTAAACAATGTAGAACAATTAGATTCCGTACAGTAGTTGTTTAAATTGAGCCTTTGAAAAATGAGCGAAAAAAAATGTTCAACTTTGGGAATTTTATTAAACAAGCACAACACTTTAATTTTAATAATTTTTATGATGAAATGTAGATAAATCTTTACTGAATCGCATACTTTAAGTTTCAATATTCTGTCGTGTTTGTGAACAAAGTTATCTTAATTTAATCAACGTCTCCTCCTAAAGCGTCTTTCGGCGCGTTTCGCTTAAACCGTTTCCATAAGGCTCCATGTAAATGGAACTTATTTATAAAAATGGCCTTAATCAACCGGAAATGATTTTTTTCTGACAAAATAAACACTTAATGCTCTTTCTTACACTTTCTAGAGTATATGTGATATTTTTTAAGATTTTTTCTCAAGAATTTTTTTTAGCGAAATTTCAATATTCTCTAAGTGGATTTTTGTGAAAAATCTAAAATTGGCGGAATAAATTCAAATTATACAAAAATGTTCGTCATGAATTGAAGCATCAATGATGAAAATTTAAGCAATGTAGAATCCAAAGTTTTTGAACAGCAGGCGTGTGAATAGAGCTTTTGAAAAAATGAGCGAAAATAGGCTAAAACTTAGGATTTTTCGTAGACGAGCACAAAACCTCAACTTTAATGATTTTTGGGTAAAATGTAGATAAATACTTTCTGAGTCGCATGCTTTAAGTTTCAACATTCTGTCGCATTTGTGAACAAAATTATCTTAGTTTAATCAACGTCTCCTCCTAAAGCGTCTTTCGGCGCGTTTCACTTAAACCATTTCCATAAGGCTCCATGTAAATGGAACTTATTTATAAAAATGGCCTTAAACAACTGGAAATGATTTTTTTCTGACAAAATAAACACTCAATGATCTTTCTTACACTTTCTAGAGTATTTGTGTTTTTTTTTAAGATTTTTTCTCAAGAATTTTTTTTAGCGAAATTTGAATATTTTCTAAAGGGAAAGTGGATTTTCGTGAAAAATCTAAAATTAGCGGAATAAATTCAAATTATACAAACATGTTCGTCATGAATTGAAGCATCAATGATGAACATTTAAGCAATGTAGAATCCATAGTTTTTGAACAGCAGGCTTTTGAAAAAATGAGCCAAAAAATGGCTAAAACTTAGGATTTTTTCTAGACGAGCACAAAACCTCAATTTTAATAATTTTTGGGTGAAATGTAGATAAATCCTTTCTGAGTCGCATGCTTTAAGTTTCAACATTCTGTCGCATTTGTGAACAAAATTAGTTTAATCAACAATGCGTCTAAAAAAATAGATATATACATTCCGAGACTTGGAGGGTAGGGTATCTATTTTCAGTTCATATTTTGGGACACCGGACTTCAAAAATTAGCTATAATTTATAAGCAACATCTTTGTTCTTAACTACAAGATTTCATTTGGAGCTAGTCAGGCTTATTCTTGACTCGATCAATTAATCGAAATTGAAAGCTGTCATTTCGAAAATGTCACGAATTATATCAACAATCCCAATTTCGGTGAAATCCTCGAAACGCGTGGCAAAATGGTTCACTGTCAATCTACAGAACGCGACGCCGCAAACTTACGTGAAACTACATCACAAAAGCAGCAGCGCCAAGAAAATCCTCCAGAAACGCCTTTCGCGATACTTAATATGGTGGAAAATAATCGTTTTGATCACAATTTACGCGAGCTACTTACACAACAGCTACATCTACATAATCACCCGGCCTGAAGAGCTGTTAAACAGGAGTTTTTATATAAGCCTGGTTTTGGATGTAATTTTCGCGCTGGATATAAGCCTGAGTGTAGTCAAGATTTTTTTAAAACAAAAACGCGGTTTCAAGAAGCGTTTGATTACAACGATAATCCTGGATGTTTTTCTGGTTTTCCCGTTTTGGTACGTCTATTTATGGTTTGGTGAAATTGATTGGGTTTTCGTGAGTTTACGTTTCGTGTGTTTTTTGAGATTATACAAAATCCACCGTTTTATTTCCAAACAACGTCTCAAGAAAATCTCCAACCCGATTATTTTGATTATAACTGAAACACTCGTGTATGGTTTTGCTACTTTCCACGGATCCGCTCTTTTGTGGTACATTTCAGCATGCACATACAAAAGGGATAAGTGTGAGGGTTGGTCAGTGTTGACAAAAAAATTAGATTTTGAACTGCGCGAAAACATCCAATGGTATTATTTCTCGTTATACTATTCTTTAATGATTAATTTCAATTATGGATATTTATTCAAAAGCAGAACAATTGATGAAATTATTATTGGTAAGTACATACTTTTTTGCCTTCAACCAATTATTACATTTTCTTGAAAATAGGATAGCAACTTAAAATTACACTTTTTCATTTTTAATTACAGAAAATGAAACATCAATTTCAGAACAGCGTAAATTTAATTTGAGAATAGCTTGTAATTTCTTTGAATTTTTTAATTTTATTAACTTTAAATAAAATGAAACAAAGATGATTCACACATTTGCAGTTATTTAAATTACAATGAAATTAAACAAGGAAAATTTATTGATCATTGCCAGAAATTTTCCTTGTTTAATTTCATTGTAATTTATTAACTTTGCTTAAATAAAAATTAATTTCAGAATACATTGTACTTTATTTATATTGTTTGTCTGCTTAAAACGTTATAATAAGTAAAGGATTTCAAGCAAACAAACATTAGAAGGAAAGTACAAGCTATTCTGAAATTTAATTTAATTTAATTTAATTTAAGCAAACAAACAATACAAAGAACATACAAGCTATTTTGTAATGAGATTTACATTTTTTTTAAATAAAAAATGATTGAAATTTTTAATTTATTATATCGTTTCAAGTAAACTAACAATACATAGAAAGTACAAGATATTCTGAAATTAAATTTTCATTTTTCTAAAATAAATAACTTAACATTTAAATCTGCTAAGAATGAAAAATAGCAGGAGATTAAATAAATATAAAAATGATGATGATATTAGGCTCAAAGTATTGAATGAAACAAATATTGTCGAAATATAATCGTTTGTCGAAATCATCATGGATTATCTAGAGGGAAAAATAAGCACCAATCCATTTTTTTAAGAAATGTGTTTATTGGTTTAGATATGTGGATGCTATTATCGAGGGTTTTCAAGGCACGAATAGACAGTTGGATACGCGTATTTAAACTCAATACATAACAATATTAAGTTCATATTTGAAATTGAGGAAAATAAAACTATTAACTTCCTAGACCTTTCTACACCCCGCTTTGAAAATAAACACAAATTTAATGTTTTTTTTTTCACACTGACTACATTTTTTTAATCGATTTTAAATTATATATTTTATTTTGTATCCCCAAATATTTCGTTTTATTTTCAGGTGCATGCATTATCATCATTTCAATTCTCTCCATCTACATTACATCAAACTTATTTTTAATCTCGATTATGAGAAACAAGCGAAAAATGCAAAAGCACCTCCAGCTGCAGTACCTGAAACAACGCTGCGAGCGCTTGAACCAAAACACGGAGGATCTCGCAAAAATCTTCTACTTGGAATGGATAAACAAACGGGGGATTTCCAAAGCGGACATTTCGAATATTCTTCCGGTGAACATTTTCGCGGACGCACTTTTCGACATCAATTTACCAGCTTTAAAATCAACCCTGATATTCAGAAACGGAAGCGATCCTTACCTGCGACAGTTATCCTCAATTATGCGGCACGAGTTTTTAAATGAAGGTATTTTTAATTGAGTTAATTAATCGACTTCGGTGTTTTAATAATTTAATTTTGATATAATTAATGGTTTTAATATTTAGACATTGGTGGTTCATATTGTATAAAATAAATATGAATAAATTATTAAAAATCAACGAATAAAACACAGATTAGATTGAATAAGAGAATTTTTAAATTCTCTTGAAAATGGGCTAATAACCCGAAACTAGTCGAGAATTTAAAGTTATTCAATCTAATCTGTGTTTTATTGGTTGATTTTTAATATTTTATTCATATTTATTTCATACAATTTAATTTTGATGTAGTTGTTCTATACTTTTGATGGAATCGTAGTTTTTGTTCACTTAATTTAATTTTGATTTTCGTTTTAGGTGATTTTATTTATAGACAAGGCGATGAGAAGAATAAAATGGTATTTATTTAATTTAATTTTAATTGAGTGATTTAATCATTTGGTGAAATACATTGAACTATTATTGATGAAGGTATAAATTGAATTACATTTTGTCAAATATTTTAATTTTAATTTAAACCTTCATCAATAATAAAAAATCATATAATTAGAAAGACAGCGCAAGCGCCATCTTTTGCTTAATATCAAGTAGCATCATCAACAGTCGGGTCTACAAGGTAGATGACCGTTCTTTTATCCACCAAAGGGAGACAAACTTGTCCTGTTTATGAGAAAAGGAAACGAAATTCATTTAATAAAATTTTTAACCACCATTCACCAAGGTATTGTATCGAGCGTATAACAAATATCGTTGGCGTTGAAAGTGTCGAGTCGTGTCTGTACTAAAATCACACGCGTGAAATGACAACAGTGACCAATTTAAAATATTAGTATTATTCACTGTCAGTTTATAATTATATTTCAGTTTGATTACCATTTACATACATTTACATATTTAGTTGTAATAGTGATTTTTGTTGCATATGTTTTGTAAAAAGGAGATACCGTAAATAAATATATTATTATTATTATTAAAAAAAAAACTGACAACCAGTACTTTACGCGTGTGCGTGTGATTTTAGTTCAGACATGACTTTAGATTTTTAATGCCAACTTCGTTTTTTGTTATACGCTCGATACATAAAACACACTGGTATGACGAGGTCCGAAAGACCGAAATGGCCATCATCATATGCTAGATGAATGTTTTATTAATTGATAAAAGAATGAAAATTCGAATGATTTAAGGAGGAAATATTTTTAGGTGGTTATAACAGGTGGATATGTGAACGTTATGTCTGAAGAAGACGACACCAGTCCAATAATTGCTTTCGGCCCTGGGACATGTTTAGGAGAATCGTCCTTGGTTTACACCGTAAAAAGCAGATCTTCAGTGAGGGCCATTGGATTTGTTAAATTTCAGGTGCGTACTTGCACGAAAATTAGTTGTAATAGAAAAGAGTATTTATTCATTTGGCCACGATTATTTAAATAAATTAAATGAAAAGATTTTGAAAATAATTAATTATCAATCAAGCATTTTTCATTTACACCAGACACTCGAAAGGGTGTAAGGGTTATATGATAACATTATATATCTTTCATTTAGCTATGTAACAAAAAATGATCATTACGTAATTCAATGTCTGGAGGGGCATTTGCCACAGAGGTAGTTGTTTTAATATACTTTCTTTCTTAATCTTATCCTCCTTTACCCGTATTGGGTGTCGAGAATATACTTACGTAACGTAAGTCAAAATCTCACAGACTCAAAAAACAAAAAAAAGTAATGATTTTTTTAGCACACCTCTGCAACTATCAAAATTTTTAGAAAATATTTTTTTCTGCAGTAATAGCTAGTCAAAACTACTATGTTATATTGATGCAAAGACAATTAACATAAATTCACCTACTTACAAAATTGCCAAATGTTAGTACAAGAATTCAAATCTCTCAAAATTATCAATGATTTTTCTATTAAAAATTCATTTGATTTGACAAAAATTTTTTTTAATCTTTTTCCTTTCTACCGTTAGGTGTAAGGAGTTGACAACAAAATTAAAAAATATAAATATTGAAGATGACGACATATTAATCTCTTTTGATGTTGTTTCACTTTTCCCAAACATTTCTGCAGATGAAACAATTAACATTTTGGAAAATATTCTTAAAGAAAATAATAAAACGGAAAATGAAATTAATTTTTATATTAACTAAATTAATAATGAATTGCAATACTTTTGAATTTAACAATAAATTTTACAAACAAACTTTCGGTACAGCAATGGGCAATCCATTATCACCATTTTTTGGCAAATATTTTCATAAACCATTTTGAAAATGTTGTCAAATCTAAAATTTCTAATTTTCCAAATTTATGGTTTATGATATGTAGATGACATTTTTGCTATTATTAAAAATAACGTTAATATCCAATTTTTTATAAATGAATTAAACAAATTATTCCACAGTATCAATTTTACACACGAAACTGAAACTAGCGGCCGTCTTCCATTTTTAGATCTTTTAATTATTAGAAACAATAAGAAATTAAATTTTAATATTTATAGAAAATCAACACACACTTTTAATTATATACATTCGAGCTCTTTTCGTAATATAAAACATAAATTTTCAATTTTTAACAGCATGATTTTTCGAACAATGAATTTACCAATTACAGATCAAAATAGAAATGAGGAATTTAAATTAATTCTAGATGTTGTAAATTTTCTAAATTATGATGTTTCCATAATTAAAAAATTAATTAAGAAACAAAAAAGGAAATATTTAATTAATCATATTACAAAATTAGAAAAAATCAATGAAACAAATACAAATAAAAAATTTGTTAAAATTATTCATGAACCTAAATTAAATTATATATTATATATATATATAATCTAAAATCCCCATCTACCATAATGGTGGTGTAGGCGAAATTAGATTATAGATTAATTAAATTATTTAACAAAAATTAACCTAACACCAGCATTTTATTCTATAACTAAGACAAAAATTTTATTGGGAAATACATTTAACAAATAAATATGAATAAAATACTAAAAATCAACCAATAAAACACAGATTAGATTGAATAACTTTAAATTCTCGACAAGTTTCGGGTTATTAGCCCATTTTCAAGAGAATTTAAAATTTGTTTTATTAAAATTTCTATGGATATTTAACAAAATTAATGATTTAGAAAAAAGTGGCATTTATTCAGCACAGTACTGTAACTGTGAGAAATTATATATTGGACAAACAAAAAGAAATTTATAAACAAAATACAAAGAACACATCTATTATTTAAAAATAAACAACAGAGAAAAATTCGCAATTTCTAACCACATAATAACATTTGGACATAAATTTTCATTAAACAATTTTAAAATTTAAAAAATGTCAAATTCTCCAAAACTAAATATGTTAGAAGCATCACTAGTTATCCATACGCTAGATGAAAGATGACTGAATGTTTCATTAAATGTGAATGTTAGAAGCAATTGAGATGTATAAAAATTCTAGTTTTTAAATTTTGACTTAACTCTGTTAAATATATATATATAATCTAAAATCCCCATCTACCATAATGTACACCACTGTTAAATAACAATTTATTAAAATTAATTGATTTAATTCAATAAATTACCTTTATCTGATTTTTTTTAATAACACATCACATTTGTATATAAAATTTTGTTTACATGTTTATTTATTTATTTGCCAATTTTACATAAAACTATTGAAAAAAAAGCATGTTATGCATGAAATGTACATATAGAGATAAAAATAAAAAAGTGAAAAAAGGAATAAAATATTACTACATTATTTCAAGCTTTAAAAATTGAAATTTCTTTTTTAGGTTTTAAGCCGTGAAGATTTCTATACGACGATCCTGCATTATCCGAAACAATACAACAAAATCCACCGGACGATAAAAAGCCGCACCCAGGAAGCGATCATCAAGAAAATGAACACTTTTCCGTCCACCTCGAAATCCACATCGATCAAAAAACTCAAATCCGCTTCAAATGCAGAAAAAGGCTCCCTATTCAGCCTCTACCGCACTTTGCACCACAGAAAACCCCTCAACTTCATCCAGTACGATTCCAAACTTTCCTTCACCTGGGAAATCCTTATAGTGGTCTTGTCTTTAATCACCGCAATCGCATACCCGTATTATGTGGGTTTCAAACGGAGATTCCCAGCTTGGTTTGTTCTACCTTCGACTTTTATTGAAATTATTTTCATCGCTGATATTATCTTGAGTTTAATTACGTTGAGGCCGAACAAAAAACGCGGGAGTAATATAAAAAAGGTGGTTTGCAATAAATTCAACTCCGTTTCGATTTACCTGGACATCCTCGCTGGATTCTATTTTGAGTACTTTTGTTACCTCCTTAAAAACCCCGATCGTTATTACTACATCTTCAAGCTGAACAGGCTGTTGAAGTTATACAAATTCGTACTGCTGATGAATAGATTGGAAGCGATGTTCTCTTTGGGGATA
Organism: Philonthus spinipes; assembly: GCA_963082785.1. Taxonomy (NCBI): domain Eukaryota; kingdom Metazoa; phylum Arthropoda; class Insecta; order Coleoptera; family Staphylinidae; genus Philonthus; species Philonthus spinipes. The sequence goes on from OY720300.1 coordinate 3,108,726, forward strand.
ATCGGTATTAGGTGTTTGAAATGGCTGGTGCTGTCCTCGGTTTTCGTTTTCTGGGCTACAGTGGTTGGCTACATGTTTGCTTGCTTCGAGGAGGTTTGCTGTCCTAACGGTTGGTTCATGTTGAAAGTTCAGGAGGAAAAGAATGGCGACACTAAAGTTCCGATGTTCGGGGATCGTCTTGTGCTGTCACTCTTTTATACGATTTCCACTGTAAATGGTTTTGAGCTACACGAAATGCATCTGAAGGCTATTAAAGATTTGATGTTTATTGCTTTCGTGATAATTATTGGTAAGTTATATTTATTTTAGTTAAATGGCATCTAGTCGAAACTAGTCGAAATTAATCGTTAATTGTATATTTGCAATTAAGTAAAAAAAAAACTAAGTGATTAGATATTCTGGAAATAATCAATACAATCAAATTATATATGTATATATATGTTGACGCATTTATTCGGGTTTGATCCCGCGTATTTTCTTGGAACTGGTCCATTAAATCTTCAGTTCGACGTTTCGATGATGTCGCAGTCATCTTCGTCAGAAAAAAAAAAACTATTTAATTTTATTGCTTTAGCAACCACTTGATAGACTTCTACGCATTACAACTAGATACTCGTATTTCTTGTTTGGTGATTCTTCTGTTTTGTGATCCTGAAGACGTGTTCGTGCCCTCTGTTTCAATTTCGAGATTATTTTCACGTACATTGACCGACCAACACCACTTAAATAAAGAAATATCCAATGTTAAAAAGGCATTGATCCAAAATGGGTTTTCTAAAAAAAAATATAAATAAACTAAACAGGGACAGAAATCCAGAAGCAAGAAGAGAAAATCCTTGTTGCAATGTCATCCTTCCTTACATAAAAGGAACAACAGATAAAATCGGAAGAGTCCTCTCAAAACACAACATTAGAACTTGTTTCGACACTTATAAAAAAATTCAACACCTGGTTCGAACTCCAAAAGAAATTATACCACTTGAGGCTCAAGGAGTTTATGATGCGGTAAATGTGAGAAGAGCTATGTAGGACAAACAAACCGAAAAATCAGCACCCGTCGAGACGAACACATTTTGGCAATTAGAAAATCTTTATTTCAACATGTCAAAATTTAAAATCATACAATTAATTTCGAAAAAAAAAAAAAACAAGATTTTAAAAAAGACTGATTTCTTCCATACAAGGATAATTAGAGAAGCAATAGAAATTGAAAAGAGGCTAAATAGTTTAACTAAAAGGGATGATGCCAAAAGACTACCACCAATTTGGAAAACATGTTTATGGTAAATTTCAGTCAAAATTCACTATCTTCACACAATCAAGAAATTCAGAACCCGATCCCTTCAGAAAATAATCTCGAAATTGAAACAGAGGGCACGAACATGTCTTCAGGATCACAAAACAGAAGAATCACCAGAAGCCAAACAATTCGATGAATCCCTTTTTCCAACTGAAAAAAAATTACTTACACTGTAAGTTTTACAAGTGCAGTTGGAAAAAGGATTGATCCAATTTTATTGATCATTGCCAAAAATTTATTATTATTAAATAAAATGAAACAAAGATGATTCACACATTTGCAGCTATTTAAATTACAATGAAATTAAACAAGGAAATTTTCTGGCAATGATCAATAAAATTCGATCAAACCCTTTTTCCAACTGCAAAAAATACAAACATCCATTGAAACAACTACTTCCCGAGCATTTACCCTGTCGGACATTGGATTACACAATAGATATTTGTTGTTGCATCGTAGCACTGCTGAGAAATTGCAACGGTTTGGGGGTAAATGCTCGGGAAGTAGTTGTTTCAATGGATGTTTGTAAAACTTACAGTGTAAGTATTTTTTGCAGTTGGAAAAAGGGTTTGATCGAATTTTATTGATCATTGCCAGAAATTTTCCTTGTTTAATTTCATTGTAATTTATTATTATTATTATTATTTGATTCAATTTTAAAGACGTAAATTGAATAAGATTTTATATTTATTTATAGGTTCAATCTTCACATCAATAATCCTCTCAGACCTAACATCTTTAAACTACTTGAAAAACAAATACAGATCAACTTTCCTCACCGATTTACGCTCCCTGGAAGAATTCTGCGCAATCACCGGAGTTCCTGAAAGAATGAAAACCAGGCTCTTCAATTACTACAATCTGCAGTGGGATTACGACAAGTGTTACAGCCTGAACGCCATCAGTTGCCTGAACCGGCGCGACGAAGAATTGCTTCTCGAGGAAGTTTTGGAATGCCTGAAGAACGTTTACCTTTTCGCCGGCATCGACGAGAGCTTCGTGAGGGACGTCGCGGTCCGATCGAAACTTTACATCTTGCCCCCCGGTGATATTGTCACTTATTATGGAAGCATGAATAAGGAGATGTTTGTTGTTAAAGAGGGGTTTTATGTTTACAAAACTAGTAAGACGATTAATTTATTTGATCTAATTGTAATTTCCATGTTCCACTATTCTTCTTTCTGCTTAATTAATTTCTCACTTTACTTCTTTCACTTATTCCAACTAAACATATTTTGAAAGGTTTGTGATTACAATTTTCACAGCTTATCGTAAAAAAATCGTAAAAATTCTAACGTAATAAATAAATAATTTGCCATGGTACTATTCTCGTAGCACCCCTACAAAAAGAATATATATATATATACTTTTCTCGTAGAAAATAATGCCGTATCTTACGATGGACTCTATGTTGGATTAATAAACCATATACAGTGTTCTTTGGTTTACCAGCGGTTTAAGCACCGTGAACAATTTTCTCATAAACAGGACAAGTTCGCCTTCCTTAAGTGGACGAAACAACGATTCTCGGTTGTCCACCATGTAGACCCGAATCGTTGACGATGCCACGTGAAATTAGGCGAAAGATAGCGCTTGCGTCGTCTTTCATTTATTATGATTAATATCAGGTATATAGCTGGAACATGGAACATACTAGTTTGACGAGGTTCGAAAATGGACGAATGGACGACTGCAGTAGTTAAAGCGTTAAATTACAATACAATTCGCATAATTATTATCAATAATTTTCAGGTGGTGGATTTTACAGACGCCTAGGCCCGAAAACCGCCTTCGGAATCTGCTCCCTGTTTTTCAACCTGGAGGAAACAATGCTGATTCGCACCCTAACCCATTGCAAAATAATTTCCGTCGATGGTTCGGCGCTGCAGGAGGCCCTCAATCTCCATCCGGAAGTAAACGGCTTCATGAAGGAAATCCACAAGGAGATTATTTACAGCAACTTCATCGGTGAATCGATTTCGATGCCCGAACTGAACCATCACGAGCAGCGCGGGAAGTCCTGCTCGAGTTTTCGCCTGCGAATCGGATTGAGGCGAAAATTCAGCGAGAAAGGGTTTATCAATGTTTTGAATTACTGCAGGAATCACAAGGAGGGATACGCGGAGCCTTTTAAAGGCGATGAGACTTTTTTTCTCGTTAAATTCATGCTGTTGCCGACGATCATTCTTCCAGACGGGGGTTTTATTTTATCATGGAGTTTAATTAGAAGTGTTATTGGCTATCTTTACGGAGTATTAATCCCCATACAACTAATTTCCTCTTCATACAATGTTTACCTCCATCATTTTATCGTATTTTTGGATGCAATCAGCTTATTGGATGTTTACTTAATGCTGCATGTTGCGTTTTACGACGAGCGGGGGATTTTAGTGATGCACCCTTTGAAGACAGCAGGGAATTACTTGAAGAGGTCGTTCTTTGTGGATTTTTTCATATCCTTTCCCTACGAACTGCTTTTAAGATGCATAGTTGGAAAACGCGTAGTCCAGAATTACGTTTTTGTGAGATTGATTAAAGTCGTTCATGTTTATAAATTCTTCTCGGCTTTTCGATTTTTGGATAAGATGGTCTTACAAAAGGTAAATATTTTTTAAATATTTAAATAAATATTTATAAATATTTAAGTTTGTTATATATATAAATCTTTATTGGCAGATTATTTTTAACAAAGTAATAATAATAAATAAATACAATAAATAACTAACATAAAAATAAATTCTTCTGCCAATTGGCTATCGACTGTTGGTCTTTCCGCCTGATTTTGTAGGCGTCTGTCTTTGTTAGTTGCTGTGTCAAAAAGGTTTTGATCGCTAATGTCGTCCATTGTCTTATGAAATGAATTTATTCGTCGTGATCACTAAAATCATGAAATGATGAAATGAAATCATGAATCGTGATGAATATTGTTTTTTTTAAAATCACTATTTTTTTTTGTTTAAAACATAAAAATCTCTGGATATTTTCTTTTGAATTTTCAATCATTCTATAAATCTACTGCATTTACAACATGAAACAATTTACAATATTATTAGTTGGAGTGAAAAAGCAATATCATAAATTTTAATTGATTATATGAAATAAATATGAATAAATTATTAAAAATCATCCATTTTCAAGAGAAAATGGGCTAATAACCCGAAACTAGTCGAGAATTTAAAGCTAATCAATCTAATCTGTGTTTTATTGGTCGATTTTTAATAATTTATTTATTTATTTATTTCATACAATGTGAACTACCAATGTCTAAATATTAAAACCATTAATTTAATTGATTAATTTAGGATTGGTCTAGTTAAATTATTATTGTTATACAACAGTAAGTGTCTCAACAAAATATACTTACTCAAAGAAAAGAGCCGTTTCGCTCAATTTTAACAAACTGCTTTAATTAAAATCGCGTGTCTTGTCAATTCGATTTTTTTTTATTTTCAGTAATAATAATAACAATTATTTTTTTTACATATTTCAGTCTATATTCATATATTTTTCGAAGTACATCCTCACATCGATTTTAATTCTGAACACCTGGACATGCATTCTGATGTACAACACCTGCAAGTACATAAATTCTCAAGACTGGGAGGAGATGAAAAGTGCAGAATTCAACTTTTACAAGCGTAACGTTTCTGGCGTTTATTGTCACAGCCAGAGCTGGCTGGACAGGTCTTTTTACAAAAATTCCACGAATTTTCATGATGTTTACTGGACGGCGTTTTACTGGGTGGGGAATCTACAGTCCGGGTTGAATTTTGGGGACGTGCAAGTCCAGGGCGGAATCGAAATGTTGCTCGCTTGCTTGATTCAAATGTTTGGCTTGATTTATTTCTGGTGAGTTTCAGATGATATATATATACAAACATTTTTATTCAGACCACATTACATAAGCTTATATATACATTTATATTTACTTAACAAGAATAAATATTGTGTTAGTCTGTCCGGGCTGTCGATTTTGGGTCTTTCTGCCCTTTTGAGATGATATTTTTAAATTATTATTATTGTTACGAAATCGGGATTAATCAGACTCGGAAATAAGTAACACAATGTCTATTTATTTATTTACAACGAGATGTTGAGAACTCGGTCCTTCGTGATAGACTGACTGACTGCAGCGCCGCTAGCGCTTGCTTATATTGCGTGCTTGTTTCTCGAACTTTCGATGATGCCGCGTTTAGCGTCGCGTGCTCTGTGGAACATTCTAGAGTGTTGTTTGCAGTTTCTTTTTTCACTTTTGTTACATTATTATTAAAACCACCACCAGGACAATTGTTTTAGATTGAGGCTTGGTTGGGTACTAAGCAAGAATATATTTAGAAGTTAGTCATTTGTTATTATTATTATTTTTTTGGGCCGAGGAAGAGGAAATCCAGTTACGGTGTTTTTAGATTAAGGCTTGGTTGGGTAATAAGTAAGAATATATTTAGAAGTTAGTCAACATTTGTTATTATTATTATTTTTTGGGCTGTGGAAGGGGAAATCCAGTTACGGACGGAGTGTGAGACTCCTTCCAGTCAGATGTTACTTGGAAGCCTACTCACTAAAAAATTTTGGAGATTTATTTTTGTATTGTTGCAGTTACATTGTGATTACTCTTCTTCCGCACTGCTTCGTTGTACACGAGGAAATAATCGAATATAAAAGAAACTTTATAATGCTGAATGAGCTGATGAGGAAGGCCGGTGTCAATAAAAAGTTGAGGGAAAAGGTTCAGAGAAATGCTGTATATACTTGGAGAAGAACTCACGACGTTAATGTAGGTTTGCTTTCACAAATAAATACTTGTGATTTTGTTAGAAATATATGTATTTTTTGTTGAATCAGAATTCATAGGTGGCTCGCAGGATAACTTATTGTGATCTCATATTACGATCAAGGTACTGACTTTTTATAGTATAAATCAGGCTTTGGTGTTTACTCCTAGTTATTAAACAGACCATAAATAATTTATATTTTATATTAATAAATCTCAACTGTCTGGGGTTGACACCAAAAAAATCCTACATTAGTAAGTAATGACGGGCCCGTCATTACTAACAGAGCTCGCGGCAGGTGAGGGTCGCTCTTTTTAATTAATTTGATTCAATTCCTGCATTAGTAAGTTTTCATATTTGGTTTGAACATAATCCAGTAATTTATTGAACTGTTACACATTCTCAATTTCATATTCAGTAATTTATCACTAATACTACATCATTTCAGACTACGAAACTTTTTTCCTGCCTCCACACAACTCTGCTACAAGACGTGCTCTCTTTCATGTACGAAGAAACGCTGAAACAAGTGCCGCTTTTCAGTGCGATGGATCGCTCGTTTTGGCGCATTTTAGCGATGGTGGTCAAACCGCAATATTTTTTAGAAGGACAAGTGATTATAGAGAAGGACGATATAATCGACGAGTTGTATATTGTCCACCGGGGAACGGTAAAGGGGAATCGAAACGAATGTATTTTCGAATTACATTTTTTTGCAAATATTTTAGGTCAGTGTGGAATTAGCCAGGTCCACAGTGAAGTACGATTTAATAAGAGGAAGTTTGTTTGGTTACTATTACAACGAATCAGTGCCGAATATGACGATCACAGCAACTGCGATTAGTAATGTTGATGTTCTTTGCATTCGAACTGTTGATTACTACAATATTTTGAAGGTATGGTTAGTGTGTCGAATAAATTAAGTATATTTAGTTAATGAGAACACTTGAATTGTTTCACTTATTTAACTCGTATCATTATTCCATAAGTGAAACAAACCAAATCTTCTTTACCTAAATAACCTTAAATATCAGGCAAAAGATGGTATCGTCTTTAATTTATTATGATTAATTTTAATAAATTGTTGTTTACGGGGATTAAATCGACATTTAAAAGTTTACACGAATTTTTGTACATCTCTTACCTATTGGTTTCAATGTCATTGATTGGTCTCGAGTTTATGACTTGCTTATGTATTAGTGATAGCTATTTCGGTTGAAGTCTTCAATATATTGAAAATTAGTATTTGTTATAAATTGTCTAAAAAGAGTAGAGAGTCAAATAGATAAAGTTGGTGGTATTGAATGTGAGAGGGGGAAGTAGCCAAAGTGTGGTGAGGTGATGGGACATGGTTTTTGGGGGAAATAAAGAAACAGTTAGAAGAACCAGATGAATTCTCTTCTTTGCGAGTAAAAGGGAGCTAAAAGATTGATTTTTGAAAAATATATTCAATTTAATGACAATCTTGGTGGTTTTATTTTCCTAAATATTCAACAGAAAATAATATTGAAATTGCACAGAAGAAATAAAGTCAGCAATTGAAAAAAAATTAAATAGAATAAAATTGAAAAGTTAAAAAATATTAAATTAAGTTAAAATTCGTTTTTTGTCATAATGACTAATAATTTAATTTCGTAAACATTTCAGAATTATTCTAAATTCCATAGAAAAATCAAAGACGTCGTTAGCGAATACAAAGATTTCATGCCATCGAAAGCGCAGGATAAAAACGCGATGAGCATCATTGTCTGGGAGAAACAAGTAAGAACTCTCACACCCTCTAAAATATTTAAATAAATAAAATTTCATTCATATTTCACAGACTGATAAAACTAAATTGCGGCGGAGATTCTCACGCAAACACGTAATATTGCTAATTAAATATTTTGGTAAGTTTAAAATTTCATTTATTTATGTATATTTGTTTTCATTTACTTGGTTTTCTGGTCCATGAAGATATTTACTTTTATAAATTAAATAAAAAGAATTTGAAAATAATTAATCAATAAATTATTTTCCCTTTAGCTACTGTGACATTATGAATTATGTTACATAAGTTCTGTCTAATAATAATAACTTTATTATCCAAATGAAAAAATCCAACATAGGATTTTCAAAAAGGTGTTAACTAATAACATTTTTAATTTTGTGTTTGAATATGGTACAGGTATTAAATTGATTTTTTTAAAATATTATTTAATTTGAAATCTAGACACGGATTATATAAAATTTCTTAATACAATTTGAAAACAAAACAATCATATCAGATAATTGATTACAAAAAATATCGCTGTAACGTCTGTTAGCGTTAACACTCATATGATAGATAGGTAATTTTAACATAATATTTGTCTTAACTTTAGATATATAAAATGTGTTTTTTTTTGGGATGTCATCATCCCGTGTCATCATCCCGTGGCGTGGAATGTTGAAATTGATCATTCCAAGTAAATTTGGTGCATCAACAATGCCATTCACCAATTTGTCTATGAATACGCTGCTTGTAACCTCACGTCTATCAGGGTGTATTAATAATAGACATTTGCTGTTGCATAACAATAACATATTGTATAATGCAACAAACTTTTTGAATCGAAGATATTTAATGTAAAAAAAAACAAAAAATAAAAAAAATAATAATTTTATTTAATTTATTTAAATAACTGTGATCATGTGAATAAGTTTTTTTTCTATTATTACATTTACTTTTATTATTATTGTTTAATAATATTATAAACTTTCTTTCTTTCTTAATCGTATCCTTTTTTACCCGTATTGGCTGTCGAGGAATATTATAAACTTAATTATAAAATTTCTCCATGTACTCTTTCGGGTGACGAGGTTGTTTTTCTTCATTCTTCAGTTCACTTCTTTATTAATTTGATTCGTTCTTCTTCCTTGTTATTTATTTAATATAATTAATATTTAAACCTTAGTATTTCACATTATAATAATAAATATGAGTAAATTATTAAAAAAACTACCAATAAAATAAATAAGAACACAGGTTATAATGTATAACTTCAAATTTGAATTATCTTTAAAATGGGCTGATAACATCAAACTAGTCGAGAATTTAAAGTTATTCATTTTAATCTGTGTTTTTTTAATTTATTTCATTTGTAGATTTTTAATAATATATTCATAATTATTATTAGTAATAATACGATTTTTTAATGATTTCAGAAATAATCGTCTTAATGACGACTTACATCAACTGCATCACCCGAGTAACGACTTTTGTGAATCAAAACAACCGCTTCTTGTTTTGGAACATCGGAATTGAGCTGGTTTTTATTCTACGTCTGCTGATTAATTTTTTCACACCTTATTACGACGAGTATGGGGAATTGGTCACAAATAGAGCCATGATTAGAAATAAGTATGTACACTTTTTTTAATTAAAATGAAACAATTATATAACATTTTTGTTTACACAATTTTTGATACATTTTTTTTAATATATACAAGTAATTACTAATATTTTCTGTTAGTCTGTTTGGTCTTTATGTCCACAGTTAATAGTTTATAAAACATTTTATTGTACAACTATTTATTAGTATGTTGTATATTTTGAATATTTTTTTTATCTATTTTTATGACATATCCTAATTATATTCTGTATGAATTTTGTACTAATTTAGGATTAATAAATTTACTTTACTTAATATATTAATATTTTAATAGTTATAAGCGAGTTACGTGAAGATGATTTAATCAAATATAACATTGTATTTTTTTCACTATATGTTTGTTTGTATCAATGTACATTAGAGTAAATAAACATCTAGTGATGAAAAGTTTACAAACTAAATACAGCGACCTTTAAACATTTTCTTTTAAATTATTTTAGTTATTTAGAAAATTCTAAACGCGTATTTTACGATTTCACGATGACTGCGATTGCATGCGGAAGCTTCTGTTTGTTTCATCCATTCTTGCAAATCGAAAACTGGTTCTTCTACCACACCGTCATTAATTTGGTCACCGTTACGAGGATTGTGTATTTTTTCGGGTATTTCAAAAAGAGGAGGAAGGACATAAACGCAAATCAAATTTGGTTGAATTTACTGTGAGTGTTATCTGCAAACTTGCTAATTTTTTTTTTTTATTTTCAATGGAATTTATTTGTTGTTGTAGTTTTCTGGGAATCTGGATTACGCTCTCCTTACATTACTTGACTAATATTTGGATTTTCATTAAATGCTGTAACACGAAATGCAGTGAAAATGTAAGCCACTGTTCAGATTGTACTACTAAAAATTTCTTTATTTAGAATAATTATTCTAAATTAAGGTAAAAATTTAATGTTCATATGCACATATTTATAATTTTACAAGGATGATGAAAATTACATCAGTTCATTGTTCTTCGTGCTGAACGTTTTATCAAGAACTGGATTAATTAATGTGAAGCTGGATTCCATTTACGAAAAGATATTTGTTATTGCTGTATTGATACTTCGTATGTTCTTCTATGGTGAGTTAATACTAATCATAAAAATACTATGCAATTACATTTTGTTCTATCTATATCTTTTCATTTCATATTTAGTATTAAATTAAGTATAATAATTTGTTTATTTAAATGGAGTTGGGATTATAGAGATCGTTTACATAAATGTAATGATAAGAAAGAGCCTTGAGGTACACCATGTTTCGGAACATGTATGGGGAATTGGTCACAAATAGAGCCATGATTAGAAATAAGTGTGTATAAGAAAGAGCCTTGAGGTATACCATGTTTCGGAATTTTTATAGATAGAATACTATGAAAATCCCAACATTTTAGAACAAATAATTACTCTCTAGACAAAAGAATAAACTCTCAAATGAGCATAATTTTGAATATCCGTGCAATAAAAAAAAAAAACAAGTTGGCGCTATATCTATGAATTGATTCACTATAAATAAATATTAATTAGTAAAATATGGTGTAGGGGTTACACCACCATTATGGTAGATGGGGATTTTAGATTATATATATATATATATATATAAAATATATATAATTGATTGGCGGAAAGACCATAAGTCGATAGCCTGTTCAAGCAACCAAGAAAGAAACAAATATACCATAATATATTGTAAATATATGTAAAACAAATAACTTTGAATAAAGATATTGTAGTAGTATAATTGATTGTTGAAGCTATTACTTTGTGATACATGTTTATTATTAACATGAAGGTGAAACATTAATAAAATACTTTAAAAAAATAATAAAAACTTTGCTTGTATCACGCACTTGATTTTTTTAATCCGTAACGACTTAGTACAGATATTATCAAACGGTAAATATCTGTACTAAGTCGAAACTAGTTACTGAATAAAAAAATGAAGTGAGTGATACAAGTAAAGTTTTTATTATTTTTTCACTTCAATATTAATAGCAAAATATATGTTCCAAATTTCATATTGATCTGAAAAATAATTCCAAAGATATTTAACTTCCATACTTATTGAGCATCCTGTAATTTTGTTAAATTTAATTGAAACTTTCTTCCAGTGATATTACTTGGATCGATTACAAGCACACTCTGGATATTCCTCAAATTTCCGTATAAGTTCCTCTACAGACTTGAAGAACTTGAGGATTATTTGAGTTGCGCCAACGTTGATAAATACCAAATCAAGAAAATGCTGCGTTATTTAAAGAATTTCTGGAATTTCGATAAAGCGAAAAAGGTTTGTTTTTATAATACTTTGTTGACCTTCATTATATTTAATAGAATTAAACTGTTCCTGTTAATATAAAAAAAAATAAGTACAAAATGTTATAGAATTGGATAAATAGCGCGAGTGACATCTTTTGCCTAATTTATTTATTATTTATTTATTAACGGTAAACACCTTTTTTTTGTTAGTTTCTGGCAATTAAAAGAACCATATGATTCGAATCAGGTTATTTAACCACAAGACAACATCCGTTCATTAAGGCATTGTACGTGGAATGTATTGGTCTAATGAGGTCCAGTAGGCTGAAATGGCCATCACCAGTTATGCATACTGTTATGAAATCGGTGATTCATTGCTAATCTGGAGGGGTATAGTCTCAAAAAGTAGTTGCTTTAATCTAGCCAAAGGGAAAATTATTGATTATTAATTAATTATTTTCAAATTCCTTTTATTTATTTATGATGCTTCGCGTGATTTATGAAAATCATATAAAAATTTGATTTCATTTTCAGTTGCCCAAACTGCTCTCGAAATTACCGATTCCCGTCGCCAACGAGGTGAAAATAGCGATTTACAAACCGCTGCTGGAGAAATCGTTTCTGTTTGCGAACACCGAGGATCATTTTCTGGTTAATATAGCTTTATTGGTGGAGCTCGTTGTTTATTACAGGGACGATTTTATCGTCCGAGACGGCCAAATCGATGAGAATATGTATTTTATTAAATCCGGCGACGTAAGAAATTTTATTTAACAAATATTATTTAAGTTAAAGAGTAAATTTAATTTAATTTATTTTACGGAAATCTTCTTTCTACAAAATGCATTTACATAAATCATCACAAATAATAAATACACAATTAAGTCAACTTTATCCCAAGTGGTTTGATAATTCAAAATTAAGAGTGGTACGGTATCTCAGTTGTTGAAAAATTAAACACTGTTTGACTTAAGGTTTCGAGTTTCTTTTATCGGATTACGACAATTCTTTCACCACACAGTCAAAGAGTATTTAATTTTTCAATTAATGTAGAGTTTCGACAAATAAAAGCCTCTACAATGCAATATGTTAAAGTGTAAAATAAATGAGTAACAATATCACCTTGTATACAAAGCAGAAACCTTAACAATTAACAAGTTTATCAAAATTATTTAAAATGGCCGTTCAATGAATAGTAAGTTATTATATTGGATATTTTCTTTTCATAAAAAAACATATTTAATATGAAATTGACTTAAAAATATTAAAACACGTGGATTCGTTTTACTTGTTTTGTAAGAAAACTTTAAACCAAATGCATATTACAACTACTTCTCGGGCATTGAATTACATAATAGATAGTAGCTGCTACATAGCAATATATTATTGCTACATTATGCAACAATTTTTGAGTCGAGAGTATTAAAACACGTGGATTTATAATTAATGGTTTTAATATTTAGACATTGGTAGTTCATATTGTATGAAATAAATATGAATAAATTATTAAAAATCAAGCAATAAAACACAGATTAGATTGAATAACTTTAAACTAATCGAGAATTTAAAGTTATTCAATCTAATCTGTGTTTTATTGGTTGATTTTTTATAATTTATTCATATTTATTTCATACGTGGATTTATTTTACTTGTTTTGCAACAAAACAAATGAACGTGTTTTAATATTTTTAAATCAATTTCGTAACAAAAAACTAAAAAAATCCACGTGTTTAAATATTTTTAAACAATTTTGTAACTAATTATTCTCATATTTTTTTTAGATGTAGTTAAATACTTATTTATTTTTTTGAGCAAAAATAATTAAAAATATTCCTATTTTTACAAGGTGGAGATTTTGACGATCAATTCTAATCACATAGAAACTGTTCACGATACACTTCACGAAGGGGAAATGTTTGGCTTGGCTCAAGGGTTATTCAGCAGCACACCCCATCAGTACACGTTCAGAGCGCGGACACGCTGCGAAATCTTGAGCCTGCAGCTCGAAAGGTGGGACCACCTTCTTGGATTTTACGAGCGCAGCAAGGAGATTATTTATAAGCGCATACGTAATTTGCACGTGCAACTAAATAAATAAAAATATATGTGTAAAAAAATTAATGAAGATTGTTTTTTTTAATGCTATAAACTTTCCCTTTTTATTATTTTTGGTACTTACGTTACGTAGTGGGGCAGCTCGATGCTTGGTGTTAGCTGCATCATATCTTGGAAGTGGCTAATTTTTGTAGTATGTGCAGACGTGTGTGAGTGTGTAATCGGAATTTTTTGTGCGCGTGTACCAGAAATTAGCCTTTTTTTCAAGCTATGATGAGCTAGCATCGAGCTCTCCTACTGTATCCAAAGTCAATGTTGCAGTTGATTTTAAGCAAAAGTTTAAATTTATATATTTTATGTAATATTGAAATTCTGTGAATAAAAATTAATACTAAACATATTGCTTAATAGAATTATAATACTTTATTTTCAACAATAATAAAAAAGATCATTTGCTCGATGAAGCTACTGTGTAGCGAAACAAATTTGTGGCAATGTTCTAAAATAAATTGTGATACTAAAAACAATTGTGTGTTTCATTAATTCGTTAATAAAAAAGAGTATTTATTTATTTGGTAATTATTCAAACGAGTAAATTAATTATTTTATAATTCTTTTTATTTAGTAAAAATTAAAGGGTAAATTGAAACAATAGATGGAAAGATCTCTGGTCGATAGTTAATTCCTAAACAAGATAGTTATGTTTTATATATAATAACAAAATCATATAATGTAAGTAATTGTGTTACTTGTGTGTGCAAATACGTTCGGCAACATACAATGGATATTTAATGTATATTCTCTGAATATTCATCAAAGTATATTCAATAGATGTCATTTCATGAATTAAATATGGATATTTCTTTTACTATATCCTATGGATATCCATAGAATATTTATTCCGTACGTTTTAAAAATTTCAAAATATACATTGCAACTCCATATCGACCTGAGGTCTTTCTACCCATATATTATTATTATTATTTAAAATATCTCAGATCAAACTGGTGTTACACTGTCTGGGGGAAAAATTCATTTCAACCCACATAGTTTAAAAATTTCCGGACTATGTGGCAGGTATGTGGATGATTGCTTTTTGGATTTGTATTAAAAGATTTTCATGTAGTCCTATCGATTTCAGGTCTTGTAGAAAGTTTTCGCTTAGCCTGATATAATATATTATTATTAATATATATTTTTCAGTTTATACACTGGATTTGTTTCATTATATATTTTTTATAATTAAGTGTATTTATGACTTAATCCTGTATAGTCATAGTAAAGCCTTGTGATTATGGGAATAATTCTCCTTTCGCCAACCATTTCTAGGTAGATATTTTATCAATTTCTCGGTTATTAGCCAAATTTATATGTTTTCCGTGTAGAGGTTCCGATGCCAATTTTTCAGATAACTGTTGATTTATATGAAATTCTTGATTTAAAATTTTTACTGAGAGATTGTGGTGTATAATCATTACCAACAAAAAATAAAAAATAGCTGAATGTTAGTTACTGTCAATTTTTGAATGAAAATATTCTCTTTTTTTTAATTGTTTGTTGTGGAGCTGTTTAATGACTATTAGAACTCTCCCTCCCAAATTCCGTGGTAAATATAATCTTTCAGTACAGGCATTTGGATGACGAATACTATTTTTTGTTACAGTTGTCTTTGTTAATCTATTAAAATTTTCTAAATCCGTTTTCGACCATTTAATTATACTAAAAGAGAATTTTAACTTTCTCTTTTAAGAATCGCATATGTATTAGCTTTACATATATTTTTAGAATTTATATTAAAATTTCCTAAATCCGATTTCGACAATTTAATTATATTAAAAGACAATTTTAACTTTTTATGTATAATTAATGGTTTTAATATTTAGACATTGGTAGTTCATATTGTATGAAATAAATATGAATAAATTATTAAAAATCAACCAATAAAACACAGATAACCCGAAAATAGTCGAGAATTTAAAGTTATTCAATCTAATCTGTGTTTTATTGGTTGATTTTTAATAATTTATTCATATTTATTTTCTTTTAGGAATCGCATATGTGTTAATAGCTTTACATATATTTTTAGAATTTATTTTTCACTTCAAAATGTGTTTTAAACGATAAACATATTGCATATTATTATTATTATTGCTAAAACAATATTGTCAGTTCAAAATGCTTCACCAAGTGATAAGTAAGAATGTTATTCAAGAAATTCTTTTTATTGTATTTAATTTTATTTCTGTTTTTAATTTCATGATTTTGTTTTAAACACAAAAAATATATAATTTCAAACTATGTATTATGGAAAGGAAACAATGAACGTTCTCACCACCAACTTTTTTATTTTATTAAAAGAAAAATATGTATGGATATAAACATTATGCCACAATCAACTTCCTATTAATTATTTTCTGCACCAATTTGGAGGATAAAAGAGAAACGTGATCACCTTCAAACACAGATAGATTGGGAGCTTGATCAACAAACTGGAAAAAAAAAAACAAAACAAAAACAATAAAAAATGAAATAAATAAAAACA
The DNA here is from genome assembly GCA_963082785.1 of Philonthus spinipes. Classification (NCBI taxonomy): domain Eukaryota; kingdom Metazoa; phylum Arthropoda; class Insecta; order Coleoptera; family Staphylinidae; genus Philonthus; species Philonthus spinipes. The sequence continues at coordinate 3,125,051 of OY720300.1, forward strand.
ACCTTCCTCATTTCTTTTACAAATTAAATATAAAAAAAATGTGGAATTAATAAAATTTGTATAATAAAAAATCAAATTTTATTGGAAACATCCTTTTTATAAACTCTTGCAGTATTAAGAAAATATTTATTTATATATATATATTCCGTGACCCTTTCTACCCTTTCAGGAATAGGGTTATAGAAAATATTTATAATAAACCATAATAAATGAAAGACCACGCAAGTGTCATCTTTCGCCTAATTTCAAGTGGCATTGTCAATGATTTGAGTCCACAAGGTATACAACAGAGAATCGTTGTTTCGTCCACTAAAGGAAGACGAACTTGTCCTGTTTATGAGAACAGGAAATGAAATTAATTTAATAAAATTTTATCTAGCATCATTAATATCAGGTATATAACTACAATCACCCCTACACCACCATTATGGTAGATGGGGATTTTAGATTATATATATATATAACTACAATACAAGGTCCGTTCAGCCGTCTTCATCAAGCCATTGCACATGGAACTCACTGGTCTGATGAGGTTCGAAAAACCGAAATGGTCTACTCTAGATGAAAGCTGGCTGAACATTTTATTAAATTTATAGTAAAAATAAAATCTTATTAGAAACACCCTTTTTATAACAATGTTCTTAACTCTACAAGAGTATGAGTTAAGGAATATTAGAAACATACCTTTTTTTATAAAACTTTTCTTAATTTACAAGAGTATGAGTTAAGGAAATTTTAATAATAAAAATAGAAACATACCTTCTCTAAACCACACGTGTTGATTTTACTCGAACCAGATGGTCTGATTAAGTAGACTTGACCTTCAATAGTACCCTTGCTCGGATTATATTCGACCAGTTCCTTGATGTTTGATTTGAGAAGGGAAATGCTTTCTTTCAAGATTTTCCTGTCGTCGTCTGAAAGGTCCTGCTGGAGGCGCAGCGCTTCGCTCAAACGATGGTCCCAGCTTGGAAGTGCTGATAATTTTGCCTGCGCCTAAAAAAAAATATATATAGTCCAAAAATTACGTATAGCAATATTAATAAGTAATAATAATATAAATAATATAATAGTAATAGAAAAAAAATCTATTAAGGGTGCGGTTTATAAGAAAGAGATAGCTATACAAATATGGGCAATCACTAATTTGAGTTAGATTGCTGTTGTGATCAATGAACAATATTGTATTATACATTAAAATAATCTGAAAATAAGACGGAATTTCATCAGATAAATTAAAAATTATTTTAATGTTTAGTTTCTGTGAAAAATAATTATGAAAAACAATGAAAATTGATCAAATTTATTTTCAAATTTTAAATTAAATTTTTGCTAATAAAACTTGTGCAATGAAAATTTAAAGGATTTCACTAAATTCTGCATTCAAATAACTTAGCAGACATGACCTATTAATTTCATTATATCTTATAATTTTCTTTTCTGACTTAAACTAGTAAATTGACGTAATACACGAAAACTAACGATTTAATTTTTATTTAGACTGATACTTTATTCTTGGTAGAAAAAAATGTAAATACACATTCATATTATGAAATCCAAAAGATTAGCTCTATTTTCAAACGATTATTTCCATTTTACTATATAGCTATCTCTTTCCACTAAACCGCAACCTTAACTGATGACTGATGATGACCGAAACACCTACCCAGTCCTAAAATTATGTGTATCAATTTAAATAATTAATAATATTACAAAACCTCGACACCCAATACGGGTAAAAGATGATAAGATTAAAAAAGAATAATATTATAAATAATGTAGTAATAGAAAAAAATCTATTAACTGATGATTAATGATGACTATTTCAGTCACCTACCTAGTCCAAAAATTACGTATAGCAATTTTAATACGTCATAATATTACAAATATTATAGTAATAGAAAATATTACTATTAATAGCCAGCGAGGCTTTATTAAAATCCTAGTCGAAAATATTTATTGCAGAAAACAATTTATCGAGATTGCGTATGACAATCCGTATCCTTCCGTCCTCATCTTTTACGATCATTTCCAGTGGAGATCGCGACGTGATGGTACGTTTGAATTTAATTTAACAACTTTGAAATTATATAAGGCACAGCTGTATTGATGAGGGATGAAATCCCGAAACACGTGTCTGCAGATAGCCTTATATTACGTATTTTTTATAATTATTGTTTTTTCATTAAATTTTTTCGATTAAAAAAAATGTTGCATTGTACAATGTGTGAAACATAAAAAATAAGTGTTTTAATTCTCTAGCATTATTAATTAAAAATGTTTCACCACGGGGAATTTATTCAGAATATAATATGTTCTCCTTACACCTAACGGTAGAAAGGAAAAAGATTAAAAAAAATATAATATGTTGTTGTTATGCAGCAGCAAATTTCCATTATTGAATATTTGTTAAAGTATTTATGTAACATAAGTCAAATTATCGCAGTAGCTAAAAAAGGAATAATTTATTAATTATTTTCTAATTCTTTTTTATTTAATTTACAAATAATATATTTAAATTATCCATTTAATAAAACACTTTAAACTTTGTTTGTATTTAGTGTGATACAAGCAAAGTTTAAAGTGTTTTATTAAATTGATAAACAATGTATGACAAAGTTGAAGCACAGTTATTAATAATTTAAATTATCGTCTAATATTAATTTTACTCACCTCGACGTTGTATATTTTCAAAACATTCAATAGCAAGTTGACTTCACCGCCTGCGCCTTCTCCAATTTCCTTCAGCGATGAAATTATCGAGTCAGGCGCACCGTCGATGAACGTAATTTGGGTGTTGGCGAAGCCTTGAAGGATTTTCGTGATTTCCGCGGCCAAAATCCCACCAGTGGAAATTCCGATTACATTGTAAGGTCCTGAAGGATACAACTTGCGAATTTTCTACATAGATAAAACAAACAAAAAAATACAGCTGAGTAAGTGTGATCCGAATTTACATTAAATTAATCATTTATTGTAATCTTCTTATATATATATATATATAATCGATTTCCCCTTTTACCAATTGGTGTCGGGGTTTTGTAATCTTCTTTATGTTTTAAATAGTGATAGGTTTCAAAATAAACATATTGCTCGTAATACGCTGATAGGCATTTTTCGAAACGTCAATTTGAGGTTAAAATTTGATAAATACATTTTTATCTCAAAAACTGTAAGGGTTATGTCGACATAAATCGATACCTGAATCAAAATTGATTTAACACGTGCATACCACATGCCAACGCTATATTCCCCTAAAAGAGTCGTTATCGTTCTGGCGAATTTGTAATAGAGATATGAGTGGGTAGGTAATTGAACGGGGAATCCAAAAAATAATAATATATAGGGTGCTTCATTTTAAATAATAAATTTGGTAGCCGGTACGACCGGAAGTGAAAAAAAGTCAAAATATTTTCCATTAGAAGGTCGCATTCAAGCGTACAATGTAAAATTTTTAGAATTTTTTACAATTTCTTCTGCGGTTAGAACCCCGACAGTATTTAATGGGCCTTTTTCGTAGACCACTCTGTATATTATAGCTCATATTTACGAAATGGCTATCGACCATAGGTCGCCAAGGACTTTCCGCCTTAGGCTTCTAATAATAATAATAATCTTTATTAACAGATATATACAGCAAAAAAAATACTAAATAAATATTAAAATATTACAAAATTAAATGTATATTTTATATCTGTTAATTGGCTATCGATCAATGGTCTTTCCGCCTGGATTTTCGTGTTTATGTCTTTAACGTGAAAGAGGTATGGTGATTTTTAAATCCGTTTTCGACCATTTAATTACACTAAAAGAGAATTTTAACTTTCTCTTTTAGGAATCGCATATGTATTAATAGCTTTACATATATTTTTAGAATTTAGTTTTGACTTCAAAATTTGTTCTAAACGTTAAACATATTGCATATTATTATTATTATTATTGCTAAAACAATATCGTTAGTTCAAAATGCTTAATGATAAGTAAGAATGTTATTTAAGAAATTCTTTTTATCGTATTTCTGTATTTTATTTCATGATTTTGTCTTAAACACAAAAAATATAATTTCAAACTATGTATTAGGGAAAGGAAACAATGAACATTCTCACCACCACCTTTCGTGTTTATGTCTTTATCGTGAAAGAGGAAATTGTGATTTTTAACTGTCTATGTCAGAAGTCATTGTCGGTTATGTTCGTAATTTAACTGTCATTAATGTGGTGAAGTAATGCAATGAATTCATGAAGAGTTATAGTTAGGCTTCTATTTTAATGGAATTAAATGTTTTTATTTAAATTAAATAAAATGAAACAAAGATGAATCGCACATTTGCAGTTATTTAAATTACAATGGACAATTTCTGGTAATGATTAATAAAATTCGATCAATCCCTTTTTCCAACTGCAAAAATTACTTACACTGTAAGTTTTACAAACATTTATTGAAACAACTACTTTCCGAGCATTTACCCCGCCGAACATTGGCTATGCAACAACAAATATCTATTGTGTAATCCAATGTTCGGCGGGGTAAATGCTCGGGAAGTAGTTGTTTCAATAGATGTTTGTAAAACTTACAGTGTAAGTAATTTATTGCAGTTGGAAAAGGGGATTGACCGATTTTTTTTTCAGTGGACGAAACAATGATTCTCGGTCGTCTACCTTGTAGACCCAAATCGTTGACGATTGCACTTGAAATTAAGCAAAAGGTGGCGCTTGCGTCGTCTTTAATTTATTATGATTTTTTTTTTAATTACAATTTTCTATGTAATAATTTTAAATATTTTTCAATTGTATACAAAAACTTTCTGTTTACTTACTTCGGCGAATATTTGTGCAGCTTCCTTCACCGTTAAGAATTTGTTGGGCATAACGGCGCAGAACGCGGGGTAGATGAGGTTCCGAGCAAAGTCTGCCACAATCGTCTGGCTGAATAATCCGGGGATTATGAATACGGGAGGCACTTCGCGGATGTTGGTCGGTCCGTTTGAAAGTAACTGTATTAGTTCCGGCTCCGCCTGAGACTTCTTCGTGTTCTTAATGACGTCTTCTGGGGACGAGGGGAGGAGCAATAAAAGCCCTGAAACAAAAAGAAATGAGCAATTAATGATAGTTAATTAAGATTCACTAGATAAATTTATTTGGTTAGTTACACATCTTTATTGACAAGTTTATTGAGTTTACAATAATAATAATAACAATATAAAATATTTTGAAAATGTAAAGGTTTCTTGTTAATAGGTCTTTCTTCCTGAAATTAATTTATTTTCAATAATATGAAGGATTTTCGTGATTTCCGCGGCCTAAAATCCCACCAGTGGAAACTCCGATTACATTGTACATTTCCAAAATATAAATTTTAAATATGAGTTGCAAATAAAACGAATTGGCTTTGTTTTTCCGTATTATGGAAGCATTTTTTATGTCTATTATCCACGACTTCCATATTAAACAGTATTATATCACTTTCTAGAATAGCATTATGATAACTATAAATCACAAGTGATTTATAATTCTGGCAAAATTTCTGTTTTCCACTTGTCGATTTCTTTACTTCGTGTGATTTTTTTAATAATCAAGAACTTTCCTCTAGAGTGCTTTGAAATTTTAAAAAAATGAAGTTGGTACTAAAAGTAACCACATACTATACTTTAACTTTAACTTTAACTTTATTTTACGGAATTCTCCATTATAATTGATTACATTATACAATAATTTACATATTTGTATATAATCAGGTAAGTATTCCTAAACTATTAATAATTAATAAGTAAGATAAGTGCATTCCCAAACGGTTCAAAGAATTGATTCAGTGTTGCTTATGACTTCACAAACTAACATCTACGGGTATATAATTACATAATGGAAACAATAATTTACCTAAGAAAATGTAAAAATAAAATTTAAACAAATAAAAATATAAAGTAAATAATAAAATAAAATAATAAAAGAAATTAAATATATGATCACAGTTTTATCACAAGTATGTTCATATTGAGTATAGGTACGAGCACTGTAAGATAAAATATCACAGATCAATTATCACATAATTATAAAAAAAAATGTATATAACAGACACGCTCAGACAACGTTAATATCAAACATAACAAACAATAATATAATATGTACATAAAATGATAAAATTGAGATAAAAATGGAAGAAATAAATAAAATCAAACAGATAAATAAATAAAAAAGAAAATAAATAAATGGATAAATAAATAAATAGTAAAAAATATACATATCCTACTGCTTTTAAAATTAGATGACATCTGAGAAATTAATTCGTTTTAGACTATTCTTAAAATGTGAAAAAGATTGCGCAAAAATAGGAAAATCATCACTGCTTGCTAATGCATTAGCATATCGCATCATTCGATGTATGGAACTGAACATACCGTAGTTTGTTTTGTGAAACGGTATTCTGAATAACGGCTTTTGCCTTGACTGAGTGTTTCTTGGAATATTGAAACTCAAAACGCCTACGAGCTCACTACAGTCAATCAAGCCATTAATCAATTTGTATAAGAATACCATATCCAGAAACTTTCTCCGTTCTGCCAACGATTTAATATTCAGCCTAGTCAACATTTGACTGTGGCTAAACTCTGTACCCGGCTCAACTAATCTATAATGCATAATTCTTAAGAATTTGCTTTGCACCATTTCAATTTGCCTTATTGCGGTAGCAGTGTATGGAGCCCACAATGAAGAACCATACTCTAAGTGAGGACGCACAAGTGCCAAGTACAAGGTTTTTAGTGTGTTGGGACTAAAGTCCACAGAAAATCTACGTATGAAGCCTAAGATTGATACTATAGGTATGTTATTCTAACAAATCGAATTTACTGAATTTATAAATAATGACGCATGTGTGTTTTATTTGTTTTTATTAATTGGTGTCAACAAAATGTAAAATAAAGAAAAAAAAATCAGAGCAATCTGGAGAGGAGAAGGAGAGGAGGAGGAGAAGTACGAATAAGGCACACTTATTTACAGTAAAGGCACCCTTGAAGAATCCTCTGAAGTGCTAAGCGTTTGGATAGCTGATGATGACCATTTCGGTCTTTCGGACCTCATCAGACTTGTGTGTTTCAAGTGAAATAATACCATATGGTCTAGAAAATTATGGTATTATTAAAACTTAAAACACACAAGTCTGATGAGGTGCGAAAGACTGAAATGCCCATCATTAGTTATCCAAACGCTTAGCACTTCAGAGATTTCTTCAAGGGTGCCTTTCACCATAGAAGACAGACCAGTCACGTTATTAAATACTCATACATTACTGCAAATAAGTGTGCCTTATTCGTACTTCGTTGGATTATCTTAGAACCCGTCAAAACATATTGGAGGAACTATCGCCTGCTTAACACAAGATCATGCTGGTTGAACTAAATTATTATAAATAGCATTTGTTGTAGGAGCAATTTAGAGTCAGATAATTTACTTCACTTGTCTGTGGCTCGCCTTACGTGATGAATACATAAGACTTCACAATACTAAGGGCGCTTTTACTACCAGATTTTGGCTGCATGATACCTTAAATGAGGCTAATTTTTCATGCGCGGATATACAGTATGTTTAAATATCTATATAAATATCTTTATTCAGGCAATTATATACATTTTTTACAAACATTAGGTTTGCACAATAAAATTTTCTGTCCTGGGCTATCAACCAGAGATTTTTCTGCCTGCTAGACGAATAGCGTACTAAAAATTAGCCTCGTTCAAAATATGGTGCAGCATGGTGCCCCTTCACTATGAATGCGGCTTGAGCCATAAAATTCAGTTCCTTTCCGTGATTTATGGTCATCATAATACTGTGATGATTAACTCCCTCAAGTGAATAATCTTTTGTCTTTTATTATTTACTCTGAGATTGTGCAAATGAAACTAAATTATAATTTTAGTGGACGAACAGCAAATTTGTAAAATAATTAGGAATATTTGTAATTTTTTTCCGATTTTTTGAAGAATATTTTTTTTATTTGTGAAATTCGTCAAACAATTTGATTCCATAAATCACAGGATTAGATTTATGGAATAAAATTGTTTGACGATTTAATTTTAAATTTCGGCAATAGGTTTTCTTTTTCTTCAAACCGCTGAGAGCTGGCCATATGGATGCGTATCCGAGGCGAAAATAAGAAAAAAAAAATAGGCAACTTTGGAAGATCTAATATATATAATAACTATTCTAATAGATTTTTATAATTAAGATAAAGACAAGTAAAAGAAACACTTACTTCTATACTTGGTTAAGCTCGTTTCTTCTTGGCTACCACCAATTTTATCATTCTTCGCCAAAATACTTCCCTGTTTAAAAAGTAATATATCATCCAAACCATGCAGAATCTCGTTAACTTCCAACCCGTCATCCCATTGTATATCAAAAGTTGGAAAACCGGCATCCAAGCGATTCTCGCAAACACCTCCAATCGCTTCCAAAAAGTTGACGAACAGTGCTTTCGGAGCAATCGTACGCAAAGTACTCTCAATCGAAATCAACGGCTTCAACTCCCGATTGCTACCGCCTGGAAGCACATAAACCCCTTGAATCGGCCCGTTGGAATAAACATCAGAGATAAAATCAGGAATTCCTTTATAATTCTCTTTCGACACAAACGTGACATTCGCCCCGAAGTGATTTTCAAGCAACTCAATCCTGTGCTTGATGTGACGGGGCATCGAACCGGACTCAGCTGAGTCGACCAGGACTTTTTTCGCCCCGCGCAGAATCAACCACTCCGCGACATCAGCCCAAATTTTCGGCGAACCCCCGCAGACGAAATACGAACTATTCCCATCGCAGACAAACTCCCGCGATTTATCCACATTCAAACGGTTCATTTTCAATTCCTTAGTGAGCTTCACGACGATCTTCCCGATGAAGTCAACTTCTTTAATTCTCCCCAAAATATTCTTCACGTCCTGGTGTTCAACCACCGATTTGCAAAGAGGGGTTATTTTAAGCCCAGCGATTCCGTCTTGAATCAACCCGTGGAGTTCGAGTTTGTCGTCGTTTGAGAGGTCGAAGATGTCTTCTGGGAGGACGGAGGAGACGATGGTGTTTTTGAGGAATATGCCGAGGCCGATTGTGTTGTTGATGCATTGGTCTAATTTGCCCAGTTGTACCATTCTTCCGTAGTGGGATAAACACCTCATATTTGACTGCATTTTCGAATCCACCTGGCAATTCACTATGAGGTTCACGCCGGCTCCGTTTGTCTCTGATAAGATTTTTAGATCGTGCTGCGAGTCTTTGTGATAGAAAATGTTCTTCTCATTTAACTAAAATTATTAAAGATAATAAATATAATAAAAATCTTAATTTGTAGAAATAAAAGATACGTACTAAAAGAATATAACTTAAAATAAATAATACAGCCGATGGCAGCAAGACCTCTGGTTGATAGCCAATGACTGACTACTAACCCATCAATATGTTTTGTAAATATATATATATATATATATATATATATATAATCTAAAATCCCCATCTACCATAATGGTGGTGTAAATATTTGTAAAGAATTGTAATTCTGCTGTGTGAATAAAGATGTTTGTATATAATACAGTCATAGAGCAGATTTCGTACAAAATAAATACTCCGCGATATTTTTAACATCATCAAGAGTCTGTGTCATTATTTTTCATATTTATTTGAAAGAAATATTAACATTTTGATAAAATACATCTATGTATAAATAGAAAAGAGTATTCATTCATTTGGTCACAGTTATTTAAATAAATTAAATAAAAATGATTTGAAAACAATTAAGAAATTATTCTCATATTGTAACGTAAGTCAAAAGTTACAGAGTTAAATTTGAGAATAATTTATTAATTATTTTCAAATCATTTTTATTTAATACACATCTATGTATTATATATTTTTTATGTTTAGGTATATTTTAATTAAAACACTTGGTTTGTTTTACTGTTTTTTTTTATTTGCTCTTTATGTTGGTTGTGGATAACCATTTTTTTAAATTAAAAATACTATATAATTACGACTTACGTGAAGGTTGACTTAAGTATAAGAAACACTTGTACACTTTTCTTTACAATTTTTTTTTATTTTTAATGCCAGATTTACGATTATATCCATTATCAATGGATTAAAAATAAAAGTGTGAAGAAAGGTTATTAGTGCTTTTTTTTATCAATAACTGTGACTAAGTGAATAATTACTCTATTTAAATAAATATTATCAAGTGGAGTTATGTGTGTGTGTGTGTAAGAGAACAAAACGCAAACGTATTTTTAGTATTTGCGGTTTTCTAATAGACTTACTTGCGGATATGTGGTTTTGAGGAAGGACTTCTGTTCGTCCGTGGCCACAGTGGTGAATACCGTGCAGTTGTAGCTCAAAGCCACTGAAATCGCCGCTAAACCGATGGACGAACAACCGGAATCGATCAGAACTTGCATTCCTTTCGCCAGTCTGCCCTTTTGAACTAATACACGGAACGCCTAAAAAAGGGAATCAAAAATGTTTTTATTAAATTACAAAAATACACACATTTGTGTCTCATAATAAAAAAAAAATACAATTGAAAATAAGTTAGTGAACGAATAAATTACAAAATACACATTTTTTTGTGTTAATAAAAAAAAAACAATTTTAAACTTCAATTGAAAATAAGGTATATTCTAGTTTTAAGTATATTATAAACAAAAAACGCAATGGACGACATTAGCAATCAAAACCTTTTTGCCACAGCAATTGACAGATGCCTACAAAACCAGGCGGAAAGACCAACGGTCTATAGCCAGTTGGCAGAAGAATTTATTTTTATGTTAATTATTTATTGTATTTATTTATTATTATTACTTTGTTAAAAACAAATCTGCTAATAAAGATTTATATATAAATATATTTATATATATATATATCTAAAGAGTGGTACGGTAATATCAATTGATTTTATTGTGTGAATTTCTTTTTTGAATGATGCATCATGAATCAATCAATATATTCCTCAGTGAATTCTCCGAAAATCATAGCATTGAAGACAGATAATTTATGTTTAGTTGGGTGGTTAGAGGAATTAATGTATAGTTATACAAAAAAAACTTATATTAATTTAAAAGAATGTATAACGAAGTGGGAGCCTCAACCATCAAATACTTTTCCTATTGTTATTAAAAACATTTTTGTTTATTTTTAAGCAATTTTCTGTAATAAAGTATAAACAGTAATATTTTTAAGACTGAATATCTGATATAATTAAAGCAGGCGTATTTAAAAATTTAAACCATCTGAAGTCACATTAACGGTTTAACTGAATTACGCGGGACGAGCTCTAATTGAAACGTAATTAAAGGAAATGGTTCAGCTACCTGGGTAATGTAAAATGTCGTTAATTATGTAAAAAGAGGATGGATTGGGGTTGATTATGAAATTGATTAATTATACATTGGGATTACATAATAGAATTCAAATTGATTTTATGAAATTTAATATAGCATTATTTATTGAATTTAATACAGAAAATGCCAGTGTGATGGTATGCGCAGGAAGTTGGCGTTTATCATTAAATAATAATTGAAAAGATCATAATAAATTAAAGACGACACAAGCGCCACCTTTTGCTTAATTACAAGTGGCATCGTCAACGATTTGGGTCTACAAGGTAGACGACCGGGAATCATTGTTTCGTTCACAAAAGGAAAGCGAACATGTCCTTTTTATGAGAACAGGAAACGAAATTCACATTTAATGAAATGTTCAGCTACCATACGATAGATGCCACCATTTGCAGGACCTTTCAGACAACGACAGGAAAATCTTGAAAGAAAGTATTTTCCTTCTCAAATCAAACATCAAGGAACTAGGCGAATATAAACCAAGCAATGGTACTGTACAAGGTCAAGTCTACTTAATCAAACCATCTGGTTCGAGTAAAATCAACACGTGTGGTTTAGAGAAAGTATGTTTCTATTTTTATTATTAAAATTTCCTTAACTCATACTAAAATTAAGAAAATTGTTATAAAAAAGGTATGTTACTAATAAGATTTTATTTTTACTATAAATTTAACAAAATGTTCAGTCAGCATTCATCTAGCGAATGGATAACTAGTGAGAGCCATTTCGGTTTTTCGAACCTCATAAGACTAGTGTGTTCCATGTGCATAACAACACTAGATGAATGGTGACTGAACATTTCATTAAATGTAATTGAAAAGAGTTTATTCATTTTAACGGAGATATTTAAATGATTAAATAGGAAAATAAATGTACCAGGCTCTTTCTCAAATCTATAAAATAAATAAAATTTTGTTTAAGTTTGAAAATGGTTTTCGGCTTAACACACAGACTAAAATACAAGTATTTTCAATGAAATTCGGTAACCAATTAAGAAGCTAAACCCAACAATGATAAAAAGCTTAGTTACTACCTGTCAGTTATCAAGGGGTAGGTTGTTTTGCATATTAACCCAAGTTAGTCGTCTTTATACCATTACAGGTATGCTTAGCGATGAGGCAACTTTTTAAGTTCTGGGTGATCGTGTCTAGTTTATTAGAAGGTCAGAGGAAAATATTGACTTGGATAGTGTACAGAAAAGTGCAAAATCAATGTCGCTACCACAACAGAAGGATTTCTGCTGATTTTGTCGAAAGTATTCGAAATTGAACTAATTCTCCAAATGCAAGATCGTTACGGTAATGACAGGAATTTTGTTATGTAGATTTCCAAAGTCCATTAAAAGTTATTTGTTACGAAACGAAATAGCAGTCCTACCTTCAGACATTAGCATTCGCATTCCTCACGGAATCCCACAAGGTTCTCGCTGGGCATTTTTTTTTTGTCGGTGATTCCTGTATATCGACTCAAAAGATTGTTTTTTATTTAATAAATGTTTTAAGAAATGGTCGAATGAGTGAGAAAATATTTAAAAATAATTGAAAAATTACCTCAAATGTCTGAAAAGTGGACTGGTCAAGGAGAGGATATCCTCTGAGTTTCAGTTAATAGAGAAACGAATCTATTATTGGAGTCTTGAAGAAAATTAAAAAAAAATGCTAGAATTGCATTAATAGCATGCCATGAATAGTTTAGGCTTTTATAAAGTCAAGTTAGTTAGTTGGGAATTATAGGGCGCTTCAACATCTTTGGTCATTCGCGCTTTATAAAGTCAAGAGTTGGTATTACTAAATATTCATATATATATAAATACATCATTATTCATAATAATTAAAAATGATTTGAAAATAATTAATAAATTATTTCCACATTTTCCACTGTTTTCATTTATTTTACATCTTTATTCGTATGTAATTTTACATAATTATTATTTATTTATAATACATATATGTAACATATTGCGAAATGGCTATCGATCATAGGTCATTCAGCCTGTCATTGCCTTGTTCTTGTTTTTATCTACTTACTCGACATGATCACTAACGTTATTGTAAAAGTCTGTATTATTTAATGAAATAAAATGAATAATAGTAGAAGTAGGAAATTTGTATTTTGAAGGAATATTGGGGTTGCGGGGTTATTGATTATTATTTAATTTAATATGTAATTTTTTCAATAAATTAATAATAAATATTAAACCTTGCTTTATTATTAGTTTTAGATATATAATAGTGTAATCATTGAAAACTGCAAAAAAATTAAATGCGGGTCGTGATACGAATAAATTGAGCAAGGACTGTACATTCTTGCAATTATTTCGATTTATTTCAAAATGCTGTATTTAATTAAATAAAATTCTTATTTAATTTTTCTCTCTATAGAATATTAATTATAAATTTTTACTTACTATGACGTAAGCATGCGGAATAGTGCATCCGTCCTCCATAGACCAGGAATTAGGGATCTTCCACTGCAACACAGGATCCAGCACGATATTATGCGCTTCCTTATCATATTTCGCCAATCCCATGACTCTGTCGTGATTTTTATTTACGGCCGAATAATCTATGTTACCTAAATTAGCTTTAGTGGCTCCAATTGTTTCGTTGTCGCTGTTTATACCCAAACAAGAAAATGTGTAGCCCTCTGTTGAATATCTGAAAAAAAAGGGAATATTTTTGTAATCAACTCATACTATATATAAATTAATTTGTAAAAATTAATATAAAATATTATTATTAAGGCTGAAAGACCTCTGGTCGATAGCCAGTTTGTGAATTTTGCTTTAATGTAACAGACAGTATTATAAAATATATTAAAATGTAAACACACACCTCATTGTACAAAATTCATAAATAAAGATATTTATATATATATATATATATATATATATTATTATTATAATTATTATTCATAACAGGTTATTTAATAACAACACATGTTTTGATGAAGGTGGTTGAACACATCTTATATTGTGATTAAATAACCTGATATGAACCACAATAATTAGACAACAGATGGCGCTTGCGTTATCTCCCAATTGTTATGGATAATGTAATGATTAATAATTTATACAAGAGCATCAAGTTCATGATTAAATTTTGGCAATCGCCTCTATGGAAATTGAAAACAAAAACTCGTGATATATAAAGAGTTCTAGCGACGATGTTACTTCTTTCATCCCCTTCTACGTGAAGACAAGCTTCGCTTTTACTTTAACGTTTAAATGAATGGCAATTAATTCATAAATCATCGAGGCTTCCTTTTTGTTATACATTTTCAGTATTCGTTGTACCGTATATAAAATACACTTAAGTCAAGTTACAGCCTAATTAAAAATAAACATTTAATACATTAAAATTTTGGTAAATATAGCGTTCATGTTAAAAAATAAACCTATAAACATTTTCTGCACTTTCTACAAAGAGCGCCTGTAGCTCTTCTGATTGAGTCTTTGTTTAAGACATTTCTAATACGTCGAATGACACCACACGTTTACCGAAAACTTATGTTGAAAGTTACTTCCGACTGCGTGGGGATTTTCGTCGGACCATACATGACAGTATTATTATTGCTTCTCTTCGCAAAAGTGTTGATAGTGCGCAGACCAAACGTCAGTCTAGCTCGCGAGGGCCTGGTAGAGCTAGTGGAGTCATACAACCACCAGTCCAACGATATAATAATGAAATAAGTAAATTCCTTAAGTTATTTTTAATTTTATGTTTATTAAGCATTTTATAGAAAGAATAATAGTTTTTGAAATAAATCTAAAATTATACAAATCCTCTATTTAGTTCTCTTTAATCACTTGATGAATCATAATCACAATAATAAATGTTTTTTTTTAAACAAAGTGGTTTTGAAATATAAGGCAACTTTCAACTGTTTTTCTATTAAACTACCAAAAATTGACCTAATAAAGCTTATATCTAAAATGAGTGATTTTAAGTGTAGAATCTAAAATCGATATAAAAATTATAGCATTAAATTGATTTCATATTGTATATACGAAATCAATTTTAAAATCTAAAGATTAATATATTTTTATAAAATTTGCCACAGTTTAATATAATAGATCATTTGTGTTAATATGACCACAATCAATTAATAGTATAGTATACAGCACACAATTGAATTTAAAAATAAAATAGTCTTTGAAAGATTATTAAATTTGATACATTTCTCTCTTTATAATTTTTGATAAATTTTACAGTAATCGCTCAAAAAAAATTAAATTCAAATTAATTACATTAATTATTCAGTAAACAAAATCTAGTTATTCAAAGCTTTATAAACATATTTATTTCCCAATAGAGTAAATTTAAAATTAATATGTTAATAAATAATTATTTAATAACTAAATTTATACCAAATATTTAATATAATAAATATAAAATCATATTAGTTTACCTTTTCCAGGTAACTAGATCCGCATTTTACCAAATAAATAGAAGGAATTAATTTGAATTTTATTCTTTTCTGATAAAACTGTGAACATTATTGAAAATTATAAAGAGACAAAAAATATTCCAAATTAAACATTCATTCAAGCAAAACTTTTAAAAACATTATTGAGGGTCCCAATAAAAAGATATTGATGTATTAATTTATAGGTTATGTTGTTTTCTACACTTAACATCAACTGACGGTACTCATATTAACTCAAATAATGTGCTATTTAAACATTCGATTGTTATTAATATTCTTTTATTATATTTACTTTTTTATTCATATTTTGGTCTCAGGAACCTAAGGTTAAGCCATTTTCAAAAAATAACAGGACACTCTTTATATAATTGCTTTGTTTCACCAAAATATGATTATTTTCTCCGACAAGTTTCAACTTTCGTCGAAATTAAATTATCCTTGATATTGACTAAAGCTAAAACTAGCCGGAGAAAGAAAAAACACATTTTAGTGAAACTAACCAAGTATTATTAATTTTTCAAATATTTAATACAAAAAATATACTTATTTATATACTTATATTAATCTTAATAGATTAATAAAAAAAATCTTTTCTTTAACTACTTCTATTTTTTTGTATAATAGTTATATTTTCAGAATAAAATGTTTTCGGATTATACAGTCGTAACATTTGAATATAATTATTATCTTATAGAATATAACTAATTCTCATTCTAATTAATACTTATTTAAAATGGCTCGAATGATAACGATATTCCCCTCCTTTAAAACGGTCATTTCCGCTCAACGTCCGCCCCATCTCACTCTAAACTCGCTTTCAGAACATGTCATTTTGATTTACGTCGCCCAGCGAGGAAAAGATTTATTGCGTAAAACCACAATATTGGTGTTAAACACTTAAGGGAGGATTTCTTTGAAAAAGCCGTTTGGACGAAATTGTTAGATCCTGTCCAACCAGACCCTGTGTTCCCAATTTGAAATTGCAAATATGCAAAGGTTACTGAGTAAAATGGTTGACCGATATCCTTGGGTGAGTGGAAACAAAAAAGTGTGTTTTTACTTTCTCCGGAGCCCTTTCCAAGGGAAAGTATTATGATCGACAAAATTTCGAATCGCCTAGACGTATTTCACCGAATTCATCGCGGATAGTACCATGATGGACACATCATATTTTTTTTTAATATAAAATACCACTTACTTGGACAACTCCTTCTCATTATCTTGACTTTCGTTGAATTCCGTCGACATGGGAACGTAACTCCCCAACGCGCCCTTCTTATAAACACTCAAGAAATTATTTCTGGTCAAACTCTCCATCGACTCCTTGCAGTTCTTGTCCAGAATGAAAATGTACTTCAGCTTTACGTAATTCACATCCTTGCGTAATCTATTGGAGAAATTGCATACTCCCTCTAATGGAACTACTCGGGATACCAAATAGATCTCCTCATTAGCCGTTTGGTTCTTCAAACAGTCCTTGACGTTTCTGCTCCACGGTTGCGTTCCGTTCGTAATGTCCTCGGAGGTGAGAGTGTTGGAATCCACTTCAATGTATTTGCAATGTTTTTGTAATGCCTTAAAGAAATATGTTTCTTATTGTGTGGGTACAAAAATAAAATAAAAAGTCTAGCTATAATGGGAGCTAAAGACATGAAACTGGTTTTATACTCTCTGTATAGTCTCAATAAAAAATGTGTATATACAGGGTGGCGCAAGATTACGATGAAGTCCAATATCTCAGTTATAAAGAAATATACAAAAAAATGTTACTTACATTATTAGTAGCTACTGTCAAAATTCACATTTTAAAATTAGTTTCATATATACAAGGTGTCCAATAATCACGTAATGTATCAAACATATGTTTTTTTAAATGGAATGATATATTTTTTATGAACATTTTCGATTCTACGTTTAAAAATAATTATTTTTTTTTATATAAGATTTAACAGGTCATTTTTTCATAGTTTAAAAGTTATAAACAAATGAATGTTGAAATCGATAGATTTTTAGAGCCTAATATTTCAATTATGAAAAATGAAATAAACATTCTGTCAACGCCATACAAATGCAAAAATACTTAATAATAAAAGAAATACTCTCTTTTTCTCTTAAAACAAATTTTTATATACAAGGTGAAGCAATACGCAAAATGATTTTTTTCTCTTTTTACTTAAATGGGACACTCTATATTTTTTATGCTATTTTAATAGAAAATTAATCACTCTTAATTTTTTATATAACATATTAAATAGCTACCGTTTACCGTTTTTGAGATATTTAATCTGAAATACAAATTTGGTATAGAATTTTTAATCAAAGTAGGCCGTGCCAGAACAACTAATTTATTTAATTGTGAAAGTTACGCGAACACAAATATAAAATAATTTAGTGAAACGAATAATCAAGTGTATTAATTAAAATACATCATAATTCATACATTTTTTTATCACGGGATAAATGAGAATTTAATAAAAAAAGTAAATAAATATTAAGCTGTAATTATTTTAATACGCGATAATATTGAAAATACATCAATTTAAATAGGTATGTTCTTGGCTGTGCGCCAGGATCCAGGTACAACGAATCTTCTTATCTCAGGAATGCGTTCTCGGAGTGAGTCATCGATCGTTTTTTCTTCTTGATTTGCGATAATTACGCTCTTGTATTTCGATTCAGTCGTCCGAAAACGCGCAGTGTTCACTATTCCGGTTTAATTTTTAACGTTAGAAATTATTAACAATTAAAAACGCGATTTATTTTTGTTTATGAACAAGTGGTAATTAGTGAGTGGTGGAGGTGAGTTCGTATTCGATTCACCAGGAATGGGTTGGAAGTTATTTTTTCTATTAAGGTATGTTAATATTAATAATTTATTTTTAAACAGATTTTACGATTCCTATTATTATACCCATTTTATTCTCCAAAATTGCATTTATCAATAAATTACTTTCGCAATAAACAAATGCGATTTTCGCAAGACTAAAGTAGGTATACATTAGTTCTAAATTCATTAATGAAGATTTGCTAGTTTATTTTGCGATTCCGATTCTTTTAAATCGTCCACATCGCAAAAATTATGTTTAACAATAAATTAACTTTGCAACAAAGAAAATATTTTTTTCGTAAATTTTTAATCATTTTCATCATTTAACCCGCGGTGAAATATTTTTGAATAATCTATGAAATTTTCCAAAAAACTAAGACTTGTTTTTTTTCTTACAAAATGTTATAATAAATGGAAGATGTGCCGTCCCTTGCTCGAATACGCTTCTATCCTATTCCATAATCACCGCCCCGCAGTCCTAAATAATCTTGCAGTTGCAGAGCGCTTTGCCCTGCGACTATTAACTAAAATAAGACATCCTAATAACCCTTTACATAATCCTTCAAACACATTCCTATACGAAACGAAATATTTATATCATTATATTTTGTTAACATTTTTATGTATTTATTTCACACATTCATATTTTTTTAATTCAATAGCATTCAAACATTTTACAATTTTTTCCTTAAAAAATATGTCCCAGTAACCATTATAACTCGCTAAATAATCGTTGAGCAACTATTTTCTTTAAATTTTGCATGCGCCTTTAAATATCGATTATCATTTGAATATCCTTTTATGTTAGGGAGTATGTATGTTATTAAATACCAGAAAACGATTATGAATTGCATTTGTTTTAATTATAGCCTACTTAAATTATAGATTATAAGCGAAACTTATAATTTTGTACTTTGAATTGAAATTGTTAAAAAATGGTAACAGATAGGGGTATAGTTTATTATACAAAAATTAAAGAAGAATCAATTTTCTATCGAAATAGTGTAAAAAATATAGGGTGTTCCATTTAAGTGAAAAAAGAAAAAAAATCATTTTGCGTATTGTTTCACCCTGTACACAACATTTGCTTTATGGTAACAAACGATTATTCCTTATATTATTAAGCATTTTTTCAATTAAATTGCGTTAACAGAAAGTTTACATCGTTTTTCATTTTTGAAAAATAAGGCCCCAATCTTCCATTGATTTCAACCTTAAATTGTTTATAACTTTTAAAATATTAAAAACTGACCTAATATACCTTATGTCAAACATGATTAATTTTAAGCGTAGAATCTAAAATCGACATAAAAAATATAGCATTCCATTTAAAAAATCATATGTTTGATACGTCTCATGATTATTGGACACCCTGTATATATGAAACCAATTTTAAAATGTGAAGTTTTACAGTAGCTACAAATTATGTCAGTAATATCTTTTTGTAAATTTCTAAATAACTGAGATATTGGACTTCATCGGAATCTTGCGCCACCCTGTATATAGGAATCGTAACACCAGATATGCTTGAGAACTAATGAAATAATTACCTGTCTTAGCTTATGAGTTATTTTTGTACTTATAAACAAAGCGAAACGTATCTTTGGAGGTGAAGCAAATATGGGAGGTAAATTTGGAACAAAAGCAAGATCCACAGAATCTTGGAATTAGTAATATTAAAAACATAAGAGATACTTACTGGATGTACGAGACTGTAATGGATTTCATCAACTATAAAATTGCACAAAATCTCAATATCTTTATTTAGCAAGGCTTTAGTTGTGCGGACTAAACAGCAGGCTTCTGATTTCAGCACAGATTGCATCAAATCCTTGCCCATTTCCCCGTTGTATATGAACAAAATTGCATCCGTTTTTATTGTGATGTTGATATTCGGATCATTTGTTGTGTGTATGAAGGTCTGAAATAATTATACAGATAAATAGTATTAAATAAGTAATTATATTAAATTTATTATAGAAGGTAGCCAGCAAAGGTTCATTAAACTTCAGGTAGAAGGAATTGTAAATTTGGAAATTTTGGATCAAACGAGTATTAAAAAATAATTATAAATGTGGAAATAATTTATTAATTATTTTCAAATCATTTTTATTTAATATATTTAAATAACTACGACCAAGAGAATGAATACTCTTTTCTATTTACTTCATATTATACCAAAATGTAGCTACTCTTTTCTATTTCTAGTATCTATTATGTGACATATCAGATTTATTAGATTTGCTAAATTTACAATTCTTTAAAATGGCACGATAGAAGTTACAAACAACATTTTTTTTAATATTTTCTATTGGAAATTAATCAATGAGCTATACATCAAAAGGTTACACATTATTATCAGAAAAGACAATGAAAAAAAAAGCTACTGAAAGAAGTTGTAAAATTGTTGAAATTCTTAAATTATTTATCCAGTGGTATCCAGTGGCGCAGATTAGGGGGTGTTAGGTGGTTATAACAAGCCCCCCCCCCCCCCGGAAATTTTAATGACTCATAAAAAAAACAATAAAGTTTTAGCAACACTGTAAGTAACATCATTAAATCTTATTTTAATGTTGGTGAAACATTACTAAAATGTGTGTTCAGTGGATTTTTTATTTGTTTTTTTTTTTAATTTTATTTCATTTGCATTTATATTATCAGCAGTAAGAAATCATAAACAATCCACAATCCCCCAGAAATTATTTGTACGTCTCCGTCATTAAAATTTTACTAATGTGTAATTGTTTGTAACTTTAATTGATTTTATTAAACATTTTTACAAAGCAATATAAAAGTGCATATCTTAAAATTTGTATCATTCTCTAAAAATTTTCGATGAAATTTAAATCAATAGATTTAATTTATATATATATATATATATATATATATAAATCTTTATTGGCAGATTATTTTTAACAAAGTAATATTAATAAATAACTACAATAAATAACTAACATAAAAATAAATTCTTCTGCCAACTGGCTATCGACCGTTGGTCTTTCCGCCTGATTTTGTAGGTGTCTGTCCTTGTCACTTGCTGTGTCAAAAAGGTTTTGATCGCTAATGTCGTCCATTGTCTTGTAAATTGAATTTACTCGTCGTGATCACTAAATTTAATTTATAATAATACAAATTTCAAGATATTTGAATTATTCTGTAAAAATCTTCGATAAAATCAATTAAACTTACAAACAATTACACATTAGTAAAATTTTAATAACATAGGTCGGTAGACGACCGATAATCATTGTTTCATTAAACATTTCATTAAATGTGACTAAATTGTTTGTAAGTTTATGTTATTAAAATTTTACTAATGTGTAATTGTTTGCAAGTTTAATTGATTTTATCGAAGATTTTTACAGAATAATTAAAATATCTTGAAATTTGTATTATTCTGAATTAAATCTATTGATTTATCGTTGACGATGCCACTTGAAATTAGGCAAAAGATGGCGCTTGCGTCGTCATTAAATAATGAATAATACTTTATGAACAAGAACACATTTTTTTTTTAATTTAGATTATTCATCTAAAATTAATCAATTCTGCCTGAAGATTAAACAATTTAGTATTTAAAAAGCCTCATAATACTTTATGAACAAGAACACATTTTTTTTTAATTTAGATTATTCATCTAAAATTAATCAATTCTGCCTGAAGATTAAACAATTTAGTATTTAAAAAGCCTCATGATACTTTATGAACAAGAAAACATTTTTTGTAATTTAGATTATTTATCTAAAATTAATCAACTCTGCCAGAAGATTAAAATTATCACATATTTTCTGACTATCTTGTATACTCATCCATTACGTTTAATAAAATATTTTTAAACTCACTTGGATTTTCGTATATTTCGACGCAACGTTCTTCACGGCTTCAATCAAGGACGGATTTTTGCTCGCAATCTCAGTGACTGATACGTTATTCGTAATCCCGGTGAAGTTGGCGGTGGCCAAATTTATGCAAGCATTCAGCATACTTTCCTCGCTGGGACAGTTGTTTTTCTCGAACGGCACGAATACTTGGGTGTCGTAAGAAATCTTGTTTTCTGTTACGGGCAAAGCAGTTGTACGGACTCCAATTAATTGCAAACCTTTCATGGCTAGGGTTTCAGTTGAAAACTCGTAATCCGCCGTCACATCTTAAAATGAAAATGAAACGAAATGTTTTTGGATTAGGACAGAGAAAATACTTAATACTTTTCTTTATACCATTTAAATATTTTATTTCATTTAATCTTATATAACATCGTTATATGTTCCTCTCTATTTCTCAGTGTGAGGTGTAAATATTTTATACTGATTAATTCAGGATGATTTAATTGAAATTAAAACACTTGATTTGCTTCACTTATTTATATTTTCTCCAACTAGTTTCGACCATTGGTCATCTTCAGGAAGGAATGGTCGAAACTAGTTGGAGAAAATATAAATAAGTGAAACAAACCAAGTGTTTTAATTTCAATTAAATCATCCTGAATTAATTCAAAAATGTTTCACCACTGGTAAAGTGAGAAATTAATTAAACATAACAAACCCTACATTTACATTACGATTTAATTAAACATATTGTATACTTTTTTCTCATTTATCATTTGGTAAAACATATTTAATAACCGTTTGTTATAATGAAATCACTTGGTTTTGTTTTATTAAAATTTTGTTACATTCATTCTTGAAAATGGCATCTAGCCGAAACTAGTCGAAAATATAACAAAATTTTAGTAAAACAAAACCAAGTGATTTCATTATAACAAACGGTTAATTAGTTAAACATATTTTATACGAATTATAAAATATTTTTAATGGTATGCATTTGTAAGAGATAACTACGGAATGCGGCGCTGCGTTAATTGGGGTTATTGTGTCAAGGATAAAATAACGTTCACGTTTAACTTAACATTCAAACATAAACTTTTTATGTATTTTGCATCATCATAGTCTAAGAAAGTTTTGTAATATATACCTAGAATGTGATGTTCATTAATAATAATTAATTAAACACTTTTTAACTTTATTTGTATAACTTAAATTTCAGTGAAAACACTTTTATAACTATGTTTGTATAACTTAAATTTCAGTTATACAAAGTTAAAAACATTTGTTTAACGTACTTACGTAACGTAAGTCAAAAGTTACAGAGCTAAATATGGAAATAATTTATTAATTATTTTCAAATCATTTTTATTTAATAAAGTTAAAAACTGTTCTGATTAATCGAATGGCGATGTATAACAAAGTAGAAGCCTTAACAATTAGTGAATAATTAATAAAATTAAATTGATATTCCTTTTAATTTATTATTGAATTCGAAATTAAATGCACTTTGTTTGTTTCACTTATTTTTCCAAATAGTTTCGACTTATCGTCATTATCAAGGAAAAATAATAATTTCGAATTCAATATTAGTTAAAATGTTTCATCAAGTGATCAATGAGAACAAAATCAAAGGTTTAAAATTATATTTACATCTATAAATTATAGAAATTTCAATGTACTACATTGAAGTATAATTTAAATTAAATAAAGTGGAAAAGAAAGATCTTTGATGGGATTTGAACTCATGTCCCATGTTGGTAACGCACTCGATTAGAAATCGGAGGACATGGGTTCAAATACCATCAGAGATCTTTCTTTTCCACTTTATATTTAATTAATTTAAATTATATCTCAATTGAAATTGAAATAACTACAATTAATAATAAAACACTGTATTTAAATTAAGACACTTCGTTATTCAGTAATAATATATTTTAAGTTCCGACTAGTTTCGGCGAGTGGTCTTTTTTAATGAACTAACTAAAAGTACAAATATGCAGATACACATATATAGAGAATTTTATGTAACACCGAACATGCTAGAATGTATACACGTTGTCCCCTGAAATTTTGAATATGAGTATTTGGTGTGTAGTTAGTAACACACTCGGCTAGAAACATGTGGGACGTGGGTTCAAATCCCATCAGAGATCTTTCTTTTCCGTTTATATTTAATTATTTTCAATTATATCTGAATGTTGTACATTGAAATTTCTTCAATTACTCAATAATGTTTCGATTTATAATACCTTCTTTTCCTTCTGGTATTTCCGGAAGAGATATATTAATCCTCTTGATGAATGTGGGAGTCCTGATATCCTGGTATTTCTCCCCAGCTTTGAACAATAGTTGCTGCAGCAAGCATTCCAAGAAGCCCGTCCATTTTTGATTCCCAGAATAAATACCACGAGTACCTAACATATAAAATTGAGTTTTTATTTGATGTTATATGTATTAAATCAATGATTAGAAAATCATAATAAAAGTTAAAGCAAATTAAATAAAATGAAACAAGGATGATTCACACATTTGCAGTTATTTAAATTACAATGAAATTAAAGAAGGACATTTTTTTGGCAATGATCAATAAAATTCTATCAATTCCTTTTTTCCAACTACTTACAGTGTAAGTAATTTTTTGCAGTTGGAAAAAAGGGATTTGATCATTGCCAAAAAATTTTCCTTGTTTAATTTCATTGTAATTTAAATAACTGCAAATGTGTGAATCATCCTTGTTTCATTTTATTTAATTTGCTTTAACTTTTATTATGATTTTCTAATCAAGGCCTGAGTTAGGGAAGAAATAAATTTTATTTTCTTAGAATTTGTATATTATGTGTAGTAAAAAGAAATTCATTATTTTTCCACGAAAAACGTATAGCTTCTTTATTTCTGTGACTAAAATGGATATTAATTAATTAAAATCATTAATCCACATAAGTGAATAGTATTTTGTTTTTATATATGAATAAATGTGTGTTTATGTATGCATCCTTATAGTATGAGTTACATTAATATTTCTTTGAATTATTATTAACAAGTATTTTTCTTCTCCCAATGTGAAAATTTGGTTCCATCAAGAGAGTAGCAGAACAAGTATCGATTATTTTTGGATCAAGCTTAGCAGAAATGTTTTACCAGTTAATGGATTAGGTGATGATATATTATAACTTTTTTGTTAAGAATTATCTTCTTTATCAAATTTATATAAAATAATAATTATTTTTTTTATTTTGTTAATATCTTGTAAATGCGATGCTATTTTGTTTTTATGATTTCACCGCTGTAATCCCTGGAAAATTTACTTCTAAATTAACCGACTCTCTAGCTCAACCAATAACAAAGTTGGCAATGGTGCTTAATTTAGAACAACCTCAGTATATAACCAATATCCTCTTTTACCATTTGGTTATTGAAATTATTGTTTTTTCTGAAATCACAGCAATTGTATTACTTAATAGGTCTTTCAGCTTTTTTTTTTGAAATTTTGAAGCAGGATCGTGTTTTAATTTTTTAAAGTTCAATAGGAGGAAAACCAATTATCATCAAAACGCTAGATATTAGTGGTTAAACTAATCAACGAAATAAAACTTATAAATATAATAGCTCTAATTAATTCAATTTTATTTTTATGAATCATTAACATCCAAATAACCTCACCTTCTTTGTAAACCTTAATGTCTCGAATCTTCATAAAGTCGCCTTTGTACTGATGACCCCTGTGCTCGAATTCGGTGTAAATGTCTTCGGAAGAGAGTTCGGCGAGTGGTTCGCAGCAATCGAACTCGCGCGGCGTCAGATGGAAATCGTCGTTCTGCTGGCGCACCAGAATTCTGCCCGTCATTACAATTTCAGAGCCCATGATGATCTCGAAGTCTCCGTTGCCTCTTTGCACCGATCCGAAAAACGGCACGTTACCCACCAACGGTATCTCGAAAACGTTCCTAAGCCTCACGTTTTCGAACGACATGTGTGTTATTAGAATGTTTTTCGTTACTGTTAGAATATTCACAACTGCGTTCTGAAATTAAAACAACACAAAAAAAAAATATTTCTATATTAGATTTTTATGATAAATCTCGATTATTTTATACTAATAATAATGGACATTAAGACGGCTGCGTTTATAGGAAATTAACGTCGCCATAAAAATAAAAAAAATCAGTCATTCTTTTGAGAAGAAAAATACAACAAAAGTTTTAAATTATAATTCGTCTCATTGATCTCCTTACAACATTACAGGCTTAATCAATGCCTACTAAATATACAGGCCGGAATGTAGGAGTGGGGATGCGCACGTATACCCGGCCTTGGAATGCCTGCTTCTCTTGCGCACTACTCTAATACTCGCATTAGAGTATTATAACAACTACTTTCGCATGTAATCATAACAAGTTTGTTCTGCACTAAGTTGAACTGAGTTTAGGTTTGTAACGTCACCAATGCAGGCTTGTTCATGCCAGTTTTCATGAACTGGGATTGACTGTAACAAACGCTTTGCGTGCAATTTAGTGCAAAGTATTCAATTACTGCAACATCTAGCAGCAATAAAAATAAAACTGAAATAATTTAGTGTTCAGCAATATTTCTAGCTTATGTGTTATAAGCAAAATACATACAATTTTGATTACCGACATGTTGGCGTACAATATCGAAATTGCTGTTGGTGAAATCGCATATATCACATCGTACAACGAAACTGGCGTAAATAAACACATTTCAGTTAAAATGGTTTCAGTGTAGAAAGTGTATTTTCAAATAATTTTTATTTAATATATTTAAATAACTGTGACCAAGTGAATGAATAATACTCTTTTCTATTTATATAAAAATCTGCTATAGTTCATGCAACGAACAAACCTAATAATAAATATTTATTTCTTCTATTAAAAATTGAAGACTTATAGACATTAATTAAAACTATTTAATTTAGATGAAAATAAAATTCCAAATTAGGTAAAGACATGATTGTGAAAAGCAGATGCTTCAATCACGATTGTTCCTAAGCGAATGAATTCTCGCGCTTGGACTCCGAGATTTCGATTTCCCCCCTCCGATATTCCAACTTGCATATTTAGTAGACACTGTCCTAATATAATACATGGTCCACCAATTGCGCTTTTCTATGGTAGCAAATCTAGTTTTCCTGTATTCTTAACAATACATAAAAATCATTTTGCGTCTCAGTAATCAAAGATATTATTTACCAGATATGATGCCAAGTTATATATGATCCTGCCGTCCAATTGATGTTCCAAGAGGTATTTAAACTTATCGGAGGTTAGACTAATTTCGATGTCTTTAACGGAGCTTAAATTATGGAGCTTTTGTTCGGTTCCAGTCCTCCAAGAATCACTGTGTTCCCAACGGACCAGTTGAGCTAAACCTGTTGTTCCTTTACTCACGGGATACTCGATTTTTGGATAAATGTTTTGCACCTTCACATCCACGCCAGCTAAATGCATCCTATTAAAATAAATAATTAAATATAGCATACGAAATAATTTAGCCTCTCAATAAAATAACAGATAACTAATTTTATAAAATAAAACTCTATATATTCCACTCCAAGAAGAATTCAACATGTGAAACTCCAGGATTATATGATTTTCATTAAGTAAAAGCCTCAACCATCTATTATTTAATTCAACATATATTTAATTTCAACAAATTATAATATTATATATTTAATTTCAACAAATACAAATTTTATGTTATATAAATAAAGTTTAAAGTGTTTTATTGAATTAATATAATTAATTAATTTCTAAAAATTACACAATCACAATGAAATTAAACAAGGAAAATTTCTGGCAATGATCAATAAAATTCCATCAATCCCTTTTTCCAACTGCAAAAAAATACTTACACTGTAAGTTTTACAAACATCTATTGAAACAACTACTTCCCGAGCATTTACTCCGCCAGACATTGGATTACACAATAGATATTTGTTGTTGCATAGCAGTACTACTGCGAATTGCAACGGTTTGATTGATCGAATTTTATTGATCATTGTCAGAAATTTTCTTTGTTTAATTTCATTGTAATTTAAATAACTGCAAACGTGTGAATCATCTTTGTTTCATTTTATTTAATTACACAATCAATGACGTATACTTATTAAAATACTTACTTTCCAATCGCCGATAACAAAAAGTTAACAGGATTATCACTAGACCTATGCGTCAAGGCTATATTAATACACCCGCTCTTCATCGACTTCTTTAAAATCGCCTGAAGCAACCCGTGCGGGGCGATCTCAATCACAACAGCATCCTTCGGAATATGTTTCGAGCCCTCCTCGAACAACACCGAACTCAACAAATTATTCGTATGGTACTCAGCCGAAGACGTTTTGGCCAGAGGAGTATCCCACTGACTCTCGGGGAGTGAAGTGCTGATCCATTTCGGGGATCGCTTCACGGGAACTGGGATGACATTCTGCAACTTCTCTAATAATAAAGGCGCTGCTGGTTTGATGTATCTGCTGTGGTAGGCGATGTTGGAGACGTTGACTAATCTCGCGAAGATGCCCTTATCTTGCAGGCTCTTGACGAAGACTTCCATGTCTTTTGTCGGGCCGGAAATGGTGCAGCTGGAGGCGCTGTTGTGACACGCGACTTCGATTGATTCAGGTAGTTGGTCTTTTATTTTTTCGTAACTCAAACCTGTGAAATAAAAATTCGAAATTTAAATAATCAATAGTTGAGTACGTTAAATTAATTGGTGCTTCTCCGTTGAATTTCGTTTACTATTACATTAAAATAATAAAACACTTTTACTTTGTTTGCATAACTGAAAAAATTGTATTAGTAACTACATTAATGCAACATTATTATGGTAATTTAAACAATTGCACATATTTAGAATACATTTATTAAAAAATTAACCTCTTAAAAGGAGACGTTTCAAAATTGCAAAATTAAAATTTTGAATGATCAATTGACATTAAAGCTTAGAAATGTCAATATTGGATACTCTTGGTTTTAACAGGATGGCGCCACCTATCATATATCGAGCGTATAACAAAAATCGACGAAAAATTGAAATTTTGAATGGTCAAGTGACATTAAAGCTTAGAAATGTCAATATTGGATACTCTTGGTTTTAACAGGATGGCGCCATCTATCATATATCGAGCGTATAACAAAAATCGACGACGAAATTGGCATTTGAAATTGAAAGTCATGTCTGAACTAAAATCACACGCGTACGCGTAAAGTACTGGTTGTCATGTTGACACTGTTTAACCGTAACCAGCATTTTATGCGTGTGATCTTAGTACAGACATGACTCGAGACTTCCAACGCCAACTTCGTCGTCGATTTTTGTTATACGCTCAATAGTTCGAAAATCATTTTTCGGGAATTGAGTTGGCTATGGAAATGTCAATACTGGAAATTCAAGATTTTGACAAGATGGAGCTACCTGTCATATAGTTCCAAATTCAATTTTTCAAAAACGGAATTTGATATGGAAAATGACACATTAACATTTTTTATTATTATACCACTTAATAACATTTGAATTAGGGAAGTTATGACAATAATTGTTAACAGTTATAAATGGCAGAATCAAGTATAGATTTTCAAGGTTGCGATTTATGCGTGTATCAACAGGTGTGCATAAGGTGGATAAAAAAGGCCAATGTTACCTCCAGAACTGTGAACCTTAAAATTTCATGAGTTTTACTAAGAGTTAAGTTTCTCTACAGAACTGTGAATCTTTAAATTTCATGAGTTCATGAGCAAATCCTGACTAAGTTGCCAGGGAGCGGACTACGGCAAAATTGCCAATTGCCTAGCTTAATTTTCAATATTTAGCTAGGCAATATAGGCAAACCTTAAATAATGAGCTAGGCCAAATAGGCAATTGCCTAGCCAAAGTTTCAATTCTGGGCTAAACAAAATAGGCTATAACCTAGGCAAACTTTACCTATTGCCTAGGTAAACTTTCAATATTGGGCTAGGCAACAAAGGCAATTGCCTAGCCAAAGTTTCAATTTTGGGCTAGACAAAATAGGCTATAGCCTAGGCAAACTTTCAATATTGGATTAGGAAAAATAGGCAATTGCCTAGGCAAACTTCCAATATTGGGCTAGGCAAAATAAGCAACTACCTAGCCAAATTTTCAATATTAAGGTAGGCAGAATAATCAATTGCCTAGCCAAACTTCCTATAATGGCCAAAAAAATAGACAATTCCCTAACGAAAGCTTCAATATTGGACTAGGCGAAAAAGGTAATTGCCTAGACAAACTTTCAATATTGGGCTAGGCAACACAGACAATTGCCTAGCCAAAGCTTCAATTTTGGACTAGACAAAATAGGCTATAGCCTAGTCAAACTTTCAATATTGGACTAGGCAAAAAAGGCAATTGCCTAGGCAAAGTTCCAATATTGGGCTAGGCAAAATAAGCAACTGCTTAGCCAAATTTTCAATATTGGGGTAGGCAGAAGAATCAATTGCCTAGCCAAACTTCCGATAATGGCAAAAAATAGGCATTTCCCTAACGAAAGCTTCAATATTGGACTAAACAAAAAAGGCAATTGCATAGTCAAACTTTCAATATTGGGCTAGGCAAAATAGGCAAATATCTAGCCAAACTTTCAATATTGGGATAGGCAAAAAAGGTAATTGCGTTTCGTTATTGGGTTAGACAAAACAGGCAATTACCTAGCCAAATTTTCATTAATGGGCTACGCAAAAGGCAATTGCCTAGCTAATATTTCAATATTAGGCTAGGCACAATAGATAATTGCCTATACTAGGTAATTGCCTAGACAAACTTTCAATATTGGGCTAGGCAAAACAGGCAATTGCCTAGCCAAAGTTTCAATATTGGGCTAGGCATAATAAGCAATTGCTTAGCCCAATTTTAAAAAGTTTGGTAATCGCTTGCCCGAAAACTCGCAAAACTCATGAAATTTACAAGTTTTATTAAGGTGTTAGCCTCAAAACTGTGAATCTTTAAATTTCATTCGTTTTACAAGTTTTCGTGGAAGTTGTTGCCTAATTTTCAATATTAAGCTAGGCAAAAATATCTAAAGAAGGTGATAGGGTATGCTAGTGCTAGTCATTGTATTATTCAGTATCCCGCCCGATGATTGGCTGGGTACGCGACTGTCGCAGGGTTGATTTTCATTTTTGAAACTTACCAATCGCGGCCATCATTCCTTGAATCAATTCCGCTTCCAGTGAAGCCTTTCCCCTGGAATAAGCGCACAGCATCATTTGTTCAGCCGTTACACAATTATCCATGTAAGCGCATCCCAGTTCCCCGACTGAATGCCCGATGATTCCATTCGGGACGACACCAATCGCTTTGAGGATATCGGTGAGGGCTATCTGAATGGCGGCGATTCCCACGAACGAGTGTAGAATGTTGTCGAAAATCGTCTTGTCGTCAGTGGTTATAATTTCAAGTAAATCAATCCCGTAGGGCGTCAAGGTGTCGTGACATTTTTGGATGGTTTCCGCGAAGATCGGCAAGCTGAGGAGACCTTTGCCCATTCCGGTCCATTGGCTTCCCATTCCGGAGTAGACGAACCAAATGGGGCGACCGACACCTTCGAATTTCTGTGAAATTAAATTAATAATTACGCAATAATCAGTTACTCGGATGGTATCAATATAAGGGGATAATAGTTGTCTGAGAGAAACTAGTCGGTGAATAAATAAGTTTATATTTCTGTGAAACAAAAACCAAGTGTATGTTTTTTTATTACCTTAAATATCTAGTGATAAATATGTTTCAACAAGTGTTTGATGAGTCAACAATCAAAAGATATAATAATGAATTCAGAATACACATTCGCTAATGTCAAACATAAATTGTTTTATACAGGGTGTAAAAATGTCGACAAAACATTGGATATCATGATAATTCCGTATCATTTTATATAATGGAGATAACATGTAGTGAGAAGTACGTGGCGTTGCATAATTAAATGTTCGCTTATGTCTAGAGAATAGTCTGGGCACATTAAAATCGATGTTACATAACAATTCAGAATTATCAATATAATTACAACTGAGTTGCTTTGATTTTGACTGTGTAAAAAATGAAGCTCTGAGGTTAATCTTCGGATGATTTGAAAGGAATGGATTGGTAATCAATTAAACCAAAAATTAACTTTTTTTCAAAACTATGCAATTTATTTAACTTTTCTTCAAAAATATGCAATTTATTTAACTTGTCTTCAAAACTATGCAATTTATTTAACTTTTCTTCAAAACTATGGAATTTATTTAACTTTTCTTAAAAAATATGCATTTTATTTAACTTTTCTTCAAAAATATGCAATTTATTTAACTTGTCTTCAAAACTATGCAATTTATTTAACTTTTATTCAAAACTATGCAATTTATTTAACTTTTCTTAAAAAATATGCATTTTATTTAACTTTTCTTCAAAAATATGCAATTTATTTAACTTTTTTTCAAAACTATGCATCAAAAATATACAATTTATTTTCGAAGTGAATGAACACGCCCGCCTCCCAAAATTTAGTTTTACTGAATATAAGCTAAAGACAACAAACTTTGTCAATTTTCTGGGTTACATATCAACGATGGCAAAAAGGCTGTTGGCCGATTGTCGGTAAATAAAATAATAATATTTATTGTAAATGTCTTCCACATTTATATGTATAATGTACATCGATGATAATTAAAAAAATAATATATATATGGTTTTAACAAGATTATGCTACATATCATGTAGTTCTAAATTCAAACTTTCAGGAGATTTAGGCAATTGAAAATATATGAAACGAATTTATTAAAAAAATAACTTCTTAAAAGGAGACGTTTTGAAAAAGAAAGTTTCAATTGCTGAATGGTGAAATGATACTAACATTTGGAATGCTAATACTGAAAATTCATGGTTTTAACAAGATTGTGCTGCGTATGATTTAAAACCAAAATCCTTAGGAGGTTCAGACAATTGCATATATCCAGATTAAATTTATCGAATATGTAACCTATTTAAAGGAGATGCTTTGAGAATGAAGCGTTCTTGTTTAAATTGTTTAAACGCCAAATATCTGGGTTTCGTCAATTCTCGTCCTATATTAATTTTTTTGTATATTCAATTTTTATTACTATTGTTTATTTATGTTTTCATTATCCTGTAATTGGGTCTTCTGTTTCCTGTTAGGCAATGAAATTTATTCATTTATGAGCTAAAGCAAATCTAAAATCTAAATCTGCTGTATTATTACAAACTGCAACAAGTTACTTCACGAGGCCGTATTGTTTTAGTATTTGACTGTTTCCTGTTGGGCAATAAAATTTATTCATTTATAAGCTAAAGCAAATTTAATATCTAAAACAGCTGTATTATTTCAAACTTCAACAAGTTACTTTACGAGGCCGTATTGTTTTAGTATTTGACTTACTTCATGCTCACGACTTATTTCCTCATTTTTATCCAGGATGCAGTATCCTCTACGGAGATGACCATTGATGCTTTTGGAGAATAGATCCTGGATCAGGCAATAGTATTCCGGATCGTACGGAGCTTTCTTTAACTATAAATATCAGAGACATTAAAAATTCATTTCAATAATAAGCTCTTTCAGTGAATTATTCATCCAGTAAAAAAAAACGATGAGAATTCCTTGCTTCATTTGTTTATTTGTGCACTAGATGTTAATTTTGAACACTATGTTTTTATTATTAATAATTAACCATAACAAATATTTGTATAAATTGAATATAAGTGAACTTGAAGCACTGAATGGAGATTTATCATCAAATGTAGACTAGACTGCTAAAAAACGGGTGACATGGGTTCAAATCCCATCAGAGATGTTTCTTTTCCACTTATATTTAATTCATTTAAATTATATCTCAGTAAATAGAAACGAGTATTAATTCTCTTGGTCATAGTTATTTAAATAAATTAAATAAAAATGATTTGAAAATAATAATGTAACGCATAGCTGTACTGACGAGGGATATATCCCGAAACACGTGTCAGCAGATGGACTTATATTAAGTAAACGTTATTTCTGTTGTTTTTGCATTAAATTTTTCTCGATACAAAATTTGTTGCATTATGCAATATTTTATTGATGTGCAACAGCAGGTGTACATTATGTAATTCAATGTCCGGCGTGGGTATTTACCCGGGAAGTAGTTGTTTTAATGTGCATTTGTTTAACTTACGTAACGTAAGTCAAAAGTGACAGAGCTAAATGTGGAAATAATTGATTAATTATTTTCAAATCATTTTTATTTAACAGATTTTTTTGGTGTTCCAATAATAAGCTCTATTAATCATTTTAAGAAATAGTTTAAAGAATTGCTTTTAATTTTCAATCAAATTTAACAAGGAAAATTTCCGGCAATGATCAATAAATTCGATCAATCCCTTTTTCCAACTGCAAAAATTACTTAAACTGTAAGTTTTACAAATATCTATTGAAACAACTACTTCCTGGGCATTTACCCTGCCGGGCATTGGATCACACAATAGATATTGTTGCATAACAATACTACTACGAATTGCAACTGTTCTTTGTTTCGAAATAATTTATTAATTATTTTCAAATTATTTTTATTTAACAGATTTTTTTGGTGCTCTGTGCTATAGTTCCAATAATAAGCTCAATTAATCATTTTAAGAAATAGTTAAAATAATTGTTTTTAATTTTCAATCAAATTTAACAAGAAAAATTTCCGGCAATGATCAATAAATTATATCAATCCCTTTTTCCAACTTCAAAAATTACTTACACTGAAAGTTTTACAAACATCTATTGAAACAACTACTTCCTGGGCATTTACCCCGCCGAACATTGGATCACACAATAGATATTGTTGCATAACAATACTACTACGAATTGCAACTGCTTTTTGTTTCATTTTATTTATTTTAATTGTTTTTAAGTTCAATAATAAAACAAGATTAATTGTTTGTTGAAGCCATTACTTTGTGATACGTGTTAATTATTAATATGAAGGTAAAAAATTAATAAAACACTTTGCGGTCAATCATTGACCGCTTGATAATGACTGTACTAAGTCGAAATTAGTTACGGAATAAAAAATCAAGTGCTTCATTAATTTTTTACCTTCATATTAATAATAAGACAAGAGTTTTTTCCTTACTTCATGTTTTATTTAACACACACAAGATTTAGTTTTTCCTTACTTCAATAACAAACAAATTGTTACTGATAATGATCACTTTGTGGTCGAAATGTATAGGGTGGTCCATTTTGGTGGTGCCATGTATGAAAAACTTTTTTATTTTAAGAGATATTGAAAAACCACCAAAATTGACCACCCTGTAGATTTCGACCACAAAGTGATCATTATCAGTAACAATTTGTTTGTTATTGAAGTAAGAAAAAACAAAATCTTGTGTGTGTTAAATAAAAACTGATGTAAGGAAAAACAAAATCTTGTGTTATTATTGATATTAACACCTCACGTGAACTCAACACTCATATATTTATTTTTAATTTAATTATTAAAAAGCAAATCACCGTATCAAAAATTTCCACAATCCCTTCTTCAGTTCTCGTAGACAACACGAGCAACGTGGGAAGTTCACCGCTTGCTTCACTTTTCTTCACTTTCTTCTTCCTGTGTGATTTGATCACACAGTGGGCGACATTCGACGTGAGTCCGATTGTGTTAATTGCTGCGTACGTAATGTCATAATCTCTGTTATCAGTGACGACTTCTAGGCGGCCGTCAATCAAAGCGCTGATGTCCTTGTTCGGTTTGCCGTGATTGATGGTCGCCGGGATCTTTCCGGTTTCCATCGCGATCACCACCTTCGCCAAATCGAAAAAACTTGCCACGGATTCCGCGTGTCCCGTGTTCGCCTTTATGCTGCCGATCATCAGCGGGCGTTTCCTCTTCTTGCAAATCACCTCGTCGATCGCGGCCAATTCGGCTTCGTCTATTTGCTAAAAATAACGTAAATTGATATTTTATTAATTAATCGGAAAATATTAATTTACGGATGAAAGATATCCGGACGATAGCCGATTCATCTACAGAACTACAGAATTGAATTTCTTCAATTCATCAAGGTATTGCATAATGGAACAAACTGGTCCGAAAAACCGAAATAGCCATCACCTATCCATACGCTAGATGAATGCTGATTGAATATATTTTTGAAATTTATTAAATACTTACTTTGATACCGCAACCGTTACATTCAATATAGTCGATATCCTCGGGTTTCACTGGGCAATTGTTGTAGAAATCATCGATAAAATCCATCATGCACGATGGATCAAAATGCGTAAGACCATTTTCCTTGTCCCCATCAAACCTCGATTCCGCTTTGACGACGGAAGCGTATATCCTTTTCGCGTCCTTGGCTCTCTGGATATACATCGCCACGATTCCATCGCTTCTAGCGTAACCGCATGCTAGGGAATTCGAAAAATGGTTAATTTTCAATAAAAGTTATAATTTTTGTAAGGTCCGAAATGTCTTATTTGTAAATTACGAATCTAATTAAATAATTGATTTTACCCACCGTTTTCATCAAATGGCTTCGTCGAACCATCAGGTGAAAGGAGTCCCATTTCTTTGTAATGGTACGAAATTTCTGCATTCAAACACAAATTGGTTGTGCCGATAATTGCGGCTTCACAGTGACCTTTGGAGATAGCGTCCAATGCAACTTGGAGGACTTGTATTCCGCTGGTCCAATTTGTATCGAAAGCACAGCTTGGACCTACAATAAAAAATAACATTATTATTATTAAAAAAAAAATCGCTACATTATTTATTACATACTTTTTTTATCACTTGATCTAACTTTGAAATTGCAGTGAATGCATGATTGTTAAAATTGTTTTTTTTGTGGAGCGGAAATAACAATTTATTTTGAATAAGAAACACGTATTGGAAATCTGAATACCATTTTGAATATGAAGTTCTCCCACAATCTGCATATTTTCCAAAAATTGTAAAATTCTTGTGATTTTGAATAAAAAAATCAGTTATGGCGTTTTTGGGACGAATTGATAAAGTGCACATAACAGTATTCGATTAATTATTATTAGACGTAATACTAATATAAAACCGAATAAGAATATTTATTCAAAATCAAATTATATTCGATTTTCGTTTCAATTTCAACAAGAGTGCTATGAACAAAGTACTTACAGAATTACGGAAATATTGGCTACATTCAATAGTAGAGCCAAGTAGCAAGTATTTCACCCTACTTTAGCAAATTAACTGAACGTACATACCTTTAATATTTAGCCAGTACGAAATTCGATTAGCCAGCATAGCTCTAGAATGTCCGGTAATACCGAAACCACTCGCAACGGATTCGTAGAACAGATTGTCGTTTTCACCAATTGAGGAGCCCATAAAGACGCCTATTCTCCTACCTCTTAAATCGGAAATGTTGACTCCTAAAAAAATAATTTGTACGAAAGAATATTTTAATTAATTAAATTAAATAATATAAACTTACAATGAAACTATTACTATTTTTTTTTACCAATTTAAAAAGTGGGAATGCCGATATATGTAGAGAGAAGGTTAACAAAATCACTACCTGTCATTGACAATGACACTATCTGTCATTAATGTCACTGAAAATGACACTACTTGACTTTAATGTAATTGAAAATGATGCTACCTGTCATTAATGACATTGATAATATCACTACCTGTCATTAATGTCATTGATAATATCACTACATGTCATTAATGTTACTGACAATGACATTATCTGTCATTAATGACATTGATAATGTCACTACATGTTATTAATGTCATTTACAATGACACTATCTGTCATTAATATCATTGATAATGACACTACTTAACATTAATACCATTGATTTTATCACTACATGTCATTGAAAATGACACTACTTGACATTAATGTCATTGAAACTGATGCTATCTGTCATTAATGTCATTGAAAAAGACACTACTTGACATTAATGTAATTGAAAATGATGCTACCTGTCATTAATGACATTGATAATATCACTACATGTCATTAATGTCATTGACAATGACACTATCTGTCATTAATGACATTGATAATGTCACTACATGTCATTAATGCCATTTACAATGACACTATCTGTCATTAATATCATTTAAAATGACACTACTTGACATTAATGTCTTTGAAAAGGATGCTACCTGTCATTAATAACATTAATAATGTCACTACATGTCATTAATGTCATTAACAATGACACTGCCTGTCATAAATGTCACTACATGTCATTAATGTCATTGAAAATGATGCTACCTGTCATTAATGTCATTGATAATATCACTACATGTCATTAATGTTATTGATAATGACACTATCTGTCATTAATGACATTAATAATATCACCACATGTCATTAATGTCATTTACAATGACACTATCTGTCATTAATGACATTGATAATGTCACTACATATCATTAATGCCATTTACAATGACACTATCTGTCATTAATATCATTTAAAATGACACTACTTGACATTAATGTCATTGAAAATGATGTTACCTGTCATTAATGTCTTTGAAAAGGATGCTACCTGTCATTAATGTCATTGATAATATCACTACATGTCATTAATGTCATTGACAATGATACTATCTGTCATTAATAACATTAATAATGTCACTACATGTCATTAATGTCATTTACAATGACACTATCTGTCATTAATATCATTGAAAATGACACTACTTGACATTAATGCCATTGATTATATCACTACATGTCATTAATGTTATTGAAAATGACACTACTTGACATTAATGTCATTGAAAATGATGCTATCTGTCATTAATGTCATTGAGAAGGATGCTACCTGTCATTAATGTCATTGATAATATCACTACATGTCATTAATGTCATTGACAATGACGCTATCTGTCATTAATAACATTAATAATGTCACTACATGTCATTAATGTCATTTACAATGACACTGTCACTAATATTATTAAAAATGACACTACTTGACATTAATGCCATTGATTATATCACTACATGTCAATAATGTCATTGAAAATGACTCTACTTGACATTAATGTCATTGAAAATGATGCTATCTGTCATTAATGTCATTGATAAATTCACTACATGTCATTAATGACATTGACAATAACACTGCCTGTCATAAATGTCACTACATGTCATTAATGTCAATTAAAATGACAATATCTGTCATTAATGTCATTTAAAATGACACTATTTGTCATTAATGTCATTGAAAAAGACACTACTTGACATTAATGTAATTGAAAATGATGCTACTGGTCATTAATGTCATTGATAATATCACTATATGTCATTAATGTCATTGACAATGACACTATCTGTCATTAATGTCATTGAAAATGACACTACATGTCATTAATGTCATTGAAAATGATGCTACCTGTCATTAATGACAATGATAATATCACTAAATGTCATTAATGTCATTGACAATGACACTATCTGTCACTAATGTCATTGAAAATGACAGTATTTGACATTAATGTAATTGAAAATGATACTACCTGTTAATAAATAAAATAAAAATAAATAAAATTAGTTTTAAACTTGATAAATAATTAAGATTGATATACAAAAACTAGTTAAATAAATTTAAAACCTGCGTCCACGATTGCTTCGTAGGTTCGTTCCAGCATCAACCTCTGCATCGGGTCCATAAAATTGGCTTGCTGCCTGTGCACTCCGAAAACGGAATTGTCGAAGAGGTGAATGTCTGGTGAAATTCCAACTTTATTGGAAACCCCGAATTCACCTAAAAATAATGTATCCACAACTGGTAAGGGGGAAAGTATTTAAATATTAATAACTCTTTTATGTACGATTGAAAAATGGTTCATGCAAAAAAGAAAAAGATTTTAGGTTTTTTGTTAAGAAAAAATGGTGTGAAGTTTGTTAGAAAAAAAAAAGATGATGTGTCCATTATACAGAGTAATTAATCAATTACTTGATATTAAGAGTAATAAAAAACATACTTGGTTTTTATTTCACAGAAATATAAACGTATTTATTCACTGACTAGTTTCGGTCATACGATTAATCTTGTAAAATCCAAGTATAAAAAAGTTGCAAAAACCAAGTGTTTTTTTTATTACCCTAAATACCAAGTGATAAATATGCTCCACCAAGTGTTTGATGAGTCAACAATCAAAAATTTACAGAGTGATCAATAAGGATTGTAATCAAATACGTATGTTGGTACAAGTGACCATATGGAAATAAAATCCTCTTGATTTACGTCGCAAAGTTTTTTCCCAAAGTAAAATAAAATATTTAATCAAAACTATATATTTCTTTCTGCCCCGTGTGAAATGTTTAGTGTGTGTAATTTAAACTGTATGTTACAGGTTATGGAAAGATTGTCTTGTAATTATATATATTTAATTTTTACAAGTCGAAGCTGCTCCGGACTTATATTCCTGATCTCATTTTTCAATAACTGTATAGTTTCAAGTTTACGTGAAGTGATTAATCACAAAATAGAAAGACTGTCTTTCTATTTTGTCATTTTTCAATGACTGATTTATTTATTTATTTATTAAACGATAAATATCTTTACAAATTGAAAAACTAATTAAATTACAGAGAACTGAGTTCTTTAGGTTCGTTTAGCGTATGCATTTGATTATTAAAAACGCAAGACGCTGCTAGTATCAAATTTTATTCATTTTTCCTTGTCATGAATTTGTAGTGGTAAAACTCCCTAGATTTTTCGGCGTGAAATTTAACTTGTCTGCAATCATTTTTGATCATTCTGTAATACCTTCACCATTCAATTCACATGCGGATGGTTCTCGAATAACTTTAATTTTTATCACTTGGTGAAAAATTTCTAACATTAAACCATAAATAAATAATAAAAAATACTTTGTTTGTTTCCCATTTTCTTCGTTTTGTATGGTAGAAAGCGAAGCTAGTCGAGTAAATAGAAACAAATAGTGAAATAAACAGAGTATTTAATGCTTTGATAATACTCGGATGTTATTTTCCGTTACTCTGGATAAAGGCCTGTTTTTTTATTCTTCAATTGTCGCTTTAGCTTAAGTTTTGTTTAAATGCATTAATGTAATTAAAAAAAATATACATAAACAAGTAAAATTTCTATTAGTCTATTTCTTTAAAATTATCTTTAAAATTATCCGTTTGAATAATACAGGGTGGTTCATTTAAAGTGTTTTTAGGAAATATTTCGGAAACAATAAATTTTACTCAGAAATGAACTGCGTAAAAAAATTAAAGTAAATCTAGGTTCAAGTAAACTTCACTCTAGATGTAATTAAAGTAGAGCTTGATTTAATTATTCACTAATTTAAAAAATGAAAATTTATAGAATATTTTTAAATGATACAATAGTTTATGCAACATAAAAAAATACTTTGTATTTCTTTATACAACTCACAAAATTATATTTAGCTTAAACAACAATTGAAAAGCCTGACCTAAGAGTTTTAATCTTTCATATCCAAAATGTTGATTTTTGCAGTAACTGCGACTTCACATTGTAAAAATCCTTTTAAATAAACATACTATTATTAAATTATTATCTGTTACACATCATTTAACTCATATGTATAAAAAAATGTAAAAAATTACCATCTCTCCAGCGCGAATCCAATAATTCTTCATTTCTGAACAACAAATCCTTAAACTCTCCCAAATTCCTAGCCTGGGGGAAAAATCCACCAATTCCCGAAATGACAATTTCTTCCTGATCGTACGACATAGTGATCGCGAATGCATCGTTGATCCATGTCATGTGAATATAAATAACAAGGGCGATTTCCATAATTTAACATATCCATTATTTTCAAATTTATGCAAATTTTATACGCTGGAAAAAACACATTGCCCGGCTATCTATAAACAATTAACAATTCATTTATTTCTTGTAGAATTATTCATAAATAATTACTGATTACAGATTTTTTCATAATTACATTAGAATAATAAACATACATCAGAAATAAAATAATTAAAAAAAAAAAGATTTTATTGTACGATAATGTTAATACCAGTCACTAGTCATTAAATGTTCTCATCCTTATATAAAATGATACGTAATTATCGCGAAATCCAATACTTTGTCGACATTTTTTCATTCTGTCTGATGTCAGCGATTAAGTATTCTGAATGTATTAATCAATTATATCTGTACTCACACTGTAAATCTAAATTTAAAAATTTAATTTATATATATATTTCTCTTTAATGAGGCTCTGCTTGTTAAGAAATAAATTATTATATGAATAAATTTGTATTGATGAAATCAAATGAATCCAATTTTATTTATATTGCATTTAATAATTAATAGAAAATTATATTGTAGCATTCCTTACAATGCAGAAATTAGAAATGAGGGCCGGATAAATAATTAATGTACACATCTTTACGGCTCAACTCAAACTGCTGCTACATTCAAACGACATCTTGAGGGTGCAGTAAAAAGATTGTTATCATCAAAGAAAAGGAATGGAAATATCACAATATTACCAAAAGATGTGGAACATATTATTCGTTCCAGATGTTCAATTTAACATAAAAAACATTCTTCTTCACAATAAATGTTTATACGGTATGTGCAAAAATCTCACATATATTAGTATCAATTTTAAATAAATAATCGTCATTTAAAATGACTTTTAAAGTCGTAATTGTAAAATAATAGAGACATAAAGTTACTTTAAAATAAATTTGTGACAAAATTAGATATGTAAAATAACACTAAAGTCATAATCAGGCAATAATAGTGCTATAGTAACTCAAAATAATGACTTTAAAAGCAATTTCTGACAAAAATAGTGATTGAAAACTACTAAACAGTCGTAATTAGGCAATAATAGAGAAACATAGTTACTTTAAAATTAATTTAATGGCAAGAATAGAGATGTAAAATGACTTTAAAGTCATAATTAGGCAATAATAGTGAGGTACGGTAAATTTTGAGGGTATTCATAGTTAAAAAATGACTTTTATGGTAGTTTATGACAAATAATAGCGAGGTACAATGACTATAAATGCGATTCATACTTAAAAATAACTATAAATGAAATTTCTGACAAATATAGTGATTTAAAATGACGTTAAAGACAATCGTAGTGGGGTTTAGTAACTCTAGAGAGTATTCATGGATAAAATATGACTTTAAAGACAATTTATGACAATAATAGTGATTTGAAAATGACTCTCAAGTTATAATTAGATTATAATAGAGACATACAGTCACTTTAAAATTAAATTATGACAAAAATAGAGACGTAAAATGTCTTTGGAGCCAGAATTAGGCAATAATAGTGAAGTTTAATGACTATAGAGGGTCATTTTTTTTGTATGTAATTTATGACGAATAATGGCGAGGTATAATGACTGTAAATGTAGTTGATAGATAAAATTGACTTTGAAGAACATTTCTGACAATTTTAGAATGATGTTAAAGTCATAATTAGGTAATAGTAGTGAGGTATTCATAGTTAAAAAATACTTTAAAAGCAATTTATGACAAAAATATTGACTAAAAAGTCTTAACTTGAAAAACATGGAAACATACAGTTCCTTTAAAATCAAATCATGGTAAAATTAGAAACGTAAAATGACTTTAAAGTCATAATTAGGCAATAATAATGAGATATATTGACTGTAAATGATATTTTAAGTAAAAATAATGACGTAAAATGACTTTAAAGTCATAATTAGACAATAATAATGAGATATATTGACTGTAAATGATATTTAAAGTAAAAATAATGACTTTAAAGTCATAATTAGGCAATAATAATGAGATATATTGACTGTAAATGATATTTTAAGTAAAAATAATGACTTAAAATGACTTTAAAGTCATAATTAGGCAATAATAATGAGATATATTGACTGTAAATGATATTTTAAGTAAAAATAATGAGTTAAAATGACTTTAAAGTAATAATTAGGCAATGTTAATGAGATATAT
This sequence comes from Philonthus spinipes, assembly GCA_963082785.1. NCBI lineage: Eukaryota > Metazoa > Arthropoda > Insecta > Coleoptera > Staphylinidae > Philonthus > Philonthus spinipes. The sequence goes on from OY720300.1 coordinate 3,169,464, forward strand.
TGACTGTAAATGATATTTTAAGTAAAAATAATGACTTAAAATGACTTTAAAGTCATAATTAGGCAATAATAATGAGATATATTGACTGTAAATGATACTTTGAGTAAAAATAATGACTTAAAATGACTTTAAAGTCATAATTAGGCAATAATAATGAGATATATTGACTGTAAATGATATTTTAAGTAAAAATAATGACTTAAAATGACTTTAAAGTCATAATTAGGCAATAATAATGAGATATATTGACTTTAAATGATATTTTAGGTAAAAATAATGACTTCAAATGACTTTAAAGTCATAATTAGGCAATAATAATGAGATATATTGACTGTAAATGATATTTTAAGTAAAAATAATGACTTAAAATGACTTTAAAGTCATAATAAGGCAATAATAATGAGATATATTGACTGTAAATTATATTTTAAGTAAAAATAATGACTTAAAATGACTTTAAAATCATAATTAGGCAGTAATAATGAGATATATTGACTGTAAATAATATTTTAAGTAAAAATAATGACTTAAAATGACTTTAAAGTCATAATTAGGCAATAATAATGAGATATATTGACTGTAAATGATATTTTAAGTAAAAATAATGACTTAAAATGACTTTAAAGTCATAATTAGGCAATAATAATGAGATATATTGACTGTAAATTATATTTTAAGTAAAAATAATGACTTAAAATGACTTTAAAGTCATAATTAGGCAATAATAATGAGATATATTGACTGTAAATGATATTTTAAGTAAAAATAATGACTTAAAATGACGTTAAAGTCATAATTAGGCAATAATAATGAGATATATTGACTGTAAATGATATTTTAAGTAAAAATAATGACTTAAAATGACTTTAAAAGCATAATTAGGCAGTAATAATGAGATATATTGACTGTAAATAATATTTTAAGTAAAAATAATGACTTAAAATGACTTTAAAGTCATAATTAGGCAATAATAATGAGATATATTGACTGTAAATGATATTTTAAGTAAAAATAATGACTTAAAATGACTTTAAAGTCATAATTAGGCAATAATAATGAGATATATTGACTGTAAATGATATTTTAAGTAAAAATAATGACTAAAAATGACTTTAAAGTCATAATTAGGCAATAATAATGAGATATATTGACTGTAAATTATATTTTAAGTAAAAATAATGACTTAAAATGACTTTAAAGTCATAATTAGGCAATAATAATGAGATATATTGACTGTAAATGATATTTTAAGTAAAAATAATGACTTAAAATGACTTTAAAGTCATAATTAGGCAGTAATAATGAGATATATTGACTGTAAATAATATTTTAAGTAAAAATAATGACTTAAAATGACTTTAAAGTCATAATTAGGCAATAATAATGAGATATATTGACTGTAAATGATATTTTAAGTAAAAATAATGACTTAAAATGACTTTAAAGTCATAATTAGGCAGTAATAATGAGATATATTGACTGTAAATAATATTTTAAGTAAAAATAATGACTTAAAATGACTTTAAAGTCATAATTAGGCAATAATAATGAGATATATTGACTGTAAATGATATTTTAAGTAAAAATAATGACTTAAAATGACTTTAAAGTCATAATTAGGCAATAATAATGAGATATATTGACCGTAAATGATACTTTAAGTTAAAATAATGACTTAAAATGATTTTAAAGTAATAATTAGGCAATAATAATGAGATATATTGACTGTAAATGATATTTTAAGTTAAAATAATGACTTAAAATGATTTTAAAGTAATAATTAGGCAATAATAATGAGATATATTGACTGTAAATGATATTTTAAGTTAAAATAATGACTTAAAATGACTTTAAAATCATAATTAGGCAATAATAATGAGATATATTGACTGTAAATGATATTTTAAGTAAAAATAATGACTTAAAATGACTTTAAAGTCATAATTAGGCAATAATAATGAGATATATTGACTGTAAATGATATTTTATGTAAAAATAATGACTTAAAATGACTTAAAGTCATAATTAGGCAATAATAATGAGATATATTGACTGTAAATGATATTTTATGTAAAAATAATTACTTAAAATGACCTTAAAGTCGTAATTAGAGACATACAGTTTCTTTAAAATAAATTTGTGGGAAAACTAGAAACGTAAAATGACTTTAAAGCAATAATTAGGCAATAATAGTAAGGTATAATGACTGGAGAGGGTATTCACGGTAAAAATAAGGAGTTTAAAGGCAATTTCTGACAAAAAAAGGCGACTTAAAATGACTCCAAAGTCATAACTAACACTCTGTTCTTTTGAAAACAATTTATGGCGAAAATTGTGACGTAAAATGACTTTAAAGTGATAATTAGGCAAAAATAGTGAGTTATCATGATTTAGAAAGGTATTTTAAGAAAAAATAATTACTTTAAAGGAAATTTATGACAAAAATAGTGACATAAAATGATTTTAATGTCATAACTGAAAAATAATAGAGACTAAAAGTTGTTTTAAAGTCGTGTAATGGTAAAAATAGGGACATAATATGACTATAAAGTTTGCCATAATTAGGTAATAATAGTGAGGTTCATTTTATTAAATGTTCAAACAACATTCATCTAGCAATAGATGGCGCTTACGCTATTTTTCATATAGTGAGGTGCAAAGACCGTTAAGGAAATTTATAGTTAAAACAATGTCTTTCAAGTCACAATTAGGTAATAATATATTAATAAATATACAATTACAAGTACAGTATATGACATCTAAAATTAAAATAATGACTTTAAAGGCAATTTTTGACAAAATACTCATTTAAAATAATTTAAAAAACGTAATTAGATAATAGTAGAGACAAAAGTTCCTTTAATGGCGAAAATATGGACTTAAAATTACTATAAAGTCATAATTAGGCAATAATAGTGAGGTATAGTGACACTGTAAAGGGTATTTATAGTTAAAATGATAACTTTAAAGGCATTTTATGACAAAAAATTGATTTAAAATGACATTAAAGTCATATTTAGGTTTCTATGACAAACTTGCTTTAAAATTAATTTATGGCAAAAAATTAATTTTATTGATCGTTTCCAGAAATGTTCTTTGTAATTTAAATAACTGCAAAATGTGTGAATCATCTTTGTTTCATTTTATTTAAATTAATTGAATATTTATTGTAATAATATATTACAAAATTCAAATATTGACGAAACATATTAAATTCATGTGGCTTTATCCATTCGCCGGATTTCATCGGTGCCGAAATTAAACTCTTCCATTGTTCAATTATCCGCGGTATCAATCATGAATCGCCGCGAATTCCAAATATTCCACATAATCCCGACAGAAAGGGTCAAACGCTTAATTATCCCTTAATATGCGAGGCGGCCTCCGCATAAACGATGACACCTAATCTCGCCTTAGCATTTCCATTAATCACACCCTCGCAGAGTTCAACCCTTGCCGTTGCGGGGGCGCAAGGTATAATTCTTCGCGGGAAAAGGAAAAACGGCGCCACCCCAGTGATTTATACGAATCGCAAGCCGTTCCCGCACCGCCTACGATAATTAATAGCCTTCTTTGATCTTTGATTCCCGCAGTGAATCTTATACGTTAAGTTCGTTGCACTTAAAAGAACGTGATGATAAGCCTTTTTTTTTAATTTTTGTAATATAGTGCGAAATTAAAAAAAAAAGTATGACAGTATATGTCAAATACTATCATAATTGTTTGTGTACATTTTCCAATTTAGTTGAGACGAATTGATTAATTGCCAATGAAGAATGGGCATTTTTGGGATTAATGTTAGGATTAAGAATAATATATAATTTGTTGTTTGAATAATTTTTGATTGTCATTACGGTTTCTCGCACCCTTCGTATCAGTATGTACTATTTCAATACCCTTATTCAGGTTTTTTTTAATGAATATGATTGGTAATAATTTCGATTATTATAAATAAAAACATATTCTGTTCGAAATTTATTTAAATACTTCAGAAGCAATTTCCAACGAAGTAGTATTTAAATTTCAGATGTTATAGTTTCATGTGGGATGATAAGATAAGAAATACATAAATAAATGCTAGATGGATTACACGAGCACTACGAACAATTTGTTATGTGCACATTTTTACATACGATTTCTTATAAAAATAAAGGTCAACTTAGCAAACACTGCTATTCATTTGCAATGCCAATTAATTTTTTTACGAACATATGAATTTATTATTACCTACTGTCAGTATTTATTACAAAAATTAATAATAACCCACTTGGCTAATTGCTATTATCATTAAGGTAAACAATAGGTTAATGGCATAAAAACTATAGTTATTAATATAAATAGAAAAGAGTATTTATTCACTTGGTCACAGTTATTTAAATATATTAAATAAAAATAATTTCTACATTTAGCTCTGTTTAACGCACTTACGTAACGTAAGTCAAAAGTCACAGAATTTAATGTGGAAATAATAATTATTTTCAAATCATCAAAATCATTTTTATTTAATAACTTTAAAGTAACTTTAAGTCATTATTTTTACTGTAAATACTCTAGAAAGTCATTTTTACCTCATTATTATTGCCCAATTATGATTTTAAAAATATTTTACGTCACCATTGTTGTCATAAATAGATTTTTAAGGTACCGAGAGTGTCTATTATTGTCTAATTATGATTTTACAGTCATTTTCCTTAATATATAATCCCTTTAAAGTCATCATAACTCTCTTGTATTGTCTAATTATGATTTCAAAGTCTCTATTTTTGCCTGAAGTTGACTTTAAATTAAATGCATGTCTTTAAAACTGCATAATTTGGAGTTTAAAGTCACTTTAATCTACTATTTCTATGATAGATTGCCTTTAAAGTCATTATTTTTACTATGAACACACTTTAAAGTCATTTTACCTCACTATTATTGCCTAATTGTGATTTTAGTCATTTTGCGTCTTCATATTCAATATAAATTGACTTTAAAGTAAATGCATGTCCTCATTACTGCCTAATTATTATTTTAAATTCACTATTTTTGCTATAAATTGCCTTTAAAGTCATTACTTTCACTATGAACACACTTTAAAGTCATTTTATCTCACTATTATTGCCTAATTGTGATTTTAAAGTCATTTTGCGTCTCCATTTTCAATATAAATTGACTTTAAAGTAAATGCATGTCCTCATTACTGCCTAATTATTATTTTAAATTCACTATTTTTGCTATAAATCGCATTTACAATCATCACATGTCTCTATTTTTGCTATTTTAATATAAATTGACTTTTAAGTCATCAAAATTCATTATATTTGCTATAAATTGACTTTAAAGCAACTTAATATGACTATTCTTTCCTAAAAAAAACTTTGAAGTGATTTTAAAGACTTTACGTCACTATTGTCGCAAGAAATTGACTTTTAAAATAACCGCGTGTCCCTATTATTGCCTATATATGACTTAAAAGTCACATTTTGTGACTAATTTTGTTAAAAATATACTTTGAATTAACTGAATGTCTTTATTACTGCATAAATGTGACTATTTTTGCAAAAATTAGGCTTTAAAGTGATTGAAAATCTCTAATATAGCATAAATATGACAATTTTTTGTAATTTTAAAGTCATTTTACTTCACTATTGTTGTCAGAAATTGACTTTATAATAAAGACATGTTTTTATTAGTATCTAAATATGACTTAAAAGTCACCTTTGTGACAATTTTTGCCAAAAATAGACTTTGAAGTTACTGAATGTCTCTATTATTGCCTATTTGTGATTTTAAAGTCATTTTACGTCACTATTGATGTCAGAAATTGACTTTGAAATAAAGGTGTGTTTTTATTATTGCTTAAATATGACTTAAAAGTAATTTTTTGTAACCATTTTTGTCAAAATTTGACTTTGAAGTGACTGAATGTCTCTATTATTACCTATTTGTGATTGTAAAGTCATTTTATGTCACTATTGATGTCAGAAATTGATTTTGAAATAAAGGTGTGTTTTTATTATTGCTTAAATATGACTTAAAAGTAATTTTTTGTAACTATTTTTGTCAAAATTTGACTTTGAAGTGACTGAATGTCTCTATTATTGCCTATTTGTGATTTTAAAGTCATTTTACGTCAATATTGATGTCATAAATTGACTTTGAAATAAAGGTGTGTTTTTATTATTGCTTAAATATGACTTAAAAGTAATTTTTTGTAACTATTTTTGTCAAAATTTGACTTTGAAGTGACTGAATGTCTCTATTATTACCTATTTGTGATTTTAAAGTCACTTTACGTCACTATTGATGTCAGAAATTGACTTTGAACTAAAGGTGTGTTTTTATTATTGCTTAAATATGACTTAAAAGTAATTTTTGTAACTATTTTTGTCAAAATTTGAATTTGAAGTGACTGAATGTCTCTCTCTTATTGCCTACTTGTGATTTTAAAGTCACTTTACGTCACTAATAATGTCAGAAATTGACTTTGAAATAAAGGTATGTATTTATTATTGCTTAAATATGATTTAAAAGTAATTTTTTCTAACTACTTATGTCAAAATTTGACTTTGAAGTGACTGAATGTCTCTATTACTGCCTATTTGTGATTTTATAGTCACTTTACGTCACTAATAATGTCAGAAATTGACTTTAAAATAAAGGTGTGTTTTTATTATTGCTTAAATATGACTTAAAAGTAATTTTTCGTAACTATTTTTGTCAAAATTTTACTTTGAAATGACTAAATGTCTCTATTATTGTCTATTTGCCATTTTAAAGTCACTTTACGTCACTATTGATGTCAGAAATTGACTTTTAAATAAAGGTTTGTATTTATTATTGCTTAAATATGACTTAAAAGTAATTTTTTGTAACTATTTTTGTCAAAATTTGACTTTGAAGTGACTGAATGTCTCTATTATTGCCTATTTGTGATTTTAAAGTCACTTTACGTCATTATTGATGTCAGAAATTGACTTTGAAATAAAGGTGTATTTTTATTATTGCTTAAATATGACTTAAAAGTAATTTTTTGTAACTATTTTTGTCAAAATTTGACTTTGAAGTGACTGAATGCCTCTATTATTGTCAGAAATTGACTCTGAAATAAAGGCGTGTCCTTATTATTGCCTTAATATGAATTAAAAGTCACTTTTTGCGACTATTTTTCAGAAAAATAAACTTTTAAGTGATTGATTTTATTCCAAAATAGATTTATAGCGAATAAATATCTGAATTATTGCTTATTAATGATATTAAAGTCACATTAACTCACTATTATTGTCAGAAGTTGTATCTATTATTGCCTAAATGTGACTATTTTGCGCTTATTAATGATATTAAATTCACATTACGTTATTATTGTTGTCAGAAATTGTCTCTATATTTGCCTAAATGTGACTATTTTGCCAAAAATAGGCTTTAAAGTGACCGAATATCTCTATTATTGCCGATTTATGATTTTAAAGTGACTTTGCATCATAATTATTGTCAGAAATTGATTTTAAAATAACGTCGTGTCCCTATTATTGACTATATATGACTTAAAACTTATTTTATGTGACTTTTTTTTACCAAAAATGCACTTTGAAATGACTGCCCGTCTCTATTGTTGCCCATTTATGATTTTGAAGTCACTTTACGTAAAAATTTTCCCCATAAATTAAAATAGAAATTTAAAGTCTTAATTTTTACTATAAATATACTTTAAAGTTATTTTACCTCTCAATTATTGCCTAATTATGACTTTAAAATCTGTTAAATCACTATATTTGTCAAAATTGTTGCTTAAAGTAACTGTTTGTTTCTATTATTGCTTAATTATGATTCTAAAACCACTTTATGTAACCATTTCCACTGAAAATGTCTTTAAAATTGTTATTGTTCCTATATATTTGACTTTAAGGTTATAATTAATGTCAAAAATGACTTTAAAGCTACTATATGTATGGCCCTAAATAATTGCCAATTACACATAATTTTCAGTAACTTTAGATTCAACGCTATTTGTAAATTATTTTTTTTAATATTTCGAATGATTTAGAAAAATTCGCAGATAATTTTACGAGGTTGATGAAATGGTTCTAATGATAATAGAAAGGATTATTTTATTCACTTGGTCATAGTTACTTAAATTGTTATTATTATAAACTTTCTTCTTGTACCTTTTCGGCTGTCGATGTTGTTTCTCTTCATTCTCCAGTTCTTTCCTTTACCAATTTGTTTCATTCTTTTTTTGTTTTGTTATTTCCTTCACTTCTGTGTAGGTTATCTTCTTTTGTATGAGTATCTTGTCTATTACTTTGTGCCACTGTTTTCTTGGCCTGCCTATTTTTCATTTCCCTATTACTTTGGTTTCTCGCGGCATTAGATGGCGGGTATTTCAGAAATATCGTCTATATAGTAGATAGTAATATTATTATCAGTAGATAAATATTGTTTTAATTTAATATATTCAGGTAGTAAGCTCATTAAAACACAAACAAGTTTATATTGAACCAACAATTACAACACCTGTAAAGTTCGTTAATGCCAGTTTAAACGTACAAAATGCAGACGGTGTTTACGATCCACAACTTTAATGCACCGGACACAGAACAACGCAAAGGAAAGAAAATAAAATAGCAGCGCCGTCGACGTTTGTAAACCAGATAATTAATGATGCAAAACGTCACAGCCTCTCAGAAAACGAAAACAAACAAAAAAATACGAGCAGTCGTTCCGGCGTTAATGGTTAATGGGCGCTTCCAGTTGTGATCGCGACTTAATCGTCCATTAAAGCCTTTCTAGTCCAGCGCGAAGTGAAATTATAAATGCAAATAAGTAGATTGTTTATTATTCATACCGGGACGTTTCCTCTTCAGGGGGTAAATTCGTCTCGGAGACGAGAATGGGGATTTATTTGAAGCAAAACAAAAAATTAATGCTTGCATGTAAGGATTACGTTGAAAAGTACAGGAGGAATAAATTGATGTTTTGATAAACAGAAAACATTTTATTTTTATGCATAGTTATTATTACTTAAATAATTAATATTTTTATTAATAGTGCATACAATGGCATCTCCTATTATTATCATTAATGATTAAAAGTGTTTCTTTGTTATCTCCTTTTTTATAAATGTTTTTTTTTTGTTGTTGATTTAGTGCGAGACGCGAAAAACGTTTTGCGCAGTATTAAATTGTCGGTCCAATGGAATAGTTGTAATTTTTTTAATAAGTGAATTTGGAAATAAATGTGTGCATAATTAAAACACTCTTTTATTAATTGCGAAAAGACAAATGACAAACAGTTATTATTATTTAAATAATCCAGAAGTTAAGTTAATTTTCTACACGTAAATAATTACAATACATGTAGGTGTTAGTCTGTCTATCGGGGCTATTGACCCGAGATCTTTCTGTCCTTTCTAATGATAATATAAAACATTATTTTATTCACTTGGTCACATTTATTTAAATTAAATTTAATTAGATTTAAAAAAAATGAAAATTATAAATTTATAAAATTAATATTTAATTTATAAATATATATATTTATAAAATTAAATAATTATATTCCCTTTGTAAGACATAGCTATACTGACGAGGGATAGATCCCGAAACACGTGTCTGCAGATGGCCTTATATTAAGTAACGTTCCTTTTGTTGTTTTTACATTAAATTTTTCTCGGATCAAAATTTGTTGCATTATGCAATATTTTATTGATGTGCAACAGTAGGTGTACATTATGTAATTCAATGTCCGGCGTGGGTATTTGTCCGGGAAGTAGTTGTTTTAATGTGCATTTGTTTAACGTACTTACATAGCGTAACTCAAAAGTCACAGAGCTAAATGAGGAAATAATTTATTAATTATTTTCAAATCATTTTTATTTAATATATATTCCCTTTGCTTTAAATATTCTCAAATCAAAAATTGTTGCATTATACAAATATTAATTATGCAACAGCAAAACACTTGGTTAGTTTCACAACTATATTCATAAATGTGAAACTCACCAAGCACTTATTTAAAAACGTTTAATACAAAAAGAATTTTCACCATGGGTTATGTGAGAAATTAACTCAACAAGATTTTCTCGTGAAATAATTCGAATTAAAATACTGAAAATTCACGATTCATCCTTTATTGACACTCTCCTGTTTTGATCTCGTGCTGTATCACTGTAACCTTTCCATATTTACGAAACGGACAAACGCGCTTTGAGTCCATCAAGGGCTAATCATCGTGACAAATTGATCGGAAAACGTCCGCCTCGTTGCCGATGCCAGCTACATGTGACATTAGTGAATAAATCGAAGAGCCGGCGATTGCACGGGATTGGTTGCGTGTGCACGAGTGCGTGTAAATTTATCAGTCACCTACGTAACAATTGTGACATCATTTTTGACGGTATCAAAGTGCCAAATTGTTAAATTTAGCGCGCCGCCGCGACCACGAAGCCGACGATCGCGTAATTTCTCTGCCTACGGTTTTGTACACTTCAAATATTTATATTATACACATAAAGGCACATATGAGATAAAAAGGGGGATAAAAAGAGGGTTTGAAAGTTAAAATAATTAAATTCAACACAAGATTTTTTTTATAAAAATAAATAGCTTCATATATATATAAAGAATCTTTATTGTCAGTACAATATGCATATAAATGTGAAAGAAATTAACAATAAATATTATTATTTTATTTACCGACAATCGGATATCGGCCAACAGCCTTTCTGCCAAAGTTCGCGCATTTTATGGGTGTGTCTTATTGCCGGTTAAGGGAAGTGATGAATTGGAATAGGGTTTGTGAAGGATTTTTGAATTTAGGAATTATATTATCGTCTCTGGGGATGCAAAGTTGGGATAAATAGCTTCATTTAACAAAATTAAAATTATCGAGTGTCATTTATATCAGAGAACAATCATTACTGATTATTTTGTGTTTATACTTAGTCAATCTAGCTATTACTTTATCTGCAAGCAATACAGCAATACCCATTCGTTTAATGAGACTCTTTACACCAATAAACGTTTCTAAAAAAGGGAATATATAATAAATGAAAAACACTAATTATAATTATTTAAAAAAATCATTTTTTGTACTTATGTGTTATATAGATAAATTGTAATTATCTTAAATGAAAGATGATTACAATTTGTTGTTTTTTTTTCAGTAACTATATTTCGATGCCCTTAACCTATTTATTTTTAGTGTGATAAAATTTATATAATATAATTTATTATAATATTATTTATATAATAGCATCAAAATATAGATACAGAAAAAAAAACAAATTTTAATCATCTTTCGTGATGTGAATAAATAAATAATATCAAATTAGAGGATACTCGCAAGATTCACATGAACAATTTTTACATTTGACTTTAAAGTCACTTTAAATTGTTATTTTTTTCCCGAAATCATTATTATTTACTGTAAGCATTGTCATTATTATTCAATAATAATGACTTTAAAGTCATTTTGTTTTGTATAACGCGAAATTTACTTCCAATTATAATCTGGAATTTTTATTAAATATAAATTATTATTTACATAATCTTAATACAAAATTAATCATCGTAATTTTGCATATGCATATTTTTGTTTCTTTATATCACATTTTTGTCATTATTAAGTAATAATAAAATTGGAATTTGTTTAAAATTTACTAATTGTTAAGGCTTCTATTTGGTTGTACATTATTATTATTATATCGTCAGTATTGAAATTCAAATAATACAATGTTTTCAAATATGTTATATAAATTTTGCGTAGGCGAAGTTCAGGCAGGCCAAAACCTGTCGCTGCTCTTCCACTTAATCTACCAATTACAATAAACTTAATAAATAATTCAATATGTTTAATTAATTTCTCACTTAACCCGTGGTGAAACATTTTTGAATTAATTCAGGATGATTTAATTGAAATTAAAACACTTGGTTTGTTTCACTTATTTATACTTTCTCCAACTAGTGTTGACGATTGCATAATATTAAACAAAACCTACATATCATCCCAAAATCATCCCAAATAAACATGGTTTTGTAAAATATAAATCAACAACAACAAACTTGTGTACTTTCACTGACTTTGTATCTAGTGCTCTCGATAAACGTTCTCAAGTTGATGTGATTTATACAGATTTCACAAAAGCCTTTGATAAAGTAAATCATATACAACTCATTAAAAAACTACACAACTTTGGTTTCGACAATAATTTAGTAGAACTAATTAAAAGTTATTTGCATAATCGAGTAGTATATGTAGAGTACCGGTCAGTGAAATCTCAAAAGTTTATTTGTTCAAGCGGTATTCCCCAGGGCTCAAATCTAGGGCCTTTACTGTTCTTACTTTTTATCAACGACATAGTTATCAGTTTAAAGTCAAATTGTCTACTGTACGCGGATGACTTAAAGTTATTTAAAAAAATTGATACTGTTGACGATTGTTTGAATTTACAGCGTGATTTGACTAATCTTCACATGTGAAGCATCAATAGCGCCTTAAATTTAAATATTGCTAAATGTACATCAATGTCATTTTTTAGCAAGCTTAATCCCATTCACTATATTTAAAATATTGATTCCAAACTTCTAGAAGTTGTAACAACATTTAAGGACTTAGGAATATTTTTCGATAATAAATTGAATTTCAATCATCACATCTCATATCTGTGCAAATCGAGCTACAGCTTTTGGGTTTTCTTTTAAGAAACGGTAAACCATTTACAAGTGTAGATCCACTTATAAATTTCTATTATGCTTTTATTCGAAGCAATTTGAATATTGCTTCATAATTTGGAATCCCTATTACCATGTACACATTTGCGAAATAGAGAATATTCAAAGGAAGTTTTTTAAGGCACTATACTACAAACAACATAATTATTACCCCGTACAAGGTTACCCGACGGATGAACTACAAAAAGAATTTAATATTCCTTCTCTTGCTCAAAGACGTAGAATAGCTGAAAGTGTGTTTATATATAAGGTTATACATAACGATATACGTGACGCCTACATCTTGTCAAAATTAAATTTCTATGTTCCTAGGAAAGCAAGCAGACACAAATATACTTTCTTTTGTGATAGGACAAATTCTACTCATCATCTTAATTCTCCCATCATGTCAATGTGCAATACTATAAACTCGATTCCCAATGACATTGATATTTTCAATGTAGATCTTCCAAGTCTCCTGTGTCATTTAAACTCACATTTATAATAATTTTTGTTAAGTTTCCTTATTCCAGATTATTTTTTTATAGATATTTTTTGGCAATATATACTTATTTAATATTATATATAAGTTATTATATTACACTATCTTATGTAGCGCGATTATTATTTTTATTAAATTTTAATTTATCCTGTAATTAGTTTTCTGTAAACTGTTAGATAATAAATAAATAAATAAAAACTTATAACAGAGCAACTTTAGAGCTCACCACGTAAGACAAGGATGCGCATTTTTATTTTAAATTTACTTAAACTGAGAGATTTCAGGTGTTTTGGAATTTTATTGAATGTTTTATAAATGCTATATGAAAAGGACCTTCCATAAAATGTAGTTTTGTGTCGCGGAGGTGATATTAATCTCTGAAATCTAACATTTATGTTATGGAAATCGGTACGGAATACAATTCTATTATATAGATAAGGTGGAGTGTGCAAGTCAAGTATTTTAAAATATATAATTGTTGAATGTGATGCTCTCCTATCAGTCATCTCTATCCAAATTATCTCATTAAATTTTTCAGAAATATGATCAAACTTACGGATTCCGAAGATTAAACGAATACATGCATTTTGTATCTTCTGTATTCGAGCAGAAGTTACTTTATTAAGACAGGTATTATACACGATGTCAGAAAAGTTAAAATGACTTAACATCGTTGTTCGATTAATGAAAGTACTTTTTATCTTTGTATAATTGAAATGTATTTAGTGATTATAGTTTCTACATCATAATTAATCATTAAATAAATAAATAAATAAAAATTATCAAACCGACTGTTAGTTTGATTAATAACGCGTTAATGACGTCGAAACTGTAGTCACTAAATAAATTTCAGTAATAGAAACAAAGTTAAAATGTGCTTTTAGTAATAGTTTTGTAATAAATTAAAGACGACGCAAGCGCTACCTTTTGCCTAATTTCAAGTGGCATCGTCAACGATTTGGGTCTACAAAGTAGACGACCGAGAATCATTGTTTCGTCCAATAAAGGTAGGCGAACTTGTCCTGTTTAAGCACAAGGCATTGCACATGAAACACACTAGTCTGATGAGGTCCGAAAAACCGAAATGGCCATCACTAGTTATCCATACGCTAGATGAATGGTGACTGAACGTTTCATTAAATGTGAATAGTTTTGTTTTTGATTTTAAAATCAATTGAGTTTAATGAACACATTTTAATTCCATTAAATTCAATTGATTTTAAAATTGTGGAAGAGAAATGTATGGGTTTATATAAAAAAAATTTGAAGTGAAGTTAATTAGATTGGGTCGAGAAAAGCACCATTGAGCATTTCAAAGTGTAAATCGCCGTGTTTTTGTGTATAAATAAAACGATTGCGACGCTTCGCGCCGCGACGCGCCGTCCTCGTATCCCTAGATATCCACCGCGCCAGCGCCAGGATAGCGTGGCGTACAAGTGTTGCGGTCCTTCCTAGTTCTGCGAGTGCTTTTCCGGTGAACATATCCTTGTGAAACACACAGTGCCCGCGTTTTCTTCAAAAAACAACAATAAATAAAAAAAAAACACACTCACACTACATGGAAATTAAATCGCGAAAACCGAGGGCGGAAAATTAAGGTAAGGAAAGTCCGAGGCGAGAATTTCCTGCCTGCCACTAAAAATACCCGCACGGCGAATCCACGCAGAGCGTTGCGAAACCGGCGGCGATATTTCCTCCCGAAAGTTCGGGCCGGGAAGGCACGGGGAAGTCGCGGTCCCCCGCATTGCGAAAAAGGGGAAAAATCGGTGGCGCCCCGGCATCGATTTTTCCCCCCTTGCACGGGGACGTTTTTTTTTCTTTCGAAAGGGAAGAAAATTATGAAGAATTCGCGGATTCTGTGTGCGATTGTGCGTGTGTGTTTCGAAAAGGCGAAAAGTCGATAAACTCTTTTTTTTTTGCTTTTGATTCTAAAAATAAAAAAAGGCCTTATAAAATATTCACTAAATCGACGCGAAAAAGCTTGTTGAAAGTGTTGCTATTCAGGATAACTTTCTCATATAGAATTACAATAATCACAGAAAAAATCGATTTTTGTTAGGGTTGAATGAGTTACGTGAAGTTGATAATCAGGGCTATTCTGTAAGGGAAATGTTTAAAATAAGATAATTTATTAACGGAATCTCCTTTTTTTACAAAATTATTACAAACAGTAATACAAATTAAGTATATAACAAGAAAAAAGTAAATTATTTAGATATTTCGTTATACATATTAATAAATTAATAATGATTCGTGAGAATTAAATTTAGCTGATTTACAGAAAAAAAAAATCATTGTTGAAACAAATTATATCCAGATTGCAATAAATAATACGCTTAATTATTGCAATCTGGATATAATTTGCAAATCAGCTAAATTTAATTCTCACGAATCATTATTAATTTATTAATATGTATAACGAAATATCTAAATAATTTACTTTTTTCTTGTTATATTTTTTCTTGCAAAGTAATGGCTCCCTTCGATGAGGCTAAAGAAACATTAAATACGTCAAACTCTGTAGATAAATTTAGTTTATTAATAATTCTCATAATTATTTCAAAGGGAGAATTGAAACCGTAATTACTGTGATGGAAATTTGTTAAGATTAATATTTATTATCACAGTCTTTTGTAATATGTATATATACATAGAATGTGAAGATATTCAATAACGTACATGTTAAACTTATCATTTTCTGCACGGAATAGCCCCGAATAACTTAATAAAATAATAACAACAATAATAAAATATATGTATATATTTAATGACCCTTTTTACCCATATGGGTGTAGGGTTTTATAATTCTCATTTTGTTTGTTGTCGCAATCAGGTTGATTGTTTCCACTTTTGTCTCTTTTTACCTGAACCACTTCGGATTTTTTTAATAAAAAATAATAAAAATAAAAATATTTAGAAACCTTTCTTCAATACTTTATTTGTTACCAGATGTATATTTGGGACACAAAGCGACCATTGACAATGTTTGACCATATCAACCATTGATAGTTTCACACAAGATGTATTTAAAAAAAAAACTTGTCAGCTATTAAGAATGGACACACTGCCAGAAATGCACATTTAGCAATTAAATATACAAGTAAAGAAAGGAATACAAAGTGTTTTTTTATAAGGGTATGCATTCACTTGGTCACAGTTATTTAAATAAATTAAATAAATAGTTTTACATATTTTACACCAGTTAAAAAATAACACTTTTGCCGTTGTATAACCTTAAACTAGTCGAGAAATTAAATTATTATTATTTAAATTAAATTACACTTGGTTAATTGTATTTATTTTTTCCTCATTTATTACTTGGTAAAACATATTTAATAACAAACATATTTCCTATATACCTATTGTCCTATTATATTTCCTAACTATTTAATATATTAATATAGAAAAACACTTGTAAAAACTTTTCTTCAGAAATATTTATTTTTACTAAATACGTATTTCGACTTTACAATTAATAGTAAATTATTGAAGATGACTACATCGTAGTCGAAATACGTATTTAGTAAAAATAAATATTTGTGAAGAAAAGTTTTTACAAGTGTTTTTCTATATTAATCATTCAAATCTTCACACAACTCACAACCACTCATATTATTTAATATATCTTGAGGAAAAAATATACAAAAAAAAAAAAACAAGTGTAATTTCAATTTCAATTTACTTTATTAACGGAATCTCCATTTCCAAATTACAATTATAATTACATATTAAAAATTTTATAAGAAAAGTGTGACGCTCTAAAAAGATTATAAAACATATGTATAAAAAAAAGGCAATTTAATAAACCTTCATTAATAATAATTTAATTTCTCGACCAGTTTAGGATTATACAATCACAAAAGTGTTTTTTTTTTATTTAAAAACTGTTTGTTATAATGAAATCGCTTGGTTTTCTTTTACTAAAATTTGAATAAAACAAAACCAAAAAAACAAACGGTTACACTTGGTTTGTTTCGCAATTTTTCTCTATTTACTCGACCAGTTTCCCTTTTTAAGGCATAATCAAGAGTGCGAGAAATTAAAGTTATCTAATTTAAGCTGTGTTTTTATTTGTAAATTTTTAATGACTTATTAATACTTAGACGGAAAGACCACTGGTCTCTTATAGCATACATCGTAATATTTTATGTTATATGTAGATGTTGTATTACGTTTGTCAATAAAGATTATGCATATATATTAATATTTATTATTATTAATAATATTTTTTATAAAATACAAAATTCAAATTTATTCAACTCATATATATTTACATTATTTATTTATTTATTTATTAACGGTGGATCACTATAGAATATTACAATAAAAATACAATAAAATAGTAATAATAAATACATTAAACATTTAAAATAAAACACAAACAATAAAATATAAAAACATATTACATTTACATCAAGGCCGTAAAAGTGCGAGCCTGTGGCGCAATTCTTTAAGGCTGTTCGTAAGAAAGTCAAAATTGCTACCTATCATATTAGCATGCCTTAGCACTCGAGTGGCTGCAAAGTTCTGTGTGTAGTCAGTCTTCCTAAAGGGAACATGAAATACCTCATGTTCGAGGAGGAACGTAGATGCCTAGAAGAGCGAACAAGTCAGTACAGTCTATAAAGCCATTAAATAGTTTGTAGACAAAAATGACGTCTGCTTTGAAAAATCTTGAATCAAGCGTTGCATAATCAAAGCTTTATTAATGATAAATATTTAAAAATTAAATATATAATTTACATTTGTTACTCGCTTTCGACTAGTGGCCTTTCTGCCTAAATACTTATTATTATATCAATGTTTAAATATTAGAAATATTAATTATAGTACAATTTATTTTAACAAATAATATGAAATAAATATTTGTTCAATGGCTGATGAAACTGCATATTCATAAATTAAATAAAACACAACAGTTTCTTTAGTTTCAGTGTTTTTTTTTTATTGTAGAAATAAACAATTGTTTATTCTAATTTATTATTATAATTCTTTCTTTCTGTTTTAATATTTTCCTCTTATACTCTTATCTTGAATTTGTAATACTGTTTAAAATAATTTTGTTAAAAAAGGAGATTAAACTGATCAAGAAATTCAAGCCCAAAGGTAAAGAGCTGAGTAAGAAATAAAGGACTTGGGATTTTCACTTTTTTTAATTTGTTAATGTTTGCATGTAAATTATGAACTATGTAATTCCGAATAATTTGAATTTATATTGACATTATAATAATTTGAATGTATTTTTAAAAATATAAACTAAACTCGTACTGAATGTCGAGGTTATTTATTTTTAAAATATGAACCACCAATGTTTAAATATTAAAAATATTAATTCTATTATCAGAATCATTTATAAATTTACACAGCCATATATGCAGATTTTAACAGTGATTTACTAAATTTGTTATCATAGGAAAATTGTTTTGTATCGATTAATTCATCGCAATAAATGGATTCATTTTTTTAAACTTAGTAAACAATTATAGTTACAATAAATGTTGGAATTTTAACATTTATTGTAACTATTACAAAATACCGGAATTATAGTAAGAAACAAATATATAGTAATAAATCGGTAAATTATAGTTATACATCTTTATTGGCAGGTTTTTCGAGTTTACAATAATAATAATAATAATAATATTACAATCACCATTCATTAATTCATTTGCGCAAATCATCAGGACAGTTCAGCTAGCTAGCATAGATTTTTCTTTAACTTCATCATAAATTAACGACAGGACAGAAAGACCTCTGGACGATAGCCCAGACAGACTAACACCTACATGTATTGTAATTATTTATATTGTTATATTGTTAAAATTATCTATATAGTCTGAATAATGATATATATATATATAAATATTATAAAATATTTTGTAAATGTAAAGGTTTCTTGTCAATCGACTATCGACCACAGGTCTTTCTGCCTTTCTTATAATTAATTATCTTTATCTTCTTCAGCAATTTATTTTCTCGTTTGTCGACATTGTTAAACCGTCCATTGAATCGATCTTAATTGTCTAAATCTTGAAAGGATGTAATGAATTGAAATATTTTTGTGGAGGTATTTTTTTGTGTTTGGAGTACGTGGATACATAAAGTGCATAAAAGTTTGGAGAACAATTATATTTCATCGCATAATTGATCAAAATTATTATTCAAACTATTTTGTAGTACGAAGCAATGCATATTTTAAACATTGATTTATTAAAATGCAAGCAATTCCCATTATTCAATATTCATGATACACAATGAGAGCCGTTTTAATTTATTAATTCATGCAAATTTAATTAATAAATCTCACCATGAATGCGACTTTAATTAAATACACAGAACAAGAATATTCATTGATTTAAATGACAATGGAAAAGAGTTTATTAATTTGTTCGCGGTTAAAAACTAATACGTTTTTGAAAATAGGACTAAAAGACGGGCGTTGTTAATTAATATAATATAAATTAATTAAAAAAAAACATGCATTATATAAAAACGATATTTTAGTATTCATATTTCCTTCTTTAAGTTCATTTAAATAAATGCAATAATAAATAAAAATAGAATTTTCGTTAACGTTGATTTTACATTTTGCGCTTTAGCAACTTAAAGATAGATATCACATAGACTTTGATTAAAACATTTGGTTTGTTTCACTAATTTAAATTATTGAATAAACGAAATATTCACTTGAATAATCAATTTAAATTAGTGAAACAAACCAAGTGTTTTAATCAAAGTCTATTAATTAAATATGTTTCACCACGGGTTAAGTGAGAAATTAATTCAAAATATAGATATCACATATTTACTCTTCCAGGGGAGTTCCATAAAATAATTTCTGTTTCTAATTTCTTTTTTTCGAGGGTGAATAGCTCAATATAAATTAATTATTTAAATATCGATGTTGATTGTGCTTATTTAAATTAGAAAATTCAATTAATTTTTCAAATATCTGTTAGAAAATATTAACCCATTATAGGGCAGTGTCTTATTTATTATATTTATTTATTTATTTAACGAAATATACTATTTTTACAAATATAAGACAAACATGTAAAATGCAATATAATTATATGTATTACTAACTAATTTTAAATACAATAGTAAACACTTTGAACGCAAATATAAACGCAAAAAGAAAAAAACCTTAACATAATATTTTTTTTGGATCTTATGGAATTTATATATTTAAAAATGTGTTTGCTCGTCAATAAGCAATAATTATTTTTTTGTATTTTTATATGATATAATATACAATCATATTTATTGAGGTATTTCTCTGTTTAAATATCTGCTATTTTTATATAATTCCAAATAAAAATCTTTGCGTAACAATAACCGGCTGGTGTTATTTTCGTACACAACTAAGTTATAGATTTTTCATTTCGATGGCAGAAGTATGTGTGAGCGTTTATACGAATACGAGTGTGTGTGTGTGCGCGCGCGGGTCGAACTTCATAATTAGGTTAATTCACCCTCCTGTTTCACGGTTATTTTTCAGTGCGTTTGCTTTAGGTCAAAATATCTGCATAAGTCGAAAGACGGGCAAGTTCAAAGTTTATGCAGGAATCGATCAATTTACACAAACGAAACAGATTTCATGACAATGACCAGTTGATGTCGTGGAAATTATAGACACTAATAAAAAATATTAATTAATTGATTAATTAATATATAGTTAATGGTGGAGGGGGAGATGGACGGTTGATCGATATATCAGTTCTATACTATATAATTATACAAACAAAGTAAAGGGTTTTATTATTCTGATGAATTAATATGTATAATAAATTAGATGCCTCAAAAATCAACAAAATAATTCAATACATTCTGTTTGAAAAAAAAATCAAAGAAGAATAATATGATTAATTATATATAATCGATGTCCCCTTTTACCAATTGGTGTCGGGGTTGATTAATTATATGATTATTAAAAAAGATTGTTTAATTGAATAAATAAAGTTCGTACCATTTCTCATGTTTTTTGTCTTGCGTTTGAATTTTATTACAAAAACGTACGATCAATTTCAGGAATACGAGCCCAGCAGTTTAATCAAATTTGTTCTTTTTGTTCTGAACGCAATTCCGAGTGAATTCGTTTACAATTTTAAAACCCTCATAGAATCAACGTGAACAGTTTTAGCAAATTCAAAATATTTTACTACTAAAATAAATTATACAAGCAAAGTGAATCAGTGTTTTATTAAAACTTAAAACAATGCACATCGAAGTAGACGACTCTATTATTAATAAATGTTTATATTACATTAATTAATATTTACTCAATTAATAATTATTTAACCACAGATAAAATTTCAAGTGAATATTTCGTTTATTCAATAATTATTTGTTGTGAAATGCATGCGTTGGTAAATTAGTTTACAATGGAAAGATGCATACATGGCTCGGTTGCCAATGCACAAAATCAATAAATGCCGGTTTGTATTGACGGTTAATGTTTATGAAAATATACCTAATAATATTTACATTGGAAATTACATGTATGCTGTGGTAGTTGCGTGGATTTTTTTTAACTTGTTCATTTTATTACATTAAATTAATTGTTTGTGTGCTCTGTTGATTAAAAGTAATTTATTTAATTAAAATAATTAATTTAATTCGTTATATTTAATTAAGATTAACATATATAAAAATTTGAATCGACCTGTAAATCTCCATCCACCACTTAGATACAGATATTCAAAACTGTTTCGTATAAAAACTGTTACATATAACGTAAACTTTAGAAAGTAAGTAAACATACAAGTACCAAAGGCCAGATTCTTGTCGATAGCTACTCAAAACAAAGATGAAGCGATTCCCCCCCCCCCCCCCCCCAAAAAAAAAAAGGTTGATACAGAGACAATTCCGATTCGCTATCGCAATATCGTTTCATTTAGAATCCCATAGCATTTACTTAGAATGAGGTTATAATTAATAATGTGTAACATGTTATACACATGATAGCATGATTTAATATATTTAAATAACTGTGACCAAGTGAATGGATAAATACTCTTTTCTGATGATAGCCTTGATTGACATAGTAATACCCCATATAAAATTTTATTATTATTATTATTATTATTATTATTATCTTTATTTACGGAATTCGCCAATTTTACAAATGTAAGAAAACATAATTAGCTATACATAAACATATATATGTAATTTGAATAAATAATATTAATATTTGATATTGAGAATTGTTAAGTCGTCTACTTTACTTACATTTGATGCTGAAGTTTATTTTTTTAAAGTTAGGAAATACATACCCCTGATTTTATTGTATTTAATGATTATTTAGACCTTTATCAACAATCTAAGTAGAAAAACAAGTTCCTGAATTGTGACAAATACCTTCGTTTTGAACTTAGAAAAGTTCGCCTCTCTATAGGAAATCCGTGGTTGAAGTTTAAAAATTTATAAAAAAAGTTATAAAATACATACCCCTGATTTTATTGTTTTAAATGATTATTTAGACCTTTAGCAACAATATAAGTAGAAAAACAAGTTCCTGAATTGTGACAAACATCTTCGTTTTGGACTTGGAAAAGTTCGTCTCTCTATATGAAAACCGTGGCTGAAGTTTAAAAATTTATAAAAAAGTTACGAAATACATACCCCTAATTTTATTGTTTTTAATGATTATTGAGACCTTTAGCAACAATCTAAGTAGAAAAACAAATTCCTGAATTGTGACAAACCCCTTGGTTTTGGACTTAGAAAAATTCGCCTCTCTATACGAAATCCGTGGTTGAAGTTCAAAAATTTATAAAAAAAGTTACGAAATACATACCCCTGATTTTATTGTTTTAAATGATCATTTAGACCTTTAGCAACAATATAAGAAGAAAAACAAGTTTCTTAATTGCGACAAACACCTTCGTTTTGGACCTTGAATCTGATATATCTAAGTCTTTATTCGAGGCTTATAATTGAAAGTAAAAATTATTTTAAATTAAGTTGGACATATCTTATCGCAGCTCTTGTATAATTGGGTTAATTTCATACGTTTATAAGCTGTGAATCACTTTTAAAATAAATAATTTACCCGGCGCCTCTGCCATGGTGGATGAGCCAGGCAAATCCGTGGGTAACTTCACATCAGTTTGTAATTCTGCTGTCTGAATAATGATGTTTGTATATACGTTAAACTTAACTTAATTAGAGAATAGTCCCGATTGTGAAGTTAAAAATAACGTTTATGTAATATTTAATAATTTTCATACAGAATAGTTTTGAATATCTAAGTGGCGGATGTATATATACAGGGCGATTCAGATTAAAGATTAGTTTATCTAGAAAATTTAATAATAAATTCGGTAATATATAAAACTGGTTTGTAAAATATTGCGTGTTTGTAATCCGTTTTAAATTTAAATTTAAAACAACCCACGTACCGCACCGAGTGATTAATTAAATAAATGCGTTATAATTGTAACAATTATTTCCCACTAAAATATAAAGCAGCAGAATAAAAAAACAGCGGTATCCCTTACCTAATCAATTAAATAGCGACAACGCAAATATTTCCCGAAGTAATTGGGTCACCGGTTTATTAAGTCCGCCCTCCGTCCGAAACCTTTGTGTGCCCGAGTAAATGGTTTTTGTTTTTTTGGATGGCCGGCCATGTGTGTAATCCCTTTTAAAAATGCACACGACACACTTTTATCGGTTTTATTATCGATGCGAGGCGAAACGGCCCGTCGATAATATTTCCACGTTAAAGCTCCGACATTTTAATATAATAAATAATAAAATAAATATACGTTCGGGATTTTTTAAAGCTTCGATATTTTAATAATAAAACCAAAACGTTCGGTTTTTTAGGTTGTTGTATTTTTATAATGAATAATAAAACAAATAGAAAACACAATCAAAGTATTCCACTCAATGCGTCAAAACTTAAAAAAAAGCGTTATCTTTCATTTATTATAATTGAAAATAATGAATAAATTATTTTCGAATTAAGTTCATTGTGTTATTTGTAAAAAAACACAATTTAAAATATATTTGGTAATGAAATTTAAAGCTAGGTACATTCTTGAAAAAAAGACACAATTTATTTCATATTTAGTAATGAAATTTTGAAGAATATACTAAAAATGTCATTTTCAAAAATATTTACTTTTAGTTTCATTTAATAAAATGTTGAGCTACCATTCATCTCGCATAAGGATAACTAATGATGGCGAATGATTTTTTCTGTTCTTATAAACATGAACAAGTTCGCCTTCATTAGTGGACGAAACAACGATTCTCTGTTGTCTACCTTGCAGACTGGAATCACTGACGCTTGCGTCGTCTTTCATTTATTATTATTAATACGTTGATTTTATCCATAATAAATTAAAGAAATTAAAATGTAAAGTAATTTAAAGGAAAGGCAATTGGTTGTTTCACAGATCAACTAGTTTCGGTTTTCTAGATTATTTTCAAAGGAATGAAATAAATTTTAATAAATAAAACATTTTTTTTACTTTGTTTGTATAACTATATCAATCCGAGTTATACAAACAAAGTAAAAAAGTGTTTTATTTATTAAAATTTATTTCATTCCTTTGAAAATGATCTAGAAAGTAAAAAAATGTTTCATTTATTAAAATTGAATTACAATGTATAACAAAGTAGAAGCCTCAACAATTAACAAGTTAATGAATGAAATAAAGTTTAATCTGTGAAAAAATACCAAGTATCTTTGCTTTAAATTACTTTACACCGCGGCTGAAAGGCTTCCCGCCGATAGCTAATTCCTACAAGAACATTTAAATAAATTGTTGAAAATATTAAAAAAATATATATTTGTTAAATCACACTTGTAAATTACTGAAGATAATCAATGAAAATCAATCATTCCCTTATTATTGTAATTGTTACGAACAAGCTAGATAATCAGATGATTTACTTCACTCGCCAAGTAAATCATCTGATTTATAGATATAACACACAATTAAGATATTTTACTTCATCTCCAATTTCAGAATATAAAATCCTGTTTTTTTTTTTGGTTTTTTGAAGTTTCGACAACATTGCGTTTTTTTTTTCTTTTCCTTAGCACTGTACTGAAACGAATATGTCATTTTTTTCATTGCAAATATACATTGTGTTGTTTCACTCTTACATAATTTCATTTAAAACACTGTATTGTATTTGCCGGTTGATTCCAGCGATGTAATTCCGCAGCGGGTGTGTTTATTTTCCGCCGGGCTTTCAATGTTCCGCTCAATGTTCACCTCATGAGTATATGAAACAAAAATACACCAGGTTATTTCGAACTATAAAAGCTTTCCATATTAAATTCTGCTTTTGTTTTTGAAATCGACTGCAAATAATTGCTATTAATAATTGGTATAATCAGAGATGAAATAATTTTAAATTATATTTAATTCGGGGAATTAAATTCGGGTTATTTTGGAAATTCGTCCTTGTGTATGTTTAATTAATTTCTCACTTAATCCGTGGTGAAATATTTTTGAATTAATTCAGGATGATTTAATTGAAATTAAAACACTTGGTTTGTTATATTTATTTATATTTTCGTAACTAGTTTCGACCATTGGTCATCTTCAGGGAGGAAATTATAAATCAGTGAAACAAACCAAGTTTCAAGTTAATGGCCTCCGTTAATTAAATAAATAAATAAAGTGTTTTAATTTAAATTAAATCATCCTGAATTCGTCCTTGTGTAGTTATAATGTGGAAAATATTTCTTTCTTATTCTTATCCTCTTTTACCGATATTGGGTGTCGAGGTTGAGGAAGATATTTAATAAGTTTAAATTTTATATTGAAATAATTAAAGGCTTCAAGATTTCAATATTTAAATATCCAAACATCTTATTGAAAAAAAAAAAAAAAAACTGCAGCCCTCTTCGTAGATATTGAAAATGCTTTCGATTCAGAAGATCTTGATGTCAGGTTTTCTTTACAACTGTCTCCATTTAAATCTCCCCCATCAATTCGTAATATTACTAAAGACAGATTATCACAAAATAAAATTCGGCAATTATTTTCATTCCCTACCTTATAGGCGAGACAAGGTATCCCACAAGGTTTTCCCTTATCCCCACTACTCACTACTATACTTTAACTTTATTTTACGGAATTCTCCATTCTAATTGTTTACAACATACAATAATTTACATATTTGTATACATTCAGGTTATTCCTAAACTATTAATAATTAATAAATAAGAAAAGTGCATTCCCAAAACGGTTCAAAGAATTGATTCCGTGTTGCTTATGATCAATATATATCAATCCCACCTTTTTGTGGTAGACAATCCTAAATCTTCTCGAGGCACACAAATATTTCTTTAAGGAATTTACAAGTGTAAGTCTATGCATTCAAAGTAAATAATTCAAAACTAATAAAGTTTTCTTTATTAATTAAATCCTTGAACTATTCGCACGATATATTACTTTTATTTTTACATATATTCTGTGCATTTTTAATCAGTATGTTGTAGCTTTTCATTAATAGTGTTGTATTGATTTAATGTATGTTAGAAATTGTACATATTTATATCTTTTATTGTACAAAGGAGAAGTCCGAAAATAAATGACTGATAAATAATTATAAAGTTGAAAAAGTTTTTTCGCTTCCGTACGTCAGTATTGGTATGTATATTGTTCTAAAGACTGTCATTTTTTGTTGTTAATATTTCTCTCTTATTTTAGTTATATAAAGTAAAAAATAATGTTTTCATTTAATTTAATAAAAAAATCAAAATAATAAAAAATCCTTATTATATATAAAAATTATTTATTAAATACATAACCACAAAAATATGTTTTATACAATTTAGGATTTTTTCTTTAATTAAAGGCCGCTGTGGGTGAGCGGTCAAAGCGTTTATTTTGGAAATTCACCTGTCGTGAAGAATGACACCGGTAATGCAATATACTTGTCATATTTGTAAAATTGTTTTTGAACTTTTGGAATATGATTTTCAATTGTTTTTTTACATATACAGGAGTTGAAAACGGATATAGTGTTGAGTTCTGAATAAATTGTCATTTATATACGTTCTTGTAAATGTACAAGTTTAAATATTGATGGGTGTATATTAGTGATAATAAAGTAATATTTTCATAGCGTTTGACTTTCTATTCCTACTTTAGTTTCAGTATTACACATACAAAGAAAATCATTTATTTTAAATATTTCTTATTAGTAATATACATTTTTTTGATATAATGTATTGTATAATATAATACTAGAACCTAATATTATATTACACAATACGTTATATCCACTTCCTGACTTTCATCTTACGTTTGGAATTTTAACTACCGACTATTTTGATTATAAAAGAAAAGAAGACATTTATGAGTTTACACTAATTTAGTTTTATATTTAACATTTACGATATGGGATGCTCTATACTCAAATAAAGTTGAAATATTGAAAAATTAGTTCGAAAGTCATTCTCTGTTCCTGTTAACATGTTTTTTTTTTTAAATATTGAACGGTGTCAGAATACGCTATTGCACCATTATTCGTTCAAATGGAATTTAAATTATGACAATACAGATATTTGTTTAATTCCCCTAGTCTCTTCATTGTTATATTTATTACTAATTTCATTAATTTTTTAAGTAAAAAATCCTGATTTTGTTAAGTTTCGTAGATTTCCTCTTGCATGAAAAAGGAATTAATGATAAAATGAGAAAATTAAATATATATATATATATATATATATATATATAACATCTTTATTGAGGCTTTGATACAATTAGCTAGAATACAATATTTGATTTAATACGAACTAAATGGTTATCGACCATTGATCTTTCAGCCGGATAAAAATATATAAATTTCTGAATTTTAATGTAAATTAATTGACATTTTCTAAAATAGAGAAAAGTGCAATAGAATATAAAGAATTTGAAAATACCTTAATGTGTATCGTATTTATACTATTTATATTAATTTTTAAGTATTTTTAGCCAACCATCCAGAATATTCAAAAACAAACACAGAATATATTTTCTCTACGGTTATACGTCATGTCAGAAAATCTATATCATGTAGCCTATAATTATAAAAATTAAACGAAGGGAGAACGAAAACATAAATTAATTTACCTTAAACATATTCCGAAAATAAAAATCCTCCTTCTACACATTTATTGCAATTACTGATTACAACAATGAAATCGGGTTTATGTCGATTTGCTGCAATAAAACCGTGAAACTTTATGGTGTTTAGTGTTTGCGCCGATTCCGCGTCCCGTGGAAATTATTTGCTATTCCGTATATGTAATAAAAAAGGGACGTAAAACGTTTATGGGCGCTTAAAAAATTGATTGGAATTTAAAATTGGAATATGGGTTAAAGCTGTAAGTAAATTGATATTTTTAAAAAAAAATCAGTGCAATAACAGACAAAATAACAACAACACATGCAGTTTTAGATGAAATATCTTTCGTATAAACATTTAAAGTTCAGATATTCTAAAAATACACAATTTAAAATATATTTAGTATTTAAATTTTAAGTACGCATATTTTTAAAAAATGAATTAAGTTTATATCAATAGAAAAAAGTATTGGTCACAATTATTCAAATAAATTAAACAAAAAGAATTTAAATACAAAAGAGTATTCATTCACATGGTCACAGTTACTTAAATGAATTAAATAAAAAATAATAAAATGTTCAATAACCATTCTTCTAACTAATGAACTAATGATGTGTTTTAAAAATAAAATGTAAACCAAAAATGTAATACAAATCAAATAAATCACAGAATCAAAAATAGTTTTGTTGACAGACCGACTTCTTCACAAAATCGATTTTTTCGAGTTCAAAGTATTTTTTAAATAAATGTAAGTGTGTGTAATTAAATTGCGGTTTTCTATCAAACTTTTGCTTTTTTTGTGAATTAAAACAAATAAAAATACTAATCATAATAAACGAAAGACAATGCAAGCGCCATCTATGACCTAATTTTATGTGGCATCGATTTGGGTCTACTAGGTAGACGACCGAGAATCATTGTTTCGTCAACTAAATGAAGGCGAGAACTTGTCCTGTTTATAAGAACAGGAAACGAAATTCATTTAACCAAATGTTCAGTCACGATTCATCAAGCGTATGAATAACTAGCTATGGCTGAACATTTTATTAGATAGAAATATATTTGAAAATAATTAATTTAAAGTTTTATACCATATGATCGAGAACTTTTCGCCTCTAGAGTGCTTTGAATTTTTTTTTATTTCACATTTGTCGACACCAGTGAATAAAAATAAATAAAAAAATAGATGGCGCTTGCGTTATCTTTCATTTATTATTGGTTGAAAATAATTAATAAATTATTTTCGAATTAAGTTCATTGTGTTGTTTGTAAAAAAACACAATTTAAAATATATTGAAATTTAAAGCTAGTACATTCTTAAAAACGACACAATTTAATTCATATTTAGTATTGAAATTTTGAGTATATTCTTTAAAAAAATATTTACGTTTATTTTCATTTAATAAAATTTTGAGCCACCATTCATCTAGCGTAAGGATAACTAATAATGGCGAATGAATTTCGTTTTCTCTCCTTATAAACATGAACAAGTTCGCCTTCATTAGTGGACGAAACAACGATTCTCTATTGTCTATCTTGCAGACTCGAATCACTGCCGATGCCATATTAAATTAGGCAAAAGATGGCGCTTGCGTCGTCTTTCATTTATTATGATTAATACGTTGATTTTATCCATAATAAATTAAAGACGACGTAAGCGCCATCTTTTGCCTAATTTCGTTTATTTTATTGTTTGTAAGTAAAACGATTTAAAATATCTTTAATTTTAAATTCTAGCTGTTTTGTATATTAAGTTTATTTATCCGTTTTACTATCAAGCTTTGCTTATAAGATTCAGGTTGTTCTTTTAATTTATTGTATATTTTATTATAACTAACTAACCATCTTTATTCAAGTGTGTATATGTATGTACAATAATATTAAAAAAAAATAGAATTATATTCTGTAGATGATGATGATGAATCGGCTATCGACCGGAGGTCTTTCAGCCTATTTTATGATAGTAAAATATATGTATATATGTAATTAATCTTTCTAGATTTGTGTAAAAGGAGATTCCGTCAATAAATAAATAAATAAATATTAATATTTAAAGTTTGAAAATTCTTACAAAAAGAACAGAATTCAAAATATATTCAGCATTAAAATTTTAAGTATGCATATTATTAAAAAAAAAGGAACACACCGTTTAAAATACATTCCGTGTTTGTGATCACCGGCCGTAAATATTTTAAACAAGTTGAAAAGCTCGATTCTGAATAAAATATGTTTGTGTGTCGGCTAATTCGAAGGGATGCAGATTTCAAACGAAACGTATTTCGCTAAACGCGAAAAGCAATATGCGAAATTCCGAGTTTCATATTTTATGCAACTGACGCAAGGAACAATGGAAACTAATGCAAGCGCTTTTAATTCGGCCCAAGTGGAAAGCGCGCTGTAAATTAATATTTAATGCGGCATTTTCCAGCGTGTTTAATGTTGTATGCGGTTTGTGTGTTAAATAAGCATGTTCACAAAAAACATGTGGGTGATTAATATTTTAGTGTAATTAATTTTCATGATATTATAGGCTAAATATTAATATTATAATTAGCCTTTCTGCAATTAGGTGGAATTGGTATTACAACAATCAGTATAAAGCTT
The DNA here is from genome assembly GCA_963082785.1 of Philonthus spinipes. Lineage (NCBI taxonomy): Eukaryota > Metazoa > Arthropoda > Insecta > Coleoptera > Staphylinidae > Philonthus > Philonthus spinipes. The sequence continues at coordinate 3,200,349 of OY720300.1, forward strand.
TACATTAAATATTATATTTTAATAAATTGTCACATTTCATTACAAATATGCTACAATTATTATTATTATTTTTATTTTGACGGTAACTTGAGGTTGAGGTCACCATTGCCGATCCTTGAGCTTAGTATTTTAGTTTCAACAGGTTTTTACAAAAGGATTTAAATGAATAAACAAAATGTAAACTTATTGATTACAAATATATTTTTGTTTTGTTTCTTTTATGATTTAATTAATAGAATTGTATTTATTTGTTTTTTGTTTTTGTACTGTAAATGGTTTAATCTGTTGTGCAATTATTATTATTAAAATTATTATAACTATAACTGATTGAGTAAATTTAATTGATAATTGACAAAATTAAACTTTATTTGTTCCACTAATACTAAATAGAAGTCAAAATTGGCCGAAGGGAAACTTAATAAAATAGCAAGTGCACACTTGTAGTTCATTCTATTGACGAATGTTGACTCAAAACTGTATTCATACTTATAATATTCAAAGGATATATTTTTTTTGGTTTGTTTCACTATTGTTTCCTATCCACTTGACTAGTTTTGCTTTTTACAGCATTGTCAGACTAGTAGAGTAAATAGAAATAGAAAACAATAGTGCAACAAACCAAGTGTTTAATTTATCCTTTAAATATTATTAGTTCAAAATGTTTCACCAAGTGATAGGTGAGAATATTATTCAAGAAATATATTCATACTTACCTACCTTTAATGTAAACAACGCAAGTGAGGGGGGGGGGTGTTAATATTTTCTTTTATTGATAATATTAGTCAAAATAGCTTTGCGGTTACAGGCAAGAGGCACTGCTCAGAATCAGAGGACTTAATCAAAACTGTGTTCAAAAATATAGAAAATTACCAGCTGATATTAAGCACATTTCAGTTTACAAAAACATTAAAATACAACAGAAAGTCTATTTAATTAATGAATCATACTACAATATAAGTGTAAGTTAATTCTATTATTTTATTATTGTAACTATTCATTGTATCATGTATGTTACTGTATTTAATGGCCTCCGTTAATTAATTAAATAAATAAATAAATTATTTAATGTTTTCTAGAATTAAATTAATAGAAAAATCCTATTTTCTATTATTATTCATTTGGTCACAGTTATTTAAATAAATTAAATAAAAATAATTTGAAAATAATTAATAAATTAATTTCTGTTTTTAAAGAGAATTAAAGAGAAAATAATTAATTAATTATTTTCAAATTCTTCTTATTCTATTTATTTAGAATTAAATTGTTTCACTTCAGTATATACGTTACCATTTCATGAAATATTTCCGCCAATATTTAGTATATTTTTCTATATTTTATGTAATAATTCATTGAAACTCACAAATATTGAATACAAAAACTTCGGCTTTCACATATTAAATGCGGGCGCGTAAAAAATATAAAAGGGTCCATAAAAGGGTCGTCGCGCCAAGGGTGCAATGTTTCATTGATCTAGGACTCGAAAGGAGACGTCCTGGCGACGATCCGGCCTTTGCGTATATTTTATCCTTGAAGGAACTCCTGACTTTCACGCAAACGCCTGCGTTTTTTTTTCTTATTTTTTTTTGGCGTTGCTTCTCCTTTTCGGGAGGAAACGCAAGCCAATAAAATCTCCCTGAAGTGTGAACGAGCGTGGAATTGTAAGTTCTTTGCTGTTCGGAAATTAAATGGGAATACGTTGTATTTTTAATGTGAATAAATAATTAATTATATATCACACTGAGACACCCTGTATATTATTACGAAATAGAGTTTAATCAGACTCGGAAATAAGTAAAACAATGTCTATTTATTTATTTAGAGTACTTATTTATTTACATCACACTGTCACTATTTATTTATAACTAGATGTTGAGTTCGTTAGACTGACCGCCTCACCGCTAATGCACGCTTATATAGCGTGTTTGTTTTAACTACCTCACTAAACTTCGTCACTCCCAAAATCCTCTTCATAATCCTTCAAATGTAGTCCTCTACCAAATTACCCCTATTGAAGATAGACTTCGATTTCTCGCAGAACGATTTGCATGTATCGAGTCGAATTAAGAACATCTTTAAAGAATGTGCATCCCTACAAACCCTCAACATAACCCCTAAATGCAAAAACCCGCCGATAACACTTTATGAACACATATCCTCCTTTTGCCCTACTTTCCCACCTTGATATTGAAACAAATGCAGTTCCACATCAAACGCTGGTCAGAAAGACTTATGATCGATAACCCTTGCGGCGGGTTTTTGTATTTTGAGGTTATGTTGAGGGTTTGTAGGGATGCACATTCTTTAAAGATGTTCTTAATTCGACTCGATACATGCAAATCGTTCTGCGAGAAATCGAAGGGGTAATTTGGTAGAGGACTACATTTGAAGGATTATGAAGAGGATTTTGGGAGTGACGAAGTTTAGTGAGGCTACTTCGAGGTTGTTAATGATGGCAGTTACATGGATTGATTAAAATAATATAACTGTAGTTTAGGATGGGACGGAAATCATTTTGTAAATGTTTGTACATGTGTTGCTACTTAAACCTTGGTTTTTGTACGTCAGACAACGCAAGTGTGTTACTCGCTTCACAATTTTTGTTTTTACTTCGGAGCTATGATTTTTGAAGGATAGTTTTGGGTCTCAAAGGATTCCTAGGTATTTGCAAAATGGAGAAGATAGTACAGTGGACCCATTAATGGATATGGAAAGATTATTAGGAGGAAAGAATTGGGATTTATTAGGATTGATTTTGAGTCTCCGCCAATTCACCTGCCACCTTTCATACATTGGGTTATACTCACTCCTCTTATACACCCCTGCCTCTCCTGCATCTCCACCTTCGTCAGCTTCACTCTCATCCATCTCCGACATTTACCCCTCCTTCCAGCCATTCATTTGCAAACACCTCTGACATCCTTCTCTCTCTTATACATTTCCCTTCTCATCACTCCCCATTTTTGTTTCGTTCTTATACTTGTTTCCCAAACCTCCTTTAGCATCCTTTCACTCCCCAACTTATTCGACCTCCTTTCGTACCTCACCACCATTTCCGTTGTCTCCACATGAATACTCCATCAATTCGTTTCATGCAACAGATTTTTTCCACCTGCAGGATCTGCTTCAGGAAATTTATCTTCTCATTTTCCAAACATTCATACTCACATCTCATACTTCCATTAATTAATATTACTAAATGTAATTGAGACAAAGGGAAATATATTTGATTTATAGTGAAATGCAACTAAAAAAAAAACTGTAAAATTGTTATTTTTATGTATAATTATAAATATCTATCAATCTAATTGAATTTTTGGGTAATTAAACTTAAAATCTCTTAAATTTCCGCGGAGTGATTTACATAAATACATCCGAGCCACCGTAGCTAATTTTCCCGTGGATTTACGATGGCCCGGAGTATAAATCGCGACTAATTGCGATTAATTAGTGCGACCCCAAACGCATAAAAGTTGCAATAAAGCGTTGGCCAAGAGCGATGTGTTCCATTTATCACGACTCGAAGGAGTCCCTTTTGCTCTTTTCAGCTTCGGCTGCAGAATACACTCGATGAAAATCTACACCCCCCCCTCACCCTCCCTCATCCAGGACTACAAAGGGGAATTGTCCGCCATGGGGGTTTTATGTAGTGGATTTTCAGTTTCGGAGAATTTTATTATCGGGATTGTAAAACCGGGAAAACTTTATTTTATTGCAGCGGTTAAAAGGTTTATTATGTGCGACGGTAATTGAATGAAAAATTAGAGAAAAAAAATAGAATAGAGAGATGAAAAAATATTGCGGAAATATTGGAATTATTTATAATAATAGAAAATGGGTAGATTTAACTGAAATACTTAGTTTTTGATAATTGAATGAAAAATTATGAAAACAAAAAAGAATATAGAGATGAAAAAATAGTGAGGTAATATTGGAATTATTTATAACAGAGTAGATTTAACTGAAATACTTAGTTTTGTTTCACTTATTGTCTTCATTTATTTTGCTACTAGTTTTGGTGAAACGACCACTATAAAGCTGTTACAGTTTTCTTACTGAGTAAGTAAGAATAGTAAGAAATCCGTAAAAGCTTGATAATGTTCGTTTTACCGAAACTAGTCGAAAAATAAAGAAAATAAGTGAAACAAAATCCAAGAGTTTGAGTTTAATCTATTCATAAACTGTGATGTACATATCGATCGCTACGTGATCATTATCAATGTTTTACAAAGATAATGAAAATGATTGAAAGGTGCATGTGTATAATATAAATAAAAATGAGTGTAAAAGAGTGTACAAAATGTTTCATATATTAATCAATTATTTTTCCTTTAGCTGACTTTTTGACTTACGTTACGTAATTATTTATATTTTTATGTTTATAAATATCTTTTTTTATCTACTAAAACCCAAACAATTTAACCGGGTTCGACTGATTATTTGCAATGCTCTGACTTACCCTCCTGTTTTTTTTTATGGAAATCATTCTGCTAAAAATCTTAAGCATTCTGCTATTAATGTACTTTTTATAGTTAAGCTTACACTAATAAATATTCAAGATTGTTTTTTTTTGTGGAAATCATTCTGTTAAAAATCTTAACGATTCTGCTATTAATGTACTTTTTATAGTTAAGCTTACAAGAATAAATATTCAAGATAGAAATAAAGAAAACAGATTATGAAAGATTTTGGTTGTTTTAATTCATTGCTTATTACAAAATAAAAGTAACAATTACCCATTACATTTTGGATTTCATTTATCAGTTTTTTTTTGTAAATTAAATATATATTGTATATATATTAATTATATAATTAAATTAAAACAAAGTGCTAAAGTACTGCGGATTTAATGATAATAAATACAAAAAGCAGTAATAGTATTATATTTGGGTGGGGTCGTTAACTGTTTTCATTCTTAGGGATGGTCTAGGTCTAGTCACTGACCTTAAAGGTTGAGCATTATGTCACAGCTTTCTAATCGATAACACTAAATTTATCGCGACAATCGAATTGTACTTGGCTTCTTTGATTTTGTCGCTGGATTTTAATTAATCTAATAGCACTTTAATAATATCTTTTGGTAGGTTCTCATTATTCACATTGTGGAACACGATTAAAACGATTAAATATAATTTAAATCAAAACGTTTTCTTTTTTGTTATTAATTAAGAATAAATCGCGTCGACTTTGTTATAAATTTGTATAAAAATTCGCTTCAATTCTCCCATTCTTAAATTTTATTTAGAATTGATATATTTCGGAAGTAAAGTTTCGGCAGGGATTTTTAATTTTATGTTTAAGTACAGTTTTCACAAATATTTGTCTAATTTTCAAGTGAAATCGTAAAAATAAGTATGCGAAAATAATAATAATAATAGAAAGAAGAAGAATTTTATTTTCCAACGGAAGAATCCAACAAGGAAAAATATACATTAATTTTTTCAAGTGAAATCGTCAAAATAAATATGCGATAATAATAATAATAATAATAATAAGAATTTTATTTTCAAACGGAAGAATCCAACAAGGAAAAATATACATTAATTTTTTCAAGTGAAATCGTCACAATAAGTATGCGAAAATAATAATAATAATAATAAGAAGAATCTCTCGGGGGTTATACCTACCTCTAGAGGGCGCGTACCCCGAGGTGGCGGATAGGGGGAAGCCATCACGAACCTCCGTTCGTGATGGTAGGAGGGTACCTTTGTGTACTCTCCCGCGGACCAAAAGGGTAAGGAGGGAGTGATGCGGGTGATGCCTTGGTATCACTGGCAAATCCTCCCTCAAGACCGGTGTGTCTACGCAAGTGGGCACATCGGATCTAGAGGAGAAAACCTCGATAAAAAATCCGAAATCCAAGGTGTCATACGAACCGTGCCGAGGGATGAATGGCCATGCGAGAGTTGGTCGTGAACGGTGTCTTCCGGATACCAGGCGCCCTCCGGTCGTAAATAGCCTTCCACCGGTATGGGAGCACTGCCGGTGGCGACTTTCTTTTCTGCCCTACTCGTGGGACCAAGATGACATCTCTTCCTACTATTAAACCCCAAATTTCCAACCCGCAACTGACGGGGGATTCCATCCCCCGGTTTTTGCAGGTTTCAAGGGTCGAAGGAAACTTCGACAAGGTGAGCCCGTTTGTCATTGACAAAATTGTGTATGGAACGGTCGGACAGTGCAAGTCGATCAAGAAAATAAAGGAGGGTTTACTGATTGAAACGGTCAGTAACGCTCAATCAAAGAAATTAATGGAAACGACGAGTTTTGGAGAATTTCAAGTGCAAGTTACCCCGCACAATACGTTGAACTATTCCCGTGGAGTAGTTTACTGCAAGGACTTCCTGAATTGTACTATCCAAGAAATTCAGGAAGGCCTTGCAAGCCAGGGAGTAATAGAGGTTCGTAGAATAACCACAAGGAGAGAGGGTGTGATTCAGGAGACGCCTAATCACATCCTCAAATTCAACAAACCGACATTACCCGACAAAATCAAGGGCGGAATCCACAGTAGTCTTCCAGTCCGTTTATATATTCCTGCACCCCTAAGGTGTTTTAAATGCCAGGAATTCGGTCATACCGCTACACGTTGCTCTAAAGAGCAAATATGCGTCTGTGGGAAAAAGATTCACGAAGGGACAAGGTGCGAGGAACCGGTCGAATGCGTTAACTGTAAAGGTAACCATTCGGCTCGTTCCCGTAACTGCCCTAAGTATAAAGAGGAAGTAGCTATTCAGGAACTAAAAACAAAGGAGAAGCTATCATATTTTGAAGCTAAAAAGAAGGTTGTTCCTTCGTTACCCACGGCTGGAGTCTCTTACTCCCAAGCCACGAGCACAAAGGTAACTTTAGCTGAAGATCTACTGAGACAGCTACTTCCTCAAATAAAAGCTACCGTATCAGATGTAGTGAAATCACAAATGCGTGATCTTCAAACTCAACGGGAGGTGAGTAAAATGCCTCCCCCACTCGCCCCTCCGGCCAATTTGCCAAGGTCGACGGGCGAAAGACAGCAGGGAGCCATTAAGGCACCCAAAGCTGTCGGACAGTACGGTGTTGCCAAGGCACCCCAAACTGTCACACCACCGGGGACCAGTGCAATACCCCCATCAATTTTACAGCAGGGGATTTTGTCCCCTGCTGTAGAGAGAATTTTGGCATCTGCCGTGGCTGCAACATCAGCAACCCACGACACAAGTAGGACCCTCACAGAGGGTACTGAGTCCACAATAGATTTGGACTCATACCCTCTAACCGAACAATCCAACAAGAGAGGGGCTACTGATGCTTCTCTCTCATCCTCTGACGACTTCGCAGTCGAGGAGATTACTACGGATGGAGGGTCTGTAGATAAAAAACGGGTGCAGAAGAGAAAACCGGGCTGGAAGAAGGGCGTTCCTAGAAAATGATGCTTCTTGGAACAGCCATCTTTATTAATTTTAAATTATTTTGTGTCTCATCGTTATTTCTGTTAATTTATTTATATTTATTATATTGTTTCGTCTATATTATCGTGTCTATTTCCTGTATTTTTGTCCAGACATTGGGGTTAGTTGCTAACCTCATGCTTTTAGTTTTCTCAAGTGATAGTAACGTGATATTAGTTTTAGGTTTTTATTTTATTATTGTCTTGTTATTGTCTTTTAGGTTTTTAGGTTTTTATGTCTTCGATGTCTCTTATATGTTTCTAGGTTTAGGTTTTATCTTGTCGTTGTCCTGGTATCGGAGTCCTTTACAACTCCGATGCCTATTCGTGTTGCTAGGTTATAAGATGTGCTCGTCTTAGTGTTATTTATTTTAATTTATTATACTTGTTTTGTAACGTCTTAATTAAAAATGGTTGAACAAGTTGTCCAGTGGAATTGCAACGGTTGCAGAAAACACTACCACGAGCTGAAACTGCTCTTGGCAAGGCATACACCCTTTTGTGTATGTCTCCAAGAGACACATTTCAAGCCAAATGAACAGTTTCAGCTTAGAGGTTTTGAGGTAGTGCGAAGGGATGTGGTACCAAACGTGCGAGCCAGGGGTGGTGTCGCCATCCTTTTGAGAGAAGGTCTCCCCTTTCGGGAGATCCCTCTCAGAACAACGATCCAAGCATTGGCGGTACACATAACACATCCCTTAAAGTTAACAATATGCACCTTGTATCTTCCCGAGTTCGATTGGACAACTCAAGAGTTACTCGAACTAGAAAACCAGCTTCCGTCACCATATCTACTGGTGGGTGATTTTAATGCCCACCATCCACTATGGGGGTCCCGTAGAAAGGATCCACGGGGTCGAATGATCGAGGTTTTCCTCGATCAATGTGACTCCGTCCTTTTGAATACGGGATCGCCCACTCATCTGTGTGCGAGAAGCTCAGAGTTTTCGGCTGTGGATTTATCATTTTCATCTCCCCGTATTGCCACGAATCTTGCGTGGCAAACCCTAAATGACCTGCACGGTAGTGATCATTTCCCGATCTTGATTAAAACCATCTCTAAACGGGTAAGACTTACTGTTCCCCGGAGATGGTGTCTCGACAGGGCAGACTGGCATGGTTTTCAAGCCAGTCTTACACGCCCGATACATATGTCCGAGGATGTCGAGACAGCCGTGCAGGAATTTACACAAAGGGTCTTAGAAGCAGCTGGCAAATATATTCCAAAATCAAGTGGAAAATTGGTCGGTCCACCGGTTCCATGGTGGAGCCACGACATTAAGGTGGCTATAGAGGAGAAGAAGAGAGCCTTGTATAAGTTCCGAAATAACTCTACCCGGGAGAACCTGATAGCTTTCAAGAAGCGGCGGGCTATTGCTCGCCGCAAAATTCTTGAAGGCAAGAAGCTATCATGGGAGAGCTACGTGTCGTCAATCACTGCTTCCACACCTATGAGTGAGGTGTGGAAGAAGGTGGGTGCAATAGCGGGGAAAAAATTCCCTGCAGTAGCACCCATCTTAAAAGTAAATAATCGTGATGTGACCGACACGGCGGAGATTGCGGACGCAATTGCGTTTCAATTTCACTCCGCCAGTAGCTCTCAAAATTATGACGCTACTTTCCTGGGTAGAAAAAGTAATCTCGAGGTCTCTCTGGATTTCTCTTCTATGGAGTCCTTACCATATAATGTCAATTTTTCACTCAAGGAATTAGAGGAGGCAATAGGGTCAACTGGTACATCCAAAGCACCTGGTCCGGATGGGATCCCGTATCAGATGATCCGACAACTTCCCTCTGGGATGAGGGAATATTTGTTGGATCTCTATAATCTGATATGGGACAGAGGTGTTTATCCCTCAAATTGGAAGTTGGCCATTATTTTGCCTCTTCTAAAACCTGGTAAGGACCCCACAAACGCAAGTAGTTACCGGCCTATATCAATAACCAGCTGCTTGGGGAAAATTTTAGAGAAAATGATAAATAATCGCCTGGTATGGATCCTAGAAAAACATCGTCTTCTGGTGAAATACCAGGCAGGGTTTAGAAAATTCCACAGCACGATCGATCAACTGATCCATCTGGAGAACTCCATCCAGGATGCCTTCCTGGAGAGAAAACACCTCGTTGCGGTGTTTTTCGATCTAGAGAAGGCATACGACATGACCTGGAGGTATGGAGTTCTTCAGAAAATACATGAATGGGGACTGAGGGGCCGTCTGCCCCTCTTTATTAAGTCATTCATGTCTGATCGGTCGTTTCGAGTAAAGTTGGGGGAGACCGAATCCGCACCTTTTGTGTTGGAGAACGGTATCCCCCAAGGTTCAACCATAAGTGTCACCCTATTCGCTATTGCTATAAATGATATTGCAATGTCTGTCAAATCCCCTATTGGAAAATGCCTGTACGTCGATGACTTAGTATTATATATGGCAGGAGATACCATCCCTGCCATTACACGCCAACTTCAGGCCGTCATCGACAGAGTCAACAACGACGCTGAGTCTAGAGGTTTTCGCTTTTCCACTGCGAAAACCTCATGTATCCATTTTTGTAGACTCAGGCGACCGCATCGCGACCCCGGACTGTTACTCCGGGGCTCACCGATACAAGTAGTCGAAAATGTCAAGTTTTTGGGGCTGAGGCTCGATAAAGCTCTGTCTTATCGAGCCCACATTGAAGAGCTGGTAGAACGTTCTAAGAAGGCATTAAACGTTATCAAGTGCTTGGCCAGCATCAACTGGGGAGCCCGAAGAGAGGTACTGCTACGTCTGTACACGGCCCTGGTTCTATCCAGGGTTGACTACGGATGTGCAGTGTACTCTTCGGCTCGAAAATCCTGGTTGAAGCCCCTCGATGCGGTCCATAATGCAGGCATTAGGTACGCCACAGGTGCATTTCGGACAAGTCCCACACCGAGCCTCTGCTGCGAGTCGGGCATCCCTCCTCTGAATGCACGCCGCAACCGCTTCGTGCTTCAGTACGCGGCGGCAATGCGTGCGAGGAGGGGGCACATAAACCGACGTCATTTTGTCAACATCACAGAGCAGCAGAGGAAATACGCTAGAAGACCTACCGTCAGTAGGCCGGTGTGTGTCCGATCGAAGGAGCTTATGGGGAGTTTAAATCTTAGTCTCCCGCGGGTATTCGAGGTCGGTTTCCTGGAGATACCACCTTGGCTAATGCCAAGCGTGTGTTGTCGACTGGATCTGACCTCACACAAGAAAAGCGATACTAGCCCCTACCTTCTTAGGGGCAAATTTTATAGTATTATCGCCGAATACCCCAACTCCCCGCGGTTGTACATAGACGGCTCGAGAACCGACCGCGGAGTAGGTTGTTCCGTCATTATTGACGGAACACCGCATTCGTGGTCGCTGCACGAGTCGGCGAGCGTGTACACCGCAGAGTTATATGGAATTTATCAAGCCCTTCGTTACTGCATCTATGACCACCACAGCTCATTCGTGATATGTTCCGACTCTCTTAGCGCCATACAAAGCTTGACGTCTCTATTATCGGTCGATCCGCTGGTCCAGCTCATACAAGCCTCGATATTCGAATTGTTCCGAGTCAAAAAGACGATTGTCTTCGTCTGGACTCCGGGACATGTGGGTATCGAGGGGAATGAGCTGGCCGATGAAGCTGCCCGTCAGGCAGCAGATGCGGATTCAGTTGATAGTATACCTGTGCGCCCAGATGACGTCAAGCAATACATCAAAAGCGCTATAATGCATGATTGGCAACAGAGTTGGAACCGCTCTGAGAGCAAACTTAAATCTATTAAGCTCTCCGTGACATCCTGGAAGTCGCCGGTGGTCCTTACAAGGCGGGAAGAGGTTGCCCTATGTCGTTTACGCATAGGGCACACAAATATAACCTCTCTATACCTCCTTACCGGCGACGACCAACCAGAATGCCAATATTGTCACGACCTATTAACGGTAGAGCATATATTAGTAGAATGTCCAGCCTACGCAATTCAACGCGATAGGCTGAGGCTGGGTGGTAATGTGGCGTACTTATTAAACAATGAAAAGGGGTCCGTAGAGAAACTTATAAAGTTCCTACGGGTAACAGATTTATTAAAGCGAATTTAGGGTTTGTCGTTGTTTTTTATGTTAATTTATTATTATTTATTCTTTGTGTCGTCCTGTGGTCGGTGGTATCGAAGTCTCTTTACAACTTCGGTACCACTTTTGTCTGTCGTGTTAGGTTAGGTGATTTTTATTGGTTTCGGCACTTGGGGTCCGTTTACAACCTCAGTGCCGTCTCCTTTTTGTGATAGTAGGTTTAGGTTTTAATATGTCTTAGGTTTAGGTTTTAATATGTTTTAGGTTAGGTTCTTTTAATGGTTTAGTTTTAAGTTTTATTTAATTTATTTTAGGTTTAGGTTTTATGTTAGCTTTAAGTTTGTGTAATTGTATTGTCTGTGGGGCTCTAGTGTCAGGGTCCTTTTACAACCCGGGCACTATCCCCTTTGTGATATTAGTTTTAAGGATAAGAGGGCAATGCCTGACATCACTGTCCAATGTTTATTACAATTCGAAATTAAGTCAGAGCATTAAAAAATCTTGAGACCGGCTAATGACCTTAGCAGTCGAAGCCGGTAAAGTGGGAGGGGTTTTAGTGGGTAGGCTTTCAGCCAAAGTTTGACTGGAAGGAGTCCCACACTCCGTCCGTAACTGGATTTCCCCTTCCACAGCCCAAAAAAAAAAAAAAAAAAAAAAAAAAAAAAAAAAAAATAAGAAGAATTTTATTTTCCAACGGAAGAATCCAACAAGGAAAAATATACATCAATTTTTTCAAGTGAAATCGTCAAAATAAATATGCGAAAATAATAATAATAATAATAATAATAATAATAATAATAATAATAATAATAATAATAATAATAAGAATTTTATTTTCAAACGGAAAAATCCAACAAGGAAAAATATACATTAATTTACATAAATGGTAATATAATAATACCAATAAAAATAAAAATTAGGAAAAATTATATATAATAAAAGCAAACGTAAATTGAAAAAGAGAAAAAAAATCAATATAACTAAAACAAGCAAAACTAAATATAATTTTCAATATATATATATATATATATTTATACATTCTGTTAGCATTACGACATATATGCCTTAAAGGGGCTTCATAATATTTATTCTGGCGATGAGTATCATGAAGGTGTTAGAATGTCTGGACGATAATCTCGGAACAATAAAATGTTAATGAAGATTGAATATATTGTAACGAAAGTGAAAGAAGCTACTGGAAAGAACACTCTGGAATGTTCCGCCGAGCGCGCGACTTTAAATGTGGCATCATGGAATATTCTAGAAAATTCCTAAAACAAACACGCTATATAAGCGTGCATTAGCGGTGAGGTGGACAGTCTAACGAACTCAACATTTAGTTATAAATAAATAGTGACAGTGTGTGTAAGTACTCTAAATAAATAAATAGACATTGTTTTACTTATTTCCGAGTCTGATTAAACTCTATTTCGTAATAATATATTGTTTTTATGTTCATTATAATAAAGATGGTTTTCGTGCTTATGTCTTTGTCGTGAAATAGGTATGGTGATTTTTATCTGTCTATGTCAGTAGTAGTATTAATTCCCCTTTTCACTTCTTTTTAACTCTGTTGAACTGATATTGATCAGGAAGTTCTGATCAATACAGTTTAAATGAAGTGAAGAAGGGAATTAATACTACTACTACTGATATAGACAGTTTAAAATCACTATACCTCTTTCATGACAAAGACATAAACACGAAAAACCAGGCGGAAAGACCATTGGTCGATAGCTAATTAACAGATATAAAATATACATTTGATTTTGCAATTTTTAATATTTATTTAATATTTTCTGCTGTATATATCTGTTAATTATTATTAGATTATTATTATTATTTATTTATTTCTCAGTTTATACACTGGTTTCTTTTTTCTTTAAGAATTAACGGTATTATTACAAGTTTTAATTCTTCATTATTGTAAAAATCTTCTCACTGTAGATAGTGTTGCAAGAATAGTGGCCTTTTGTATTGTGTTGTGTATTTGATCGGGTAAATTTAATAGTTTTAAATTTTGGTGAAATGTTTTTGGTGTAATACCGGTTACCGAAATGATGAAAGGTACTATTATAACCTTCTCTTGTTTCCATATACGTTTAACTTCAAATGCAAGGGTATTTGTCAAATTTTTCTTTATTATTATTATTATTATTATTATTATTACTATAATATCTCCATCGACGATATTTATCTTCGATATTAATGGCTTCCTATAAATATATTTGTTAGTGAGTAGATGAAGTTTTCTTGTTTAAAGGGAAAATATTTTATGCATAGTGAAATACACTTGATATATATTTAGCAACGTGAAATACATTTCGTTTACGAATAAAAAACCCTGTATATTCCAATTGAAATTGCTGTTTTATTCTATTTCCATAACCAATTGGATCGTTCGGCACTAACATGAATTACCTGTATTTTGTTTAATAGTACACTTATTTTCAACCGCAAATGTTGGCTCGATTCCACAGTCTAGCGGATCCACTAAAAAATGTGTACCTGTTATGTTTGTCTGGCATTTGACTGAAATCCAAACTGAATAACGCCGACTAATTTTAAGCGTCTCGGACTGTTCCAATAAGTTTAATAAACTGTTTCCACCAAATACACTCACATACTCGGAAATAAATAAATACTTAACGCAATAACACACGGTGGCGGAAAGACTTCTGGTCGATAGCCAATTCCAGAACTTTATCATCTTTTAATGTATATTAATAAATCTTTAATCTGGTTCTCATAAATGAGGTCGATAGCCAAATCCAGAACTATATCATGTTTTAATGTATATTAATAAATCATTAATCTGGTTCTCATTATTCACTTGATGACACATGATCACAATGTTAATGGGTTAATGAATACATTTGATTTTTTTTACTACTTAATTTATTTTACACTCCTTGATAGTGACGAGAGTCAAAACTAGTAGGAGAAAATAAATTAAGTAATGAAACAATTCAAGTGTATTTTTCAACCTATTAATATATTAATAAAATCATAAAATGCAAATAATTCTGTCACTTGTGTGGAATAAAAATGTATTAAAAATATCACAGCTTCGACGATATCTTCTGTTGTTGACGTGCTGTAGCTAGGTTCGTCGTTGGCATCTTCTCGACCATCTTGGAAGAGTTTTTACCAGTTGTAAACATTTTTTTTTTACTTAGAACTGACTCACCGTACACCACTGACAATATTTCAAGTGCTTTAGAGCACTTGATTCCATTGTTCATACAAAATTTGATGCAAATCTTTTGCAATATTTTTAATAAAAATAGAAAATCGCCGAGTACAACAAAACACATCTAACTTTTTTATCTGTCGAAAACAAACGAAGGATGCTATGTACTTGAAATTGTGAACATATGTTCGGGATATGTGTATAAACATAGGCGCCGCCAGAACATTTTTCAAAATATTAAATAAAAAAGATTTGAAAATAATTACTAAATTGATTGATGAGGCTGATAATTGTTGAAAGTTCATAATTACTTATATTAAATAACACTATTTAGTCTTTCAAAGTCTAATGTAATATCGCTACAATGATCATTTCTTCGCCTAAAGAAGCCACAGTGTGGTGAAACAATTGTAGCGATATTACAATAGACTTTGAAAAACTAAATAGTGTTATTTAATATAAGTAATTAATAAATTATTTCCATATTTTCTATTTATTTTTCAAAATGTTCTGTAATTTTTTGCGTTTATTTAAAACACCTGGAGCTTAGGTCAATAATACACTCCGTACTATAACTATATAAACAGTTACTATTTTAACACACTTCGTACCATAATTATATAAACAGCTACTGTTTTAATATATTTTCTAATTTACTAACATTTTACGAACCTGAATTGATATTTCAGCAAGATAACGACTCAGTACATTCAAGAAGGTACAGAAAAGCATGCCTTGCTGAACATGACATTACAGTTTTAGACTGGCCAGCATGTTCGTCAAATAAAAAAAATATTTTAAAAAAATATGTGTAAATAGGAAAAAAAATATGGATAAAATCCAGGGAGAGGGGCGCCCCTTGCCCTAATATAGCGGTGCCCATGTGTACTAATGCAACAACAACAAAAAAATTATAATCGAGTGTACGTTACCCGCGAAATTTGAAAAGTTACTTTACTTTTTGAACGCACCTCGTATATTTCAGTACATTTAGTACACAAATCTAATCAATTGAATGATTCAGATAGCATTTTTATTTTTACTCCTATCCCGAAAGATATTCTCATTTTGTTTGTTATCCCAATCAGGTTGATTGTTTCCTCTTTTGTCTCTTTTTCAGATAGCAAATAATTTTAAAATGCTTGTGTCGATTTGTTTGAACCAAATTATATTATATAATCATTTTACACTAGAAAACAAATTATTAATACAATTTCAAAACACATTGAAAATTCGATTTTAAAAGTGTTTTTTTTTTATTGTTTTGTTTTATAATTGTATTAATAATTTTATTCTAGTGTAAACTGCCCGTGTAATTTATTGTAAAAGGAATCTAAATCCACGATTTAGCTAGAATCGCATGCACACGCGAAAGGTCGCATTTATTATGGGTGAGCACAATGCTAAATGCCTGCTGCATTATATCGCTTTAAGTTGTATTTATTGCAACAAAAATAAACAAAATAAACAAACGTTTATAATATATAAACATTTACAAAATGATTTCCATCTCATCTTAGACTACTGTTCTAAACAAAAGTTTATAATATATAAACTTTTGTTTATTTCACTTGTAGTTTTTTTAATTGAATTTGCAATTTGAAATTCATTATATTTTTATTATTTGTTGGGTGAAATAAGATCAATTTTAAAATTGCACAGCGCCAGCGTATTTCGGGATCGAAACCGCGCCTTTCAGTACGGGCGGAATCAATAGGTTATAAGCCGATAAGAAATCCGCCGAGTTATTTCCCAAGTTTTATGGGCGAAACTTGCAAATTCCAATAACGCCCATATAAAGTTCATTTTAATATGATCCGAGCTTTCTCGATCCAGAATGTTTTTGCAAACGGGTCCGATGTTTATGGGACGAGGCGTCGATATCAATAATAAGCCCCTCCATTGTGTTCATATCGTCTGTACAATAATGGGTCAAACTGAATAAAATCAACCGTTAAATTATATTTAACGGTTATTTAAGCAAAAAATATTTACTTATGTTCTTATATAACATAAATCATAATGTCACAGTAGCTAAAGGGGAAATAATTTATTAATTAATTATTTTCAAATTTAAATAGAAAGGAGTATTATTCATTCACTTGGTCACAGTTATTTAAATATATTAAATAAAAATGATTTGAAAATAATTTATTAATTATTTTCAAATAATTTATATATATATATATATATATATATATATATAAACATCTTTATTTATGAATTTTGTACAATGAGTTGTGTGTTTACATTTTAACATATGTTATAATACTGTCTGTTATAATAAATCAAAATTTACAAACTGGCTATCGACCAGAGGTCTTTCAGCCTGTCTTTGTCCTGTTCATGTCAATTTTTTAAACGTCATGATTGCTGACGTCGTTGTCTGAGTCTGTGTGATTAGATGAGATGAATTGATGGATCGTTAATAATAATTTTTATTTAATATATTTTCAAATTGTTTTTATTTAATTTATTTAAATAACTGCGATCAAGTGAATAAATCCTTTTTCTATTATCAAAAATATTTATTATTATTATTATTATTTGTAGGTTCACGCATTGCGGATTATTGGTTTGTGACGGGCATTGGCCAAGCCACATAATAATCTATTATGTTTTAATCAAAATCTATTACTTAAATATGTTTCACCAAGTGTTAAGTGAGAAATTAATTGAAAATACTATTATGTTTGTATGGGTTTGGAGAGTCTAATCCATTAGCAAGAATTTCCTAACTATCGAGGCGGTTTTCAGAATGACGGCTTTTTGCATCTCTGTTATCTACACACAGAGATGCAAAAAGCAAGGTGGTACGTTTATGTCGTTGAAACACTTCAAATGTTTACTTGATGTTATGCTAATCGCAGAGATTACAATGGGTATTACATACACTTTTTCTTGTTTTTATTATTATTATTCAGTTTAGCACGTCCTTATTATTATTATTATAATGTATTATTAATTTAAATTAAAAATAATACATCTAGCGACCTCTTGTGATTAATTTGAATTCGTTTTTATTTAGAATTTATTTTAAACCTTTTTTTTATACGGCATTTTGGAAATCGAATGGACAGTTGTTATTGTTACCTGCTTTTATCAGCACGTGAATAAAGTATTATTTTTGGAGTTTGTGAGTTATCATATTATAACCCTCAACATCACAATTATTATAAAATATAAATAATTTTTAAAGATATTAGTCAATGTGAGTGTACTAATAAATTTCGTTCAGCAACAATAACAACAAAATGAAAAACGCTGCGATGAACAAACGCTTTATCACGGGTGTGATAACTTCTTATTTTCTTTATTCCGCCTCACTTTATTTCTATTGAGTGCGAAAACAGGAGTAAAAATAACAATGGAAATAATTTCGAGCCAATCACCCATCCCGGAGTCCGTATTAATCAGCGAGGGCGCAGAAAACGTAGAAGCTCCCACTTTATTAAAGTTAATTATGATTTCCTCGGTATCTGAGAATAGAGATCTAAATTAGATCCATATTGCACGATCCGGACGGTTGGAAGCGGCGATAATTAATTAATTGCTTTATTATATCCTCAAATAGAACTAATTGAAGCGAGAAAACAAACCACTGGTTTCCAAACAAGATTTTTTTTACTTTAATGCATTTTGAAAAAAAAAACTGTTGTTTAAGCAAATGTAAAACTCAGTTTATTTCTTAGTTTAAATTGTATTAATTCAAAACTAAATTATTGCCGTTTTTGATTATCTTAATGTTAATTATTAATTAACATTAAGATAATCAATTAATTAATTACTTTCATGTGGAATTGTTTTCTTTTTTTTAATAATGGAAAATTATTGGAGAAAATCCTATGCCAAAAAAAAAACCGTTACGTAATATAAGGAAATCTGCAGACACGTGTTTCGGGATCTATCCCTCGTCAGAACAGCTTTGCCTTACACAATTTAAAGATGTTAAAATAAATTAATTAAATTAATTCAAATACAATCAGCGAAATTAAATCAATTATTAAAAATATTCACTTGAAGAAAGGAATTCAAAGTGTTTTATTTTTAATTATTCGAATCTCTTGACGTAAGTCACAACAACACATTAGTAAATCAATTATATTGAATCAAATTAAAAAAACTAAATCGATTCAAATTAAATTAAACCAAATTAATTCAACAATTAATGTGAGAATAATTATTAATTTAATTTCAAATGATTTTTATTTAATTTATTTTTAAAAAAAAGTTGATTATTAAAGCTTCTACTTTGTTATTTAATTTAACATAAATGTTTTACAACGTAATTCACAATATGACAACTTTGAATAATTGATTTTTTTAGTTTCGGTGACAAAAACGCGTCATTATTATTTAATTTAGTTATATATATAAATATCTTTATTTATGAATTTTGTACAATGAGCTGTGTGTTTACATTTTAATATATGTAATAATACTGTCTGTTACAATAAAGCAAAATTCACAAACTGGCTATCGACCAGAGGTCTTTCAACCTGTCTTTGTCCTGTTCATATCAGTTTTTTAAACGTCATGATTAATTTCGTTATTTTTTCATAATCCTATAAATTGATTAAAACCCATTCCTCCATTCAATTCCATTCCCGAAGGCTAATTACACAACGTTAAGATCCGCAGCATTTTCCAAGCGGGGACGAAATAATTACTTTCAATTTTCTCATTTCAGGTGAGCAACTCGAACGGAAAAGTGGAGACGAACGCAAGCCCGGCACAGGTAAGAACTTTACCGGCCGCCTTGTTATTCCAACTTACGAGCACGTAAGAGAAATAGATGCTTTAATTAGGTTTCGTCGAGCATGTTATTATCTACGAGAATGGAAAGGCGGAGAAAAGAGGGAAAATAAATATGCGAAGTAGAGCGGACGAGGAAGACGGGGATGGTTTAATTGAGTTTTGTTGAAAGTTAGGGATGACCCACCCCATCTTTTTTTTAATTAATAGTCGTGGAGTTTGGTGGGTTGATTGACGGGGATTAATTGCTGGATTTCTTAAGAGTAATCAGATTATTTAATAGCTTAACACGATAGTCACTTCCTTAAGTTTAACTATTGGGTTTTTATTGAAACTTTTCATAGAAAATTATAAAATCAAGAATAATTCTTTAAAACTGTAGGCATGAAATTTCTCAATTCCATAGCGAACTGGATTTATCAAAATATTATTTAAAAATATACTCTAAACGATTTCTTGTATTTTTCGCACAAAACAGAATGTGTAAAATGTTCAAGTTATAGGAAACTTTTGATAGAGAATTAAAATGTAGATTTAATGACATGTTAAAAAATATATATCAATCCATTGGAAACAATCAAGTTTGAACTAGTAAAAAATAATTATTTTTTTTGGGCCACGCTGTAAAAAAATGTAATATTTTAATAATTGGAAAATAAAATACGATCCATTGCTTAACTCATCCTATTTTCATAGGAAAGCGCTTGATAGAATCGATCACAATTAACTCTTAGCTAAATTGGGATACTTTTGGTTTAACACTAGTCCTTTGCTGCTTTTACAATCATATCTTCAGAATCGCGAATCTTATGTTAACAATTTTAAATCAGAATCCTATTTCCCTACCTCAGGGGTTCCACAAGGATCTATCTTGGGCTCTTTGCTTTTTAATCTATTTATCAATGATCTTTCAGCATCACTTAATTGTAAACACCTTTTATATGCTGATTATTTGAAAATATATGCATCTATCGCATCACTTGAGGACGGTCAGCAATTGCAAGATCAGCTTGATATAGTATCTAATCGGTGTGTCTTAAATAACTTAACTCTAAATAGCAACAAGTGCAAGTTTATGTCATTTACTATTTATTTACGGTATACACCTTTTAACAAATGTTTACATAAAGTTTACAGCATAAATCTAATAAATAATAATGTAAAAATAACAGTTATATAGACCTTACTACGTTTACAATAATTACAGACAGAAACAATCAACGGACTTTTCTATAACATTAAATTTAAAAAAAAATAATTAATTGATAATTTGGACAGAGATATACGTTTCAATCATCGTTTAAAATGATGTGTAATGGCGAAAATATTACAAAGGTAAATTTTCAGCCATATTATTATTATTATATTAAATAAAATTAAACAAAGATGATTCACACATTTGCAGTTATTTAAATTACAATGAAATTAAACAAGGAAAATTGTTTGGCAATGATAAATAAAATTCGATCAATCCCTTTTTCCAACTGCAAAAAATTATTACTTACACTGTAAGTTTTACAAACATCTATTGAAACAACTACTTCCCGAATTTATACCTCGCCGGAAATTGGATTACACAATAGATATTTGTTGTTGCATATCAATACTACTGCGAATTGCAACGGTTTGTGTCGAAATTACTTAATGAAAGGAAACAACAAATAATAGTTACAAGGATATCTGTAGACACAAGTTTCGGGATTTCATCCCTCATCAGTGCAGCTCTGCCCTGTAAGCCCTTAATTATAATATAATAAAAGTTACGTAATACAAGGCTATCTGTAGATACGTGTTTCGGGATTTCATCCCTCATTATATTAGATGGAATGTATTATTTTCTGAGTTAATAAATATTTAGTAGTACTAATTCAGTGGGCTCACCCCGCGGGAACCCCCTCAAGTAGACATAGGCCTTATGCGTTTAGTATATATAATTACTAATTTTTAGTTTACCACAAATACATTACACAGCATTATTCTAAATAAGCGTTTTACCTTCGTTGCAATAAAAAATATCCGGCTTTGCATGAAATCAATGAATATGAGATAAATAAAGTCGAATCCATTCCCCGCTTGAATGATTTAGGAATTTCTTTTAGCAAACGCTGAGCGATATCTGAATCGAGAATAAACAAACAAACAAAAAAGAAGTCGGATAATCGGCGAGGCCATCTCATCAAAACTTTTATAATATCACTCGGAAGGACGATTTGTATCGGGGAAATTCCACTCCGGCGAAACCGACGAATTCCGGGCGAATGGACGACTTGGGAAATTCGCGAGGATCTCACCTAATATTTCTTATTCCGCGCGAAACAGACGAAAAAGAATGAATATGGTAATGTTTTTGAATAGATTAAATTTGTGTGAGTATTAGTGATTACGCTGAAAGACTTTTGGACTATGGTCGCAATCGGCTGTGAGTTTTGCAATGCTTATTGGAATCACCAGTGTTAAGCGGACGTTAGCTTCTCCAATATGTATTTGCCGGGTTCCAAGAAAATCCAACGATGTATGAACAAGGCACATTTATTTACAGTTATTTACAAACAAGTGTTTTGTACCGTGGTACCAACTGGTCTAGCGCTCAGGGTGAGAAGCACCCTTGAAAAAACCTCCGACGTGCGGAAGCGCGCAAGCGCTTAACAACCAGGATTATTCGAATCGTAATAAAATTAAAGAAACTTTTTTTTGCAATGATCAGTAAAGAAGAGGCCACGAATGTCTGTATAAATTGAATATAAGTGAGATTCAATCACTAAAAGGAGATTTTATACCACATGTCTCTGTGGTGTAGTTGGCAACGCACTCGGCTAGAATTATAAAAAAATACATAATTAAGGGAAGTCCGAAGTGGTTCAGGTAAAAAGAGACAAAAGTGGAAACAATCAACCTGATTGGGACAACAAACAAAATGAGAATATCTTTCGGGATAGGAGTAAAAATAAAAATGTTATTATATAATTAATTTTCAACAAAGTTAATAACATCTCCTACAAAAGCCAGGACCGTTACAAGCCTCGCTTTTACTGTATATAATAGTTTTGTTGTTAAAGTACATAAACATAAATTATTTTATACCCACAAAGGACATTAATCCATCATTCCTGCGAGTCCCGTAAGTGAATGGCGCGATCAATATTTCTCCAACGGCGCAACATATGAAACGTAACGTATTTCTTTACTTATTCATCAAATCAAATCGATAATTGCGCCACAACCCACTAACCTAGACACGCGATAAACAATTGTAACGAACCGTGTTCCCGGGGTATTCCCAGAGGATCCAGGAATGTACATTTACGTGTGGGTTTTTGTTTTGTTTTGTTCGTAAATTGAATGTATATGTGTTTATTAACAATTTTACGTAAACGACATTGAGTTATATTTGTTGATTCATATAAATAATAGTGTTAATTAAGATTTGTACCATTATGTTTTCGAATAAATAAAACAATTACATACAAAAAAAATAAAATAAATACAAATTGTCAATTATAAGACTTACAAATAAATAAATAAACAGAAAGAATTAATGGTTTTAATATTTAGATATTGGTAGTTCATATTGAATGAAATAAATATCAATAAATTATTAAAAATCAACTAATAAAATACAGATTACATTGAATAATAATGTGTTTTATTGGTTGATTTTTAATAATTTATTCATATTTATTTCATATAAACAAAAAGAAATTCTTGGATTTTGAAGGCGTTACATTTATGGCATATTTTCAATTTTTTATCTAAAGAAAACATTTAACTTTTTTTTAAGTATTTTTTTATATTAAAAAAAAGTAAGTAAAAAAGTATGGTAGTGTTGCCGAATGGTGTCACGGGATATATAAAATTTTGAAAACGGAATCTTGGGTAAACGTGCGTGAAATGAACGAATCCGAAGTCAAAATCTGTAGGAAACTTACCGTTTGGTCACAATTCGCATTTAAAGTCACAATTTTGAGGTTATAATTGATCCGATTTTCGACTAAATAAGCACATTGCGAGTATAAATCGTACACATGATGAAAGAATCTTCTAATTTATGACGAAAGTTAACAAATTTGTTGCGATTTTTTCATTTACTCAGCCAAAATCACGATTTTAATTTTATACAGAAAATGACGTAAAAATGATATAAAAAATCAATATATATTTTAGATCTATTTGTAAATAATAGATATTTTAATCTATGATATCAAAAATAGATGGCGCCACCGCTCCACTAAATCGAATGTATTTTATACAATATAAAAAAAAAAAAAATAATACAGAGTTATCCATCGACTATTATAAATAATACATACATATTTAATTAATGATTTTTTAATGAAAATATTGGATAGATTGGTACAACTTACGATCTTTTGCACGTTTTGTCGACTTTAAGTTAGCAACATGCAATGGGCATACTTTAAATTCACAGATATCTGAGTAAGTTAAGAAAACCACTGTGTGATTGTTTTAATAACGTAGTAATTTATATTTTTAGTCAAAATATGCATAATAATCTGAAAAAGTAACATGTTTTGCACGAGAAAAGTTTCACTCATAGCCAGAGTATTTGAAATACTCTAATAATTGTCAGAATACTTTCCAAACATGTTTGCACACTCACTTAACCTAATCTAACCTAAACTAACCTAACCTAAACTAACTTAACCTAAACTAACCTAACCTAACCTAACCTAACCTAACCTAAACTAACTTAACCTAAACTAATCTAAACCTAACCTAAACTAACATAACCTAACCTAAACTAACCTAAACTAACTTAACCTAAACTAACCTAACCTAACCTAACCTAAACTAACATAACATAACCTAACCTAAACTAACCTAACCTAAACTAGCCTAAACTAACCCAACCTAACCTAACCGAATGAAAAATGTTTGGGTTTAGGATTTGAAATTGCACACTCATTTTTTTAACCAATTTGTATTTTTTTTACGCAGATTATTAGATGGAGCGGTGGCGCCATCTATTTTTGATATCATAAATTAAAATATCTATTATTTACAAATGGATCTAAAATATATATTGATTTTTTTTATATAAACGTCAGTAAACGTCATTTTCTGTGTAAAATTAAAATCGTGATTTTGGCTGAGTAAATGAAAAAATCGCAACAAATTTGTTAACTTTCGTCATAAATTAGAAGATTATTTCATCATCTGTACGATTTATACTCGCAATGTGCTTATTTAGTCGAAAATCAGATCAATTATAACCTCAAAATTGGGACTTTAAATGCGAATTGTGATCAAACGGTAAGTTTCCTACAGATTTTGACTTCGGATTCGTTCATTTCACGCATGTTTACCCATGATTTTCAAAATTTTAAAAATCCCGTGACACCATTCGGAAACCTTTCCAAAAGTATAGTTATTTTTGTATATGTTAAGTGTATTATTTCATTTAAATTTTACACAAAACTCTCTTGATTATTTAAATAAAAACATACTTTCATTCCATTCAGATTTCACTTTAAATTATGAACAGAACATTTTAAAGAAATTCTAAATTATTTTATTAAGAAAATTTGTGTGAAATATTATTTTACTTATATTATCAACTCCTGCTTAATTTACTAAATAAATCAAAATTCGGTTGAATTGTGCGGATTGCGAGTGGGTTTCCGGCGTTTCGTTTCCGCAATGTGTACGAAAGGCATTCCTAATTCAGGCAGTAATCCTGTATGCTCGCTTGTCCTCCCTTCGGGCAATATCACCGAAATTATAATGAGCAAATTCCCAGAGCATTGTGGGTCTCGTGTACTCGGGATCTACTTAATTGGTAGCGGGGCTTAATTTTAATGTGCTTTCCCTATTTATAGAAAGCCATTGCGGACTTGGAGCGAACTTCGGCACTTTGTTAATAAATTAGCCGGCGGATTTTTTTTTTTTTGATGGTGTTTGCTGATTATTGTAAGGGATTTAATAGTGACGTTGTTGAGTTTCTCGCTCGGGTTTTCGTCAATGGATTCGGCTTGTGATTTTAATATTGAAGCAACATACTTTTCCCGGCGCATTCGCCATTTAAGTTTTTTTTTTAATTAAAGCTGAAAAGAAGGCTACTTATGCATTTTTTTTTTCAAAATCTATTAGAGTTTGTACATTCGTGTTTTCTGTGTTCAATTAAACGTTCTTTTGGCTATATTTTAAGAAAGTTCAAGAAACGTTAAATCCGGCCTGTGCATTTTTTTCATTAAAGATGCGATTTCACTCAAAACGAATTGGAATTTCGAAAAAATCCCCTCAGGGGCATTTTTGTAGACATCAAGGCCTACGAAAAGCAAAAAAAGTCGACAATTACAAAAAAAAGTAAGTGGTTTCCCTATATATTATATATATTCAATGACCCTTTCTACCCATATGGGTGTAGGGTACAAAGAAACGTAATTGTTTTAAAAAGAAGAAAGAAATTCATTCTTGTTATTTGTGAAAATTAAAAAAAAAAACATCTTTTTCCTTTTCGTAAAATATTTTTGTCCACAAATATAATTCACAATCCAACACGTGTTCATAAATTCAAGAGCCCGTAAATGTAAACACCGTAATTATCCGACATAACGTAAATTATTCACGGCGTCGTTAATATCCCATTAGTTGCCTAATGTTCGAATATTATGCGGCCGCTTCGAAAATAAGCAACAAAAAAAGAAAGAATAACTAGCCGGTTTCCAGAAATCTCAATCGGCCCAGGTCTAGACTATTGAATTTGAATTAAAAATTTAGCCCGAGTCATCGACCTCCCGGATCTTACGTGAGTCTCGATGCACGTGAAAACTCCCCAACTGGGGAAAATCGATGGCGCTCCGTGGAAAGTAGAAAATAGCGCCCGGTTCTAAATTTAAAGTTGAGTTTCATTTGGTTTTGTTTAAAATAGTAAAACTTACGAGGAAATTAATTGGTTAATTGGAAAATCGTTTTAAATTAAAATCGAATTAGGGTTCATATATAATCACCTTTATTGTAAAATTTACGTTAAGTATAAACAATACAATCCATGCAAAAAAGAACAATTTAACAGCTGAGAGTCAAATTGTTCTTTTTTCAGGGTTGCCAACAATTTACCGCAAAAATGGTGGCAAATTAAAATCTTGCATTAATTTTATAACATCCTTTATAATATTGATATAAAGAAAACACTTAACTTTTTTATACAACTTTTATTTTACTTTAGTGACTTTCAATTACACGGTAATGATTATCAATCTAAGTGCTTTCCTTTATAATATTTAATCTGTTCAGTTATTTTGTTTATTCAATTTAAAAAAAATCACCATTTATAATTGTTTTAAGGCTGCGATTAACGACAGAGTGTGCAGTGGTTTTTACAAAATACGTGTGTTTATTTTATGCCAACTTTGATTTTTCAACCTAGCGGCAAACATCTGAACTACTAGATAGTGTTCCACAATAAAAATGATGGCGTCGAAGTAAATTTGTTCTGATTGACTATTTTACAGGATGAAGGTGTATACAAATAATAATATTATGATTGTGTTAAATATGGATATTAAGAGGAAGACTTTCCACGTATAATCAGATATATTTAATATAGATTAAATGCATTTTTGTAAATTAAATTAATTTTTGAAAAAATATTTTTTTCACTTTTTTTGTTTTAAATAAATTAAAATTATCTGATGTCGTTCATCAGTAAATAAGCTATCTGCCTGTATTTAATGTTTATTTTTTTATGATTGTATGAAATTGTTAATCTCTTAAAACGGAAAAGTATTGTGGATCGCAGCCTTAAATATTGCTTTTCAATTTCTTTACTAACATGAAAAGTAATTAATTTACTAAATTGAATCATCATTTTATTAATTAATACTGCAATTTTTTGGTTTTCTCATTGCAAGCATTGCGGTAGAAATATAAATCAATTATTTTTCTTCCGCAATAAAAAAGTCAATAATTTTTCTTCCGCAATGCTTGTAATGAAAAAGCGAAAAAGTTGCAGTATTAATTAATTAAAAATAAATCAATTATTTTTCTTCCGCAATAGAAAAGTCAATTATTTTTCTTCCGCAATGCTTGCAATGAGAAAGCCAAAAAGTTGCAGTATTAATTAATTAAAAATAAATCAATTATTTTTCTTCCGCAATAAAAAAAAGGCAATTATTTTTCTTCCGCAATGCTTCCAATAAAAAAGCAAAAAAGTTGCAGTATTAATTAATTAAAAATAAGTCAATTATTTTTCTTCCGCAATAAAAAAAGTCAATAATTTTTCTTCCGCAATGCTTGCAATGAGAAAGCCAAAAATTTGCAGTATTAATTAATTAAAAATAAATCAATTATTTTTCTTCTGCAATAAAAAAAGTCAATTATTTTTCTTCGGCAATGCTTGCAATGAGAAAGCCAAAAATTTGCAGTATTAATTAATTAAAAATAAATCAATTATTTTTCTTCCGCAATAAAAAAGTCAATTATTTTTCTTCTGCAATAAAAAAAAAATATTTTTTCTTCCGCAATGCTTGCAATGAGAAAGCCAAAAAGTTGCAGTATTAATTAATTAAAAGATGCTTCAATTTAGTAAATTAATAATTTTAACATTATTTTTATTTGATTTAATTTAAATAATTATGTCCATGTGAATAAATACACTTTTCTATGATTTTTATTTAATTTAAAAACAACAAAATAACGAAAGAAACGAAACTTTATTAACCCGAAGAAACGGCGCAAAGGTTGATTTGATTAAAATTGCACGCCCGGGGTAATAACGAAATCATCAGGAGTTGCCCAACTATGATTTACCCAATGACCCTACTCCACTCATTCCCTGACATCCCTCTAATTATCCCTCTCCATCCTCCGGGCCGGCACAAATAAATTACTACGCGACGGTCTGTCATTTGCGTCGGGGAAAACCAACGCATGTGAATAACTTTGCTTATCTTCGGCGGTTAACTGTTAACGTTCGAAAATCGACGGTGGGAAACGGAACACTTGCAGCGAATCGAACCTCGTTAAGTCGGCGAGGTGTTCACCACGGTTTTTCTGTGTCCGATAAATCGATCGGTGATTATTGTCGAGGAATTAGAGTAGCTGGTTGTTAACCGATTTTTTTTCCCAAGGTTGATTGTTTTGCTTAAAAGAAAAACAACTGGAATTAAGGTTTTTGTGGTGGGTTTAAAGGTGAAACGTTTTGGTGGATGCGCCGGGTGAATATGTTTGTTGTTAGAGAAAAATAGCGAGAGAGGGCTGGCAATAAACCCCATAGAAATTAAATTAATAGGAATGTAAACATTTTGACATTTTTTGTTAACATTTTAAGTTTTATTTTTTTTAATTAAACACACTGAAACAGTTAGAATTAATCTGAATTCTTCTAAAAAGGAACAAGAACAGTCAGAATTAATCTGAATTCTTCTAAAAAAGGAACAAGAACAGTCAGAATTAATCTGAATTCTTCTAAAAAGGAACAGGAACAGTCAGAATTAATCTGAATTCTTCTAAAAAGGAACAAGAACAGTCAGAATTAATCTGAATTCTTCTAAAAAAGGAACAAGAACAGTCAGAATTAATCTGAATTCTTCTAAAAAGGAACAAGAACAGTCAGAATTAATCTGAATTCTTCTAAAAAGGAACAAGAACAGTCAGAATTAATCTGAATTTTTCTAAAAAGGAACAAGAACAGTCAGAATTAATCTGATTTTTTCTAAAAAGGAACAAGAACAGTCAGAATTAATCTGAATTCTTCTAAAAAGGAACAAGAACAGTCAGAATTAATCTGAATTCTTCTAAAAAAGGAACAAGAACAGTCAGAATTAATCTGAATTCTTCTAAAAAGGAACAAGAACAGTCAGAATTAATCTGAATTCTTCTAAAAAGGAACAAGAACAGTCAGAATTAATCTGAATTCTTCTAAAAAGGAAGATCAACAGTAAGAATTAAACTGAATTCTTCTAAAAAGGAACAAGAACAGTCAGAATTAAACTGAATTTCTCTGAAAAAGATCAGAAATTGTATAAACATTTAGTGAAAGAAAATTGAATCTAAATTAGTGCACTTCGAAGAAAAAATATTTTAAAAATTTGACTTTTGCGATATTTTAATTCATCATTAATTTGGCTAGGATGCAATTATAAAATTGTGTCTTATCGCGTTTTATAGATTTTGTTTCTTTTACTTAAATGGTTATAAAATGTTTACCTTTAGTCGCTGATTTGTTGTACAAAATATTATTTAAATTATTTTTAAAAATGGTGGAAGCGATGGGTTATTGCTCGAATTATTGCCAGCTTCACGCACATGAAAAATGAACTTTTAATTAAATTAATTTCTCAAATAACCAGTAGTGAAATATTTTTGAATTTTAATTTAGGATATTTAATTTGAATCCTTAGTTTGTTTCACTTATATACAAGGTGTACAGAAAATGAGTGAAAAGCTTTAGGTAGCGTGACTCTTTGATTAATTTTTACATAAAAATATTAACGGAAATAAGTCACAGGGTCCTTCCTTAAGCCTCACGGGCCACTTAAAAGAACTATACATTTGGCAACGCTGGATCAAACAAGTGTGCATTTATCCTGTTTATAACTGCTACATCATCCGCTGGAGATGTTGCACACACCTTTTCTTTTACAAACGAGCGTGCGTCGTTGCCAGATCTATTTTCATTAAAAGAATGCTTCTGATGAAGTTATAAAATTGTAAAAATGTCCGATTTATTAATAATTTACATCAATGGAATTATACACGTGTCTAATTGATTGTTAATGCTATTGATTTTTTACAAAATATTTAAAAAACAATACTAATTTATAGTCACATATTTAAAATTCCGAAGACCTCGCGAGCCTCAATGAAGAACCATACAACATTTTTTTATTTGGATTTTCTATTAAAAATTAATTAATGAATTGAGTTACCTGAAGATTTTCACTCATTTTCTGTACACCTTATATATATATATATATGTAAAATGTAATGTTGTTTGAATAAAGATGTTTGTATATAGAAAGTTCGTTTTGAAAACGGTTACTGGCTGCTAGTACAAAGTATAAAATTGTTTGTTGAACGAAGTAGAAGTCTCAACTATCAATAATTTATTAAATAAAGTAACAGTAAAACAAATTTTAATTCCTCCTAAAATTGATATCTTATGAGAAAAGTTGGATTATGTAGAATCCTTAATAAATTATAATTCCACACTGTTCAGCGTAAATAAGTACAATGTATAACAAAGAAAAAACCTCAGCGATCAATAAGTTACTAAATAAAATAAGAGTAAAACAATTTTTTATCCCACTTAAAATTAATGTCATGAGAAAATTTGGATTATGTAGAATTTAACTTTCCTTAATAAATTATAATTTATTAAGCATTAACCATCAATAGTTTATTAAATAAAATAACAGTAAAACAATTTTTTTTTCCTCTTAAAATTAATATCATATGAGAAAAGTTGGATTATGTAGAATCCAACTTTCCTTAATAAATTATAATTCCACACTGTTCAGAGTAAATAAATACAATTAATAATAATGTAGAAACCTCAGCGATCAATAATTTAGTAAAATAATAGTACAACTATTTTTATCCTCACAAAAATGACATCGACATTATCCAACTTTTCTCAATATATTATAATTCCACACTGTTCAGCGCGTGTGCGCGTAATAAGAACAGACAATGAAAAATCGATTGGTAATTTTATTTGGCAGGAGAACGACCTGCAACGACCCAATAAATTATTTATTAGGAGTTTATTGAATGCGGCAGACTGCTTAAGGGCGGGAATATTAATGGAAAAGAAAAAGGAGGAGAGAGGATCGAGAGCAAAAAAAAAAAAATAGGCGTCAGCGGGGTTTGCGCGTTTCGGGATTTATTAATCTCATTACAAAGCGTTGTTAATTGTCGATATCGGCGGCGCTTAAAATTTTAATTATTTTTTTTACGGATGCACGTGTTGCGTTTCACAGGTGGACGGGATGAATTTCAAAGGGTAATTGGAATAGCGAAACAATTTCCAATAAATATTTAACAGAGCAGTTTTGGAATTTGATTCCAACTGCTATTAAAAGTAACAATGGGGATTAATTACAATTGATTTTTATTCACACCAATTTAATCTAACTCGATACTCAATTTATAACTTATTATCCTGTAAAGATTTAATCATTATAAAGCTTGTTCTCATGCTCAATAAATATATTTACAAAATAAAGCGTCGAGTTTTACGGATCACAAAAAAACAACACAAAACAAACAACTGGAAGAAAGAAGAAACGATCGGACAGCGTCCGGTCAGCTCGCACTCACACACGATTAAAACAAAACAAGTATTTTATACACTTTATTGGAGAGGAATTTCTTATAAAAATAAACATACTCAAAACTTCTTCTCAAATCCTTATAACCTTTCAGGTGTCGGATGGTTTCATAATATCATCATTATATTAATTTAATGCCACCAATAATAATTGAAACTTAAATTTAAACACACATACAAGGTGTACATAAAATGAGTGAAAACCTTCAGGTAACTCAATTGATTAATTAATTTTTAAAAAAATGTTGTATGGTTCTTCATTGAGGCTCACGAGGTCTTCGGAATTTTAAATATGTGACTATAAATTAGTATTGTTTTTTAAATATTTAGTAAAAAATCGATAGCATTAACAATCAATTAGACACGTGTATAATTCTATTGATGTAAATGATTAATAAATCGGATATTTTTACAATTTTATAACTTCATCAGAAGCATTCTTTTAATGAAAATAGATCTGGCAACGACGCACGCTCGTTTGTAAAAGAAAAGGTGTATGCAACACCTCCAGCGGATGATGTAGCAGTTATAAACAGGATAAATGCACACTTGTTTGATCCAGCGTTGCCAAATGTATAGTTCTTTTAAGAGGCCCGTGAGGCTTAAGGAAGGACCGTGTGACTTATTTTCGTTAATATTGTTATCTAAAAATTAGCCAAAGAGTCACGCTACCTAAAGCTTTTCACTCATTTTCTGTACACCTTGTATTAATTATATCTTGAATTAAATTTGAGTTATTAGCCCATCCTCAAGAGAATTTTAAATTTTATATTCCTTTAGCTAGTCAAGAATTTGAAGTTATTCAATGAATAAAAATAATTTAGCATTTTTGTCAAAATTCTTTTTGAAATTATTAAAAATAAGTTTAAGTATTCATTTTTGTTTTTATTTTTAAAAACACTACTTTAATTGTAGGATAATAAATTATTATTATTTTCCATTCTTTTTCAGCCATTTGGAGTGCGGTGTTATTCTAGTAAGGAAGCAATTTAGTTTATCTCACTAGTTTAAAAACTTTCGGACAATATGGCTTCTTTACAGCAAGATTGCATGTTGCCTAACAACAACAGCTATATAATGTTTTGAAAATTCAGTAGTTATATTATTATTTAAAATATCTTTTCTGTGTTCCTTAAGTCTAATTTTAAGTAAGTAAGTAAGTGTTTATTGATGATCATAACAAAATTGTTTTTCACAGGTCAGAGGAAACTTCAAATAATCTATCAGTTTGACCGATATAAATATAATCACAATCATCACATTCTAACTCTTATATTCCGTTTTTCTAAATGATTATCATCGCTTTTTAACTTATTGTTAACTAAAATCTTTCCTAAATTCACAGTGTTTGTCAGAACAATATTCGAACTTTTTCCTTTCAAGGTTTTTTTTAATTCTATTCGAGAATCCATTTATAAATTCCAATTTGATCTTTACAGCAAGATTGCATGTTGCTTAACAACAACAGCTATACAATGTTTTGAAAATTAAATAGTTATTTTATTATTTAAAATATCTTTTCTGTGTTTCTTAAGTCTAATTTCAAATGATCTACCAGTTTGACCGATATAAATATAAGCATTATTTAAAATATCTTTTCTGTGTTCCTTAAGTCTAATTTCAAAAGATCTACCAGTTTGACCGATATAAATATAATCACAATCATCACATTCTAACTCATATATTCCGCTTTTTTTTAAATGATTATCATCGCTTTTTAACTTATTGTTAACTAAAATCTTTCCTAAATTCATAGTGTTTGTCAGAACAATATTGAAACTTTTTCCTTTCAAGGTTTTTTTAATT
Organism: Philonthus spinipes; assembly: GCA_963082785.1. NCBI lineage: Eukaryota > Metazoa > Arthropoda > Insecta > Coleoptera > Staphylinidae > Philonthus > Philonthus spinipes. The sequence continues at coordinate 3,233,888 of OY720300.1, forward strand.
TTATTCGAGAGTCCATTTATAAATTCCAATTTGATCTTTACAGCAAGATTGCATGTTGCTTAACAACAACAGCTATACAATGTTTTGAAAATCCAGTAGTTATTTTATTATTTAAAATATCTTTTCTGTGCTCCTTAAGTCTAATTTCAAATGATCTACCAGTTTGACCGATATAAATATAATTACAATCATCACATTCTAACTCTTATATTCCGCTTTTTTTTAAATGATTATCATCGCTTTTTTAATTTATTGTTAATTGAAATCTTTCCTAAATTCACAGTGTTTGTCAGAACAATATTCGAAATTTTTCCTTTCAAGGTTTTTTTTTAATTTTATTCGAGATTCCATTTATAAATTTCAATTTGTACCAATTACATTTTTCGTAGGATGTTCCGCCCTAAAAATATTTTAATAATTGTTTTTGTTATTTCTTTTTGATCATTTTTTCAATTAAATTAGGGTTATAACTATTGTTGGCTGCAATATTTTTTAAAATATTTTTTTTTCTTTTTCAAAGTTTTCTTTGTTTAAACGTCCATTAAAAGATGAATTAGTGAGTGGAAAGTGCTATTTTTTTTTTCTTTGAACTAAGCTCCTTTGAACTATTTTTGAGGGTTACATTAAATTATATTACAAAAAAATGTATTTAATAGCATGTTATATTAAGTTTGTACTTACTTCTCTGTAATTGTTTTTTTTTTGCTCGTTGGGTAATAAAGGTTATTCTTATTAATAATTACAATTATTTACAAAATTATTAAGCCTCAGAAAATTGCCATCGAATGTCGCTTTATTTATTTTATTTTTACGAAACAAATATAATTTTTTTTCCGGTCGATAGTCGATTCATCATCTACAGAATATAATTCTAATTTTTGTATATTATTGTACATACATATACACATTTGAATAAAGATGGTCAGTTAGTTATAAATTTTAACAAAATAATCCTCATAACAGCACACCTTAAATAAAATCGACTTTTGAATGTTCATTAAACACCTCCGAGGAATTAACACCCTCGAAACGTATTGCATACGTTTTGAATAATACCCTGTGTGGTTGCGCAGCCTGAGGCGGAGTTACCGTCTTCAGGCACGAGGAAACGTGACTCGATTGCGGGATTTTCTTATCGAGCCCCGGCCCGAATTAAATTCATTTTGCGAGCGCCGTAGATTTTCGGATACGCCCTTTGTTTTCGTTGTTTTCTACCGGGAGGGTATGATTCATTAAAGGGCCGTTCGGGTGCAATTAATGCTTGTAGAAATAGTGGGATGATAGCGTTTATCTTGATCAGATGATCTTTATTGGATGGAAAAGGGAAAACGGTTTATTCGATGTGATTATGAGGTTCGATTAAAATAATTCGTTTTAATATTTCCTCAAAAAAAGCATTTATTATTATTTATTATTATATTATACATTAATCAATATTGTCACAGTGTAGACGAGTTTTATAATTGATAATTGACAATATAAATCTGTGTACTTAGATAGATTGTCACAGCGTAGACGAGTTTAATAATTGATAATCTAAATATGTATATTTAGAGAGATTATGTAGATTTTAGATAGATAATTGACAATCTAAATTACATATTTAAATTATCAATTATTAAACTCATCATTAATGTCTGTATAAATTGAATATAAGTGAACTTGAAGCAATGATGATTTTAATAATTGATAATCTAAATATGTATATTTAGAGAGATTTTATAGATTTTAGATAGATAATTGACAATCTAAATTACATATTTAGATTATCGATTATTAAACTCATCATTAATGTCTGTATAAATTGAATATAAGTGAACTTGAAGCAATGAAGAATTTAATAATTGATAATCTAAATATGTATATTTAGAGACATTTTATAGATTTTAGATATATAATTGACAATCTAAATTACATATTTAGATTATCAATTATTAAACTCATCATTAATGTCTGTATAAATTGAATATAAATGAACTTGAAGCACTGAATGGAGATTTGATACTGCATGTCTCCGTGGTGTAATTGGTAATACATTAGGCTAGAAATAGGGGGACATGGGTTCACATCCCATCAGAGATGTTTCTTTCCCTCTTATTTTTAATTAATTTAAATTATTTCTCAGTACATGCTGTTCATTGAAATTTCTTCAATTCGTAAAATATCTTACTTATAAATCTATTTACATTTCTGACTGCAAGGAGAATGATAAAAATGCAAAAGATCCTAATTGCAAACAGCAGTAAATTTCGCTCGTTATGTTTTTAAATTATTCTGTAATCTGAAATTTAAAGTTTTTGCATTTAACAGGAGTCCTTGGTGTAGTTGTTTTGTTTGGAGAGAAATTGTTTAAAATGCTGTTGTTTAGATATCGTCTAAAAAAAATTCCATTGGGAGATTGATATTTTTATTAGATCCCCATAATTTGAGCTTTCAAGGATCACAAACAGTAAACAATTACATTTCTTTTTGATGTTGGTTACTAGGGCGGGTCCGTGTTCTCTGTCTGTGAAAAGTTTTTGTTCTAAATTTGTATGTAAGCAAAATAGAGATTAACATAACAAAAAATGCATTAAATAAAAATGATTTGAAAATAATTAATAAATTATTTCCACATCTAGCTCTGTGACTTTTGACTTACGTTAAGTAAGTACGTTAAACAAATGCACATTAAAACAACGCCGGATATTGAAAAATGTTGTGTTTACATATTCATAATTAAATAAGAATATGTAATTTCAAGTATTTATTAGATTAACAATATTAAAATAAACATTTTCCGCATTTAAAATATCTCACTTGTAATTCTATTTACGTAACACTTAAACACTGTCCCCATTACAAAAATCATTTTATATTCACATCATCCCGCTGTAATAATTCATGATAGTAAATTAGCCGGTGTTCACGTTGACAAGAAGATATTACGCAAATTCATCAGGGAGACATTGCAGTAATACAATGTAGCAGCTGTATTATTAAGTTCAAAACAAGGGCGGAGTCCGAATGGCGAAAGGGCGAGACGAGGTGGCGTTTTATTCCAACAGGGGGTTTCATAACTTCAAGTTCGAGTGGTATCTAATCTACTTCCCCGACCCAGCTTGAAACTCTTTACTTTTATCATCTTTAATGTGTAACATTTTAGATGCATAAATGAATTTAAATTAATTTTTGGATAAATTAAATAAATAAAATTTTAAAATAATTAATTTATCCCTTAGCTACTGTGACATTATGATCTATGTTACATAAGTACTTTTTTTGCATTAAATATGTTTGATTCAAAAATTATTGCATTATACAATATGTTATTGTTATGCAACAGTAAGTAAGTAACATAAGTTATAATGTCACAGTAACTAAAGGGAAGATAATTTATTTTGAATTAATTTCTCACTTAACCCGTGGTGAAACATATTTAATTAATAGACTTTGATTAAAACACTTAGTTTGTTTCACTGATTTTTTATTTTTACTCCGACCTCCACGTTAATTTCAGCGAGTAAAAATAAAAAAATCAGTGAAACAAACCAAGTGTTTTAATCAAAGATAGATAATTTATTAATTAATTAATTATTTTCAAATTCTTTCTATTTAAAATTAATGGTTTTAATATTTAGACAATGGTAGTTCATATTGTATAAGATAAATATGAATAGATTATTAAAAATCAATCAATAAAACAATTAATCACAGAATTGATTGAATAACTTTAAATTCTCGATTAGTTTTCAAGAGAATTTAAAGTTCTTTAATCTAATCTGTATTTTATTGGTTGATTTTTAATAATCTATTTATATTTATCTTTTTATTTCAATTTCAATTTACTTTATTAACGGAATCTCCATATCCAAATTACAATAACATTACATATTAAAAATTTTATAAGAAAGGTGTGACGCTCTAAAAACATTACAAAACATATGTATAAAAAAGGCAAATTACTAATCACAAATTACGACAAAATAAAAATAATACGCATCAAAATTTAATTTAACTTATTTAAATAACTTTGGCCAAGTGAATAAATCATTTTTATATAATTCTTGAATCTTTGAGGCGTTTACTTCGTGGTACATTTTCAATATTGATATAAAGAAAACACTTAATATAAAAAAATCATTAAATGTTTTCTTTGTCAGAATTTAAAATAATGGAAATAATTAAACATTGCCAATAATAATTAATTTTCATTTCTATACAAATTTAAAGCAACACATAAAAAAGATTCCATTTTAATTAACGCTCCCCCTTCTCAAGAAAAAAGAAACCCTTTCAGGGCGGAGAAAATCGGGAAGGAAAACACAGAGAAAAGTGGGTATTTATATTTCGTTAGGTCGAACATCAAATATTTACAAGCCTCTTACAGGTTTCGGTATAGATACTGTTGACGCCACTTAAATGTTAAAGGTGCGCGCGTATTTTATTTATCTTACGCGCATTAATGCGTGAACAATATTTATATTACGTATTTTGTGATGTTTATAATATGCCTGGAGATTATTTCAATACCCCCGGGCTTTTAATTTAATTATGCGTTGTTTGTGCGCGTTCCGCTGGAGTATTGTGTGTTTTTCATTTTTTCTCTTTTATTTACCTGTGGGTTGTGAGCTGAAAATGTGATTTCTTTTTAAATAAAAATTCGTTAGAAATATAATGGTAAATGGAATATATCATTTACCATTATATTTCTAACGAATTTTTATTTAAAAAGAAACCGAGTGGTTTTCTATCATTTTTGTGAAGCTTGTGTAAACGCAGACGCATCCGAAACGGCCAATCGGCGGGTTTCGCTTAAACCGTTCCCATAAGGCTTCGTGTTAATTTCAAGGAGCAAATTAAAAAAGTTTAGACTGAAAACGAATATCTTAGGAGAAAAAAAAGAGGCAATGTTGAACTTGAAATTAAAGACACTTAGTTTGTTTCACGTGGAGAAAAAAAATTAAGTGCCTTTAATTTCAAATTTAATATTAGTTAGAATGTTTCATCAAGTGATCAATGAGAACCAAATTAGAGTTAATGTTGTTTCTAGAATTATCAAGAGTATTCGTGATTTTTTTTTCAGAATGTGTTGAAAGAAAAAAAATGCATATTGTATTATTTATGTAAGTGGCACGCCGTTGAAATAAATAAATAAATAAAATTATGAAAAATCAGTGGGGAAATTCGGCGAAAATCCGAAAATCGTCAAATGACTTCATATTATACCAAAATGTAGCTAAAGAACGGAGGAATAATCTGTAATAATTTTAATCCTATCAAAAAATTATTTTTTCTTCAGTCTGCCTGTAAAGTTGGCTTTCGTAAATTGAAAGAAAATTTTCTAGCGGTCTTAGGCGATATTAAGCAATGATCTTAGCTGAAAGTATAGCTGCATTCATTAAAAATATAATGCTGAAAACCCCGTGGTTCTATCTTTTTGTAAAGCATGTTATCTTAGTGTAACTGCACACGCATCCGAAACGTCCAATCGGCTGGCTTCGCTTAAATCGTTCCTATAAGGCTCCGTGTTAATTTCAAGGAGTAAATTAAAAGGGTTGTAAATGACTGAAAATGAGTATTTAAGGGGAAACTAAATAGTCAATGTTTTTTCTAGTATTATCAAGAGTATTCGTGATTTTTTTAAGAATTTTAAGAAAGAAAAAAAAATTGGCCGAAAATTATAGAAAAAAGTGGAAATTGGACGAAAATCCGAAAATCGCCAAATTACTTCATATTATACCAAAATGTAGCTAAGAAGTGGAGGAATAATCTGTAAGAATTTGAGCCTCATCAAAAATTTAGTTTTTCATCAGTTTGTTTCTAAAGTTGGCTTTCGTAAATTGAGCGTAAATTTTGTTCATTTTCTCGATGATTTTTTAGAGGTTCAAGGCGATCTTAAGCAATAATCTTCAATGAAAGTATAGCTGCATTCTTTGGCAATATAATGCTGAAAATCGCGTGGTTCTATCTTTTTTGTGAAGCTTGTTATCTTAGTGCAACCGCAGACTCATCCGAAATGGCCAAACGGCGGGCTTCGATTAAATCGTTCCCATAAGGCTCCGTGTTAATTTCAAGGAGTAAATTAAAATGGTCGGAAATTACTGAAAATGAGTATTTAAGGGAAAAGTGAATAGTCAGTGTTATTTCTAATATCATCAAGAGCATTCGTGATTTTTTTTCCGATTTTTTTTAAAGAAAAAAACAATTCACAGATAATTGTAGAAAAAAGTGAAAATTCGGCGAAAATACGAAAATCTCAAAATGACTTCATATTATACCAAAATGTAGCTAAAGAATGGAAGAATAATCTGTAATAGTTTTAATCCTATCAAAAAAATATTTTTTCTTCAGTTTGCTTCTAAAGTTGGCTTTCGTAAATTGGGCGTAATTTTTGTTCATTTTCGCGATTTTTTTCTAGCGGTCTTAGGCGATCTTAAGCAATGATCTTAGGTGAAGCCATAGCAGCATTTTTTAGAAATATAATGCTCAAAACTGCGTGGTTCTATCTTTTTGGTGAAGCTTGTTATCTTAGTGCAACCGCAGACTCATCCAAAACGGCCAAACGGCGGGCTTCGCTTAAATCGTTCCCATAAGGCTCTGTGTTAATTTCAAGGAGTAAATTAAAATGGTCGGAAATGACTGAAAATGACTATTTAATAGGAAACTAAATAGTCAATGTTGTTTCTAGTATTATCAAGAGTATTCGTGATTTTTTTCAGATTTTTTGAAAGAAAACAGAAATTGACCGAAAATTATAGAAAAAGTGGAAATTCGGCGAAAATCCGAAACTCGCCAAATTATTTCATATTATACCAAAATGTAGCTAAAGAATGGGGGAATAATCTGTGAAAATTTTAACCTTATCGATTAATTCGTTTTTCTTCAGTCCGCTCGTAAAATTGCTTTCAGTAAATTGAGCAAAAATTTTATTCGTTTTCGCGATTTTTTTCTTTTGTTTCCAACTGATGTAAAATGATGATCTTGGGTGAAAATTAAGCTGCATTCATTATGAATCATATTCTGGCAAGTTTATCGCTGTATCTTGTTCGCGAACTTAGTAATCTTGATCCAACGGCAAACACACCTGAAACGGCTAATCGAGAGATTCCAATTAAATTGTTACCATAAGGTCCCATGCTTTCACGAAGTAATTAAAATAGTATAAAAAAGGATTTGAAATGATTATTTTCGCAAGTCTAAATGGGTTATGTTCATTTTAATATCAATAAGAGCCTTTTAGATTTTTGGAGAGGAAGATTCAATCATGAAAATCGAAAATAAAAAGAGAAATTTCAATGAAAATCCAACAATCAACAAATATCTTTATATTATAAATATATATTTATATAATTAATGGTTTTAATATTTAGACATTGGTAGTTCATATTGTATGAAATAAATATGAATAAATTATTAAAAATCAACCAATAAAACACAGATTAGATTGAATAAATTCTCGACTAGTTTCGGGTTAATAAAACAAATTTTAAATTTTCTTGAAAATTGGCTAATAACCCGAAACTAGTCGAGAATTTAAAGTTATGCAATCTAATCTGTGTTTAATTGTTTTATTGGTTGATTTTTAATAATTTATTGATATTTATTTCATATATATTTATATTTCTGTTAAAAAAAGGAATGAATTAATTGAAAAGCATAAGCAAACAATATTTTTTTATACTAGCTATAAGTTAACAACTTGTATTTTTTATGTGTATTATGTCTTAAATTATTACTATTATTATTTCTGTAATATAAGTTTATAATTAACGTACAGTTATTAAGAAATCACTTGGTTTTGTTTCACATTTAATTACTTATCAGGATGATTTGGGAGGAAATGGAAATATTTTAACAAGTGGAGGCATTACGGACCATGAACAAGCCAGAAGGAAACATCTCAGAGGAAAAATCTTAGGATTCTTCTTCTAAATGTAATGTTAATTGTAATAAACATTTAATACAATGGGTTATTTTTTATTTGAAATAAAAACCAATAAACCTAAAGATATGTGCAGGAAGCGAAAATAAGTAAAATAAGCTCATATGTTCAAGTTAAATTTTCAAATTTTAGTTAATAATAAATAAAAAAATGATCCACTGGAGCAACATTGTATCGATTATAATCATATTTTTGATAACAATGATTGTAAACTATTATACTCAGGTAATAAGAGCCGATATTTAAATGTCCGCTAAGGGCTCGAAATTAGTAAGGATAAACCCATCGTAAATAACATCGAGGACATTTGGCACTAACTAATCGCATCCGTTCTTGTTGCCTGGCGTATTTTATTATTTTATGATTTCTTTGTATTATTTTTTATAAAACCGACAGCTTTCAAAATTTCTGTACATTCCTCCTTGAAGATGACCAATGGTCGAAACTAGTCGGAGAGATAAAATATAAAAGTGAAACAAACCAAGTGTTTTATTTAGATAATTATCTTTTACACACAATTTTTTATTATTATACAAACATCTTTATTCAGACAGCAGAATTACAATTCTTTATAAATATTTATATTTACAATACATATCGATGGGTTAGTAGTTTGTCATGGGCTATCGACCAGAGGTCTTTCTGTCCAATTTTATGATTATTATTATAGCAACTAATTTCAGTTTTATTATTAAAATCAATTAAACGAGTACAGTGTTTTTTTTTCTTTTTGATGGAACAATAAATATAAAATAAATCATCTGCTAAACGTGAGCTGTTTGGAACGCGTCCAAATCCTTCGAAAATAAATAATAAATATATTATGGCATGCTTGACAAACAGGAAATTATTAGGCGATGCAATAAATCCCGCGAGATGTATGTGTTTCCAATTTTTTAAATAGAGACACATCTTTACGGCACGCTTGGATATTATTGCAGGATTTTTGTGATAAAGCCAATTTAAAATTGAATATTTTTTTTGAATGCAAGGATGTGAATAATTATACAACTAAAACGAATCAAGATTTAGGTCGCATTACAGTAAGGCAGCATGGTGCTAGTTAATTGGGAATTATAGGGCACTTCGAATTTTCTACTATTTGTTATTATTCACTTATTCATTTTAAGGATTTAGGGTTGGGAGGGCTGCTGGCACGCCGCGTCCACTTAGGCCATGAACTCTGACCCATTGTATTGTTCATTTTAACTTGTAAATTAAATATTTTTGTCATTCACGAAGTATGATGCTAGATACTACCTGCATGAATACTTTGAACTATCACCAAATAGATTTGCATGACCCGGCCAGGATATCAAACCTTTTTTTTAAATATTTAATACGAGATGTACTTTCTGTTCAATAAAATTAAGCACACAATATAAGTTATAGATTAATGTGGATATGACGATTTTTCTTGTTACGAAAATATCTCCGTTTGCGCGGTTTACCTGATTTTATTTAAAAATTACTTAGACACCATGATTTATTAAGAAAACAGACACAGTGCATTAAACATATTTAATTAAAATAATAATAAATGAGAGACGACGCAAGCGCCATCCATTAACAACTTATTAATTAAAATAATACAAAGTAATACAACAAGGACAGAAAGATTTAAGGTCGATAGCCCATGACAGACTACTAACACAATTGTATTGTTATAATAAATTTTTGTTGTCTTATTGTCTGAATAAAGATGTTTGTATTTAATACAACAAACATTTATACAAAAATGTTTAAATAAAATTAAATAAAAAGAATTAGGCGGAAAGACCGATGGTCGTTAGCCGTTTTTTAAGGACAACGTATAACATAGTATAAGAATTATATTGTTAATTTATTATATATAAAATTGTCTGCAGAAATAAAAATGTTATATATATAAAAAAAGAATTTTAAAATAATTAATTAATTAATTAAATATTTCCCCTTTTCTATCATTAAAAAATATTTAATTTACAAGTTAAAATGAACAAATATAAGTGAATAATAGCAAATAGTAAAAAAGTTAAAGTACCAAAGATATAACATGAAATTTAGTTTCGCGCAGAAGACTTTAAAAACGGGTAAATTCATTTTTTTGTGAGTTGTTCAGAAGAAGAATAACTGATTTTTACAAAACGTTTTAGAAAGAACGGTTTACAAAATTTAAGAGTAGCAGAAATTTAAACAAGGAAAATAAAATCAAAGGGCGTATAAAAAAAGAAATAGATCAGGAAATACTGTAAATACATTTTTCAAGTTCGGTGCACAATTCTGGATTTTTGGGAGAAATCTCTCGATGCTGGATTAGCCGTTATTGCCCATTGTTGATCACGTGGATTAGGTTACCGACGAGCAGGGTTTTCATAAAATATAAACAGACATTTTTCGGTTAACAAGGAATTCTAGAAAAAAATGTCCAAATATCACTTTTTACTCCTTCGCAATATTTAGCGCGAACACTCTTAATATACTTAATGTCAACAAGTAGAATTAACAGTATTTGTAAATGTTTATTTATTTATTTATTGACGGAATCTCCTTTTACACAGATCTACAAAGATTAATTACACATATAAATATAATAAAATATACAATACATTAAAAGAACAACCTAAATATCAAGCAAAGCTTGATTGTAAAACGGATGAATAAACTTTATAATATACAAAACGGCTGGAATTTAAAATGATGTATGAATGAATATAATATAAATATGGAATTAAAATTATATTAATAAATGAAAACATTCCTCGTTTGATTGAAAAGATAAACACCAGACAAATAATAACTTGATAAAAGTTGAAAATTCTATAAATTATTAAAATTGACTAGAAGCTGTGATGGGTAGATTTCAAAATAATAATACCTACTAAGAAATTAATAAAGTTTAATAATATTATTTATTATGGAAGTACTATTTCTTATTGAAATTAAATCTTGTTTTAAATTTAAAGTTGGATTGAATTTATACCATGCAAAAATCTATTTAAATATACGTGTTTTTCTTTTTCTGTAAAGGTTTGCTGATCCAACATCCGACAATTTCTATTTTAGTAATATTTATAATATTGGCGAAAATAATGGAAGCGTGATGCCAAAAGTAAGACGTATTAACCGAGACGTCACTAGAGAAATTTGGATCAGCATCAAAATTGTCTTACTATTAATGGTCGAGCCTTTTCCTTTGTTACAAATAGTGGCTATTAAAAAAAAAACAATTTTAAATCTGAAATCACTCTTTATACACAGTATCAATTAAATGTGAAATCAGTCTTTATGTATAGAATGAATTAAACCTGAAAATAAATCTTTATACACAGAGTGATTTCAAATATAAGCATGTTTTTGTTTTATAGCCACTATTTGTAACAAAGGAAAATGGCTCGATCATTAATAGTGACAATTTTAATTCTAAGGGCTTACAGGGCAGAGCTGTACTGATGAAATCCCGAAACAAGTGTCTACAGATAGCCTTGTAATTATTATTTGTTTGTTTCCTTTCATTAAAGAATTTCGACTCAAACCGTTGCAATTCGCAGTAGTACTGAATGCAACAATAAATGTCTATTGTGTAATCAAATGTCCGGTGGGGTAAATGCTCGGGAAGTAGTTGTTTCTATAGATGTTTGTAAAACTTACAATGAACTATGTTTTTACCACAAAATATTTATATATATTTTGCGACCGTAACTACGTGGTAATTCATGATCACTGAATAAAACACTATGTTTTTACCACAAAATATATATAAATATTTTGTGGTAAAAACATAGTAAGTGTTTTATTCGACCTGCCCAATTTTTACACACTATGTTTTTACATAATTCACTGATCATGAATTATCACGTAGTTACGGTCGCAACCATCATTATGATTTACTACAACGTAAGTAATTTTTTGCAGTTGAAAAAAGGGGTTTATTTTATTGATCATTACCAGAAATGTTCCTTGTTTAATTTCATTGTAATTTTAATGTTGATCCAAATGTGCGTTTTCAATAATACCCTCATTATTAATTTCCAGCTCATTCAGATTTAATCCTTTCCCCATTTTTTTTTCGTAGCTTTCTCGATCAAAACGTGTATTTTCCTTTTTTTAGCATCAAAACACTCGATCGCCGAAATTCCTGTCAACCCCATTGTTCCTAAACAGCCGTCCTCTCTCGAAACCGTCACCGGCAACCGACTTCGAGAAGTGCTCGCTTTCTATAAAGCCGCCGGTTATAAATAGAAAATTCAGTTTGCGACATGCATTAATCCCAAACGGAACAAAAAAAAGCGAGAAAAATTCGCATTAGCCTGAGTGGTCGGGTATCGATCCTTAAACGTTTCCACCTTGGCTTATCTATAGGGATGAATCGATATGCTCTGCGTTTTGTTTCTTTTAATACGGTATACGGGATTTATGTGTAGAAGAAAAAAAAAACTGCGAGATTTATGTTCGATTCGTGTTTTATTCAATACAGAACTGAGGCGATGCGAAATGGGAATATGATGGGATTATTTATGGTTTGTAAATATTTCAGTAATCTCGCTTCGCTAGGATTTCATAGTTATTAGGGAAATTTTTTTTATGTATCTAATTTTATCCACTAAGAGGATTTTATTCTAGATCCAATCATAACCACAAGTATAAGAAAAAACTTCTCAACACACATTCAAACCGAAGGAATCAATGAAAAAAAAAAAAAACATCACTTCGACTAAAATGTTTATAAATTAAATAAAAAGACACTTAATTGAATAGGACATCCGTGAAGATTTTATACATATATGTGATTTCCAGGTAGTATTAACTTAACACCTAATATACGTACTGTTTGAACGTGTTAAAATTTCATGTTTATTTGTATATTAATTAATTAATTCTTTATTTACGGAAAATCACCTTTTTACAATTAATGACAATCTGTAATTACAAATTACAACAATATATTCAATTGATTTGATAAAATTTAGACTAACTCCTTGATCAAGTATAACCATTGAGTTTTCCAATCAGAATCCATAAACACAATAACAATAATGATGCGCACCGTGAATAAATATATAAGTAAATCAAATACACATAAAATATTTTATAAAAAATAGTTAAAAACTGCAAAAATTGAATTAAAATCACCGCAAAAGCAATACATATAAATAAACAAGTAAATAGAAATAAACCTTACAAAAATAATGAAAATAATATAATTATACACATGAATATTCAGTGGCAAAGCAAATGGTATATGAAAATAATTTGTACGCTTTTTTCACTTATTTTTATTTATCAATTGTTAACTCATATTAAATTAAGTGTGTTTTTATTTAATTTATAAATATTTATTATGTGTACGCTTTTCTTTATTTATTTATTAACAATTAATAAATAAAAATAAGTGAAAAAAAAATCGTACAAAGTGTACGCTTTTCTTCACTTATTTTATTAATCGTTAATAAATAAATAAAGTGAAGAAAAGCGTACAAAGTGTTTTCATTTATAAATAAATATGAAATTTTAACACGTTCAAACGTATTAGGAAATCATGTGGATCTGTCAAGCCATTATTATTCATCTTATTTATTACATTTAAATGTTAGTCAGTTTGGACTATCAACGGGAGGTCTTTCTACCCTTACTGTCTTTAGTTTAATCACAAATTTTAAAAATATAAAGATAAGAATAATTATCGATAGCCCATGACAAACTACTAACACAATTTTACATATTGTTATAATAAATTTTGTAAAATTTTGTTGTAATATTGTCTGAATAAAGATGTTTGTATATAAAAATAATTATAATATTTTGTGAATAATTGTAGAATCAACAAAAATTATTCTATCGCCAGGTGGTAAAAATTGGGTCAAACTTAATCCGAACGCCGGTCGAGGTTGGGCTGTTTGTTTATGTGTGTATGCTGTGCGTGTGGCTCCGCAACCCTTAGGATTGCGTGTTCTTTGCGCCGCCACCATTCAAGATCAATATGACTGGAAATTCAAGACGAATTTGTATTCTTGTCTTTTTAATACTATTAACCTTTTGTAATAATTAATTATTTTGAAAATTTCAGTCAAGTTTTATAAAATTAGTTTATTCAATAAAATGATGATAGGCATTTCGATTTTTCAGACTTAATCAGGGCTGTGTGTTCCATCTGCAATGATGTAGGTGGTTGAACGAATCTTGTGTTGTAATTAAATAATCCAAATTGTTGACGATGCCATTTGAAATTAGATAATAGATGGCGCTTGAGCTATCTTTCAATTATTATGAGTACAATTAATTTACTGATTTCTAGTTTTGTAACTCCCATAAAATTAAAATCGGTAGTTACGGTTTATAAGAAATATCTTTAGAAATATATATATATATACAAATATCTTTATTCAAGGGACTTTTACATTATATTAAGTACAGTATTGTATAGTATAATACGGTATATAAATTGAGGTTGTCCTTTCATAGGCAAAATCGAATAATATTAGTAATCGAGTGTTACTAAATTTGTCATTTTAAGTATTTAAAACGAAAAAGTTATTTCAAATTTATGTTTATTAATAAATGGGAAGTTATTTTTAATACTTTTATAATAAGTAATATTCATAAAATTATAAAATACTTAATTTAGCAGTAATAAAAGATCAACTTTGCCCATCACTAATTAAAGTATGTTTCTTTAGAAATATTTTTAAGTATTCTTACAAATATATATTGTATTGTTTTTGTAACAAGGTGATTCCGTAATAAAATTATTATTATTATTATTAAAAAATATTTGTTAGTTTTTTTATTGTATGAACAATACAAAAATGGCATATTATATATACTAACGTTTTTTTCTTTCTTCTTCGCGCTAATTAATTATTTTTTTGGCTGTGGCAATATTCTTTTATAATGTGTATTATCTTGTGTATTTGCATTATTTACTGAATAAACTATTAAAATAAAAAAAATCCTCTTAGGTCCTATTCAGTTGTTAATCTTATTAATGATTGTTGGAAGACGAATTTTTCGCGTTGAACATTTCCAATAGGGAAAGGAAATTTTAGAAAATCAGCGATAAGACAGTCCTTGATTTTTTTTTCAAGAATAAAACTGAATACACAAAACAGGTGAAAAAAAAAAACGTGGATTAATATTGTATTATGCAATATTTTATTGATGTGCAACAGCAGGTGTACATTATGTAATTTAGTCTCCGGCATGGGTATTTGCCCGGGAAGTAGTTGTTTTAATGTGAATTTGTTTAACGTACTGATGTAAGCGTAAGTCAAAAGTCAGAGAGCTAGATGTGGAAATAATTTATTAATTATTTTCAAATAATATTTATTTAAAATTGTATTATACTTTAAAGTAATCATAAAATAAGCCATAAATTTTATGAGATGAATTAAAAATTATTTTAATGTTTAATTTGTATAAAACATTTTAAATAAAAATTATTTGAAAATAATTAATAAATTATTTCCACATCTAGCTCTCTGACAGTTCTGAAACAACTATGAAAATTGTTTAAATTTATAGCAAATTTTAAGTTATATTTTTGCTAATAAAAACGTATTGATGTTTCAGGAAGACTGGGGGTTTGACTCATTCAATAAAGAGTCTGAATGATTTTAATAAATTCGGTTTTCTACCGTTGTTTTATTTACAAATAATAGTGTAAGAATCGTTCTTATATGTTTTCTTTCTTTTACCGTAAATGTATTTTTTTTTTTTTTTCGTGCATTGCTTCAATTGCGTACATTAAGGTTTTCTAAAGAGTTTTTAAACATTCATTCAACCGCTTCGCATTTATTTGACTCCCGCCATTACTCACCAAATAATTTATAATTAACAACAAAACAACCGGCTATTTTAATCAACCCCGTAATTACGTAGCGCAAATTAACAACACCGGTTGAATATACATAGAAAAGCGAAACATTTCGGGTTGAATAACACCGAATCCACGCGCATGTTTATGTTTATTCATCTAATACCCACCCGTGTATATTCCATTTTTTGTTCCTTCTTTGTGCTTTTACTAATTGTGCAGTCATTTCCCCGCATAATTTCTACATAAATCACGTTATTGTCGGGCATTTCAGGCGATAATCGGGGCCCGTCGCGAAGCTCACAATTCAGAAAGCGCGAATGCATGTCAAGGTCTTTCATGCCGCACGATTGTTTGCTCTGTTATGTGTGTTGGGAAATTATAAAAATCAAACGTGTAAGGAAAATCTAGGACAATGATACCACGTTTTATATTAGAGAGAGAAAAATATGGGTAATAAAAACGCCGGGTTTAATAATAACATGTGGTAGTTTTTTTATTGGTTGAAATAACGCAATGTTATTTGTTAATATAAATATATATATATATATATATTTAATCTAGTTCGAATCGGCTTAAATTACGTTGGTGGTATTGTTTTATATACATTTATAAATTAAATTTATTTTATATAAATTCAATAATATATTTCAAGGAATGACAAAATTATGTCTCTATAGATTATATGAAAAGTTTATTAATTTGTTGATTGTTAAGGCTTTCACTTGGTTATACATTTTGAGTTTATTAAATAAAACACTTTTTCACTTTGTTTGTTATACAAACAAAGTGAAAAAAAAAGTGTTTTGTTTAATATATGAAAAGTTTTGACTTTGACAATCGATTGCAATTATTATTACTTTAGAATTAATTTATCATTTAAATCTGCTTATATTTTCTTTAAGGGTGCAGTTTAGCAGAAAGAGATATAATTATTTGCAGTTAGTAATTCCAGTTACATTACAGTTATGATCAATGAACAATATTGTATTATCTTAAAGCACGCATGATTTTCACCAGATAAATCAAAATGCATTATTGTAATTAGATTTTATAGCAAATAATTATGAAAGAAATAATGAATATCTGTCAGTTTTATGTGAATTTTAAATGTATGGTTTTAGCAACAAAAACATGCTTAATAACAATTTTAATTATTTCACAAATTAAAGTTTAATACGATTTTGAAAACCCAAAATAGAAATTTAGAATAAAAATTTGGATTAGCTCAGCTATAAAGCTATAAAGTTTAAGGGTGCAGTTTAGAAGAAAGAGATAGCTATACAAATATGGGCAATCACTAATTTGAGTTAGATTGTTGTTGTGATCAATGAACAATATTGTATTATACATTAAAATAATCTTAAAATAAGCAGGAATTTCATCAGATAAATTAAAAATGATTTTAATGTTTAGTTTGTATAAAAAACATTTTTGAAAAAACTATGAAAATTGATCAAATTTATAGCAATTTTTAAGTTATATTTTTTCTAATAAAAACGTATGTAATGAAATTTTCAAGGATTTCACTGAATTCTGCATTCAAATAGCTTCACAGTCATTACCTATTAATTTCATTAAATCTTAGAATTTTCTTTTCTAACGTGAACTAGTAAATTGACATAATATGCGAAAATTAGCTGTTTTATTTTTTATTTCAGACTGATAATTTTTTCTTGGTAAATAAAAATGTAAATACATATTCAAATTATGTGTGGGGGTATGCAAGGAATGGATAGTAGGAGAGAGAAGAGTGGAGAGATGGATGAAAGAGGATGGTGCTGGGGTGAAAATCTATGATGAAGTTGATGCGGGAGGCTAGAAGAAGGGAGGGAGGATTAGGGTGATGTTAGGGCTGGGCTTTTGTGAATTTTTGGTTGTGTTTTGATGGTTTAAGAGGATGCCAATAAAGGTCTTTTTTTTATTCAAATTATTAAATCCAAAAGAATGACTCCTTTTTCAAACGATTATTTCTACTTTACTATATAACTATCTCTTTCTACTAAACCGCAAGCTTAAATATTTTGAAATTCTTTTTTTTAATATTATTTATCGATCCGGTCGAAAGCCGATTCATTTACAAAATATAATTCTAATTTTATATATTATTTTATAATGTATATATGTATGTACACATATATACATTTGAATAAAGATGGTTAGTTAGTTATTTTTTTTTTATATAAAACAAGAAGAAATAAATGTTATTGTATAGGATGTAGAGTCAATAACCAGTGTGGTCGTAACAAAGTTTTCAAAAATAAAGCAAAATCCACGCGCGCTATGTGTGCCAAAGAGCATTTCAGCATTCCGAGATGTTTATCAGGCTGACCTAGAAGACGCCAAATCGAGCCTAAGGGGTCGATACAGGGCCGCATTTAAATATGACTGCAGTCGCGTGTGATCGGCCCAGTTGGGCCTAGTTTATACCCTTGCCAGTTGATAAACCATCCATGGTCGAGTTCACAACTCGCTGCAGTTAAATTTATAACCGTCTATACCGGTCAAGGTCCCCAGAACCGACGACGACGACGACGGCGACGGCGACGCGGCTGCCAATTATTTCAGTCTCTCTCCGAAACGCGACTTGCAATCATTATTGTTGCATTGCATCATTTTCCTTGCGCCGTAAAATGGTCGCCCATCTACAATGCTAATTAATCCAGGTGCATTAGCGCAGTTCAAAAGGCTTCAAAGGAGTCAATTAGCCCCGGAGAGTGCGGACAGCTTGGGGGGCTTCTAATTAATTCATTAAGAGGGATGATTGAAGCTGATCCCGGCTTGTCGGGAGTGTGTGATTACGGCCCGACTGAGGGCGATATAAATAGATGGGTCTGAAATTTAAGCAATATTTATGCTCTTATAAATAGAAACTTACTCTTCGCATATCTAAACGGAAACTTTTACATTCTTCCATTTTAAGCCGTCTGATGACTTGAATAATTGATTGAATCGTGAGTTGCTGCGGTGGCGAACACCTGTGTCTTGAATTTTAAATGTGCGAATATTTTATAAACACGCAAAGTCGTTATTGAATTTTTTTTGTATTAAATACAGCTCATATTTAATTAACTTTTTTCACCCATGATGAAAAATTTTGAAAGTAAATCACCATAGATATAAATAAAAAAAATCTTTCTGTATTGTAGAATATAAAAACAAACTACGGAAACAGGATTATACGAGAATTGCGGTACAACAAAACATCAATTAGCAGGCATTAAACCAATCCGCTTAGCATAGAAAGGAAGATAATTGAATCTCCTTGAAGGTCTGGAGATTAAAGGAGCGAATATATCTCCTTCAATTGTGTTCGAGTTATACCTCAAAAGTCAAATTTTGTCAATTTATAAATATTAAGATAGCGTCTTTACTTTAAAACATATCTACTTGCAGTAAAAACATTCTTAATGAAGTTTTTTTAGTAGAGTACGATGATGTTATTGATCTATATGTCATTCAATTTCAATACGCCTGAAGAGTAATCTTTGTTTCTATGTACAATTTTCTGCTTAAAATAAAATTAAAAAAAATATTTCCTTCAACCATTTACGTCACAAAGCTTTGAATTTAGAATGAATACATTCTAGATTTAGAATGAATACTTTATAAATTTAGAATGAATACATTTTAAATTCAAAACCGGAAAAATATTTTTTTCACGAGAGATTAAATCCAAAAGCAAACGTCAAATTTTCGACAAATTAAACTTACAAATATTATACAAAGCGAAATAATTTTTTACAACTCGAGAAACGCGGCGTTTGACACGAAACGTATTTAGCGGTGTAATAAAAACCCATTGACATAAATATAGCAACGCTTTCATAAAACCGGGAACCGTGTTCGGAGAATGTACGCCGCAATGTTGCATGCTTTATGCTGGAAAATCGTAATGAGTTCACAAAAACGATGCACACATGTGAATATGTTATAAAGCCAGTTTATTGCCAACCCAGATCCTGAAATATGTATTCCATATTTTGTATGATTAAATGAATGTATGGATGTATATGTGCATTTTGTTTATATATAAACATCTTTATTTATTCTCTTGCTTTTTTTTGCCTTGTTATGATTTGAGCAGCGTACAGCGTAATACAGAAAAGTTTGTTAAAAAATTCTAAACCTATTTTTTAACAACAGAACCCAAACTTTTCTGTATTTTAGGCCCAATTTTACAATCCGCAAATAAGGCGTAAGTAAAGTATTCGCGGAATAAAAATTGATGTTTATGATACTCTGTATTTGATTATCAATAAGACAGTGTTGCCAACCGAATGAAAAAATCAAGAGTAACGTTAATTGAGGTTTGTAAAATCTCGGATATTACGTTTTTAATACTCACTTTTTGATATCCTCAATCAATTTTGCATTAATGTAGGAATCTTGTATCATTCAATTATCAGATAACGATGTATACAATTCATTAATTTAATAGAGTCTTTTAATATTCGAGCGATAATAAACCAACCTACTCGTATAACACAGAATATAAGAACTCTAATAGATAATTTCATTACAAATAAAAACTGTAATTTACAATCTTCTGTATTATTTTTTCCGAGATCCCCTTAGAGAACACAAAAGAAAAATTCACCTTGTATAAACGTTATTGTAATCGTATAATTTAATTATTTAGATTAAAATATTTGTATTTATACAGAGCATATATTTAGTCATGCCTGATATGGATGTATATGGGGATAAAAATAATTGATTGAAGACAAGATCACAATTTGCGAGTATTAGTTTAAAATTATCAACTTTCACTTTAAAACACTAAGATAATTTCATCACAAATAAAAACTGTAATTTACAATCTTCTGTGTTTGAAATTCACATTTCAGATTTCAGTTCAAAAAGTATCCTGGCAAGAATCACTTCATAATAAAAATATGAACAAAAACAAAAATTTAATTCGAAAAATATCAATAAATTTGTATGCTATCTTAGAAATGTAAATTAATTTACAAAAATAATAATGTAGACGATGATTGGGTATTTTTTTAAACACACTCAATGACGCATTAAATAAATGCTGCCCAAAAATTACTAGACCAATGAAAATTAAAAATAAATATGCTAGACATTCTAATGAAGTGATTAATGATATGAAAAACATACTCGATTATTTAGCAACTGCTAAAAACTACAATGACGATGCTAAGAATTTATAATTGTATGTTATAAGTTCTTCACCTGAAGAAGCAACAACGTTGCGAAACAATTGTCGTGAAATACACAAAAAATAGTTGAAAATCATTAAGTGTTTTATTTTAAGTGATCTTGGATTTTCAAAAAGTAAGTGCCTCCACTATCTACGCTAAGAATTTATATTTTCTCTCAAAAAAAAAAAGACTACGACAAGCAATAAAATAAAAAAGAACAAATTACAAATCGCATTTTGAATAGTGATAATAAAGGGAAAACTACCTGGGCAATAGTAAATGATATGATCGGGAAAAATGTATACAAATTTCAACACAATTCACATATTGAAGGCAAGGAGGAAGAATTAAATGATTTTTTTAATAAAAGAAATTTGACATCGAATTTAAATAATGCAACGATAAAATATATTCAACGATAAAATATATCAGCAATTAAAATATTATTTTTCTTTTATCCAGCTACAGAAACTGAAATTTTCAATACAATAATTTCATTAAAAAAAACAAATCATCCAATGGTTTCGATGAAATAAATTCTAAATTAATTAAATCATCTATTAACGAACTTACTAGTCAGATACAGTTTCATAAAAAAAGATAACTTAGTTGCGCAGTTCTATTTTTTTATGAAACTGTATCTTTATTGTAAAAAAATAAATGATTTAAAATATTTCTCATCTCTGGCGACAACTTTTCCCTTTCTTTCTGATAGAGCTCGAGAATTAGTTTTCGAGCTCTGTCCAATATATTTAAAAGTCCACATCGTCTTATAATAAATTAAAAAATAAATCCTTCAATCATAACAATTAGAAAGATGACACAAAGCGCCATCTGTTGCTTAATTTATTAAATATTTCAAAGTATTTAAATTATATTATCTATATGTTAAATCCTAATTTTCTTATTTTTTCAAATTGGTATCATGTATTTAAACGCCACTTATCATTTATTGATTTCGCCAATATTAGTCGCTTATAGCATTTTTGTATTTTTCTCTCTCTGTTTTTAGTGTTGTAATGTTCTACTAACTGTAATTATTTATATTGTATGTGTTATTATATTTTTTGTAATTTTGAAACAGGAGATATCCGTAAATAAATATAAAAATTTTTGTTTTGTGAAAATACGGTTCATTCAGTTACACCGCCATTTTCTGATTAGCACTGAATAACTTTTAGAAATGCGTATTGATCAATTCTCTGCGTCATTCATTATTCCTGCGGATAGAATTGATGAGGAAGAGGCCGTTGGCCGGTCCTTATCTGAGGCCGTAAAAGGCGTTCGCCGAATACGGAAGGAATCGCGGCACTTACCTGACAAATGGCAAAGTGTGTAATCCTCGCACGTCCCGCGGGTCCATGTCATTGAAAAAGGACAGAGGGGCGAACCAGGTGAATCCTTTTTACTGCAGGTCAATTCTCCCGAGACGCCGTCTACGGTTTCCGATGGTTTTACTGCTACATCCCATCGGACGGTGTTACTCCGTTGATTACTCACGTTTAACAAAAAAAAGTTAATAAATTTTATAGGAATAAAATTGTTTTTATTATGATTAAAAGAATTTATTTATAGTGATTACTTGAATCAAATAAAAAGAATATTTGAAAATAAATATTCTTTTTTTTTATATATATAAAATATATATGAAATAAATATGAATAAATTATTAAAAATCAACCAATAAAACACAGATTAGATTGAATAACTTTAAATTCTCGACTAGTTTCGGGCTAAAATATATATATTTGAAAATAAATATTCTTTTTTTTTCTGTATTTTTCTTTATATTGGTTGTGAAGACTTTAATTATTTAAATAAAAATGGCTGTCCTTCAACTACTGAAAATGGAAACAGTTTCCGAAATATATATAGTTCAATAAAAAAATTAGTAGAACAATCATTTTAATTTAAATACTATTTTTTCTATTCACTATTTGAGATGATTAAATTTACATGAAGTGTTTTAATATTAATATAAAAATTAAATTTTAATTCATTACTTCATTTTTTATATCAAATAAAGTAATCTAAAAAATGAAGTAAACTGATTTTTTTTTATTCATTTATTTATTTTGTTAGTTATTACTTGTATACAGTGAGAATGTTATTGCATTGTGATTATAATGTTTATAAAACTCACCGAAAAAATATATTTTTTTTTTGGATATATTTAATTTGCTTCTAAATCAATTTTTGCAATTTGCAATTCTAACTTCTAAATAATCGCAATTGCATTGCTTTGCGCGCTGTAAAGGTTTTAGAAATAATTTCTAGCTTGATTGATTTTATGTTCTATTTAAAACGTGAACGCTCATATTAACGTGAAATTAAAAAGCTGGCTAATCAGCAGATTCTAAACATAATTTACGCTCAAATAAAAGTTCCACATCAAATTCCCATATATAAATACAAAAGATTTCAACTGAGACAGTCAGTAGCATGGCGTCAGCAATTCAAGTGTTACTTTGTGCTATAGTGGCAATAAGCGCCACAATACATCTCAGTTTTGCACAACCATGGCAATGGAAAAAGCAACTAGATGTAATTGATCCTGATGATAAAGAAGATCACAAAAATTCTGATGGACCCGACGAAACGGAGCCCAAAACCACTCTGAAAAATTATTACGAGGAAAACCATCCCGGAGATTCAGAGCCAGTGAAGAAATACATCGACTTGTTGAAAAACGAACTCAACGGAACTGAAGTTTTGGCCGGTGTAAAGCAAATTGATCCAGTCGAACCGAAACAATTGGAACCTTCTAATGGCCCAGTAATATTAGAGAAATTTGTCAAGGAATTGGTAAATGAAATCCATAAACCGGAAGTGGTAGATGAGGACAAGCAAGATGAACCTGAAATCAAAAAGGTTTTGCATAAATATCTCGGGGAATTGGATGACCAGACCGATAAGCCGTTTGTACATCTAATTTTAAAATCTAAAGGGTATCCGTTTCTATTGAAAAAATCGGGACAGGAAGATGAACCGAAAAAGAAGCAATTGGAAACTCAGGAGTTAGTGACAGAACCACCGAAACTAAAGCAATTGGGACATGAAGAGCCAGAGACTGAAACTGTAGAACCACCGAAATTAAAGCAATTGGAACCTCAAGAATTAGTGACAGAACCACCGAAACTAAAGCAATTGGGACATGCAGAGCCAGTGACGGAATCTGTAGAACCACCGAAACTAAAGCAATTGGGGCATGAAGAAGCGACGGAATCTGTAGAACCACCGAAACTAAAGCAATTGGAACCTCAAGAGTTAGTAACAGAACCACCGAAACTAAAGCAATTGGGGCATGAAAAAGTAACGGAATCTATAGAACCACCGAAACTAAAGCAATTGGAACCTGAAGCTCCCGAGTCTCAAGTTTTAGAGAAGCAATTGGATCCACAAGAGCCTACGGAACCTGATAGTTCACTCGAAGAAAAGCAATTGAAACCCGAAGATCTACCGCAAGAGCCGAAAGAGAAGCAATTGGATCCGGAGTCCGAAGTGAAATTGCAGCAAGAGGATCCTGACGATTCCCCGGAACAGGAGGAATCGAAACATCCACCGATTGAGAAGCAGTTGGACCCACAGGAGTCTGCGGAAGAAAAGCAATTGGAACCTGAAGAGCAGAAAGAGCCAGAGGAACCTGAGATTATAGAAATACCGAAGCATGATATGTTAAAGAAATTGAAACGTGTGCTGAGAGGCAAAAAGAAAATATTAAAATATGAACCTCAAGTAGAATTGAAAGAATATGTACCTAATATTTCGGCGGTGAAACACTCTTCAGTGAATCACAAGCAGCAGTCTTTACCTGAAGAGCCTCATGAGGAATCGGAAAGCGAGCCCGAAAAGGTGGAGATACTACCCAAATTCATTAACTTACTGCAAGAGTCTGAGGTAGTTGAATCGAACAACAATGAAGGGGAACACGTTTCTTACAAGCAATTACAAGAACCAGAAGAGGTTGTTGTCGCGGAAGTGGACCATCCCTCACATAAAAAAATAAGCGTTGAGCCACACTTCCATGAAGTCACCAAACAGTATCCGGATGGGTCAATAATATCAGTTCAACAGCCCATTTTTAAGGAATTTGTGGAAGAAGAAGATGTTCATGTTAGTAAAAAGGGTTACGGGACGCATCGTCCGTTTCTCAAGAAATTTGAAGAAGAACAGGCTGAAACTCTAGCTCTAACTCTAAAACAACACAATCCCTTCTTTAAGCAAATTGTGGTTGAACCGTCCGATCACATAGAACCGAAAAGCGGCCTTTTCTTCAAGCAAATTGTCGAACCGAAACGCCGTCCTTTCCTCAAGAAATTTGAAGCGGACCCGTTCGATCATGTAGAATTGAAAGGTCGTCCTTTCCTTAAGCAAATTGTGGCTGAACCTTTCGATCCTACCGAACCGAAACTCCGTCATTCCCTTAAACAAATTGAAGTTGAACCGCCCGTTGAATCGAAACACCGTCCATTCCTTAAACAAATTGAAGTTGAACCGCCCGTTGAATCGAAACACCGTCCATTCCTTAAACAAATTGCGATAAAACCGTTCTTTCCTCTAGCAAATTGAAAATATAGTAACCAAATCACACACAGCAATGGGTTGGCCATGGTTAGAATAAAACACGATTTATCAATGTTTTTCATGCTTTTGCGATCGTCTGTTTAAAAGCTTGGATTAATAAAACATTGGTTTTGATTTTTATTTGTATTATTGATAATTATTCGTCCTGAAATGTTAAATGTAAATTCAAATATTGTTTTTTTAAGTAAATTTGAAGTACCAGGGAGGACATTCCAAAAATTCTGATTGATCACACTTCCTAGTATTTCTGAGACATTCGGATTTCAAATATTTAAAAAAATAGTCGAGCCTAACCACTAAGAAAGTTTGAAGGATCTGGCTAGACACTCAAAAAATTCAGATGAATTACACTGCCTAGTTGTTCTGAGATTTTTTTTTTTTAATTTAAAAATTTAAAAATATTTGAGCATAACCACTAAGTAAGTTTGAAGGATCTGGGAAGACCGTCAAAAAATTCAAATGTATCACACCCCCTAGTAGTTAAAAAAATAGTCGAGCCTAATAACTAATAACTAAGTCATCCAAGAATGCGGACTTTGATAATAACGTTAGCGATTATGACCATTATATAGACAACGATAAGAGCAAGACATAGACAGGTTGAAAGATCTAGCCGATTCATCTACAGAATATAATTCTAATTTTTGTATATTATTGTACATACATATAAACATTTGAATAAAGATGGTTAGTTAGTTAACTAAGTAAGTTTGAAGAATCTGGGAAGACACTCCAAAAATTCAGATGAATTAAACTGCCTAGTTGATCTGAGATTCTTTTAGATTTTAAATATTTAAACAAATAGTCGAGCCTAACCATTAAGTAAGTTTGAAGGATCTGGCTAGATACTCAAAAAAATCAGATAAATTACACTGCCTAGTTGTTCTGAGATTCTTTTAGATTTTAAATATTTAAAAAATAGTCGAGCCTAATAACTAAGTTTGAAGGATCTGGGAAGTCATTCAAAAAATTCAGATAAAAAAAAATCTCAGAACAACTAGGCAGTGTAATTACTGCCTAGTTGTTCTGAGATTTTTTTTTTATTTTAAAAATTTAAAAATATTTGACTAAAGTTTGAAGGGTCTGGGAAGACTCTCCAAAAATTCAGATGTATCACACTCCCTAGTAGTTCTGAGACTATTTTTGATTTAAAATATTTAAAAAAAATGGAGCTTCATTACTAAGATCAGTTTGACTACTAAGAAAATTCCTGAGATGATCTTTTATTGACGTTTCAGAACCACAAGGGAGGGCGATCCAAGTGAAAAAAAAAAAAACATAAAACTATTGTAAAAAATAAATTAAACTGGCCTAGTATTAGACCACCTTTTAATAAAATTCTCCCTCTCCTAATCTCCGCATATCCCTTTCCAATTCAGAATTCTATACAGTAACATTTTAAGAACGTTACGTTTTTCTATAACGTAACGACTGCGACATTATGAGAGTGACAAAAGACATGGCCGAATTTATTATAAATCTCGATCCAATTCATTCAACACAAACACCCGGATACACAAAAAAAATCTGATTGGAAATATCCATTTTTCAATTTTTTTATCCATTTCAAACATCCATTCAAAAAAATCTGACTGAATATCCCTTTTAAAAGTCTCATATCCATTTAAAATATACATATTTTTTTTAATGAATATTCATTTTTAAAAATGTCTTATCCACTCCAATCAACACAAATACCCAGATCCACACAAAAAATATCCTTTTCCCAAATATATCCTACAACTGATCAAATATAGAATAGAATAGAATAGTGTCTTTATTTACAATAACAATTATACAAAAAAAAAAGTGTACAGTTGTGTATGTAAGTGCGTCGTGAAATACTTAGATATATATCAGTACAATAATAAAATAAAACACAGAAATACAATGTAAAATGCTAACATACAAAACAACTAGGTAAAACAAAAACATAAAATAAGTTACCCAGTACAATACAGATAATAATAAATTAATGAGTATAGTATTCGGCCATACTATACGGCTCCATTTTAATCAAATGCTCATGCAACAGGCTTTTGCGCTTTTTAATATTTTCTATACTTTTTATGCTCTTGGGCAAATGATTATATAATTTTATTGCTGTATAGAAACATCCTTGCTCGTATTTTTTAAGGCGATGGTGAGGTAAGTTGTGTATTTTGCCGTTTCTCTTTGGGTATTTTAAATTGGCAAATGCATTGTCAAAATAGCTGCTTTGCTTCCAAAAGAACTTTAAACACTCGTAAATGTAAATGCCATGTATGGTCAACAAATTTGCTCTTCTAAATTCCCCTCTGCAACTCTGACTGAATTTTAGTTTAAGGAGAATTCGTATTGCTTTCTTTTGAACAACAAACATTTTATTTATGTCGGAAGCTCCCCCCCAAAATATGACGCCATATTTAAGGTGAGAGTATATATTTGCGAAATAAAAAAGTCTCGCGATATTTGTTGAAGCCGATTTTGTTAAGACCCGTAAACCAAAGCAAGCACTGCTTATTTTATTACACAGCATGCATATGTGCGCGGAAAATGTTAGTGTATCATCTATTATAATCCCGAGTACTTTTACAGAACTTGATGTGTTATATTTATTATTGTGGATTTGGATGCTGTTGGGCGTTACTAATCCTTGGTTGCTTTTAAATAGGACACAACTTGTTTTGTTCGAATTTAAAACTAAGTTATTTTTGTGGAACCATGTTTCCAT
Organism: Philonthus spinipes; assembly: GCA_963082785.1. Lineage (NCBI taxonomy): Eukaryota > Metazoa > Arthropoda > Insecta > Coleoptera > Staphylinidae > Philonthus > Philonthus spinipes. Next base: position 3,262,072 of record OY720300.1, read on the forward strand.
CATGTTCATGTTTGTATTACCATTAAGCTTTATGTCTGGTAATGTAGTTCCCTTTATCAACAGATTAGTATCATCGGCATAATTAATTAATTTACATTGTGGTGATGTAATATAATCAATGTCATTGATGTATATTATGAAAAGTAAGGGGCCGAGTATACTTCCCTGCGGTATGCCTCTTGTTGTTTTTAGAGGATTAGACAGTACATTTATGCCTGTGCCGGTGTCTTTTAATTTTGTAAAATGTAAACGATTTTTAAGATACGACTGAAAGAATTTGTGAGCGGTCCCTCTAACCCCGTACCTATATAATTTAATGAGTAATAATTCATGATCTAGTGTATCGAAAGCCTTAGTTAGATCTAGAAATAGACCACATGTTAGGTTATTATCTTCAAGACTCTCTAAAATAAATGTTGTAAGTTCATAGATGGCCGTGTCTATGCTTTTCCCTTTAAGAAAACCGTGTTGCATAGGGTTTAATAGCTTACATTTTGCGAAGAAAGAGTTCAACCTTGAATATACTATTTTCTCAAAGAGCTTCGAGAGTGAGTTTTGGATACTTATTGGTCTATAATTTTGTATTTCATTGCGGTTTCCTTTTTTGAATGCAGGAGTGATAACTGATATCTTTAATTTTTCAGGATACACACCAGTTTCCAAAGAAAAATTGATTATGTCGGATAGTGGTGCTGCTATTTGTTCGATACATTGTTTTATAATATATATAGGTACTTCATCCGCACCTGCACTGAAACTGTTTTTCAAGTTCTGAGTGATGCTTATTATTTCCAGAGGATCAGTCGGCGACATAAAGATGCTATATAAGAGAACTAGACATACCACTTACTGAGCCCCAGTAGGCTGGATATCTGTCTCAAGCCAAATACAAATATTCGTACGAGTAAACGCTATGATCTCAAGCGCTAACTATAGAGAGACGCAGATTAAATAATAAATAACCACTTACCGAGCAGGGAATACTTCAATAAACATTTAACAGACTTAAAAAGGATATACATAAACACATTTTACAGTACAAGACAGTTGTATGGATAAAGATATGTACTTAAGTTTCAAGGCAAACAGTTTTGGACTTAAGTCGAAAAATACTTTCTTCAAGAAATTCAAAACCTGCAAAATCAGAGAATCATCATTAATGAAAAGATAATTGCAGACGTATTTGCAGACTACTCCGAGAAGACAAAATACCTACGACAAAACATTTTATCACTGCATGCTTGTAAAGTCGACCTTTGAAAAATGAGCGAAAAATGTGACCAAATTTGAGATTTTCTCTAGACAAGCACGAAAGATTTATTTTAGTAATTTTTTGAGGCAAATGTGGAGTAATCTTTTCTGAATACTAGGCTTTAAAAACCAGCGTTCTGTCTTGTCTATAAGTACAGTTTTCTTTGTTTAATCAGCAGTGAATTTAAAAACTTCAATCAACACGGTTTGTTTTTTTTGTAATATATTGGAAAAATGCAGGATAGTTATTTTGTACGAAAAATTCATTTATTTTTTTTAAACATATTTAAATATTAATTTTACATAAGGTCTAATGAGAACATCTTATATAAAATTAATATTTATATATGTTTAAAAAAAATAAATGAATTTTTCGTACAAAATAACTATCCTGCATTTTTCCAATATATTCATTTTCATATTTTTTCTGAAGAGAAGAACAAAATATCTCTATTTTTTGTCACAGGAAAAAAAGTAGATTTCGGTGAAAAAAAAAAAAACTCGCATATTAATTTAAAATTATAACCAAAATATTTATTTATCATTTGAAGATAGGAATAAACCGGTTGCATTTTGTTTTCACAATGAACTGTTTGGGATTGATAAATAAATATTTTGATGCGTATTATTTTTATTTTGTATTTTGTCGTAATTTGTGATTGGTAATTTGCCTTTTTTATACATATGTTTTGTAATCTTTTTAGAGCGTTACACTTTTCTTATAAAATTTTTAAAATGTAATTATAATTGTAATTTGGAAATGCAGATTCCGTTAATAAAGTAAATTGAAATTGAAATTTGTAAGAAGAATCAATATTGTAAATTTGAATAACTTGGATAAAATAGTTTTAGCACAGCCAGCTTATAAATTTGACGTTTGAAGCACGAAAACTTTATATTAGTAATTTTTTGAGAAAATGTGGACTAATACTTTATGAAACCCATACTTTAGGTTCCAGTGTTTTATTTTGTTTATTAACAAAGTTATCAACGTTTAGTCAGCACGACGTCTAAAAGTCTCAATCGGTGCGGTTTGTTTAAACCGTTATCATAAGACCCATATAAATGACACTCATTATTTAAAGGTCTAAATAACCGAAATAATTGTTTGGGTTAAAATAACCATCCTACGTTCTGTCTTAATATATTCAGTGTTTTTTTTTTTTTTTTAAAGATTATTTATAAAGAAAAAAAAAAATATCATGAAAGTTCGTGTTTTTTTTCAGAAAAAAAGAACTGGATATTGAAGTAAAAATCATAAGCGCGGAATAACTTCAAATTATATAATAATAATAATATTTATTTTCCATCCAGTACATAAATTTCACATTTATATAATAAGTAGCAATAATTATTTAGTTCTCTGTGCAGGAAAGGAAAACAAAACACGAGTTCAAGTAGATGTCGAAACATCCCCTGTTCTTCCACTGTGCCTTGGGAATGAGTATATTAGGGGAAGTGTATGCCTGCAAAAAACGCGAGTCAAATGCATTGAACCGATTAATGTGTGTATGTTTAGTTGCCTATTTGGCATATGTGTGTTCAGTTGCGTATTATAGGCAACTAAACACACATACATTAATGCATTTGACTCGCGTATTTTGCAGGTGTACATAGGGGAAATGTATAATGATAAAAAAAGCTCTCTGTATATAAAATATATATAAAAAACCATAATATAAAAAAGATGAACTAATGACAGAACGTAAAAATTAAATCAGTTTGATTTCTTGTATTATGAAAGATACATAGTTCAAACTTATACTGTTTTTAACCAATTAATCAGTAATACTTGTCTTTTATTTATGTGCCAATATTTTTAATTTATTAAATTAATAATAATACCATTTAGGGTATTTTTATTATGATTTATATATTTACTTATTGTTGTTTACATATTATTTGATAATCAATAATTATTATATAATGTTTACTTTCTTATTAATTTCTTCACTTCTGTATTTTTTTTAACACTAAATGTATAATAATCTATTATTTTTTATATAAAAAAAAAAATACTGATAAAGAGCAAATTGTGATCGAAATGTACATTTAGTGTCAAAGATCCAATAGTTAATGATTTTGCTAACATCGATGTCCCAAAATCCATTCGGCGAATTTATTACGCGACTGCATAAAACCCCCCGACAATATTTCACGGTTAACAATTTGTAAAGGTCTAGATGATGAATGTCCTGGATCAACACGTGCGCAGGTTAATATTTACATATCACCATTTATAATCCTCTTTTAAAATTTCAAATGTACACCGCCGTGCCATCCATTATTCCCACGTGACGCGTCTAAAAAAAAGTCGCCCAGACTTTGTTCGTCCTTTCTGAACCCTGGCCGCGGGGTGAATATGCTAACGAATGCACGAAACACGCAATTTGCTATAATGGTGGAGTGAAATGTTGGTAATTGTTGGTTTGGATGTATTTTAATTAAATTTAGAGTTAATTATTGCTAACCTTCGGTTTTTTTTGCTCGAATTAATTATTTAACGACATTGAAAAAGTAAGATGAGTTAATCAAAAAAAAAAATCTATGGATCATCATTTATACTAGAAACGAAGCAAGATTCATAGATATATATATATCGAACGTATAACAAAAATCGACGTCGATTTCGATTAGATCAACGGTGGTTGAATATTTTATTATTGTATTGTACTTTTATTATTAATATTTTTTCTTTATTGTACTTTCTATTATAATGTCCTGTTATTAGAAAATCCTATGGGACAATAAAGGCTATTATCATTATTATAATTAAATATATTTATAATACATAACTTAAATGTATAATAATGTTTGACTCCATGTTGAGAAATCGTCTACCGATCAAAAGTCTTTCCGTCTGATGTCCTTTTATGTTTTCAAACCACTAAAATCACCAACAATGTATTCACTAGCCGTTACATAAAACCGTCTTGATCAATACGCTCGAAATGGCCATATTCTTGGGCCAAGTCCCGACGACTCCCGCATCCCGGTCGATCGATGCCGCAAACCCTTCTCTTCCCTCACTCATCCTGTTTTGCAATCACCCCCGAAGAAGGAAAAAAAAACGGCATCGCAACTTTGATAATTCGAACGAACGCCGTGCATCATTACTGGAATTATTCATGAAAGCGATGCAGAAGATCGCGTTGCGTCCGATTTTTTTTTTTTTCACGATCCGGAAGTTGCTCGCGGCGAAAAAATGGAATTAATAGAAAGCAGCGCTCGACTAATTTATTTAAGGGCCTCGCCCCGTGGAAAGCTCTGGATAATGAACTATTTTATTGATGTAATGAGATGTCTATTTTTATGTGGTGGAATCTGTTTTGTGAGAAATTATAGAGTAATTAAATGAAGTCAAATTGACTTTAAGTAATTCAAGCATTAGATAAACAGGACAAGTTTTCGCCTTCCTTTAGTGGACGAAACAATGATTCTCTGTCGTCTACATTGGAGACCTAAATCGTTGACGATGCTATTTGAAATTAGGCGAAAAATGGTGTTTGTCTTCTTTAATTTATTACAATTTTAATTATTTGAAACATTAATAAAAAAAATTATCGAGTAAATATTTCAAGTACAATGAGGTGTGTGTTTACATTATAACATATGTTAAAATGTAAACATACACCTCATTGTACAAAATTCATAAATTAATAAACCTAACAACAGACATAGTACAGATATACAACAAATTATCGAAACACACAAAAACACTGAAACTAGTCCCTTTTAAACTAAAAACAAAACAACACTTGTTAACGAATCAATAGATATACAGGAATAGGAAATAAGGAAAATGTCTAAAATCAAACATATATCCTTCAATATCGCTAGCCCGAGATCGGAATTCATCCATGTATCACGAGGGCGAGGGACACAAGGAAGATAGCTACAGCAATTATTAATAATAATAATATATATATGTATTGTATACGTAATGTAATCACAAAATGTAACAATAAAAAATATATAAAGTTCTAAAAAAATGCCGGTCATATCTGCTATATCGTTAGAAATTCAAAATTAATTTATTAATAAAACTTGCATAATGTAAAATTAATTTGATACATACAGGGCATTCTTTTCCCTAAATTGGAATTTTATATGGAAATCTATATATCTTATTTTTTCGTACTTTTTTTAGTCATTTCTGTTTCCATGGCCAACGATTTAATTATTTCTTAAAATGTCTTAAAAACAGTATAAAATGTGAAATATTTTGAAAACTGCGAAAGATAAGCATATAGCATGCTATATAAAAAATGTTCCTCTTTTTATAACAAGTTAAGAAAAAAAATTAAAAAATTAAAAAAGTGTAGGGTGTCATTTAAAAACAAATAATTTACACCGGTTTGAAAAGTCAGACTTTTAACGTTATTTTTCAAACATCCTGTATAAAAATATTTCCAATTTAAGATTATCATAGCATAGAATAGTATAATCTTAATATACATACAAAATTTCATTTCTCTATCTTAAAAAACAAGTAACGATTTTTTTAGTACACCTCTAAAACTGTCAAAATTTTTAGAATATATTTATTTATGCAGTAGCGACAAGTCAAAACTACTAACTATGTTATATTGAAGTATAGGCAATTTAAAGATGAATCGAATAAAAATAGGGTGTTGATATGAATTCCGTGAAAATAGCAGGGTGATCCATTTTCACGGAATTGATATCAACACCCTATTTTTATTCGATTCATATTATTATATTATATTAAAATAATTTTATATTATGCGTCTTCAGAAGTCAAGCAGAAGTTTTATTAATAACTTAATGTTGAATTTCTAACGACAACGAATCGAAGACGGGCACTTCGGTGACTTACCCTGTACATAAAACTGTTGACAGTTGCTGTGGTTTACTGAGAAAAATATTGCGTTTTTGTATTCAATGATAATTTTAAATAAGAAATATTTTTAAACAAAATGTTTGAAAAAATAAATGTGTGACCAGTGTTATTTCAAATAAATTACATTAAATGAAGAATTTGAAGATAATTAATAAATTATTCCCTCAGAGCTGTACTAACGAGGCATAGATCCCGAAAAACGTGTCTGCAAATGACCTCAAATTAGGTAACGTTTTTTGTTCTTTGTGTTAAATATTCTTGAATCAAAAATTGTTGCATTGCGCAAAGTCTTTCTAAAAATTTACAATAAAACAACTACTTCGCGTGCCTGTACCCCGCCAGTCGTTGAATTGCATAATGGACACTTGCTGTTTCATGAAAATATAATACTGTATAATGCAACGTTTTCATGATTCGAAATTATTAATTATTTTTATTTAATTAATTATAAATAAGTGTGATCATGTGAATAAATATTTTTTTCCACTGCTATTTAATTTTATTAATGGACTAACTTTAAGTAATTCAAGCATTAAATAAAGAGGACAAGATTTCGCCTTTTCGACGAGACATTGATTCTCTGTCGTCTACCTTGGAGACCCAAATCGTTGATGATGCTATTTGAAATTAGGCAAAAGATGGTGTTTGCGTCTTCTTTAATTTATTACAATTTTAATTATTTGAAACATTAATAAAAAAACTTGTATTATATAGCGGAAGTCGGTTTTGTGAAAAATTATCGAGTAAATATTTGAAGTAATTGAAGCATTAATAAAATGGACTAAGTATACGGTGCCATTATTATAATTTTTTTCTTAAAGTATGATAAATATAATAAAAATATTCCATTATGTATATTATACATAATTTTTTGAAATATTTCACATTTTATATTGTTGTAAAGATAATTTAAAGAATGTTGCGCTTTTTGACCAAACAAATAAATTATATTAATAAAGTTCTGCTGAATTTCTAACGATAAGGAAAATATCAAAGGCGGGCATTTTGATGACTCGCCCTGTATATTAAACATAGAACGTCTTCAGCATTAATCAAAATTCATTGGATTAATGGGAAACATTTGCGCATAATTGAAACTGTTTTAAATGCACGGAAAATTCATTTGATCCGATCTGTTTCGAATTGTCGAGTGGGATTTAATTAAACATTTGATCAATTGATGAAATACCCCCGCGCGCGGAAACAAAGGAGGGCGATAATTAAATCCGTTGCCGGGCGATCCCTAATATTCGAAATTATGTCCCGACGCGACGGTTAATTGTGCGGTAAATGATATCTTTTTCGAAAGCCCGTCCGCAGTGTTAATATCACTCGATTTAATTAATTGAGTGAACATTTTAACCCGAAATGCAAACAGGGAAATTATTATGTTCTATATAATAATAATAATAATAATAAACATTCAAAAGGCAGTCAGGGAAATTATTATGTTCTATATAATAATAATAATAAACATTCAAAAGGCGGTCATCCTGAAAACCTGCTGTATTACACGTAAATTCTTACGATAGATCACTTGCGCGAGTTGGTATATCCCGTCAGCAAGGAAGACACCGGCTGATTTATCACCGAGATAACAAGAGAAATTATAATAATAAATAATAAAGTTTTTGAAAATCCCCGACTATATACACACAAATCTACAAAAAGCTGTAATTCTATCAACTCTTAGCCATTACAAGAAAATACCTACAATAGATGAATTGGTAACTTGGCTTAGCACGTTACTTTTTCACAAAATACCTTCATTTGCTGAAATGAAAACATACAATTACAATTTATTAGTGTAGGCGAAGTTCAGGCAGGTAGCACCTGTTATTGCTCTTCCACTTACCCACAAATTGAAACTTGATATAAAGTGCGCCAAATTATGAGTCATCCCATTTGAAATATTAAATACAAACGTTTTAAATATCTAATTGTAATGATTACAAATGTCAAATGTACAGTCATATCTGAAGTTTTGTTAGATGTGGAGCGCTGACCGATTGCTCAAATAATATTCTGTGTAGGGAAAGTTTCAAAAATTGATTCAATTTAACTCCAGTTACCATTAGATGTTACGTGGTTTCAACAAGACGGTGCAAGGTCTCATGTGTCAAATTTATCTTTGGAGATTCTGCGAGAGATATTTCCGGGTCGTTTGCTATCTCAGCTTGGAAATTAGCTGTGGCTTGTACGCTCTTGATATTTCGCCTCCGGATTACTTTTTGTAGGGCTATGAAAAAATCAAAAGTGTACCAGAACCGACCTCAAACTCGGGAAGACTTAAAAAATGACATTAGTATAAGAAAAGCTATTCCGGCTGAAATGTATCAGCGTGAAATGAGATCAATTTTGTACCGCGTGCAGATATGCTTCGAATGAAATGGAAATCGATGTAATTTTTAAGTAAAAAAAACCCTTAAACAAAAATAACCAAATACAAACATAACTTATTTTTCTTCTTCCAAAAAAAAATAATAATAATAATAAACAAATACAAACATAACTTATTTTTCTTCTTCTCTTCTTCTTCTTCTTTCCCACCCCAGTCTCATCAGGATTTTTACGCCAGCTCCATTCTCTCTCATCCATTCATTAATGTTATTATTTCATTCCTCACATACACCCTTACATACCCCTACATGATCCCACGTATCTCTCCGATTTCCGCATAACACACATCTGACATAACTCTGTCCCATCCATACTTTCCTACCTCTTTCATCCGATCCACATCTCGTTCTCTTTTCTTCCTTACTTAAACCACAGTCTTGCAAATACCCAGGCAAACCCGCATGCACCTGCCATCTTTCATACAAAGGGTTATATATTTTTAAGTATTGAAGTTCAAAATAATTAAGAATAAAACTTGAAGTATCCACTATTAATTTCTATCTTTAATTGAAAAAATCCAACCCTATTATTTATTTATTTATTTCAACGGCGTGCCATTTAGATGAATAATATTTAATTATTATTATTATTTATCTCTATCAGAAAACATCCATTAGTAAATTTCTGACTGGAACGCGAACAAGGCCCCGAACTGTATTGTTGTAATAAAGCGTAGAAAAAAAAGAGCGTTTTCCAGCGGTGAATCGATTGAAATGCTAAGAGAATGTTTTATAGAAATGGGGGGATGTTTGTAAATGGATCCACCAACGATATTCCTTTGGTTTTTTTGTGTGCTATCTCCCTCTGACAGGATTGCGAAATCCTTTTGGGAGCAAATCCAGGATCGATCATCCGCCAACAGCTCCGGATATAACCTGAAGTATTGTTGAACTCGATTCGTTGGATGTACACGGATATTATGTTGAAGTCTTGAATTTTAGCATTAAATGAATTAAATAAAATGAAACAAAGATGATGACACATTTGCAGTTATTTAAACTACAATGAAATTAAACAAGGAAAATTTTTGGCAATGATCAATAAAATTCGATCAATCCCTTTTTCCAACTGCAAAAAATACTTACACTGTAAGTTTTACAAACATCTATTGAAACAACTACTTCCCGGGCATTAAATGAATATAAAAAAAATATTTAATACAATTAAGCTTGTTAATAACTTAAAAACAGTTATCAGTATAAAAGAGTATTCATTTACTTTGTCGCAGGTATTTAAATAAATAAAATATTTTTTTTATGAAATAAATATGAATAAATTATTAAAAATCAACCAATAAAACACAGATTAGATTGAATAACTTTAAATTCTCGACTAGTTTCGGGTTATTAGCCCTATTTGCAAGACAATTTAAAATTTGTTTTATTAAAATTTCTATGGATATTTACATTAATGGATATATTAATATTATAATTAATTTTAGCAAAATAATTCCATAATGATCCTGAGGATGTTTTTTTAGTAGGTTTTTTTTTCCACCTTGTGAGCAAATGCTGGGACCGAAATTATTTTGCCTGCCCCACAATTAAATTAAAATAAAAATTAAAAAATCAATATATCCATTCATGTAAATATCCATAGAAATTTTAATAAAACAAATTTTAAATTCTCTTGAAAATGGGGTAATAACCCGAAACTAGTCGAGAATTTAAAGTTATTCAATCTAATCTGTGTTTTATTGGTTGATTTTTAATATTTTATTCATATTTATTTCATACAATATGAATTACCAATGTCTAAATATTAAAACCATTAATCAAATAACTGGGTTTTGAGGTTTTTTATAAAAAGTGAAGTAAGGAAAATAACTCGTGTGTTATTATTAAAACCATTAATTATAAAATAATTTTTATTTAATTTAAAAACATTTAATGCAAAAAGAGATATGTTTAAAAATAAACACTTTGCTGGTATCAATTGTGTGATTCAGGATATTTAATTAAAATTTTAACACTTGGTTTGTTTCACAGCAGGAACATTAAATATTTATAGACTAACCAATTCGCTACAATCAACAATCTATTCATAAATTGGTATAAAAATGATATTCCTAGAAACTATCTGCGTTCACAATAAAACACTTATTGCTTTGTTTGTATAACATTTGTTAACAAGAGTTATACAAACAAAGTAATAAATGTTTTATTGTGAAATTAACATGTATAACGAAGTAGAAGCCTCCACAATACAGAATTTATCTGCGTTCACTTAGCTTGCATCATTCAATTGAGAAAATTAATAATTTTCAAATTCATTTTATAAGTCACAGAGCTAAATGTGGAAATAATTATTTTTATTTAATTCATTTTATTTAATTTAATTTAATTTAAATAATTGTAACCTAGTATTAAAGTTATAATGGTGGAAAAGAGTATTCACTTTTCCATCATTACAACTTTAATACTTTCCATATACTATTTAAGAGAACGAATCATACCAAAAATTCGGTTTCTGTACGTATTTTACGACATTCGAATAGTATACATTTCGATATGTTCGCATGAAATTACCTTTGAACTAAGAGGAGTATACCTCTTAAGTCAAAATTAAAAAAACTATCAGTACAGTAATTGTGTTAGTTTTAATTTTCCGCGCTGAATCGATTTTCTTTTCCGCAAAATGGACTGGAATTAAGGATTTTTTTAATAAAGCAAATGTTTGCAATAATTAAAATTGTTGGTTTTTGTTGAATTGTTTAATATTGATTAAAATTAAAATTAATGTATTAAATAAAAATGATTGATGATTGATCTGCGACAAAAGTCTCGGAGCTAAATGTGAAAATAATTTATTAATTATTTTCAAATCATTTTTATTTAATATATTTAAATAACTGTGACCAAGTGAATGAATATTCTTTTCTATTTATAAAATTAATGAGATGTATGTTCGCATGAAATTATCTTTGAACTAAGAGGAGGATACCTCTTAAGTCAAAATTAAAAAAAAAACTATCAGTACAGTAATTGTGTTAGTGTGTGAATTTTTTTATTATTAATAATTTAGAAAATATTGCTTCCTTGAATTTTTATATTTTATGTAAAATCTAAACTGTTTATTCAACAAATAAATAGCCTTTTTTGTTTAGCCACTGTGTTTAATATCTTTAATTAATTTTTAATTAACCCCATGGTGAAACAATTTGAACTATTAACTATTTTGAATTAATTTCTCACTTAACCTGTGGTGAAACATATTTAATTAATAGACTATGATTAAAACACCTGGTTTGTTAGTGAAATAAACCAAGTGTTTTAATCAAAGTCTATTATAAACTACTGATTAAAAAAAAAAACATTTGGTATTGTTTCACTCAAATTGCACTGTGTTAAAATAAATTACAAATGCTACTCATTAATTATTTAGTAATTATAATTTTAAATTATTACCATATACTTTTTTTTTTATTTTATACACACAACAATAAATACGACATATACGAATAAACATATACATTTATTTTTTATGTACATTTTTTTTTATCCGACGATATGATCGGTGCTCGTAAAGTCGTGGTTGTAAATTAAGCTCGCATGCATATTTATATGAAATACATGCAAAATGAATATCTCCTGGCACGCAATTTAATTTTTGCAGATAGTGTCCGATTTATGGAAACTGGCACAATATGCTTTTTGGGGTTGCGCCAGTCACTGCACTAGATTATTAGATTTCAACCACGATATTAAAACAGCCGCTCTGAATAATGCAAACACATTTGCTTTAATATGCACATTGTAGATGATTAAGTTAATTTGAGGAAGGAAATCATTTAAATTTATTTTTTTACAATATGGATTAGTATTAAACGCTATTCCATACGAGAAAGGTTATGGTTATCAGGTGATGGACCTTATTTTCAATAGACTTTCGAATAAATTAACAAAAGAAATTCGAAAACTCTAATTTGAAATACCTTCTATATTCAATTCAACGTCCCTACTAAAGTTTTGCGCTCCTTGATCTCTTTCATGTTCCATATTGTAGAACCGAGTACTGTAGGAACAAACTATAGTTCCTACAGAATTGCCAATAACTGTAATAAGTTCAACGCTGATTTTGGTAAAATTAGCCGCGCTGGTCTGAGGAAATTACTTCGTCAGGGCAGTCAACATCTAAATGTTAACGTTTGTTAGTGCTTTTTATGTAAATTGTGTTGCGTTTTTTATTTATTATATGTAATTTACTTCTAGTTTAGTTTTAAATTAACTAGTCATAAGTCGAATCTATTATATTATTGTAAATGGACTTCCGTAAATAAATAAATAAATAAATAAAAATATATATATATAATTTTTAAATAGCAAGGAGAATTCATTTACGTACCCCGAAATAAAAGCCTGTAAAGTTTGTAAAGGCACTGGTATTGATGTATTTTTTTTATTGTTATCAACCACCTTAATAAACTCAAACAGAAATTAAGTGCCATTAATAAAGCGTTCAATAATTCATTTCATCAAATTACCTCACGCCGAATCGATATAAAATTGTGCTACGCCATCATTAATAAACGTCCGCCGTTCAAAATGGCCATAACGAATACACGCCGGGTTTTAATTTTCCGCGCTGAATCGATTTTCTTTTGCGCAAAATGGACTGGAATTAAGGATTTTTTTAATAAAGCAAATGTTTGCATTAATTAAAATTGTTAGTCTTTGTTATATTGTTTAATAATTGATTCAAAATAAAATTAACGAGATATAAATTGAATAAAAAGAATTTGAAAATAATTAACTAAATCAATTCAATAATAAAGTATTTTCTCTTTAGCTGCTATGACTTTTTTTTCTAAGAATTCAAATAGTAGAAACAATTTGTTTAACAATCTTCTTTATAAATAGAAAAGAGTATTCATTCACTTAGTCACAGTTATTTATTTAATATAAATCTTCTTTATGTTGTTTGTTGTGGTTGTTGGTTGTGGAGTCTTTGATTATTTAAATAAAAATAGTTGTCCTTTCTTCTACTTATTGTTTTATTAAACTAGATATATTTTGGAAAGTATGTTTTAATCTTCAGTAGTGAAGTTCTTTTTTTTTAGTTCTTCTTTTGCCCATGTGATCAAACCGGATTTTAAGGTTTCTTCGCTGCTACTGTTTTACACTTTGTTTTAAGTTAGATGTATTTTTTGGAGTCACTTTTAACTTTAAGTACTGCTGGTTAAACTTAATATTGAGTGATGCTTTATACATCTTAAAATACATTTTTGCGCTTTTGTTACACTAAAACTTGCTAAATTCTGTATTTTGGGACCTTCTACTTCGTTATACATGTAGAAAGATGTAGCAGCGTTCACAATACAGAAATTAAGTAAATATTTCTGAAATTTATTATTGTGGAAAAAATATATTAATTATTTTCAAATCATTTTTATTTAATTTATTAAATAACTGTATCTCTATTTATAATTATAAAAATGGTTCATTATAATTATAAATAGAGATACAGTTATATATTAATTATTTTCAAATCATTTTTATTTAATTTATTAAATAAAAATGATTTGAAAATAATTAATATATTATTTCCACATTTTGCCACAGTATATACGTATATTGTTGTTTGGCTCTGTGATATCTTAGTCAAAATTTCACAGAGCTAAATGTGGAAATAATACAGGCGACGCACTAAACATCCTTGTTAACGATTGATTATAGTTTCTTTTTTTCTTCTAATTTCTTGTTCTGTACACTAATTCGCGACGACGACACCAATCCCACTGGACCCAGTGCGATTACTCCGCCATTTTGGATCATATCCAGAGAACACTTAAGTGTTCCATAATAAAGTTAAAATTATAAAACTTAAGCAAAAGAATCGCGAATGTGTTTACGTTAGCTGATACATCTTATACGTGGAAACGTGCGTGTTAGTCGTGAAAGGTGTTTCAAATTTGTCCACCAGAGAGAGTGGTGTATCTCTATGTTGGAAGTACAAAGAACCAAAGAAAAGGGAGAGAAAAAACTTTCAACAATTAAAAATAAATATAAAAAAATGCATAGGTATAAAAGTATGAATGCAATAATAATTAATGCTTGTGGCGCTACATTCTTGATGGAACCGTAATTTAGTAGTATTTGGTAATGATCTGTGAAGATCGAAGCACGTGTCGGGAAACTGAAAATAAAAATATGAAACATAACAAGTGTTTTCATTTACCTAATACTGAATACAATAATATTTAATAACTTTTAAACTGAGGAGGTTCGAAAAACCGAAATGGGCATCACTAATTATCCATACGCTAAATGAATGAATGAAAATTTTGTTAAATGAATATACAAAAGGTTCGTTTATTGCAACTGTAGCATTAAATCTGTTATAGTATATAAGTATTTAAGGAATGGAATTATAATGGCATCATCCAGACAAGACGAGACGAACTTGAAGAAAAATTGGAAAGAATATAAAGAGGAGACGAATTTAAAGAAGAATTGGAAAGCATAAGAATAGGGAATGATTATTTTAGACCTAAGCATATAAACATCAAAGTAGAAAAAAAAAACATAAAGAAAAGCTTTATAAAGAAATTGAAGACAAACAAAAGCACAAAAAGAAGAGCTATCCAAGCTTCAAGCTTTCTGGTGAATTCGACAACGCTGAACGATTGAAAACAAAAATCAGTATTGGATATTTCTTACACACAGCAAGTATCTGCTTCAAATGTTTATTTACAACTGGCGTCCGTGCTCTGTCAATCGCTTTCAATTATCTTTAACATATCAAACAATATCCACTTTACCTTATCCGTAATCATCTGTGATTCGTATATATATATATATATATAGTTATGTAATTTTATAGTTGTGTTTTATTTCTATATTATTATTTTATTTAAGGTTAATTTAATATTTCGGTAACACTGAAATTGCCATTAAACATTAGCTACATAGTTGGTTTTATTTAGTTTTACTTTACATTTGTATATACTATGAACCACTTGGGATCTGCTTTAATATTTGTATTTGAATTTTTTGCTGCTAATTTATATATTTTCTGTTAGAAGTAGTATGTAATTTTGTTTTATTTTGACTGTTAATTATACACACGATTCTTACTTATAATATTATTTGATATGTTTTGGTATAATATTTATATATTATTTTGTTAAATGGTGAATTTCCGTTAATAAAGTTAATTATTATTATTATTTACACATGGGACAGAAAAATCCATTGAATGTGAGCTGTGAAAATATGATCATCAAAATTGTTACTAGGAGAATCTAGACCAAACATAGATGTGAAAGTTTTAGAACCAAGATGTAAATTAACTCACGAAGATTCCGCTTCATTTTCAAACTGACAGTCAATAACGTTGCAACTATAGTTACTAAAAATATTTAATCACTAAATAAAACATTTATTATGTTTTTTATTATAGGTTATTTATTGTATATATATTATACAAAACAAAATTTCACGACTTAAGTTTCGACGTTCGACGGCCTTTATCAAGTGAAACAAATTACAAAAAAGGTTACATTTATACAGGTAAAAACATTTAGAGTGAGGGTAGCAAAATAGAATAGGCCGAACAGGCATGTATTATGGATTACCACGTTGTAACGGTCGCAACCATCATCATGATTAAAAATATTTAGTTATACAAAAAAAAAATATGTTGTATTATTGTGTTTTAAGTGTAACAGTATTTATTGTAAGTTTACTACTTTTTAACAAACCAAAAAGAAAAACACTATATATATTGAAATGCAAATGATCAATTTGTGCGTTCATGCTTTCGAAACGCGACTGGCGAATTCCTTTCGGAAAATTCATAGAGCGCCATAAACTTCCACGGCGACATTTATCTCTATATTTCCTTATTTAATTTATCTATCCGATGGAGGAATGGGCGCGTGAAGTGGAGCTTGTGCCCTTACATTCTTATTTATCCTGTTTACAGCACATTGCATCCTTCTCTCTGTCGGCTCCGTTTTTGCGCGGATTCAGAACCGGCGACATATTCATTTTATTCTATACACCGCACACATTTGGAATTCCTTTATCTTTATTTATTTATATTTTTTTCAATAATATTCACACTTGGCTGGAACGAAGTGGTTTCAGAAAATGTATTTAGTTTTGTAAACGAAAATACGCGTTTTTTATGGTGGAAATTAAAACACATTTGCTAAAACAACTACTTCTCGGGAAAATACCCCGCCTACACAATTGGATACTTGCTATTGCATAAAATTTTTTTCTACTTTTTTGTCTACTTTATTTGTCTGAGTTATAAAAAGCAAAAAAGTGTTTCATTTATTAAAATTAAATAACAATGTATAACAGAGTAGAAGCCTCAACAATTAACAAGTAAATCGTTAGAAATATTATTTAAATAAAAATAGTTGTCCTTTCTCCAACTTTTTTTTTATTAAACTAAATATATTTCTGTAACAATGTTTTCATCTTCAGTAGTGAAGTTTTTTTTTTACATTAAACTAGATATATTTCGGAAACTATGTGCAAAACAGTAGCAGCGAAGAAACCTTAAAATTCGGTTTGATCACATGTGTAAAAGAAGAACTAAAATATTGGTTTAAGAGACGTGGCCACTATTACACATACATAAAAGTGCTCCAATGTGAACTTATCAAACACCTACACTCAGTGGAATTTGACCTCTTCGACGACTACATGCGTGAAAAAGTCAACACAGAGGAAGAAACTTACTTAACTTTAACCTTAGCTATTGAACCGTAGGGGGATACATTTTGATATATTTTGCTTTTAATTTGTAGTTTACAGTTATTTTTTATTATTATTAATGTACTTTATTATGTAAAAAGGTGAATTCCGTAAATAAAGTATTATTATTATTTTTACTGTTTCAGATTCAGATTATCCCATTCTCATATTATGTTGTTTAATGTCTTCTTTTGTGTTCTATTTAGTAATTTAATGAGCATGAGCTACAAATGTTTATGTATAGCTAATTGTGTTTTCTTATATTTGTAAAAATAGGTGAATTCCGTAAATAAACATAATAATAATAATAATTCACTTGTTTGATACATAATTATACAATTTAAAAAAAAATAATATTCATTTTCTGTCGTAATGTAGGAAATCCGTCTTTATAAATATTTCCACCTTCGCGCACAGGTGGAAAGCGCAAAAGCACCTCGCCTTGAAGTGTAAGGGCTGAAGCCCTCCTGACCTTTATACCGGCCGTTCACCCCGATATAGATTCCCCGCGACAACTTAATCCCGCAAAAACTAATCTTTTCCCACATTCTGTTTGCCATTTTAAGATTTCGCAACAAGCTTAGATTAATAATAAATGATTTTTAATAAATACAGTTTTAAGAATGAGTTCTCAAGAATACAACATATATATATTTTTTAAATTTTAAATACTATGTTTAATTTATTGTTGTCGTATTATTTATATATATATATATATAGGGTGGTGCAAGATTGCGATGAAGTCTAATATCTCAGTTATTTAGAAATTTATAAAAATCGAAAATCTTCATAAAAAATGTACCATTTCATTAAAAAAAAACACATGTTTGATACGTCACGTGATTATTGAACACCCTGTACATATGTACAAGGTGTTCAATAATGTAGTTTCATATGAAACTAATTTTAAAATGTGAAGTTTGACAGTAGCTACTAAAAATGTAAGAACTATTTTTTTGTATATTTCTTAATAAATGAGATATTGGACTTCATCGGAATCTTGCGCTACCCTGTATATATAGAAAATCTTTATTTCTGAGAAATACGTTAAATTACATTAAAATATTTACAACATTACAATCATAAACCTATAGTTAAGCCTCAGAAAATGACTATCGACCATCGGTCTTTCTGCTTTATTTTTTATTATTATTTGTCTCTCTAGTACTGATTGATCGACTGACATATCATAAAGACAAGGAATTCCGGCTGAAAGATCAATATTTGATAGCCATTTGATTCGCATTAAATTAAATATTGGATTATAACTAAATTGTATCAAAGCCTCAATAAAAATAAATATAAATAAATAAATTTTTATTAACGGATACACAATTTTACAAAAATATATATAAATATAAACTTTTTTACAAAATAGAAATACGAAATAATAAAGAGACAAAAAAATAATAAAAAAACAAAGAAGCTACAAATAAATATTAATTCGAGGCAAATGTTATATTTTAATTAAGGTATATTTAAATTAAAATACTTGGTTTGTTTCACTGTTTTTTTTTTATATTTTTACTCCGACTAGTTTCGACCTTTAGTCATCTTCAGGGAGATATCGACACTAGTCGGAGTAAAAATATATATATAAAAAAAACAGTGAAATTAAGGTCGTTAGCTATTATATTTTCACTCCAAAAAATATAAAAAACAGTGAAACAAACCAAGTGTTTTAATTAAAACATATCTAAATTAGTTCAAAAATGTTTCACCACGGGTTATGTGAGAAGTTAATTATTAATATGTTATATTTTATACAATTGTTTTATATTTCTCTCTCGATTATTTTTTTAATTTAAATACCATATTCAATCATTGAAAATAAGAACAAATAATCGAGAAAGGATTTATTTGTATTTTTATTAATAATTTATTATACGATAGACCAGATAGACTAGAACCTATATGTATTTACGTTATGTTGTTTTGTATTATCTGTATAATTTAAATAAAGATGTATATATATATATATATATAGTATTATTATTATTTATAATCATAATTCATTGTCAGTCTTATAAAACTGCATAAAATAAAAAATTGGACTAGTTTTGATTTTAAATTAAAAAAAAATGATAGCAATAGTTTTGAACAGTATCAAATATTTAGAACGTTCCTGAAATATGCAACAATGAAAGTGTGAATAAATAGGGAGCGTTTTACAACGCACCGAATATTATTCCATTTTAAAACCTATTGGGGCTGAATTCTGACAAAACAAAACAATTTGTTTCATATTTATTTTCCGTTTCCACAATGCTCATATTAATGGCTGAATATCGTTCCAATATAATTTGTTACTTATTAATGGATTATTTTTTCCGCGATTATAATAATAATAATAATTTCTTCATTTCTTCGCCTGAAGAAGCCACAATGTGGTGAAACAATTGTAGCGATATTACAATAGACTTTGAAAGACTAAATAGTGTTATTTAATATAAGTAATAATAATTTTATTACGGAATCACCTTTTTACAAAAACAATACAAAAAAATTTCGGAAAGACCACAGGTCGATAGCCAATTAAGATATATTAATTATATATTCGACTTTGTAACTTTCATTATTTTGTATATTTTATATATATGTTAGCTAGTGACAGCAAGTCTGCACTTATGGCTCTTCAGAATCCGAGAAAGAACTCGAGCCTTATTCAGGAGTGATATAACTCACGTAACTGGCCGAAAATGACTTCCATTTAGTACTTGGCCTAGGCGCTTGGTCTATGGCAGCGCCACCGTCACTTGGATTCAAACGTGAAGTTAGCGTTAGCAAGTCCACATATATATTAAGTCAAAGGTTTGTTGTATATTAGAGACGTTAATAAGCTGCACATTTTCAACGTAGATTTTTTTTAATTAAAAATATTTCTTAAATGATTATTTTTCATATAGTAAAGAAAAATAATCTTTTAATTACCTATTAAATTATCTGAAGAAGCATCAACAATGCGAAATAATTGTCATGAAACGCACTGCTGAAAGTAAATATATTTTTATTTAATAACATAATAATAATCAAAAATAAATAATTCTAAATTATTTAAATAAAAATACTTCAGAAAGGACAAGTATTTTTATTTAAATAATTAAAGTCTCTACAACCAACATAAAGAAGATTAATTCTAAATTGTTAATTTTTACAAATATATACCCACACATTTTTATTTACACTATACAGATACAATATAACATAAATAATTAGTATACATATAAGTATGTATACGGCTATTATACGATAGCCCAGGCAGGCTAGATGTCTGGGATATCGTATAATAAATTATTATTATTATAAGTACAAATAAATTTAATAATTAACTTCTTACTTAACCCGTGGTGAAACATTTTTGAACTAATTAAAATATACCTTAATTAGTACAAAGGGAAGTCCGTAGTGGTTCAGGTAAAAAGAGACAAAAAGTGGAAACAATCAACCTGATTGGGACAACAAACAAAATGAGAATATCTCTCGGGATAGGAGTAAAAATAGTACAAATAAATTAGTCTGTTTGGGCTATCGACCAGAGGCTTATTTACTCTTTCACAAATTTTAATTCTCTTTCTGTTATCAATAAACGGATACATACGATTCCTTGTTTAATCTTTGGTGTTATTAGTGTTACACCAGAGATAAAATTTACTCTATCCGAAGGAAGTTCGTCGGAAATAGAATTTTAGCGGTGGCGGCTTCCTTTGTCTCGGTCTGCCATTAATTAATACTAAGTGAATGTTAGAAGTTTGGTAAACACAGATAACATGAACCGAACAATGTATCCAACATTCTGGCTGAATTATTCCGTCCGACTCGCGCAGCCAATTATTTGTCTTTACCATCGCATGGCCGATCCGATCGATGACTGTTTGTAACTGCACACAAATTCCAACTTTTTATTTAGCAAGTGGACTCAATTATTGTTGTTACAATAAATAATTAATTACTTCTATTTAAGCGCAAAAATATACTATATTTAAGGATATTTATGTGAACCCAAATAATCGGTCCAAGTATGAAATGATCTCGCCTCGTTGGGTTGATTTTTTTTATTCATCGTGTTATATTTGATCTAAACTTATATATGGCTATCGACCTTAGGTCTTTCAGCCAGTAGTCCTTGTCATATGTCTAGTATGTCGGTTATATTTTTAATCAATCAACAAATAATCATATGGCTCTAGTTCTACCCAAAGATTTTACTACTGCTTTTTATCATTGCATTTTGATGAAAGTGGCATTCTGTCAATTTTTATTTGGTAAAATTATTTAAGTGTTTTTTAATATTATGATAAGTCTTGTAACAATTGTAAACATTTCCTATAAAAATAATGCATTCGCTACATAAGTTAGTCAATTAAATGTGAGTTTCGTGAAGATTTTAAACTAAGAAGATTTGTACACTTTTCTTCACTTATTTATTTATTAATAGATGTTAATAAATATATTAAGAAAAAATAATTCTTGTTAGCCACTACAACACTAACTTATGTTATATGAAAACACTTTGTACACTTTTCTTCACTTGTTTATTTATTAACATCTGTTATTAAATAAACGGATATTTACATCTTTTAATAAATAAATAAGTGAAGAAAAGTGTACAAAGTGTTTTCATATAACATAAGTTAGTGTTGTAGTGGCTAACAAGAATTATTTTTTCTTAATTATTTTCAAATTTATAACCCCCTCTGCTGAAAACAAATGATTAATTAATATTACATTATTTATATTACTTCTAAATTTATTAAAATTGTTGGTGGAAAGACCATAGGTCGATAGCCTGTTAAAGCAAGCAAGAAATAAACAAATAAACCATAATATATTGTAAATATATGTAAAACAAATAACTTTGATTAAAGATATTGTAGTACTATTAAAATTGTAAATAGAAAAGAGTATTCATTCACTTGGTCACAGTTATTTAAATATATTAAATAAATATGATTTCAATTTACTTTATTAACGGAATCTCCATTTCCAAATTACAATTATAATTACATATTAAAAATTTTATAAGAAAAGTGTGACGCTCTAAAAAGATTACAAAACATATGTATAAAAATTTATAATTTATTTGAAAATAAATTATAAATTATTTTCCATAACGTAAGTCAAAAGCTAAATGTAGAAATAATTTATTAATTATTTTCAAATCATTTTTATTTAATATTAAAATTGAACCTTTATTTAAAAAAAAGTATAATGTTCAATATATGCATGAGTTCAAACCACACAGAGCATGTCAAAAATTAATTACCCAAATTTATTTCTGACATTAAATATGTAGTAACTTTCCCATCTATTTCTCTATATTTTTTAAATTTAATAAGTTTAAAATATCTCCGTTTTCTATCTGTTTTTGTTGTTTTCCCCATTATTTGTTTTTTATTTATTTATTTATTAAGCAAAAGACATGTACAATTTCCACAAGTATTGTGAAATAATCTCTTGTTTTAATTAATGGTGCGATTCCACGAAACGTTACTACCGACCCCGCGCGCGTTGTTTCTCCTTTGTCGCGTTCATCAATAAACTTTGATCTCCGTCCTCGGAGTGGGATCAAGGGAAAGGGAGTGGCGGGATTATTTATTTACGCCCCCCGTCTATGGTTTACTCAACTGGAGATGTGAATAACGTTATTAAATTACCCCGGAATGTTGCTCGCGCATTTTGCCCAAGGACGTTAATTGAGTGTTTAAAGAGGAAACGCTAACTAGAATTACTTCCAACATGGATAATCCAGAGCATTCGTTAAATACATTGTTAAATATTTCTTGAACGTTATAAACATCGATTTATTAATTTCTGTGACTTACAGAAATTATTTAATTTGGATAATTTTGTACAATTGTGTTAGTAGTCCGTCATGGGCTATCGACCATAGGTCTTTCCGCCGAAAATGAATTATTTTTCAAGAAATTAATTATAATAATGGTGAAAATGTTTCCATTTCAGCTTTAATTGAATTGAAAGAAAAGTATACGAAAATAATTGAGGAATTAATGTTTTTCTTTCAATTGCTCTAAAATGTATAGACTTACGGAGTAAATACAAAAGGAAAAGCAAATATCTATTGAAAAAGAAAACTACTTCCCAGGTATATATAATAGATATTTACCCAGTTATTTAAATAAATTAAATAAAAAGAATTTGAAAATAATTAATAAATTAAATCTTTAGCTACTGTGAAAATTTGACTTATGTGACATAAGTACTATAACAAATGTCTAATAATAGACATTTTCCGTTGCACAGCAATAACATATTGTATAATGCAGTAATTTTTGAATCGAAAATATTTAATGCAAAAAACAAAACAAAAATTAATTGTTTTTTTATTGAGATTTTTACAATTTGTACAAAACGTACTTTATTTCAATAGTAGGATTTATATATTTTTCATCATAATAATACAATCTAAAATTGGCGATATTCAACTGCCAGAATATTTACTTTCATTTTTATTAATTTATTATTAAATTTGTTGCTGGCTATTGTGCTGCCGTCATCTGGATGTAATTTTCAAAAATGTATATTTTCAAAATGTTTGTCTTTAGGCGCTTATTTATTGTAAAAAAACTATTATTTAAATTACAAATTATTATTATATTTCATTTTATTTCTGCCCGGCGCATTCACCATAATATAGGCGCTAGGTGTAGTTAATTATTAAGGTTGCGGTTTAGTGGAAAGAGATAGCTATATAGTAAAATGGAAATAATCATTTGAAAATAGAGCTATTCATTTTGGATTTCATAATATGAATATGTATTTACATTTTTTATCTACCAAGTATAAAGTATCAGTCTAAATAAAAAATAAATCGTTAATTTTCGTGTATTACGTCAATTTACTAGTTTAAGTTAAAAAAGAAAATTGTAAGATATAATGAAATTAATAGGTCATGTCTGCTAAGTTTTTTGAATGCAGAATTTAGTGAAATCGTTTAAATTTTCATTGCACAAGTTTTTATTAGCAAAAATTTAATTTAAAATTTGGTATAAATTTGATCAATTTTCATAATTATTTTTCACAGAAACTAAACATTAAAATAATTTTTAATTTATCTGATGAAATTCCTGCTTATTTTAAAATTATTTTAATGTACAATACAATATTGTTCATTAATCACAACAACAATCTAACTCAAATTAGTGATTGCCCATATTTGTATATCTATCTCTTTCTTCTAAACCGCACCCTTAATTGTGTATTGAATATACAACTCATGAAATATTTATTTAATTGGCGGTACTTCGTTTGTATATATTATATATATATATATATATATATATATATATATATATATATACCGGGTGGTGTATCGGACGACGCACCATAGGAATTTATTTACTTCCCACGTCATTTTATTAAAAAATCATAAGATGGTTTTTTTGTGAGGATCATAAAAACTGAGTCTAATACACCCATTTAAAATATTTATTTATTATCTAATTTCGAGATACACATTATTTAAAAATTACAATTAAAAAAAATAAATATACCGTGCATTGGTAAAATAATAACGTCGAGCTTATAACTGACATTTTTAATTATCTCTATTGACATCAAATAGCAAAAGTAATATTACCTACTGTGTTAAAAGAACTTTTAAAATTTTTAAATTTTCTTGTCATTTGTCTTGTATATCGGTTAGTCGTATATTTTATATATTTACATAAATATAAAATTGTTTATGGAAAACAAACCATAAAGCGCGAATCCCAAAATAAAAAAAATAAAAATACCAGACGATCGTAAAATCTATTGTTTTACGTGCCGCGCCGATTTTCCCATACGCACATGCACACAGTCGGAAAAATCGATCGATTCAACATCCGCGACTGATAAAACCGGAAATAAATGTTCCTTTTCGTCCTTATCGCGCCGAACCGGCTGATTAATTTTCTGCGATTCCGGGAAATTCAATTATCTAAAAGCACCCCTATCGCGACCAATTACAAATTGATACCGCGAGAGTTATTCTTTCCACCAAAACGGGATTAATACAACTTTTCAATAATATTGGGTAAAAAACAAACACTTTTGTTATGTTCCAGGTATTTTTTTTTTTCAGTTTCCTGACATATATTTCGATCTTTACAGATCATTTTCAAAGGTTAAATTAATTATGTAATACGAAAGAGTCGTTATATCGAGCGTAAAACAAAAATCGACGACGAAGTCTTCTTCAACATTTGAAGAAAGAATTCAATAGTGTCATTTATATTAAATTGTCTTAAATAAATTAAATAAAAATTATTTGAAAATAATAAATTATTTCTACATTTTTCCACGCCGGACATTGAATTACTTAATGTACACCTACTGTTGCAGATTAATAAAATATTGCATAATGCAACAAATTTTGATCCGAGAAAAAATTAATGTAAAAACAACAAAAGGAACGTTTCATAGTTGTTTTAATGTGCATTTGTTTAACGTACTGACGTAACGTAAGTCAAAAATCACAGAGCTAAATGTGGAAATAATTAATTAATTATTTTCAAATCATTTTCATTTAATATATTTAAATAACCGTGACCAAGTGAATGAATACTCTTTTCTAGTTATATTAATTTGTCTTGTTGACTTGACCTTTAATTTAAATACAACTCAGGTTTCAAAAGATGTGCAGTAAGTAATTTTTTAACGCGTAATACACATCTGAAGCCTCAATTATATTAAGTAATTTACAAATTATTCATGTTTCGACAAAGGTCTGTATTTTTTTTAACTCGCAAGCTAAAGGCTTCTACTTCGTTATACATTATTGATCATAAATAAAATAATTGTTTATTACTTTAAATAAATTAATTGTTATACAAAATAACAATTAATTTATTTGGTAACCATTATTTCAACACATTGGCCTATTACTTTCAAACCATAAGTAACAAAAATCTACAAAAGGAAGTCAGACGTGGTTCAGGTATAAACCCCAAGGCAAGGTCTCCGCAACCCATTAACTATTGATTTATCCTATTTCGTGAAACTGTCAATGAACAGAATACAAAATCCTGTTGTTTACCGATTTGATTTCTCACTAAAAAAAATATGTAAATTTATTTATATTTTCTAATAATATTATTAGTTTTTTGAACCTCATGAAGTGAATCGATGAATCGATTATTTGACTGGCGTTTAGCCTTAGTCAAATAATTATAATTATGTATATACAAAAATCTTTATTCATGAATTTACAGAAATATGTTAACACATTAATTGTATAACACATAATTAATGAACAATTCAGAAATAGGCCAGCGGCCAAAATTCTTTAAGCATAATTATAATCATTTATTGATGTTTTTATGTTTTGTTGCAGATGAGGAAATACCATTACTACATACAACAAGAAGAATATTCTAGGAAATAGAATTGGTAGGTAATTTTATATATATATATATATATAAAATCTTTATTTCTGAGAAATACGTTAAATTACATTACAATATTTATATTACAATCATAAACCTCTAGTTAAGCCTCAGAAAATGGCTATCGACCATCGGTCTTTCTGCTTGTCTTTGTCCAGTTCTTGTCTTTTTATTCAATTGTCATGATTGCTAACGTCACTGTCTTAAGTTCTCTAAATTATTTGAAATGAATTGATGAATTGTTAGTGAAGGATAGGCATATTTGGGAATTTTTTTTTTTACTATTCCGTTCTTTTGACAATTTTTCATATAGCTGTGTTGTGTTATACATCTTAGATGAATATTTTGAGTAAATAATATTTATATATATATATATATATATATTCATATTAAATGTAAGTTTTTGATTGTTGGCTCATCAAACACTCGGTGAAATATATTTATCACCAGATAGTTTTAGGTAATAAAACACCAATAAAAATTCTGACAATAAACCAACAAATCCTGTGATGTAGGTATAATATAACTTAATTAATACAATTTTTTTAAAGTTTTTTTTTTAGAAACTGCCAAGTATAAATAAATCTTAATATGCGCTTACCTCCACTTCGAAAATATATTTTCTTCCCACATTGTAATTGAAGTATTCACAAGAAACAGATAGTTACATATCTTTCTTGAGTTTTTTATAATAATAATAATAACAATATAAAATATTTTGAATATGTATAGGTTTCGTGTCAATCGGCTATCGACCATATGTCTTTCTGTCTGTCTTATAATTATCACAAGAAACATAATTAATTAATTATTTCGTAAATGTGCATTCTTAAACGTCTAACGCAGTCATGATTACAGATCACTTATTTTTTTTTAATTATTTTTTGGCGGGCAATAAATACTGCTAGAAGAAATAAAATTTAATAAATTAATAATAATTACTACAAATTATCTGTTTGTGTATATACAGCGTGTTTCTTTCTAAATTGTTGCGAAAGATTTTAAAGGGTGAATTATGACTAATGCAAACTAAACGTAATAATGCTTGTGAATTCATTCTTAAAACTGTATTCATTAAAAATCATTTATTATTAATCTAAGCTTGTTGCGAAATCTCAAAATGGCAAACATGTGGGGAAAGATTCGTTTTTGTGGGATTATGTTGTCGCGGGGAATTTATATGTCAAGAGACAGACAAGTTGCAGATTGAATCTCTCTAATTAAATAAATTTTTGAAATTTAAAAAAGTAAGTCCGAACTATCATAGGTGTTGATTGTTTCACCCCTTGTAATAATATTTTAGGGTTACAAAAATCTTCAAAAAGTGCCTTTTAATGAGGAAATAGTTGTATTCTAAATTTCATACTTCTGAGTTGTTTCATAGTGGATATATGAAATAAATATTTTTTTTGTTCTGAAGAAAGAAATATATATATATATATATATATATATATATATATATATATATGAAAGACCCCCCTTATTTTTTGTTAAAAAAACACCCTTTAAAATCTTAAACTTAGAAACATCTCGTGTAATGATACTGATACTAATATGCATTTTATCATCATTATTCTCGAGAGAACATACAATATATGTGGATAACTTAAAAAACATCTTGATAGCAGCGCATTCTGGCAAAATAGATGGTCTGGAGTATCCCTTCCATTTGACTTTATCATCTGGTTAGTCTGTGATGTCAAACTTATTAAAATGTTTCGTCATAATATTTTGATAAGGAATCTGCGGTAAAAATTTATAAAGTATGTATGAGTACGAATTCCACAAGAAAAATATTTTTTGAACATTTTTAAAAATTCTTGTAAGGTGAAAAATTGCAAAACCATTTTTAACACTCCTCTAAAAATTTGTTTTCAATTTTAAAGGATAGAAATCATTCTTTTTTTATTTAATAATATAGTATATAAAGAAAACAAAGTTACTTTTTTATACCACTTGGCTTTTTTTATTAAACAAATTATTATTATTATTATTATTATTATTATTATTATTATTATTATTATATACATATATATACATTCAAGTACGTATTAAATCGAATTCACTGGGAAAAGTACTATATTAAACACATTAGCATTATTTAAATTATTTTATATTAGATGCACATGTTTTGCTTAGCAAAAACTTGAACTTCGGTCAATGCACTCCTCTCACCACCCTTCCATCCACTCCACACGGACAATATTACTCTTTCATTACACATCGGCGGCGTTTCCTGCTGGTTCAATTTACATTTCTTATACGCTCAGAAAATTGCTAAAACACTGAAAGCCCTCCGACCAAGTTTGTTCTCGCCCGAGTTTCCTCCGAAGTGGATTAATTTTAAATGCACTTTTCCCCGCAAGAGTCTCTCGCCCCTAATTCAGATTAATGCATCGCAGAAAATCTCCCGCTGTAAATCAGCGCTGGTGTGCAATAAAAATGATGGATGGTGTGTTGGTGCATCCGATTACGCTAATTGCCTAATGTGGAATAATTACAGCGTGTGTGTGTTGGGGGGATTGTTGTCGTGTATCGGTAGGGGGCGGATTACATCGGTGATTTGAATTAATTGGTCTGATTGTAAAAAAAAAGTAGCAATATGTTCTGGCTATAAAACGTTAATGTGCTGTAATACATACTGCGTGCAGAATTTAACCCGACAAATGAAAATTTTATTAGATGTGCGTTTTCTGCATGGGTTGGTCAATAGTTTCATAGATTGTGCAGAGCTCGTTGGAAAACTACAATTTAATATTCCAAGAACTGAACTGTCTACTGTTCACAACATATTGTTCCGATTGAGTTTTCACCCAACCAACTATGAGATGTTTTGTCCAATTAACCGGATTATGCGTTTTGCAAATGCTTTACTGGAATCAAATATTATTTAATTTATTTAAATAATTCTGACCAAGTGAATAAATACTCTTTTCTATTTATATTAGAATATATTTCATTAATTTCTCACTTATCCCGTGGTGAAATATATTTGAATTAAGTAGGTAATATCTAAATTAAAACACTTGGTTTATTTCACTTTATAGTGACTAGATATTACCTACTTAATGCAGAATGTCATATTAAGAACTTTTATTTTATTCTACTAGAATTCAGTACGTTTAAGTTTACCTTTGATATTTATGTTATGTACAGATAAAACTTCGTATTTAATTCCAGTAGATTACAATGCAATTCCTTAATATGAGATTTAGCATTAAATTTCTGTTATACAAAGCGTATATTCAATTCATTTTGATTAATTAAACAACCAAGCAATAAATCAACCTCCCATAATGAATAAGAAAAAATAACACAATAGAAATAAACAAATTAAAAAAGAAAGCATCCACTCTAAATCAACTCGGCCCGGGGATTGCAAATGTTGACGTTTCCATTAAAACAAGAAGAAAAAAAAAATTGGGCGGCGGTAAATATTTGGCCTAGCATTTTGGAAGCGTTACACCAGAAATTAATAATGTTTTTGTCAGGGGACGGAAACTGGGTCGTATTATTTCCCAGCGCATCGATTTTGCGCGCTGGCCGCAGTTCTGAGGAAATAGTTTTGTGCCGTGGGTGGGGGTTATTATTGGAATTGGTAGTTGTAGGGAAATGCATGTCGAAAATCGGGAAAGTCGGGGTATTATGGGCGCTTTGTTAATTTCGAAAATTGGATTGTGTTTGCGTAATTTATTATCGGCCTAAAATAACAACTAATGTTGATTAATAATTGCGGTTTATTAAATACAACTTATTTGTTATTTAACCCCTACACCACCATTATGGTAGATGGGGATTTTAAATTATATATATATATATATATATATATTATTTGTTATTTAAATAAAAATCAATAATGTACTTTGAATAATTTTAATATTTATTTGATCGAGTCATGAGTAAATTAAATAAAAATGATTTGAAAATAATTAACAAATTATTCTCACATTTAGCTCTGTGACTTTTGACTTACTTTACGTAAGTACATTAAACAAATGATCTTCAGGTAAAGTAGTTCATTTATTAATTTCAAGCAGAAAATTTAAGTAAAATATATTGTATTGCGGCTTATAACTCCTCATGAGCCAACTTAAAGAAATGTAAATCGGGCAACAGTTGATAAAACAAATGTTTAATTTAATAATAATCATAAATAGAACATTTCATATTTAAAGTATACACCAAAAAATGAAAGATTAAAGTAAATGTTCGAATTGATAATCATGAAATGCAACTATTTCTCGGGCAAATACCCACGCCGGATATTGAATTACATAATGTACACCTGCTGTTGCATATCAATAAAATATTGCCTAAGTCATAAGTAACTTTCGGTACGGCTATGTTGAATCTATTCTAATTTACCCGCTATGAGTACCATAACAACGAGTTTTGTTTTCATTGGTTACACGAGCTTTCCGTTAGTCTTTTGTCAACAACTTTGTACGATTCACATTACAATAAACTGCTTCTTTATCCTCTGAAATGGAGAGTCAGAAAGTGTATATTCGTGATTGAATTATCTATCAAACATTATATTTTTTTCATTTCTTTCTTCTAACATTAATGCAATAATAAAAATATTTATAAGCCGTCGGTTTGTTTTTATGTTACTATACTTTTTTTTTTAATACGATTTTTTCTTCTTCTAAGATTAAAGCAATAACAAAATTATTTATTTATCGTTGGTTTGTTTTTATGTTACCTCTCGTTTTGTTATGCAATGCGTTTATTTACAACGGAGCATTTTACGGCGTGTTCGATTTTCTATTCGCGAAAAGGTCATCGCTGTAAAGTTTTTTTCACCGTCTGTCATCAACGCGAAACGACGGTGCATAAACACACTTGAATTTCCCGAAGACTTTCCCGGATATTTCCAAATGAATTAAATGCCCCAACAGTAAAATCCGAAATTGCAGTAATTTCATAAATTTGTTTGAAGTAACATTGAAATTAGTAAATAAATTAATTTAATTTAATAAAATCTAAAAGGAAAATATTATGAATGCATTTTGCTTAAAATAAATAATAATAATTAATTCGCTCAACTGAATAATTAATAAATTAGGTATTTTGAACGAAGAAGATTGAAAGTGAATGTTAGCAAATGAAAACTGCGGGGGCTAGAAGTAAGACAGAGGAATTGAAGTGGAGGGGCGAAGGAATTGAATGTGTGAAAGAATTTAAGTACTTGGGTTTTCACTTAAAATAAAACACTTAATGATTTTCAACTATTTTTTGTGTATTTCAAGACAATTGTTTCGCAACGTTGTTGCTTCTACTTTTAATAGAGAGTCAGAAAGTATATATTCGTAAGAAAAAGAAGCAACAACGTTGCGAAACAATAGTCGTGAAATACACAAAAAATAGTTGAAAATCATTAAGTGTTTTATTTTAAGTCATCATGGATTTTCAAAAATTAAGTGCCTCCACTACCTACGATACTTGGATTTTGTTTTTGCCGCTAATGGCTTATGCGTTTTCGACATCGAACATTTAACTTGAATTTTGAATAATCAATTTTACAAGAATAAAAAAATTAGATAAAACCTTTTTGTTTTTCCGGATGTGAAAAATACACGGGATTCCTATTTTTATCTTGTTGCGGAAAAACAGAGTGCATATCCTGTTTCAATTTCCGTTTCGATTCGGACGCATTGACAGGCGGGAAAGTAACGCGAATCTCTCTATTGGTTTTGGGAATTCAATCCCGCTCTGAGAGGGATAAAACGATGTCGTGCATGATTTGCCGCCGCAATCACTGAAACGTCAAACGTGTAATGCTCGAAATTAATCGACGGATCGGAATTTTCATTAGATTGGAAACATTAAAACGGAGAACAAAACAGTAAAAAAAATCGCACAATAATAATTATTGATGTGTTACAGTTTTCTTACTCAGTAAATGTAGCATGGAGTACATTGCACTTATTAAGTAATCCACCCATCAATTGTCATTTAAGGAAGCTCTATTTTTACAGCTAATGACAGATACAATTCAAAACAAATGCGATCATTTTATCAGTTCCCTATTGCCAACATAATTAATTCGTTATCTCAGCTAATTAGAGACTTTTACTACATTTTTTTTATTTTCCCTACCACACCAAGAACTATTTCCTCGCAATTATGCGTATTAATCAAGAATCACCCTGTATATATTATATATTTATATTATGAATTTCTGTGAGAATTATTGTTTGTTTAAAAAAGTTTCAATAATGACTTACAGAATAATTCTCACAGAAATTCATAATATAGTCATTATATATATCATTGAAAGATTGTAATATTAAATTAAATAGTTTTATTTTCTAAATAAAAAATAAATTAGTTATTCAATTTGCGATCATCACGAAACTAAACCCGAAACTCGCAACACCATGAAAATTGAGTATTTCACTGAATTAATCACGAATTTTTATATAGATACCTCAAAAATAAAAATTATTGTGAATTTTTGAATTTACGAATACAAAAAAATCTCAATAAAATCCGTCAATTTTGGCTTCAATTGGAAATAATTCAAAAACTAAGGAGGGGGTATTTTTAAATTTTTACATATTTTAAAAGAATAGGTTTTGCTTAATATCCCCAAGAAGTTTCATTAAGATATCCTAAAAATTTTAATTATTGTGATTTTTCGTATTTTCAAACTACAATTAATTACAATAAAATTCATCGATTTTGGCTTAAATCAAAAATAACTCAAAAACTGTGGATGGGGTAAATTCAGATTTTTGCATATTCTAAAAGAGCCAGGGTTTGATTAATATCTCCACCAAGTTTTATTAAAATATCTCAAAAATTATATTTATTGTGATTTTTTTAATTCCCAGATTACAGAAAATCTCAATAAAATCGGTCAATTTTGGATTTAGTTGGAAATATCTCAAAAACTGTGGAAGGGATACAATTTGTTTTTGGCATATTATTAAAGAGCAGGCTTTATTTAATATTCTCAAGAATTTTTATAGAGATACCTGAAAAATAATAATTATTGTGAATATTTGAATTTACGAATACAAAAAAAATCTCAATAAAATTCGTCAATTTTGGCTTCAATTGGAAATAACTCAAAAGCTATGGAGGGGGTATTTTTATATTTTTGCATATTTTAAAAGAATAGGTTTTGCTTAATATCCCCAAGAAGTTTCATTAAGATATCCTAAAAATTTTAATTATTGTGATTTTTCGTATTTTCAAACTACAATTAATTGCAATACAATTCATCGATTTTGGCTTAAATCAAAAATAACTTAAAAACTGTGGATGGCGTAATTTCAGATTTTTGCATATTCTAAAAGAGCCAGGGTTTGATTAATATCTCCACCAAGCTTTATTAAAATATCTCAAAAATTATAATTATTGTGATTTTTTTAATTCTCAAATTACAAAAAATCTCAATAAAATCGGTCAATTTTGGATTTAATTGGAAATATCTCAAAAACTGTCGAAGGGGTAAAATTTGTTTTTGGCATATTCTGAAAGTGCAGGATTTATTTAGTATTCTCAAGAATTTTTATAGAGATACCTCAAAAATAATAATTATTGTGAATTTTTGAATTTACGAATACAAAAAAAAATCTCAATAAAATTCGTCAATTTTGGCTTCAATTAGAAATAACTCAAAAACTAAGGAGGGGGTATTTTTATATTTTTGCATACTTTGAAAGAGTAGGTTTTGCTTAATATCCCCAAGATATCCTAAAAATTTGAATTATTGTAATTTTTTGTATTTTCAAACTACAATTAATTGCAATAAAATTCATTGATTTTGACTTAAATCGAAAATAACTCAAAAACTGTGGATGGCGTAATTTCAGATTTTTGCATATTCTGAAAGAACCAGGGTTCGATTAATATCTCCACCAAGTTTTATTAAAATATCTTAAAAATTATATTTATTGTGATTTTTTTAATTCCCAAATTACAGAAAATCTCAATAAAATCGGTAAATTTTCGATTTAATTGGAAATATCTCAAAATCTGTGGAAGGGATAAATTTTTTTGGCATATTCTGAAAGAGCAGGGTTTGATGAATATCTCTAACAAATTTTATTAAGATACCTCAAAAATTAAATTTATTGCGATTTTTGTATTTTCAAATTACAATTAACTGGAATAAAATCCCTCTATTTTAGCATATAATTAGAAATATCTCACAAACCGTAGATGGGGAAAAATTTGTTCTGAAAGAGCAGGCTTTGATTTAATATTTTCAAGAATTTTTATACAGATGCCTCAAAAATAATAATTATTGGGAATTTTTGAATTTACGAAATACAGAAAATCTCAATAAAATCGGTCAATTTGGGCTTTAATTGGAAATATCTGAAAAACTACGGATGGCGTATATATTGTTTTTGACATTTTCTGAAATCCCACTAGTTGAAAACAAGTAATTTCTTAATTACTTGTTTCTTTTTTTCTTCTTCTACTTCTTACGAAAACGTCTGTTGTTGAAGCGTTGCTCGATAATTTAATTTCGTGCGATTCGAATCGTCTGCGAGCTTCATCCCGGAAGGACGTGCTTTGTTCGCGAGGGGCGCTTTTAAATAAATGATGAACGGACTTGTTTGCCGGAGATTAACTTTTGATTTTTCTCCTATTTTCACTATTAGGCGTGTTTGTCGGATGGATCTGAAAGGAACTATAAAATGAGTTTAAATTAGGAAGGAAAAGTTTATACAGACAAAAAAAAATCACAAATTGAAAATAAGTAAAACTTTTATAAAATCGAAAGACAACAGATCGATAGCCAATTAATAGGTATAAATTATACATTTGATTTTTTATTTATTTATTTATTTTATTTATTTATTTGAACGTATAAACTTTTTACACCTAACGGTAGAAAGGAAAAAGATTAAAAAAAATAATATTTTTTTACAATTTTACAAACTTTATAATAATGCTAGACAAATAATAATACAAAAATCACAAAAGAATGAAACAATATCGCATGCATGCTGAAATTATTTATAGAAGCAAATATTCAAAATTGTTTATACAGCAAACAAAAAAATTTAAAATAAAAGTTTATGCATGAAATGAAAATGCTGTCAAAAAGCAGTGTTTGCGAAATACATATCGTGATAAATTAAAAATATCAATGTAATTAGGCAATGAATTGAATGTGCGCATTGCTCTAGATATTGGATTATTATAACCGGATTATTATATTCGCCGAGTGGTATGGGATTCTAATAATTTTATTTTTTGTTATTAACAGTTTATATTTTATAATTTATACATTTAGGTATACATTTGTTTTTATTTTTTTATTATTTATTCTGTTAGTAAAGATTATTATTGTTAATTTTATGAATTTAAGAAATGTGTAATGTTGTAAACTGATATATAATTTAAGTTAATTAAATGTAAGTGCAAAAGAAAAATCTCCGGTGGGATTTGAACCCATGTCCCTCGATTTCTAACCGAGTGCGTTACCAACTACACCACATAAACATATGATATCAAATTTCCATTCAGTGCTTCAAATTCACTTATATTCAATTTCAATTTTAATTTATTTTATTAACGGAATCTCCATTTCCAAATTATAATTACATATTAAAAATTTTATAAGAGTGACGCTCTAAAAAGATTACAAAACATATGTATAAAAAAAGGCAACTTACCAATCACAAATTACGACAAAATACAAAATAAAAATAATACGCATCATATTTATAAAATTAATTATTGTTATTATTATATATAATTCTCGTATATCTTTCTGTAAGGATTTTTGTGTGTGTTAAATAGCTCGCAGTGAATAAAAAAAAAAACACAAGTATAAAATTTATAACTAAACCAATAACGTTTTTACTACAACACATACTTTTCCTACATTTCCGTTGAATGCACGAGGTCGTGTTTTTTATCTTCGCATACATTAATTCGCAGCACGTTATCGGTCAACTTATGTAAATTACATTTTGTTCTTTTTTAGTTTATTGATTCGCTAAATAAAAAAAATATATATTAAAACAAAAAAAAAAGGTTAATTGTGGGTAAGTTTATCTTGAAACTAATAAAATTTGAATATTTAAGATAACACACAAAATCGACAATTTCGTTAATTGTGGTAGCTATAAAAGAAAATTTTAAGAAGATTGCAAATTTATTGCAGGAAACAAAATTTCGCAGTGATTTCATTAATCATTGGATCCAGAGAGAAAAAGATTGCAAATTTATTGCAGAAAACACAATTTCGCAGTGATTTCATTAATTATTGCAGCCAGAGAGAAAAACAAGATTGCAAATTTATTGCAGCAAATAAAATTTCGCAGTGATTTCATTTATTATTGGAGCCAGAGAGAAAAAGAAGATTGCAAATTTATTGCAGAAAACACAATTTCGCAGTGATTTCATTAATTATTGGAGCCAGAGAGAAAACCAAGATTGCAAATTTATTGCAGGAAATAAAATTTCGCAGTGATTTCATTTATTATTGGAGCCAGAGAGAAAAACAAGATTGCAAATTTATTGCAGAAAACACAATGTCGCAGTGATTTCATTAATTATTGGAGCCAGAGAGAAAACCAAGATTGCAAATTTATTGCAGGAAATAAAATTTCGCAGTGATTTCTCTAATTATTGGAGCCAGAGAGAAAAAGAAGATTGCAAATTTATTGCAGGGAACAAAATTTCGCAGTGATTTCATTAATTATTGGAGCTAGAGAGAAAAAGAAGATTGCAAATTTATTGCAGGAAACAAAATTTCGCAGTGATTTCATTAATTATTGGAGCCAAAGAGAAAAAAAATGATTGCAAATTTATTGCAGGAAACAAAATTTTGCAGTGATTTCTTTAATTATTGGAGCCAAAGAGAAAAACATGATTGCAAATTTATTACAGGAAATAAAATTTCGCAGTGATTTCATTTATTATTGGAGCCAGAGAGAAAAAGAAGATTGCAAATTTATTGCAGCAAACAAAATTTCGCAGTGATTTCATTAATTATTGGAGCCAGAGAGAAAAAGAAGACTGCAAATTTATTGCAGGAAACACAATTTCGCAGTGATTTCATTAATTATTGGAGCCAGAGAGAAAAAGAAGACTGCAAATTTATTGCAGGAAACACAATTTCGCAGTGATTTCATTAATTATTGGAGCCAGAGAGAAATAGAAGACTGCAAATTTATTGCAGGAAACACAATTTCGCAGTGATTTCATTAATTATTGGAGCCAGAGAGAAAAAGAAGACTGCAAATTTATTGCAGGAAACACAATTTCGCAGTGATTTCATTAATTATTGGAGCCAGAGAGAAAAAGAAGACTGCAAATTTATTGCAGGAAACACAATTTCGCAGTGATTTCATTAATTATTGGAGCCAGAGAGAAAAAGAAGACTGCAAATTTATTGCAGGAAACACAATTTCGCAGTGATTTCATTAACTATTGGAGCCAGAGAGAAATAGAAGACTGCAAATTTATTGCAGGAAACACAATTTCGCAGTGATTTCATTAATTATTGGAGCCAGAGAGAAAAACAAGATTGCAAATTTATTGCAGGAAACAAAATTTCACAGTGATTTCATTAATTATTGGAGCCAGAGAGAAAAACAAGATTGCAAATTTATTGCAGGAAACAAAATTTCACAGTGATTTCATTAATTATTGGAGCCAGAGAGAAAAACATGATTGCAAATTTATTGCAGGAAATAAAATTTCGTTTCATTAATTGTAGGAGCCAGAGAACGAAAATTTCTATAAGATTCACAGATTTATTCTA
This sequence comes from Philonthus spinipes, assembly GCA_963082785.1. Taxonomy (NCBI): domain Eukaryota; kingdom Metazoa; phylum Arthropoda; class Insecta; order Coleoptera; family Staphylinidae; genus Philonthus; species Philonthus spinipes. The sequence goes on from OY720300.1 coordinate 3,300,427, forward strand.
GGAAACACAATTGCCTAGTGATTTACGTATAAGGGGCCGCAAAAAAATGCATAGTCTTTCGCAGGGTATGTAAAAGATATTAAGAGTGTTCGTCACGAATTGGCCTTGAAGCTCTCTTATGGGAGTTGTTAATATCTATCCACATTTCTACAGAGTTTATTAATAGAGAAAAGGGCATGCGGTTTATTATACATAATCTTGTGTTATTTGACAAGAAGTTGCATTACGGAACGTTCAATTTCAACGTTCCGTAATATTTTTGTTTTGTTTTTGGCAATCGATTTACTAGTTTCTAAACAAAAGTTTTCATATTTTTAACAACGAAAAAAAAAAAAAAACAGTTGAGAACTTACACATGTAGCTCTAACGTGAATCGCGTCCGTTTAGGACCTTACAATTTCGTCCAAACGGTTTTTTCAAAGAAATCCTCCCTTAAGTGTTTAACACCAATATTGTGGTTTTACGGCGATAAATCTTTTCCACGCTGGGCGACGTAAATCAAAGTGACATGTTCTGAGAACGAGTTTAGAGTGAGATGGGATGAGTCGTAGTAGGATCGGCGCATTTTTTAGCGGAAATGACCATTTTAAAAGAAGGGGAATATCGTTATTATTAGAGCCATTTTAAATAAGTATTATTTAGAATGAGAATATAAATATTTATTTTTGTAAACACTTTCTTTCAGTATTTAAAAAAAGGCTATTATAAAATGAAATACAAGTTTTATAATTCAATTCTCAACAAGTAATTTTTCTGTGAAAAAAATATGAACATTTAAAGTCGCAAAGCAACTCGTGTAATATAATATTTCCAAATATTATTGAGCGGACAGATGTTTGTTGTGAGGTAGGCTTGTGCTCGTTCGGGAAGATTTATTATGTACAAACCACAATACAAGTGTCGTTTCTCGCCGGGGGTATCCCTTAGGTATCCGCGCTTGGACAAAATTGCATCGTCTCGTCCGTTTCGCGTATTCACGCGCTGTAGCAACATTGTTGTCCAGGTGATCTGAAATTAAAATAAGTCTGAGGACCATAAAGTTATCTAAGAGTTGTCCCATTTGGGCAACAAAATGGAAAGTGGCGGCATTTTCAAAAAAAAAAAAAAATAGATTTTTCCAACTTTGGCAGGCCATAATTATTATTGACGGCTATGTTTTATTGTCGCAGAACTCTTAGAGAATTTAATATACTTCGCATTTTTCATTTCAAAAGCTCAATCGGATCATTTGTTCATGAGATTACAACAATGTCATTTAGAAAAAAAGCCTCGATATAATACTGTGTATCGAGGAAAATTGTGCTTCCTGCAACCTTAAAATTATTTCTAATTTTACGTTCCACCCATTATTTAAACATCACTGTCACAACAACGAGAACAAGTTGAAACCGTCACGTTATGTAAATTACGCAAATAAAGCGTAATCCAACATATGTAATCAAACAAAAAAAAAACGAGAGAGGAGAAAAAAAAAATAACCGCGGACAATCCAGTTTCCATTCAAATAAAACCGCATTTCGAAATAATTTCCAATTGTCAAACGCAAACAAACATTCAGCCTACACGCTTTGCGCCAGTTGAAGAGTTTACAATGGCCCACCAACAAACTGCCAACTGAATATCGCGCGGTGACGGAATCGCGAAACAAAACGCTTTGTCGCCGACACCGAAAGATAGGTTTCAAACGAATTAAATGATGATCTGAGGAACGCGATACGGGAAGCAGAGGGCTTTTATGCGGGGAAAAATATAATGTAACGCGCGTGTAATTGTATTTAATGGTCTTCGACACTTCGGCGGGGTATTGTGTTTTGTGTGAGTGGTGTGAAAGGTTGTTTTCTTGAAAGGGATGACTGAGAAAGGGAGGGAATAATGGTATTCAGGGATTACTTTGGTGGGAATGTTTAAGTGAAATGTATTCAATGATTTTTTTTAAATACACCGTTATTCAATAATTTAATAACGACATATAATTTATTAGAAATAAAATTGACACATTTGCAGTTATTTAAATTACATTGAAATTAAACAAGAAACATTTCAGAGTACATATTTTGCACTCTGCCAGTCACACCTTACATATTCCATCCTTGCGTGGGGTCATTCGGCTATACTGAACCGACTATTTGGCTTGCAGAGGCGTGCTGTTCGGATGATTCTGGGATTAGGATACCAGGAAGACTTCAAAAGAGCATTCACTGATCTGGGAATTCTAACCCTCCCATCTTTATACCTGCTGGAATGTCTGATGCATGTTCGAGAAAATATCGAATCGTATTGTGTTCATGCCGACAAGCATGGACACAATACAAGAACTAAAACAAATATATGCTTAAAAAAATTTAGCCTCTCTAAGTCATGTAACGGCAAAAATTATTATGGACGAAAACTGTTCAATTTACTTCCGGAACCTATTAAAACATTGAGTATGAAACAACTTAAAGCTAAAACAAAAAAGTACTTAACAGGGAAAGCTTTTTACAGTATTCAAGAAATTTTAAATCATGATTACAAACTGATGATAACATAATCAAGACTATTCATCCACATATTTAATTGTGTTAAATATTTTATGATTTTATTGGAACTGTATGTATGTATTTATTTATTTATTTTTATTTATCTAATTTATTTGTAATTGTCCTTTAAACATTATACATTTAAATTTTATAGTATTTTCACACTTTTAATATGTATTTATGTATCTGACGAATGTAAACTGATGTGATAGCATGAATAAAATTACTTACTTACTTAGCAGTAATATTTGAAATAATTATTACGTTAAGGGGAGGTTGGGATTTTTTAGACGAATGGATATTTTGAAATAACAATGACAATGAATATATTTTTTTTAACCAGCAAACTTCATAATTTAAAAATAATAATTAAATTAATTCCAATGAATACTCTATTCTATTCATAATTTTATGTCACATTCTGGTTGAAAATAATAAAAAATGCAATAATTATTAAATATCATTTGTAGAAATTTATAATATTGTATTTTTTCATTAGTAAATAAATGAACAAACCGCCCTTGTACAAACAACACCACACTGCAAGCACAGGCAGAAAGACTAATGGTCAATAGCCGTTTTCTGAGGCCAACGTATAACAGAGTATGGGAAGTATATTGTTAATTTATTGTATCAAAAATTGTCTGCAGAAATAAAAATATTATAGTATCGAGCGTATAACAAAAATCGACGACAAAGTTGGCGTTGGAAGTCTCGAGTCATGTCTGTACTAAGATCACACGCGTGAAATGCTGGTAAATGTTAAACATGACAACCAGTATTTTGCACGTGTGCGTGTGATTTTAGTTCAGACATTCCTTTTGATTTCCAAAGCCAATTTCGTCGTCGATTTTTGTTATACCCTCTATATATTTATATTTTATTCATTTTAATTAATTTATTTTTTTCTTTATAGGTGATGAGCGGTGATATCCAACAACAGGAGATGCTCAAACATCCCAGTCACGTGGGCTGACCTGACTCGCCCTCGACACATTCACCGGAAAGGTAATAACTCCACAATTTAAGACAAAATTGAGACAGCGACGCTTTTTATCGCGTAATTTCGTCCTTTTCGCGCGAGTTTTTTTTGTTGTTGTTTTGTTTGTTTTGTTTTTGTTCTTCTTCTCCATTGAAATAGTCGCCGCCGGGGCGGAATTTGTGTCCACGAAACTGCGGCGAAATACATAAAATGTTTGTTTCCCTCGGAAATTAATGTTTATTACCGTCACCCAGTCGCAACACCGGACGCGGTGAAAGTTATTTAGCAGTAAATTTTAATTTATCGCCGTGTAGTTTGTAGTTTGTAATAATAAAAGTTGTAATGGGATATTTTTTGTTTTGTTTGGTATTAAGGATTTTGCGGAAAGGAATTTAATTTTTGTTGTTGTTATATTCATAAAATAATCGATTAAGAATTGTTATCTAAATATAACAGAAATAATATTCATTTAATAAAATTTACATAAATCACCATTATTCTAGCATCTAGATAACTGGTGATGGCTATTTCGGTCTTTCGGACCTCATCACACTGATATGATCCGATATGATTCATATAATTGGAATGATGAATCCACCATTCATCATTCCAATTATATTGAACATCTTACTAAATGAATTTCGTTTCCTGGTCATAAACAGGACAAGTTCGCCTTTATGTAGTGGACGAAACGACGATTCTTGGTTGTTTACCTTGTAGACCCAAATTATTAACGATGCCACTTGTAAATTTGACACAAGAGGGCGCTTTGTGCTTGTTTTTCAATTATTAGAAATAATTTTTTTTTTTCATGCAAAATTCCGCGCCAAAAAAAAAACGCCTAATTCTCATTTTTAATATAAATTCCTTATTAAACATTGATTAATTTTAAATTAAAAAGAAAAAAAAATCTGAAAAAAAAACTAAATTACTTTGTCAGTCGATAATTACAATAATAAAATGGTATAATAAATTAGCCAAAAATATCTGCCCACATAATAATTCTTTCAGGGAAGCAATATATTTTAATGTGCTTTAGTTATTAACAGTAATATTTAATATAATTTTCTTTAAATTTTTAAATGAAATTGTAATTAATTTATATATGATTTATATAATTGTCTTGTAATTGGGAATGTTCTCCTGTTGGACAATAAAAGTTATTATTTATTTATTTATGTTGGTTGTTGGTTGTGGAGACTTAAATTATTTAAATAAAAACAGTTGGAGAAACGACAACTATTCTTATTTAAATATTTGATATAATTATTACGTTAAGGGGAGGTTGGGTCAACTTCGGGATTTTTTAGACGAATGAAAATTTTGAAATACGGTTTTGTCAGTTGTATTGGCCATACAATGGAATTTTCAGTTTCTAGAGAAAAAAATCAAAAATAACGGCTCTGGTCTCGAACTGGACAGATTGGATTAACTGAAATTTTCTGTAAGTCAACTAATAGGAAGGTGATGTTAGATTTAACAATTAAGAATATTAATAAAAAAACACAATTTTCCATTTTTCGCAAATCATCACACACAGATACAACAATAAATAATAGTTAATTCCATCCAATCCAAAACAAATAGCTGCATATGAGTCAATAATTCATCGAGTTTTTATAATACCGATTTCAGATGAAAAATTAAAAAAAAATAAGCATAATAAAACATATTGCACATAAAAACAATTATTCAATAGACACAATAAATAAATTAATAAAGAAAAACAAATAATTAATAACCTGATATTTCCTTCAGAAATAAATACAAAAATTAAATATGGTTCATTAACTTAAAATGGAAAACTGAGCCAAAATATTAGTAAATATTCTAAAAAATTAGATTTTAAAATTGCGTTCAAAACTAACAATAACCTATCAAAACTAATTGTTAGGATATGAATTATATTTATTTTGTATTTCGTTTAAATACGCGCTCGCGTCGATCGTATAAAAAAAGAATGTTTTTTGTTACCTGTGGTCGGACGGACGAAAATAAATCAGTCTTGAGTTTACAATCAATGTGTGCACATTATTTCATTTGGTTACCCCAACCCCAATTTAAAACACTAATAAAAAAACAATAAAGATAAAACTGAAAAGAATCAGCACTGTGGAGTTTGTCAGTTGAATTGTGGTGATTGCCCTAAACCATATATTAGACAAACGGGGACAGCGTTTGAGGAGCGAATTAAAGAACACTACGCAGCAATCCTAAGTAATAAGGACACCTCAACTTATGCAAACCATCTAAAAGAAGAGCGACATTAATTCAACAAAGATTTCAAAATCCTCCATATTGCAAGGGAAGAAAATTAAACATTTGTGAAAATTTGGAAATTAATAAAAATCACCAAACGGGCCTCTTGCTGAACAAGTGGAACTCTCGAACTCTCCACTACTCAGGATGGAAGGAAAACCACGCTCCACCCCGTGCAATAAAACTGTGTATATATATTGTAAATATTATTATTAACTTTTTTCACCTGAAGAAGCTACAGCGTAGCGAAACAATTGTAGTGGACTTACGTTAGTACTTTTAAACATCCATTTAAACTTCTCGAACAAATACCCCGCTAGACATTGAACTATATAATGGACATTTGCTCTAGCATAACAATAACATATTGGATAATGCAACTTTTTTTGATGCATTTCTTCAATTTCGTGTATATTTCTTTCAGGTATTTCTTTTTTATTTGTATTTTCCATTGAACGCAATTTGAAAATGTGGATAACATAACGCAATTATCCAGACGTGGGGGATACATTTTGTGGATTGGGTAAAGATTGTCGACCGAACGAAATTAGATCAGACCGTCGTCTTCCAACTACCGTTTGGGACATAAAGGGATTTTTTTCAGAGGGTTTCAGGTCTGGATAATTGATTTAGGCGGGTTCAGTTAGGAACTGTTTTATAATCGGTAATTGCTTTCGCGGGATCACGAAACCGTCGAAAATCGTAACATTTCAAATCATAATAATGAAATTTTAAAATTAATTGATTTTTTATATAGCTGAAATAATAAAATTTGTTCTGTTATGGAAAAATAAAAATATTATAATAGTAATAATAATAATAATAATAATCTTTATTTGTCCAACAGGATAAACCCAATTACAGAACAAAACAATTTGAATATAATAAAAAAAGGAAAAAATACATGTAAATAAATGTAAATAGATCAACAAGTTAGCAAAATCATTATTATTAAATAAAGTAGAAGCCTCCATAATACAGAATAAAATTTTTATTATGATGAATTCATTAATTCTTTGTATAGCTAAGATATTAAAAATGTTTTATTATTATTAAAAATTATTATTGCGTTATTTTTCATTGTAAGAACGATATTAAGATATTATAAATATTTAATTCAGGATGATTTAATTCAAATTAAAACACTTAGTTTGCTTCACTTAATAATTCAAACAAACCAAGTGTTTTAATTTCAATGAAATCATCCTGTATTAATTCAAAAATGTTTCACCACGGGTTAAGTGAGAAATTAATTAAACTTATAAATATTTGTTGATTTTTAAGGCTTTCACTTGGTTATACATTTTGAATGAATTAAATAAAACACTTTTTAACTTTGTATAATGTTAAAATACGCTATATTGTTGTTGTTTTGTATATTGTCTTGTAATTGGGAAATCTTTGTTTCCTGTTTGGCCATAAATATTATTATTGTAAAGTTAGTTGTTTCGAAACTATAGTCACTAAAAGAAAATAACAAACAGTGTTAAAAAGTGGTTTATTTAATAAACTCAAAATATACAACGAAATGAAAGCCTTAAGGGTGCTATATAAATATGGGCAATCACCAATTCGAGTTAGATTGCTGTTGTGATCAATGAACAATATTGTATTATACATTGAAGTAATCTTAAAATAGGCAGGAATTTCATCAGATGAATTAAAAATTATTTTAATGTTTAGTTTGTGTGAAAAACAATGAAAATTGATAAAATTCATAACAAATTTCAAATTATATTTTTGCTAATAAAAACTTGTGAAATGAAAATTTAAAAGATTTCACTAAATTCTGCATTCAAATAACTTAGCAGACATGACCTATTAATTTCATTATATCTTACAATTTTCTTTTCTAACTTGAACTAGTAAATTGACGTAATACACGAAAATTAACGATTTATTTTTTTATTTAGACTGATTCTTTATACTTGGTAGATAAAAAATGTAAATACATATTCATATTATTAAACCCAAAAGAATGGCTCTTTTTTTAAACGATTATTTCCATTTTACTATATAGCTATCTCTTTCTACTAAATCGCAACCTTAACAATCAACAGAAAAAAGTATATTTGTTCACGAAAATCTTATAATAAGTGCATTATTTAATTTTGCGGACAGCATAAATCCTTCTCGTGATTAATAACCATCATTATATGCTCGTTGTACAATATACTATTATTCAGCCCCTTTTTATTAATTAATGTTTAAAAGTACACGAACACAAGAATAATACAATAAGTGAATGAATACTCCTTTTTTATTTGTAATAATACAACAAATGATTAAATATGAATAAATGAATATATTTGTTAATTTTATTCCGCTGTATTATATTAACGTATTAAGAACACTTTTTTCTTATTGTGATTTATAATGCTTCATGGAATAATCAAATAATTATAAAAATTGTATTTTTCAAAGCACTGATATACGTGGAAATAAATGAGAGGAAAACATGTATTACATGTGGAAACTGCCCGCATACAAAAGTTCAATTTATATTTAATTAAACTTTTACAAATTAAACTGTTTATTACAAAACGCTTTAAACTTTGTTTGTATTATGTTGATAAAAAATAAAAAGTTTAAAATGTTTTATATATAAAAACATCTTTATTCAGACATCATTACATAATCGTATATATACATTTATATTTAAATAAGAAAACAAATATTTTGTTAGGCTGAAAGACCTCCGATCGATAGCCGATTCATCATCTACAGAATATAATTCTAATTTTTGTATATTATTGTACATACATATATACATTTGAATAAAGATATAAAGATGGTTAGTTAGTTATTGTGTTAGTCTGTCCGGGCTATCGACCTGGGTTCTTTCTGCCATAAAATGTTTTATTTAACTAAATTTTGAATAAACGATTATAATTAAATGTTCATGAAATATTCGGATTCTAACAATATTGATTATTTTTTATATAATTTAAGCAAATCATTTCAATATTTGGAGGTAACAACACAGACTCCCTATGCAGACGTGGTGAGTTCCGCAGCAAAGGTATCGATTAGAGCGCAGTGTGGCTGTGGCAATGGCACTGTCCCACCATTATGTATGTTATGAATACACACGCTTGTATTCAGCCACTTTTTTTTTTAATCGACGCACAAATTTATAAAGAAAAATAACGAAATATAAATAGGAGCACTCGGGGGTTATTGGAAAATTTCGTAAAGCGTCGCAAGGGAAAGTGTTATGAAAAAATGGGCGCCGCGACGAGGCGTCGATAAAATTTTGATCATAAAAAGGAGGGGCGATGGTAATAAAAGTTTACTGATAGTTTTCTGTGATGAATTATTCCATCCGGTTTATGGGATGTCTAGATGATTGTTATGAATAATTTATATTCGAAAAATATAGTCAACAATATATAAAAAAATGCTATTATATATTTTATCTGAAGGATAGAACGAAATCATGAGATATCTAAAGTCTTTGTCTATATCTGCAAATTTAATGATATCACAAGGTGGAAAAAAAAGCACTAAAAAATCATCCTCAGAATCATTATTGAATTATTTTTCTAAAATAAAACAAAATTAGTTTGAAATAAATATGAATAAATTATTAAAAATCAACTAATAAAACACAGATTAGATTGAATAACTTTAAATTCTCGACTAGTTTCGGGTTATTATCCCATTTTCAAGAGAATTTAATAATTTATTCATATTTATTTCATACAATATGAGTTACCAATGTCTAGATATTAAAACCATTAACAAAATTAATTATTTATAAATACGTTGGATTGCTAAAATGAAATGAAAATTAATGGAAACCGAAATGGCCATCAGTAGTTATCCATACGCTAGATGAATGGTGACTGAACGGTCCATTAAATGTAGATTATATATATATGGTTTAATAATAGAATAAAGTGAAAAGTAATATTTATAATAAATCATAAAGTCAAGAATAGAATAGATCTACTTGTTCATTTAGAAGTGATGAATTAGTGTCTTTATTGTGTAAATAAATTTCGATCGCTTCCAATATATCTAATTTTTGACCTGTTTCACAATGATGTAAGATTTTTGTATTATTTAAATTTGGAAAAGTGTCACTATTTGTAAGTATATGATTCAAAAAAGTACTACAATCTTTATTTAATATAAATGCTCTAAAGTGTTCATTATATCTTATATTAAAATTTCGGCTAGTTAATTGTTAATATAATATAATATAATATAATATAATATAATATAATATAATATAATATAATATAATATAATATAATATAATATAATATAATATAATATAATATAATATAATATAATATAATATAATATAATATAATATAATATAATTTACAATAAAATACACATTTGTAAAAATTCAATAACTGAGTTACAAATAAATTTAAATTTTCGATAATTTTATAACAAAAATTGAATAAAATTTAATGATGATCAATGGGTTATTTTTTCAAAAATTTACCCACACATTTTTTGCAATTTTTTTTTTTTTCAAAAAAAAAAATACAGATTTTTTGGCCATTCCTCGCCCAATATGGCTTTTCGACTTGACTTTAGTGCTGTGAAATATCCAACGATATGCTCCGCGGTTTCATAATCGAATTTTCTACTCATGTTTAATAACAAGAATAAATTAAAGACGACGCAAGCGCCACCTTTTACTGAACGTTTCATTAAATGTTAGAACAGAAATTGTTAGAACAGAAAATTCGATTACGATGTGTCTGCATCAACTAAATCAAACGATAGTGCAGCCATCCCATATTGTGATTTAGCGATGAAGTAATAACCGTAAAAGGGTGAACGCCCCCCACTTTCCGCCCTTGGGGAGTATAAATTTATTTAACGAATACCTTTGATCTTCCGGCGGGCCGTGAAATATTGTGTGCCATAACGAACTGGCCCCCTTTTTTTCCCCCAAATTTTCTCGCTAATTTAATGTCTCCCTTTTTTGCGAATTAAGGCCTGTTAGATGCTAATGGAATGCTTATTAATCAAACCCCCGCTGGGCATTACGGTCTCGGCTCAATGGGGATATAAAAAGGATATAAATAAACGGGAAAGGAGAATTCTGTTTTGAATTGTTTAATTCGTTTCGGCAGTTTCTTGTGAATGAGAAAAAATGATGCTTGAAAGAAATTTATGTTTAGTAATAATTGGAAAATATTTAATAAAATGTTCAGCCCCCATTCATCTAGCATTTAAGATGTCATATGAAATGAGGCGAAAGATAACGCTTGCGTCGTTTTTCATATATACAAACATCTTTATTCAGACAATATGACAACAAAATTCTAGAAATCTTTTCAATAAAGAGTATTTTTATATTCTAAATGTTTGGACACAAAGTAATGAATTATTTTCTTAATTGTTGAGGTTACTTTATTATACAGGTTGTTCGTAATTAAATTTCTCACTCATTAAAAAAAAGGTTTGTACTTGGCAGTACTATGAAGAAATTAATAGAAGTAGAAAATTTTTAAATTTTATTTTATTATATCTTCAAAGTGTTCATTTTGATCGAAACATAAATTTCCCCGGCGATTCATGTTGTTAAAAACATTTATCAGAAATTTAGATGATACGTTTTGCACCGCTTCTTTTATTGTAATGCGAAGTTTTTGTAAAGTGTGTAGTCGTTCAGTAAACACTTTATTTTTTTAAATAACAGAATACACTTTAATAAAATATTCAACCTCCTTTCATCGAGCGTATGGATAACTAGTGATAACTAATGATGGCCATTTCGGCGAATCGTTGACGATGCCACATGAAATTAGGCAAAAGATGGCGCTCGCGTCGTCTTCCATTTATTAAGATTCATATCCGAATAAAAATAATCCAGCGGTATAAAGTCTGGTAAACGAGGAAATCCTAGATCTGTACATTGTAATTAAATTTTAATAATTGAAACACTTTTTGCTGTGTTTGTATAACTTGGATTGTTTATTGTTCACGAAATTACAGCCTTAAACATTGAATTTTTATAACAATTTTAGAATTACTGTAAAATTAATTAAATTAAATAAAAATGATTTGAAAATAATTACCAAATTATTTCCACATTTAGCCCTGTGACGTGTCTGCAGATGGCCTTATATTAAGTAAAGTTCCTTTTGGTTGTTTTTGAATTAATTTGTTCTCGCATCAAAATTTGTTGCATTATGCAATATTTTATTGATATGCAACAGCAGGTGTAAATTATGTAATTCAATGTACGGCGTGGCTATTTGCCCGGGAAGTAGTTGTTTTAATGTGCATTTGTTTAACGTACTTACGCAACGTAAGTCAAAAGTAACAACACATGTGAAAATACTTTGATAATTATTTTCAAATCATTTTTATTTAATTTATTTAAATAACTATGACCAAGAGAATGAATACTCTTTTCTATTTATAAAATTAATTAATATTTCTATTTCTTTTTTTTTAAATCAAACATGTTTAATTACATCTTAAATAATATTCAATATTCTAAGTCCATTACATTGCCCTACATACGCACCCTTTTTTATCTAAATACACAGCCCCAAATACGGCAGGAATTCGTTGTTGGATTTTTTGAACGCAGGGACGGCCTATGGAATGTATCCATTGGGACTTTAATGGTGTGCACCTTTTGTTCTTGATAGAACTGTTTGAATTGTTCGGCGCTTTTGTTCGTAATACACTGGCGGCCAAGAATTTAATGGCTTTACAGACGTAAATCAAAGAGATTTTATTAATGCCTGTGAAAATACCGAGACTCTTCTTTCGAGTTTAATATAATATAATATATTTTTTTGTATATATATAATAATTCAAGCTTTTGATGAAATGTTAAATTTAACGTAGACGAAATTCCTTATAGTCACAGTCTAAGGCGAGTTTTATGATTAATGAGTATATATATATATATAGGAGGTAGACAAAATAATATGAACACCTGACATGTACGCAATTTTTATTTATTAATAAGGTGTTGGGCCACCATTTGCTTTCAGAAGAGCTGCAATTCTTCGCGGAGTAAATTCGTAGAGTGTCTGAATAGTTTCCAACGGAATTGTGTCCCATTCTTGTACCAAAACCTTTGTCAATTGCTTCGGTGATGTTGGAGATGGACATCTGCTCCTCAATCTCTGTTCTAAAACTCCCCATAACGATTCGAATATGTTAAGGTCTGGCGAGTGTGCTGGCCATGAAAGATGTTTGGTGATATTCTGATGCGCCTCAAACCAAGACCGAACCTTTTTGGCTATGTGTATGGGACATTATCATCTTGGAATATGACAGTGTTCGGCAGCAATAGTAGTAGATCACACATTTCACCGATCGCCTGTTATAACCGTCGTAGAACAAAGCGTATAATATACTGAAATATAACCTAGACTTGGCATATAGATTATGATATACATATGCGTCGCATTATTTACACGTAAGCAGTGTTGCCAACATGCAACTAGATATACTATATTGCATGATGTTCATATTATTTTGTCCATCCCCTGTGTATAGGGTTTAGTTTAGTCGCTCTCAAAGAGCTTTCAGAATCCAGTAGGTTGGATTAGTCCGTTCTGTTTTTTTTTCATACCTATTTAATACTATTTAATTTGCACATTTTCTCATTTCTTGTAGTATTTCAACAGTAGATGTAAGTGTAATATGGTACATTTTTGTATTGTACAATTTTTTTTACTCCTGTTTTTTTTTTCTCGCGGTAACAGGAAAATCCTTTTTTATAATTTTATATGTAAAATCTATATATTCGCCTCTTATTATTTATTTATTATACGGCGTATCTTTTAGGTAAAATCTTAAAACTAAAGGAAACAATAATATATAAATTTAATAATAATAATAAAAAATACACAAACTAAAACTAATATAATATAAATCAAATGTTTCGTAATTTTGACCTTAGGGCCGTTTTTCACACACAAGAATTCTCGCATAAATTCATAATATAATTATATACGTACAGAAGCTGAGTTTTTGGTAAAATTCGTCCTCTTAAATAGCATATGAAATATACTCACAGTGTATATATCAAAACAATTTAATCCGTGTTTTTTTCTATAACTGAATTATATTTCAATGATTAGAGAAATATCTAAAATCTCATTTTCCATTGTTGATTGAAACATTAACCCATAAAGTGGGCGGGTGATGATTTTCTTTCTTTCAGCTTCAATTTATGCACATCGTTACCGCAATGGCGTCAAGCGAAAAATCCATTAAGTCGTAAAGCGAGCCAGATTATAAAATATAACAGCGCATTTCGGGTAAAATATTTAAAAGCGGAACGACAGGGTTTCGGGGTACGTCGTAAAAGATCTCAACAACACACTCCGAGAGCGCTTGATGGAACGAAAAGGAAAGAAAAAGTCGCTTGCAAAAAAAAAAATCGCCACTTTTTCTCATCACTTTCGACACAATTCGCGATATTCATATGATGCTGGATTATTGAAATTTTTGAATTGCGCAAATTTTAATTAAAGAATATTATACTTACTCGACAGACGCAACAAAATTATATGAAATTAAAAAAAAGAGTATTCATTCACTTGGTTACAGCTATTTAAATAAATTAAATAAAAAGAATAATTAATAAATTATTTCCTCTTTTACATCTGTGACATACTAAATTTCTTATCCCAGCTTTTTTTCCTTAAAAAGTTTTGTGAACGAAGAAAATCCTTATTTATTATTTGAAATGTTAAATCCATCTATTCGCCACTTATTATACACTCAGAAAAAAAATATCATTTAATCTGTTTTTGTGTCACTGAATTTTATTTGATCACAGATGCGAGAGAGGATTTTTTTTAAATTTAAAATAAAATAAAAATAAATTAAATAAATCTATTTATCTCCTAACTAACACCACTTCCATCAAAGAGCGCCTTGAGATTCTCTCCCTTAAGTTTGCCACAAACCTCCAAATATCCCTTCCCCCTTTAAACAATTATGGGATACATAATATCCCTCCAAAATATAAACAATCTTCATCGACAATTTAATTTATTTCATTTAATCATATAATGCGGACTTTAGCAAGGACGATAGCAATCATGAAAATTAGATAAACTATGACAGGAACTAGACATAGACAGGCGGAAAAAGATCTTCGTTCGTTAGCCATTTCATGTAATATATGTGAATATAAATCTACAAATACATTGTAAATAATTATCTAAACTGTGTATAATTGTTACATGAATATAGATGTTTAGTTACTTAAGTCAAGTTAATTATATTTAAAAAAAAACGATTAAATTCGTAAATATATTTGTGTTTACAATTTTAATCGCTTTTATTTTAAATAAAAATACAAATAAAAAAAGCAATTTCCTCTCTCGCATTTGTGATAAAAAAAATAATTATTAAATCAATATGCATTAGGAATATGACTAAAATAAAGTAAAGATAAGTGTCAGCTGAAAACATTCAAATGTTCAGAATTTTTCCCTTTACAAAATCAGACATTTTTTCTCTGAAATAAATATTTAATTTTAATTTAAATAACCGTGAAACTATAAATCATATCCGTTATTATTTTAATATAAGATATTATTTTTTTTACTACAAAAAAGTAAATCAGTTTTGTTCACTAGGACAACACATAATTCAATCGAATCTCCGGAGTATTCAAAACTTCCCCAAATTCCTCATCCGATAGCGTTCCCATTTAATACATTAAGCTAAGTAGATTTAGCGAGCTTTATGTGTTTACATGAAGCCCATCCAGTGTTCGTAGCGCCGGTAAAAAATGAAGCCGCGCAAAAGGCCATTAAACATTATTGCTTTATCCACAACATGCGAGTCTATAATGGCAAAATCGATGCCCGTTCCCAAAACTTGATTTCTTCATCCGACGCATTAAGGAAGAGAAAATCCAGATGTTACGCATTGATTGATGCATCGGGCTTTTTGTTTTAGATTAATAGATAGATGCGGAAAATCATTAAATAGAAATGACCGAAATGAGTTTGCTAAACCGCAGCCTTAAGTAAATATAAATGTATGTATAAGCTTATGTAATGTTGTCTGAGTAAAGATGTTTGTATATATATATATATATGAAAGATTAATATAAAAATGATTAAAAAATAAATTTATTATCAAATTAAGAGTTTGATAATTACAAGTTAAAATTGTTGAAACTATAGTCACTAAAATTAAATTTAAGTTATACAAACAAAATGAATCAGTGTTTTCTTTAAAACTTAAAACAATGTATAACAAAGTAGAAGCCTCAATTATCTTTAATAAAAATTAATATTATTTTCATTATGTTTTTTTTTTTAATCTCTATATTTAATATTTAAATTTATTAATTATTTGATAATTAACCTTCAAGAAATCCTCATAACTTATTTAATAAACCATTCCACGTCTTATTAAGTAATAATTAATAATTATTTAAACTATGCGAGCAACTCCCCCTGTTGTTAATCGACTCGAGAGGAATTCACTTCGTTTGATTAATCCCCGTAATTTATCACGCGGAGAGTGGGTAATTCGAAACAATGATCCGAATGTTGTTTGCCGACATATATCCACTTAATTAACAATATCGATTGTTGCTGAATGCGTTGGACTGTAACTTAATGCATGCCGATACATATCATTGTTGCCGAATGGCGGGGCTTCGGAGTGTTTATTAAGCGCGTAATTCGAGTTATTAACCATTGTGAAGTCGAGCTAGCTCGGTACGGAGGGAGTTTGGAATGAAAGAAGTTTAAGCTATTGTGAATATAGTTCAATGCGGAAATTAGTTTTAAAAGTTATGGACGTAATTATGAGGATATTTCAATGGGGAGCTTTAAATATTTTCATGAAGAGTTTACAATAAAAAAAGGCAGTTACTTTTCGAAAATTTATTAATGAATTAAGAATAAATTAAATATTTGTGATTTTCAACTTATTTATTATCGGCTACATAAGTATATCCTTCATAATTTATTTAATTTTTGTACATATTATAAAAGTAACGATAATGACTTTATTAAAGTTTCAATTTTTAAATATATATATTGGAAGCGATACAATTTATTTAACAAAATAAATATTGTAACCACAAGAACAAACTACTTTTTTTTAAACTTCAGAATGACTGCAATGAAAGTCAAAGTCATCATAAGACTTAGGTTTCTTATATTTCTTTTTGTCTAACATGCATAACAAAAGATAATCCCATTGTTATGGTGGCAGAGATTTTAAGCAATTCTATTAAATTCGAATATGAACTATTAATTAAATCTTATATCTAATATTAATATCATATAATCAAGAACTGTTCTCTTCTGGAGTTCTTTAATTTTTTTTATTGAAAAAAATGGCAATTAAAGTTAACACACGCTATGGCATCAATTGACAAATTCTTAAACTTGTTGGAACAACATAATCAATTTTCATTAAATAAAAGGTATTTGAAAATAATTAATAAATTATTTCCTCTTTAGCTACTGTGACAATTTGACTTATGTTACATAAGTACTTTAACAAATGTCTAATAATAGACATTTAAAGACAAAAATCACATTTTTCTATTATAATCAATTTTAATTCACTTGGTCACAGTTATTTACATAAATTAAATAAAGGTTATGTTATTCCAACAATTTGATTTGATAAATAATGACACATGTGACGTTTAGTTGATTTTATTCACTGGAGCCAACAATTTTTTTTAATCTTTTTTCCTTTCTACCGTTAGGTGTAAGGAGTTTTAGTTTAGTGTCTTTTTCTATATTTTCTCTCCATGTCTTTCTGTCCTTGGTTAATTGTTTAATGTCCTTCCAGTCTATGTCCTTTTTTTCTGCTTCTTCTCTAATTATGTCATTTCATGTTTTTTCTCGGTCTTCCCCGGTAATTTCTTCCTTGCGCTCTTGTTTCATATATTCTTCTTGCTGTTCTATCTTCTTTCATGCGGCACACATGTCCGAACCATCTCAGCTGTCCTTCAACAATGGTATCATTAATAGGTCCTATCTGTAAGTTTTGTCTGTATGTCTCATTCCTTATTCTATCTCGTCTGGTTTATTTTCATTTCTCCTTAAGAATCTCATATCTATTGCATTAATTTTCGTTTTGTGTTTTTCCGTCATGATCCATGTTCCACTGCTGTATATAATTGTAGGTCTTATAACCTTTTTTACTATTTCCGCTTTTATGTTTTTAGTTATTTCTTTCCTTGCAAAGAACGTTGTCTTCATCATATTAAATATTTTTCCCGCTCTTCCCAGTCTATCATTTATCTCTTTGTCTATCTTCCCATTATTTTCTATTATTGTTCCTAAATAATTGTAATTTTCTACCTGTTCGATCTGCTTTCCGTGCAATTTTATTGTATGTAATTTGTTTTCTCTAGCTATTGTCATTGTTTTGGTCTTGTCAATATTTATCTTCATAAAATTATAAATAGAAAAGAGTATTATTAATTCACTTGGTCACAGCCATTTAAATATATTAAATAAAGGGAGTCACACAGCTAAATGTGAAAATAATTTATTAATTGTTTTCAAGTCATTTTTATTTAATATATTTATCTTAATATTTGTTTTTGTTAATGCCTTGTCGAGTATTTCTATGTTATGTTGTAGGTCTTTCTCTGTCTCTGCCACTATCGCTATATTATCTGCAAACATCATTTCCGTTATGTGTGTTTCTTCCATTTTCCAGTATCCCAATTTTAACGTCTTTATTTCCTTCTTTGCTTCCTTTATAGCTTCATCTAGTATCAATGTAAATAGTAGCGGACTCATAATACACCCTTGTTTTACACCTATCTTAGTCACGAACTCTCTAGACTCTTCATTGTTTGTTCTAACTATGTTTTTGTTGTTTTTGTACATAGCTTTAACTACTTCTATCGTCCTTCTGCCTATTCCTCTATTTTCTAACACTTTCCATATGTCTTCTCTTCTCACTCGGTCGAACGCCTTTTCCAGATCTATAAAACATACATGTATCTCTCTTCCCTTATTTATAAGTTTTTCGCTGATTTGCCTTATTGTAAATATTATTATTATTAAATTATTATTATTGTAAATATTAGGCCAGTAAAATATAAAAGAAAAAAGAAAAAATCAAAGGACTATATGAGACAAGTTTTCGATAACATTATATTTAAAATATATTTAAAAAATGCATAAGAAATTATGTCGTCTTAATTTATTCATAATTTTCTAAATCCCCCTTTTTGTGTCTCTCACTATTCTATGTATACAATTCTCGTTCATAACATTCGTTATGTTCCATTCACCAGCGTACAATATTCCATTAGGGACGTGTTATTACATTGATGTGCAACGAATTTGGGTAATATTAGGCAGATGAGAATTAGGGGAGGGGTAGGAGGGGGGTAATTGAAACATCGTTTGCATTTGAATTCCCATTGCTATTATAAACATTCGGATTTTCGGGAAAAGGATCATTTCCCGCGCACATGACTAGAATCGCGGCCGAAACAATAGGCTTAATTTTAGCCGTTCGGATAGCTTTGATGCCCTAATAAAATAAATCAAGCATTATCTATTATAACTTGTGATTTTCATTTGTTTAATTTGTTCAACGCGGAATTATTAATAACTGAGGGTTTTCACTGGTCCCGGGTTCATAGATGCTGTGTTGGATAAAATATACAAAAAAAAAAATCGTTGGTGGCTTAATAGGTGAACCTGCTTCAAGAATGTCTTAATTTCATCACTTCATAAGCTATTGTATTAAGCTTCCTTTAAAAAAAACTGAGGCTTCTATTTCGTTTTACGAAGATTATAAGAAGACACTTTTTATGTAGAATATAAATGTAATATACGGGGTTTTTCAATAAGAGTTGTCACTTTAAATAGCTGACGGCTGCAACTGTTTTCTTTTGATATTTTACAAGTAAAAACTGTGCCATTAGTAAAAATTCGACGATACCCGCTTCAAAAACGCATTGAAATTATCATATAATAATATATCATATACAAATGACTGATCATTTGTATATGATATATTTTTTCATTCGAAAATGTTAAGAATTTTTTTTTCGAAGGTCAGAATACTTTAATTCTGACCGTTCGAAAAAAGATTTCTTAAAATTCCTTAGTTTCTGCAATCAACTGCCGTTTCTTTTTTTTTTTTTTGAAGAATACGAAAAATAAAAAATATTTTATTAGATGCATTTTTCGAGTACTAAATATTTTATTAGATGCATATTTCGAGTACTAAATATTTTATTAGATGCATATTTCGAGTACTGCGTACTCATTATCAATAGCTTACTATAGTAAACTTCACGTAATGTAGTGGTAAATATAGTGCAGAAAGTTTAAGTATTTTCATTCGAAATGTAAATCTACAAATTTCTTAAAGTCGATTAAATGAAACACAGATTAGATTGAATAACTTTAAATTCTCGACTAGTTTCGGGTTATTAGCCCATTTTCAAGAGAATTTAAAATTTATTCATATTTATTTCATCGATTAAATGAATTTTCTTTTCTTTTTTAACCGTTGGATGCCTGATTTTAGAAAAAGAAATCGCGACAGGTTTCGATTAAAATCCATTTAGTATTTGATCCACTCTCGTGGGATCCCAGGAGTGCTATATGAAACGATATCGCCGAGTGTTGCTGCCGGATTTTATATTTCGCGTCCGCATAAATATTTATGTTGCACAGACATAATTGATCCCGACAGATAGACGTCTTAAATATTGATCCGACTTAATACTCAACATGACTGACATAATTTAACGCGCCGACCTGAATTATTTAGCGCACGTCACGCGGACCGAATTACATCCCGAAGGTTGTTTTTAAATTATGCACATATTGATAAGTGTGTTTAAATAATTTCGATTAATTATTATTCAGTACTGTTTAAATAATTTAAAACATTAAATTATGATAATTATTAAATCAGAGCTCATTACATCCAAGTTTTCCATTGAGACTTTTATTTTCTTTCCTTTAACTTTTTAAATCTATCCCACCTTCGAAGCTGGTTGAAGTAGGTCATGAATATGACCGAAACCATTTATAATATCTCTTGAATTAATTTCTCACCACTTAAAACTTAGAGAAATATGTTTAAACAAAAAATAAATAAATAAATAAATAAACACGGTGTTTGTTTCACAACAAATATAAAATAAAATTTTCAATTTGAATCTAATTAATCACTTGATAAAACATTTTAATAATATTAGGAATTATTGAATACGTTTCACTTTGTTTGTTTTACATTCTTCTTGATAATGGCAAAGTGCTGAAACTAGTCGAAAATATATATATATTTTTTTTTTTTTCGTGTAAAACAAACCAAGTGAAACTCAACAATTCCTAATATAAAATGTGTAATATATTAAACAAAAATGATTTGAAAATAATTAATAAATTATTTCCACATTTAGCTCTGTGACTATTGACTTACCTGTATCCTTTTATTTTGTTGTATACTCGATGTTCAGATTTCTGATTAATAAAATATAAAATTATAATTATTTAAGTTAACAAAATTGCTGAAAAGAGTGTCTATCACTCTAAAATCAATCCATTAGAATTGTTTATTTAATTTAATTTATTTTACGAAAATATCCTTTCTATAAAATTATAAGCATTTACATAAATCATCACAAATTATAAATACACAAATAAGTCAACTTTATCCAAAAGTTCAAAATAACGAGTGGTACGGTAATCTCAGTGGTACTTACAATAATGTTTGATTTGAATTGAAGAAAAATAAAGAATAATATTTATAAACAATTGCATGAATCTGCAGAATGGATTAAAGGAAGCATTACTAAAACCTTTATAGAAAAAATCGAAACACGAAGTTTTCAATCATATTGTAATATTTTATTTATTTGTATTTTCTCATTACATACATACAATAATTTTTATTGAAAATTTTACATTAGGTATAATTCAATAAATTTTAAATCATATTCTTCCTAAGTGTCTATTGCCCATCTTTCAGCGAGGAGTCCATGTCTTTATGTCATGTCAGTCTGTTAGTCGTTGATGAGTGATATGATAAATGCACGAATAATAGTTTCAGGATAGCGGAATTTGGCAGAGATGTTTGAGTTACGTTTAAAGCATAGTCGGTTTAATAGATCTTGGGATCCTAATTATTGTGGCAAATTTATGGGATAATTTAATAAGTCTCTGGGTTTAATTATTATTTACCTTAATTATTTAATTTAAACATTGAATAACGCATTTCAAATAGCAATTTCATTAAATACATAACTATATTAAATAAAAATAATAATAGCGTAAGTCAAAAGTCACAGAGCTAAATGTGGAAATAATTTATTAATTATTTTCAAATCATTTTTATTTAATATATTTAAATAACTGTTACCAAGTGAATGAATACTCTTTTCTATTTAAATACATAACTATTTGTTAGCCACAATGATATATAAATATCAGTAATGTCTCAATCAATAAATTCCACATTATTGAAAGTCTCAATTAAAGTGGCAAATGGCAATTTTCAACGTCCATTCCGTTTTAATGCTGATGTGCATCGAACACAGCGAAAGATAAAGGTTATTTATGAAACTGTCCACGGAAATGAGCTGAAAACAAGTTTGGCCTAGTTGCCGGTCACTCGACTCACATTGTTTTGATCGAATTGTTGCCATCGCGAAGGGTTTTTCGTTTAGTAAGTTTATGAATTATTTACAAAACAAAATTGTTTAATCATTATTTCATCAAAATTATATGACCACAATTAGCTTTAATTGAATATTAATTAGCATAATGGTTGCGACCGTAATTAAATTTCAAACTAAATTTAAATAAATAATTATTTCTATTTAGATTGTAAATCTTCATTTCCCGAAATTAAACAAATTACATAATTGTACGATATGTATAAAGCTGAACCTTATTGAAGCCGCTGAAATTTTCAAAAGAATGAATAATAATAATCCTCTCGTTAATCTGTTAAACGAGCAATCAGATTTTCAGCTTTTCGAAATTTTGTAATATTTTAATCAATTTATCTGTTTTTCCGACATTTTTGGATAAACGCTTGGTTATTTCGATAATTTATCCATCTCTACGCTTCAGTATCCCAATTATTTTGTTGCTTCGTCTAAATATCCAAAATTTATTCTTTAAAGAGAAAATAAATTTATATTCCATAAAAGCTACCCAATCCAATTATACACTTTTGCATCCTCTGTATTTTGTATCAATTTTCTTTCCATCAATCTGTTTATCGGCCTTGATAAAACTTTTAAAGTGCGCCGAGTTGAGCACCTCGGAAGCAATTAGCGATTTCCGTCGATTTGGGATTTAAATGGACGAGGAATAATTAGCGTTAATGGCGGGCGGATCCGTGAAAGGTGTTATTTTTACCAATTAAAAAGTTCTAATAAGTGGAGCAAAGGAGGCCTGGAGCACTTACGAACTTTCCCACCGGGGACGCTTAAATAAATCACACTAATATAATTTAATGGCTGGTCTTATTGCTGCCGGCGAAATTTATATGTAAGCGGAGTGTGTGCCGCAGATAATAAAGAAATTACGACAAAAAATACGACTACAGCAAAAAAAAGACAAAGAAATAAAAGGAGATTACTGTATTAGATTTAAGGTTGGAGATAAATGTTGGTTTACTGTTTTCAATATCTTTAAGGGACCTGAGAATTGCTCCTACATTTCAGCGTGAAGTTAGCCGCGCTAAATCGCTCAAACTTCAGGCTTCGAAACGTATGTTTTATTTAAAAAAAATGATGTGTAAATCATGGCACTTTCCCCGGTGAATTTAATCAAATACGTTTTTGAATGAACATTTGATAATAAAGGAAAAAATAATAATTAAAGGAATGGATTGTTGTCTTTATCTTTCTTTATTTCTTAATCTTATCCTTTTACCCGTTTTGGGTGTCGAGGTTGTTGTCTTTTTAATAATAATAATTTATAATAATAATAATTTTAAAGTACATTAAGTTGGGTTAAAATGATAATAATTAATATTTAAATAAATACAATTGCTCCATTAGTCACATTTATTATTTATTATTATTTGTATATATACCTAGATAAGATATACAAATATCTTTATTCAAGGGACTTTTACATTATATTAAGTACAGTATTGTATAGTACAATACGGTATATAATTTGAGGTTGTCCTTTCATAGACTATCGACCCGAGCTCTTTCTGCCAACATAGATAATATTTTTTCTGTATATTCCTTTAAAAATGATCTAATAAACCGAAACTAGTAGGAATAAGTGTAATTTATGAAACAATAACAAGTATTATTTTCTTTAAATAATTTTTCGTAATGTAATATGTTTCACCAAGTGCCAGATGAATATTTAATTCAAGAAACACATTTATTAAGCCTTGTTATTGTTTATATATGTTCCATTTATTTAAGCAGTTCATCTGCTCTTAATGCATTTATCACACACCCATGCACCCATTGTTTACTCGACGAAAATAGTAAATAACCCTGGCTCCATTAAGGACTCTCACTACATGCGCTATTTCAGAGAACACGCCACGCTTTGGAATAATGTTTCCTTTGCATGCGCATTGTTCAATAATCCTTTGATGGTGCAGGCGCCGGGCGTGCTGTTTTACTCCAGCGAAAGGGGATCGCATTTCGAATCCAGTGTGACTTATTTTTTTTTGTATTACATATCTAAACCAAATTGCTTATTTAAAACGGAAGCATCGAAGAGGATGCTATACAAAATAAAACGCTGTTCATTTATTTGAAGGAAAAAAAAAATAAATTTTAATTTAAGTTTACTTTTGAATACAGTGCATTTATTTGTAGGAAAGTTTCACAATTTTAGAATTATTTATAAAAAGACTGCAAGATTTTTGTTTACAATTAAATCTATAGTACAATCCTTTACTAGCGAAACTATAGTAAAAATCTGCTTAGAACAATTCACTAATGCGCATTCAATCTATACTTTGGATTTTTTTTTTTCATTGATTATATCTAATAAATAAATAAAAATGGTGTAGTCACCTACAACTGTGGGCTATCTACAAATGTATCTGTATTAGTCTTAAGTTAATTGCGGAATGTATTTTCATCCTATTGTTTTTACTGTTTATATTTGTAAATTCTTATATTAATTTACCAAAATTTCCTTTGTAATTAGACTATGTCTGTTGAGGAAATAAATATTATTATTATTATTATTAATTAAGTTTTATTAATTAATAATGATATAAAATAAAAACACTTGTTTTTTTTTATGTTTCACAGATTTTACTTTATTCTCCGACTAGTTTCGGTCAGTGACCATTATCAAGAAGAATAATCTCGTGGAACATAAAAAAACCAAATGTTTTAATTTTATATCATTATCAATTAAAAATTAACCACATTTTAAGTGAGGAATTGATTGAGAATAAAATAAATGTTAATTAAATTAATTAAAAAAGAAATTAATTGCAGAATATTAAGAATATTTGTACTTCTTTTTGGTATGTGATCAGATGTTTCGAAAATATTCGAATCCTCTAGACACAATTTGTATTCGGGATTTACATCTTTTCGCAACATATCGACTGTGAAAATGACAGAGAAAAGTTGATCGAGTCCGAAAACCCTTCAATTACTTACAATTTGTATTTTGTAGATTTACACTTCGAATGAAAATGCTAAACTTTCTGCACTATATTTACCACTACATTACGTGAAGCTTACTATGGTAAGCTATTGATAATGAGTACGTAGTACTCGAAATATGCATCTAATAAAATATTTTTTATTTTTCGTATTCTTCCAAAAAAAAAACGGCAGTTGATTGCCGAAACTAAGGAATTTTAAGAAATCTTTTTTCGAACGGTGAGAATACTTTAATTCTGAACGTTCGAAAAAGATTTCTTAAAATTTTCGAACGGTCAGAATTAAAGGATTCTGACCGTTCGAAAAAATATATCATATTCAAATGACTGATGATTTGTATATGATATATTTTTGATCAGCGTGACGTTTACAACTACAAATAACATTGCAAAATATCAATCGAGTGATTACAGGTGTTTCCAAAGCTGACCAAAAACTATTTTAATTGAACAAGCCTTGCATTTTCCTTTTAGCTATTACAAAAAAATGCAATAGCTAAAGGGAAAATTGTTATTTAATTATACATTAAAACAACTACTTTCCTGACAAAGTGAATAAATACTTTTTCCTATTGTTGTTATTAATATTCAAGGAGAAATTAATATTAATTTTAAAAAATCCATTAACTTAATTAAAATCACATTTTTAATAACATTAAAAAATGAGTACAAACTACTACATAATACATTCATGTCGCAGCGCTTATTACGAAATATTATATTCACGGGCTCTTGTGAATATTTCTCCGAAAATTTTTCAACTTGACTTTTATTGCCATTATATTTAAATTTTCAGCGATCCATTTCAATTTCCACGGGGCGGCTTCATATTTCTTCCGCTCCCATCCCCCTCTTTCGCACACATACCCGTGCACCTTTATGCGTTATTTAGCACCTGACGACTAAGAAATATAATTTCGATTTTTTTTCCGCGCGGAAAATACGCGTATGCATATAAATTGCTTTTACATCCAAAAAAAGGGAAACAAAAATCTTGATAAATATAGCTATAAAGGAATGAATATTTTAGAAGATAAGCAGTAATGCGATATTATTAATTAATTAATAATAATAATAATATTTTTTTATTATTTTATGCCCCATCTCCTCCGTCTCTCCACTCTGAAACTGATATAAGTATCCGCGCTCGCACATCTTAAAGAAAGTTGAACGAGCCCGAAGATCCTTCAATTACACTACCGTTTATTTATTATTCTTATTATTAATTTCTGTAAAAATTCAATATTCTGTGACTTTTGACTTACTTTACGTAAGTACGTTAAACAAATGCACATTAAAACAACTACTTCCCGGGCAAAAGTTGTTTTAATGTGCGTTATACTTACGTAACGTAGATATAATTTAATAATTATTTTCAAATCATTTTTATTTAATATATTAATATAACAGCGACCAAGTGAATGAATACTCTCTTCTATTTATATAAACATTTGTTATTTATTAATTTTTAAATTAAATAAAACCGTAATTGGATAACGCCCAGAATCCTTTCTGACAACATGTTTCCCGTATTATCGATTTAATTCAATTATTTGTTAGTTGTGTATTTAATTTTGATGCAGGTCTAATATTAACATGCCCTTAACAATTTCGACAGACGTCTAACAAAATTTCCGCTCCAATTGCCTTCACTCACACAAATATTGATTCAATTAGCGAACACGCCGCGATTACGTAATTCCGGGCCCGGAGTTTATCCCGCCCGTGTGTATTGCGTATGATGCTAATCTCAATAACTAACTCGATTTGTTTTTCCACCCTGAAACGCCAATCAAAATTTTGTAAATATATTATGTGAACACATTGCGATGCATAATTATGTTAAAGTTTTGTTTTACAACAATCTTTTTTAAAAAATAAGTATATAAGTTTTCAAAAATACAGTTATTTTTTACAGCAGGCTTTGAAAAAAAAAATATTTATTGGTCATTGAGACTTCTTTTCAAAAATACAGGATTTTTTTTAATGCTGGTTTTAAAAAATGTTTAAACTTTCGGAGGATTGATGTAGCTATCAATCCTCCGAAAGTTTAATTTTGATTGACGTTTCAGGGTAGAAAAACAAATCGAGTTAGTTATTGAGATTAGCATCATACGCAATGCTTTAAAAAAATACAGGTTTACATAATATGAAATGTAATATCCTAATGTATCCTTTGTATGTTTAATATTATCCTGTAAGAAGTATTTTTAACTATTGGATAATAAAGTGCTATTATTACTATTATGCATTGTCAATATCCGGGATATATTAAAATATACTACTACAATATCTTTATTCAAAGTTATTTGTTTTACATATATTTACAATATATTATGGTATATTTGTTTCTTTCTTGCTTGCTTGAACAGATTAAAATATATATTCTCGCATAAATGAAATTATATTTATATTCCTCATAAAATTCAATTTTAAAGCCACAACAAAACTCCGCTTTTAAAACAACCCGAATATATACGCGTTTACCGAAATTACAATCAATCCCGCGCAAACATTGGATTCCAATTAAAATAATTTCGTTATGCAAATTCGACGCAACAAATAATGACGAACGCGCCGGGAATGCAATGCCATACAAGCCAACTTTTTTATTTATTTTCTGCATAATACGGCCTTAACGAGTGGTTGAATTAGGGTTGTTGAACCCGTCTCGGTCGAAACAATTGTAGGCGAACGCCGGTTGGAAAAAAGTGAAATGGGAGTTAACTGTAAATTATTCAATTTTCGCGATGGAAACGGGAGCAAAATGTATACACGAATGGACGTATTTTAGGTGTATTAATTAAATATTTATTTTCTTTTAATTTCAATAATCTATTTATATTTATTATCATGTTTTTTTAAGCAGCGAAAAATTATCTAAAAGCAATTCATGTTCTTTTTTTTTCGTTCCCATGAAAATGGAAATCATCAATTCAAATACCCTTAATAATTTTCCATTTTTCTGTAAAAATAAAAATAAATTCTCCAAGGCCCAAAAGACTTCCGGTCGATAGCCGTTTCTCTTGAGAATATATATTTGTTTTAAATTGTTTCATGTATTGTATATTGAATTAAATATATATGTATTCTTTGGGAATAAAGATGTTTGTATATATATATATATAAATTCTCCACACTCTTTTAACATCATTATGAGTTTTTATGTTATTTTTTTTTTCAGATTTTCTTTGAAAAAAAAAAAATCATTTAAATTTATACATTCGTATCACCTGCGAATGGAAAAATCAAATCCTAAACTCGCAAAATATTTCGATTCACATCTAGTAGAATGATAAATCTATTAAGTGGTGGAGTCAAATAATTATGAATGAAAGCTTTCAAAACTTTTGTCAAATAAATAATTAGGAAATTTCGTCTCGAAGAACTGATGCTTCCATTCATTAAGAACATTTTAGTATAATTTGCAGTTACTTTTCGCAACTAGCATTTGTTTCAGCCGAAAATTATTTTCTTCAAAAAAAAAAAAAAAAATCACAAATACTCTTGATGTAGTTTAAATGAGTAATCGATATTTATTTTGTACGAAACAATCATGTCTTTAGTCAACGAGACTAGAGAGTGAATTTCACCTACATATCTTCAATGTAACATGTATTGTAATATATCTGAAGAAAATAAAGACATTTGTTATTATTATTTATTCGAATAATTTTACGAGTTTCGGATTTGACTCTAAAAAACACTTTTTCCATTCGTAGAGGATACTAATGTTTAAAATTCCATGTTTTTTTTTTCAGAGTAAATCTAAAAAATAAACATAAAAACATAAAAACTCATAATGATGTTAAAAAGAGCGTTGAGAATTTATTTTTACAGAAAAAAAGGAAAATATTGGCATTCGAGTTAGATTGCTGTTGTCATCAATGAACAGTATTGTATTATACATTAAAGTAATCTTAAAATAAGCAGGAATTTCATCAGATGAATTAAAAATTATTTTAATGTTTAGTTTGTGTGGAACTCAATTTTGAAAAACAATGAAAATTGATCAAATTTATAACAAATTTCAAATTATATTTTTGCTAATAAAAACTTGTGCAATGAAAATTTAAAAGATTTCACTAAATTCTACATTCAAATAACTTAGCACACATGACCTAAGATTTTCATTATATCTTACAATTTTCTTTTCTAACTTGAACTAGTAAATTGACGCAATACACGAAAATTAACGATTTATTTTTTATTCAGACTAATAATTTATCGTTGTTAGATAAAAAAATGTAAATACATTTCATATTATTAAATCCAATAGAATGGCTCTTTTTTAAAACGATTATTCAAATTTTACTATATAGCTATCTCTTTCTACTAAACCGCAACCTTAAGGGTATTTGAATTGATGATTCCCATTTTCATGGAAACGAAAAAAAAAAAAAAAAAACAATAATTACTTTTGGATAATTCATCGCTAATTAAAAAAACATGATAATAATAAATATGAATAGATGATTTGAATTATAAGAAAATATTAAGAAAATAATTCTTTAATTATTTTCTTTCTAGTTGCTTTTCAATTAAATACTTACACAGAAAATATATTTTTTTATTGATACAACTACTTCCCGGGCAAATACACACGCCGGACCTTAAATTACACAAGAAAGTTAATTAAGCAACGTTTTTCCGAATAAAGAATAATTTACACAAACAAAACTAAATATCATCATCATTATGGATGCGTCCGTGTTTATTCAGTGATTATAAAAACTAAATATGTATAAAAGACGATCTGTATACACGTGTTTCGTGATTTATACCTCGTCAGTATAGCTTTGCCTTGAATAAATGTTGCTGAGGCAAATATCTATTGAGTAATTCAATTTACGACATGGATATTTTCCATAGAAGTAGTTGTTTTAATAGATATTTGCATTTTCTGTGTACTTACTTCGTATGTCTTTAATTGTAGAAGTAAAAAGGAAATAGTTAATTAATTAATTATTTTCTTTCTAGTTGCCTTTCAATTAAATACTTACACAGAAAATATAATTTTTTATTGATACAACTACTTCCCGGGCAAATACACACGTCGGACCTTAAATTACACAAGAGAAATTTACCGTTGCATCTCAGCAAAGTTAATTAAGCAACGTTTTTTCCGAATAAAGAATAATTTACACAAACAGAACTAAATATCATCATCATTATGGATGCGTCCGTGTTTATTCAGTGATTATAAAAAGTAAATATGTGTAAAAGGCCATCTGTATACACGTTTTTCGTGATTTATACCTTGGCAGTATAACTAATAAGTAAATACGTATAAAAGGCTATCTGTATACACGTGCTTCGTGATTTATACCTCGTCAGTATAACTAATAACTAAATATGTAAAAAGGCCATCTGTATACACGTTTTTCGTGATTTATACCTCGTCAATATAACTTTGCCTTGAATAAATGTTGCTGAGGCAAATATCTATTGAGTAATTCAATTTACGACATGGATATTTGCTAGAGAGGTACTTGTTTTAATAGATATTTGCATTTTCTGTTTACTTACTTCATATGTCTTTAATTGTAGAAGTAAAAAGGAAATAGTTAATTAATTAAAAATTATGTGGTTGAGGCTGTTACTTGATGAAACTCTATTATAACTAATTTTACAAGTAAACCACTAGATTGTTTTTAAGTTACATAGATTTACTGTAGGAAACACTGCTACAATAAATATGTGAACCTTAAAAATAATTCGGTGTTTTAGTTGTAAAATTTATTAATTACTTTCTTATTATTTTTCTTTAATTCTGCAATATAAAACATTTCAAACATCTTTATAGACTATTTAAAATCGACCAATTAAATGAATAAAACACAGATTAAATTAAATAGCTCAAATTATCGAGTAGTTTCGGGTTATTTATTGAAAATGCGCTGAAATAAATATTAATTAATATAATTGATTGATAAGACTGATAAATGTTGAATGTTCATCTTCACTTTTATATAAATAAAACAATTTATAACTTCCAAATATATTGTAAACTCGCTATTTTTCAAATTGCATACAAAAACGGTTTCAAAAAATCTATAATTGAAAAAATAATACAAACAAAATAAAGACATAAAACAATTAATTCCATTTACCCTATTATCAAAGACAAATCTATAAAAAATTATTCATCACTAACATACACAGGAGAAATAAGCAATAAAGTCGAAAAAATGTTGGAAAAAATAAATATCAAGGTAGCATTCAAAACAAATAATACAATTGGGAAAATAATTAAAAATAACAAAGATAAAACCTGTATAACTCAACAAAGTGGTGTCTATTTGCTAAATTGCAAAGACTGTCCTAAGACATATGTAGGACAAACCGGAAGGTCGTTTAAAGAAAGAATCAAAGAGCATAAAACCTCTTATGAATAAAGGAAAACCAACTCCACATACTCCAACCACCTCATCGAAGAAAACCACCACTTCGACGAAAACTTCATAGTGCTTCACAGAGAAGAAAAAGGCCGGAAACTCAACATCTTGGACAGCATGGAAATTAATAAAAGAAAATACACAGGACAACTTTTGAACGACCAATTAGATTTAACAAACTCACCACTCCTAAATTTAAATTTCGCTGAAAAACCCACCCCCCCATAAACATTGTATATATACCTGTACTGACAAATGTAATTTATCATTTCTTCGCCTGAAGAAGCCACAGTGTGGCGAAACAATTGTAGCGAGTTTACAATATATTTGAAAGTTATAAATTGTTTTATTTATATAAAAGTAAATTAATATAGATGAAAACAGAGCGAGTTTACAATATATTTGAAAGTTATAAATTGTTTATATAAAATTAATATAGATGAAAACAGACTCAGTTATTAAAATGTCGCAGGTAATTTATGCTGAAAGACTTTGAAGCACTCGTCGCAACTTGGAATCCGTGCCTAAGAGCTCCACTTCGCACACTTGTTACTCACTAAAAACTATTACGTTATGTATACATCACAAGAAAGTTTATATTACGGGTTTTTAATATGAATACGCGTTGTTTTATATATATAAATATAAAAAAATGGAATTTCTGTGAATTGGTTTATTTTTAGTTTACAATAATATCATAACTTATCTATACTAAACCGCAACCTTCAAGGTATTGAAATGATGATTCCCATTTTTATGGGATCGAAAAAAATATTATTTGCTTTTGGATAATTTTTTGCCAATTAAAAAAAAACATGCTAATAATAAATATGAATAGCTTATTTAAATTAAAAGAATAAGAAAATAATTAATTATTTATTATATATATATATATATATATATATATATATATATATATATATATATATATATTTAAATTGTTTTAGTTATTTATTTATAATGTAACGTATTAAATATGACCGGCGAATGACCCAGAAGTCGAAGCCGGAATGTGGGAGGGTTTTTTTTAGTCGGTAGTCTCTAGGACTCTGTCCGAGAGGAATCCGACACTATGTCCTTAAATGAATTTTTCCCCTTCCACAACTAAAAAAAAATTAAATTATATTTAAATTAATAGTTGTTATAATTTTATCAAATAGTGAAATTTCCGTAAATAAATAATTTTTTTTTTATTATAAAAATTAAATAATTGTTATTCTCTACTATTATAAAAATCGTTTACTTAATTATATTTTATTTCTTAATTGTATTCATTGTTAAACAATCATAACTATCCCTTATGTAATTGAAATTGCGTAAAGTTCCGCAATTTCCTCCGGGGCGGTTGTTTTGTGCGGCCGTAACGAGGGTTTTCTTCATTTCGCCGGCTTTGCGGGATTTACGTGACCGTTTCCTTAAAAATCCGGGGGAAATGTGTCCGGGATTTCGACTGAAACCCACCCCCTCCTCGTTCCCTTTCTGCCAAGACGGAATTCCGCGGCAATGGGAAATAACTCAGGTCCGAGCAGGATTGCCGGCATCACTCGCATTAACGTATTAAACGGCTGACACCCTCTCCACGAGATGTTAGAATAATCCCCCAGACTTGGGGAGGTGATTTCAATGAAGTTGATATCACTAAACGGAAAGCTGTTAAATTAATGAGACATATACATCCGGGGGAAATTAGGTATTAAAAAGACAATGGAATGTTATTTCTTATGCAAATGCTAGGAAGGTTTGCATAAGAAATAATGCAGTAATGCAGTTTAATAAGTAACTATTTTCTTAGTCATTTCACTCTTAGCAATTCTGTAAAAGGCGAAGCTTGAAGTTTAAACGAAACAAAATTGTGAAATGGAATTAACAAATATGTGGATAATTATTTTAAAGTGATTAATTAAATTGATATTGTATGAAATAAATATGAATAGATTATTAAATTATTATTAGCCCATTTTCAAGAAAATTTTAAATTTTAAATTCTCTTGAAAATGGGCTAAATGAAACATCTCTGATGGGATTCGAACCCTTGTTCCCCGATTTCCGGTCGAGTGCGCTACCAGCCGGCAATCGGAAGATTGGGTTCAAATCTTATCAGAGATGTTTCTGTTCCACTTTATATTTAATTAAATTTAAATTATACCTCAATGTTGTGCATCGAAAATTTCTACAATTTATATTTTAAAGTGTGCAATGTTTGCAAATAATTGTGATGTTTACGAAATTAATACAATTCTGGAAACATAAAAGCAATTGTGTCTTAATTAGAAATACCAAATATGTGTACCTAATAAGTTTATTTTAGTTATTACTAACATAAAAAAGTTAAATTTGATACGAAATTGAATTTAAAAATCACATTTCTTCAATTTGTATGACAGCGATTACAATGGGGGTTTCGTCCTCCATGCATGTAAAGATTTTAATAGTAATTGTTTAAAAGCTTTAATTTATTCTCTTGTACAATGTCAAATCAAGTACGCTTCTCCATTTTGGACACCTCAATCACAAATTGATATTCATAAAAGCTTGGTAGACAACATACTTCTGACTCATATACTGAAATAAACGAAGATCTGCAATTACATTTCCTTGCAGATCAAAAAACGTTATCAGATTTATGCACTTTATTTAGAGGCGTAAGAATTCTAATTAATTATCCGGATTTTATGTCCCATTCTCTAGCCACAATCTGTGTTACACGATGTCATTTCGGATACACACTCATGAATCAAGTAAGTCATAACAGTAAGAATAATGAATACTGCTAATGATTTAAAAAATTTACACACAGGCAATAAGGGATTAGCATTAAATTGTCGCGAAGGCTTGGAGATCACAAAGGCCATAAAATGTGAAAAAACGTGGATAACGACAATGAAGGCGTTTGGATTTCCCCGATTCTCAATGCCCTTATTTTATAAAAAAGTGTTGTTTTTCTATTTAATTATTGATAAATAAATTATTAAGATACTTCTACATAAATAAATCTTAATAGAAAAAGGGAAAATAATTTAATTTATTATCAAATTCTTTTTATTTAATTTATTTAAATAAATCTTGTTCCTTCTAAATAATCAATAAACATGCGTAATTAAACTTTCCAAACACAAGGCCGCGAGTATTTCGAGATTTATTTAATTCGCCCCCTCCCC
Organism: Philonthus spinipes; assembly: GCA_963082785.1. NCBI lineage: Eukaryota > Metazoa > Arthropoda > Insecta > Coleoptera > Staphylinidae > Philonthus > Philonthus spinipes. The sequence continues at coordinate 3,335,336 of OY720300.1, forward strand.
GGCTATTTTTAATTCGCCGCCCCCGTTAAACAAAGCCCCGCGCGGTCTGAGTTATGATTAAGGCACTTATTGGTCCTGAAAAATCGGCCAAATCATCGCCGGCAGTCACGCGATTTTCCCAACATCGGATCGTTTGCTTCTAATTATTTATATCTCTCCCTTTCATCGCCGATACCGAGCACGACATTTTCTTTCTTTCGAGAGGAGGGAAATTCTTTGCGAAACGGCAAACGACCGGATAATGGCGGTTTCATTGTTGTTGTAAATTTTTTTTTTCTTTATGAGTTACAGTGTCTTTCCATTAAGCATTGTGATGGAGGATTTATTTCCAAGGAAAATTCGGTGGATTTATAATGAATATTTTCGTTTTGCAAAAAAATATGAAATAATAGGCTGAAAGACCACTGGTCGATAGCCAGTTTCAGAGTTGGAATTATATTATGAACGTTAGTGTATTGTTAAATATTGTATTGTAATTGTATATTCCAATCTCATAAATAAAGATGTTTATGTATGTATGAAATAATTAAAAAAATAACATTAATTGTTAACTTGCAGATTTAAAGTTTGACAAAGACACGTTAATGACGTCAAAATTATGGTTACTATTATTTAGTCTTTTATAACATCGTTATATGTTCCTCTCTACTTCTCAGTGTGAGGTGATTGTTTGTCCTGTGTATGTTTTACTCCATACTTTTCTGTTTTGTGTGAGTTTTCTGGCTTCTTCCCATTTTATTCGTTTTTTCCCTAACTCTTCTCTTATTTCGTCATTCCATTCCTTTCTTGGTCTACCTTTTTGATTTTTGCCTGGAGTTCTTGATTCATATACGTATTCTTCTTACGTTTCTTTCTTCTCCTATTCCACATAAATGACCGTACCATCTCATTTGGTTTTCTTGTATTTTTTTGTCTATTGGTTCTATTTCCAGGTTCTCTCTAATTATATATATTCTTGCTTAACTACTCTTATTTAAATTGAATAAAATCAGTAATAACCTTTCTTCGCACTTTTTTTTATTTTATTCCAAATGTAAATACATTTTGCTTTTATTTTGTCTGTGTACAACAAAGTAGAATCCTTAGTAAAATAATAATGTTAGGCAGAGAGACCGATAGTCGATAGCCATTTTTTGAGGCTTAACTAGATGTTTATGATTGTAATGTTGTAAATATTTTAATATAATTTAATGTATCTCTCAGAAATAAAGATTTTCTATATATATATATATATATATATATATAATGTTATTTATTTGAAAATTGCATCAATTAAATAAACACTTTTTAATTATTTACATTAAATTAAATAAAAAGGGCAGAAAAACCGACGGTCAATTGCCGTTTTGTGCAATAAAATATAATAATTCTATTGTTAATTTATTTTACAATTCTATTTCCTCAATTGATGGTTGTCCTTTTTTAATATTTTTTTTATTAACTACTTCCGGAGAAAATATTCCGCCAGACTTTAAACTACACAACGGACATATTCTGTAGTATCACAAATGATTGCATAATGCGAATTTATAGTTTTTTATTGCGGTCACGAACGTTCAGTAAAGACCATAATAAGTGAAACAAATATATATATAATATATAATGTACAATAAAATATAATAATTCTATTGTTAATTTATTTTACAATTCTATGTCCTCAATTGATGGTTGTCCTTTTTTAATATTTTTTTTAACAACTACTTCCGGAGAAAATACTCCGCCAGACTTTAAACTACACAATGGACATATTCTGTTGTATCACAAATGATTGCATAATGCGGATTTGTGATTTTTTTATCGCGGTTACGAACGTTCAGTAAAGATCATAATAAGTGAAACAAATATATATATATATATATATATAATCTAAAATCCCCATCTACCATAATGGTGGTGTAGGGGTGAAACAAAAATAGCTGCTTGTAAATTGATAATATCAATTGTTGAAGAAAGTTTGAGATATAATTTAAATTAATCAAATATAAGTGGAAAAAAAACATCTGATGGGTTTTGAACCCATGCTCTCAATTTCTAGCCGAGTGCGTTACCAGCTACACCACAAAGACCTGTGATATCAAATCTCATTCAGTGCTTCGAGTCCACTTATATTCAATTTATACATATATTCTAGAAATCGAGGGACATCAGAGATATTTTTTCACTTATATTTAATTAATTTAAATTATATCTCAATCTTGTACATTAAAATTTTCTTTAATTCATAAATATAAATATAATTTAAGAAGGAATATCAATTTAATTGATATCAATTGTTTGTAGCCGTGCAAGCCCTCCACGGCACATTCAATTTGGATTATTTTCAATATATTTGACTCTAACTTACAAATTAAAAAAAAACGGCATTAAAGGATTCCATATTGTAAACAATCGTTGGACCCACCAATTGTATTCTCAAATCCAGGATTGATTCAATAATTAGCCTTATTAGTGTGGCAATTAAATAATGAAAATAATTTACTATGAGGAAAACTTCACATGCTCACCATCAAAAATTGATTGTACAGCCAGATCTAGCCAAAATAATTGCTTTCAAAATAATTTTATGCAATAAAAATAAATACTTCAAAGTAATTAATAGTTGAATAAAATATTAATTAATTTAATATAAATTTAATTGTTATTTTATTAAACGCTAATGAATCGGTTAGTCCGATTCTTGTAAGAAAAGACTTGATTCTACGCCACCAATGTAAGTACAAACCCGACGAGTCGGTGATAGTTGAAAACAGTATTTTTAGAACAATCGATTAATAAAACTTCAGATAACAAGATAATGTCAATAGTTTGCAGTTGATACACCCTTTAACCTCTCCACAGCACCATAAAATCGCCTAACTTAACTCCATGCAGTAAAATAATATCAATTTATTGTATCTCATCCACCCACCAACTCTTCCAGGTTATCCTAAATTAGAATTATTTTTTGACTGGGTCGACAATTTGACTCTATTAAAAAGAAAATTAAAAAAAATCTGCTATTTGTCTAATTTAATTACACTGATCGCTTATTTAAACTCCAAGTAGTAAAATAAAGTCAATTTTTTATCTTGTTAATTGTTGAGGCTTCTACTTTGTTATACATTGTAATACAATTTTAATAAATGAAACACTTTTTTACTTTGTTTGTATAACTTGAGTTATACAAATTTATTGATAAATAAAACTCTTTTTTACTTTGTTTGTATAACTCGAGTTATACAAACAAAGTAAAAAAGTGTTTCATTTATTAAAATTTAATTTTTTATACTTGATGCACCCTTCAACCCTTCCAGGGCACCCTCAATTTGGGTTTATTTTTGGCTGGGTCAACAGATTTGTCTCTAATTAAAACTGCTGCATGGTTAATTTAACCATATAGATCACTTAATCAGATTCCGGATAGTAAGATAGAGTCAATTATTTGTATCTGATGCACGGTGCATCAGACATCTCTACTACAAACTCAATTTGGTTTATTTTCAAATTCTCGGCCTCATTTTTCACCAATTGAATTTAATGTGTTTTATGTAATATTTTGACAAACAAGAACAATAATTATTCCGATTGTTAAGCGGCCAAAATGTGTAAAGTAAAGTACTCCGAATTGCGCCTTAAGGACAAAAAAGAGCTTGAGAAACAGCTCATCGATTTGAAGACAGAACTCACGAATTTAAGGGTCGCCAAAGTGACCGGTGGAGCACCATCGAAATTGTCAAAGATCCGTGTCGTTCGTAAGGCTATCGCTCGTGTGTACATTGTGATGCACCAAAAGCAAAAGAAGAATCTCCGCAAGCTTTTCAAGAACAAGAAGTACAAGCCCCTCGACCTTAGGCCAAAGAAGACCCGTGCCATCCGCAGGGCCCTGACCAAGCACGAGAGCAAACTCAAGACGGCCAAGGAGATCCGTAAGAGGTCGATCTTCCTACCAAGAAAGTTCCGTCATGGCCTGATTTATTTGTGAAATAAGTACTTTCAATAAAAATAAACGAGAATATGAAGAATAGGCAAATTTAGGTTGTTCACTAATTTAATTTCCCAAAAAATGTATAAAATTGTATTATATTTATATCATGCAACAATTTTATTAATATATGTTTTTCTTATATTACAGATGTCCTAATATGGGTCATACTTGGTTGTTAATTGCAGCGGCTCTACTGCTCCTATTTACCAGACAATCGTCTGCTCAACCAATAACAGATATGTAAGTATACAAAATATAGCACATTAAGTTATACAGATGAGAACAAAATCACGAAACGTGTATATGAAAACCTGAAAAATACTATATAAATAATATTTACAGCGATAGAATTTCATAAAGTATTTAATATATACAGGGTGATTTATAATAGGTGACAAAACTTTAACATTATATTTGGGAAATAATTAAAAAAAATGGTATATGAAGATTCGTCATATTTTTTTTATTTGCAGAACTACCACTGTTTGAAATTTTATTTTGATTACAATTTAGTATACTCGGAAATATTGATTATTATAATAATTACTTCAATAATCTCACTAATATATTTTTATCTAATTAACAATATTTATAATATATGTTTCATTAAGTGATTAATGAAAAGCAAATTGAAGCGTTGAAAATATGGAATAATTAATATTATAATTGTTAGGGTAATCATTGCGTTGTTTCCATTAATTATACCGCGGACTGTTGTAAGCAGTGTCGCGATGTAACTCGCGATTTCTTGAAAGTGTAGGTAATAGACCGCCAGCGTACCTGTGCAGCGGGGATGCGAACCTTCCGGGCCGCCCTTAATCGTTGAACAATGAACTTTCACGAATAGACCAGAAATATCACAAAGTGTTTTATTACTCTATTGAAACTATTCTCGGATTTTTAGACTTGTGTCAACATCTGTATTACAATGTATTTTTTGTAAGAATTATACCACTGTTGTTTTTTTTTATTGCTGGTGTACTTTTCCATCCAGGTCAATTTCTTATTGGTGGATTTGTGCACCCCCATTTTTACCCCTCCTACATGGTGAAATGCATACTTGTAAATATTTTTGTAAATAGTGTTCCTCGAGAGTTTAATAAAACCACACGAAAACCTAAAAACGTATTTTCGTAAACCAACGAGACCTCTGCAACAAACAAGCAGTCTAGTTTAGCACTTACGGGATGAAATGAATTTCAACGGAGTGTTTTGATTTTATATTCGAGATCTGTTCTCTACAACGTCTGTACAACGAGTGTCTTAAAACTAGAAACTAAACTACATATTTACAATAAGAAAAAAATCTCTCGCCCGGGTGGCGACGGTCGCAATTTATTATCCCTTCAAAATAGGGGCGCATCCGGTCAACACCATGGGGCTTGGATTGTTTGTATGTAAAAAAGTAAATTCCGTTAAGAAATATATAAATAAATTATGAATCATCTTTCAATCAGCTATCGATCGTATAACTTTCAGCCATTGTTAATATATTTAAATATTTATAACGAATTAAATATCAATAATTGAAAATTATATATATATATATATGTATAAATCTTTATTGGCAGATTATTTTTAACAAAGTAATAATAATAAATAAATACAATACAACTCTCTAATTTGAATTTTTATTCTATCTCTAACCGTTTAGAAATCATATCGAAAAAAGTGAATTTTTGAGCACTTTTTGGCCATTTTTAGGGGTTTTTCGGACATAAAAAATTTATTATTAGAAATAGAACAAAACTGTCAACGGCAAAGTTGTAGCTTTTTGAAAGCACTAACATAAAAATAAATTCTTCTGCCAATTGGCTATCTACCGTTGGTCTTTCCGCCTATTGAAAATAATTATTGTTGTTATTATATTTTACTGCACTGGATTTACTGAATTTTTACAAATACGCAATTTATTAAAAAATATCGCGTAATATACGCTTTTTAATATACGCAATTTATACATCCTAGATGAATCAAACCCATAATAAAAATATACTACAATTCATTGCATCCACTCCTACTACTTACAACGGCGTTTAATTATTCAAGCATACCTCGGTTTGACTTTCCGCTCTTTATTCCGTCCCTTTTGTTTCTCTCATATCTGTATTTCTTGTGCGCTTTTGCGTCAAAGGCGCTTTTCATTTAAGAATTACACGCGGACGCCGCCTTCAAAAGGTTTATATTTCTTTGAAACTTCTCCCGCTCCATTCGGAAACGCTTATCCCTAAACGGCCCTTTCCGAATTTTGAATTTATTAAAATATTTACTTTGCCGCGCGCCACTCCTTTAATGCCTCAAGCAAAACTAAGCGAAAAGATATTTAGGTTTTATTTTGCTCCGCGGATACAAAAGAGTTTTGTTGTTGTTTCATTCAAATTGTTTGGAAGGGAAATGGGAGAGAAAGAGGTAATAATAATTAGCTTCGTTAATTCTTTATGATGGAAAAATTATTAATTAATTATTCACTTCTGCAAATTCATTGTTTTTTTTTTGTTATTTAATTTATTCATTAATATTTCTTCTTTGTATATTGCGCAAAAGCTCTCAAATACTCAAGAACTGAAGCCATTGGACCACCGTAAACGTCGTGAATTTGCTGATTTTGCCTTGGAACAACTTGAAAACGATAATGATTTTTTTAAGAAAATCATCTTCTCCGATGAGACTCTCTTTCATCTGACTGGTGCGGTAAATAAACAAAACTGTCGATTCTGGTGCGAAGAAAATCCACAAATTATTCAAGAAAAACCATTTCATTCACCTAAATTGACAGTTTGGTGTGGTGGAATCATCGGTCCGTACTTCTTTCGAAATGAAGATGGTAACACCGTTACTGTCAATGGAGAGCGGTATAGATCGATGATAACCAACTTTTTATGGCCGCAATTGATCTTGACAACATTTGGTTCCAACAAGACGGGGCTACATGCCACACAGCAAATTCAACAATTGAATTATTGCGAGAAAAGTTTGGAGATTCGATTATTTCAAAAAATTGTCATATTGAATGGCTTCCAAGAAGTTGTGATTTAACACCATTAGACTATTTCTTGTGGGGTTATTTAAAGTCATTGGTCTTTCGAAATAAACCAGACTCTCTTCAAGCTTTACAAGTCAATATTGAACGTGCTATTCATGACATACAACTTGATTTAGCGGAAAAAGTGCTCGAAAGTTGGGTTCATCGAATTCGTTCCTGCAGAAGAAGTCGTGGAGGCCATTTAAATGACGTTTTATTTAGAACTTAATTGTATCGATTGTACTTCACATTAAATAAAAAACATTTGAATTTCCTTAACAATAAGTGTGTTTTTTTTAAAGAAATCATATCACTCTCATTGAAAAACCCTTTATAGGTGAACCTAAATCTACAAATACATTGTGAATAATTATCTAAACTATGTATAAATGTTATATGAATAAATATGTTTAGTTATTTATTATTGACATTATTGAAGTAATTATTTTAATAATCAATATTTCCAAGTAAATTAAATTATTTGCGAAACAAACAAAGAGATTCAACTGATCCGCACTCGAAACGGTTTCATTTAGCCGAATGAGAAATGGCCCGGAGTGGAAATTGGAGTCAAGTCAAATGCGGAGCGGAATGGGTTTCCGTGCATTCCGCTGGCCGAGATCGATTTTTCCCTTTGTTTAATTCTCGGAAAAACGGGGACGACTTCGAGTGTTCAGTGTCTGAAACGTAAACAACTCCAGAGTCGATATGCATTGATAAATGCTTCCCTTTATTTGTATAAACCGTCTCCAATCTGGCGATTCGATAAAAGCCAGACCGTTTAGTAGTGCGGATGAAAGGGGTGGGTTTTTCTTTGCGAAGAGTTTAATTCCTTTCTCATTTAAGGTGTATAATAGGAAGAATAATAATTTCCTTGTTTTATAAAGATACTTTTACGTTGATAAATATATATATAATTTCTTTATGAAGCATATAAGATATAATTCTCTCAATCATAAACCTTGAACGAGAAAGGAATTAAATGATAATCAGCATAGATTCAGAACTCAGCGTTCAACTTTAAGCAATTTAATTCCCCATAAGCCGATTTATCACGTAGTTTTCACTACAGTGATTAAAAAAAAAAACAGTGTGATTTGCCTGTATCGTACCTGCTTACATAAGGGTGCTACGCTCTACACCATGACATTGCACGCATAACGTACGTCTGAATGTCACAGAGCTAAATGTGGAAATTATTTATTAATTATAGAAACTTCTTTATTCAGACAGCAGAATTATATATATATATATATAAATCTTTATTAACAGACAATCATTTTACATACATAAGTGTACAATTTACGATTGTGTGTCATGGACTATGGACCGGCGGTCTCTCTGCCCTTTCTGGTGATGGATTAAAGACAAATTCTGTGCTGGCTAGCTGAATCGTCTAGAAGCATGTGAAAATTTTGGAGGAATATTAGAATTTTTTACGACACAATTTTTTTAAGTAATGTTTTTTTTTTTTTTTTCATCAGATATTTTTCATTAAATAAACACTCAGGGAATACGTTAATATAAATTAATTATTGTTGTATCACACATGGGAGCGAACCCGGAGAATTCGCACTCGACGTAATCCCGAGCAAATAATGTTATTTAATTCCTCCCCCATCCTCCCCCGGCAGCAGAGGAACGGAAGCACGAGTGCGTAAGTGTGAAATTTTAATTAATCCCATTAACCGCAAGAACACTTTCGTATGCTCTCAAGTCACGCGGCGATTCGCCCGCCCGCCCCATGTTCAACCAAATTTTCCCCGCCGAACAAAAAGGATCTCGTTACTTTGCTCGAGCGTGTGATCGAAAAGGGAACCTATTGTTCTATTTGGGTAAATTATAGCTTACGTAAAAAACTTATTTATTATTCTTTAAGGAAATACTAAAGTATGCAATCCGAGATTTGGGATCTCAACAATACGAACAAGGGGTTTACTTGCCCAAAAACTGTTTACCTATGGCCTATAATTTTTCCTCTGGGGAAAATGGGAAGTATGTAGCTTAGATTCCTTCAAAGTATAATGCACCTGCTATTACTATCCCTTACCCCACCAATATCCAACCCGCGCCCCACCAAAAATAATAATAATAGAGTTTTATTGTGTTAATAATAATTTAAATCACAATAAATGGAAGACGACGCAAACGCCATCTATTGCCTAATTTCATGTGGCATTGTCAACGATTTGACACAAGGTAAACAACAGAGAATCGTTGTTTCGTCCACTAAAGGAAGGCGAATATGTCTTGTTTATGAAAACAAGAAACGAAATTCATTTAATAAAATGTTCAACCAACACAAGTTATCCATACGCAAGATGAATGGTAGTTGAACATTTTATTAAAAAAAAGGTTCAGCTTTAGACTTGTCAAAATACAATAATGTTTATTATTCATTGTCCAGCGTGGGTATTTGCCCGGGAAGTAGTTGTTCTAAAGTGCAATTGTTTAACGTACTTACGTAGCGTAAGTCAAAAGTCACAGAGCTAAATGTGGAAATGATTTATTAATTATTTTCAAATCATTTCTATTTAATTTAATAATGCTTATTACTTAAATAAAAATAGTTGTCCTTTCTCCTACTTATTTTTTTATTAAACTAGATATATTTCGGAAACGTTATTTCCATTTTCAGTAGTGTGGTTTAAATAAATAATAACATAGTTTCCGAAATATATATAGTTTAAGCAAATAAGTACGAGAGAGGACAACTATTTTTATTTAAATAATTAAAGTCTCCACGACCAACTACCAACATAAAAAAGATTAATGTTTATTACAGTAATGTATTAAAGTAAAAATAATAATGAATAAATTAAAAATTCCTGACAGGAAGACCTATAGTCGATAGCCCATAACAGACTACCAACATAAGTGTACACATTGTTTTTATAAATTTTGTAAATTTTTATCATATTATCTGAATAAAGATGTTTGTATATATAAAAATTCTTCTTCAAATTGTTGTATATTTTTAATTTTATAAAAAGGGAGACAACTATTTTTATACCGCTATGATTTTAGATTCATTCAATTATTAGTTAACTGGATTATTGGTGAATGCGCCGGGATTAAATAATAATTTTGTTTGTAGTTAATGATTGAAACCATTTTACAGTAACATAATCATTCATTCCCTCTACGGAAAAGAGACATGTAATGAATCTGGATGGACGGGTAGTCACCCCTCCCCCTTCACTTTGAATGTCTAGTATAGAATAAAGATTATATTCTCCACAACTGCGTGAAGCTTTTAAGATTTTTAAAGGTTAATTATTTTTATACCACTATTATTTTACATTCATTCTATTATTAGTTTCCAATACATGGTGGTTATTATCAAACTAAGCAATTAAAATGCGTTTGGTGTAAACTTAAAAATAATGTTTACAAAAAAAAACATTATCCGGCAATTTAATATATCGCTGAAAAGCTGAAAAGGTGTGCCAAAATATTAACTATATTTATACCACTATTATTTTACATTCATTCTATTATTAGTTTCCAATACAGGATGGTTATTATCAAACTAAGTACTTAAATGCGTTTGGTTTAAACTTAAAAACATTGTTTACAAAAAAAAAACATTATCCGGCAATTTAATATATCGCTGAAAAGCGATACAACATTCCGCACCAAAGCGACGACACAAATGAACATTCTTTCTATTTATTACCCCCAAAAAAATGTAACACAACCCTCGTACAAATCTCGAGTTTTACGGCACGATATATCGCCCTAAATATGCCCATAAAAGTTTTTGGGGCGGGGAGCGCGTACCTCCATCGAGATTTTTCCCGCAGCCCACGCGCGCCGCTGAAATTTTCCTCTACCCGAGGAAATTGCACAAATCGTCTGCTGAATGTCGGCGCACGGGCGAAATTGATTTTTCTTGCGGGAAATGATGCGATTTCGCAATTAGGACGGGATTTAATAAAACGCCGCTCCGCAATTCCGATAAAGCGCTCCGATGTTTATTTCCCGAAATAGCATATTTTAAAAAGGTACGCGACGGGGAAATTATTTATAGATTTTTGTGCGGTTTCTAAGATTTTTATTACGGTTTTCTCAACGGGATACGCGAGAAACTGTGCTTACGTCATTTATAGGCAATTCTGGATTTATGGTGAATGCGCCGGGATTAAATAATAATTTTCTGTGTAGTTGATAATTAAAACCATTCAGCAGTAGTTTAACCATTCATCCCTTTTACGGAGATCATCTCTGTTGAAAGGAATCTTGCTGAACGGGTGCCCCCCCCCCCTCCCCCACTCCGGTTTCAATGTCTATTATACAGGGTGTCCCACGAGGTAGTGGACAGCCGACATCACGAAAACGGTTAGTAGTACGAAAATGAAATTTGGTGGCTTGATTTCATTTTCACAGAAATAGAGAGATGGAAATGAAATCTATATATTCGGAAAAAGGCATCATTTCCAACCATGCCTTTTTCCGAATATATAGATTTCATTTCCGTCTCTCTATTTCTGTAAAAATGATATCAACTTCAGAATTTCAAATGGGACACCCTGTATATTTATAGATTTTTGGAAAAGTGATTGAAAGATAAATACAGCAATACCATATTATTAGGGAGTTTTATTGTAAATGAGCTTCTTCCATCCACTGCGGATAAGATAAGATACATAAGCAGCATGTCGACATACTTGTCATACGTAAAACTGGGAGATATTACTTACACGTAAGCAGAATGTATTGTCAACTTGACATCACACATTTGACATGAAGCATTTTCAATTTTTTACGCTTTTTTTTTTGTTAATCCATGCCATTGCGATTATCTATTTCAATTATTACTTCAATAATAGTCCCTCATTTTATAATAAAAACTCCCCAATATTATGGTATTGCTGTATTTGTCTTTCAATCACCTTTCCAAAAATATATAAATATACAAGATGTCTCATTTGAAATTCTAAAATTGATGTCATTTATTCGGAAATGGAGAAACGGAAATGAAATCTATCTATAGAAAAAGGGGCATCATTTCAAACCGTTTAAAGCCACCAAATTTTATTTTCATACTACTAACCGTTTTCGAAATATCAGCTGTCCACTACCTCATGGGACACCCTGTGTAATAAATATTATATTCTCCAGAAGTGTATGACGGAGTTGGAGTAATTATGTTTACAGCATTTATTGTAAATACTTGAATATTGGTGAATGCGCCGGGAGTATATAATAATTTTGTTTCTAGCTTCAAAATTAGCGTAATCTTTCATTCCTTCTACTAAAAATAGTACATATCTCTTCTCTGTAGAAGGAAATTTTGCTGAACGGGTACTGCTCCCCATCCCCCCACTCTATTTTCAATTTCTAGTATAGAATAAATATTATATTCTCCAAAACTGTGTTTACGCAATTCAATGGAAATGCTAAATTGTTGGTGAATGCGCCGGGATTAAGTAATAATTTTCTGTTTGATTGATGTTTGAAACCATTCAGAATTAGCGTGTCATTAAAATAATTATTTCAATAATTAAAATCTCTAAGGGAATTTATCAGGTAAACGCTTATAAAATGAAAACCGGAGGTCCTACAATAAAAGTTTTATAACAGAAATTATTTATTTTCCAAGATCTAAAACTTTTATTTGAGACATTTTTCTATCCGAATTAAAAAATGAAAAATTGCTAAGAGTAAAGTTGCACTTAATGAGTTTTGATTCTACATTCTACGGAGAAGAGTACATGTCTCTTTTTCATACAATCTCACTGAACGGGTGCTCCTCCTTCCCCACTCCATTTTCAATGTCTATTATAGAATAAGTATTATATTTTCCAGAACTGCATGCTTTTAATACACATTTCTTTATATCAACATATTTCTGGAAAAATAAAATTAAGCATTATAACCAACATTCAGTTTTTGACTGAATTAGAATTCTATAATAAACATTCAAGATTTTACGGTTTTTAAGTTATTGACAAAATATTAACATATATCGAGACAACTGCGACGGTACGCAAGATAAACCGTGTTTACGCCATTTATTGGAAATACTGGATTATTGGTGAATGCGCCGGGATTAAATTTAAAAAATGGGCGTAGTTAATGATTGAAACCATTTTACAATAACGTAATCATTCATTCCTTTTATGGAGAAGAGATATGTAATGCAGTTCGCTGAACTGGTAGTTACCCCCTCCTCTCACACTCCACTTTCAATTTCTAGTATATAATAAACATTATATTCTCCAGAACTGCGTCAAGATTTTAAGATTTTTAAAGGTGTGATTGCCAAAATATTGACATATTTCGGGGAAATAAACAGTTAGTTCCCGGTGAAACAATATATATAATATTTTTATAATATATATAAAATATGAGATTGATTAAAATAAATCGCTTGTAAAAACTTCGCTTGGATATATATATTATTATTACCCTTCTACCACACATATACAGAGAGCTTTTATTACCTGTAAACATTTACCCTATGTGTACCGATAAAAAAATTGGAGTTAAGCGCATTGAACCGATTAATGTATGTTGTGTAATGGGCAACTAAACACATATATTAAAAGTTAAACTTAAAATTGTGTGAAATATTTGATCGAAAATGTATACAAATGAAGAAAAAGTCGAATTTCAAGCGTGTATTACAATTCCAACAGTACTAGAGGAGGATAAGACATGTTTTAAATGAATCCAAAGTGGCCGAATACCTCAGTTAGGATAATTCTAAAAATAATTAAACTAAAACATTTTCTTTCGAAAACGCAACGAAATAAATCATGACTAACACTGCATGCGTTACCGTCACCAGCAATTTCCTTTTTTATCAAAAATACGTCACTTATTATTATGGAGAAATTACAGGTAAAAAATATTAAGAGATTTTATTAAGACAATTTGAAAGAAAAGTAACAGTAAAGAACAATAAACTTGAAATAAATAATTAGAATAAGTGCTATAAATGACCACCAGAAACTGCAAGATATTAACTCAAACGATTGTGAAATATCTTACACATTGTGCATTTCGATATTGTCATAAACAGAAATAGAAAATTGTTTAATTGTTTTTTTTAATTATCCTAGTTGAAGGAATTGATCGTTCGGGTTGCGTATTATAGGCAACACGTACATCAATGCGTTTGACTTGGGTATTTTACATGTATACATAGGGGATATGTATACTGTTAAAAAAACCTCTCTGTATATATATATTCTTACCCTGTGTGGTAAAATATTATAAGTTTTTAGAAACGATCTTTTCTTATCATTTTATTATAACTCCCGGAGTGATTTTAGTCCATACTGTACAGTGTCACTCACCGAGAAATTACATTAAAAGTATATGCATTTCTTATTGTTAGATTAAAATGAAATCTTTACTATTTATGTAAACCAGTCTATTCTTTTTACAGAAAATAGTTTCAAGATTCGGTTATACCGGAAGTCAATGCCAACTTACTTATTTTAAATGAAACTCTATATTTTTTATTGTATATTTGGATTCTACATATGATTTTATAGCAAAAACTATTTGCCCTTATAAATATTCAGTTATCTCAGAAATTGTTAGGTTTGGGAATAGAAACCGAAAAATTTCTGAGATAACTGAATATTTATAAAAAAAAATAATTAAGAGGTCACTTCGAAAAATTATATCATGAGATTGAAGTAAGCTACTGATTTGGTATTTTGTACATTTATTGTACAACCCCTAGACTAAGTATTTCTTCCAAAATAAAATAAAATATTTTATAGTGTTTCTGAGACTAATTTTGGAGTCGAGTGAATTTTATAAGGTCAAAACTTGATTTTTTAAAATGGAATATTTTCACACAGTCTGACGTAGAATTTATTTCTTCATTAATCTATATTAATATACCCCATTCGTATCTGAGTTGGTTTTCAAGATATTGGTACATTAATTAAAATATATGACACAATTCACTTTCAATTTTAAAACAAAAGCAAGTGGATAAAATAATATTGATCTGTCTTTGAGTAAACTTACTAATTCTTTCATTCGAAAAACATTTCGTAAAAATATGTTCATTTGGTGGATGTCTGATTCAAAATATTAAATAATAACAATAATTTTAATTAATTGCAAATTCAAATTTTCTACCTAAAATACAACGGAGTCACTTTTATAAATAATATAAATATCTTGAAAATAAAAAAATGGTGATGTGTCCATCATGGTACTTTCCCGGGTGAATACGGTCAAATAAGTTTCTGATTGAAAATTTAATAGGAAAATAAAATGATTAATAGAAAAAATTGATTGTTGTCTTTTAAAGTTAAAACCGAGTATTTAGAAGAATATTATAATTATTTCTTACCTTACAATGTGTTGAAATAATTTCTCCACACTCTTCTTCATTTTTTCAAACTATGCGAATGTGCTGAATACGACGGCACTTTGACGTTTTATTTGTCATTAAAATAATTATTTCAATAATTAAAATCTATAAGAAAATTTATCAGGTAAACGCTTATAAAATGAAAACCGTAGGTCCTACAATAAAAGTTTTATAACAGAAAGTATTTATTTTCCAAGATCTAAAACTTTTATTTGAAACATTTTTCCATTCAAATTAAAAAATGAAAAATTGCTAAGAGTAAAGTTGCACTTAATGAGTTTTGATTCTAACCAAAAGTTTTTCAGTTAATTTTTAAAACTCGATGGAATGGATATTCAAGATAAAATCTAATGCTTTTATACATTTTTCCACTTTACCGACTATTTATGAATGCTACGCAAAACAAAATAGTACTTCATTTAAAGTGATCCAATTATCGAGACATATTTGTACATTTTGATATGAATTGAATCATTAGCGTGTCCCAGTAATGCGAATGGATGATAATCAGACTGATCAAAACCTGAAGAATAACAAACTATATTTCCCTGTATCTCAAAATGTTTTCGCAATTTGTTAATTTAACTTCACTCATGGGAGAAATGGCCGTAATGCGTAAAATATTAGCATATTTCTAATGTTTAAAATATAATAATTTTATGATAAATTAATGTTAATGTGCATATTTGTTGAACTTGGCGGTTCAAAAATTTTCACGATCACAATATTTTCCCTTGGACAGGGGTCCGGGGAAAGTAAAAAAAGATAAATAGAAAACAGTATTCATTCCACTTGGTCACAGTTATTTAAATATATTAAATCATTTTTATTTAATATATGTAAAAAAAGATAGCTAATATAGATCAATACACAAATAAATTATACTTCAAATTACATCAAAACAAACATGACGTTCCACTTACAAAATTGTAAATTCCGGGAATCTATATCGAATGAACTTATTTAAAATTTTTCAATCTCATATTCAATTACACTATTTTTAATATCATTCGTTTAATTAAAAACTTTGTTTTAGTTCTGAAAGTTTTTGTATTATTTTATTTTTAATTTATATATTGTGTAGAAAAAGAGAAACAAGTGCATCACATTGCCGAACGCAATGATAACCTAATGGTTGTATAAAAGTTTGGCGTAAGCGAGAAATATAAAATGGAGGAATCCGAAACTTGGATGTGAAACAGCTCTAAGTGAATCCCAGTTGTGCACGGCTTTATTGAAATCCGATACGGATCCTGCTTTTATAGTTTTCGTTAGGCGGAGTTTGTACGGTTTAAAAATGCTGTCTATTAAATAAAATTAATTTTGTAAGTATAGTTGAATTATTAAATAATATTTACTTATTTTTTGTGAAAATTTTATGTTATAATAAAACATGCGTTTATAATTAATAAGGATTAATGTAGCAGCTGTACGAATAGGTTAGAATAAAATACAGTGGAATGGAGTTTAAATGAGTTTCCATATTTATAAATAATACCAAAATTTTAAAATTTGTTTTTAAGTTAATAAAATTATACTTAAACCTTTGACATGAGGCAAGGATTTTATTTTTTATTGAACATAGTCATATGTACTGTCTATTAATGGCATTTACAGGTTGAACGCTATAGCTATTTGGCGAAATCTTTCCTCTGGACCAAACTTTTTTTTTTCATCTACTAGTAAAGGATGTTAGATGTGGTTTTCTATTATTTTTTATAATTTTTATAAAAATATTTCGGAAAATTATCGGTAGACATCGATGTCGCTATTGCTTTTATAAAGTTAGAAACCAGCTATCAGTAGCCTAGTATCATTTCACTGAATTTAAAATAATGATATATCATAAAAGTAATTTTAGAACATCCGCACTACACCGAAAACCTATAAATTTTATCTTTATAAAAAGATTCCGTCAATATGTGGAAATCTATACTTGTTGGGCATACAGAAACAAATGAATTACGACGTACTACTTAGTAATTATTCGGAGCTAATGGCGAGGCATCTAGAGGTGATAAAAACCTTTAATAAATCGGTTTCTGTACTTTTTGGACAGAATGATAACTTAAATTTGTTCGTGGATGCCCGGTACCTTCACAAAATGTCACGTATTGGTCGGTGTAACGAGGATATATGGAAAACATGTATACCGAAATAAATGAAAGTTATATAATCTTAAACACTAACTATTTCAAATAATTAAACCCGGAAATTATCTAAAGGTATTAACACGCAGGCATTTCCGAATATCCTTCCATTACTACACACTAAACCTGCGGTAAGTTTTGTTATTTCAAGCAATAAAACATTTACATTAAATTTGCATTACGCAAAGGAGCGAACGTTTCCGTGCATACAAGTAAAATTCTATTCTCACGAATTAATTCCCTGAGTGTTTTTAATCCATACTACATATGTAAATGCCGGGAATCTAAACCAAACGAACGTAGTTAATACATGTAAACTTTACTACATTTACATACTTGTAACATGCTTTTGAAATGTTTAATCCTTTAAATGCGTTTATTAAAAGGAAATCAATTATTATTTATTGTTTTATAAAGAATTTAACAAAACATTATTTTACAGGATTAGTGCAAATACAAATCCTCAATTATTATTTAGTATTTTATTTAAATGCAAGCAAGTGAATACAATTTTCTTTTATATTATTCTGATTCAGTATTTTTGAAACTACAAATCTAGTAGATATGAAAATAATACATTTGCTTTAATCTCTCTTAAAAAAAAATAATTATTTGTTCAACACATTTACTGTAGCATAATCTCTATACTAAATGTGATCAACAGATTTTTTTAAACAATAATATTTTAAATAAAAACAATTAATTAATTATTTTCAAATTATTTTTATTTAATTTATTTAAATAACTGTGTTAAATAAAATGAAACAAAGATGATTGTTAACCCTGCTTTTGAAATGTTTAATGCTTTAAATACGTTTATTAAAAGAAAATCAATTATTATATAGTGTTTTATAATGAATTTAACAAAACACTATTTTAAAGAATTAGTGCAATACAAATCCTGTAAAATAGTGTTTTATTAAATTCTTTATAAAACACTAAATAGTAATTGATTTTCTTTTAATAAACGTATTTAAAGGATTAAACATTTCAAGAGCAGGGTTAACAATTCATTATTGATAATTTCGGTTCAATTATCATATCTTGGTCCGAAAAAGTTGAGGTTAAGCCAATTCCCCACAATAACAGGACACTGTGTATGGATAAATATGTTTCACTTTATCTTAAATATATTTTCACATATTATTTGATTTCCCTGTATCTCAAAAATGTTTCGCAATTTGTTAATTTAACTTCACTCATCGGAGAAATGGCCGTAATGCGTAAAATATTAGCATATTTCTAATGTTTTATAGAAAATTAATTTTATGATAAATTAATGATAAAGTAAGCTGCATAAAGCCAGCCCAGGAAAAGGAGAAACGAAGGGCTAATGAAGTCAATGGTAATCGTAAACAACAGAAAGAACAAATATTTATTTAATATAATTAATGTTTTTAATATTTAAACATTGGTAGTTCATATTGTATGAAATAAATATGAATAAATTATTAAAAATCAACCAATAAAACACAGATTAGATTGAATAACTTTAAATTCTCGACTAGTTTCGGGTTATTAGCCCATTTTCAAGAGAATTTAAAGTTATTCAATCTAATCTGTGTTTTATTGGTTGATTTTTAATAATTTATTCATATTTATTTCATACAATATTTATTTAGTTATTTGGATATTTGTATTTACACACACAATGCATTTTTTTTAGTAAAACATACTATAAATCCTATATATACAAGGTGTACAGAAAATGAGTGAAAACCTTCAGGTAACTCAATTCATTAATTAATTTTTAATAGAAAATCAAAATAAAAAAATGTTGTATGGTTCTTCATTGAGGCTCACGAGGTCTTCGGAATTTTAAATATGTGACTATAAATTAGTATTGTTTTTTAAATATTTTGTAAAAAATCAATAGCATTAACAATCAATTAGACACTTGTATAATTCCATTGATGTAAATGATTAATAAATCGGATATTTTTACAATTTTATAACTTCATCAGAAACATTCTTTTAATGAAAATAGATCTGGCAACGACGCACGCTCGTTTGTAAAAGAAAAGGTGAATGCAACACCTCCAGCGGATGATGTAGCAGTTATAAACAGGATAAATGCACACTTGCTTGATCCAGCGTTGCCAAATGTATAGTTCTTTTAAGTGGCCCGCGAGGCTTAAGGAAGGACCGTGTGACTTATTTTCGTTAATATTTTTATCTAAAAATTAGTCAAAGAGTTACGCTACCTAAAGCTTTTCTCTCATTTTCTGTACACCTTGTATATATATTGGTTTTATTAATTTTCTATTGTCAATAAACATATTTTGTTTAATGAACATTTAATGAGTTATAATTTATTATATTTATTTTTGTTATATATTTGTTTTAGATTTGAGGAAGGAAAGTCGGACAAAGAGATTCTTGATAATCTGCTTGGCAAGGAGAGATACGACAAGAGACTCTTACCCCCTGTTACCGGTGAGTAAACGCATGTCGTTGTTTCGTAATTTTTGTAGTTCTTTTATTTATTTTTGTTTTTAACAAGCAATATATCTGATTTCACGAAACACAAATTAATATATTTAATCAATATAAACATAATCTTCTCTAAGCCAAATGTTTGTGAAGAATGTTTAAATAATTATATATAATACTGATGATTTAAAACACTAGATTAAAGCGTATTATTTTCATATCTACAAGATTTGCAGTTTCAAAAATACTGAATCAGAATAATAGAAAAGAAAATTGTATTCACTTGCTTGCTTTCAAATAAAATAGAAAGAAATTTAAAAGCGCACGTCCTCCTTCGCCGGTCATTACTATCTCAGCGCGCGGCAGGTGAGGGTCGCTCTTTTAATTAATTTGATTCAATTCTTTTCGTTTAATTTTATTCGGTTTTGATTTAAATTGAATTAATTTGGTTTAATTTAATTTAAATTGATTTGGTTTAATTTGATTTAATATAACTGATTTAATTGTGCTGATTGTATTTGAATTAATTTAATTGATTTATTTTAACATCTTTAAATTATGTAAGGCATAGCTGTACTGACGAGGGATAGATCCCGAAACACGTGTCTGCAGATGGCCTTATATTATGTAACGTTCCTTTTGTTGATTTTACATTAAATTTTTCTCGGATCAAAATTTGTTGCATTATGCAATATTTTATTGATGTGCAACAGCAGGTGTACATTATGTAATTCAATGTCCGGCGTGGGTATTTGCCCGGGAAGTAGTTGTTTTAATGTGCATTTGTTTAACGTACTTACGTAGGTAAGTCAATAGTCACAGAGCTAAATGTGAAAATAATTTATTAATTATTTTCAAATCATTTTTATTTAATATGTTTAAATAACTGTGACCAAGTGAATGAATACTGTTTTCTATTTATATTAATAGCCAGCGAGGCATTTATTCAAATCCGAACCGAGAAAAGTTTTTTTGTGAATTTGCGATAACAACAATACACGAGCGCACGTCCTCCTTCGCCGGTCATTACTATCTCAGCGCGCGGCAGGTGAGGGTCGCTCTTTTAATTAATTTGATTCAATTCTTTTCGTTTAATTTTATTCGGTTTTGATTTAAATTGAATTAATTTGGTTTAATTTAATTTAAATTGATTTGGTTTAATTTGATTTAATATAACTGATTTAATTGTGCTGATTGTATTTGAATTAATTTAATTGATTTATTTTAACATCTTTAAATTATGTAAGGCATAGCTGTACTGACGAGGGATAGATCCCGAAACACGTGTCTGCAGATGGCCTTATATTATGTAACGTTCCTTTTGTTGATTTTACATTAAATTTTTCTCGGATCAAAATTTGTTGCATTATGCAATATTTTATTGATGTGCAACAGCAGGTGTACATTATGTAATTCAATGTCCGGCGTGGGTATTTGCCCGGGAAGTAGTTGTTTTAATGTGCATTTGTTTAACGTACTTACGTAGGTAAGTCAATAGTCACAGAGCTAAATGTGAAAATAATTTATTAATTATTTTCAAATCATTTTTATTTAATATGTTTAAATAACTGTGACCAAGTGAATGAATACTGTTTTCTATTTATATTAATAGCCAGCGAGGCATTTATTCAAATCCGAACCGAGAAAAGTTTTTTTGTGAATTTGCGATAACAACAATACACGAGCGCACGTCCTCCTTCGCCGGTCATTACTATCTCAGCGCGCGGCAGGTGAGGGTCGCTCTTTTAATTAATTTGATTCAATTCTTTTCGTTTAATTTTATTCGGTTTTGATTTAAATTGAATTAATTTGGTTTAATTTAATTTAAATTGATTTGGTTTAATTTGATTTAATATAACTGATTTAATTGTGCTGATTGTATTTGAATTAATTTAATTGATTTATTTTAACATCTTTAAATTATGTAAGGCATAGCTGTACTGACGAGGGATAGATCCCGAAACACGTGTCTGCAGATGGCCTTATATTATGTAACGTTCCTTTTGTTGATTTTACATTAAATTTTTCTCGGATCAAAATTTGTTGCATTATGCAATATTTTATTGATGTGCAACAGCAGGTGTACATTATGTAATTCAATGTCCGGCGTGGGTATTTGCCCGGGAAGTAGTTGTTTTAATGTGCATTTGTTTAACGTACTTACGTAGGTAAGTCAATAGTCACAGAGCTAAATGTGAAAATAATTTATTAATTATTTTCAAATCATTTTTATTTAATATGTTAAAATATGTTTTTTCTATTAATTATATTTTATTATTTACATAATCCCTTCGCAATTATCATTCCATGCTGCATTTAATCAACATTCCCAATTATTTCGCATATTTATTTTTATTTTCCATTACAATTTAACCTCGACAATTCGCGGCGCACACCATTTGTACAAAAACGTATGAATTTATGCACAAAGTTCCTCATTGAATTGTTGATTTTCAATTTGCATCGAATCCCCCCGTGTCGGCTTTAACGATATTTAAACAACACTGCGGCTGCAAAATTCTATTAAAGCGAGTACAACACAGTGAAAATCAGCGTTCGCCCCACGAAATCATCAACTCCAATCACCCACAACGAACACATACACACACACACACATACACACACACAAATAATTTCACAAATATGAATTAAAAAAAGCGAGAAAGAGAAAATAAATAGAGAAAAAAAGGAATTTAATTTAAAAAAAAAATAACAAGAAAGTAAAAGGGAATTTATTTGAAAAAAAAAAAACAGGAGAGAATTAATTGATCAAAAAAAACTAATTCATAATTTATTGGTGCCGTACAATTTCACAAATATGAATTTAAAAAAAAAAACGAGAAATAGAAAATAAAGAGAGAAAGGGGGAATTTAATAAAAAAAATAACAAGAGTACACACACACACACTGTGTTACACAGTAACACAGTAATTAGTGTTTTAATACATTTAATAAACTGTCTAATAAAAAAAGAGAGAGTAAAAGCGACGGAAAATTAAAAAAAAAAGAGAATGAAAGAATTTAATTGAAACAAAATTTAATGAAATAAAATAAAATGAAACAAAGATTATTCACACATTTGTAGTTATATAAATTACAATGAAATTAAACAAGGCAAATTTTTGGCAATGATCAATAAAAAAATCGATCAATCCCCTTTTCCAACTGCAAAAAAATACTTACACTGTAAGTTAATTTAATTAATAAAATATTAATGATTTTCAACACTTTTTTTATTTAATTTCACTATATTTCGCTATAAATCATAAATATTTTACTAATTAATGTAACTATGGATTTTCAAAAATTAAGTGCCTCATTAATCAACGATATTACACTGTAAGTTTTTTTAATTGTCTAAAAAAATCATGTCTATAATAATATGTAAAAAAGATATTCTCTCTCTCTCTCTCTCTCTCTCTCTCTCTCTTTGAATGAAAAGACAAAGAGAAAATTTCAATTTTAATTCATTTATTTACGGTAAATCACCTTTATACAGAATAATAACAATATTCAAAATGTTTAGATAAATAGCATGACTGTAAATCACATATAAACAGAATAATACAATTTTATACGCTGAAAGACCACTGGTCGATAGCCAATTAACAGATATAAATTATACATTTGAGTTTGTTAATGTTTATTACTTATTTTGTATACTTTCTGTATATATCTGTTAATAAAGATTATTATTATTATTACAGTTTTACATATATAACATATACCTAAAATAAAATTAAATCGTGTATTAATAATATGAAAAGAAAGAAAGAGAGAGGGAGAGAAATCGAACATATAAAGAGATAATTTAATTGAAGTGATTTCAATTTTAAAAAAAGCACAAATTATTCCTTATTTTGCTTATTTATTCTTAGATGTGCATCTCAATCACTTTGCATTTATTGTCGATAAATGTCAATGTACTTGTAAATAAAATACTTTAAACTTTGCTTAACCGCTGTAATTTAAGTGTTCAATATCAATGCTATCAAAATGGGTTCAATGAATGGGAAAACTACGGAAGAGAATGAAAAAGTCATGTCATGAAAAATGAGAATGTAGGGGATGATAGTGTGTAAGAGATGTAGGTAGGTATGATGTTCGCAGCTAGAAACTCGCATGATGATTGTTTTTTTTTTTGTGGAACGTATATATACAGAGTGTGGATGTCAATAATGATAATGAACACATAATATTCGGAATTTGTATTTAATAATAGATAAATAAGGAAAGTACGGAGTTATCCGAGTTTTAAATTTATAGAAACAAATGTTTCTGTTACAATTTTGTAAAAGAAAAACACACCTTTAAATAATTTAAAAAAATACAATCAATTTAATTGATAATACAATGCTACAAAAATTAAAAATTTAAGACAAATACGTGAACTAAATTAAGCGTTTTAATTTACTTAAAAAAATCTAAAATATTTCACCAAGTGATAAAATTATTCACGAAATATTTTAATCTACTTTTTGTTTCATTGTGTGTGTGTGTGTTTGTGGAATGATAATTATTTTAAGTCGAGGACATTTAGGTGATGGGAGTGTTGATGTTGCAGATGCAGACTTCTGCTGTGGCTTGCACACCCCGGAGGACGAGGGTACCGTCCTTATACCTACCAGCAAACAGCGCGGTCCGTTCAAAAGAGAAATTTTAAATGATGCATACCTTTTTTTATTAGTGTACTTTCTTCTTCCACTTTCCTTTTCTATTTTATCAATGTACGCAAATCGGATTGCGGAAATTTGAAGGGTTTTATTTGCTTCACACTGATTTACGCGAATAATTCATTTACAATTCAATTCAATTCAATTCATTTATTTACGGTAAATCACCTTTATACAGAATACAATGATGATAATTTTTTATTCATTAGTTCGAGTGTGTGAATTTATGTGGTTTAAAAAACGCAATTATAATTAAATCACAAATAAAACACTGTTTTTACTTTAGATATATATAATCTTTATTTATAAACATTAAAAATTTTTACAATACATATAATTAAATATAATATATATATATATATATAATGTATTTTTTACTCCATGTACGGAAATCGGTCTTTATGCGCGTTTATTTTATTTAATTTAATATATTCTTTAATAATTATTACAGTATTTTCATTTATAATACAGTTTCGGCAAATCAACTAGCCATTATCAAGTACAAATTAGTTGTAGTGGATATTTATCTATATTGATTAAAAACAAAATTGAAACTATTTTATTTAAATCATTTCAATTAACAATTTTGGATTTACTAATTTTGGAGCTATTTCCTTTTATTTGATATTGTTTCCTTATTTATCACTTAGTAAAACATTTTCTATATTATATTCAAAATAATAATAAATTATTAATTCAATTCGTTTTGTTTTGTTTAAAACAATTTTTCAAAATGTACTTTAAGTAGAACAAATGTAAGTTAATTAATTATTATTTTCAATATAATAATTAAAATGTTTGAGAAAATGAGAAAGCGGTCTCAAATATAACGAGTTAAACGTCGCCAAAATTAGTAATAAGTTTATAATTCACATTTATTATTCATTCATTAAATGTGAATTTCGTTTTCCTTGTTTGCTTAAACAGGACAGGTTCGCCTTCCTTTAGTGGACGAAACAATGATTCTCGGTCGTGTACCTTGTAGACCCAAATCGATGACAATGCCACTTGAAATTAGGCAAAAGGTGGCGCTTGCGTCGTCTTTAATTTATTAAGTTTATAATTGTTTATAAAAACAGTTGAGAAATATCATTTTCAATTATTTTTTAATCTAAAATATGCACTGAATTATTAAATTAAATAAATATTATAATATACAAAATAGAACAGAAAGACCTCAGGTCGATAGCCCATGACAAACTAACATATTCATACATATTTGTAATTGTAATATATAGCTGTATATAAAATTTAAAGTATATAATATTTTAATACATTTTGTTGCGAAAATATAGATTAAAAATTCACCTAAATATGCAAAGTTATTCTTTTTAAATATTCTCATCATATCAACAAAGTGTAATAAATTAAAGACGACGCAAGCGCCACCTTTTGCATAGTCACTAGTTATCCATACGCTAGATGAATGGTGGCTGAACGTTTCATTAAATGTCAACAAAGTGTATTTCAATTTTCACATAATTAATTGATTGAACCCAACAGCCAATAAGATAAATTACAGTATTATTTTTTCTTTCTATTAAGTGATTAATAAGAAAACAATATCAAATTAAAGGAAATAGCTCAAAATTCTATATTATCATTTTTTTGGTTATATAACTTTGATTAATCTAAGTTAAACAAAGTAAACATTTTAATAACAATTGAAATATTTGATTACACTTTTATATTTAATTTCATTCATTAAAAATGTATCAACCGAAAGCAATATTTCACTTCCGACTTTCAAAATTAATTTAATTTTTGTCGAGTGAAACAAATAAAACCGGCTCTAATTTCCCCACAAATCCCAGAATGTTGCGCTTTAAATGTTCTCTAATTGCATTTTTGACACTGGAACCGTTTTATTTCGTTCTTACATTCTTTTTGTTGTTTTCTCTATTTCTCTGTCTCAAACACTACGTTTTTTTTGTTTAATTTTGTTTGGTTAATGTTCTCTCGTACACGCAGTGAATGCCAATGTCAAGTGCATGATGTTAACATAAAAAAACAACAGATAAACTGATAATTCAATGGAAGAACTTATTGGATCTTTAGTTTTTTTGGTGAGCGTGTGCACTGTTTGCTGTTGTGGATTGCAAATGACACTCTCCTCATTTAAATGATTCATTTACATTAAAAATATATGTAAATTCAATAATTTTGAAAGTATCCTTCGGTAGGCTGGTTGTGGAGACAGTTTAATTATTTAAATAAAATTCTTGGATTTTCTTCTACTCGTTTTATTTTGATAAATATATATTTCGTAAGATGGAAATAATATATTTAATAAAAATAAAACGAATTCATTTAAAAGATTCATTTATATTAAAAATATATCTAAATTCAATAATTTTGAAAGTATCCTTCCGTAGGCTGGTTGTGGAGACTGTTTAATTATTTAAATTAAATTCTTAGATTTTTTCTACTCGTTTTATTTTACTAAATATATATTTCGTAAGATGGAAATAAAGTTTCCGAAATATATATTTAATAAAAATAAAACGAATTAAAATTTTATTTAATTCGTTTCATTTGTATAACTTTAATTTTATTTTGGTCACAATGGTTTAAACAATTTTAGCTTGTCATTATCGAAGTAAGTAGTTTTGGAAATGTATATTTTTGTTTCGAAAAAAATATGTACATTAAATTATTTCCGAAGCTATTTTTAGCGGAACAAGTACAGTCAAAGTATATTACTTCGGGGTTTCATGAATTTTCATTCTCTGAGCTATTGAGGCTACACTATGAACGCGGCCGGCCCAACTGAGCTTCTTATTTTATTTATTTTTTTAAATAATGTTTAAAAATTTATCGAAAAATTCATATAATTTTGAATTTATAAATAAAATTCTTTATTATTATTGGAGTACTCATATTTTTTAATAATAACAATAATAAATCAACTGTATTTCAGGAAATGTTTACAAAATAATAATTCTGAGGAACATAAATGAAATTGTGTCAGGTAACAAATAAACAAAATAATAATGACTGATTAAATAAGAACTACTTGCCATTTTACAAAATTCTTTATGATCTGCTTATTCCTGTGTTTATATATTGAAAAAGTTCTAAATTTAGTTGGAAAGTTATTTTACACCATTTTGACAATCAATGGCCGAGGTCTGAATAATTTAGCAATAAAAATCCCCTGCTGGTGAAAAAGTCATGTAAGTTTTACGCAGTAAACACACCCTACATTTGGTCATATGAAAAAAAAAAACACTTCAGTTTTAGATAACAACGGAACCCATATGTTATTTCAGCCATATATTTTTTATAATTTAATAAAACACTCTATAATGCATGTTTGATAATAACACGCTAATGTTGTCGAAACTATAGTCACTAAATAAAATAAAAATAGTTATGCCATCAAAGTTAAATTGTTTTATTAAGTTATAATTAGACTATGTACAATAGTATGTATGGAAGTCAAATCAATTAACAAGTTTATTTTTTATAATGTAATAATATTTATTTTATTATTCGTCAATTTTACATAAAGCTATTGGAAAAGAGCACGTTGTGCTTGAAATGTATATTTATATTAATAATAATATAATAATATATTTATTTACGGTATCTCCTTTTTACAAAACATATGCAACAAAAATCAATATTACAACTAAATATATAAATGTTAATCAAACTGAAGTATAATTATAAACTGACAGTGAATAATACTAATATTTTAAATTGGTCATAGTGATAAAAATAAAAAAAGTGAAGAAAGGAATAAAAAATATTATTACATTATATAAGGAAACTTCACGTACTTACCAACAAATATCTTCGAAGTTTATTTTTTATTTTAAAAGATGTTTGTATGGCCTTGATCTGCCCAATATTGGTTAATATCAATAGTTAATGGTATTAAAGTATTATTTAATTGTAACTTGGCCGTCTTGGCCTGCTTCCATTTCAGTTGCGATTAATAAATATTAATATTTGACAACGACAAGAACGAGACATAGACAGGCTAGCAGACCTCCGGTCGATAGCCGAATTATCATCTACAGAATATAATTCTAATTTTTGTATATTATTGTACATACATATACACATTTGAATAAAGATGGTTAGTTAGTTATTAATATTGTTCACTGTTGTATTTTAAATGTATATGAATTATAATATCAATTGTATATATTTGTAATATTGATATTTATATTATATATTTATATTATTATTATTTTACGGACATCGCCTATTTAACAATAACAGATAAAATAATAACAATCACCAGTTATCCATACAAACAATTATATATATTTTTACAAACATTAAGAGTATACAATACCTCGACACCCAATACGGGTAAAAGGGGATAAGATTAAGGAAGAAAGAAAGAGTATACAATAAAATGAAAGTGTTTTCCTATCATGGGCTACAGTCTTTCGGCCGAATCAATTTCTTTTTCCTTAATATTTAGTAAACGTCATTATTCATTATCGGACTTCAAAGAAACTGGAGATGTTTCTTAAATTACTTCATGGAAAAATTTTAAAATAAAATTCAAGGATAAATTAAAAACAAATAATGAAATAGTGAAACAAGCCAAGTGTTTTTAATTTATTCTTTAAACTGGAGATGATTTTTTCGTATTTAATTTGAATTCAAACAAACTATTAAATTTTTCAGATCAAATATTTTCTTGAAAGGTTATTATAATTGTTAAACTAAAAAAAAAATATTTACAACTTTGGCTGAAAGACCTCCGGTCGATAGCCGATTCATTTACAGAATATAATTCTAATTTTATATATTATTGTACATACATATACACATTACAATAAAAATGGTTAGTTAGTTAATAACAATTTTATAAAATAATATTATGTATCATAATAATATTTTACCTTCATCAAGGCATTGCACATGGAACATATTAATCTTATTAGGTTCAAAAAACGAAATGGCCATCACTCGGATTATATAAATGATGATGCTAGATGATTGCTAGTTGAACATTTTATTAAATAAAATTATGTGTTTTTTTTTTTTTTCATTTTATCCACATGCTAAATGATTTCTGGTTGAATATTTTATTAAATTTGTCGTAATTTGTGATTGGTAATTTGCCTTTTTTTATACATATGTTTTGTAATCTTTTTAGAGAGTCAAACTTTTCTTATAAATTTTTTAATATGTAATTATAATTGTAATTTGGAAATGGAGATTCCGTTAATAAAGTAAATTGAAATTGCAAAAAAATAAAATTATATGTTTTTTCCATAACAAAAATATCAATTTCAGTACTAATTAAACTGTACATTAAACCAATAATAATAATATGAATTTTATTTCAATTTATGAAAAAAAAATCTATATATTTTTTACAACAAAATTATTGTAAAAATACATTACAGTGCGAGTCATTCTTTCGTTACAAACATATTTAGTATCAGTAATAATTTAAACATCCTGAACATGCATTAGACTCGGTTCTGTAGTATGAATGTTTGTATAGATTTCATAGAAACTCTATTGTCTTGAATATTAATCTGTGTATCCTAAAAGTATGTTAATTAGAAATCTTCTATGTTTCCCTGCACATTTCGTATTAATTATTAATAACTACAATAGTAATAATTTTTTTATTTACGAATAAAAGAAACTAAAACATATATCAATTAATTTAAATTCTGAGCCAATTTCAGGTTATTAGCTCATTCTCAAGATAATTTAAAATGTAATATCTTTTTTGATGCTTAGATACAATTAGCTATAATACAATATTTAATTTAATACGAACTAAATGGCTATCAAATATTGATCTTTCAGCCGTAAAATGTAATATTTTGTTGGGTTTTTAAATGTTTTCTTCAATTCGAGTCTCATTAATTACTTGGTAAAATATTTTAGCAATATTATGAATTGTTGATTAAGTTACACTTGGTTTCTTTTACACTCAGAAATTGTATTTATTTTCGACTAGTTTCGGTACTTTGCCATTATCAAGAATTAATGTACAAGATCTCTACAGTTATAATAAATTAAAGACAACGCAAGCGCCACCTTTTGCCTAATTTCAAAATTCATTAAATGTGAATATCTACAGTTGTTTATATAATTCGATTATCAGTATTTCCAGTAAAAAGGAGAAGGACTTGAAATAAGTAAAGCTTTAAAAGCGGGAAAAACGTCGCTAATGACATAGACAACCTGTGGGAGTCTCCGATAGTTAACGCCCTTATTACTGGAAATACCGTAATGGGATTATATAAACAAATGTAAACATCTTGTACATTCATTTTTGATAATGGCAAAGGACCGAAACTAGTTGAAAATAAATATATTTTTACGTGTAAAACAAACCAAGTGTAACTTAGTCAACATTCCTGTTTTAACTTTTATAGGGTTTTTTAGAGATGGGCAAAGTCGATCTTTTTGTCGCTGTAAAATAAAGTATGAGATATTTTTTTAATTTAATTTATAATATAATATTGGGAAAAGTCACCTATTTATTAATAAATCTTAATTTATTATTATTTATTAACTTTAGCTATTTAAAAGTTGTTATTCAGAAATACTCGATTACTAAAATCACTCGATTTTGCCCAACACTAGTGTTTTTTTAATGAGAATTATTTAAAAAAAATATGAAAGAAATATATTGTACGTTTGTTAGACAAGCAAATTTGTTATATTTTATACAGGGCTATTTAAAATCCTTACAATTATAATTCTGATTCAATTTAAAATTGTAACGTTTGTAATTTGTAAGAAATTATTTTTTTAAAATAACATTCACTGGGCCATTCATTCTCAAGTGAATAAATTGCATTTATTTTTATTCAGAATGGCCGTCTTTGTCTTATTATACAAAAAATATTATCACACGTGTATCTTCTTTAATTTAATATAATTAATGGTTTTAATATTTAGACATTGGTAGTTCATATTGTATGAAATAAATATGAATAAATTATTAAAAATCAACCAATTAAACACAGATTAGATTGAATAACTTTAAATTCTCTTGAAAATGGGCTAATAACCCGAAACTAGTCGAGAATTTAAAGTTATTCAATCTAATCTGTGTTTTATTGGTTGATTTTTAATAATTTATTCATATTTATTTCATTCTTTAATTTAATTTAAATAACTGCAATAGTAAATAAATTCGATAAAAAAAAACCTGCTGGTGAAAAAGGCATGTAAATTTTACGCAGCAAACTTAATTAATTTAATTTAAGTATTTGCAATAGTAAATAAATTCGATAAAAATTCCCTGCTGGTGAAAAATGCATGTAAATTTTACGCAGTAAACTTACTTAATTTAATTTAAATAACTGCAATTGTAAATAAATTCGATAAAAAATCCCTTGCTTGTAAAAAAGGCTTGTAAATTTTACGCAGTAAACTCACTTAATTAAATTTAAATAACTGCAATATTAAATAAATTTCATAAAAGATGCCTCGTTCAGTTAGCAACAAAGCCTGCATATATACATAGAGCTGAATAAGATTTTAAAAATGAATGTATGCAGTTGAATTGAGTTATAAAAGAGAGTTCAATGTATGTCTTTGATATACCAAATAGAATATTCCACAAATGTTTCAATTTCAGACTCATAATGACAATACAAATTATTTCCGTTTTAAGAGATACTATTGAGATTTCATATCTTGAATTTATTAATTTGTTAGTTTATATTTTTTATTTTGTAAAACAGCGCCCTCGTGTGTTTTTGTTAAAACTATTTTTAAAAATAAAAGTTCAGTTCATTGTTAACAGTCAACAGGTGTAGCGTGCAGTTTTTACCTCTTCCGATATACAATTACTCAGTTTCATTGCTCAATCACACGTATTATAACAGATACAAAACCTATATTTTCCATTGGCTTTGTATTATAGAAAATCAATTTCAGTCTAAATGAAAATATATTATGTAACTTTTTTGTTTTCTGTTATGTGCATTAAATATTCTCGAATAAAAAAAAGTTGCATTATACAATATGTTATTGTTTTGAAACAGCAAATGTACATTATGTAATTCAATTTCTAGATGCACACTAGAACAACTAATTCTCGGGCCTATACCCCTCTAGTAATTGAACTACATAATGCACATTTGCTGTTGCATAGCAATAACATGTATAATGTACCTTTTTTTTATTCGAGAATATATATATATTTTTTAATAATAATAATAATAATTTTATTACGGAATCACCTTTTTACAAAAATAATACAATATATATATATATATATATATCAGTGTTACAATCAAACAATGCATATGCAAGTACAAAAAAATACACATAACAAAAAACAAATCAAATCAAAACAAATCTGCTATCAGCAGGTACGTGTTTCGGAATTTATACCTCGTCAGTACAGCTCAGCCTTATATGACTACAAATTTGTTGATTTAAATTAATAATTAATTATAATAAATGGAAGACGCCAAAAGCGCCATCTTTTGCCTAATTTCATGTGACACTAATTTTCTATACGCTAGATGAATGGTGGTTTGAGCATTTTATTAAATTTCAATTTTCAATTTACTTTATTAACGGAATCTCCATTTCCAAATAACAATTATAATTATATATTAAAAATTTTATAAGAAAAGTGTGACGCTCTAAAAAGATTACAAAACATATGTATAAAAAAGGCAAATTACCAATCATAAATGACGACAAAATACAAAATAAAAATAATACGCATCAAAATATTTATTTATCAATCCCAAACAGTTCTTTGTGAAAACAAAATGCAACCGGCTTATTCCTATCTTCAAGTGATAATAAATAAATATAGATAAAAAAATATGTAATATGAATGAGATGGGAAATCCATATAATTAATTACTTTCAAATTGTTTTTTATTTAATTTTTTTTAATAACTTAGTTCATTTAGATTTATAACATAATTCTTCACTAACTTTTAAATAATTCAAGCGTCCGCGGCGGAAAGAATCCCACCTTTCATTTCAGTTTTCCAAAACTGAATCCCACACTTTCAATCGAATTTCCTCCTCGGGATACTTTTCTAGTGTAATAATTCCTCGAGGTTGGCCAATCCACGAAGACAAACAATGGTTATTGATTGTTCCCGCGTACGGCCGACGAACCGCAAATGGCTTATCCTATTAAACTTCTTGCGAATTTAATTTAACTTCCCCGAACAAAAATTTCATTTAAATGAATCCGCCTTTTCGCATTCACCTCACAAACCACGGATATTTTACCTGAACAATTACAAGTTGTTCTATATTTCTTTTTGCTGGAATTAATAATTGCTCGAATTGGATTAATTTTCATTTAAAATTCCAGACGCTTGCAGGTAATAAATAAACTCAATTTTGAATTATATTGATAATGAGCTGATATCCTGAAACTAGTCGAGAATTTAAAGTTATTCAATTTCATCTGTGATTTATTTGTTCTATTGGTAGATTTTGAATAATGTATTCTTATTTATTATTTATTTAACGGATTTACCTTTTTACAAATATACAATATAATTTGTAATATTTATGTTTACGAAATTTAATCGATTTTTTAAATTAATTAATTAAACACGTTATATCTTAACAAAATATATTTATTAAATAAACGTGCATCAAGATAAATGATAAGTTTAAAAAAAAATATATATATACAAGTTTAAATAATGATAAATGAATAATAACATTGATCAAACAAAATCAGAATTTAACTAAAAAGTTTACAAGTGAAAAAATACAAACAAAATTTACAAGTTAAGAAAGTTTACGATAGTGAGAGATTAGAACTTACTCGTGTTGAGGACGTGGAAGAAGTGGCAGAGTAAAATCAAAAATTAAACGAAAAGGGGATGGTTGGTTGGTGGGGGATGTTTTGGAAGGAGAAATTAATAAACAAAGATGGAGATTTTTTAGCACGAGTTAAAAGGAGATAAGATGTAGAAGGTCAACAAGCACTTTTGGGCCAAATCTGAAATTTTATTAACGTTTCCAGAATTTTCGATGCTGTTTGCCCCTCCCGGTTGCTTTTTCTTAGACACGTCCGTACCAGCACCCTTGTTCGCGCACAAATTTTGATAAAGGGCTAATTCCCCGTTAACGGGCGGTTCGTCTTTGCTAGTTGATCATAAAATCTCAGTTTGGCCCCAAACACAATAGCATTCCTACAAAGATACGAATTTTTTAGAGAACGTGAAAATAACAAAAGATACTAGATAAAATATAAACTGACACAAATAAAAGTAAGAAATAAATTGAAAATATTTACAAATAAAATTCGCGTATTTGGCGCGAACAATTTATGTGTAGTGGATTGTAGAACAAAAATATAGCAATTTAATAAAACACTAAATTTAGTGTTATACAAACAAAGTTTTATTAAATTGATAAACAAACTTGAAGCCTCAGTTATTAATAAAAATATAGCAATAATAATAACAACAAGAAAACAAATAATATGATAATAGTGCGCCTTGCTTAGATTAATGGTCAATCTTAAGCTATCAAAAATCCGCAGATAATGAGCAAGAGTTTCACACATATAATATAATAAATGCATAAAAAATATGGTATCACAGATAATAAAAAAATGGATCTCATGTAAACTGTCACAAATATCATTTAATTAATTAATTCAATAACAAAACTACGAGTCCGATTCTGCTGAAATTTGGACTGTTTAAAAATTTGGACGATAGCAAACTTCGCTTGTGATAGTGGCACCATCAAGCGGTGAGGTTAAGTACTTTTCGGATCGCCCATGTATATGTGTAAATCTTGTAAAAAGGCGATTACAGTAATAATATTATTTAAATAAAAATGATTTGAAAATAATTAATAAATTATTTCCTCATTTAGCTCTGTGACTTTTGACTTGCGCTACGTAAGTACGTAATAACTGTGACCAAGTGAATGAATACTGTTTTCTATTTATAATAATATTATTATTTGGCAAGCTGACAGACCTCTGGTCGATAGCCAGTTTGTGAATTTTGCTTTATTGTAACAGACCGTATTATAACATGTATTAAAATGTAAACACACACCTCATTGTACAAAATTCATAAATAAAGATATTTATATATATATATATATATATATTATTTGGCGGAAAGACCTTCAGTCGATAGCTAATTTATATACAAAATTTAGTTAATCATTGTAAATATATGTTAAGGAATAAATATTGTAACTCTGTATATAAATAAAGATGTTACTTATTATTATTATAAAAATACTAATTCAATTCCAATAAAGTCATTAAGGTTGATATTAGGAGTTTCAATATATCTAAAACCTTGAATACAAACAAAATTGATTATTTCTCCTTCACGTATTATTTATTACATAATTAATGGAAATTATTGACCCCGGAGCATGGTGTTTAATTGTAATTACTGCGGCAAGGGTGTTGAAATTAAAATAAAAAATCCATATTTGGACTGCAGTTGCGATAAAAGGACAGGGGAAAATTTGCATTTCGAGGTTGTTTAAAAAGTATAATTAAGTGACTGTAGCAAATGAAATATGTTTAGTAAATATATTTATAGATTATTTTACTGAATAATGTGAAATTATACAAAAAATTGAAAAAAAAAATGACTTGAATACCGTTCTTTTTAAATCTTTGATTTGGTTCTCATTAATCACTTGATGAAACATGATCACAATATTAAAAGTTTGAAAAATACACTTGATTTGTTTCACTAATTGTTTTATTTCCTCCGACTAGTTTCGACTCATGTCACACTCCTTGAGAATGACGTGAGTCGAAACTAGTCAGAGGAAATAAAACAATTAGTCATTCTCAAGGAGTGTGACGTGAGTCGAAACTAGTCGGAGGAAATAAAACAATTAGTGAAACAAATCAATTGTATTTTTCAAACTATTAATACCGTTCTTTTTTACTTAATTAAATAAATTGAATGCTCAAGGTCTTTATTTGTTTTATCTTCAAATTGTACAATCATTAACATCTTCACCTGATGATGCTACTGTGTGGCGAAACATTTATTGTGAAACAATGGAAATAAATTATTATTTGTATACGTTATTGTTTAAATTATTACAAAATTGAATATACTTTCCACTGACAGAAAGTTTTTTTATGGTTATAAATAACATGACATTCCATTTTAATAAATGGAACACTTTTTTACTTTGTTTGTATAACTCGGATTGATTTTATTGTTGACATTCTGCTTGTAGAATATCTTAAAGATTCTTTTATGGTTATAAACGTAGAATTTCTTAAAAGTTCCATTATGGTTATAAATCAGAGAGGCAGAAAGTTCTCTAATGAAGGAGATAGTTCTGCCTTTACAATACCAGAAAATCCTCTGATGGTTATAGATGAGAGAATGAAAGAACATTACGCTTCTAGAATATCAGAAAGTCCTCTTATAGTTATTGTTCACATAATTTTCTGTATAGAAAGTAGAATAAAATATCAGAAAGCGCCCTGATGATTATGGATAAGAGATAAAATAATTCTGTCTTAGAAATTCCTTTAGAAGTTATAGATCAGAAAACTTTATGCCTGAAAAATATCTCTGATAAAGAATACAGAAAGTTATTTGATAGTTATAGAATAGAATGAATAGAATAATCAATAATAATTCTTAATATAAATAGAAAAGAGTATTCATTTACTTGATCATAGCTATTAAATTAAATAAAAATTATTTGAAATTAATTGATAAATTATTTCCACATTTAGCTCTATGACGAAACAAGTTCTCTAATGAAGGATATAGTTCTGCCTTTACAATACCAGAAGATCCTCTGATGGGTATAGATGAAAGAATGAAAGAACATTACGCTTCTAGAATATCAGAAAGTCGTCTTATAGTTATAGTTCACATAATTTTCTGAATAGAAAGTAGAATAAAATATCAGAAAGCTCTTTGATGATTATGGATAAGAGATAAAATAATTCTGTCTTAGAAAGTCCTTTAGAAGTTATAGATCAGAGAACTTTATGCCTGAAAAATATCTCTAATATTCTTTGATAAAAAATACAGAAAGTTATTTGATAGTTATAGAATAAAATGAATAGAATAATCAATAATAATCCTTGATATAAATAGAAAAAAGTATTCATTTACTTGATCACAGTTATTAAATTAAATAAAAATTATTTGAAATTAATTAATAAATTATTTCCACATTTACCTCTGTGACATTACATAAATACTTTAAACAAATGCACATTAAAATAACTACTTCCCGGGTAAATACCCCGCCGGACATTGAATCACATAAAGTACACCTGCTGTTGTATATCAAGAAAATATTGCATCATGCAACAATTTTTGATCCAGAAAGTAATCAATGCAAAAGAAGTAATTGTTTTAATGTGCATTTGTTTAATGTACTTACGTAACGTAAATCAAAATGTCAGAGAGCCTAATGTAGAAATAATTTATTAAATATTTTCAAATCATTCAAAAGTAAAAAAATGTCACAGAGCTAAATGTAGAAATAATTTATTAATTATTTTCAAATCAGTTTATTAATCATAATAAATTAAAGACGACGCAAGCGCCATCTTTCGCCTAATTTCATGTGGCATCATCGACGATTTGGGTTTACAAGGTAGACGACCGAGAATCATTGTTTCGTCCACTAAAGGTAGGCGAACTTGTCCTGTTTATGAGAACAATGAAAACGAAATTAATTAAATGTGAATTCAGTTTATTAATGTTGTGAAAATATGTATATATTCTATTTATATTTAATTATCCTCTATGTAGGGTGACATTTTTGCTGAATTAACAACTTATTCCAAAATGTTAAGATCAAATAAATTACGCCCTAAACTATTTGAAATCAATTTTAACAACTTTCAATTAAATCGTTTTTTTTTTTTTTTAATTAAATTGATTTCCTAAATTAATTAAATACCACAGTTCAGACCCACGATTTCCAATAATGTACAAAATAAAACAAACTAATTAACGATCGTAAACATTAGCAATTAGGCATTCATTATGTAATTCCGTACTCCGAACTCCATCAGCATAAAAGCTTGTAAATGTTGAAACGGCCCACACGTTCTAAGCGAATGCTTGCACCCGGTGTGCTTTATCGAGGACTGCTTCACCATACAGTCTGCATTTTGAATTTCGCTCCCCCGCGATCCGTCTATTAAATATTCACATGTCAATTAAGCTCCCGTTTCTCCTTCCGTTTCAGGTACGTTGACCGTTAACGTGAGCGTGCTGCTGCTCAGTCTTGCCTCACCGGATGAATCGAGTCTGGTAAGTAAAATATGCTTTAAATATTTAGTTATAAAAAATGAATCATAATAAATTAAAGACGACGCAAGCGCCATATTTTGCCTTTTTTAAAGTGGCATCGTCAACGATTTGGGTCTACAAGGTAGACGACCGAGAATCATTGTTTCGTCCACTAAAGGAAGGCGAACTTGTCCTGTTTATGAAAACATTAAATAAAAAATGAAGATTATTAAAAACAATAAAATAATAATAATTTAAAAGGTAATTTTATAAGGACAAAACAACTTTTTTTATTTCTCTTACACACATTATTATATTTTTATTATCGAATTCACATTTCTGTTCATGATATTAAATATTTGTATTTTTTGTATTTTCGTGAAACTGAAATCAACTAATTTTATTTTCACGAAAATTTCTTTAGCAGAATTGTGTTTATTTTATATTTTAATAAATTTTTTACTTTGTTTGTATAACTCGGATATTTTATATGCTCAATAACCCTGGGAAGAACAAATATTCACTTATTATTGTGTGTTTAAATAAAATAAAGTTCGCCCCGGCTTATGCGCGTCGCACTATTTATAAGTTTATTGAATCATAATGATGGTTGCGATCGTAACTACGTGGTAATTCATGATCACTGAATAAAACACTTACTGTGTTTTTACCACAAAATATTAAAAATATTTAAAAAAAATATATATTATTAATTATATATATATTATTATTATTAAAATATTAAAAATATTTTGTGGTAAAAACATAGTAAGTGTTTTATTCAGTGAGGTTTATTGAATATTCTGATTATTTTAAAATTGGATTTCTTACTCACTTCATTTCTGAACTTTAACAGGTACGCTTCTAAATAATGTAGTAATATTTTATTCCTTTCTTCACTTTTTAATTTTTATCACTATATGTACATTTCAAGCACAACGTGCCCTTTTTCAATAGTTTTATGTAAAATTGACAAATAAATAAATAATTCTTGAAATGTATATATAGGATAAAAATAAAAAAGTGAAGAAAGGAATAAAATATTACTACATTATATCAAGAAACTTCACGTACTCACCAACAAATATCTTCGAAGTACGCTTCTTCCTAAAAGGACATTCAAACGTCAACAACGACTTATTAATTATAACAAGTGCACACACCCAGAATAAAATAACTTACACCTATATTTATTAATATTTAATATATATATTATTTAAATAATATATATATATATATATATATATATATATCGATTTAAATAAGTTTCACCACGGGTTAAGTGAGAACTTAATTAATAATATAATATTTAATATTTTCGCAATCACAATTTACAGTTTTAATTATAAAATTATTAATGTTATTTATAATTTTCTGTTTAATGTTCAATTGCTTCAAATATTCCACAAATTCATATAGGACGAAATAAAAACTACTAAAGCCAATTTGATACTGGTTCGATTTGCATATTGATTCAGCCACCGCGGATTAAATTAAGCCCTCTAATATCGCAAACAATTTGCATGTAATTTTAATTGTACGGCTATTGATTCCCTCCTCTCCCGGACGTATTTGCATAACTCTCGAAAAATTTGCATAATTATTGTTACGACATAATGGAAGAGCAACTTTAACAAAACAATTTTGCACAAATATCAGGCCGCTTCGGACGCGACGTGAATTAATAAACGCCCCTCGCTCTGATTTAATTAATTATTTATGTTATTAACAAATAAATTATTTTACGGCGTGTATTAATGCGTCAGCATTAATTATTGCGTAG
The DNA here is from genome assembly GCA_963082785.1 of Philonthus spinipes. Lineage (NCBI taxonomy): Eukaryota > Metazoa > Arthropoda > Insecta > Coleoptera > Staphylinidae > Philonthus > Philonthus spinipes. Next base: position 3,375,915 of record OY720300.1, read on the forward strand.
AATTGCGACACTCTAAATGATAAGATTAATAACGGCATTTATTTTGCATTACGATTTAAATATAATGGGTAATGCATCGCTTATTATTATAAATTAGTTTAAAAAATATGCAAGATTAATAAAGGCTTTCATTATTTATTATAAATTAGTTTAAAAAATATGCAAGATTAATAAAGGCTTTCATTATTTATTATAAATTAGTTTAAAAAATATGCAAGATTATTAAAGGCTTTCATTATTTATTATAAATTAGTTTAAAAAATATGCAAGATTATTAAAGGCTTTCATTATTTATTATAAATTAGTTTCAAAAATATGGAAGATTAATAAAGGCTTTCATTTCACATTGTGAAATGAATGTAGTGGATGATGCATTGCTATGTGTTATTAATATAAAAAATGCACACAGTGCATGTGCCTTTTTTTTGTATACAGTGAACTACTTCGTGTAAGCGATATACAAATTGCTTTTATGACTAATGGAAGTATAATGAAATTGCACCTTAACAGGAATGTTAAAAAAAGAGAGAAAGAGATTTATTGTAGCGATTTATCGCAATAAGCATCTTGATTCGAATACAGACACTTCAGAGATAATCAATCTGCGGGCCTTCAATAAACCGTCCACATAAGGCCCTATTCAAGAAGCTGTAAAACATCAGGACAATCAATAGTTCCATCAAACATTTTTTCAACAAATATGATATCTTGGTTAACACGCCGATAACATAAACTCTTAATATTAACCATTTTGAGCAGGTCATAGTAGTTCCCAACGAAATGACATTTTTGGGCAATAAATTTAACAAACTTTATTTGTACTTACTCAATATTTTCAATATCAACGCCGCTGTAAGGAAACCATACGCAAAACAGTGGTTAAAAATGGTTGGAAATATTTTTTCGGAAAATTAAATATCCTACATTTTTCTAGATAAACGCTCCAGTCTGTGAGTGTACTAAACAAAAAATAATTTCTCGTTGAAGCCCAAAATCGTACAGATTGTACTACTATTTTTTTATCTATATTTTTGTATCATTTTAAGTCAATTGGCGATTTTAGTATTTTTGTTGAAATTTGATTGTTTTCCTTGCGATATTTTTCAATTTCGATCAAAACATTTCTCACTTTCGCCTTAAAAAAAAATTCAAGAAAAATCCTAAAATCGCCAATTGACTTAAAATTATACAAAAATATAGCTAAAGAATAGTGTTACAATCTGTAAGAATTTGGGCTTCATCGAGAAAATATATTTTTTTCAGTACGCTCGCAAACTGGACCTTTGCAAGGACGTCGAAAATTTTGCTCAATTTTGCCAATTTTTATGGCTCTTGCAGATAATTTAAAACCATAACATTTCGTGAAAATGTAGCTAAATTCTTAGGTAATCATATGATCAAAACTTCAATATTCTGTTACTTGTATTAACTTTGTACACTCAGAGAAAAAATATTGTAAAATAAAAAATTTCATTATTGATTCAAAAGTATTCACCTATGATTTTGCGCCATTAATGAATCTTGTTAATTCAAAAGGACGGCATTTCATTTTTACAATGCATTTTCAAAAAGATTATGTATTTCAAATATGTTTTCCTTTTAAATTAAAAACGAATCTTAATAAATTATCAGGACAACCATTTTGAAATGAATACTGTATCCTTTTAATTCAAAAGGACCGTCATTTTATTCCGAATGCGAATGCTATTGATTTAAAAAGACTTCAAGCATGAAATATATACAGTATCATTTTATTTCGAAAGGACTGCCCTTTTATTTCAAACGGACTGTTTTTTTTATTTCAAAAGGACTGCTCTTTTATTTTAAAAGGACTACCCTTTTATTTCAAAAAGACTTTCCATTCATTTCAAATGTGAATGCTATTGGTTTAAAAAGACTTCAAGTATGAAAAAAACTGCTAATCTATAATTTCTATATGATCCAATGTAAATTTCACGTAGCTCAAAAATGATTCAAAACGAAAACTTTTCACGAATCTAAATAGTCTACTTTTTTTTAAATATCAGTGAGAGCCCTCGTGATTTTTTATCGAATTTTATTGATGATTGCCATTGAAGTGATACAAGTAGGAAGGAATTGTACAAAAAATACCATTTATGGCGAAAATAAATGAAAAAATAAAATAAATTAAAGACGACGCAAGCGCCACCTTTTGCCTAATTTCATTAAAGTCGCAATAAATCAAATATAACAAAATAAAACAGAGAAGGGCAGAAAGACCTATGGTCGATAGCCCATGACAGACTACTAACATAATTCTACATGATAAATTTGGTAAATTTTTGTTGTCATAAATAGAAAAGAGTATTCATTCTCTTGGTTACAGTTATTTAAATAAATTAAACGTACTTACGTAACGTAAGTCAAAAGTCACAGAACTAAATGTGAAAATAATTTATTAATTATTTTCAAATTATTTAATTTATTCTGTTGTCATATTGTCTGAATAAAAATGTTTGTATATAAAAACATTTGTAGTAGGAAAATAGATTGATCGAATTTTATTGATCATTTCCAGAATTTTTTCTTGCAATCCAATATAATTTTAATACAGAAAATACAGACACTTCCGAATCGATCAAACTGCGCGCCTACAATAAACCTTCCCCATATGTTATTTTCTCGGAGCTATTTAAGTGGTGAGAAATAATTGAAAATAGGCATTTTTTCGGGGAAATAAATAGTATAAATTCTTTCATTACCAGGGCTGTTTTGTCGTAATTTGTGATTGGTAATTTACCTTTTTTATACATATGTTTTGTAATGTTTTTAGTGCGTCACACTTTTCTTGTAAAATTTTTAATATGTAATTTGGAAATGGAGATTCCGTCAATAAAGTGAAATTGAAATTTAATTTCTGTTCAAGAAATTGAATAGGCCTTGATGATAACAGAAATAACGTAGACTATTTATTTCAGCAAAAAAAATCGCTTATGTTTCTACAATTTTTTTCAAACAATTTAAAAATTTCGCTTATAAAAATATAATTTTGGCAAAATGCAAAAATTATCAAATAACTTCATATTATATTTTCAATTTCCCTGTAAAAACAAAACAAGTGAAACTTACTCAGCAATTCCTAATATAACTTCATATTATATTAAAATATCGCTACGTAATAATAGCATAATCTATTATTCAGGCGCACGGATTATGCAAAATATTCCGCATCTGTTCGTGTTTTGCGTCACGCCAATATTTTAAATTTTGACTTTTTTAATGGAAGTTTTTCATTGTTAAAGCGCCTTTTAAAAGAAATGTAATATTATTGTATTGTTTAGTTTTAAGTTCAGTGTTTATATCTATTTTGTATTTTTGTGTTGTATATTGTATTATTCATACAAATGGCACGCCGTTGAAATAAATAAATAATTTTAGCCACATCAAGAAGTTATTTTTCGATCAGCATGCTCGCAAATCGATCTTTTGTAAAGAGGCTGAAAATATTTCTCGAGTTTGCAATTATTTTTTCTGTAGCTAAAGAATGAAGGCATACACTTTGAAAATTTGAGCCATATAGAAAAAATAGTTTTCGTTCACTATACTCATAGAGTGGGGTGTCGAAAATTGAGCGATAATATTATTCAAATTAACGATTTTTAATGGTTTTAATATTTAGACATTTGTAGTTCATATTGTATAAAATAAATATGAATAAATTATTATAAATCAACCAATAAAACACAGATTAGATTGAATAACTTTAAATTCTCGACTAGTTTCGGGTTATTAGTCGAGAATTTAAAGTTATTCAATCTAATCTGTGTTTTATTTGTTGATTTTTAATATTTTATGATTTTTATCTGGCGATTTCTGTTGATCTAAGTTATCACCCTTTTGGGTGAAAATATAGCTTTGTCCCTTACTAATTAAATCCTGAAAAGTCGATGTATTTTATGAGTGGATTTAGAAATTTTGATCTAACCGAAGACATGTTTAAAACGGCCGACCAATGAGCCTCAAAACAAAAAAAAAGTTATTATAAGGCCTCATTTAATTTCATGGAGCAATTAAAATGCCAAAAAATGGTTAGAAATATTTATTTTTTTTGCGAAATTAAATAGTCCACGTTCAATTTACTATCTACCTGAAAAAATCTGAAAAAAAAATATGAAGGTTGTTCATAATAATTTTTTTTTCAGATTTTTTTTATTCTGGGCAAACAAAATATTCGACAAAATGAACTTTTATTAAAAAAGTGAAATAAGGAGTTTTATTCAAGTTATCCTATTACATAACCCTTTATATTACTCAGCCCAATCAATCTTTTGAATCATAGAATACAATTTGTGAAAATAAAGAACTTCATTTCAAATCCGATTAATGTAGCGTCACGTGTATCGCAAGGATCACATTTGGGGCCAATATTATTTTTGCTTTTTATTAACGATTTGCGTGAAGTTTTTGAAAACTTTAATTCTTTAATGTTTGCCGATGATGTTAAACTTTTTAAAATTATTCGTACTGTTAATAATTGCTGCGATTTTCAATGTTACCTTGACCACTTATAAAAATTATGTAATAATAACCATCTTTCCATACGCTAGATGAATAGTGACTGAACGTTTCATTAAATGTGAATAACCATCTTTATCTAAATATTTCCAAATGTTATTCTATGTCAATTTGCATTAATAAAAATAAGATTGAACATACTTACTACATTAATTCTAGCAATTTAGTGAAAGTTAGCTTCTTTAAGGATCTTGAGGTGACGTTAAACTGCATTTCTTCCTTTAATACTCAGATCTCAAGTATTTGTTTGAGTGCTATGAAAATGTGGGGATTTGTTTGGTGAGTCAGCAGAAACTTGGACATGCATCAAGGCTCTCTATTGCTCACTGGTTAGATCCCATCTTGAATACGCGTCGCCTCCAAATTCTTCAACGTGTATCGATTAGAAGGAAATTTCTGCGATGTGTAGAGTATAAGTTGAGGCTGCTTCACACTTGGGGAGAATACATCCAAGTAATGAATTCCCTCAACTTGACATTGTTAAAGAATCGTAGAGTTAATGCTGATTTATACCTTTTATATCATATTTTAAACGAACACATTAACTCTCCAGAACTATTGACCACGGTTAATTTTCATGTACCTGTCAGGAACACCAGATCAAAGACCTTATTCTACTTGGATTATCATTGCACGGCATCGGGATCGATGAACACTATGACTAGTTTGATGCAGCTTAGTAACGAGTTTAACAAATTTTATTGGTTTGATCTGTTTATCACATCATATAACACATTTTTGTATGTTTAATATTATCCTGTAAGAAGTGTTTTTAACTGTTGGATAATAAAGTGCTATTATTATTATTATTTAAATTTAGACCAAAGTGTTACTCGAAATTGTAGTATAATTTATCAGGAAGCCTCAGTTATTAAAATTTCAATTATTATTTATTTTTAATTTTCAGAAATACGAGGTGGAGTTCCTGCTGCAGCAGCAATGGTATGACCCGCGACTGCGCTACGCCAATCAGAGCAAGTACGACCACCTGAACGCCATCCATCACCACAATGACATCTGGCTGCCAGACACTTACTTCATCATGCACGGAGACTTCAAGGACCCACTCATCCCAGTACATTTCTCACTTAAGATCTTCCGAAATGGTAGCGTCAATTATCTCATGCGGTAAGACACATTCTGCCACTAGTCGGTCTTCCACTGCGAATATTCGATCCGGACAAAAATGTTACTTACAACATGCGATACATTTCCGCTTTAGCATTTCTAAATCTAAATAATATAAAAAAAACAAGACAAAAAAAATATGATAAGAAAGGTGTTACAGAATGATTCCGCATAATAAATATTCACTAAAATCATGGGGTACTGTTATGATTATAAAAAAAGTTTTTTTATAAGTATAACAGTATTCATACGTCCAATTTTATTCATTATTTTCTTTTCATTTCAAATAATTAAATTGAGCTGATTAAGCTATGTTTGATAAGCTTGGGGGAAAATTTGTTGAATAATAAAAAAATAACTAGTTCGTATCCATAATTCGATATGCTTTTCGGCGTTGGTGACGCGGAACTCTATTTTTTTCTTTTTCCTGTAAACCTAAGGTTCCATGGAACCCATTCTGGAAATTACTGATCTAAGCCATAAATCATACAATTGGAAATAAAGCACTTTTACCTGATTTACAAGTGGCATCCTCTGTAATTTTGTTGTTCATGATTGATAATAATTGTTTTTTGTTGATGCACCGATTTATTGCTGGAGTTATTGCCAACTTCACATATATCACTAAGGAACGCTTTCCTTTAGTGGAAAAAACAACGATTCTCAGTCATCTATCTTATAGACCCAAATTGTTGAACTAAATCAGACAAAAGTGCCATATTTCCAATTATATTAGGTTGATGCAGAAGAAATGTCGGATTTTAACCATTAACTTTAATTAAGTATAACTTTTTATAGAATAAACTTTATTAATCAAATAAAGAACCATTAGAATTAATACAACTTTGCCAACAAAAAAACAAGTTTATTTATGCCGGTATCATAAAAATCTGGAGTTCTTGAAACAACTAAAGAATTAAAGGCGGTTTCAGCATCTCTTTAATTTTTGAAGCATTTATCACGCAAGAAGTTGTCCAGATGCTTGAAAAAGTGGAAATCAGTAGACGACAGGTCGGGCAAGTATGGTGGATGGTCGAGAGTTTCGTAGCCCAACTCATGCAGCTTTTGTCTTGTCATAATTGAAACATGTGGCCGAGCGTTGTCGTGATGAAGAATTGGGCCTTTTATATTGACCAATGCCGGCTGTTTCTGTCGAAGTTTTTGGTGCATTTCGTCGATTTGTTGACAATACTTCTCCGCTGTGATAGTTTCGCCCGAATTCAGAAAGCTGTTATATATCAAACCCGCCATAGACCACCAAACAGTCACCATAACCTGCTTTTGATGCATGTTTGGCTTGGGGAAGTGCTTGGGAGCTTTATTATGATCCAACCATTGGGCTGAATGTCTTCGGTTATCATAAAGAATCCACTTTTCATCGCAGGGGACAATTCGGTTGAGAAAAGAGTCGTTTTGGTTGCGAAGAAGTAGTGTAGATGACACATCAAAACGGCGATTTTTTTTGATTTTCGTTCAGTTCATACGGAACCCATTTGTCAAGCTTTTTCACTTTCCCAATTTTCTTTAAATGTCGAACAATAATTGACTGATCAACATTGAGCTCTTCAGCAACTTTTCTTGTTATTTTGCTTGTGTCAGCTTCAATTATAACCTTAAATTGGTCATCATCAACTTCTGATGGTCGGCTACCATGTTTTTCATCTTCAAGACTCTCATCACCATTACGGAATCGGACGAACCATCGTTACACAGCACGTTCATTAGCAGTATTTTGGCCAAATGCTTCGTTGATATTGCCAGTCGCTTCAGCTGCTTTTTGACCTCGCTTAAACAACAAAATTATCACTCTTAATTGCTACTTTTCTAGCATTTCTAGAATGATCAAAATATAACAAAATCATAGAATATTTATAATAAAAATATAGAGCATATTCTAAGCTTTAAAATAATATATATATAATGTCAATCATTATTTAAAAAAAATATTAAATTTTTAAACCATAGAGTTTAATAATATAAATTCCGACATTTCTTTTGCATCAACCTAATATAATTGATGCCTTAGTTCAGCAATTCCTAAAATGGATTCCGGGGAACCTTAGGAGTTTTAACCACAAAATGAGATTCGAAGTCAGAAAAGTAAAGCGTATTAAAAAAATAAATAAATTTGCATTATTATGAAAATCTGTATAGTAAACAAAACTATTCGTCGAATAACTCAATCCAGTTTTATACTTTTACATTACACTAGACAGAGCGCACTCATAAATCATATTCCGGCGTGCATCCCTCTGCAGGACTTCCCTTGATATTACGCTAAATGTGTGGGAGTCGGAGCCAACGAGATACGAGTGCACTCCTTCATCCAAACAACGAATGCATGCATGTGAAATCACGCAAACACACATCGAGGGAAATTTGCATCACACACCCAACACTCTGTGATGTCCTTCCATTATTCTGCCCTCGAATAGGATTAGTCCACCACGGATAACATTTATTGATAAATAAATTTCAAGTGGAATGAAATAATGTGATGAACGGGTTTGGGTTATATCTGTAAATTACGCGATTTTCTTTGTAAATTATGGATTTTAAATATTAACAAGTACGAAGTTGTAACTACAATTAGAAAAATCTTAAACTTCGATTTTTCTAATTGTACAGGGTGCGCCAGAGGAACTTATTTATTTATTTGAAAGGTCAATAAAAACAAAAGTACTTCAGTTATTGTTTTAATTCTATTTTTATTTGAGAATACAATATCCCATGTCTTAATTCAGGATAATTTAATTGAAATTAAAACACTTGATTTGTTTCACTTATTTATATTTTCTCCAACTAGTTTCGACCATTGGTCATCTTCATCTATTCGTTGATGGTTCCTTTGCTTGTACTCATCTCATTCCTTTTCGCTTCAGCCCTTTCTTTATTTATAATAGGTGTAAAAAAAACTTTAACATCGTGTTTTGGAAACCATTTTAAGAAGAACATTTTATATGAAGTGCTACGTAATTAATTAATACGCAGTATTTTTAAGTAAGAGACTGATTTAAACACACAACTGAGCTCTAGTTTATTTCTTGATAACAATTCTAACAAAAGAAACTCAACATAAGTATTCACGCAACCGTTTACAATAAAATATTTAATACCAGGCTGGGTAAATCGTTTAATATCACAAATAACTACTAGTCGCGCGAAAGGTTTTCGACAAAGATCATCGTGAAGAAAATGGTCGAGCTCTGCTAAAAGGTCGGTTAAAGAAAAAAATGCGCAAATAATAACAAAACAATTTAGCGCGAATATTTAAAAATGTTAAGTTAGAGAAGATTAGTCGCATTTTATTTATTTACAGAAATACATCCATTTGAATTTTTTATAATTAGGAAGTAAAAATAAAATATATTATATTTTTTTGTATTTATTATCCTCTTTATGTATACTTTGATAAAGCGTAATAAAATTACACCCGTAATAATTTCCACACCTCTCCTAAACATCTTTAATCCATTAATTCCTCCTTATATCTTTCATCCAAATTTATTATGCGGAAATATTCTGTGTATGTGTATGTGTGTGTGTTTTATTGTTCATCATCCGTCAGTCATAAGAGTAATGCATGTATATGTTCCAGGCGGCATCTCATATTATCCTGCCAAGGCAGTCTTAACATATTTCCTTTTGATGATCCTCTGTGCTCCTTCGCTATGGAGAGCAGTAAGTATAAAATTCACTTTTACTTTACGCGCCCCGGCGAAGAAAAAAAAAGTAACGCTCGCGCACGTGTTTGCGGATACGGAAACGTGGGGCTGTATTTACGTCACGTAAAAACTTCCAGAATGGAAAGTATGGTGTAAAGTTGGAAGTTTTTAAATCGAGAATAATTGGGTTTTGAGAAATACAACCATCAAAAAATATTGGAAAAGTTTTCCTTCGCTTAAATAAATCAATGAATATTGTTATTAAAAATAAATATAAAAAGGAATGATACATCTAGAATAAATTAACGCAAAAAAATGTATGATAAATCTACAATGAATTAATGCAAACAAAATATAAAAAAAATGATAAATCCAGTATGAATTAACGCGAGAAATAAAACCATCAAAAATATTGGAAACGTTTTCCTTCGCTTAAATTATTCAATGAATATTGTTATTAAAACAAATAAAAAAAGAAATGATACATTTAGAATAAATTAACGCAAAAAAATTAAGGATAAATCTACACTGAATTAACGCGACAAAAAATAAATAATGAATGATAAATTCAGAATGAATTACCTACTAAAATCTACATATAATCGTTTAGGCCGATCTTCATGACAAAAAAGTCACCGTTTGGTGCGGTTTCTCAGCTAAATTCATTATTGTTCCATTTTTTTGTGTGAAAATATGGAATGGAAAAGTTGAATCTGTAACAGGTGAACGAGACCTGCAAACAAATGAATGATAAATTTAGAATGAATTAAGACTCCAACCCTTTAATTTATTTATAAAAAAAGGAATAAAGTAAATAAAAATCAGATTCAATTAAAAAAAACTTTAATTTCTCGACAAATTAGAAATTATTTAATATAATTTAGAGAGAATAATAATTAGTGTTATTTTTCTCAATAGAAAATATTTTTATTGAAATAATGAATGATAAATATAGAATGAATTAAGACCCCAACCCTTTAATTTATTTATAAAAAAAGGAATAAAGTAAATAAAAAACAGATTCAGTTAAAAACTTTAATTTCTCGACATATTAGAAATTATTTAATATAATTTAGAGAGAATAATAATTAGTATTATTTTTTCTTAAGAGAAAATATTTTTATTGAAATAATGAATGATAAATATAGAATGAATTAAGACCCCAACCCTTTAATTTATTTATTAAAAAAATGAATAAAGAAAATAAAAAAACAGATTCAATTAAAAAACTTTAATTTCTCGACAAATTAGAACTTATTTAATATAATTTAGAGAGAATAATAATTAGTATTATTTTTTCTTAATAGAAAATATTTTTATTTCTAACCAATCGCATTCTAATAATTAAATCCTCAGAAATTCAGCTTTCCTTAATATGAAGTATAAAAGAAGGATAACAAATAAACTGATTAATTGCGAAAGAAGGATAATTAATATTATTTTTCTTAATAGAACTTAACAAATAATAACCAATCTGTAAATTATATAAAATGATTCTATTTTTTTTTATGAAACAATTTAAGTAGAAACTGCTGAGAGGAAAAAAATCATCATTTTTTTTTTCAACAGAAAATTATTTTAATTCTAGCAAATTGTAATTCAAATTACAACGGATTTGTTTTCCATATTTTTAAAATAAAAGTCGATTATTACTGAAAAAAAAGTGTTTTAAACAATGATTAGTTAGAAATTAAATTATTTTCTATTAAGAAAAATAATAGCAATTATGTTCTTTTCATAATTATCTTTTAATACATTTTTAAATCGTTAGAAATTCAACAATTCTTCATAAATACAAAAAGTATCCTTCCTAAATTCGTTTTGTAATAATATTATTATAATATTGTTAATAAGGCAGAAAGACCGATGGTCGATAGCCATTTTCTGAGGCTTAATTAGATGTTTATGATTGTAATGTTGCAAATATTGTAATATAATTTAATGTATCTCTCAGAAATAAAGATTTTCTATTTAATATATAGAAAATTATATATATTACATAACTGAGGCTTCAGCGTTGTTATACATTGTTTATCAAATGAATAAAACACTTAAAACTTTATTTATATAACACAAAAATTGTATTTATTGTGACTATAGTTTCAACAATTTACACATATCATTATCAAATTAGTTTGTGTTATACAAAATTTAAAATATTTTCTTCATTATTATAATATTCTTTTAGTGTAATATAAATATTTGAATCTCCAAGAATTCAACTATCCTTCATTAATTGGAAAATTATCCTTTCTAAATAATTGTATGGCGTTTCAAAAATTTACTAAAAAAATTATTTGTTAGAAATAAATAATGGAATAAATCTATTGTGCTATTGTTTTTCTCAATAGAAAAAAAATCCACTGACACTGGCACTTGTTAAGAGTACTATAGTTTTCATACGGAATCTATCAATAAATGTGAGTTGATCTATAAGATACGATTATAAAGATTATATGAGGATAAGACTATAAAAGAAAGAAAGGGTTTCGTAATTTTAATTGTTTTTGATGATTGGTTTTGAGTTACGTGAAGAGAATAATTAAAATAATTAACAATGTTGTATTCTTTCTTCATACTTTATTTTCTAATATTTATATATATATAAATATATATTTCGAGTGCTGTGCATTTCTAAGCATTTGAAAATAAAGTATGAAGAAAGGATAAAACAATGTTAATTATTTTAATTATTCTCTTCACGTAACTCAAAACCAATCATCACAAATAATTAAAATTACGAAACCCTTTCTTTCTTTTATAATCCTCTTTTACCCTTATTGGGTTTAGAGGTCGAAAACTTTACGCTTTCAAATAAAAAAATAAAACTATAATAAATCCAGAATGAATTAACGCTAAACATATCAACCCTTTAAATAAAACCTGTGTTCTTTTTCTAATTCCGTTTCCTTTCAGTATCGTACGAACAGACAGCCATCAAGTACGTGTGGAAGAACGACGAGGACGTGCTGCGAAAGTCGCCCAGTCTCACCACCCTCAACGCTTATCTCATCGAAAATCAGACCATCATTTGTCCTACGAAATCCAGCTGGAGAGGTAATTTCCTTTTTCGAGCACCCCGCATCTCACACACCAACACCTCTCTTTAAATACTTGGTATTCTCGCGTCTGACCCCCCTCGCCCCCGCCGCTGTGGCTCAAAATTTACGGTAGTTTTTTTTTAACAGAGAGAGAGAGAGAACGAATTAAAATTAACACTTTCAATGCGGAAATATTTATAATTTACTTTTTGTGCAAAAATATAATTAAATAATAATTTAATTAAGCTGGATTTGTTTTCAGCAAAAATCAGCTTCTACAAGCAACATTTTTTAATGAGATTACTCACTGAACGAAATGTTAAAAAACGTTGAAAACAACATTAATAATATAAATAGAATAATATGGATGACTGATTTAATAATGATTACAATGAGTGTATTTACACATTCAACGAGGATTAATCGCTGAATGTGTTTAAAAACAAATCTTTTAGTACATACATAAACATCTTTATTTCTGAGATTGGAATATACAGTTACAATACAATATTTAACAATACACTAACGTTCACAGCATAATTCCAACTCTGAAACTGGCTATCGACCAGTGGTCTTTCAGCCTACTTTTAACACATTAAATTAAATAAAAAGAATTTGAAAATAATTGATTAATTAATTAATTTTTTCTCGTAGGTAAAGGCTTAAATAGCTTAAATAAAAAGAATTTGAAAATAGTTAATTAATTAATACATTATTTCCCCGTGTAGCTAAAGGGAAATTAATTAATTAATTAATTAATTAATTTCAAATTCTTTTTATTTGATTTATTTAAATAACTGTGACCAAGTGAATAAATTTTTTTTTTTCTTTTAATACAGTTTTCCGTATTTATTTAATTCACGTTGAATGTATTAAAAAAGTTATGCTTTTAATTTTAGTATTTTTACATTAATTTAATCAAGATTGAATGAGTAATATGGATTAAATAAATTCATAAAAGACAAATAATAATAATGTCAATTTAATAAATACAGAAAACCGAATTAAAAGATTTGTTTTATTACACATTCCTCTTTGGATTTAAGAAAAATCATAAAACTAAAAAAACGACTTTTTTGATTGAACGTTCTTTATTTATTATTTATTAAATATTCAACGTGAATGAATCACGTTGAATGTTTAGGAGAAACAAATTTTCTGCATTACTATAATTAATCCACATTGAATGTGTTAAAATTAAAAAAAATCTCTTACGGTATTTTTTTGGCGTTGTGTAAGAAACAGCCGGGGTCGGTAGGTTTATGCCGTTTCACGAGTCCTTACAGGGTCAGTGAACAAGACGGATACGAAAAATATAAAAAAAAATGTCGTTCGGGCTCGACTTATCAAAGGGTTTCCAGAATGATGCATGTATAAATAATTAGGAAGGAAAAAAAGCATACGGCTACGGAGGTACGTCGAAAAAAAAAAAAAAGAATTAAAAAGGCGGAATTGAAATATTTAAAACGGCGCAATGCTTTCCTTGATGTTGGTGTAGAGTGCACGATATTTATTGAAATTATAGCTTTATATTTTCGTAAACGAAAATACATTCAGTCAGCTTTAAATATTAACATGTAAAAATAAAACTTAATGTTTTGAATATTAAGATATTCTGTGTGTTTAATATAAATTTCTCTTTATTAGCGGAATCTTTAATTTAATCCATACATTTGTAGACAAAATATAACAATATTGCACTATTGATCATAAGCTCTTACTTGCAATTTTTAAAATATATTAGGCTATAGGGCAATGCTTTTACCATAATCAGAAGTTATTTAAGTAACAAATGGCAAGTTCAATTAAAATATAAGATTTCACCAAAGAAATTTATTAATACAGGTGTTCCGCAAGGCTCAATTCTAGGTCCTATTATTTTTATTATTTGCGCAATTAAAATATAAGATTTCACTAAAGAGATTTATTAATACTGGTGTTCCGCAAGGCTCAATTCTAGGTCCTATTATTTTTATTATTTGCGCAATTAAAATATAAGATTTCACTAAAGAGATTTATTAATACTGGTGTTCCGCAAGGCTCAATTCTAGGTCCTATTATTTTTATTATTTACGCAATTGAAATATAAGGTTTCACTAAAGAGATTTATTAATACTTGTGTTCCGCAAGGCTCAATTCTAGGTCCTATTATTTTTATTATTTACGCATCATGCTTTAAGGACTCAATCAAATACTGTACAAGTATAACGTATGTCGTCTGCGTACGTCATACTTGTACAGTATTTGATTTCGTACTTAAAGCATGATGCGTAAATAATAAAAACCCATATATATTCAGACAATATGACAACGAAATTTTACAAAATTTATTATAACAATATGTACAATTGTGTTAGTAGTCTGTCATGGGCTATCGACCATAGGTCTTTCTGCCTTCTGAGATATTTATCATTTTAAGAACAAAAAACACCTGATTCGCTTAATTAAATCCTATGTGATTTACGTACACTTACGAACTTTCTCGTAATGATCTGATTTTAAATCCTGGAAAAAATGGTTATTTTTGTTTACAAGTAAATGTATAATGGATTATTACCTAAGTGGCATCGGGAATTAGGAAAAGAAGGAGTTATATTTGTATTTGGGAATAAAAATAAAGTTGACATTCTTGAAAGTAAAATTGAATTGAACATAAACAATAAAGAAATGTCCATAAAAATGAGACAAAAAAAACTTATGCTTAGTACTAGACATTAATTTCAATTATAGCAATCATCTTAGTAATTCAGTACGTAGAGCTTAAATGAACTTAAAGCTAATTTATCCTCATAGACACTATTTATCAACAAAAATTAAAACATTACTATGCATTAATCTTATAATTTCTAGATACAACTAAAACTAGAAATCATATGATTAATGCATGTATAGAAATGTAAGGACCAGAGCTTGCAAAATACAACAAGTAATTTAAAAAGTACGAAATAGTTGCCAAAGATTAATTTTTATAATTAGGAAATGTGGGTTAGCTGAGTTGCAGTGGCTAAATATAGATAATTAAATAAAACTTTCATGCACTACCTACTATAATATAATAGTTCAAAATAAATTACGAAATCTCATCATTTCATAAATAAACAGCCATCCTATCACAAATTGAAAGACTGTTATTCCTTACTTCAAAATGTATTTTATGTTAGATGTACATTTCGAGACACAAAGTGCTCATTATCAATAACAACTCCTCATTGATAATGAGCACTTTGTGTCTCGAAATGTACATCTAACATAAAAATAAATTGTGAAGTAAGGAATAACAGTCTTTCAATTTGTGATTAAACACTTCACTTAAACTCAAAAAAACATTCAGTGAGCCATCCTATCTTTATGATTTTATAAGAAACGACGATACGAATTAAATATCGTTCGAAAAATGTAAACAAAATTTAAAATAAGTATCTAGAAAATTCTTCGGGGTTTTTCGAAATTAATCCACCATTAAAGTATCTCATTATTTAATGAAATGTTTAGCTACCATACGCTAGATGAATGGCGGCATCTAGCGCATGGTAGCTGAACATTTCATTAAATGTGAATTTCGTTTCCTGTTCTCGTAAACAGGACAAGTTCGCCTTCCTTTAGTTGACGAAACAATGATTCTTGTGGACCCAAATTGTTGACGATACCACTTGAAATTAGGCAAAAGATGGCGCTTGCGTCGTCTTTAATTTATTACAATTATCTCATTATTATTTAATTAAAAAAATGTAGTATTTCAATAAATATCGTTCTAAAAAGCACACACAAAAATTCGTATAAATCGATTGAAATTTCAGCCGTTGCGAATAATAAACGTACATATCTCTGATAAATCTTTTGATAATCTGATTCCTAAGAAAATACGAAAGCGCAATGATAGAAAATTATGGACGTGGAACAGAGGTGAGGAATAATGTACTAATTTCCAGGTAGAAAGTCAGTCGCGTACGCAGACAGCAGCATGGCCTGTGATCTCTGCCATAAACGATTTGAGACTCAAGGTATAAATTACATCTGCACTATTCTGTGCTTAGAATCACTAAGCTTTCCGCCTTTCTCTCTATACATATATTTTATACATACTTGAATATTATACAGTGTGTCCTGTATACAAAGAATTAATTAAAAGAAGATGAAAAAATAAAAAAAAAAACATGTGGATATTTTATAAAACACGATTAATAAAAATAATAATCCTGTAATTACGTTTTACATTATAAATCACAAATTTATCTAAAAACTGTTGTTTTTTTTACTTTATTTTCTATAATTGAAATTGTTTATTCGGTGAATATAGTTTCAATACATCAATGTATAATTAACAAACCCTATAATTACATTACAATTTAGTTTCTTGAATTAATTTCTCATCTGGCACTTGGTGAAACATATTACACTAAATAAAATAATTTAAAGAAAAAAAACTTGGTATTGTTTCACAAAATCTAATTTGTTAAACAATACCAAGTATCTTTTCTTTAAATTATTTTACATATTATAATTTAGTAATAAAACGTTACTTCCCTTCGTGGTTACTAACAGTTATACATCAACTGTTAGTAACCACGAAGGGAAGTAACTGTCGTACTTGAGACACACAAAACTTCGTAACGGGGAAATCGACCACTAATGATAGGCTGTATTTTTATCCATGATGTATAACTTCGATAATTATTGTTAATATATTTTTTAAAATAAATAAACAAGTGTAATTCTTTTTTAATTAAATACATGAAGAAAATAATTATAATAATAATTCGATACCATACTATAATTATACTAACAGAAAAAAGGATTTATTCACTTGGTCAAAGTGATTTAAATAAATTAAATAAAAAGAATTTGAAAATAATTTATTAATTATTTTCCCTTTAGCTACTGTGACATTATGACTTAAGTTACATAAGTGCTTTAATTTGCTGTTGCATAACAATAATCTATTGTATAATGCAACAATTTTGAATCGAAAATATTTAATGCAAAAAACAAACAAAAATAAAATGGAAGTTACGTAATATAAGGCTATTATACATTCAAGTAATGAGTTCTTAAAGTAGTAGTGAGAATTCCCTCCTACACTCGTTTATTTGCCCGCTAGATATACATTAACTACTGATAATGAACATAGTGGGAACTATAATGAACACATAGTGTTCATTATAGTTCCAATAAAATTTGATCAATGTTAAAGTACTTGGAGGTAAATTATTTGATGTTTCGCTCTTATAAAGTATATGGTATATAAATATACGGTTAATAATAAATTCGCAATAGTGATCGAAATGTAAAAGTAGTACTCAAATAAAAAAGAGTAGTAAGGAATTCTCACTGCTTTTTTAATTAATTAATTCTTTATTTACGGAAAATCATCTTTTTACAATTAATGATAATCTGTAATTACAAAATACAACAATATATTCAATTGATTTTATAAAATTTAGACTAATAATTCCTTGATCAAGTATAACCATTGAGTTTTCCAATCAGAATCCATAAACACAATTAATGCTCATCATTTGAATGTATAATTACGGTATAATTCTCACCGCTTTTATTACTATTATAAACCATCATATAACACGCAGATACTTATAATAATAATAATAATAATAATAATTTTATTTTCCAACAGTAGAATCCAACATGGGAAAATATACAATAATTAATGAGTAATACTCTTTTTGCGAAAGATTTGTTTTATTTTGCTTATCTTGATGAACAAATACTAACAATTGCATATAAAATATCGCAGAAGGCGCTTTTTCCAATCCAGCCTTTCTACGTCTCTTCTGTAATACATTAATAATAGAATTCTTATGAAATTAAACACAATATGGTAAAAAGGATTACTGATTATATATATATACAGAGAGGTTTTTTTATCAAGTATATACCTACAAAAAACGCGAGTCAAACGCATTGAACCGATGTATGTGTATGTTTAGTTGATTATTTGGCATATGTGTATTTAGGTGCGTGTTATAGGCAACTAAACACACATACATCAATGCGTTTAACTCGCGTATTTTCTAGGTATACATAGGAGAAATGTATACTGTTAAAAAAACCTCTCTATATATATATAAATATATATATATATATAAATATATAATTCTTATGTTATGAAATATGTTGTCTTTAGAAAACGCCTATCGACGGTCGATCTTTCTGGCTTAAGTTGGAGTATTATTGTTCATTTAAAGTGCTATATATATTTGATATTTTTCATACAGCAGCCTATCATTATCAAATCACTAAATTACATTATGGTTTTATAATGAGACTCTGATGTATTAAAGTGTAAGTAATATTGAATTGTAAGTATGGTTTGAATACATTCATCGTTTTATTATCAAACCACAAGTTTACGTTATGGATTGTTAATGTATTTAAAGTTGATCTATTTAAAGTATAATCACCCAAACACTGTAAAAAACAGTGTTTTAATGTTGAAAAAATGATGATGATAACAAGGGTTATAAATCTATATACAAGGTGTACATAAAATCAAGGTGTATCTAAAACCTTCAGCTAACTCAATTCATTAATTAATTTTTATTAGAAAATCCAAATAAAAAAATGTTGTATGGTTCTTCATTGAGACTCACGAGGTCTTCGGAATTTTAAATATGTGACTATAAATTAGTATTGTTTTTTTAAATATTTTGTAAAAAATCAATAGCATTAACAAACAATTAGACACGTGTATAATTCCATTGATGTAAATGATTAATAAATCGGATATTTTTACAATTTTATAACTTCATCAGAAGCATTCTTTTAATGAAAATAGATCTGGCAACGACGCACGCTCGTTTGTAAAAGAAAAGGTGCATGCAATGCCTCCAGCGGATGATGTAGCAGTTATAAACAGGATAAATGCACACTTGTTTGATCCAGCGTTGCCAAATGTATAGTTTTTTTAAGTGGCCCGTGAGGCTTAAGGAAGGACCGTGTGACTTATTTTCGTTAATATTTTTATCTAACAATTAGTCAGAGTCAAACTACCTAAAGCTTTTCACTCATTTTGTGTACACCTTGTATATATATATATATATATATATATACAAACATAAACATCTTTATTCAGACAATATAGGTTAGGTTTTTCTGCCCTATATATATTTTTTTAAAATATACCTAATTACATAATAAATAAAAGTATATTTACTTGATTGCATTTTTTAATAACTTATAATTTTTAATCTATCAAGTCATTTCATTAATTCATTCTTCTAACCACAGTTAATAATATTGGGAAGCATATCCGCCTATTTTCCGTGTTGTGTAAAAATATTATGCACAATTTTGATGCGATTCAAAAATATTGTTTACTGTATTTACAGATAAGATTTATAACAATAAAAGAATCCATTTTTATTGGAACTTTAAAGCACCCAGATTAGGAAAAGCGAAGCACTTGGACTTCTAAAATTAAACTCCTCAAGATAAGACAGTGTATTGATACATATTCAATATTTATGTAATGAAAATACTTTGAGTGTTTTACACCACTGTAATTATTTTCGAATAATTTCAATGTTTGAGAAAGCTTACAGTTTAATCAAAATTATTCACAAGTAAAATAAGTTAATTAAATAAAAAATGATTTGAAAATAATTAATAAACTTTCCACATTTATCTCTGTGACACTTTGACTTGCGTTTCTTAAGTACTTTAAACAAATGCACATTAAAACAACTATTTCTCGGACAAATAGCCCAACAGGCATTGCATTATATAAGGTACACCTGCTGTTGAATATCAATAACATATTGATTGTATAACACTGCAGTTTCGACAAATTTAGCTTGCCATTATCAAACATGTATTTTTGTGCAATTAACATGTATAATGAAGTAGAAGCCTCCACAATATAGAATTTAATAACAATGCAATATGTTATTTATTTATTCATCAACGGAAATCTCCTTTGTACATAAGATAAAATATACAAAACTTAAAATAAACATAATATATAATAAATGAATTAAATTCTTACAACAATTTTTGATTCAGTATCTAAAGTCCGTTAAACAAATGCACATTAAAACAACTACTTCCCGGACAAATATCCACGCTGAACATTGAATTACATAATATATTTGAATTTGTTTAAAGTACATAAAAGTAAGACAAAATGTCACAGAGCTAAATGTGGAAATAATTTATTAATTATTTTCAAATTATTTTTATTTAACTGATTATTAATAATTAGAATAGAAAATAGTTTATTCAAATGTCCATCTAAAATCCTGAGTAAATTCTACCGGAGAAGTAGATGTTTCAAATGATATTTGTTTAAATATTTATGTCATTATTATGGATTTCTAGAAGAAAATAATATTTTTAAATTAATTTTTGTTATCTATCGTAATTATTGTTTTCTTGTTTGTTGTCCCCATCAGGTTGATTGTTTCCACTTTTGTCTCTTTTTACCTGAACCACTACGGACTTCCCTTAAAAACGTAATTCATTTGTTACCTCGTTTATAATTCATTCTGATTACATGAAATTTATATTGTTTTAGTTGTAAACCATAATTGTAAAATGGTGAATGCCGTAAATAAAATTAATTTAAAATTTAAAAAATCCCCGCAAGCATCTGACAGAAGATTATTATTTTCAAAATCCTTGTCCTATTTATTAATTCTAACTTTGATTACAATGATGCAATTGATAATTGAAAGACTTAATTTATTAATTATTCTGTACCAGTTTTTCAATCGTGGCTAGATAAAAATAAATTTCACTTTTAGATCTTTCGTTTATTGATAAATTTTTAATAATACAAAAACCAACAGTTAGTTATTTAATAAAAGGTTGAGTATCCTTTCTTCATAAGACCAGTTTTTAAATCGTTCCTTAAGCTTGGTTTAAATAAGTTTTACTTTTATATCTTTCGTTTATTTAAATTATATCTCAATGAAATTGAGGAAATTCCATATTTCCTCAATTTAATAAAGAGATTTTTTTTAATTTCTTATGTTTCATTATTTTATTTTTAATTTCCGAACACTTGTTGCGAATAAATAAAACTGAGGAACTTACCTGTTCATCCTCACCAAATTTGAATATGTCGTTCCGTAGAGGGTGGCTCTCCAAGCGTCAATTTTTAAGCCAAACAATGCGTTCACGATTTATTATTTGTAACTGATTTTTCAGTTTGTTTCTTCTTTACCAAATTTGTCTACACTTAAATGGTACCATTAACTTAAAAACATGATGATTTTTTGTAGATCTGTGGGACTGCACAAAATCACTAACAGAAACAAGCTCGTTTGTTAATTTTAATACTACAAGGATTATTAACACATTGTTAGAATAATTTGACTTAACTATAAGTATATAGTTATATCAAATTGTTATATATATGAATGATATTGTATATCATATATATCCTATAGTTCAATAAAGAAAAAAAAAAGCTAAAAATGCGTTCACTATTTAATATTTGTAACTTATTCCACAAATTGTTTCGATGTTGATGAAAACACTTGAAAAAATAAAATATGTGCACGCATCTCAGTGTCAGTATCAATGTTGATCGTATGTTTTCGCACATGTTTTTTCTTAAATGTTAAATTCTACAATAATTAAAAAAGCGCACTTTTTCACAAAGATATGATTTATGTTATTTTATTAATATACCAGCGGTTACCGGCTAACCGTTTTACAAACGAAATTTCGATTTTTTTTTACTACTTATCGTTATCAAATCACGAACAGAATGCAATGCGTCCCTAATACTACTATACTCTGACAGAAAAATGATAAAAATTGTAACCCGTGGATGTCTATGAAAACAGACGCGAGCTACGATTATATATATAGGGATAAATTATACTAATTTATATATATTTATATAGGTCATATAACAGTTATAAGAGGTTTGAGAAATATCGGCCAATTATTGCAAAACTATGATATGTTGAAGTTGTTGTCCTTTAAGGAAATGGTTTATTAATTATTCTCAAATTATTTTTATTTAATTTATATATTCATTTCCAGCATACATTATTTATAATGAACTTTAACATCATTATAAATAATGTATGCTGGAAATGAATATATAAATTAAATAAAAATAATTTGAGAATAATTAATAAATTATTTCCTTATTTAACCAAAAAAAAATGGTTTTCCTTTCTCCTACTAAAAATAAGTATGAGAAAAGACAACCATTTTTATTTAAATAATTAAAGTCTCCACAACCAACAGCCAATATAAAGATTAAATTATTTCCTCTTTAGCTGATGTGGCATTTTTACTGATCAATTAAACGAACCGTCCACGCTGCGATTATATACTTTCTAATTCATTTCCACAAAAGAGTGGAAACGCACTCTATATGTTATAATTAAATTAAATTAAATTAAACAAGGAAAAATTAGCGGCAATTCTCAATAAAATTCAATGATTCCCTTGGAATAATGAAAAAAATGAATGTTCGAATTTTATTGATAATTTCCGCTAATTTTTCCTTGTTTAATATGATTTTATTGCAATTTAAATAACTTAAAAAGTGTGAATCATTTTGGTTAAGTAAGAATAATATTTACGCAAAATATGGAGACAATGATGTTGAATAGAGCTTTTCCCTTGTGGGCAAGCCAGAAGCTTTAAATTCTTTATTGTTTAGTTTTCTCATCAATGGCGAAATGTTAAATAAAAACATATCAGTAATTTATTAAGTGTTGCTTATTGTATATTTAACAACTGAAAGGGTATACGGATTCAAGCAGAAGATTATATATATTTTTATGTGATTTATTTCATATCTAAATTAAACCAAATAATGTAAATAATTAAAAAAATAACAGAATATTTTACACGAGATGTAAATTAATCACAATTATGTAAATAATAAACAAAAAATTTATAATACATGCGATTTACAATAAAACCTCAGCTTCCACATAATTCTTATACTGAACACACCGTATATACAATAAAAATATATAACAACTCTCTGCATTCTTGGGAATCAATTTTCAAAAGATTAGAACCCACATCACACCTCATTTTATTTCAATTAATTCGCGTGATTTATTCCATGGTCCCCATTTTCTAAAACATAAATAAATTCCAATTCGGATATATTTATTTAGAACCGGTCGAGATTCCTTTAAACACGCATCTCTCACACCCAGCGTTCTGACATTTCACTAAATCATTGATTGCTAGTGGAAATGATCATTGTTGTGGTTAGAATAGAGTTTCTTTTCAGTTGTATTTAGTTAATTGATGTTGTTTTTACGTGCACCCTTCTTTCTCGATTTTTCTAAATGTTGTAAATTGCACTCTATTTTTTTGTTTGTTTGTTTGGTTGTTGATATTAATTTCGATTTTTTATATATATTATTGAAACGAAATATGGCATGCGGAGCGAGGGAAATGCATTCCTGCATGTACAGAAAATGTTTTAAGGAAATTATAGGCGTTATTATTTTTATTCAAAAATATTTAAAAGAAAATGTTTACAGGCGATGAGTTAGTTTATATAAATTAGATTACTTAATTAAAATTAAGCAGGGAAAAAATCACTAAGATTCCATCATTCTCATTACTCAACGCTACTAAAACTATTTACACTCTAAGTTTTTGACAAAAATCTATTGAAATAGCGTTATTTTTTTTCAAAATATTCAACAGAAAATATTTGCAGGCGATAAATTATTCAAAATAAATAAAGTTGCTTAATTAAAATTATATAGGGAAAAATCATGAAGATTTCATCATTCGCTTTTCTCAACTAAATCAATTTCCACTTTAAGTTTTTGATAAAATATTGTATACTTTTTTCTCATTTATCACTTGGTAAAACATATTTAATAACCGTTTGTTATAATGAAATCACTTGGTTTTGTTTTACTAAAATTTTAGTAAAACAAAACCAAGTGATTTCATTATAACAAACGGTTATTTTTGATAAAAGTCTTTTGAAATGGCGTTATTATTGTTTCAAAATATTCAACAGAAACTGTACAGCCGGTGAATTTTTCAAAATAAATTGGGTTGCTTCATTAAAATTAAATAAAGAAAAATTACTGACAATTATCTCTAAAATTCGAACATACACTTTTTTCAATTCCGTAAAAATTACTTACACTATAAGTGTTTCACAAAAATCTGTTGAAACAACTATTCCATCATTCTCAATGCTACACTGTAAGTTTTTGACAAAGATCTATTAAAATGGCGTTTATTTTTACAAAATATTCAACAGAAAATATTTAAGGGCGATGAGTTATTCAAAATAAATGAGATTACTTCATTAAAATTAAATTAAAAAAAAAATACTGAGAATAGTCTCTAAAATTCGAACATTCACTTTTTTCAACTCCGTAAAAATTACTTACACTATGTTTTACAAAAATCTGTTGAAACAACAATTTCCTGGACATATACACCGCCGGACATTGAATTACACAATAGATATTTGTTGTTTCATGCCAGTATCAACTGCGCTTTTATCAATGCTACTAAAACTATTTACACTTTAAGATTTTGACAAAAGTCTTTTGAAATGGCGTTATTATTGTTTCAAAATATTGTGATACATTCATGGCGGAACCTTTTTTTTTTCATCCGGTGAAGTAAAACGCGTGTTTTATTTTATAGTTAGAAATTAACGTAATAAACAGAAAATATACAGAAAGATCTATGGTTTAATATAATAATATTTTATTCCTTTCTTTATTTTAAAAAAGTGATATTATTATATTATATCAAGAAACTTCACGTACTCACCAACAAATATCTTCAAGATCTATGATTGATGACGAATATATTAGTGTAGTGTAAAATCTAGTAATATTAGTAATCGAGTATTAATAAATGAGCAATTCTCAATAAATAAAGTCAATACGTGACAATAAATTGATATTTTTCGCTAAATAAGGAAGAGTTACTGATAGTAACAGAATATGTTCCATTAATAATATTTTCATATACTTAATTTTGCAGTAACGAAAAATTTCTAAAAGATCGTTTGTCCATATCTAGATTATATACAATGTATTATTTTTCTCAGATAATACAGATTTGGTAGTAATAGAAAAAGAAAAAAGATTAGCATTTTATTCCACATGTCCTGACTTTAAACGCATTATAGGAAATGTTTTTTTAATTCATGTTTTATCTCCTTTAATAGACTTAAATTATCAAAATGAAATAGTATTATTATTATTATATATTTATTTATTCTTATTTACGGATATAACCTTTTTACAAAAGCAGAAAAATATAAATTGTATAAAATGTCAAAAAAACATAATTATATAAAAAAAAATACAAATATAACAATAAATAACAATTCGATTAACAATTTTCTACATAACAATAAACATACAAAATGTGTATACAGTGATGTGCATAACACAAACACAGGCATATATAGATCACAAATTCATAGCTTCCGACAAACGTATATACCGTAAACTACTCTTAAAGCTGTTATAAGAATTCGAATATCATATCTTTATCATCTTTATTATAGAATTTATATTAAGTATAATAAAATACAATATATTTTATATGATATTCTTACTAAATGGCTACCGACCATCGGTCTTTTAGCCAGAAATAGTATTAATTTCCAATAACTGTTTTTTTTGTGTATATAGTTTCTATGACTTTAACATTGGTGATGTATTCTTAAAAATTAAACAAAGCTTACAGCAACACACAATATCCGGTATTTCTGCTTTTTTCTTTTTGGTTGAAAATAATATTTATTATTTTTTAAAAAGTTTTTAATATTACTGTGATTAATATTAAAATCTTTTTCGGAAATTAAAAATATTATTTTCAACCTAAAAACAGAAATTCCGAGTACTCACAAATCAGGGATATATAAACTAGCTTATAAGGACTATAAAGGAGTACACATATTACACTCGCTCAAGCAGCATCTTAGATCTTTTGCGGTATAATTTTGTTGATAAGTCATCCATCGCCAAACCTATGCTCGAAACTAATCATACTCTTGACAAAGACGTACCATCTATAACATAGTTTGCCGAAAAGTGTATCCACAAAGCCCTGGCTAATCTAGACTTTCCCATAATTAATGATTAGCTTGATCATAATCACTGTTTTACAAATCTATCTAAGGAATGGTGAATGCGCCGGGATATAATTAGGTAAACATAATCACGGCTTTAAAATCCATCTAAGAAATGGTGAATGCGCCGGGATATAATTGCATAACATAGACAGATGCTTTAAAATTTATCTGAGAAATGGTGAATGCGCCGGGATATAATTGCAAAACCTTGATCGATGCTTTAAAAATCTATCAATGAAATGGTGAATGCGACGGGATGTGATTGCAAAATAATACGCCTGATAAATTTTATAAAACAATGATTAGCTTGATCATAATCACTCTTTTACAAATCTATCGAAGGTATGGTGAATGCGCCGGGATATGATTTCATAAATATAATCACGGCTTTAAAATCCATCTAAGAAATGGTGAATGCGCCGGGATATAATTGCATAACATAGACAGATGCTTTAAAAATCTATCTGAAAAATGGTGAATGCGCCAGGATATAATTGCATAACCTAGACCTATTTTCGAAATCTATCTAAGAAATGGTGAATGCGCCGGTATATAATTGCGTAACCTAGACCGATGCTTCAAAATCTAAATAAGAAATGGTGTATGCGCCAGGATATAATTGCATAACCATAAAATATGACCAAAACTAATCATACTCTTGACAAAGACGTACTGTCGACAATATGTATAAAGAACCTTTATTTGGCATTGATGTGTTTTACGTTACACGTTCACAAAAAACACTATGTAAATATTTCTTTCCAAAAAATAAAAATTAAGAAACAAAAAATAATATATAATCAAAATGAATATGCAAATAAAAATGTAACAAAATGAACTAAATACACTTTACTGCTTACAACTAGCTACATCTCCCTGGTCTCTCTTTCATTAGTATATTTACTACCGTAATTCCGTTACTACTGTCACATAAATTCACTCGACCCCCGATTCTTTTGATTTCTACCCCTTTACACCTTCTTATAATCATACATCCAGTGCTCCCATTTATCCTTCTCGTTTCCACAGAAAACGCATATCACATATTCTTCACCCATCCATACCTTTCTCCCTCTCTCCTCATTCCCACATCTATTCGACAATATATTTTACCGAAAAGTGCATTTTTGGAAATCCACCTAGCCCGGGCTAATCTAAACATTCCCGTAGTTTTTGATCAGTTTGGCCATAATCATTGCTTTAAAATATATCTAATAAATGGTGAATACGCCGGGATATGATCGTATAACCATAATTACGGTTTTAACATTTATCTAAGAAATGGTGAATGCGCCAGGATATGATTGTATAGCCATAATTGAGGCTTTAATATTTATCTAAGAAATGGTGAATGCGCCTTGATCTTTATTTCTGAGAATTACATTAAATTACATCATAATATTTATATCATTACAATCATTTCCAAATTAGTTAAGCCTACAGAACAATAGATCTTACAGGTCGCAGTTCACATGAGGCTAACTTACGTCTCACTAGCCCCGTATAACCTACAGTTAAGCCTAATAAAATGGCTATCGACCATTGGTCTTTCTACCTGTCTCTGTTCAGTTCTTGTCGTTTTATTTAATCGTCATGATTGTTAACAACACTGTCTAAGTTCTACAAATTACATTTAATGAAACGTTCAGTCACCATTCATCTAGCGTATGGATAACTAGTGATGGCCATTTCGGTTTTTCGAACCTAATCAGACTAGTGTGTTCCATGTGCAATGCTTAAACAGGACAAGTTCGCCTTCCTTTAGTGGACGAAACAATGATTCTCGGTCGTCTACCTTGTAGACCCAAATCGTTGACGATGCCACTTGAAATTAGGCAAAAGATGGCGCTTGCGTCGTCTTTAATTAATTCTACAAATTAGTTGAAATTAAATTCATGAATTGTTAGCGAAGGATGGGCATATTTAGGATTAATGTTAGAACTACGAGCGGTACATAGATGTTTTATAATAGGAGCTGTGTGAGGATTGGTGGCGAATTTCAAGGAAAGGATTTCAAGTCTGTGATTAATAGTGGAATTTTGCATGTTTCTTAGAAGAAAGTATTGGAAGGGTTGTTGAGAGTATTATTAGGGTGTCTAATTTTTGTAAGCACTGTAAGGGCTGAGCGCTCACCGACTTCCAAGTTTCTTAGGACGTTAGGACGAGGATTGTGGTGCAGGATAGCCGCGTATTCAAGCAGGGGTTGACATATCATCTTATATATATATGTACTGCTGTTTTTGTGGAAATAATATTAATAATTGTTCTTTATTTTCAAAGTGTCATTTACATAAATAAAATGAAAATGGTGTCAGGTTTTTTATAAACTATTCGTTGAGTTTTGTACGTGAATGATGTAAAATGTGGAGGAGCCCTGCTTTAACGCTTGCTTCAGGTTTTGGGGGTGATTGATGAAAGTTAATTACGGATCTAGGAATTAGAAGAATTACATAAAGAGCACAAAATAATATATTATCATAATATATAATATAATAAAAATCTATCTAAGAAATAGTGACTGTGGCGGAATATATTTGCACAATAATATGCATAACAAACTTTATAAAACCATAATCATCGCTTTAAAATCTATCTAAGAAGTGGTGAATGCACCGGGATATAATTGTAAAATAATAAACTTTATGAAGACTGTGATTATCACAGTATTAAAAATCTATCTAAGAAGTGGTGAATGCGCCGGGATATGATTGCAAAATATATATACATTGAAAACTCTATAAAACCATAATCAAGCATTAATATATATCTAAGAAATGGTGAATGCACCGGGATATGATTGCAAAATAATAATCACGACCAACTTTAGAAAATCATTATCACTGCATTAAAATCTATTTGAGAAATGGTGAATGCGCCGGGATATAATTGCAAAATAATAAACATTATGAAACCATAATCACTGCATTAAAATTTATCTAAGAAATGGTGAATGCGCCGGGATATAATTGTAAAATAATAAATTTTACACACAGTATTAAAAATCTATCTGAGAAATGGTAAATGCGCTGGGATATGATTGCAAAATAAATATACATTGCAAATTTTAGAAAACTATAATCAAGTATTAAAACCTATCTAAGTGCATGTGATTGCAAAATAATATGCATAACAAAATTTAGAAAACCATAATCACGTCATTAAAAACCATTTCAGAAATGGTAAATGCGCCGGGATTTTCAAAATAAATATTTATTGCAAACTTTATACAACCATAATCACCACATTAAAATCTATCTAAAAAATGGCGAATGCTTCGTTATACAATTGCAAAATAATATTCATAACAAACTTTGAAAAACCATAATCACGGCTTTCAAATACGTTTAAGAAATGGTGAACGCGCCGGGATATGTTTGCATATTACAATAAAAAAAAATCTAATAAAAATATTAATAACTCAGGATGATTTAATTGAGATTAAAACACTTGGTTTGTTTCACTTATTTAAAGTGTTTTAATTTCAATTAAATCATCCTGAATTAATTCAAAAATGTTTCACCACGGGTTAAGTGAGAAATTAATTAAACATATTAATAACTCGCTGAACAAAATATGCATAAATAACGTAGCTTCAGTATTGAAAATAAATTATTTATTAAAAAAAACTAACGAAATGAATTTATAAAAAAATGTGTTATTATTTATGTATAGCTTTAAATATTTCGTTATTCCATAAAAAAAATCAATAACTTCGTGAATAAAAAAAACGTGTAAATAAATTATTCAAACAAGTCTCAAAATATTCCTCGAAGCTATCGATACACTAAGAAACAACTGTTTTATTTTTTTTTGCGTTCCTCCCTTATCGAATAACTTCCCTTCAAATTATGTATACTCTCTGAAAATTTCCAGCCCGGTATCACTGTATCGTCTGACGCGGGTCGGGCGTTAAATTTATTATCTTCGCGAATATCAAATGTATGTTAATATCTGGAAAAGTTCGGATTATTTCCACCTTGGGAAGATAAGGCAATGACGGCGGCGGAAAGTTGCGCGAGTTTATAATGCAATAAAGGTCGAGGAAATAAAACAAGACGCAATTCGGGAAGAAGTAGCTAACTCGACTTTAACTTAACATCTGATTATTTACTTTATTAAACACGAAATTCAAAATATCTGTATATTTTGCATACAATATGCGGTGAAGATAAAATTCTACGATTCAATAATAAATAGGAATGGATTAATAAAGATCTAGCAATAGAATAATTACAAAAAAAAAACAGATTAAATTGAATAACTTTAAAATTTCTACTACTTTCGGGTTATCAGCCCATTTTCAAGAGAACTAAATAGTAATTTACGTAACAAATTCCGAAAGTGGTATTTTATGGAATGAATAGGAATGAATGTGGAAATATATATATATATATATATCTTTATTCAGACTATATAGATATAATATAGTTATATAACAATATAAATAATAACAATACATGTAGGTGTTAGTCTGTCTGGGCTATCGACCAGAGGTCTTTCTGCCTTTGTGGAAATAATTTATTAATTATTTTCAAATCATTTTTATTTAATATATTTAAATAACTTTGACCAAGTGAATGAATACTGTTTTCTATTTATGAATAGGAAGTTTACAGGATCAGTCGTAGGCAAGTTCTGTAATCCTATGAGTCCCGTAAAATACCACTTTCGAATCGTATCACGTACAGCCCTGCTGCAGCCCTTCTATATGTTAACAAGAATATATAAGAAAACATCAAGTATGAACATTATACTAGACAATTGACAAACACTGTTTGTTCTGATATTCTGATATTATTAAAATCCAGTCGATTATAAAAGTGTGAAATAAAATAAATTTTAATATAATTCTAATTAAAAATCTATATCTTCTTTATGTTGATTGTTGGTTGTGGAGACTTTAATTATTTAAATTAAAATACTTGTCCTACTTATAATAAGTAGGAGAAAGGACAAGTATTTTTATTTAAATAAATAAAAATCTATATCACTACTAATATTGATTTTCAACTCCCGCGATAAACGTAGCGCGAAATCTGTTCAAAAAAATTTTAGAGAGAATTATGTTATAGTTAAAAGAAAATTTAAATTCACTTTTATTTCAGAGGATTTTTAACTTTTGAAACAAACGTAGCACAATAAAAATATCCAAGAGATACGCTAAAGTTAAAAGTAAGTTGAATTTATTTTTATTTCAGAGGATTTTTACCTCCCGCAAGAAGCGTAGCGTAATCAAAAAATATATTTAAAAGACAATTTAGAAAGTACGGTGTTGATGTTAAAACTAAATTCAGATTCACTTTTATTTCAAAGGATTTTTACCTCCCGCAGCAAACGAGCCATAAACAAAAAAATATTCAAAAGACCAATTAAAGCGCCCCCGGTCCCGGGAAATTTTGAATAAGTCCCGCGCGGAGCAGGAATTTAATTATTACTCTTCAATTATACCCCAAACTACTCGGAGATTAAGTATATAATTAACTTTAAAGTACCCGGCGCGACTTTGTTGGCAAACTCGCTATTAATTTTAACGGGAAATCAGTTACAAAACACCGGCGCACCTACGGCCCAATTCCGGCCAACGTTCTAATTAATAAGGCAATTAGCGATCTCCTGAGAAATCACGCGTGCGTTTATTAGACGAAGCCAAAACTTGCAGGAAGTTGAATTAAGAATGTAGAAGTTTTAAATCCGCGTATTACACCATGCACAAAATTATTCAAAAATAACTTCAGTTATTAATATTGCACGGTCTTTATATTTTTAATTTAATTACTTTCATGTATGATTAAAATTATAAACAAAAAAATTACAGTCGAAATGAGTATGTCGCGCACTCGTAATAACCTGGACCTAAAAATCCCTATAATTAAATTTGAACTTAAGCATTTATTTATTTAATAAATAAATAAAATATTATTTTGTTATAGAATTTGATACCTACGAAATTCTATAATATTTTATTGATTTATTTAGTCTTATATAACATCGTTATATGTTTCTCTCTACTTCTCAGTGTGAGGTGACAAAATAATATAATTATTCATTAATGCAACCTTCCCTGTATTTATTATTAATTATTTTATTATAGCTGTTAAAAAGATTGATGATAAAAAAACCTTTAAAATATAGTTAAAATTATTCCTCAAGGGCAGGTAAAGAGTAAAATACTCTTTAACGGAATGTCTGAGCTTTTGAATAATCCGTTATATACCTTAAAAAAATAGATCTAGTATCTAGAATAAGACAATTATGACCGAAACTAAACTTATACTAGGTTTATATTGTAATTCGAAGGAGGGTTGAGCGAGAGTAAAAATGTATATGGCTACAATTTGCAATGTTTTCGATAGATTTATATCCAGAATAAAAAAATATATGATCAAAACGAACACAAAGTAACTTATAGCTCAGAATATGATGTTTTAACTAATTGATAATGCAGGGTAATTATAAATGGAGCCTTTTATAAAAGTTCTTATTCTTATTAAATAAATAATAACCCTATATTTTTATTACATTCCTATAATATTAATAATAACCAGCAACATTGTGGGACAATTCTTTGGACAATAATATCTGAGTGTAGACTTGGAATAACCCGTCGTTTTAGTGAATAATAACCAGTGAAGGGCCAATAATAATAATAATAATTCGTATTTTCAAAATATCATTTATTTGTTATAGAATGAAAATAGAGGATAACG
Organism: Philonthus spinipes; assembly: GCA_963082785.1. NCBI lineage: Eukaryota > Metazoa > Arthropoda > Insecta > Coleoptera > Staphylinidae > Philonthus > Philonthus spinipes. Next base: position 3,409,063 of record OY720300.1, read on the forward strand.
TTACAATAATTGAATGAATTATTATGTTTCAGGTCATACCGACCCGTCTGAAGTTGAGAAACTTTCCTCTTAATAAAACCCCCCTAATTATAAAATCGCAATCCATATTCATCATTCCAGGAACGCAATTAAAAAAAACCTAACATTATATTTCAGCATTGAAAATAAAAAGAAACGCACAAAATTCCAAATTTCTGACGCAATTTTATAAATTTATCTTTGTTCACATGTCTTGAACGTAAGGAATACTGGAGTATATAAGAAGTAAGGTGATGGAGCTTCTAGACAATTGGCTTAAAATCGAGCACACCAACCCATTTTTTATTTATTAAGAAACAACGATTATGCATTAACGCATATTTGTATTATTGTTTGTTTTTTTGGTTTACATCAACGCTATTTGTTCAGCGAACCTTTTTACCAGCACCCAGCTCTTATATTATTAATTAAATCAAGCCGATCATGCCTTTTTACTAGCCAAATTTTTTAACAACATCACCGCTAAATCTCAGGCTTTCTCACTAATTTTATATATATAGCTATCGAAATTAAATGTTTAATGTGTTACAAAAATTCAGTATAATGAAATTATTTGTATGTTACGAAATTGTTTATTTTAATAATATTTATAAATAATAATACATTTATTTACGGAGCCATTTTTTTTAAACAGATGTCGCTCTCCATAATTATACAATATTATGATATTAGATACAACCACCTCACCTAATAATAAAAAAAAAACGAGTCATTGGTCATTTTTATTTGACATACGTATCCTATTGAACATCACAGATGAGTATTTAATAAACCGTTGAAGATCTGTTATTAATATAACTTTCTCACTTATCACTTGATGAAATATTTTGAATATTAAAAGGTAAATAAAGTAAAATTAAAATCATTTGGTTTGTTGGTTTTGTTCTTTAAACATCATCACAATTTTTCTTCTTCGAACTAATTAATTATTGTATTTTGGCTCTGACAATATTCTTTTATAATGTGTATTATCTTGTGAGAGGTTTGTAGGGCGCTTCGACGGCAAAGGTCATTCGCGCAGTGTGTATTATCTTGTGATCTTGTGTATTTGCATTATTAATTGAATAAACTATTAAACAAACAAAAAAAAAATATTTCAATTAATCACATAATTTCTAAATTGATTGGGTGATAAAAAAGCACTAATAACCTTTCTTCACACTTTTAAAAGTTATTAGTGCTTTTTTCATCAATTACATAATTTCCAATTAATCAGAAAATTGAAAGTAAACTAGAATAAGCACAACACAATCACAGTGTCCGTTTCTCTCGATTATTTTTCCCTATCATCGGTTTTCATTCAATTTTCCCTGCGAGGTTAATGCATTTATTACTTCCATTATTATTTGCGCTTTTTGTTCGTTCGGACGCTACAAGTTTCAATATTCCCGATACAGGTGACTCGAATTGAAAACGCTTACGGCCGGATGGAATGAAATTGTAGTCTCCCTGGAATGGAAATCGATTGCATAAATATACAGTGTTTTGTGCCTGAGCCGGGATGAATAAATCATGAAATTAATTCCCGGCGACACACACACTCACACCGCGATCATTATGATGAATATCGTTGTGTCTCGTAACGATTAATGTTGAATAAATAAATACTGAGGACTCGTTTTGTTTTAAAATGTGGCGTAATTTTGGTGCAATTAAGCTTTGCTTTCATATATATATATTAATTTCATGGATATTGTCCAATCAATTAATCTATAAAGGAAAGATTTTTTTTAATTTTATCACGATTTTCCTTTTTTAGTGCAATATTAATAGATAGGTTGCGGTTTAGTGGAAAGAGATAGCTATATAGTAAAATGGAAATAATCGTTTGAAAATAGAGCTATTCTTTTGGATTTCATAATATGAATGTGTATTTACATTTTTTATCTAACTAGTATAAAGTATCAGTCTCAATAAAAAATAAATCGTTAATTTTCGTGTATTACGTCAATTTACGAGTTCAAGTTAGAAAAGAAAATTGTAAGATATAATGAAATTAATAGGTCATGTCTGCTAAGTTATTTGAATGCAGATTTTAGTGAAATCCTTTAAATTTTCATTGCACAAGTTTTTATTAGCAAAAATTTAATTCAAAATTTGCTATAAATTTGATCAATTTTCATTGTTTTTCATAATTATTTTTCACAGAAACTAAACATTAAAATAATTTTTAATTTATCTGATGAAATTCCTGCTTATTTTAAGATTATTTTAATGTATAATACAATATTGTTCATTGATCACAACAACAACCTAACTCAAATTAGTGATTGTGATATAACTATCTCTTTCTTCTAAACCGCACCCTTAATATATTTTGTGTATTTCATATATACACATCTTTTTTATTTCAGACTATACAGATAATAGGGAATAATATATAATTACAATACAAGTAGGTGTTATTCTGTCTGGGCTTTCGACTACAGTTCTCTCCGCCTCATATTTTCTAACTTAAAAAATGTGCTGCCGTATTAAAACGCGAGTTCTTCACACTATTGTATTTTATAAATAAAATATTTCAATATAATGTAGTAATATTTTATTCCTTTCTTCACTTTTTTATTTTTATCACTATATGTACATTTCAAGCACAACGTGCTCTTTATCAATAGTTTTTTTATGTAAAATTGACAAATAAATAAATAAACATATAAACAAAATTTAATATACAAATGTGATGTGTTATTAAAAAAATCACGTTGTGTTTGAAGTGTACATATAGTGATAAAAATAAAAAAGTGAAGAAAGGAATAAAATATTACTACATTATATCAAGAAACTTCACGTACTCACCAACAAATAACTTAAAATATTTCAATTTTCAAGTAATTATTTAATTTCAAAATCATTGCTACCTAACATTACATTTAATGTATTTTGTACGTATAATTGATCTGCAGTTGTCACCATTTCATCTGATTTTTTGTCAGTTGGTGCAAGCATTTGGAAAATGATTTCGTATCGCATCGTCTATCAACCATGTGAAAAGCCACTACCACCATTTCTTTCCACGTAAACTTTTTCTCCATGGGGCAATGTTCCCGTCCATCATTTACACCTTCATCCACATGTCTATCGTTGTCCCAGTGTGGAACCTTGACACGTAGTTTAGCATTTGTATCCAAATGATTTCTAAATAAATTATCGTACCCGTATATGGAGGCTCAACATAAATTTGATCTACGTCTAAATTATCTTTATATGCGATATGAAGAGCTTCTTCTAGACACAGCGCTAACAAAATATTTCGATGCAGGTGGAACTGCTTTAAAGATATTCTTTCAATGTTTGTAGGTTGGTATAAATTAACGCGCTAATGTAAACAATCATTATAAGTGTCGTTTTTATAGGGGAGTTGCTCTTATATTTAGGTTTTCTATAACTCAGACCATCACTTAAAAAAAATATAATTATTTAAGACAAGACAGGCAACCATACATTTACTTATATTAAATAACACTATTTAGTCTTTCAAAAAATCTGTAATCCCTATAAATGTATGGTTTCAAATAATTGATTGATGAGGCTGATAATTGTTGAAAGTTCATCAGGCGAAGAAGTCCGTAGTGGTTCAGGTAAAAAGAGTCAAAAGTGGAAACAATCAACCTAATTGGGACAACAAACAAACAAACAAAATGATCATTTCTTTTCTAACTTACAAAAATGTGCCGCTATATGACAACGCAAATCCTTCACGCTATTGTATTTTATAAACAAAATATTTCTATATAATGTAGTAATATTTTATTCCTTTCATCACTTTTTTATTTTTATCACTATATGTACATTTCAAGCCACAGTGTGGTGAAACAATTGTGGCTTCTTCAGGCGAAGAAATGATCATCATTTCTTCGCCTGATGAACTTTCAACAATTATCAGCCTGATCAATCAAATATTTGAAACCATACATTTATTGGGATTACAGATTTTTTTAAGAAGAATATATAAAAGTCTAACATTAGCTGGGAAATAGGTGGATGCATAAAGGTATTCGTTGGAAGAATTATAGAGTGAGTTCAATTTGATTTCCTATGAAATTAAATAACGTTTAAATGCCGCGTCGGGTTTTAATGGAATTCCATTTTAATTCGCGGAATATGTGAAATAATATAAATAAAATGGAAATGGTGATCCGAAATGAAATTCACGCCGACTGAATATATAAATATTACGTAAAACATGTGAGTTAATTAAAATAATAATTAAAATACGAAACTTTATTACGGTTTTGTGATTATATTATGATAAGTAAATACATTTCTGTTTAAAAGCGTATTTTATTAATATTTTACGGATTCTTTCAACTTAAAAAAAAAAACATATATTTTCCTTTAATTTCGAAAGAGTTGCAAGAAAACTGATTTAAAATGAAATAAAAGTATGCAGTGATAAATAAAACATACAAAATATTTATAATATATTATAATTCTGTTCAAAAGTATTTTATTAATATTTTTCCGATTTTTTTTAACTTACAAAAACATATATTTTCCTTTCATTTCGAATGAGTTGCAAGAAAACTAATTTAAAATGAAATAAAAGTATGCAGTGATAAATAAAACATACAAAATAATTATAATATATTATAATTCTGTTTAGAAGTATTTTATTGATATTCTTCCGTTTTTTTTAACTTACAAAAACATATATTTTCCTTTCATTTCGAACGAGTTGCAAGAAAACTGATTTAAAATGAAATAAAAGTATGCATTGATTAATAAAACATACAAAATAATTATAATATATTATAATTCTGTTTAAAAGTATTTTATTAATATTTTCCGATTTTTTTAACTTACAAAAAAATATATTTTCCTTTCATTTCGAATGAGTTGCAAGAAAACTGATTTAAAATGAAATAAAAGTATGCAGTGATTAATAAAACATACAAAATAATTATAATATATTAATTGAAAACAAAAAAATAAATATTAGACTTGTCAATTAAATTAACTTCGTTTAGTTTTGCTTTTATTTTAATTTCAACTAGTTTCAATCAAGAAAAACGATCAATAAAGGCTATTTTTTCTCGTAATGCAGAGAAGGTTTAAAAGTTGGAGAGTTAGTGGCAAGTTTTTGGGATAAATGGGTAATTCGATGGGATAAGGAGCAACTGCTAAAATAAACACAATTTTTAAAATCAAATATATTTTCTTAAATCAATTTATGCAAAAATTAATATGGATTTTACATAATTCAATTGTAATATTAAGAATTAATTATTTTTATAGCCACGATCTAATTTGAACTGTGGCAATAAAATATCATTAACATGATTCGTGGTAGTCTAAAATGACATTGAAGTATATAGCTGTGTCTAACATTTTTTGTTACTCCTATCCCGAAAGATATTCTCATTTTGTTTGTTGTCCCAATCAGGTTGATTGTTTCCACTTTTGTCTCTGTTTACCTGAACTTCGGACTTCCATTGAAGTATATAATTAATGCTGTTTTAGGCTGTCATGACTCATTGAGAAATCTTGATAAATTTAATTAAAATTATTTTGAATTTATCTGTTAATAATATAGAAAAATAGTAAAAACTTCTCTTCACAAATATTAATTGTAAAACTATTGAAGATGACTACATCGTAGTTGAAATACATAAAAAAAGAATTGTAAAGAAAAGAAAAAGTTATTACAAGTGTTTTTCTATATTAATCATTCAAATCTTCACACAAGTCACAACCACTCAAATCTGATAATACATAAATATAATATATATGCGGGTTAAAGTTGAACAACATCTTTCTAACAAGCTACCAGATCTGTCAGGTGTACCACAGTGCCCCTTGTTATTTTTTATATATTCATCTTTTCTTCATAAATCTATTAAATATTGCGAAACACACTTCTACGCTGATGATACCCAGCTGTTTTATTTTTTTCATAACAGATAATACAGTGATAGCGTGTAAACAACTTAATGAAGATATTTCAAATTTAGTTAATGTTTCAAAAGAACATTGTATCTATGTTAATCCAGATAAATCGGAAGTAATTATCTTTGGGCCAAAAAGAGCCAGAGAACGCCTTATGGAAAGCAACTCATTTAGAGTAATGATCAATAATACTGTACTTCCATTTAGCAACGAAGTTAAGAGTCTAGGGGTTATCATCGACTATAGACTTCGCTTTAAATCACATTTTAAACAATGTTTTAGAAATGCCTACTCTAATTTAAAAAGACTATATTGTAGTTGTAGCGTCCTGTCTATCCGTTCGAAAAAAATGTTGTGCGATTCTTTCGTCTTATCACATTCCAATTTTGCAGATGTGTTCTATGATCCATGTATTGATTGCGTAGATATAATGAGAATACAAAGAGTGCAAAATGCTTGTATGCGCTTTATTTTTGGAATTAACAAACGAGATAGAATTAGTCATAAACTATTAGATCTAAATTGGTTAAATATGAAGAACAGAAAATATTTACATAGTGCATGTCTATTTCATTCTTTTATAATTAATAAAAATCCTCCATACCTCCACAATAAAATAAAATTTCGTACAGACGTTCATAGTTTTAATATTCGGTTTAAAGGAACTCTATCTCCTCCAAAGTTTCATTCAGCTCTGTTTATGCGAAGTTACTCCTATGTAATTACAAAAATATATAATAAGATCCCATGTAACATTAAGGCTATGAGTGTTCCATTATTCAGATCGCGCCTCAAGACTTGTATTCAACAAAATTGTTAGTGTAATCCAAAATTTTATAGATACGTTTATTCAATTTTTAGTTTACTGTTATTTTTGTTCTTTAATCATATTAAACGTTAGTAATTTATAGGTTGAATTTAATTTAATTTATAGGTTGACTTCACTTCAGTTGCGCTGAATTCATACCCTTTAGTTTATCCCCTGGTAGGATCATTTTGTAATTATTTCTTATAATATGAGATGTAACATTTTTTGTTATTTTACTTGGTGAAAAATAAATAAATAAATTAATTAAATAAATAAATAAATATATATAATATTTATTTATTAACAGATAAATGCAAAATATTCTATTATAAATTATAAAAAATATTCTTTACTGTGTCCTAAATTCGTATTATTAAAATGAACATTCGTGTTTTTTTATTTAACAATAATTTTTAAAAGTTGTATTAAAGAGCGTTTTTCTGGAATGATAAATAAAAAAAAATAGTTTGCATATTTACGGCGTGGAACTTATTTTGGATTTGTTTCCCGCGCGTAAAATCCCACGATATGCGAAATCGATGCTGTTTTGCGGATTCTCCTGCACCCACGCAGGAATTGCTGTTTAGCGTTATCGCGCTTTATCTGAGAGCCATATTTACTGTTACGGAAAGCCCGAAGCGTTTTGACCAGAATTCAAATGAAAGCGCATTTAGTTATCACCGTTGACTTATTGTAGCTTCCATAAATACTGTTAAAACGAAAATTTTGTTTAAATGCATATATTTCGAATGATCAATCTCAAGTGCTTTTTTTCCTATTTTGGCCTCGGATACGCGTTTATGTGGCCAGCTCTCAATATCTCAAGTGTTCAAAGTTGGAAATATAAGATAATTAAATTATACTTAAAGCGGAAATGAAATAATTTATGGATTATTACTGCTGCTATAAATACTGTTAAAAAACAAAATTTTATTTAAATCAATAATGAATGATCAATCTCAAGTGTTTGAAATTGGCGACAAAACATGATTACAATAAGTTAAATAATCATTGAATTAATACAGATTCTATGAAATGAATATGAATACAATATTAAAAATCAACCAATAAAACACAGATTAGATTGAAGAACTTTAATTTCTCGACTAATATTTTATTCATATTTATTTCATAGAAAATGAACTACCAATGTCTAAATATTAAAACCATTAATAATACAGATTCTATAATTACCGTCAGAAACAAAATTTTATTTATAAAAATACATACCGGGTGATCAATCTTAAGTGTCTAGAATTGACAACAAAAAATAATTACAGTATCTTAAAGCGGAAGTTACATAATAATTGAATTATTGCAAATTGAAATAAAATGTTATTTTTTTTAACAGTATTTATCTGTTAATAAAATAACATTTTATTAAAATAATTACACACCGTATAATCGAGTTCAAGACTCCGGAATTTAAAATTAAAAATAATTCCATTATTTTTTATTGTTGAAGTAAGATGATTGATTTATTACAGCTTATATATATATATATATATATATATAATTGATGTCCCCTTTTACCAATTGGTGTCGGGGTTATAAATAATATTAAAAATATTAAAAACAATATTTTATGGATAAATACCCACCGAGTTATCACTCTAACATCTCAGGAATTAGCAATAAATGTTTTACTTCGACATTAAAAATAATGCAATTATTTTTAACTGCCAATTCCGGAGTCTTGAGAATGACCATTCGATATGTAATTATTTTTATATATGAGGAACGTAATGAATCGAGGCTATAATTCTTTTTTTTTTTTTTTTTTCTAATTCATTACTATCCAGTTAAACAAACGGCCCGAGCGCAACAATTTTTTTAAAAAAAAAAACGAGTATTAATAAACAGCGGAGAAAAATCCGCAATTGCCAAAAATATAATCACATTTGGATATAAATTTGAAAAATGTCAAATTCTCCACAATTAAATATCTTAGAGGCAACTGAGATGTACCAAAATTCTAGTAAACTTTTAAATTTCGATTCAACTCCTTTAAATAACAATTTATTAAAATTAATTGATTTGATTTAATAATTTACCTTTATCTGGTTTGTTTAATTTTTTAAGTTTTAAATTATGATAAAGGTGAATTCTTTTTGAATTATGCTCTGCTATTGCGGATTTGTGGATGTTTCTATTTTTACGTGATATACGTGTTCTTTGAATCGTTTTAGTAAATTCCGTTCAGTTTGTCCTATATATATTTCTTTATGCTAATTTTTATGGTAATTTTTTTACTCTAGCACGTACGAAAAATTATTTTCCATAAGAGACTACTGCAGTCCAAGTTGTTTTAATTATTATACTCGTTTTTAATCGATCCGAGATTTTTCAGTCACATACTATTATTTTCAGCGGATTATTAAAAATATCGAATTTATTCTATCATTCTTTCACTCGTGTTTACGTTTTAATAAAAATCTCACCAGTACTTTCCATGAAAATTCCAGTGAAATTTCCGCCCTTGCAGTGCTCATTTTCACACGTATTTCCTTTTCGCGACGATTGATTGTATACGACTCCCCGATCAATAAAAACCTACAACTGATTCATTAATCATGTAAGAAAATCAATCAAATTCACAATTGAATTGCAGTAACCGTAGGATATGAATTTTAACCAGAGTTTCTGTACTCAAAACACGCTACTTTCATGTCACCCACGTAAATCAAATTTTTGTGAAGGTCTGACTCTTAGAAATATTAATTTAAAATCAATTAATCGTTGAATTATTTCAGCTTCTATAAATATTGTTAAAAACAATAAATTTCCTTATTTTACGTATTTTTTGTTCTTTGCATTAAATATTCTCGAATAAAAAATGTTACATTATACAATATGCTATTGCTATACAACAGTAAATTAATAAATTAAATAAAAATGATTTGAAAATAATTAATTAATAAAATCTATTTAGCTACTGTGGCATTATGACTACATAATACTTTAACAAATGTTATTGTAACAAATATTGTTTAATAAGTTATTGCAAAATTAAGTATATAACAATTTTATTAATGCTGCATATTCTATTACTAGCAGTAATTGTTCCCAATTTATTGAAAGAAAAAAAAACATCAATTTATTGTTACTTGCTACTATAACATCTTTATTTCTGCAGACAATTTTATATACAATAAATTAACAATATAATTCTTATAATATGTTATACGTTGTTCTTAGAAAACGGCTATCGACCATCGGTCTTTCTGCCTCTTTAAAATATTTACAAATAATTATTAATATTTAGTGTTAGTCTGTCTGGGCTATCGTCTTTCCGCCCTATTGTTACTTATTTTATTTAAAATTGCTCATTTAGAAATACTCAATTACTTATATTACTCGACTTTGCCCAACGCTATAAATTACTAATTCATATTCGCAAACAGTTAAACATTAAAATGAACTCATTTTCAGAATGTTTCCGGCCAACCCCGTATAGTTAAAATTGATCACTCGGCATATACGTTTTAAAACCTTAAAATTGATGCACAGTGAATCAATTCTATTTCATTAAACATATGTTTATTAAATTAATAAAATTCATGACAATGGAAGCATTTTCAAGTAATTGGCGAATACGATTAACATCAATCGAGAACATGCTGTTCAATGAAGTGGAATTCTCAACAACAACAAATTGAAAATACCATGTATATACAGTCTTTCTAGTTGCGTTTGAAATTCACAGTATCCCAAAAATATTTCTCATTGTGAAATGAATATCAAAGGATGAAGTGAAATTCTCAAAAAAAAATCCAAAATTGAAAAGACTGTGTATATACAGTCTTTCTAGTTGCGTTTAAAATTCACAATATCCAAAAAATATTTCTCATTGTCAAATGAAAATCAAAAGATGGAGTGAAATTTTCAAAAAATCCAAAATTGAAAAGACTGTGTATATACAGTCTTTCTAATTGCGTTTAAAATTCACTATATCCGAAAAATATTTCTCATTGTCAAATGAATATCAAAGGATGAAGTGAAATTCCCAAAAAAATCAAAATTGAAAAAAGACTGTGTATATACAGTCTTTCTAATTGCATTTAAAATTCACTATATCCCAAAATTATTTCTCATTGTCAAATGAATATAAAAGGATTTAAACAGGATTTTTTTTTACAAAAATGTATTTTTCAAATTTAATTTAAAATGTTTGTATATTAAATAAAAATGATTTGAAAATAATTAATAAATTATTTTCACATTTAGTTCTGTTACTTTTGACTTACGTTACGTAAGTACGTTAAACAAATGTTTGTATATTTTATAGATCAAATCGTCATAATTTAAAGAATATTTTCTGTTTAATTCTTCTCACTTGATTTATAGGGTGTATATTTCATTCACGTAAAACGAAATGTTTAAATAAAAATAGTGGTCCTTTCTCCTACTTATTTTTTTTATTAAACTATATGTATATTTCGGAAACTATGTTTCTATCTTCAGTGGTGAAGTTAAATCAATTTTTATTTAAATAATTAAAGTCTCTACAAGCAGCAATCAACTTAAAGAAGATTAAATCGAAATGTTTTGTAAAATTATATGGGATATCATTATTGGCATAACACAGAAGAGGAAAACATTCTCGATGTTGAATTTTTATGGTTTATAAATTAGGTAAATACATAATTATCATCACACACATTAGACAATCATTCTTAAGATTAACATTTTATGATATAAAGAAAACTCTTAACTTTTTTATACCACATTTATTTTACTTTAGTGACTAGTTTCAATTACTAAAGTAAAATAAAAGTGGTATAAAAAAGTTAAGTGTTTTCTTTATATAAAAATTGAAAATGTACCACGAAGTCAACGCCTCCAAGATCCAAGAATTAACATTTTATGGTTTATAAATAACTAACTAACCATCTTTATTCAAATGTGTATATGTATGTACAATAATATACAAAAATTAGAATTATATTCTGTAGATGATGAATCGGCTATCGACCGGAGGTCTTTCAGCCGTTTATAAATATTTTCATTAAATTAATAAAATGTTCCAATTAGTAATAATGGAAATAAAAAATATATATGTTTTTATTAATAAGAGAAAGTATAATTTTTTGTTGTTATTTGAATGTTTTCATTAGTTTCAGAAATAATTAGCATGAAATAAGAAATAAAACATTTTCTGTAAATTTTATTATTTTATTTTAATCATGTAGTTTAGTGTAATTATAATAAATTATTGATTCATATCTTATCAAACTCATCATCCATATTCTTTATTAACGTAGTTGGGCAGCCTATTTTTATGAAAATCAGGGCTATTCCGTACGTGAAATATTAAATTTGATGTATGCGTCATATCTTAACCAGATAATCATTAATAATAATAATAATAATAATAATATATATATATATATAATCTAAAATCCCCATCTACCATAATGGTGGTGTAAGGGTATAATAATAATAATAATAATAATAATAATAGAACTTTATTATTAAGTAAAAACACTTCTTACAGAATAATAATAAACATACAAAAAATAATACAAAGTAGATGCTAACATAGCTGCACAATAACTGTGCAAGAAATTGATGTAATGATATATTAAAAATTTTAACATTTGAACAATACATATTTTTATTAGTTATCAATAACTAGATAATGTATGCTCAGCACTAGAAATGTACATCTAACAAATATAAATAAAATTAGAGTTTTCCATTTCACTTATTATTATTACTTTATTGATGGAAGCCATTTAAATGAATACAAAACATGCAAATAATATTGATAATAAAACAAAAATAAGTATATATGTATAAAACGAATCAAAATAAAAATAATTGAACTGTAACTTAACGCAAACTAATGATAAAGTAATCTAAATTTTAGTTAAATTCAATCTATTTGTAATATAATACAATATATTTATTAATCAAATATAAAACACTTTACTACAAATAATGGTCGAATCGATATTTAGAAATTTTATTTTTTTTTTTTTTTAATATTGAAAGATGTCAATATTTTTTAAAAAATAAAAATTTGTAGGCTATTCCGTATGAAAAATGTTAAATTAATATTAATTAATTAATATCGTTTACGATAAAACGATATTAATTCATTCGCAATCTAAGTATATATTAAGAAACTCTCTTGGTCTGTTATAATAAAAATAACGTGTATGTTAAATATAACATTACTCGTACGGAATAACCTCGAATCTAAGCATACACAATTATTATTGAATTAGCTTTCGATATATCGATGAAGACAAAGCTAAGTTCTATAAAGTTTAATGTACACGTTATTATTTGTAATTTATTGTCAAAGCTAAGTTTAGAAGTGGGCTTTCATTAATAATTAGCGAGTATTATGAAGTGAAGGCTTCAGTTTCGTTACACATATTTAAATAAAATATTCTGTTGCCACTCTTGGTATTCTTTACTCAATAGTATAACTGTCTACATTTATTTAATTAATAATGATACACTTGTTTTTTTTTAATAGCTGCAACCATCAATTATATAATAAAAGCTGTATTCAATTTAATTACAAGTTACTGAAATATGTGAAACATAAAAAAAAACAAGTGTTTTAATTTTCTATTATTATTATTTTAAACAAAGTTTAAAAGTGTGCTTTCATTAAGATCTTTAAACATGTACAATGATTTAGAGGCTCTGTTTCGTTATACATATTTAGATAAAAGTGAATTTTTGATTTACCTTTCTTGGTTTTCTTTACTCAATGGTATAACATTGGATATAAATAAGTTTGATGTAATATTTTTTATATATACATTATAATAAAATGTATTTATAAAAGAAATCATGTTTATCATCACAGATAAATCAAAGTTTATATAGTTCAACGCAGACGTTATTTTTTGTAATTTATCATCATATATAAAGCCAGTTCTACATGTTGTACAAAATAAAGTTTAAAAGTATGCTTTCATTAAGATCTTTAAACATGTACAATGAAGAAGAGGCTCTGTTTCGTTATACATATTTAGATAAAAGAGAATTTTTGATTTATCACTCTTTGTTTTCTTTACTCAATGGTACAACATTGGATATAAATAGGTTTGATGTAATATTTTTCTATATACATTATAATAAAATGTATTTATAAAATAAATCATGTTTATCATCACAGATAAAGCAAAGTTTATAAAGTTCAACGCAGACGTTATTTTTTGTAATTTATCGTCACATATAAAGCCAGTTCTTCATGTTATACAAAACAAAGTTTAGAAGTGTGCTTTCATTAATATCTTTAAAAATGTACAATGAAGTAGAGGCTCTGTTTCGTTATACATATTTAGATAAAAGAGAATTTTTTAATTTAAAACTCTTGGTTTTCTTTACTCAATGGTACAACATTGGATATAAATAGGTTCGAAGTAATATTTTTATATATACATTAGAATAAAATGTATTTATAAAAAATGTTTTTCGTCGTAGATAAAGCTAAATCGATATAGTCTAACGTACACGTTTTTCTTTATCGTCACAGAAAAGGCTAATTCTATATAATTTAACGTACACGTTATTTTTGTAACTTATCGTCAGAGACCAAGCTAAGTCTATGTGTTATACAAAACAAAGTTTAGAAGTGTGCTTTCATTAATAATTGACATATATTATGAAGTAAAGGTTTCTGTTTCGTTATACTTATTTAAATAAAATAGAATTTCTAATTTGCCACTCTTGGTATTCTTTACTCAATGGTACAACATTGTTTATAAATAGGTTCGAAGTAATATTTTTATATATACATTTGAATAAAAATGTATTTATAAAAAAAATATTTATCGCCACAGACAAAACAAAATTTTCTATCATTATTAATTAAAAATGTTTCACCACGGGTTAATTTTGGCATTTATTCAGAATATATAGATTATATAATGTGAATATAATGATGGTGAAACATTTTTAATTAATATTGATAGAAAAATTTGTTTTGTCTGTAGCGATAAATATTTTTTTTATAAATACATTTTATTTTAATGTATATATTAACATTTTTAATTAAGAATGATAGAAAATTTAAATACTTGTTTTTTTTAATGGCTGTAACCATCAATTATATAATCAAAACTTTATTCAATTTAATTACAACTTACTGAAACATAAAAAAAACAAGTGTTTTAATTTTCTATCATTATTAAGTCTATATAGTTTAACGTACATTATTATTCTATATCATATGTGGAAATATATAGAATTAGCCTTGTCTCTACTTCTATATAATTTACGTACATTTTATTCTTTGTTGTCGTAATCAAAACTATAATAAACACTTTATGAAACAGCTTTAAAGTTGTGAAATTTATCAAAAACGATTTGTGTATTACTTCCTGAAGTGAATAATTAAAATAGATTAATAGCAACAGAAAAAAAGCAATTGATTATATAAAAACAGAAATTGTAGAAATTTTAATGTACAACATGTTAGTGTATTACTTCATGAAGTGTTTAAAAATGGAGTTTATACAAGTTACAGCCCCATCAATCGAAAACTATAATATATTTGTTTATATATATAAATTGTCACCCCTACACCATCATTATGGTAGATGGGGATTTTAGATTATATAAATATATATATTATATATATATATATATATATATATATATATAAATTGTGGGTTTATTAGGTAACGCATACATTAAATTCAACATTTCACATATGAAATAGCCCGGAATAACAACAAAAAGAAAATCTAAATCATTCTCCCTGACTCTTTCTTAATATTCGTAGTTGAAACTATCGTTCCTTCTTTTATTATTTTTCTTTATTTAAGTAAATTAATTCATGTGTTATGCTCGTTACTGTCAGCTTTTAAGTTACACCTGTCGAAAGCGCTGGCTTCGCGTAATCCGAAACCCCAACGACGATAGAAACGATCAAACCGTGTATTTATCGGCCGTTCCTTTGATTTCGTCTTTTCCAGGTAATTACAGCTGTCTGAAAGTGGACCTGACTTTCACGAGGGACCGGGCCTTTTATTTCACAACAGTATTTATACCCGGGATAATATTAGTCACGTCTTCGTTTATTACGTTTTGGTTGGAATGGAACGCTGTACCAGCTAGAGTTATGATAGGTAAGTTATTTTAACAACAACAAATAACATTAACATATAAAATAAATGTGAATAGATTATTAAAATTTAACCAATAAAACAATTAAACCTAGATTAGATTGAATAACTTTAAATTCCCTTACATAAAAAGAATTTGAAAATAATTAATAAATTATTTCCTCTTTAGCTACTGTGACAATTTGACAATTATGTTTTATTTTATTTTATTTATTTATTTTGTTTTTTAATTTATTTTTTTATCTTAAGAAAACTGTTTATTTTATTTTATTTTATTTTATTTTAAGACTTAATTTATCATGAAACTTTAATGTAAAAAAATAAAAACACAAAGTAGTTTCTAAAATTCAACGAAAACTCAGTAGTTTCTATATTTTTTTTAATAATATTCAATTTATTAATTTTTCTAGGTGTAACGACAATGCTCAACTTTTTCACGACGTCGAACGGTTTCCGGTCGACGTTGCCGGTAGTCTCGAATCTGACGGCGATGAACGTCTGGGACGGCGTCTGCATGTGCTTCATATACGCGTCCCTCCTGGAGTTCGTCTGCGTCAACTACGTGGGACGGAAGCGGCCCCTGCACAACGTAGTCTATAGACCGGGCGAGAACCCCGTCACACAAGTAAGTCGCAACCCCCCGCAGAACCGCCCCCCCTCGAGCAACCCCTCTTTTGTACTTTCTTTCTATCTCTCTAGATCTATATATATATTTTTTTTACTTCTCGGCTTCTCAGTTATTCAATTTTACGCGCGTCTGACCAGAATGCACAAACAACGTCTAACTCGATATACGCTCGGGCGAATCAATGGGAGGAATGTGGTGATGAAATTTAAGACAAAATAAAGAAAAAGCATATTTCATTTGATTACATAGAAAAACAATGTTCATATTTATAAAATTAATAGCACATATTTTTAAAAACAATATAAAATTAAATTAAATAAAATGAAATAAAAATGATTCACACATTTGCAGTTATTTAAATTACAATGAAATAATACATACATAAACATCTTTATTTCTGAGATTGGAATATACAGTTACAATACAATATTTAACAATACACTAACGTTCACAATATAATTCCAACTCTGAAACTGGCTATCGATCAGTGGTCTTTCAGCCTGAAATAATATTTATATTAAGAGAAAACAAATGAACATGAGTTACATTAGTATAAGTATAGGTAATTGTGTTTTCTTACATTTCTAAAAATAAGTGAATTCCGTAAATAAATTCAATTTATAAAAAATACCAATAGACTTTGATTAAATCAGTGAAACAAACCAAGAGATTTAATCAAAGTCTATTAATTAAATATGTTTCACCACGGGTTAAGTGAGAAATTAATTCAAAAAATTACCAATGATTTGTTAAGGTTTCACGTTCATGGCACGCTCAATTTTCACGTGTGACGGAGGTCACACGTGAAAATATAAAAAAAAACAAAGCTTCATTAATATGTTTAAACATGTATAATGAAGTAGAGGATTATATTTCGTTATACATATTACAATAAAATAGAATTTCTATTTTGCCACTCTAGGTATTCCTTACTCAATGGTACAAAATTGTCTATGAATAGACTTGAATAATTTGTTTTATGATGATTCGCCGTTCTATTTAAGTTTTTAGGAAATAATTGGAGAGTCATTTGTCCTAGAAGTACTCGGTCATGCTGGGTATTCCTGGACTTATAACCTGTTAGAGTTGTACAGTGAGTTTCGTGTAGAATGAATACAAAGAAGTGTCAGATTTTAAACTGTATATATTGTATTTTTTTCAGTAACAACAAAAACGTTACATGACATAACAACACACAACGATCTATATCTTGCAAGGATCGAAAATAATATCAACATAATGCTATGTAATCAGTTTTGATGTCATAATTAATTTTAAATACGAAAACTAGAACCGCTTGACTGTCGATGATTATTAGGACTTTTATATATATACAAAATTTTTATTTCTGCAGACAATTTTATATACAATAAATTAATAATATAATTCTTATACTATATTATACGTGGTCCTTAGAAAACGGCTATTGACCATCGGTCTTTCTGCCTATTAGGACTTATTTTGCCCTATAGTAATTTTACAAGTAAAATGCTGTTTCAATTTCAAAGGTTCGTTGTAGAAAATAATGCTACAATAAATGTATGAAACGTAAACAGTATTTTACTTGTAATATTAGTGTTATAATGGAGTTTCATAAAGTAACAGCCTTAACCACAGTACTCTTTGTCCTTAATAACCTCTTCGTAGATTTTCTAGTACATACTGATTGCTTGCAAATAGTTCAGCCTGCTGGATGTCGAAAGTAACACTGATGTTATATTTCGTGGACATACTATGAATACCAGCTATTTTCATTGAAAAAATCATTATATATGAATAATTTATAGATATTTTTTACTATTGGAAATCTTTCTTTATTTCATACTTGAATTTTTTATTTAAAGAAATGTTTCAATGTACAACATTGATGTGGTTGAAAATAAAATTCCTTACTTCAGTGAAGTTCTTTTATTGATAATCCTTGCTGGAATAATCACCCTACTTAAACTTAATAATTAATTAATTGTATGGATAAAAAAAAGTACATCACTTTTTGATCCCGCAGGAGGAGGAGATTTTATTCATACATCCCATAAAAGTTAATCAAAGGAACTCCCTTATTCAATTCCCATACTATAACCGTCTATTCCGCGCCGCCCCCAATTTCAATTCAGAATTCCGAGTACGGGCGAAACCCTATTTTCCGCGCTAATCTGCGAAAATGAATCTGCTGCGGCTCGCATGCCATCATAAATTTTAAAAAGGGCTGAGGGCTCTCTCCCGCGCCACCCATAAATTAATTAACGGTCTACTTAACCCCGCAGCGCGCGGCATTTCAAAAATTCAACGCGACCCGTTCATTGTCGTTATTATTCACCTTACGTATGAAACAACAGGAGCGTACACGGTGGAAGAATTTAATCATTGCGCCCACACGAAATAAAAAAAAAATGTCTAGGGATTTCCTGAAGTGAATTATTAAACTAGATTAATAGCAACAGAAAAAAAGCAATTGATTATATAAAAACAGGAATTGTAGAAATTTTAATGTACAACATTTTTGTATAATTTAAATTAATTAAATATAAAGTTTAAAAATAATATCAATTTAATTTAATACAAAAAGATGTTTTTTCATACAAACTACCAGGGGTTGACAATATTCAGATGTAAAAAAGGAGAGCTGACTCTGATTTTAATCCCCCACATGTGATTCTGTGGAATTGGATGAAATATTTTGATTTCGAATATAATCAAACTTTTCAAAAAATAAACAAATACTACAGCGACAACAAAATAAAATACCAAAAACACTACATATGTTAGATAAAAAACGAGTACAGATAAGCTATATGAAATTACAAAAGAATTAAACATAGAAAAACTAATAACATATAACAACTTATTAATGCTATACAAAATACAGCACAATTTAATAAAAACACATATAATAATTAAACCAAATAAACAAATACATAACTATAGGTCAAGACGAAAATCAGGCCTTAGAACAGACAAATTTAAAACTAAAAAATTCACCCAACACTTGACAACGGATACAATAAACACTTACAATAAACCACCCGCAAATATAAAATCATTAAAATTTATTCCATTTAAATTAAAAATAAAACACAAACTAATAAACAACGAAATACTATAACGGAATAGTAAAAATCAGAAGAAGCAACAAGTTTCTTTCGATAACGATAGCCCGAGATAGGGTCCAACCCAGACATCACGAGGCGAGGAAAGAAGGAAGGAGCACATATAGGAGAAATACAAGGAACTACCGACATCAACAACAAATAATATATTAAAATAACCAATGTGTTGTAATTTCAACAAAATAAATACATTTCAAAAAAAATCAAAATTATTAATCTCATTCCATAGAATCGCATGTTACATGGAGTTGAAATGTTTTTATTAGAGTATCTTATTAGAGTTTAAGGATAACCACTTATCCTTAAACTCTAATAAGAGAGGAACACTGTCTGTGGGATGAATAATTATGATTTCGAATCCAATTAACCCTTCAAAACATAATTATTCATCCCATTCCACAGAATCACATGGAATAGAAAGGTGTGGTTATCCGTAAATTCTAATAAGAGGGCAGAACTGACTGTGATTTTAATCCCCACACAAGCAAATTCTAAATATGAAATTATATTTCTTAATACATTAATTTCATCAGAATGAAATTAAAATACAAAAAAATATATAAATATACAAAATATTACTTCAAGCCCGTTTATAGACAATGTTGTACCATTGAGTAAAGAATACTAAGAGTGGCAATATAATGAATAATATTAACTAAATTAATAATCAATGGTTGAGGCTTTTACTTAATGAAACTGCATAATACACTGTTTATAAATAGAACAACATTTTTTTAAGTTTCACATTTTTTTGTAGAAACACTGTTACAATTGTTTTATCAACACAGTGACATCATCAGGCAGATGATTTATAGATTTTACAGAAACAAGGCGGTGGTGTTGGTACAAAATACAAGATTACAAAAATATAAAATTACAATGAGGTTTCTAAGGAAAATAGAGGGAATTACAAGAAGAGAAATAATATTGTGACAGAATAAATAGAAAATTTGATAGAAGAAAGACTGCTTGGATGGTTAGGGCTCATGTACCGTATGGAAAATGATAGAAAAGCGAAGGAAATATACGAAGTCAGAGTACTGGGGAAAACAGAGTGAGATCACGGCTAAAATGGCGCCAACAGACTAGACAAGCAGCAGAGAAAAGAGGAATTATATGGAGAAATGCCAGAATGCTAGCACAAAATAGAGAGGATTGGAAAAGAAAGATCAAGAATGGATGTTGTCTTCTCCATTCTTGTTCTTTATTTTCCAATCCTCTCCATTTTGTGCTATTTAAATTATGTTAAATATGTAATAACGTGTATTAGTTCGACACCGAAAGGTACATTCTTTATAGATTAAATAAATAAATAAATAAAATTACAAGGCTGAAAGACCTCCGGTCGACAGCCGATTCATCTGCTCAATATAATTTTAATTTTTATATTATTGTACATACCTATACACATTTGAATAAAGATGTTTAGTTAGTTAAAATTACAATATATAAAAATTCCAAACACAAAAATACAAAACCACAAAATACAAAGAATGCAAACAACAAAAATATTTGGAATAAAATATTAGAGGTTATAAGTTTAGTGGGGAAAAATTATTGTGATCAAGTTGATTCTTAGATTTTAATTTATTTATTTCAATCTGTTCAAGAAGGTTGAATTTTAAACCTTTATCGCATGTATGAAGGACTATGAACTTATTATTTCCCAATTAACTAGATTGTTGATTAAAACATTTGACTAAGCCTGTTTATACACACAGATTTACCATTAAGTAAATAATTCCAAGCATGGTAATACAATGAACAATATTAACCAGGTTGTTTTTTTTTTAAGAAATTCTAATTGATAGGATATTAAGGTTAGGGAGAGATGGATTGAGGACATTTTTGGCGTAGGGATTTCTAATCTGCCACTAACGAAATTTTGTATACGATCTTCGATAATGATGATGAACATCTCTTATCTCATTAGAAATATATCAAGCCCCGGTGGGATTCGAATTATAAACAGGTGAATTTACAAAACTAACGCTTTCACTGCTCACCCACCACGACCTCGACAAAATTGTTAATTAAAACATTTGTCCAAGCCTGTTTACACAAAGTTATACCATTGAATAAGGAACATCTAGAGCGGCAATAATTAATTAGATTGTTGATTAAAACATTTGTCCAAGCCTGTTTATACACAAAGTTATACCATTGAATAAAGAACACCTAGAGCGGCAATAATTAATTAGATTGTTGATTAAAACATTTGTCCAAGTCTGTTTATACACAAAGTTAAACCATTGAATAAAGGACACCTAGAGCGGCAATAATTAATTAGATTGTTGATTAAAACATTTGTCCAAGCCTTTTTATACACAAAGTTATACCATTGAATAAAGAACACCTAGAGCGGCAATAATTAATTAGATTGTTGATTAAAACATTTGGTATTGTTTCATTTGTTTTTATTTTTCTTCGACTAATTTCGACTCAGTTCTTCTTCTCATTTCCAAGAAGAAGAAAAAAAAACAAAAGGCGTGTGTTTTATTCTGGTCAGAAGCGTATTTACTCACTGAATAAAATTTTCACAAATTACGTTGCATCAAAATAAAAACTCGTTAATTAAACGTTAATGATTACAAAAAAAGCTTTAGCAGTTAGAGAGAAAATAATTATTTACAATTGAAAAAAATAATTATTTACAATTGAAAAAAATATTTATTTTCTCTCTAGCTGCTAAAGCTTTTTTTGTAATCATTAACGTTTAATTAAAGAGTTTTAATTTTGATACATTAATTCTAAAAATAATTATTTTTTTCAATTGTGTAAATTGATTGTTTTTAAATTTCTTTCTATTTAATTTAATCTAATTAATGCAACGTTTTTTTTTAATATAAATTTTGCTCAGTGGGTGTGCATATTTAAATCTTATTTACATGTATAGATCACTCAAAATATATAATCCTTATAAAATTAGAAAAAAAAGCACAATCTTTATTTAAAAAAAAAATAATTAAACATGTAAATAATTCCAATAAGCTTTGTTTAGTTTTGAGGAATAGTTTTCTGCACAAATCATCATTATTATTTTACAGCTATTATTTTGTACAGATAAGCGAAACGCGTTTCAGAATTATTATTTATCGATTCATACAGCAAATAGAATAATTTTGCTGCCTCTGCAATGGGCACAGCAAATACAATAATTTTGCTGCCTCTATAATAGGCACAGCAAATACAATAATGTTGCTGCCTGTTAAATGTGTACAGCAAATAAAATAAT
This sequence comes from Philonthus spinipes, assembly GCA_963082785.1. NCBI lineage: Eukaryota > Metazoa > Arthropoda > Insecta > Coleoptera > Staphylinidae > Philonthus > Philonthus spinipes. Next base: position 3,431,861 of record OY720300.1, read on the forward strand.
TTTGCTGTATGTAGGTAACCAAAAATTAAAAATAAAATAGAGAACTACTTGTCCGAATAATCACTTTTTGTGTCAGTATGTGTGACAGTGTTCGTTTTACACTTAATGCAAATATTTTCTTCGTTCTATTTCTTCTTACTCTGGTTTGCATGTAAATAATGATTATAGTGCATGCATGTTGTTTTATATTTATATATATATATGAATATATTTAAAGCGCCTGAATAATTTTTATGGTGGGATTAATATATATATAAGGAATTTATTTTTCTTTTAAGTTTAGTTTAATTTAATTTGTGTTAATTAGTTGCGTAGGCGATTGGTTTTTATGTAGAATAATATTTAAAGTAATAATAGAAAAGAGTATAATATGTAAAGCCTGTTAAATGTGTTTCAATTCGTTTAATTCTATAAAATCGATAATTAAAATTGAAATCTCATAAATTACATATAAAAATGAAGTTTGATTGCTAATTGGCAGACTTTTACATTGTAATATTTTAATGTTAAGAACGCCTCCAAGATCCAATGAATAAATAAAATATTTTTATTTTCAACTATGTTGTATTTACTTTCATTACATTTTTTTGCCTCGCTGTAGCTTCTTCGGGCGAAGAATTTAAAATTTTTATTAATGTAAATTAATTTTAATGTAGTAAACACAAAATGTCGAAGATATTTGTTGGTGAGTACGTGAAGTTTCTTGATATAATATAAAAACATTTTATTCCGGCAGAAAGAATTTTTGTAAAATTTTGTCGTAATATTGTCTGAATAAATATATTTGTGTATATTTTATTCCCTTCTTCAGTTTTGTATTTTTAACACTAAATGTTCATTTCGAGCTCAATGTACTATCTAACGATTAGATAGACGACAAGAACGAGAAATAGACAGGCTGAAAGACCTCCGATCGATAGCCGATTTATCTGCAGAATATAATTCTAATTTTTGTATATTATTGTACATACATATACACATTTGAATAAAGATGGTTAGTTAGTTGTGCTCTCTATCATAAGTTGTTAATTTCAAAAAAAAAAAAGTATTACTATATATTATAAAGAGCAAATTGTGTATTTAGTGTTAAAAATACAAAAGTGAAGAAAGGAATAATATTATTAAATTATAAATACAATATATATATTCAATGACCCTTTCTACTCATATGGTTGTAGGGTTATAAATACAAAATGGATTAAAATAAAAAATATTTGATTTATTCATTAATTAAAGTGAAAATAATTGTTGTTTAATCCACTTGGTTTTAACGCTAGACCGAATGGGAATCACTCGCTGATACTTTCATCAGCATAAAACGAGTTTCCCCATCCCTTGACGGACAAACCCAAAAACAATCTATTAATCAATTCGCGAAACGCCGAAATCCGGTAATCTATTATTGTACATTAGGCCCGAACAAAATTCCGAACTGAATAAACTGGCTCACAATGCGCGCCGGATATAAATTATTTCAAATTATCCGAATTGAATTTATCCGCTTTCTCCCGGGAGAACGCCGGAACTTCCCGTCCAAGGGTAAATAATTACTAACGATTTCTAATACGTTTTCTGCTCTCTTGGCACGAATTACTTCCCCTATTGGAAAATTTATAAACTCGACGTGTTTATTCTGCCCCCGGTTTTCATTTTGCTGAATACGGAGAGCGTAAAAATTGCGTAATTTCTCTCGAGAGAAAGAAATTAAAGAAATATTACGAACGCTACAGAAAAACAAACCGGGAGTATGCATACAAATTGCATATTACAAAACCCGACATAATTTTAAGTTTATCGATTGAATTAAAAAATATATCAATTTTGGTGGAAGCGCCGGGTCACTGCTGGAGCTTCACATACATCAATTTACTGTGATTCGGTTCGAAACAACGAAATGGCCTTCACTAGCTATCACATACGATGGTGGTTCAACATTTTATTAAATGTTTTAATTTCATTCGTAGAAAAAAAGAGCACCACTCTTTTATTTATTTAAATTTTAATTTCTTGAGAATAAGATGCTAATCCGATTTTTTTAAGTTAATTTGTTTAATATATTTTTTATTATAGAGAAAGAAAAGGAAATTTGATTAAAACTCCCTTGGGAATGGGCCAATTACCGAAAATTGTTCACAAAATAAAAGACTTTAAATTGAATAACATTAAAGAAAATCAAATTAAAAATAAATTGCTGAATTGAAAAAGAAATTAATAAATTTCTCATTAATTAATTTAATTTAACAATTTTAAAATTTTATATGACAGCTGTACTGACGAGGGATAAATCCCGAAACACGTCTGCAGATAACCCTATATTACGTAACGTTCTATTAACATTAAATTATTCAATTTAATGTCTTTTATTTTTATGTATTATTCATGGATTTTAATTGTTATTTACTATTACAATTATTTATGTTTTCGGAATTTATTCGAGTATTAAAAAAATAAATGAATAATTTTCAAAATAAAAAATAATTATGCAAGAATGAAAAATAACGAAAATGTTATACAGAAAAAGGCGAAGAACAAAAATTATCATTTAATCCCTTAAAGTAGATTCAGTCTTGAGGATTGAATATGAATATGGATTTAATTTATTCGAATAAATTAAAGACGACGCAAGCGCCACCTTTTGCTTAATTACGCTAGATGAATGGTGGCTGAACGTTTCATTAAATGGTATTTATTCGAGTAAAAATAAAATAAATGGAATTCATACTATAAATCTGTAGAGATTAATGTAATCTTCTTGCTTATGATAGAAAATTTAATCATTTAATGAAATGTTCAAACTCAAATCGTTGACCATATCACATGAAATTAGGCGAAAGATGGCGCTTGCGTTGCCTTTCATTTATTATGACGAAAATTTAATTATTTCTATTAATATGGAAATATGATAATGATTACATTTCCTACAAATCTATATATTTTATTTATTGAAAATTGCACAATGGAAATCTTATCGTTATTTAGGTGTTGATTTGTTTATTTAGTAATTATATTATTTTAGTATTTATTTTATCAATATTTATTTATAATTTATCTATTTAGTTCAATTTTTTTATGGTATAATTTATTTGTTTAATGTCACTGAGATTACCGTTTTTGATATTTCAATTATTTTTTTCATCGCTAGAGTCGACCACTCGGGTTAATTTTTATTTTGCAGTTTCCACTACTGACATTAAAATATATTATATATGTAAAATTGTATTATTCTGTTTATATGTGATTTACAGTCATGCTATTTATCTAAACATTTTGAATATTGTTATTATTCTGTATAAAGGTGATTTACCGTAAATAAATGAATTGAATTGATATTTTTTATTAAAATTCAAAAATTATTATAATTACATCCTTATCATAATTTTTGCATTTTAATAAAAAATATCAATTCATTCATTTATTTACGGCAAATCGATAAATTAATTTAAAACATTAAAAATAAACCGAGTTTATGTAGTAAATTCAAAAAGTATTATCATATAATAACATTTAACAGGCTTTACAAATTTAGGCTAATTACGCAAACTAATTCCTTATTAAATAGTAACTTTTCTTTTAGCGTAGCCGCCAATATATATTTTTAGTTTCGTTTCGCCATATCAATTATTCGGGCAGCGATTTAGTCTATCGATCACACTGAACAAATCTTCTATTTCCTCCACAACCGACGTTTGGTGTTGTTTCTGTGTTTATATTTATTTTTGCGATTCAGAGAAATAAACGACAAGCAAATTGAATGTACGTAAAATTTATGTCGAAATAAAAAAATATGGACACTGTATATCTATTGCAAAATCCCGAATTGTCTAAAAAAAATAATTTGAATTAATAAATGTTGTGTACGTCTCGATGATTGATGGTAAAAATAATCAGGACTAAGTTGAATTAATTGAAACATATTTGAATTATGTGTTATAAAGAAAATATTCCAATTAATTAATTTTACTACTACTACAATATCTTTAGTCAAAGTTATTTGTCTTACATATATTTACAATATATTATGGTATATTTGTTTTCTTCTTGTTTGCTTGGCTATCGACCTATGGTCTTTCTGCCAAATTAATTTTATTATTCTCATTTTTTCGATTAATTTCTAATTATAATAATCGAAATTACAAAAAAGTCGTAATTCGTATTTATTTAATTTATTTAATATATAATTAATGGAATTGAGAAATTTTCTGTTGAATTCGTTGATTTTTTAAAATTTATAATCATTGTAATATATAATCATATGTTTAAGTTATTGTAGACTTCTACATTGAATAAAACTTATTATTATTATTATTATTATTATATTAAAATCAATGAAATTTCAACAGAACAATGCAGCCGAAAATTTGTCGATTTAAATTAAATATTCCATTAATTATAGATTAAATCGACGAAACCGGAGAATTATCTGTTGAGCATTAAAAATTCATTTATTTTCTCTTCAGTTAATTTATAATGAATGGTATATAGAAATCAACGAATTTTCAATGTACAATAAAATAACGTCGATTTTAATATTCCACTCATTATAAATAAAATTCAATAAAAAAATGAGAATAATTAATTAACTTGACTTACAAGGCGTCGGTGCTTAAAAATAGACAAGCATAGATTTATTTAATTTATATTTGACAAATTTTCTGTGTAAAACAGAAAATTCGTCGATTTCAATCTTCCGCTATTGAAATCTATAAATTAAATGAATAAAAAATTGCGAATAATTAATTTTATTTGAATGGAATGAATTTTATAATGAATGGAATATTAAAATCGACAAATTTTTAATGTACAACAAAAAAAAATCGTTGATTTTAATATTCTATTCATAATAAATTAAATACAATTTTTGATACACATGAACAAAAAAGATACACGAAACCCTTCGTCGCCAATCAAAAATTAAGGAATCCTCTCTGTCTTCTCATGTACATAAGTCTCTCTGAGTTGAGTTTCCTGAAGGTTTTCACTCATTTTCTGTACACCTTGTATATAAAATCTTTATTTCTAAGAGTTACATTAAAATACATCGCAATATTAAAGTCATTACATTCATTTGTAAATTTGTTAAGCCTCATATAATGGCTTTCGTTCAGCTTGTGTCTTTTCAGTTCTTGTCATTTCATTCAATTGTCGCGACGCGTCGTGATTGCTATCGTCTAAATTCTGCGAATTTAATTAGATGAATTGATGAATTGTTGAAGAACAAGATTAAGATTACGATGGATACGTAGATGTTTGATAATAGAAGCTATGTGGTGATTGGTGGCGAATTTTAAAGAAAGAATTTCAATCAGTGTTTAACAGTAGCGCTGAGCGTAAGATTGTGATGCAGGACAGAAGTCTCTATTTAGGTCGCTTTATTTATTTCGATTTTCTTTTCTCGAAGCTCAATACACAAAAAGTTAGAATTGTAAGCGGTTTTTTTACGATTTTGTGGAAGGTGTGCACAAATACACAAGCATATTTATTCCTGGTTAAGACCGTAATGCTTCCTCACTTTTGGATAACCAAAATTCAGTCCTCCACTTCGTCGAAGTGGGTTAACAAACCTCTCTGGACTCTCAAGTAGAAGATTCATACTAGGTGAAGAATTTCCAGAAATGGCGACAATTAGCGATCTACCAACTTTGACAGCTTTTGGATACCTCTGGGATAACCAAAAACCAGTTTTCCACTTCATCGAAGTGAGCTAAAAAACCTCTCTGGACTCTCAAGTCCAGTAGAAGATTCATACTAGGTGAAGAATTTACAGAATTTGCGACAATTAGCGATCTACCAACTTTGACAGCTTTTGGATACCCCTGGGATAACAAAAAATCAGTTCTCCACTTCATTGAAGTGAGCTAAAAAATCTCTCTGGACTCTCAAGTCCAGTAGAAGATTCATACTAGGTGAAGAATTTACAGAATTTGCGACAATTAGCGATCTACCAACTTTGACAGCTTCTGGATACCTCTGGGATAACCAAAAATCAGTTCTCCACTTCATCGAAGTGGGCTGAAAAAACCTCTCTGAACTCTGAAGTCCAGTAGAAGATTTATACTTGGTGAAGAATTTCCAGAATTTGCGACAATTAGCGATCTACCAACTTTGACAGCTTTTGGATACCTCTAGGATAACCAAAAGTTTGTCCTCTACTTCATTGTGGTGAGCTAGCAAATCTTTCTGGAGCAGCAGAAGATCCATACAAAACGAATAATGACCAGAAATAGCGAACATTAGGAATCTATCAACTTTTAAAGATTCCTAATGTTCGCTATTTCTGGTCATTATTCGTTTTGTATGGATCTTCTGCTGCTCCAGAAAGATTTGCTAGCTCACCTCAATGAAGTGGAGGACAAATTTTTGGTTATCCTAGAGGTATCCAAAAGCTGTCAAAGTGGGTAGAAACGTTTGGGATAACCAAAAATCTGTCCTCCACTTCATCGAGGTATTGTGGACTCTCAAGTCCAGCAGAATGAATCTTCTACTGGACTTGAGAGTCCACGAAGGAATGATCAGAAATGGCGACCATTAGGAATCATTTATCATTATCGAGACAGGCTAGCAAATTTCGATGAGGTTCACCTGATTTTTTATTATCATAGAGAGTGATAGTATTATCCAAAAGTTGTCGAAGTTGATAATTTTGTTCAAATATATTGAGTCGCGGATTTATGAAGCTTTTGGGTCCCGAGATTATATTTGGCAACACCGCTTTTGTTTGCATGGAGACTTTCTGATTAGCTGTTTCCAACCATGGAAGATTAATATTAACATCGAAGATTTAAGTAACGCGAACAGTATTTAAATATGTTGTAAATAATTTTAATTTTTTTTTGAGTTAAACGAATGAAAAGATGAAAATAGTATAAATAAAATTAGGGTGATGAAAAGTTTACGGTAATAATTTCATCTTCACATATCTCAAACACTGCAAAATATTAAAGGCATGTATTATGTATTTATTTATTAAAGGCATATATTTTGCAGTGTTTGAGATATATGAAGATGAAATTATTACCGTAAACTTTTCATCACCCTAATTTAATTTCTAAAAAATCCGTCATGTTATATTTATTAATATTAAAAACTTTATTGTTTTGTGAAAGCAAAAAAATCAAAAACATTATAAATTCATTAATTGCAATTCAAATTGTCACAATAACAAAATATATAATAATAATACCTTTATTTATCACAAAAAAAAATACAAAATGAAATGTCACGAGTGTAGGCGAAGTTCACTCAGCTTAAACCGTTACTGATCTTCCACTTAACCTATGAATAATGAAACTTAAATATAATTGCAAAATGTGAGATATATTACATCTATTAAGTTTAAATATAATAATAAAAATTATCTTTATTACATTTTTATATATATTTGTATGTAATATATGATCTTATGTCCTAATTTAATTTAATTTGTTCTGTAATTGGGTTAACCTGTTGAACAATAAAGATATTGTTATTATTATTATAAGGTACAAACATATTACGACGTCAATAATCCCGAATTGATTTTATAAATTCAAAGCTCGTCACGTAGTAACAGAGAACGCAATATAAAAAAGACAAAAGAATCAACATAAGTGCAATAAGTATAACAGTAATAATAGTTGTTTATTGCATACATAATTACGATATTTTCGTTAAAATTCGACTGTTACACTTATATATTATTTGTTATTTTTCCCTTTGCTAATAATGTATTTATATATTTTTTTGTTACAATTTATTCTGTTTTTTTTATGTATGTAATAAACAAAATATTACAATTAAAATACTACTGTGTTATTTTTTTAAATTGGACAAAGTATTCTTTTGAATCAGCCACTAACGAAAATTTATAACTTAACTAAATCTAAAGGATTGAAGTGGAGGACAGATTTTTGGTTATCCCAAACGGATAGGGGGTAGATTCAAGGCGAAAAATACTACTGTTTATTAAGAAATTTTAACTCGATAAAACTTCATATAACGTTATTTATTTAATCACAATACAACATACGTTCCACTGTGTTCCATGGAACACACTGGTCTGACGAAGTCTGAAAGACCGAAATAACCATCACCACTTATCCAAACGCTAGATGAACAGTGGTTGGACCTTTCATTAAATACATTTTAACTAATTAATTATAATACTAAAATACTTATTTTATATTTCTACACGTATAGAAATATAAATATTTTTAAAGATTATACCCAAATATTTGAGCAGCGTATTTGAAATCATACACTTATATAACATGCAGTAAACGTAAACAACGTTTGGAAACAATTTCTACATAATCAGGACGGTCTTTTTGAATGGTAACAAATAGCTATTAAACAGCCAATGCTGTAAATTAAGCAAAAATAAAATAAGCAAAAATATATTGATCAGAAAGTAATATTCGTTTGCCTAGGATTATCTTCAATCAATCACTAATGAAAATTTTGTCAACTTAAGAAATTACTTTGATTTTGTACTTTTTTTGTACTTGCATATACGTTGATTGTATTGTTTTTGTAAAAAGGTGATTCCGTAATAAAATTATTATTATTATTATTAAATCTAGAGGGTATAAAGAAAAACAATGTAACTTTTTTTATACCACTTGGATTTAATAAAGATGTGATTAGCAATTTATGTTCGCAAAGGTTCACTGCAATATATAAAATGTGAATGTTTAACCCATTTACTTACTGATAACTGAGGCATCTACTTCGTTATACATTGTGTAAGATTATAATAAAACACTTTAAAAAAAAAAAACTTTATTTGTATAACAGAATTTTATATTTAGTTTTATATTTATTTTATAATTTAGTTATATTTAAAAACACAAGTTTTTGATATAATCTAACCTATGAACGCCTAGTGGAATATACATAGAACACTGAATATAAACGAAAAGTAATATTTATGATATTTATAACAAATACAGTAGTATGAAATAAATATGAATAGATTATTAAAAATCACAAAATATAACAAATAAAACACAGTTTAGATTGAATCAATTTAAATTCTCGTCTAGTTTCAGGTTATTAGCCCATTTTCAAGAGAATTTAAAAAACATTAAAAAGAATAAATTTTTAAATTCTCTTGAGAATGGGCTAATAACCCGAAACTAATCGAGAATTTAAAGTTATTCAATCTAATCTGTGTTTTATTGGTTGATTTTTAATAATCTATTCATATTTATTTCATACAATATGAACTACCAATGTCTTAATAATAAAACCATTAAATACAGTAGTGTTTTTTTTTTATATACAGTAAACCGGAATAGTTAGATTTTTTTTAGTATGTTTTCTTTATATCGAGTATTGAAAATTTTGCACCAAACTAACGCCGACAAAATTAAAGAATTAAATGAAGGAGATTTGACGCCAAAGGATAAAAGTGATAAATTGCCATTTATATATATTTTTTAAAAGTGTATTAATTAAAATATTTAGCAGTGTTTTATACCTAATAATTACGTTAATCTTCTTTATGTTGTTTGTAGGTTGTGGAGACTTTAATTATTTAAATAAAAATAGTTATCCTTTCTCCTACTTATTTTTCTTTAAACTAGATATATTTCGGAAACTATGTTTGTTGTTATGTAATAAGGAGAAAGGAGAACTATTTTTACTTAAATAATTACGTTAACATTAAAATTGTATGGAATATTTTCAAAATAATTTTTTGTTAAATATTGTATCTTTCAAAAAGGCTTGGCCATTAATAAATAAATAAATAAATAAAATATATTTAAGTAAAATCTACATTCAACAACGCCTGATTATTTTCACCGTACATAGCAATTAAATAATTTAAAATGAAAACCAGCACTAAATTCAAATATTCATATTTTTATTTATTTTTTTAAATAATAATTACAAACTTAATAATTAAAGAAAGACAATAAAACGCATGTGTGGTCATAAGATGTACGTTGTTTGGTCATGTTACAGCGACTGCCCGCTGTGCTCAGCAGGATAGGCATTATCCTGGCCAGTCCCCTGGTAAGCCATATAGAATCCCTCCGCCCCGCAACTGTCAGCCTTACACCCTCACACACTCACAGCACAGCCAGCTTTGCATGCGCATGAACTTCCGAGTTCTCTCCATGCGCATGAACGACTTTTTTTTGGTGAATTTCACTGCCGGTATTCACGAAACGGTGATTTAGATCATCCAAAAATATCGGACAAGTAATGATGGTAGTTGAGGATTGATTATTTTTTTGTGAAAAAAAAAAATGGGAATAATTTACGGTGCGATTAGAGGATTTTTTTTAGTTTGCTCTTTGGATTCAATAGATTGTTTATTTGTGGTCGGTTTTGAACGACTTTAGAAAAATCATCAATAAGTAGAAATTTTATAAAATAAGTATGAATAGATTATTAAAAATCAAACAATAAAACACAGATTGGATTGAATAACTTTAAATTTTCGACTAGTTTCGGGTTATTAGCCCATTTTCAAAAGAATTTAAAATTTGTTTTATTAAAATTTCCATGGATATTTACATAAAAAAGCAATATATCTATCAATGTAAATATCCATGGAAATTTTAATAAAATAAATTTTAAATTCCCTTGAAAATTGACTAATAACCCGAAACTAGTCGAGAATTTAAAGTTATTCAAGCTAATCTGTTTTGATCATTTCTTCGCCTGAAGAAGCCACTGTGTGGCGAAACAATTGTAGCGAGTTTACAATATATTTGAAAGTTATAAATTGTTTTATTTATATAAAAGTGAAAAAACTAATCTGTTTTATTTTTGTCTTAGTGATTGATTTTTAATCATCTATTCATATTTATTTTATACAATATGAACTACCAATATTTAAATAATAAAACCATTAATTATAATAAAATGTATTTATTATTATTTTTTTAAACGTCATTTATTGATATGTAATATTTTACAAAGACGAAGAAATAAATAAATTTTAACAGTGAAATGTTACAATTTAATTAATTATAATGTAGTAATATTTTATTCCTTTCTTCACTTTTTTGAAGAATAAAATATTACTATATTATATCAAAAAACATCACGTACTCAGCAACAAATGTCTTAATTAATTATGTTATATTTCAATGACGATTCAAACCCCTCTAGGTTTTAGTGTGTAGGCTTCCAGTTAGCATCTGACTGGAAGAAATCCCACACTCCATCCGTAGCTGGATTCTCCTTCCACAGCCCAAAAAAAAAAATAAGATAGAGATAATCAATAAAAATTGAATGCAAAATTTGATGAACATCTATAAAATATCTACAATAAATAATAATTTAAATATTCGAGAAATTTTATTAAGATGAAAATAAAATTCCAAATTACGTAAAGAAATTCACATTTAATGAAATGTTTTCATAAACAGAAAAAGTTCGCCTTTCTTTAGTGGACGAAACAATGATTCTCGATCGTTTACCTTGTAGACCCAAATCGTTAGACGATGCCACTTGAAATTAGGCAAGCAAAAGATGGCGCTTGTGTCGTCTTTAATTTATTATGATTAATACATAAAGAAATTATTTTGAATGAAAATGTTTCTGAGGATTTGTAGGTTAATGAATTCTCCCATTTGTACTCCGAGTAGACTCCGAGATTTCGAACTCCCCGCTCCAATATTCCGGCCTGTATATTTAGTAAGCTCTGTCTGGATCAATTGTATGATCAACTTTAACCAACTTGGAAGACATTTTTATTAATTTATTTTAATCTTAGACGCACACAAAAACGGTTATTTTTCACATAAATATATTATATTAAATGAAATGAAACAAAGATGATTCACACATTTGCAGTTATTTAAATTACAATGAAATTACACAAGGAAAATTTTCTGGCAATGATCAATAAAATTCGATCAATCCCAGTAGTGCTGCTATGCAACAACAAATGTCTATTGTGTAATTCAATGCCCGGCGGGGTAAATGCTCGGGAAGTAGTTGTTTCAATAGATGTTTGTTAAACTTACAGTGTAATTAATTTTTTGCAGTTGAAAAAAGGGATTGATCGAATTTTATTGATCATTGCCAGGAAATTTTCCTTGTTTAATTTCATTGTAACATAAATATATGACTGGCGATTAATGTTCGTCAGTTACATTAGAAAATTTATATTCATACATAAAGATGGATTGAAATATCAAAATTCCATTATAGAAAAAAAATGACTTTAAAAAAATAATCTTATTGAATCCAACAAAAGCACACTACAAATTAATATTATTTATTTAGTCTTATATAACATCGTTATATGTTCCTCTCTACTTCTCAGTATGAGGTGACAAATTAATAACAGATTAAAGAAAAAACAATAACAAACATTCTATATTAACCGAGCATGGTAGGTAGGTATGCATCCCCTCATAAAATCACCAACTTAAATAATAAAAAAATATATATCCATAAATTCTCTTACTCTTACATTACTTTCGCATGCGTTTATTTTTCAAACTATTTATTTTATTACTTACCCCCTTACATTACATTATTTTACCAATTTATTAACACATCCATAAAACGCATGAATTTTCGTTTGTAAACAAAAACCCATATTTTTAAAAAAAATCATATTATATTCTTGTATATATACACTGCACAAAAAGTTTTTTTTCTAACTGGAGTATTCAAGTGAATTTACAAATATTTATCGTGGAGGGAAGAAAAACCAAACAATTGCGTAACCGGTTCGATTGGTGTTTAACGCTTCTTAGATTTAGTTTTCAATGGCTATGGTTTTATGAAGCGGATAGTTTTCTTTTCTTTGTGTTATCATTTCTGTTCCTTTCGTTTGGTTGTTTGATTCTTGTGTAGTGAATACATGAATATATCTCATAAGCTACCACGCGAGATTTTCGGTTTTTAAAATTCTTATGGATGGGGAAGAAAAATTGGATGAAATCTCAATCACAGTTTATAGTATGTCGTGTAGAGTTTTATTAAAAAAATATTTAGAGTTTTTTTTTATATATTAACATGAATAAAAACAGCTAGGTTTGAATTAAATTATATTTAGAGTTTTCTTAATTCTGACATTGTTAGGGGCGTAACTACCTTTCGTGCCCCCCGCCAAATAATTATTAAGTTGTTTTGTTTATTTTGTTTAAATAATAGATAGGAGGCTCTTTAAAACCTAGTCAGTTCTATATGGAATAACTTGATGAGGTTTTTTTCATATAATAGCTAGGAGGTTCGCTCTTTCGAACCTCATCAGTTCCATATGGAACAACTTGAACCTCCCTTATATTCATTAATATTCTTATCGATATTAGCTAGGAGGTTCGTTCTTTCGAACCTCGTCAGTTCCATATGGAATAACTTGATGAGGTTTTGTTCATATAATAGCTAGGAGGTTCGCTCTTTCGAACCTCATCAGTTCCATATGGAATAACTTAACGAGGTCCGAAAGACTGAAATGTCGATGACCAAGCCAAGCTCAGAAAGTGCGAATCTCCTTCCTATTCATTAATATTCTTATTGATATTAGCTAGGAGGTTCGTTCTTTTGAACCTCGTCAGTTCCATATGGAATAACTTGACGAGGTGCGAAAGACTGAAATATCGATGACGAAGCCAAGCTCAGGAAGTATGAACCTCCTTCATATTCATTAATATTCTTATTGATATTAGTTAGGAGGTTCGTTCTTTCGAACCTCTTCAGTTCCATATTGAATAACTTGACGAGGTTTTGTTCATATAATAGCTAGGAGGTTCGCTCTTTCGAACGTCATCAGTTCCATATGGAATAACTTGACGAGATGCGAAAGACTGAAATGTCGATGACCAAGCCAAGCTCAGAAAGTGCGAACCTCCTTCCTATTCATTCATATTCTTATCGATATTAGCTAGGAGGTTTGCTCTTTCGAACCTCGTCAATTCCATATAGAATAACTTTATGAGTTCCGAAAGACTGAACTGTCGATCACCAAGACAAGGTTCGAAAGAGCGAACCTCCTTCTTATTAATTAATATCGTTTTGTTCATGTGATAATAACTAAGAGGTTCGCTTTTTCGAATCTCGTTCATTCCGAAAGACTAAAATGTCGATCATACGCTAGATGAATGTTGATTGAAGATATTTTTTAAGAAAGTAATGTTACAAAATTTATATACTAGGGCGTTAATTGCAGGGAAATTCAAATATTAAGAGATTCGAATTTATTATTAATTCAGATAATATTAAATTCAATTTATTTACTAACATATCCGAAACGTCAAAAGGTATAAGGTTTCGAGAAAAAGAAGAAGAATTTACTAATATATTACACTAATTTTCATTATGGAATGAAATTGTTTCAGCTATGCTTTTCTGTCTGTTTTAAACACCAACGTTTTTGATAAAAATTGTGTGTTTTTTTAATCTAGCTATTTTTACTAATATAAATTAACTAGAGATGGGCAAACTCGATCTTTTCGATATTTTTTGTCACTGAAAAATTAAGTATATGACAATTTTATTAATGCAATATATTCTATTATTATAAGTAATAAATAACTATTCCCTGTTTATTAAAAAAAAACATAAATTTATTATTACTTATTGATTTTATTTATTTAAAATTGAAATACTCGATTACTAATACTACTCGATTTTGCCCAACACTAAAATTAACCCATTATTCTTAACATCAATTAACTCAAATTTTATATTTATGCTGTGAATGTTTACACAAAACAATTTTTACTAGAATAATATTAACAGAATAATCCTCTGATTTTTTTTATATTTATGGTGTGAAGGTTTACACAAAAACAAATTTAATTTTTTATTTAATAAATATCATCAGAGAAAAGAATTAAATTACAGTTATGTTTAGCTTTACTTTTTATTTAATAAATATCAAAAACAAAAATTTCGCTACAATAACATTAACAGTATAATCCTCTGATTTTTTTTATATTTATGCTGTGAAGGTTTACACAAAAACAAATTTACTTTTTATTTAATAAATATCATCCGAGAAAAAAAAATTACAGTTATTTTTAGCTTTACTTTTTACTTAATAAATATCAAAAAAAAATCCCTACAACAATATTAACAGTATAATCCTCTGTTTTTTTTTTTATATTTATGCTGTGAAGGTTTACACAAGAACAAATTTACTTTTTATTTAATAAAAATCTCCCGAGAAAAAAATATAAATTACAGTTATGTTTAGCTTTACATTTTATTTAATAAATATCAAAAAAATCCCTGTAATAATATTAACAGAATAATCCTCTGATTTTTTTATATTTATGCTGTGAAGGTTTACGCAAAAACAAATTTATTTTTTTATTTAATAAATATCATCCGAGAAAAGAATTAAATTACAGTTATGTTTAGGTTTACTTTTTATTTAATAAATATCAAAACAAAAATTCCCTAGAATAATATTAACAGAAAAATTCGCTACAATAATATTAACAAAATAATCCTCTGATTTTTTATATTTATGCTGTGAAGGTTTACGCAAAAACAAATTTACTTTTTATTTAATAAAAATCACCCGAGAAAAAAATATAAACTACAGTTATGTTTAGCTTTACTTTTTATTTAATAAATATAAAATAATCCCTACAACAATATTAAGAGAATAATCCTCTGATTTTTTTTATATTTATGCTGTGAAGGTTTACCCAAAAACAAATTTACTTTTTTATTTAATAAAAATAACATCCGAGAAAAGAATTAAATTACAGTTATGTTTAGCTTTACTTTTTATTTAATAAATATCAAAAAAAATCCCTACAACAATATTAAGAATAATCCTCTGATTTTTTTTATATTTATGCTGCGAAGGTTTACACAAAAACAAATTTACTTTTTATTTAATAAAAATCACCCTAGAAAAAAATATAAATTACAGTTATGTTTAGCTTTACTTTTTATTTAATAAATATCAAAAAAAATCCCTGCAATAATATTAACAGAATAATCCTCTGATTTTTTTTATATTTATGCTGTGAAGGTTTACGCAAAAACAAATTTACTTTTTTTATTTAATAAATATCATCCGAGAAAAAAATTAAATTATAGTTATGTTTAGCTTTACTTTTTATTTAAAAAATATTAAAAAAAATCCCTACAACAATATTAACAGAATAATCCTCTGATTTTTTTTATATTTATGCTGTGAAGGTTTACACAAAAACAAATTTACTTTTTTATTTAATTAATATCACCCGGGAAAAGATTTAAATTACAGTTATGTTTAGCTTTACTTTTTATTTAATAAATATCAAAACAAAAATTCCCTACAATAATATTAACAGAAAAATTCGCTACAATAATATTAACAAAATAATCCTCTGATTTTTTTATATTTATGCTGTGAAGGTTTACACAAAAACAAATTTACTTTTTTATTTAATAAATATCACCCGGGAAAAGAATTAAATTATAGTTATATTTAGCTTTACTTTTTATTTAATAAATATCAAAACTAAAATTCCCTACAATAATATTAACACAATAATCCTCTGATTTTTTTTTATATTTATGCTGTGAAGGTTTACACAAAAACAAATTTACTTTTTTATTTAATTAATATCACCCGGGAAAAGATTTAAATTACAGTTATGTTTAGCTTTACTTTTTATTTAATAAATATCAAAACAAAAATTCCCTACAATAATATTAACAGAAAAATTCGCTACAATAATATTAACAAAATAATCCTCTGATTTTTTTATATTTATGCTGTGAAGGTTTACACAAAAACAAATTTACTTTTTTATTTAATAAATATCATCCGAGAAAAGAATTAAGTTACAGTTATGTAAGCTAAATTTGTTTTATTTAATAAATATAAAAAAATTCCTACAACAATATTAACAGAATAATCCTCTGATTTTTTTTATATTTATGCTGTGAAAGTTTTTTTTTACACAAAACAAAATTTCCCTATAACAACATTAACAGAATAATTCTCCGATTTTTTTTTTTCAACGTTACTCTTTATTTTATTCTTCATTTATTTTACATTATTTTTTGTTTTGTTTGTATTAGGAAACCATGGAACAGGAATTTTATTCCACTTACGGCGAAAGCCCTCATCTGGGTTTCCCAGAAGGTCCTGGTGGTGTAAGTTAATGAAATTTTTGAAGGACTTAACTCTGCTAAAAGAGGAAAGATAACTTACTTAAAAGAATCCTTTTGTTTTGTTTTAATTACTTTTTTTTTGTTTGTTGAAACTAACATTTTGAAATGTATTCCTTTCGGCATTAATACAAATTTAAATAAATATACAGATATTGAAATAAGTTGAGGAACTAAAAAATATCTCGAGATATAAATATATAAAAAGGACTTAAAAGATAAAAGTATCGTTATTTTCATTTTGTAAATAACTTATACAAAATGAAAATAACGATACTTTATCGTAGATAGTGGAGGCACTTAATTTTTGAAAATCCATGATCACTTAAAATAAAACACTTAATGATTTTCAACTATTTTTTTGTGTATTTCACGACAATTGTTTCGCAACGTTGTTGAACTTATTCATGGTGCGCATTATAAGTTCTTCACCTGAAGGAGCAACAACGTTGCGAAACAATTGTCGTGAAATACACAAAAAAATAGTTGAAAATCATTAAGTGTTTTATTTTAAACGATACTTTATCTATTTTATACAAGGTGGTCGGAAAAGGTGTGATAATCTTCAGGTAAAGTTGTTCATTGATTAATTTCAAGCAGAAAATTTAAGTAAGAAAAATATTGTACGGTTCTTCATTAACGCCCACGAAGCCATTAATATGTGACTAGAAATTAGTAATATTTTTGAAATATTTTGATTAAAATTAGTTTTATTAACATCCAGTTAAACATTGCAAATGTTTATTTAATGATAAGTCGATTATTAATAGCAATAATTATATATAAAATGTTAAAAACAAATTCTAGTCACATATTTAGAATATTAATTTATATGTATTGCTTCTGCGGTGATTTTAATTCAATTTTTGCAGTTTGTAACTATTTTTTGTAAAATATTTTATGTGTATTTAATTTACTTATATATTTATTCACGATGCGCATCATTATTGTTATTGTGTTTATAGATTCTGATTGGTTATACTTGATCAAGGAGTTATTAGTCTAAATTGTATCAAATCAATTGAATATATTGTTGTATTTTGTAATTACAGATTGTCATTAATTGTAAAAAGGTGATTTTCCATAAATAAAGAATTAATTAATGGTCAACCCCGACACCAATTGGTAAAAGGGGACATCGATTATATATATATATATAATTAATTAATGGCCTCATAAAACTTATTGAATAATTACCCAATAGTTTTTTGTGTTTTATTTAATTTTTTTTTTATTTTAAAAGCTTTTTTAGTTTTTTTTTTGTTCTACTTAAAATTGATTATCGAACTACTTTAACTGAAGGTTGTCACACTTTTTTGGCCACCCTGTATATATAAAATATTTTTACATAACTTAAAAGATTTAAAAAAAAGCAGTAATAATTACATAAATGTGATTTTGAAATCACAATAAATTGTGTTAAAAAACATGCTTATTAAATGAATATATTATGAATTACCATGTAGTTACGGTCTCAACCATCATGATGATTAAATGTGATTTTATTAAAATTAATTTATTCATACATCAGGGACGAAACCAAACATTAAAAATACATGTACAACCCTAGATCGTTCCAGCAATTTTGGTTATTGATAGATGTTTTGTAAAATAGCATCACGTTTTGTCCACACGGAATTAGTATCGCTGTAGTCGTAGCGAGTTTTACGTAGATACAAGTATTTTTGGGCTCTTAGTTTAGCGACACACTCTTAGTATTATTACTTATTTTTTTAAGTGAAACACGGAAAATACATTCATGCATGAAATTAAAAAAGAGAAAGCGACAAAAATTTATTAAAGGACTTCAGCGTCCTCTTAATAAATTTTTACCCATTTTAAAAATTTCAAAAGTTTTGTAATTTTGGTGTTACATAAAACACATAGAATTGCTTAACTGAATTTTTTCAATCATAATAAATTAAAAACGACGCAAGCATAATTTTATATTTTTTTTCAGTTAACTTTGTTATTAACATTATAATATATCACATCGCATTAAAATATATGCGTAGAGGCAGAAAGACCAATAGTCGATAGCCATTTAAGAATTAAATAATTTGTGTCTTATATACTTAATCAATTATTGATATATTTTTTATGCAACTTATATATATATATATATATATATATATATATATAATATATAAATATATATATATATAAAAGCTGCATACTCTCTCTATTTTTTAACCAATAATATAATATGTTATAATGTTAATAACTAATATAAATAAAAAAATTAGGTTCGTCGAAAAAAAATCTAATTTTTAATTGTGCAGAAAATTTTTTTTTTAATTATTAATTTTAATTTAGTTTTAATATAAAACAATTATTGTGATATAAAATCAAATAATTTCTCCCTTAAGGGGGAGTTCAACATATACTCCAATTAATGGAGAAATTATTTGATTTTATATTTTTATAATTGTTTTATATTAAAAACAAATTAAAATTAATAATGAAATAACAATTTTTTCTACAATTAAAAATTGTTTTTTTTTTTCAACATTTACTCCAATGCTCCCTTAAAGGAGAAATTTATATTATTTTTATATATATATATCTATTTATATACTTTTTTTATATTATATTCATTTGCAATAATTGTTTTATAGTAAAACTAAATTAAAATTAATATGAAATAAATATGAATAAATTTTTAAAAATCAACCAATAAAACACAGATTAGATTGAATAACTTTAAAAATAATAAAATAATAATCCGAAACTAGTCGAGAATTTAAAGTTATTCAATCTAATCTGTGTTTTATTGGTTGATTTTTAATAATTTATTCATATTTATTTCATACAATATGAACTACCAATGTCTAAATATTAAAACCATAAAATTAATATATAATAAAAATTTTCTGCACAATCAAAAATTGTATTTTTTTTTTTTTTGTTGAGTGTGTCGCTGTTTATTTTAAAAGTTTTTGATTGGATAATTCGTAACGAAACATGCATGAATGGTGAGTTGTAGGCTTCCTTGATCTAGACCGGAATTGAATTAGCCAATTAACGGTTTTTTTGCGTTTACTTATGAAATAATTGTGTATTGTTTTGTATTTCAAACGCAGTCTTACAGTGTTGTAAGTATTAGCTGATAGTGTTATAGAGAATAGAGGTGTCGTTTTGTAATCTTAGATGTTAAATTTAACACTAGATTTGGAATTGCTTTGGGAATATAAACATATTTTTTTACGTAAGTTTCGTTTTACTTAAATAAAACTAAATATATCTAGTGAAATAAAAAATAAGTAGGAGAAAGGATTGAATATGTAATTGGGATTTATTTTTCGCTGATTGTATCTAATAAATAAATATATTTCCCGATATATCAAATGAATTTAAATATATTTTACATCGTCTTCTTTATCTTAAATATATTAAATATTAATTAATTTAGTTTTATTTAAATAAAAATACTTGTTATCTAAATAAAACTAAATTAATATATTTAAGATAAAGAAAACGATATCAAATATATTTAAATTCATTTGATATATCGGGAAATATATTTATTTATTTATTGGATACAATCGGCGAAAAATAAATCCCAATTACATATTCATCAAGCATGCTATATTTAATTATTTAAATAAAAATGAATAAGCATGCAATAAGTATTGCAATATTTTTGTTATATATTGCATTGTAAGCATGCAATATATAACAAAAAGTAACAAAACAAGAATTCTTATATATTATGAATTATTTACATACTTAAGATATTGTAAATCTCATTTGATGGAAAATTAAATACAACTGAAAAACCTTGTGCCTCTATAGCCACTTTTTTTAATTCCATGTTGTTTTTTTTTTAAATATAATTATTAATTGAAAAAATTCAATTATTAAATTATTTTATGAAATATTTAAAAGCAATTCCAATTCTTTATAATTTACATCTAAGATTAGTATTTAAAAATAAAAACATTTTAAGTTCAATACATCTCTTGATATAAATACACATGGGATCTAAACAAAAAATGATTGCACCCCATAATATCTCCGATTCGACTTAAGTTTTGGAAAAAATGCTGAAAACAAGTTACATTTTATTGAAAATATCTCCAATTCGATTTAAGTTTGGGAAAAATGCTGAAAACATTTTAAATTTTATTAAAAATATCTCCGATTCGACTTAAGTTTGGGAAAAATGTTGAAAACAAGTTAAATTTTATTGAAAATATCTCCGATTCGACTTAAGTTTGGGAAAAATGCTGAAAACAAGTTAAATTTTATTGAAAATATCTCCGATTCGATTTAAGTTTGGGAAAAATGCTGAAAACATTTTAAATTTTATTAAAAATATCTCCGATTCGACTTAAGTTTGGGAAAAATGCTGAAAACAAGTTAAATTTTATTGAAAATATCTCCGATTCGATTTAAGTTTGGGAAAAATGCTGAAAACATTTTAAATTTTATTAAAAATATCTCCGATTCGACTTAAGTTTGGGAAAAATGTTGAAAACAAGTTAAATTTTATTGAAAATATCTCCGATTCGACTTAAGTTTGGGAAAAATGCTGAAAACAAGTTAAATTTTATTGAAAATATCTCCGATTCAACTTAAGTTTGGGAAAAATGCTGAAAACAAGTTAAATTTTATTGAAAATATCTCCGATTCGATTTAAGTTTGGGAAAAATGCTGAAAACATTTTAAATTTTATTAAAAATATCTCCGATTCGACTTAAGTTTCGGAAAAATGTTGAAAACAAGTTAAATTTTATTGAAAATATCTCCGATTCGACTTAAGTTTGGGAAAAATGCTGAAAACAAGTTAAATTTTATTGAAAATATCTCCGATTCGATTTAAGTTTGGGAAAAATGCTGAAAACATTTTAAATTTTATTAAAAATATCTCCGATTCGACTTAAGTTTGGGAAAAATGTTGAAAACAAGTTAAATTTTATTGAAAATATCTCCGATTCGACTTAAGTTTGGGAAAAATGCTGAAAACAAGTTAAATTTTATTGAAAATATCTCCGATTCAACTTAAGTTTGGGAAAAATGCTGAAAACAAGTTAAATTTTATTGAAAATATCTCCGATTCGAT
Source organism: Philonthus spinipes (assembly GCA_963082785.1). NCBI lineage: Eukaryota > Metazoa > Arthropoda > Insecta > Coleoptera > Staphylinidae > Philonthus > Philonthus spinipes. The sequence continues at coordinate 3,453,996 of OY720300.1, forward strand.
TTAAGTTTGGGAAAAATGCTGAAAACATTTTAAATTTTATTAAAAATATCTCCGATTCGACTTAAGTTTCGGAAAAATGTTGAAAACAAGTTAAATTTTATTGAAAATATCTCCGATTCGACTTAAGTTTGGGAAAAATGCTGAAAACAAGTTAAATTTTATTGAAAATATCTCCGATTCGATTTAAGTTTGGGAAAAATGCTGAAAACATTTTAAATTTTATTAAAAATATCTCCGATTCGACTTAAGTTTGGGAAAAATGTTGAAAACAAGTTAAATTTTATTGAAAATATCTCCGATTCGACTTAAGTTTGGGAAAAATGCTGAAAACAAGTTAAATTTTATTGAAAATATCTCCGATTCAACTTAAGTTTGGGAAAAATGCTGAAAACAAGTTAAATTTTATTGAAAATATCTCCGATTCGATTTAAGTTTGGGAAAAATGCTGAAAACATTTTAAATTTTATTAAAAATATCTCCGATTCGACTTAAGTTTGGGAAAAATGTTGAAAACAAGTTAAATTTTATTGAAAATATCTCCGATTCGACTTAAGTTTGGGAAAAATGCCGAAAACAAGTTAAATTTTATTGAAAATCTTAGTTATTTGATTACCCTACAGACACATCATTTTCTATTAGTTATTTTATTGTCCTTTATTCCATCAATTTCACAAAATTTAAATAGCAACAAGAATTGAATAACATTTTCTCATAGTTATTTAATTATTTCTCAGGCCATTTCTTCAACAAAATTTAAATGGCAACAGGAACCGAATTTTCTCTTGATTAAATTAAAATAAAAATTAAAAGATCAATATATTCATTCATGTAAATATCCACAGAAATTTTAATAAAACAAATTTTAAATTCTTTTGAAAATGGGCTAATAGCCCGAAACTAATCAAGAATTTAAAGTTATTCAATCTAGTCTGTGTTTTATTGGATGATTTTTAATAATTTATTCATATTTATTTCATACAATATGAACTACTAATGTCTAAATATTAAATTATCTTGATTATTTCATTATTCTTCAGTTCATCCCTTGAACAACAATAAAAAAAACGTTATTGGAATAATAACTCATATTACAACTCAAAGATCATTCTTTATTGTTTCCTTACCCACTCCAGTCTTTTCACCAGTGTGAAGTTAGTACCAAAAAGTTAGCAATAAAATTTCCGAAGATACCCGAACAATATAATGTTGAGAAATTATTTTTTTCTGCAATGTTTGTAAACTACTTGCATCTGTAACTGATAAATATGTATTAATACATAATTCACGAAACAAACGAACCCAATGTTTCCAAATATTGCAGAAAAAAATAATTTCTGAACATTAAATTGTTCGGGTATCTTCGGAAATTTTGTTGCTAACTTTTTGGTGCTAACTTCACACTGGTGAAGCTTAAACCTCTACATACACCCAGTAACGCAGATAAGGAGAAGGGTTAAGGGGTTATAATCCCTCCCCCCTTAATTTTAATGACTGATTAACAACAAAAAGAACAAGTTACAACGTTTTAGCAACGCTGTAACAACATTGATTGCTATTTTCATGTTAATAAGAGATTATTAAAATATGTGCTTAGTGGGTTCTTTATTGTTTTTTTCTTTTTAATTATTTGATTTCCTTTGTATTACATTTTTACAGTAAGCAGTCATAAAATTAAATATAATTAATTAAAGACGATGCAAATATAAAATTAAAAGTTCCTCATTTAATTCTAATTCGCCTAAACTAAGATAAATATTACTTTGTTCTCCCTTTATATAAATAAAAATAATTGTTGCAGCATTTTTTCTTTGCAAAGCCGAAATTGAGATTTAATAGGGTGCAGCTTCTCGTTGGGACACCCTGTGTAATTAAAATTAGATTAATGATAGATCATCTATGTGTAATTATCGTCGCTATACAAAAAATACGTACGTTTTAAGTATTTATTTTTTTGTCAAGAGAACACAACGTTAAATAAATAAATAAATAAAAGAGTGTACAAATAATTAATAGAAAATAATTTTCATTATTTATACTATAATGAACTACTTACAAAATAATTATCTTTCTTTCTTAATCTTATCCTCTTTTGCCCGTATTGGGTGTCGAGGTTACAAAATAATTATAAAAAATATAAATAATGAAAAAAAAAAAAGAAAATACTATTTTATATAAAAAAAATAATAACTCTTTAAATACAGTTAGAGGAGTTAATATTCGTAAAAGTGAAATAATATTAATATGTGGCGCAAAGACCAACGGTCGATAGCAGAAGAATTTATTTTTTATGTTAGTTATTTATTGTATTTATTTATTATTATTACTTTGTTAAAAATAATCTGCCAATAAAGATTTATATATATATTAATATGTATACAAATAAATAATAATAATTTATTTGCAACAAGTAAAACTTTATAATGGAAATATCATATGTAGGTAACTTACAAACAATGTACTAAAGTGTACAGCCTAAATAATTACACAAATTTAATCCAAAGTCTACTAGTAGTTTATAATACACTAAATACGAAATGAGACGAAATAATTAATTGAAAGAGTACTTACAATAACATAAAGAGTACATATCAAACAAAATATCAAAGGGCAACGCAATTTAGCCCATTTTCCTTATATCGCTCAAACACATCAAAAATATCTACAGAGTGTTATATATTATGATAAAGCTCTTCATCTCTATCAGAATATATATATTATACAAATATTAACATAAAAAATATAAATCATAAATAATTATAATTAATTAATATTATTTTCTTTAATTAATTATTTCTACCATTTCACTGATGTAAGGCTAATATTAATACAACATGTATAATTATAATTAATTTAATAATAATTAATATTCTTGCACTTTTACGAATAAAATAGTGCTCTAAGTATATCTCTACAGTAGATTCCAATAATATCTTACTTTAAAAAAATCTGTGTGATTTTATAAAAAGGAATTTATATCAACATAATTTCCCACTAAACAAATTGGACACAAAAAATGTTGCAACAAGGTTACAAATATTTAATTTTAAAAATTGGTGCAATATTATTTTTGAACATTTTGTTCGGTTGGTTTCCTTATATAATAATTTTCTGTAGAAAAATCACTTCGTAATTTGTAACTCTCTTTCGGATCAAAATCTACGCATCGTAACTCATATGTTTGCATCAGCTGATAAGTATTATAGGTTATAAAGGCGCAAATTATTTGCCTGAACATTAAATTTCTCAAATTATTATAAATATCATCTTTGTGCAATGGTGAAAATGCTTCAATTGCAGTTTTAATTATATATATATATATATATATATATATATATAATCTAAAATCCCCATCTATCATAATGGTGGTATAGGGGTTGCAGTTTTAATTAAATCAGAAAAAAAAATAAAAATGGATCGATAAAAGTAAATTGTTTTATTAATATAAATGGTTAAAATTTATTATAAAGTAACCGCCTTCATCATGAAATAATTAATTAAATAAAATAAAACAAAAATGATTCACGCATTTGCAGTTATTTCATTGTAAAATAATTAATTAGAATTAGGGTTAAAAATGTGAATTGTGAAACCTATATTAAAATTAATTGACTTCGAGATAGAATTTAATCATTATCAACTCAGATAAAGTATTTTGTAAATACTTTGTTCTTCCTTTATATAAATAAAAATAATTGTTGCAGTATTTTTCTTTACAAAGCCGAAATTGAGATTTCATAGGGTGCAGCTTTTCGTTGGGACACCCTGTGTGATTAAAATTAGATTAATGATAGATCATCTGTGTGTAATTATCGTCGCTATACAAAAAATATGTACATTTTAAGTATTTATTTTTTATCAAGAGAACACAACGTTAAATAAATAAATAAAAGAGTTTCGTTGTAAAATAATTAATTATATCTATCTATATTAAAATTAATTGACTTCGAGATAAAATTTAATCATTATCAACTCAGATAAAGTATTTTGTAAATATTTGATCATTTACTAAATACTTTATCTGGGCAAATAACGCATCAAAACACATGTGAATGTAGTTGCGTACCCGAAGTGGGTTCAGAATTTCGCCATTTTGGCGCTGCGATATTAAATTGTATCTCCATTTTCATTATACACAGTTTACAAAATTAAGCAAAGCATGATTTTAGGCGGTATTTTGAATTCTGAAGAAATTTTAATTCTTACAATTTTCTCTAAATTTCCTGCATAAAATTGTTCCCCAGGAATACCTGATCGCGTCAACACCTGATTATATACAGAGAGCTTTTTTTAACAGTATACATTTCCCCTATGTATACTTGCAAAATACGCGAGTCAAACGCATTGACGTGTGTGTGTTTAGTTGCCTATAACACGCAATTGAACACATATATGCCAAATAAGCAACTAAACATACACACATTGCGTTTGACTCGCGTTTTTTTTTTTGCAGTTACACATTTCCCATAATGTATACTAATAAAAAAACATCTCTGTATGTATATTTAATTGTAAATGAAACAAAAATAGTGATTTTTCTACAAAAAATTGTTTACATAGTGAAAAACATTTAACGTTGCACGTTACTCTTTATTGTCACAGTCTAAGCGATGTTTATAATTAATACGTTTACTTAGATTGTGAGGCTGAATTATAACTTATATGATAAATTTAACATTTTATCATACGGAATAACCCCGAATATGCTGGATTAGAAAATAATTTAGCTTATGTAAATTTTACCAACGGTAACTTTAAATTATTTTCTAATCCAGCTTTTGTCGAAACATTCGGGGTTTTTCCGTATGATAAAATGTTAAATTTAACATTTTAATCATACGATGATAAAAATGCTGGATTAGAAAATAATTTAGCTTATGTAGATTTTACCAACGGTAACTTTAACGCATATTAAATCCCCCTTTTTTAAAACTCTTCTCTACTTATTAGTGTTGATCACGACTTTTAATCCATTTAACTCTTACTCTAAGTGTTTTTTTTTATGTGTTCTAATTCTCTTTACCGTTTTAAATTCACTAACAACTCTATGGCTTATGTGATATATTTATATTAAAAAAAGAGTAAATAAACTGTATTGAATAATATTACTTATTATAAAAATGCGTGTGAAATAATGCAATCTCATTTATGTGCAGAGCGACAAAAAGCGGGAATCGCCAGCTGTTGCCAACGAGATTGTGTCTTGTACGACATGTGGACCAAACCCTTGCACTCATTCCGCGAATAACGGATGTGCTGAGGTAATGGAGAGTTTTTATTATTATCCTAGAGCATGTTCGATTTATTCCTCTTTTTTTTTAATTTTACTATTTTGAGTTTTTTTGTTCTCTTTTTGTTTTAGACGTTAATTTGTGTTGACCGATTCCGGCCGGTGGATTTGCTTTTTGGACTTGCATGGTTTTTATTTTTTTTTAAATTTATTTACTTAAGTACTTACAATTTAAGATATATTTTTAGGAACTCACCAAACCTTACTTCCGCGATTGATATAAACACTTTAAAACAAATACTTTACACGTTTTTACGAAATTCTTTCATTTTTTTAAGATTATTTCAATGTATGATACAATATTGTCTTTTAAGATTAAGTTAGAAGCTTACTAACTTAATCTTTTAACGAAGAAATTATTAATATTTTTACTCATATAGTTTAAGAGAAACCTTACATTAAGGAAAACGTTATTTTCTCTTAACAGAAGACAATATTTGTAGCGGTTATCCAAATAACAAAGGTCACCGGCTATATCGCAGGAGCTATAAGTCCTAGAGCTTTCAAGAAAATAAATGTTAATAAAGACCATGAAAAAATGCTGAAATGAACTTTATTTCCAGCATTTTAGTAAATTTTCCAGTAGGAATTAATTAATTAATTGGAGAAGCAACGAACAGTCGAAAATATAATATTGTGATTATTTTAAAAAAAAGTTGTTAAACGCATTGTGAAATCATGAAATCATTTTTTTAATATTATTTGTAACATTTTTGGTTCTCATTGATGAAATATTTTAATTTATATTTAATTCGAAATTAAAAGCAATTGGTTTGTTTCACTTATTTTTTTATTTTTCAATAATGGAAAAAAATAAGTGAAACAAACCAATAATGGAAAATAATAAATAAATGATAGCCCATGTCAGACTACTAACACAATTGTACATATTGTTATAATAAATTTTGTAAATTTTTGTTATATTGTCTGAATGAAGATGATATACAAGTAAGGGAAACAAAATGCCTTTAATTTCGAACTCAGCATTTGTAACATTTTTGTTTCGGGACTCATCATGATTTCAAAAAGTGTAGTTTTAGGATGCCTTTATTAGATTTTTTAAGATTATAAAAAATATTAATGAAATTGTGCATGAGAAATTTCTGGAAATAATTTTCAAGTTTGTAACTCTTGCGGTAAGGGGCGCAGTGAACAGTCAAAAATATAATACTATAGTATCAAAAATATAATACTGTATTATTATATTTTTGACAGTTCACTGCACCCCTTACTGAAAGACGAACATGAAAATTATTTCCAGAAATTTCTCATGCACAATTTCATTAATATATATATATATATATATATATATATTCATTTGACTAGGACTCATAGTTCCCTGAGGTACACCCGGTACAATAAAGTAAAAGTGTTTTCTTTGTTGAGTATATAAAAAGAGGGCAGGGATTAAATCTATGAAAGCCTCTAAAAGGCTTCGAAAATAATTGAAAACTGCTTGGTCATCCTTATCATCAAAATTTCCCCTCTAAAAAAAACAAGGACTTAAAAAATATATCATTTTAATTTTATTTAATTTTAATTATAATTTGCATGATTTTTTTTGTTTTTGTATTTTTTTAATTGATTTTAGGCTATTTCTAAAAAAAATAAACAAATTGTAGATAGATGAGTGTTCTAGCTTTACACCTCGCAAAGTGCTAACCTGGAGTAGTCTTGTGTATTACAGGTCCGTAAGAAAGAGCCGCCTCATCCGATAAGGGTAGCAAAGACAATAGACGTGATCGCCAGGATCACGTTCCCTAGTGCGTTCGCCGTCTTTCTCATATTCTTCTTCTACCACTACAACAGTTTCACAAACGTCTACGGTGAGACGTAAAGTGCCGAAAGTAACACACACACACATAAAAAAAAACGTAAGATGAAGAAGAAGAAAGAAGTGGAAACGACGACGACGACGACAGGCGACTTATTTCTAAAACAGTATACAAGGTACATATCAAACTTAAAGTTTAAAAGAAAATTTGAAATAAATGGAACGTACTCATTTAAGCCTGTACACGTAAAATAAAAAGTGAGTGTGAACCAGCGTGTGTTATTTTTTTTTTCTTTCTGTTGGAATATAAAATTCTTCTTAGGTAGTTTGACGTTTCCTTGAAATTCAACTGAAATGATTGGGTTTTACGTAAAAAAAAATGGAGGGAAACAAAAAGTTCGCAAAACGTGTAGCTTTATAGCACTGTACATAGTAATTATAGAGAAATAATGATGGAGGGGAATTTGAATATAAACTTGTAATTCTCGTCTGTTGTGTAATGTTGTATTTTTTGTTTTTTTTTATAAAAGGCTGTCCGGAAATAATTCCATTTCGAAAAATGTTTGCATATATTTTTGTTTATCGTATAATTCAAATAATCGCACAACCTTAAGTGTAGTACAAACTTATCCAAAAAAAAGCTGTCGACTGTAAGGTTTGCGCTGATTTAAATTTACAAACTCATCTAAATAAACAAACACAGAACAATAGATCTTACAGGTCGCAGTTCACATGAGGCTAACTTACGTCTCACTAGCCTATAAATAAACAATCATATGTAAATATAGTCATGATTTTTATTAAAAACATATATTTTTAATTCAGGATGATTTAATTGAAATTAAAACACTTGGTTTGTTTCACTCATTTAAATGAGTGAAACAAACCATTTCAATTAAATCATCCTGAATTAATTCAAAGATGTTTCACCACGGGTTAAGTGAGACATTAATTAAATACATATATTTTTATTCTAAAAAAAATCATTTACTTGATTAACATATATTTTATTTTATTTATAATTGGAAACATAGCACAAAGCGCCGTTTTATTAAACACAAAAGAAGACCTTTATTGTCGTGCCATAATGTATATTCCTCTAACCAGATAAACTAAATAAAAATTCAATTTATTCTAGCTCACTCCCCCGCATCTCTTAAATCCACCTTTCTGAAGCGGACTTGCAATCAAACATGACTTCTAAAAACAAATATATATGCATTAACATAATTTTGGACAAACGTGGACAGCCGAAAAAAAAAAAACATAAAAATATAACATAAATAAAAACAAATATTAAAAATAATTCTAAGAAAATACGAAACGAACTATAAGTGCATTACTTCTTGTGATATTGCAGTGACGTGAAAGGTAAAAGAAAAGTTTTGCTGATATTTACAAAAAAATATATATGAAACCGAAAAAAAAAAAACAAATATGTTGTTGAAACGTTCGTAGTTTAGTACACCCCCCAGTGATTTGTTGAGTTGTGTTTGCAATCGCGCACGTGTATCGATTGTGTTCGAAAGTTTTAAATAAACAGAACGAGAGGAGAAAAAAATTAAAGGAGGACGTGTTTGAATTAAAGTATATTTATAATACGGATATTTTCTCGTTATATTTTTTACGGTTTCTCTCTACTTTTGGTGGTATAGCTTTAATATTGCGATGGTTATATTTTTAAGGCGTTTATGAAACTGTGTTTTGGTTAGGAAGTGATGTTTATTATTTGTTGGTTGTTTGTGTATGGTTTTAATGAAATCTTTAAAAAAAAATTAAAGGATTTTTTTTAAACAATAAATTTTAATGATATCTTAAAAAAAGATTTAATAATAATATGTTTAGTAAAAAAAGGATTTTTTAAAACAATAAAATTTAATGAAATCTTAAAAAAAAGAATTAAATAATAATATATTTAGGAAAAAAAGGATTTTTTTTAAAAAAACAATAAATCCTAAAATCTAAAATGTTTGATTAATTAAAAGTAAATTGATTCGAGCATATTATCCTCGATATAAGCAGAAATAACGGTTTATTATTTTTATTTTATTTAGTCTTATATAACTTCGTTATATATTCCTCTCTTCTTCTCAGTGTGAGGTGTTATTATTTTTAAATTTATTTATTTATTTACGGAAAACTCCTTTATACAAAGCAGATAAGTAATTTATATATGCACACATCTACAGAGAGTTTTATGTAACATCGAACATACTAGAATGTACTCAATGTAAATTTTCGTATGTTCGATGTGTACTGAAACGCATCAAAGCATTGGGTGCGATGTGATTGGCTTAGCGTTCGTGAACAAATCGAAGATAGGAAAATTTACATTGAGTACATTCTAGCATGTTCGGTGTTACATAAAACTCTCTGTATATTCAGACTATACAGATAGTACAAAACAATATAACATAAATAATTACAATACATCTAAGTCCCATTGGAGATGTTTCTTTATATATACAAACATTTTTATTCAGACAGCAGAATTATAATTCTTTACAAATATTTATATTTACAATACATATTGATGGGTTAGTAGTCTGTCATGGGCTATCAACCGAAGGTCTTTTTGCCCATCCACTTTATATTTAATTAAATTTAAAATATACCGCAATGTTGCACATTGAAAATTTCTACAATTCATAGATAGATAGTCAGTCTGGGCTATCGACCAGAGGTCTTTCTGTCTTAAATACATTTAATTTCAATTATTTAATGTTTTTCACATATAGGCAAAAGGTGGCGCTTCGTCGTCTTTAATTTATTATTTAATGTTTATCAATTTATTTTTTAAAATTAATTAATTATTTTTTTATTTACGGAAAATCACCTTTTTACAATTAATGACAATCTGTAATTACAAAATACAACAATATATTCAATTGATTTGATAATAAAATTATAAAAAATGGCATATTTGTAAACAAAAATAATGGTTTGTTATTTTTTTATAAATTAATTCTACTTATTTAATGTTTATCAAGTTGTTTTAAATAATAAAATATTTATTTAAATAAAAATACTTGTCCTTTCTCCTACTTATTTTTTATTTTACTAGATATATTTCGGAAACTAGTTTCCATCTTCAGTAGTTGAAATAAACATAGTTTCTGAAATATATCTAGTAAAATAAAAAATAAGTAGGAGAAAGGACAAGTATTTTTATTTAAATAATTAAAGTCTCCACAACCAACATAAAGAAGATTAATAAAATATTTGCTTATTTGTAAGCAGAAATAATGGTTTATTTTTTGAATAATTAAATTCTGCACAATCAATGGTTTATTTTTTTTAATAATTAAATTCTGCACAAATAATGGTTTATTTTTTTATATAATTTAATTCTACTTATTCAATGTTTAACACGTTATTTTGAATAATAAAATAATTTCATATTTGTAAGCAGAAATAACGGTTTGTTGTTATTTTTACACCCAACTCCCAAAAGGGTACAATGGGAATATAAATATTATTTCTAAATAATTTAATTGAGCTTATTTAATCTTTACCAATTTCGATGAAATAATAAAATAATCGCATAAAAATCACGAATGTCACACATGCAACTGTGTTCACAATCATCATTGTTAGCATAAAAAAAATCGACGTTCTTTGAATCGTTTTGGCGTTCACTTAGAGGCACATTTTTTCTAAATTTTAAAATTAACTCACTTGAATATTAATCATAATAAATTAAAGACAGCGCTAGCGCCATCTTTTGCCTTTTTCAAGTAGCATCGTCAACGATTTGGGTCTAAAAGATAGACTACCGAGAATCATTGTTTCGTCCACTAAAGGAAGGCGAAGTTGTCCTGCTTAAGCAAACAAGGAAAACGATTCACATTTAATGAAACGTTCACCATTCATCTAGTTTATGGGAACAGGAAACGAAATGCACATTTAATAATTATTAATTAATAAATACGCGAGTGATTCAAAGTGGAAATTCCAACTAGGAAATATTTCCTTGCGGAAATTTCAAGTGCGTTAATTTTTAAAATTTACCTTAGTGTTATCACAAACAAACATAGTTTGTCTGTGGTGCAATAAAGCACAATGGAATTGATAATAATACTCATACACATAACCACAGTATAATTCACTCATTTTGCCAAAGACCAAATGTGCCGACATTCAGTGTTTACTAAAGAGACTTTATATTGTAATGTTATGTCTTTAGTAGACACTGGGATATTCCATACGGAAAATGTTAAGTTTACTGTGTACGTTATATTAATTAAATTCACAATTTGCTGCATAATGTAATGCGTGTTACCAGCAAAGTGTTTAATTTAAAAAAAATTGCCTTATTGATTTAAACTTGTGTAACAATGTAATGGCTTCAACCATCCAATTAAATTCACATTCTATGAATATATATCAATTAAAAATCAAGAGAAACGTTACTAGAGGTTTGTAAAATTAGGCCTTGATCGGGGTTATCCTGTAAAAAAATGTTAAATTTAACTTGTCATTTAATTTTTTATCATTGGACAGTGAAATTATGACTAGATCGGGGTTATCCTGTAAAAAATGTTAAATTTAACTTGTCATTTATTTATCATCATTAGACTTAGAAATTAGGCCTTGGTCGCGGTTATCCTGTAAAAAATATTAAATTTAACTTGTCATTTATTTTTTTATCATCATTATACTGTGAAATTATGCCGTGATCGCGGTTATCCTGTAAAAAAATGTTAAATTGTCATTTTTTTATCATTGGACAGTGAAATTATGCCGTGATCGGGGTTATCCTGTAAAAAATATTAAATTTAACTTGTCATTTTTTTATCATCATTAGACTGTCATGATAAAAAATTAAACGTGTAATTTCTTTTTTTATCATCATTAGACTGTGATGACGAAAAAATAAATTACACGTTAAATTTAACATTTTTTTTACAGGATAAACCCTACACCTTTCATCATTTAGAATGTTTAATAATACATGGGTAAGTTACTGGATTGTGACGGAAAAAAAATTTAAAAAAAATTGACAACAGCAACCCATATTGGTAGAAAGGGTCATTGAATATATATATATTACAGGATAACCCCGATCAAGGCCCAATTTTACAAACCTCAAGTAACGTTACTCTTGATTTTTTCATTCCGTTAGCAGCATTATCTTATTGATAAAAAATGGAGAGAATCATAAACATCAACTTTTATCCCGCGAATACGTTACTTACGCCTTATTTGCGGATTGTAAAATTGAGCCTAAGTGAGACTAATGCTTAGAATTATACTGTGACACAACTATCTTTGTGAATTTGTTTTTTTGTAAACGATTTCAATATGTTAATATTGTTTTTGTTTTTTTAGATAAGAATGAGAGAGGGGTTAGGGGTTCAAACTTTCAGATTAATCTTATTAGAAAGTTTGAAAACCGCCTCATTCGTATCTAAAAAAATCATTCACTTTATTAATGATTTTTTTAGATAAGAATGAGGGGGTTTTAAAACTTTCTAATAAGATTAATCAGGATGTTTGAACATACTGAAATCGTTTACAAAAAAAAAACAAATTCACAAAGATAGTTGTGTCAGAGTATAATTCTAAGCATTAGTCTCACTTAGGCCCAATTTTACAATCCGCAAATAAGGCGTAAGTAAGTAAACAATAGCCTCACTTAGGCTCAATTTTACAATCCGTAGTCTTTTTTATCATCCACCCTTTTACCTTTCGGTGTTCGACTATAATTTTGCCTTAAAATGTAATAATTAACTACGAAACAATCCTTCATATTTCTAATTAATTATTAATTTAACGCAATGTTTATGCAATTCACTCTATTATCACAATTATTTGTTTATTTCGTTAATCTTTATTGCGAACGCAACACCGCGCGGATATATAGTTTCCTTGTGAATTTATCACGAGTAATTCTACCTGGAAAGCATTTATTCGATTCCTGTCCCGCGTAAATTATTCAATCTGCGTAATGAGAGTAATTACGAGAGAGTAGCTCTATTTTATTCATAATAGAATGTAGCGGGGCATTTGCACATGTTCCAGAGTTATTTATAAAGGCTGCTTCACACGAAACATTAATGGTGTTTTTATTAAATGTATGTAAATGCGTGAAGGAACATTTCTACTAACGCTCAATAAAATTTTGAGTAATTAATTAAACAGTTTCCACAACCAGCTCTTAAAATAGCTAGCTGAAAGAATTAATAATAATAATAGCATTTTATTATCCAACAGTTAAAAACACTTCTTACGGAATAATATTAAACATACAGAAAATAATACAAAGTAGACGATAACATAGTTACACAATTTTTAATTAGACTTAAATCATTGGATACTTTCTTCTCATTTATTACTTGGTAAATCATATTTAATGGTAATAAAACGCAGTTAAATTCATTTCTTCACTGTATTTATTTCAGTACTAGATATACATTTCGATCAGTAGATGTACACTTCTGTGCAATAAAATTAAGCCCAAGTCTCACACAATATTCTAGTTTTGTAATTCGGGTCTGTTTTAATTGCCTAGCAGCAGTTTCAATAAATGATAAAATACCAAATAAAAATTTTTGAATTGTTGTCTAAATGACGGGGCATTTTGTCAATAAAGAAATTGACATATTTACATATTTTTTTCGTAACTAGGAAACTTATCATGTCCTCCTTAAGGTTGCGGTTTAGTAGAAAGAGATAGCTATGTAGTAAAATGGAAATAATCGTTTGAAAATAGAGTCATTCTTTTGGATTTAATAATATAAATACTTATTTACATTTTTTTATCTACCAAATATAAAGTATCAGTCTAAATAAAAAATAAATCGTTAATTTTCGTGTATTTCGTCAATTTACTAGTTCAAGTTGGAGAAGAAAATTGTAAGATATAATGAAATTAATAGGTCATGTCTGCTAAGTTATTTGAATGCAGAATTTAGTGAAATCCTTTAAATTTTCATTGCACAAGTTTATATTAGCAAAAATATAATTTGAAATTTGCTATAAATTTGATTAATCTTCATTGTTTTTTATAATTGATTTTCACACAAACTGAACATTAAAATAATTTTTAATTAATCTGATGAAATTCATGCTTATTTTAAGATTACTTTGATGTATAATAAAATTTTATTCATTGATCACAACAGCAATCTAACTCGAATTAGTGATTGCCAATATTTATATAGTTATCTCTTTCCTCTAAACCGCATCCTTAAATTATAACATTTTTGTGTGCTTAATTTTATTGCACAGAAGTATACACTAGTACTGAAAAAAAATACCGTGAAGAACGGTATTTAATTACGTTTTATTACCGTTATAATAATCTTCACATAACTCAGAATTACATACATATATAAAACATATTTAATATAAAATTGATTTAAAAATATTAAAACACGTGGATTTGTTTTACTTGTTAATGCATTTAATCAGTGCCTACTAAAGACACTTTAGTAGGCACTGATTAAATACTATTTAATTCAACTATTTTCGTACACTTAATTCATTAGTTTGAATACTTTGAATATATAAACATTGCCGTTATTTGATTTACGCAATAAATGTGCTGTGCTTTTGATGGATTACATTAATTTGATTGCTTAAACTAGATTTTGAATCTCAAGGTGCTATGATCGTTATTATATCATGATCGATATATTTCACTGTTTCGTGTATTAACATAATCGCAATAATCGAATACATTTATGTGGTGTTCATACAGTGTCGTCGCTATTTCTTTCTCTTGTTTTATTTAAATTGTTTAACATTGTTTTGCTTGTAATATAGACTCAATGTTATTTCGTTATTTTAAATTCATTCTACAATAATATCTTATCATTATGTGTAGAAAAACTGTATTAAAAAATAAATAAGAAAATATGAATAAAATTTCATCAACGTTTCTCATTAAAAAAAATAATAATAAAATTAAATAAGGAGAAGGGAGTTTGAACCCACAATCCCATTTCTCATTCTAATCACGTGTTTGTAATTTCATCATTAAAATACAATTATATATTCTTTCTTAATCTTATCCTCTTTTACCCGTATTGGGTGTCGAAGTTACAATTATTTATTAAAAAACAATAATATCTGAGCAAATATGAATAAAGTTTCAAAACGTTTCTCGTTAAAAATTACTGGAATATTGATAAAAGTTCCATAAAAAACAAAAACAATATTGATGCATTCTTGCATCTTAAAAGAATTTAACATCATGAAATATTTTCGTGGTCAAACAGACCAGGTCCAATTTGTACTTATAGCCCGGAAATCAACAACTCTATTTACACAGGTCGTGAAAGCCTACACAGTTTGATAAAAAATATTTGTACTACTACAATATCTTTATTCAAAGTTATTTGGTTTACATATATTTACAATATATTATGGTATATTGGTTTCTTTCTTGCTTGCTTGAACAGGCTATCGACCTATGGTCTTTCCGCCAATGAGTTACTATTCTTGGTTTAATATGAATGTATAGAGGATATGTAGGAGAAGAGGGTGATTGATGGATTTTTTTAATTTGGGGGAGATGTTGGGATCTTTAGGGATGCATATTTTTTTAAGTAAGTTAAAATTATTATTATTGCACGCGAATCTTTCGGTAAGGATCTGGATTCGTTTGCTAATGGGGGAAACTTTGGTTATCTGATAGAGTTGTTCGTTTGAGGGATTGAGTAGGGGAAAAATATTTGTATTAATGAAAGAATTATTAATAGAAATATGTTTTTTTTAACAAAATGTGAAAATAATTTATTAATTATTTTCAAATCACTTTTATTTAATTTAAAATGTGAATTTTGTTTCATAACATTAAAAAAAACATGTAATATTTGTAATGTTGATATAACACAAAACAGCATGGAACGTTAATGAAATTTTGATAAAAGTTACAAATTTCATAAAAAAAAGTATAGAAATAAAGTTTCACAACAAAAGACAGTATTTAATAAAGAAAATAATGCTTTCTTCATTAAATTCGTATTTAAAAAACAGTATTTAATACTTTCTATTTCTCATTTATTTGCGAGTTAGGAGTAAGTTGTGATTAAGCTTAGGTTCATATCTTTCATTCACATCAGAAATAAGCAAATTCACATTCGCATTAAAGATGTCGTATTCATTATTCATAAATAAATTTACTTATTATTATTTAACCCATTAACGCCCAGTGGTATGTAGATAGATCACCAGATATAAATTATAATAAATAAATAAATATAAATTATTGTAAATAATAATGCAACACATTTTTAATTCGAGAATATTTATTCAATTCAATTCATTTATTTACGGTAAATCATCTTTATATGTATATACATATATTATATATATATATAATCGATGTCCCCTTTTACCAATTGGTGTCAGGGTACATATATTATATTTATTGTTAATCTTCTTTATGTTGGTTCTTGGTGAAGATTTTAAGAATTTAAATAAAAATGGTTGTTAAAATAAAAAAAAAATTCTTCACACTTTATTTTCTAATGTTTAGATATATATTTCGAGTGCTATGCACTCATTATCAATAACAACTTTGTTTTCTCCTACTTATTTTTTTATTTAATTAAATATATTTCGGAAACCATGTTAATTCGAGAATATTTATTATATTAATTGTTAATCTTCCTTTTGTTGGTTGTGGAGACTTTAATTATTTAAATAAAAATAGTTGTCCTTTCTCCTAAATATATTTATCAAAACTGCAACCACTGAAGATAAAAACATACTTTCCGGAATTAAATATATTCCGGAAACTATGTTTCTGTCTTCAGTAGTTGCAGTTTTGATAAATTTAAAAGAAATAAGTAAGAGAAAAAACAACCATTTTTATTTAAATTCTTAAAATCTCCACAACCTACATAAAGAAGATTAACAATAAATATAATAAATATTCTTAAAATAAAAATGTGTTGCGTTGTTTTTTACAATAATTTCTATTTATTTATATCACTGTGTATATAGTAAACTATTTAAGTTAGATTTTATATAAATATTTTCTCCACTTTGTACTTTCCACATTAGTTAGTATAAAAACAATTGGATAACTTGAATATAATTCAATAATAGTTACGTATAAATATTTGCTAACAGCGAATTGTATTTACTATTGTTTGAGAATGATTACCGTGTAATCGAAACTAGTCACGATTAATAAAAGGTGGCATAAAAAAGTAATTTTGCTTTCTTTATATACATATATATAATCGATTACCTTGTCTACCATTCGGTGTAAGGCTTGTTTTCTTTATATACTGAATATATGTCTGTCTATAAGGTTCAGTCTTGTATATGTTTCAACAATTTTAATATAATCTGTAATAGTTATTTCTTTATTTTTTTTCTACAATCCACTATACATAAATATTATTAATTATATTGTATATTTGTAAAAAGGTAAATCCATTAAATAAATAAATAAATATAATTCCTTCGCTTCATTTCGTGTACTTATTCTCAATAAAATAAGAAATTTTATTCAAGTTATCCAATTACATAACACTCCACATCACTCAGCCCAATCAATCTCGTAGTATTTAAATTGGTTTACTTTATTTCCAAGAAATACCACGGTCGTTAACGGCTTAATATAGTGTAATGGAAAATCGGAATGTGTTTCGATTCACATCTGAATTACATCTTGTTTCTGCATCAGAAAGTATTTGTTGTTGTCACTGTAATAAAAATCTTGTAAAATTTAATATAGAGAAATTAACATTTATTTATTTAGGAAGTTTGGTGTTTAGACTTTCGTTTAAGATTAATATAATTGATAAAATTCATATTCACCAAAGTGCTTTCCATCGATATATCCATGTATTTGATTAATTGAAATCGTATATGTTGAATGTCTGTATCTTTGTGTATTTGATTTTAATACTTGTAAAGGAAAATGGATTTCATGATCGAAATACAGAAAACGTTTTTCGTCTGTGGTTTCTGCAAATGAGATTCGTTATACCTCAATTAAATTTCACACATCTTTGAAATGATTTTCTCATTTACAATAAATAAATTTGGCATTTGCAATAAATATTTATTGTTCACACTTTATGTTTGAAGCTGCTTCAGCAGTCATTTTTTTATAAAACGCATACCAAACCAATTACCATTGGTAGCTTAATAGTTGGTGGCGATTTTTATATTTCCATTTGTAAGAAAAAATTGTGCTTTCAAATTTACCACTTCGTAAAACATTTTCAATATTATATTAAAAATAATAATTTACCATTATATTAAAAATAATAATAAATTATTATTTTTAATTTTATATTAAATGTATTTATGAATGTGTTTATTTTTAATTTTATATTAAAAATAATAATAAATTATTAATTCGTTTATGTAAATTAACATTAAAAGAATCATAATAAAAGGAAGATGACGCAAGCGCCATATTTTGCCTAATTTCTTGTTGCATCATTAGGTCTATAGGTAAACAACCGGGAATCGTTTCGTCCATTAAAGGAAGGCGAAATTGTCCTGTTTATGAGAACATGAAATAAAATTCATTTAATAAAATATTCAGTCACCATTCATCTGGCGAAATAGAAATCACTGGTTTTCCATACGCTAGATGAATGGTGGTTGAATATTTTATCAAAATAACTTTGAAAGGTAAATAGTTTTTAAATATTCCACTAAACATAACACACAATATTCATATATGTTATTTTTTTACTAAGGTTAGTGTATAATTCAATAAAATTATTAAATAGCCCATTAAAAAATATATTAATTAATTTTTTAAATCTAATGTTATAGAAAAGTCCGTTGATTGTTTCTGTCTGTAATTATTGTAAGCGTAGTAAGCTCTATATAACTGTTATTTTTATATTAGTATTTATTAGATTTAAGCTGTAAACTTTATGTAAACATTTGTTGGAAGGTGTATACCGTAAATAAATAAATAAATAAATAAAATATTAATGGGCTATTTAATAATTTTATTGAATTATACACTATCATAACCTTAGAAAAAAAAACTTATATGACGAATTATTAATAGACAGTATGTTCAAAAAGACAAGGCAATAACTACTACCTAACTACTTTTATTACGAATGTTTTCTTTATTTAAAAGTTAGAAAAATTAAATCTAATTTATGACACTGTCCAAATGCATTTTATAATAATAATGTTTCATTTATGAATTGATCATTTTAAAATAATCAAACATTTTATAAATTCATACATAATACATATTTAACAAAGTAACAGAAGTATTGAATAGGTCATAAGAAAAAGAAACCAATTATACCTCCTTTATAATACATGAAATTGATAGTCTGTCTGAGATATCGACCATAGTTTTCTTTCTGCCCTATTATTAATTTATTATGATGTCAAAGAAAAAATTCTAACTAGCTGAACTGTTGTTTTTTTGTTTTTGTAATTCGCACAGTTTTATTATTATTTTATTTTTACACTCTCATTGTCACAAAAACAACATTAATATTATTAAAAAAAAAAAATTCTTCAAAATTTAATTTTATTTACTTGATTAATTTCTCAACAGATACTTGTGTCAATTACAGACAAGAAAAAAATTCTAGCTAACTGAACTGTTGTTTTTGTAATTCGCACAGTTTTATTGTTATTTTATTTTTACACTCTCATCACAAAAACAACATTAATGTTATTAATAAAAAAAATACTTCAAAATTTCATTTTATTTATTTATTTGATTAATTTCTCAACAGAGACATGTATCAATTACAGACAAGAAAAATATTCTAGCTAACTGAACTGTTGTTTTTGTAATTCGCACAATTTTATTATTATTATTTTATTTTTACACTCTCATTATCACAAAAAAACAAGATTAATATTATTAATAAAAAAAATACTTCAAAATTTCATTTTATTTATTTATTTGATTAATTTCTCAACAAATACATGTATCAATTACAGACAATTGCAGAGGAATGTAAAAGTCTATACAAATAAATCTTCGATTAAGGTGTATAAATAATAAATTTTCATAATTTCTATTTATTAAAAAAAAAATCATTTCACTTATCGCAAAGGAACAAAATGATGCTCCTTTTTTTTATGCAAACACTCTAATGTGGTATTAATTACGAATAAAAAGATTTCATGAAAACACTATACACAAACCAACCAATTTATAAACGCAACCCCCCTGTGATGATTTATTTTTAATTAGTACTTTAAGGTGTACCTGAGTAACGTGTAAGAAATATCTAGATATTAACCCTCAATTCTATATAAAAGAAATTAACGGTAACAAATGTTATTAATTAATTTCAACAGAAATGAATACCCTCAATTGTATATAAAGGAAATTAAATCTAACAAAATTTATTAATTACAACAGAAATGAATAAAATTAATGTTGGGTATAATTGAGTGTTACTAAATGAGCGATTTTAATTATGTAAAATTAATTTAAAAAATTATAAATTGATAATAAATATGAATAAATTATATAAAAATCTTATTATTAAAAAGATAGCACTAAGCGCCATCTTTTGCGTAATTGTAAAGATAGCAATAAGCGGTATGTTTTACCTATTTGGAAAGGTACCGCTTAAAGCCATATTTTGCCTAATATGAAAGATAGCACTAAGCGCTATATTTTACATAATTAGAAAGGTAACTCTAAGAGCTATATTTTGCCTAACTGGAAAGATAGCACTTGGCGCTATATTTTGCCTAATTGGAAAGATTGCACTAAGAGCTATCTTTTGCTTAACTGGGAAGATAGCACTAAGGGCTATATTATGCCTATTTGGAAAGACAACACTAATTGCTATATTTTACTTAATTAGAAAAATAGCACTAAGCGCTATATTTTATATAATTGGAAACGTAACTCTAAGAGCTATATTTTGCCTAATTGGAAAGATTGCACTAAGAGCTATCTTCTGCTTAACTGGGAAGATAGCACTAATTGCTATATTTTACATAATTGGAAAGGTAACTCTAAGAGCTATATTTTGCCTAATTGGAAAGATTGCACTAAGAGCTATCTTTTGCTTAACTGGGAGGATAGCACTAAGAGCTATATTATGCCTGTTTGGAAAGATAGCACTAATTGCTATATTTTACTTAATTGGAAAAATAGCACTAAGCGCTACATTTTGCCTAATTGTAAATATAGCACTAAAAGCCATCTTTTGCCTAATTGGGAAGATAGCACAAAGCGCCATCTTTTGCATAATTATAAGTGGCATCGTCAACTATGTGGGTCTATAATGTAGACAATCAAACATTCGCTGTTTCGTCCACTAAAGCAAGGCGAACTTGTTTATGGCATTTTATTAAATATATTTAAAAATCTACCGAAAACACAAATTAAATTTAATATGTCATTCAAAGCGCTATCAATATATAAAAAATATATAATAAAATAATCGTTGGTTGAGGCATTTATTTGATGAAAGATATAATACACTATTTATAAATAAATCAACAGTTTTTTAAGTGTAATATATTAATCATTATGCAGATGATTAAAATGTTATATTATTAATATTAATCATCTACCTGATGATGCGACTGTGTTGGCGAAACAATTATAGAAGTGTCTCTATCATAAATTTTGTGAAAATACATTGTATTATTTACAAATAGAATAAATAAAATGTTATATAATTTATACTCGTGTAATTTTCATAATTATTATTTATTTACAATGTTGTTATTGCTATGCAACGGCAAATATCCATTATTAGACATTTGTTTAAAGTAATTAAGTAACATAAGTCAAAATGTCACAGCAGTTAAAAAGGAAATATTTTTTTTAATCTTTTTCCTTTCTACCGTTAGGTGTAAGGAGAATAATTTATTAACCATTTAAAAATTCTTTTTATATATACAGATATCTTTATTCAAACAAGAATAAATATTGTGTTAGTCTGTCCGGGCTATCTGCCCAAATTCGTTTTATTTAATTTATTTAAAATAACTATGACCAAGCGAATAAATCCTTTATTCTATTATTTACAATACATATATGTCACATATGGCTGACTGCTGGTCATTCAGTCTAAGCGCCATCTACTGCCCAATTTCAAACTGAAATTAAACAATGTAATTCACACACATTTCGTTCTTATAATAAACAATTCTAAATATTCCACCCCAACAAGAATTCAATGCATAATGCATAAATATTAATTAATAATTATATCTATTGATAAAAATAAACCTCGACAAATGCGGGTATAAGAGGAAAAGATTAAGAACAATAATAATATCTAGATATTTCCAAGCAAGAGCCGGTTCTGTTGTTAAATGATTTGACTAAGGTTGTTTTATTTTTTAACTGACGGATAGTTTACAGACGTGTTATGCTCTTATAGTGATTTACTAAAGGAAATACAATTTCACATAAAAAAAGCGAGGATTTTAATGTTAAGCGTAGTTCGTTAGTGAATTTGAATACATATTTATGAAATATGTGCATGTCCGTAATTAATGTAACATTGTAGTGATTTTCTTTTTTCGTGAATATGTTAAGTACCTCAAGGTTTTTTTTTTGTTTAGGGAAGTAAAAAGCACGTTGGTTGATACTGGAAATGATGTTTATGCTGGAAGCTTGATTTTGTGCCTGTTTAATATGTGAGAAGACACAAAAGTGAATGTAATTTTAATAATTGTTCTTCGGAAGGAATCCTTTCGGGACATGTATGAAAAATTTGCGTTAAATTATTTTAAGCGCAAATATACGGAATTTTTCAATTTGGTTTTACTGTATATCAAATTTTTATTCAGAGCCTACTAAATATGTATTTACTACTTTATGGTATGTACCATTTAATATATGTGATCGCGAAATTATCTCCATTAGGATGCTTTGACTTGTTCTTTAAAAAAACAAATGATGTTGATAATAAAAGTAACCACAAGTTATAGGTTATGTTATTCTAACAAATTTTAATTTAATAAATAATGTCGTTTTACTTGTAATTAATCACAAGTGCCAACAAAATATAAAATAAAGAGAAAATCAAAGCGGAAGAAAAATTCCCGATCATGTGGCTACTAAATATATATTTACGACTTTATATATATTTAATAGCCTCTGCTTTATCTCAATTATATTTACCATTTTTTAATTATGTATAAAGGAGACATAATTAAAAAATTGGTAAATATAATCGAGATAAAGCAGAGTCTATTAAATATATATAATCCGTCAATTGATTTTCCAACTTATTAATAGTTTATTATAAAATTTATTAAATAATTATTTAAAAACATAACCTTTATTTTTATTCAGTAGACTCTCCTTTATCTCAATTATACTTCCTATTTTTAATTTATTAAATAATTATTTAAAAACATAACCTTTATTTTTATCCAGAGCCTACCAAATATATTATTACTATTTTATATATATTCAGTAGACTCTGCTTTATCTCAAATATATTTCCTATTTTTAAATATGTTTTGAATAGATTTTCTAATTTATTAATTATTTATTACTGAATATTATTAAATTGAATAGTAGACATTATTAATTAAAAACAAAACATTTATTACTGAAACATACGTCTATGGAATTAAAAATCAATGGAAATAGATTTTAGAAATTTACGTTATTAAATGTAAGTCTGTTTTCCTTGAATCCCTTATATATTTCATAATTATGTTAAATTGTTAATTCATCATTTTTCAGTTATCCTTACACGCACTTTTGACTTTTTATTTAATGCTGTATTTAGCTAGTCATTTTTATATTCATGAACACATTAAAAAAAATGGTGCATGAAGGGTGTAATAGCTTACTTTTGTTTTCGTCTTTTCGGCAAATAAATAAAAAATAATAATTAACTAATAATTTTCGAATTCTTAAATTTTGATTTAATTAAAGCTGGAATGGAATTTTCATTTTATTTTCATTATTTTTTTGTCAATGAAGTACCCACATGCGCCTATTTTTGTTTCGATATATTCTGTTAATCCTTATCAGCAAAGTCCAATCAGCACTTTATGCCTGCTCCCAATTCGTGCCTTTTTCGTGCCTTCACGCAAATCCTTTGCACATACACACACACATACATCAAAATTTAGTTGAAAAATGTTTTGCCATTTTATGGAAAGGGACTTTTAGCAAACAGATTTTAGTAGATGTCAAGCAAATTTATCAAACTCCAGAAAAGCTCAGCAAAAAAAAAACATCATTTTACGGTATTTTCACAGTATTTATAAAAGAAGAAAATTATTTCGAGCGATAAAAATAACATCATTTTACATTGTTTTTTTTTGCGAAACCCATGTAAAATCAAAATTATTTCAAGCGATAAATATTTTTTATTTTGTTTAATACATACAAATAAAAAGGCAGAAAGACCTATGGTCGATAGCCGACTCACAAGAAACTTTTACATTTTCAAAATATTATTATTAGTATTATTGTAAACTCAAAAAACTTGTCAATAAAGATGTGTAACTAACTATTTTTAAAATTAATTTTTTATTTTGTATGGATTAAACAAAATTTAAATTATTTATTTACTTATATATTTATTTATTTATTCTTATTTACGGATATAACCTTTTTAGAAAAGCAAAAAAAAATATACAAATTGTATACAATATCAAATAATAATTTATAATAATTAATAATTATAATTAATAATAATTTATTAAATAATTTATTCAAGCGATAAATTATTTAATAAATTATTATAAATTATTATTTGATATTATATACAATTTATATTTTTCTATTTTAATTTTGATTAAAATAAATAAATAAATCTAGAAATATTTCAATGATATAAAATATAATATAAAATTACGGAAATAAAATTAACTTTTGCAAGAGAATATTCAATATTTCGAAAAATAATCCAAAATTAGTAATTATCTTCACATGATAATGATTTTTTTCATTATCATTAGTTCCAAGCATTAAAAAAATATCTTTTGCAAGAGAATGTTCAATGGTTCAAAAAAGAATCCAAAATTAGTAAAATGGAAATTAATTAACTTTTCAGAAAAAATCATTATTAATGGTTTTTAAAAAAATAATGATTTAAAATAAAATTAATGAAATGAATAAAAAATTAACTTTTGCAAGAGAATATTCAATGTTTCGAAAATTATTAATTATTAACTTCACAAAAAAATCATTATCATTAGTTCCAAGGATTAAAAAAAAAATATCTTTTGGAAGAAAATGTTCAATGGTTCAAAAAAGAATCCAAAATTAATAAAATGGAAATTAATTAACTTTACAGAAAAAATCATTATAAATGGTTTAAAGAAAGTAATGATTTAAAATAGAATTAATGAAATGAATAAAAATTAACTTTTACAAGAGAATATTCAGTTGTTCAAAGAAATCAAAATTTAGTCAAATGGAAATTGTAAAATCATTATCAATGGTTTAAAAAATATTTAAATGATTTATAAAATTAGTGAAATGAATACAAAAATCAACGTGCTTTTTCTTATTTATTTGTTTCACTCTAATTACCAAATTTAATATTAAATTAGAAATATCAATTCTAATCGTCACTACTTTTTCGACCCTTCAAAACTTTTCGTTTTCACTGCCAAACGTTTTTTGAAAGCGAAAGAGATACAAAAAAGAAAAGATGCTACAATTTGTCTTTCATGTACAGCGCCAAAAATAGCGCGTTTAAAACGCCGAGTAAAAACAAATTATTATATAAATATATATATATATACATAAATAGAATGATAATAATAATTTTTTATATGTAAAAATAAAACCCTATGTTTCGAGAATCCGTGTGCAACGCAAAATCTAAAGCGCTTTACTTAATAAATTGTCGTTCGATTAGACAGTGCGGAATTTCCACTGAGCTTGAATATAAATAATGTTAAAGTGTTCTCACTGAATAAAATTTTTTATAAATAACGTTGTATCAACGTTAAAAAACGACATTAAATTGTGTTGTAACTTTCATGTAATAATACAATTAATTAAATTGATATACCTTTTAAATTATATTTATATCTGTGAATTGAAGAATTTTCATTGTACAACATTGAGATATAATTATAATTATTTATTTAATCTTATATAACATTGTTATATGTTCCTCTCTACTTCTCAGTGTGAGGTGTAATTCTAATTAAATACATCTTTATTATACAAAATCCAGGCGGAGAGACTAGCCGAAACTAGTCGAGTAATATAAACAAAAATATTTTATTCGACTAGCCAAAACTAATCGGGTAATATATTTCTTTATTATAAACAAATTAATAAGTAAAACAATACCAAGTGGATTATTTTCAAAACCTTCATCTTTAAATTACTATTGAAAATGTTTTACCAAGTGATTGATGAGAACAAAATTAAAGATATATTTTATATAATGCTGCTTAATGCTTTTATTTGTGTTCTATTTAGTAATTTAATGAGCATGAGCTTCATATGTTTATGTATAGCTAATTGTGTTTTCTTACATTTGTAAAATAGTTGAATTCCGTAAATAAAGATAATGATAAATTACTTTAACATTATTTAATCAAATCTTGCTCAGTGGATTCTTTTTTATTTATTTTCGTATCAGTTATAAATCGATAGAATAAAAACTTAGAATGTTTGGTTTTGATGAATATATGTATATAAAAAATGTAAACATCTTTAAATATGATTAAAGACAAACAAAAATAGCGTTGTAATTAAAATAAAATAACAACACAACATTAATTTCGTTTGTATTGTAATTAATTAATTTATAAAATAAACCGCTTAATTTAATAGAAAAAGAGAAAATATAAAATAAAAAGCTTTATTTCATAAAAAAGAGAAAATAAAAAATAAATCTTTTTATTATAAAATAAACCGCTTTATTTAATAGAAAAAGAGAAAGTATAAAATAAAAAGCTTTATTTCATAAAAAAGAGAAAGTAAAAAAATAAATCTTTTTATTATAAAATAAACCGCTTTATTTAATAGAAAAAGAGAAAGTATAAAATAAAAAGCTTTATTTTATAAAAAAAGAGAAAGTAAAAAAATAAATCTTTTTATTTCATAAAAATTAATCCATTGTTTTAACAGTTATGTAAAAAAAATAAAGACGCGGTTTGTTTCACAATATATTTAAAATAATATTTTATTCAAACTTCATTTGACAATTATTTAACGATATATTTGTTATATTTATTGTATTTTGTTATGTCGTATAATTATTATTACATAAATATAGGTAAGTCAATAGTCACAGAGCTAAATGTGGAAATAATTTATTAATTATTTTCAAATCATTTTTATTTAATATTATTATTACATTGTAGAAAGGTGAAACTCCGTAAAGAAAGACCAATTAACAGATATACGGAGATATTCTGTAAGGGAAAAGTTTACATTAACGTGAACGTTATTTTCTATCATCACAGTCTAAGCGGCTTGTATAAAGGATATATACTCATAAAATGTAAAGTTATTTATAACGTACACGTTAAACTCAACATTTCCCGTATGGAATAGCACCGATAAACTATACATTTGATTTTGTAATTTTGATTATTTATTTATAATATTTTATATATTATATGTATATATATAAAATATTATAATATGTATGTATATATATATATATATATATTATAAATAAATAATCAAAATAACTTTAATTGTAATGCATAATATAATTTTACAATAATAGTAAAAACTAAACTAATATTTGTATTACAAATCATGAGGCAAGATTCAGTTTAACCAGTGCTTACTAAAGCTTTGTAGGCACTGATTTAACTAATAGTTAGACTGGTCTACCATCTAAACCTTACAAAAAAATAATATACTTGTATATGCAGAAGTAATAAGTAAAGAGTAGCCACGCGATTTAAGATAAAGTAAACTTTAACACAAGAAAATAAACAATTCTGATTGTAAAGTATTTTTAATGCATTTAATAAATGCTGAATATTTTTAAACGTTTCAAATCCGCTAATAATTAATTATAGATTTTATTTATTTAAAAAGAGAATGATGGTTTAGATATTATATATAAGTATATTTGTCTGTATATATCTGTTAATAAAGATTATTATTATTAAGAAATTATTATTATGATATAAGCCTTACACCGAATGGTAGACAAGGCAATCGATTATAAATATATATATTATTATTATTATTATTATATAAAAATCGAAACTAGTCAGAATAAAACATTTTATTTATGTATTTATTTACGGACTTCTCCTTTGTACAATAAGATACACTAATAAAACACTATTTTATTTCCTTTCTTCACTAATTTATTTTTCTGTTTGATGTACATTTCGAGCTCGAAATGTACATTTAACAGAAAAATAAATTAGTGAAGAAAGGAAATAAAATAGTGTTTTATTAGAGATTATTACTTCACATAACTCAAAACAAATAGTGAATATACAATAAGATACAAATGAATATTACATGTACACTAGTTAACATACGTTATAACAACAACAATATTAAAGACAATGTATTTTATATTTAAATAAAAATGATTTGAAAATATTTAATAAATTATTTTCACATTTAGCTCTGTGACTTTTGACTTACGTTACGTAAGCACGTTAAACAAATGCATATTAAAACAACTACTTCCCGGGCAAATACCCTGCCGGACATTACATAATGTACGCCTGCTTTTACAAGTGAATGAACAGTCTTTTCTATTTATATTTTAAATTTATTGTGAAACTACGTGTTTAATTTTTAACATAATTGCTTAAACATGTTTCACCAGGTGTTAAGTGAGAAATTAATTCAACAGATAAAAACGTTTTATTTTACAAAAACAAAAACAGAAAATAATAAACCGCTTTATGAAATAAAGCGGTTTATGAAATAAACCGATTTATTTCATAAAATATTTTGAATTTTTGTATAAGCGATTGATATTAGTTTAAATCTAATGGAATAACCCTCTTTTTTGTAATTAGTGTATTTTTTTTTTGCTTTCGGATTTTTACGGAAGCAAAGCAATTCTTATTGAATAGAAAACTTTTTATATAAAAAAAGCCAGTGTAATTATTAAATATATATATAAAAATCGCATTCACTTCAATCATGCTGTAAATTTGAAACAAAACGCTTGATTTCATAGGATTTTCACGCACTCACGTAACCTCTTTTTTACATTTTACATTCCAAAGAAATCGTCCCGTTCGAATTAAATAAAAAAAAAAAAAACAACGCTCATTATTTAGGATTGTACAGTGCAAATTCAAGGGCTCGTACTGGTTGAAATAAAACATTATTTTTATTTTTTTAAGGAATGAATTGAAATTATGCTTTCCTCAAACAAAAAATGCAATAATAATGATTAAGAGATTTTTTCTGTATACAAATTGAAGGAATCGTACTGAGAGAAATGTAACCTTTTTTTTTTGAAAGCATCAATTGAAATTATGCTTTCATTAAGTAGAGGAAGCAAAAATGATGGATGATTTTTTTATTCTTTTAAGGAATGAATTGAAATTATGCTTTCATCAAACAAAAAATACAATAATAATGATTAAGAGATTTTTGTTCTGTATACAAATTCAAGGGATCGTACTAAGAGAAATGTAACCTTTTTTTCAAAAGCATCAATTGAAATTATGCTTTCATTAAATAGAGAAAGCAAAAATGATGGATCAGAGATTTTTTTTATTTTTTTTAAGGAATGAATTGAAATTATGCTTTCATCAAACAAAAAATGCAAAAATAATGATTGAGAGATTTTTGTTATGTATACAAATTTAAGGGATCGTACTAAGAGAAATGTAACCTTTTTTTTTCAAAAGCATCAATTGAAATTATGCGTTTATTAAATAGAGGAAGCAAAAATGATGGATGAGAGATTTTTTTATTTTTTTAAAGGAATGAATTGAAAATATGCTTTCGTCAAACAAAAAATGCAATAATAATGATTAAGGGATTTTTGTTCTGTATACAAATTCAAGAGATCGTAGAGAAATGTAACCTTTTTTTTCAAAAACATCAATTGAAATTATGCTTTCATTAAGTAGAGGAAGCAAAAATGATTTATGAGAGATTTTTTTATTTTTTTAAGGAATAAATTGAAATTATGTTTTCATCAAACAAAAAATGTAACAATAATGATTAAGAGATTTTTTTCTATATACAAATTTAAGGGATCGTACTGAGAGAAATGAAACCTTCTTTTTTTTGAAAGCATCATTTGTAATTATGCTTTCATTAAATAGAGGAAGCAAAAATGATGGATGAGAGATTTTTGTTCTTTGAGCAAATTCAAGGACTCGTACTAGAAGAAATGAAATCTTCTTTCTTTGAAAACATGAATAAAAATTCTTTGTGCAAATTCAAGAACTCTTACTAGGAGAAATGAAATTTGAAAGCATGAATTGAAATTAGGCTTGCATCAAACAGAAAAAGTAAAACTGATAGATGATAATTTTTTATTCAATTGTCCTCAAAAAATCACACTGAATTGTTTCGATTTTCTTTCCATCTTTATTCAAATGTGTATATGTATGTACAATAAAATATAAAATTAGAATTATATTCTAATTATATATTTTTTAAAGCGTCAATTGAAATTATGCTTTCATTAATAGAGGAAGCAAAAATAATGGATGAGAGATTTTTGTTCTTTGTGCAAATTCAAGGGCTCTTACTAGAAAAAATGAAATCTTCTTCTTTCTTTGAAAACATGAACAAAAATTTCTGCAAATTCAAGAACTCTTACTAGGAGAAATGACATTTGAAAGCATGAATTGAAATTAGTCTTGCATCAAACAGAAAAAGTACAACTGATAGATGATATTTTTTTTATTCAATTGTGCTCAAAAAATCACACTGAATTGTTTCGATTTTCTTTCCATCTTTATTCAAATGTGTATATGTATGTACAATAATGTATAAAATTTGAATTATATTCTGTAGATGAATCGGCTATCGACCACAGGTCTTTCAGCCATTTCTTTCCATTTATTTTAGTATTAAATAATATTGGTTTTCATCAGCTGAGTCCAACTGAATAAATCAAATAAAATAAAAAATGATAAAATTATGCTCTCTATAAAGCTTTTGCTTTTAATAATAATTATGAAACGAATAAATTGAATAATTCGAGACCAGTTAAAATTTATTATTTAGGTGACATTTCTCTCAGCAGTTTAGATTTATTATCCCATCTTTGAGATTTTCAATTCTCATAGGAATAGGCTAATAATACAAAACTAGTCGAGAATTTAAATTTATTAAGCGTTTGTTATAATGAAATCACTTGGTTTTGTTTTACTGAAATTATTGTCGGTATATATATATATTTTTAATTAGAAGGTAAATAAATTAATAAAACACTTTGTTTAATTTTATTAATTTTATACTCATATTAACCTTTTTTCGCTAAACCAAAGGGGTGCAAAAAAGAATACTGTTTTCTATTTATGCAAAAAAGTTTCTTACGGTAATAAGAAGTGAATAAAGAGTGCTTAATGCTCCATTGTTTTTTTTTTTTTTTAATTTTTGTTGAAGTGGGGGGCTAGTTAAATGGAGGTCAATAAACATGTATTATGGCTTCAACAATCAATTACATGTTTTTATTTTATTGATAGAATGTTGTTATTTCTTTATTTTTGTTCTACAATCCACTATACATAAATATTATTAATTATATTGTAGATTTGTAAAAAGGTAAATCCGTTAAATAAATAAATAGATTTTTTAATGTTTTCTTCATATTAGAAATATTATTATAATTAACCATATTAATATATATAACATTTAAACATTGGTAGTTCATATTATAATAATAAATAAAGGGTTTAGCTTTTAATTAATATTTTTGTCTATTTACAATTTTTGTTTCATTTTTCATCCTTTATGAATAAATGTTTCATAATATATTAAACAAATTTTATTATTGTACAGTAAGATATTTAAAAAAAAACCTCTTGATGTTTATTAACTCGACTAGTTTCACTTTTTACATGCTATTATTAAGTGAGAAAACTATTGAAAATTTTTGTTTGAAGAAAGATAATTTACAAAAAAAAAATATTTTGATTAATTCCTTAAAACACTTTTGTAGCAAATTTTATTCTATAGAGAATCGTAATGCTTCAAAATAAAATTCCACGTTAATGAATTTTTATTTTCAAACTTAAAACTTATTTAAATTTTAGATCAACTCGTACTATTGTAGACCCTCCAGAAATGGCCCTGTACAACAAACAAGTGTGTGAATTATAAATTTAGAGGTCGTGTTTTAATCTTTACATAATTAACAAACCAAAAAATAAAAGAGAGAAAAACATTAGTGTATAGGCCGTAGCATGCGATATTGAAAATCCGCACTGTAGTTTTTCCCTCCCCCCACGTTTTGTTTCGAGTGCGGATTTGCCAACATGCACGATCATAGAGCAGATACTGTGATGGCAGACTGAAAAAGCTTGAACCAACTAAATAATAATTAAATGTATTATTATATCGTAATTAATTTATATAATAAATGAATAAGGAATATTAATAAATTTAAAATAAATAAAAAAACACATTTTCTAGTCACTATTGTAATATAAATATATACATTTTTAAAAAAAGTTATTAGCCATGTAAGTTATTAATTATATGAATTAGTAATATAATTGTGATGCTCCCCCCTTTAATTCCACCTCATCCTGGTATAGGTGGAAATAATACGCGCGTGTTGAAAAATAAATTACCAAAAAAATATATTAAAAAGAAAAAGCATGGAATTTTGGATTTATTAACCCGCACCAGAATCATATAAAAAAGGAAACTAATTAAATAAACATTAAGCATTTATCACGATTCTAATTAAAAAAAATGGAAAACACGTTTTGTAAATATTCATGTAATAACCATAAATGTTTTTTTGTGTATATAATTGTGACTAAAATTCCATGCTCAACATTTATAAATTTTCAACAACCCAAACAAACTACAACATTTGCCCCCCAGCTTTAATAAAGCTAAATAATTCTAATTATTATATAATTTATTTTTCAAAACAAAAAAATAAAAGAGAATAAAATAAATACTTTGTAAAAGAATAAGGGTAATATTTCTGCGAGCTTTAAATATACATGAATTTAAATATATATTCATACTGTTATATATTTAAAAAAAGGAAATAATTAAAAAAAACAAATTAGATGATCTTTGTGGTGGCTTACTTTACATACTCTTTCTTTATCTACTAATAAAAAGAAATTACAAAACAAAACCCGATCGTAGTTTTCTAGGATGTACTACATAGATATATTCCCCTTATTTTCATAATTCAATTGAATTTCTATGATTTATTTATTTTGTTGTTTTTGGGTAATTGTGAAGGTGTAACGTTATTTATTATTGTGTAAATACATCGAAATTATGAATTATGAACCAACACGTTGATTAATGTATGTTTTGAATCTGTTCAATAAATTTCCAGTCTGAAAAATATTTAAAATTATTAGTGATTATTTTTTTCATACCCTTATACTTTATTTTTTGTGTTATTTTTTTGCGTAAATTTATTAAAATTAAATAGAAATAAATTTATTACGTATTTATAATCGCAACCCAAATTTGAGCAATTTCACACTCATGTTCACATTTGATTGAAATTATTTAAAAATTGTGACAAAAAATTAAAATGCTGCAGGATTAATTTAACTGCTCAAATCGCTTAACTATACTTTGAACTACAAATTGTAGTCAATAGTTTTAATCTGGTTCAACTCACAACTCTTCCACAGCCTCCCGAATTTGAGCATTTTTTATACTGATGTTCAAATTTGATTACAATTTAAAAAAAAAATTTTAAATGCACCAGGGCTAATTTAACTACTCAAATTACTTAATTTGACATCAAGCTACAAATTTTAGTCAATAGATTGAATCTGGTCCAGCTCACAACCCTTCCACAACCACCTGAAGTTGAGCACTTTTCGTATTTTATGGGTACAATTGAATACAATTTTAAAAAATATGAAAAAAAAATAAGAAAATGCTCCAGAGTTAATTTAACCACATAAATTACTTAACTAGATATCAAGTTACAAATTATAGTCAATAGTTTGAATCTTATCCAGCTCACAACCCTTCCACAACCACCCGAATTTAAGCAATTTTCATACTGATGGTCACATTTGATTGCAATTTAAAAAAAAATAAGAAAATGCTCCAGGGCTAATTTAACTACTTAAATTGCTTAACTAGATATCAAGCTACAAATTTTAGTCAATAGTTTGAATCTCGTCCAGCTCACAACCCTTCCACAGCCACCTAAAATTGAGCACTTTTCGTATTTAATGAGTACATTTGAATGCAATTTTAAAAAATCTGAAAAAAAAATAAGAAAATGCTTCAGGGTTAATTTAACTACTTAAATTGCTTAACTAGATATGAAGGTACAAATTTTAGTCAATAGTTTGAATCTGGTCCAGCTCACAACCCTTCCACAACCATCCGAATTTGAACAATTTTCGTGTTAATGATATAATTAAAAATATCTGACAAAAAATAAAACGCTGCAGGATTAATTTATCTTCTTAATTAGCTTAATTAGACTTCAAGCTACAAATTTCAATAAATAGTCTGTGATTAATAGTAAATGAACAGCGTAAGGACGATCGGCCCCACTGAATATAGTTTGATTATTAATATCTGTTCATATTTCTTTTTCAATGGTGGTAGCTCTTGAAAATTTAAAAAAGTAAGTTTCCGAACCATTGTATCCAAATCTAAAAACTATGCCTCTCTCGTGTTATTACGCAAAATTTTACTTCTTGAATAAGTTCCTGGTTTTTACTACTTCTCAAATGATAGCTCTTTAAAATCCCATGAAATTCAAGTTTCTGGACCACTGTGTCCAATTGTAAAAGCAAATCTACAAAAAAATCCTTTCTGTAGATAATTCTATCAAAGTCCGATATTAAAAAAAAATAAACAACCTGCATAATGTTTCGGCCGAACCGCAATTACAGAAATTATGCCAATGCCGGCCAATGCGCGCCATTATCTTATCAGCTCAACTGAGGTCATATTTGAAATTCCCTCTCGCCGTGCAAAAAAAATAAAATACAGTACACACATAAAAACAATACTTCGAGACCGGCGTATCGATCTATGTGCATTGCGCGCGCTAACCGAACATGGCTGAAGTGAACATCTTTCTCCTGCCAACGCGTTTCCTGATATGACAGTCTCCCTTCTAAATATAGCAGACAGGTGGTTTTCAGCAGGCAGCTAGCATACACACAGATTGGAGTTGGGCTCCGATAAGGGCAACAGGTTGACTGTTGATTTGCTGACCGTTGACAATAGATTTAGGTAAGTCTTGTTGAATTCTGAATGTTTAAAACGTGAATTCAGTGGAAAATTAAGATAATTTATCATTTTCGTTATTTAGACAAAGTTGACAGTCGTTAGCTTCAGTTATTGATAATTTATTTATTTTCAATAAAAATAGGATTCTCCTTTTGATTTGAGTTGACAGTCGTTACCTTCAATCATTTGTAATTTTTTTTTTTTTTCAATAAAAATAGGATTCTCCTCTTGATTATTATGTGGATATTGTTCAGATGAGAATTAATTTATTTTTTTATTAAAAAATTACTTTAATTTTCCATGGCTGTCAATTTTATCTAAATAAAACCCACAGAATAATCAGAAGGTGAATCCTGATTATTCAATATTATTAATAACCACTCGATAACAAAATTGTTTGTTCCTTCCTTTTTATATTATTTCAGATATTTTTTACGAGCAACAACTAATTCTAAAGTGTAAGTACGTTAATTTTATTAATTAATTATTTTAGAATTTCTTCTTATTTTAATTTATTTGAAATTATTGCGATCAAGTGAATAAAAGTCTTTTTCTACTATTTCTTAGTATTTTCTTTCCTCTTTTTCTTGAACGTGTTCTATATCCAAATGTAGAAATAAATCTATTTCTTCCTTGTTTATTTTAGAATTTCTTTTTTATTTTAATTTATTTGAAATTACTGCGATCAAGTGAATAAAAGTCTTTTTCTATTATTTCTTAGTATTTTCTTTCCTCTTTTTCTTAAACGTGTTCTATATCCAAATGTAGAAGTAAATCTATTTCATCCTTGTTATTAAACAAAAGTTTACTTAAGTATAAGATAAGTTTTGTATACTTAAGTCAACCTTCACACAACTCATAATTATATAATATATAAAACTTTACATCTTGAATACTTGCAGGTTTCTGTTCTTAAATGATAGCTCATTAAAATTCCATGAAAATCGAGTTTCTGGATGACTATATATCTACATAATCTTTATTGACAAACACAATACAATATCTACATATAACATAAAATATTACAAAGTCTACCAATTGGATATCGACCAATTGTCTTTCC
This sequence comes from Philonthus spinipes, assembly GCA_963082785.1. Lineage (NCBI taxonomy): Eukaryota > Metazoa > Arthropoda > Insecta > Coleoptera > Staphylinidae > Philonthus > Philonthus spinipes. The sequence goes on from OY720300.1 coordinate 3,490,372, forward strand.
GCCTGGATCACTATATATATATATATATATATATATATATATATATATATATATAACATCTTTATTTCTGCAGACAATTTTATATACAATAAATTAACAATATAATTCTTATAATATGTTATACGTTGTCCTTAGAAAACGGCTATCAACCATCGGTCTTTCTGCCTAGGATCACTATATTATGTCTGTTTTGTTTGTTTTGGTTTGCTTAGCCAGATGTTCCCTAACGATGTTTAGATTGCTCTAAATAGTATTAAGTTGTAGTATGTAGTGGGTATACATACTACAACGTTGCGATGAATGATAATGTTGACGTTTCGAGTACTTGTGACAGTTTCAGCAATTGTTTCGTTGTTTTACTACTCTATTTTTTTTATTGTGTTAATTTAACTACTTAAATTACTTAACTAGATATCAATCTAGATAGATAATGTCATCAATGCAGGACAACAATTGATATCATGTTTTATACTGTGGAATAATCCTCATTTTCTAAACTTTCATATAGTATCTTGAATCCGCATGGGTTTTTGTTAATTCTCAAACATTAAATTCCATGAAATTCGAGTTCCTGGATCACTATACCGAAATGTAGAAGCAAATCAAAAAAATCCTTTCTATAGAGCATTCTGTCAAAGATCCATATTTTAAAATAATATAATATAATATAATATAATATAATATAATATAATATAATATAATATAATATAATATAATATAATATAATATAATATAATATAATATAATATAATATAATATAATATAATATAATATAATATAATATAATATAATATAATATAATATAATATAATATAATATAATATAATATAATATAATATAATATAATATAATATAAAAAATAATATAAAATAACAGTTTAAACTTCCTGGATCTGAAAATTGATAAAAACTAACAATAATTCACTAAATTATAAAAAAATAGAAATGATACATTTACAGATACAATAATTCCGAGCTTTTCAAATCATCAAATCCAAATTAAGCTTATTGTATTTCATTCTAATATAAACAGACTAATAGAAAATATGTCTTTGTTATGCAACAGCAAATGTACATTATTGAACATTTGTTTTAAAGTACTTTTGTAAGATAGGTCAAAATATCACAGTAGCTAAAGTGAAAATAATTATTTTCGAATTCCTTTTATTTAATTTATAAACACACTAATAAATATCCCTTTAAATAACTCAGAATTTTAAAAAGAACTAAAAATTATAAAAACTATGGCCCTCAATAATGGTTACGATAAAAAAATCATAGATAGATTATTTTATAAACATCATCAAAAAAGAAGTAAATCCGTTATTTTTATATCAAACAATTTAAAGATAAAAAAACATGGACCAAACTTAATTTTGTTGACGGTTTGGCAAGAAGGATAATCAACTGTATTGAAAATAAAGAATTTGACATAATACGTACGAGTAACGTAAAGTAATGAAAATTATTAGTAAATAATAAATCTCCCATTGATTAAGAGTATAAGTGTGGTGTATTGGAAATTAATTGTAAATTAATAAAAAATTATTAGAAAATAACTGTGACACTATGTCACAGTAGCTAAAGGGAAATAATTTATTATTCAATTATTTTCTTTTTATTTAATTTATTTGATTAACTGTGACAAAATGAATAAATCCTTTTTCTATTATTGAAATTAATTATGTCGATCGTGACGCCTCACTGTGTTGACGAATGACGCACACGCGGACACAGGAATGCACGGGGGGCGGGGGAGGAGCGGTTAGTTATTTTTCAACTTTCAATAATAATATTACTTTTTATTTCAGAACCCAGAAATACAAAATCTCAATTCAATAACGTTAATATTTATTGAGTAATTAATTCAAAAACATAGGCAAATTTTATAAGTTAACTTCGAAACATTAATAAAAAAAAATCATATCTTTGCAAGCGCTTGAAAAATTAGTTTGCATTTTTTCTGTTTAAATTAAATCTTGTGCACTTGCAATTAAGAAAAAGTCACTTTAATATATTGAATAGTTTTTGAAAAAAAAAATACATAAATTATTGTATAAACATAAAAAAAGAATTCATAACAAATTAAAGACGACGCAAGCGCCACCTTTTGCCTAATTTTAAGTGGCATCGTCAACGATTTGAAAATGCCTATAACATTTCATTAAATAAAAAAAAGTTAATTCATTATTTTTATATCAAACAATTTAAAGATAAAAAACATGGACCAAACTTAATTTTATTGAAAGTTTGTCAAGGATAATCAACTGAATTAAAAATAAAGAATTCGACATAATATGTACGAGTAAAATAAACAATATGCTCTAATAAAGGGAAACTAGTAAATAAACCGCGTGTTTTAATTTGTACCTTAATCATCTTAAAATGTTCTAATAATATTTCAGCAAGTGATAAAGCCATACAAGAAAAAAATCTAGTTAATATTAGTAACTTAATTTTAATTTTCCTTTCTACCATTAGGTGTAAGAAAACCTAATGATAGAAAGGAAAAAGAGTAAAAAAAAATAATTTACAATATTTTTTTTATTGTGGAGGCTTCGACTTCATTATACATGTTTAAATATGATAATGAACCTCGACACCCAATACTGGTAAAAGAGGATAAGATTAAGAAAGAAAATATGATAATGAAAACTATTCTAAACCATTTCTAAAACAAGTGAATAAATCCTTTTTTTCTAATAAATTTTGCTTTGTATTACACTTTATTTTTACTCGTGTCTGCAGATTTGACAAATTCAGCTTGCCATTATCAAACATGAATTCTAATTAATAATAATAATAAACATTATTAATGGTTTTAATATTTATTTATGTAAATATCCATAGAAATTTTAATAAAACAAATTTTAAATTCTCTTGAAAATGGGCTAATAACCCGAAACTAGTCGAGAATTTAAAGTTATTCAATCTAATCTGTGGTTTATTGGTTGATTTTTAATAATTTATTCATATTTATTTCATAAACATTATTATTATTAATTACAGAATAATAACAGAAAATCAATATGAAACATTAATAATAAGAAATATAAAAATCACTGAATGTTTTTTTTTTTTTTTGAGTTTACGTGAAGTATTTAATAACAAATTTAAAGACTGTTATTCCTTATTTCACAATTTATTTTTATGTTAGATGTACATTACTAGACATAAAGTGCTCATTAAAACATAAAACAAATTGTGAAGTAAGGAATAACAGTCTTTAAATTTGTCAAATATAAAAATAATTAAAACTAAATATAGGATCAAAATGAGTACAATATATATATATATATATATATATATATACAGAGAGATTTTTTTATAAGTATACATTAGGGGAAGTGTATACCTGCAAAAAATGCGAGTCAAACGCATTGAACCGATTAATGTGTGTATGTTTAGTTGACTATTTGGCATATATGTGTTCAGTTGCGTGTTATAGGCAACTAAACACACATATAATAATGCATTTGACTAGCGTATTTTGCAGGTATACATAGGGGAAATGTATACTGATAAAAAAAGCTCTCTGTATATATACAAAATTGGGAATAAAAACAAAAATAACAAATTCAATATAAAGTACAGAAGATTCACTAAAACAGATACCAGCTATTACTATTTAGATTAGAACTCTCTCAAACTGCAACAAAATATATCACAATCAAGAAAATTGTGAAGTAAACACATACGACGAATTGGAGAGAGCTCAAGGATATTAGTACGTGCATTACATATGAAAAATTGTATGGAATGCGTACTACATTAGCGAGGAATGTATATAAATATACATCATCTTTATTGTAGAATTTATATTAAGTATAATACAATACAATACATTTTATATTATCTTCTTACTAAATGGCTATCGACCATCGGTCTTTCAGCCAAGCGAGGAATATTAAAGTTGATTCTATAAAGCAAATCCGGATTGAATAAGTTTAAACAAAAATTAATATGAGTTACTAAATTTTACTCAATTTCTGATTATTATTATTTCTTTTTAGTATTAAGATAAAACTACTTACTCACAGTTACACAATTTATCTCAATTTTTCATTCATTTCATTCGCAATTTCTTTTACCTTTTTTTTCATACAAATAACTTTTCATTTTACTCAATTTCTGATTATTATTATTATTTATTTTTAGTATTAAGACAAATCTACTTACTTACAGTTACACAATTTATCTCAATTTTTGTTTCATTTCATTCGCAATTTCTTCCTTTTTTTTCGTACAAATAACTTTTCTTTGAATCGTAATTATTTTTCGTTGTTTTTATTTGTTCGTGTTTCAGATGGAGTATGATTATCTCATAAAGTTTTTAGCGTTGGGCGATTCCGGTGTGGGAAAAACGAGCTTTCTGTATCAATACACGGACGGGACATTTAACTCCAGGTTTATCTCAACAGTCGGCATTGATTTCAGAGAGAAGCGCTTGGTGAGTTTGTCACGTTCTTATCACACATAACAAAAAAAAACTCCACAATATTGATAAAAATGAAACAATGACACAAACAAATACTAACGTATATATATAATAATAATAATAAAGATGATATTAAATAATAACATATATTTAATATAATCTTCATTTCCAAAACATATATATTTAAGGCTGAATTACCACTGGTCGATAGGCAATTAACAGATATAAATTTGAGTTAGTAATGTTTATTATTTATTTATTTTTTTCATTCTTCTGTATATATCTGTTAATAAAGATTATTTTTATTATATATATTTGCAATACATACCCACTGAGGAAAATAGACATAATAATGTTGCATCAATGTTACATTAACGTTTAATGTTGTTTTTAATGTTTACGCAACGTTATTTGTGAACATTTTGTTCAGTGGGTATACTTGAATTTATAAAGGTGTTTGACTTGGGAAAACGGCTATCGATCACCTAAAAATAACGTTTAAATCGGTTTAAGTAAAATAATTCAGAGTTTATGAAAATACGGTTGATAAATTATTAACTATACAACATTATTTATTATTATTTAGTCTTATATAACATCGTTATATGTTCCTCTCTACTTCTCAGTGTGAGGTGAACTATACAATAACTGTATTAATTCTATTTATCCTGTCAATGATGTGGTTCAGTAGAAAGAGATGGTTTTACAGTGAAGTGAAATAATTGTTAATAAAAAAAATAAACTGACTTTTACATTTTTGTCTGTGGAAGGATAGGGTACCCATTGATCTTTTGATAATTAATCACTGGGAACAGATTTTAAATAATGCAACCTTTAATAAGTATGAAACATATTTTTAAATCATTTTTTATATATTATTTAATAACAACTTTATAATTAATTTAACAACAATTACAGTTGTGCAACGTCATATATTAATCCTTCAGCATTGATTATCAAATTAATAATAATACTGTTTTTGTTTCAGTAATAGAAACATTAATATTTTAGTTTCACTGTTTTTTTTATTATAAAAACAGTGCTATATTTTTTTTCTACCTAATGATGATGCCACTGTGTTGGCGAAATTGTAGCAGTATTACTACAATAAAAAAAAAACAGTGAAACTAAAACGCTATTTTATTTAATTGTAAATATGCAGTTTCACCAAATGACAGCCTCAACCATTTTTTTAAATGAAACATTGAAGCAGTGTTACTACAACAAAAAAAACAGTGAAACTAAAATACTATTTTATTTAATTGTGAATATTCAATTTCACCAAGTGACAGCCTCAACCATTTTTTTTAATTGAAACATTGAAGCAGTGTTTCTACAATAAAAAAAACAGTGAAACTAAAATACTATTTTATTTAATTGTGAATATGCAGTTTCACCAAATGGTAGCCTCAACCATTATTTTTTTAATTGAAACATTTCATACTATAAGTTTTATAAGCTGTTATTTACTAACATATAAAACTCATTGTATTTCCAATAAATGTTTCCATTACTGAAACTAAAACAGTATTATTTCAAAAAACCTTCATTTTTTCGTTTAAATATAACCTTTCAACAATTCAATGTCATCACGGCCAATAATTGAACATGAATATGCATATATTTTGAAACGTATGCAAATGAAGTAAGTCAGTCGGGGCGACCTTTCGTCATGGGCGCGCACATTAAAAGAAGCAATCTTCCCGAAACGAATCCATTTCCCTTCCGCGTGTATTGAAAAGAGCTCTCTCGCGAAAAGGGCTTTCAACTACGGCTGAGTGTCATTCAGAGAAAGCACACGAGTGTCCTTCACACACTCGAGCGATTCTCCAGAATACGGGGCGATATTTTGTATCGGGGATTATTATTTCTCGTCGAGATTGTTTTTTTTTTCTTTTAGATATATTTATACAGGAATAAAGTTCAAGTTTTTTTTTATATAGAAGGGATTTTGTTTGGAAATATTGTGTGATATTTTTAACGACTTAGAAAAAGAAAAAGACAGAAAGAAAAGTATTACAACGTATAAGATACAAAAAATACAAAAAAGAAATATTGTTTGATATTTTTAATGACTTTCTTAGAAAAAAAAAAGAAAAAAAGAAGAGTATTACAATGAACAAGATACAAAAAATACAAAAAAGAAATATTGTTTGATATTTTTAAGGACTTTCTTAGAAAAAGAAAAAGACAAAAAGAAAAGTATTACAATGCACAAGATACAAAAAATACAAAAAAGAAATAATGTTTGATATTTTTAAGGACTTTCTTAGAAAAAAAAAGAAAAAAGAAAAGTATTACAATGTACAAGATACAAAAAAATACAAAAAAAAATATTGTTTGATATTTTTAAGGACTTTCTTAGAAAAAAAAAGAAAAGTATTACAATGTACAAGATACAAAAAATACAAAAAAGAAATATTGTTTGATATTTTTAAGGACTTTCTTAGAAAAAAAAAGAAAAGTATTACAATGTACAAGATACAAAAAAGAAATATTGTTTGATATTTTTAAGGACTTTCTTAGAAAAAAAAAGAAAAAGAAGAAAAGTATTACAACGTACAAGATACAAAAAATACAAAAAAGAAATGTTGATATTTTCAAGGACTTTTTTAGAAAAAAAAGAAAAGTATTACAATGTACAAGATACAAAAAATTCTTGTACATTGTAAAACTTTTCTTTTTTGCTTTTATTTTTTCTAAGAAAGTCCTTAAAAATATCAAACAATATTTCTTTCTTGCTTGTATTTCTTTCTCACTTTCTATTTCTACCATTTTATATATATCTTGCATTTTTTAATTACGTTTATTGCTATTTATTATTAATATTTCTTTTTCTATGCCTAAAGATACTTTTGAATGAATAATATACAACAGCAGTTATTGAAACTACTTTACGTTCTGATTATTACTTGATACAAAAGCAAAATTAAATCAACATTTTATGTTAATTTCAATAGAAAATTTTCGGGATTAAACTCACCTATAAGTGTGATGTGTAACGTATTAAATGGTAAAAAATCAATCTGCAATTTATTTTATGATGATTCTACGTCAATTAACTCTCCCTATGTTATTTTTTTTATATATTATATTTTTTATTGCTATTGTTTATTTACGTTTTATATTGTTCTGTAATTAGGTCTTTTGTATCCATGAATAAAAACACTTCGTTAATTCCTTACTTCACAAAATTGTGAAGTAAGGAATTAACCAAGTGTTTTTATTCAAGTTACATCACTTCACGTTATACTCAAACCAAATATACACTTTTGTATCCTGTTGAACAAAAAGAAATTATTTAAATTTAGTAAAATTGCTGCTATTACTTATTATTTTAAATAAATAAATAAAATTATAAGCAATATTAGTAACTTTACTATATCTAGATGTATAGAATTTATAGAATATTCCATGGAAAATATTTAAAATTAAACATAACAAATGAAAAACGACGCAAACGCCATCTTTCGTCTAATTTCATGTGGCATCGTCAACGATTAAATAAAAAGAAATATTTCAAATTAAAAATTTTATTTATTCAATATTTATTTAGCACGTCTTTATTACAGAGATTTTCGTACCATTCTTAATCTTGAACTGTCGAACCACTTGAGGTGAAGTTGACGTATTTGTATATTTATTATTTGTGATGATTTTTGTAAATAATTACCATTTTGCAGAAAGGATATTTCCGAAAAATAAATAAATTGAATAAAATTAATAATTTTATCTTTACTGTTTTAGTTATATCAATCGAAATTATATTAAATTAATTATTTATTCTTTACTGTTTTAATTATATCAATCGAAATTAAATTAAATTAATTATTTATTCTTTACTGTTTTAATTATATCAATCGAAATTACATTAAATTAATTATTTATTCTTTACTGTTTTAATTATATCAATCGAAATTAAATTAAATTAATTATTTATTCTTTACTGTTTTAATTATATCAATCGAAATTACATTAAATTAATTATTTATTCTTTACTGTTTTAATTATATCAATCGAAATTAAATTAAATTAATTATTTATTCTTTACTGTTTTAATTATATCAATCGAAATTAAATTAAATTATTTATTTATTCTTTACTGTTTTAATTATATCAATCGAAATTGAAATAAATTAATTATTTATTCTTTACTGTTTTAATTATATCAATCGAAATTAAATTAAATTAATTATTTATTCTTTACTGTTTTAATTATATCAAACGAAATATTAAATTAAATTAAATTAAATTAATTATTTATTCTTTACTGTTTTAATTATATCAATCGAAATTAAATTAAATTAATTATTTATTCTTTACTGTTTTAGTTGTATCAATCGAAAGGGAGAAATCACAGGATACATTTGCAACTGTGGGATACGGCCGGACAAGAAAGGTATTTTTTTTTTTTTGTTTAAAGAAAATTTGCGTAATCGTTAAATTAACGCTTTTATTGCTCTTATATTTTAGATTTCGTAGTTTGACGACGGCGTTTTACAGAGACGCGATGGGCTTCCTCTTATTGTTCGATCTGTGTAACGAACAATCCTTCCTGGAAATTCGGAATTGGATCGAACAGCTAAAGGTAAGCATTTAATATTTCAGTTTATGAAATGATTTGCACACAAAGAGAAATTCTGAAAAAAAAAACAGTTATAAGTATTTTTAGTTAATGATTGCTATATAAAAAAATGAATTAATTGATATATTTTATCATTGGATTAATTTACTGTATAAAAGGTGGTCACAAAAGATGTGATTGTCTTTATGTATGGTAGTTTATTGATTAATTTGCCTTTTTTATACATATGTTTTGTAATCTTTTTGGAGCGTCACACTTTTCTAATAAAATTTTTAATATGTAATTATAATTGTAATTTGGAAATGGAGATTCCGTTAATAAAGTAAATTGAAAATTGAAATTGAAAATTTTGGATAAATAATCTAAATTAAAAAAAATATATTGAATTCTTCTTCTTAACGTCTCATGAGGCTGTTGAAATATTTGGAAGTTAATCTTTAGATATTTTGGATAAAATCAATAGAATTTACAATGAAAATTTCAACAATTTTATAAAATATATGTGATTAAATGTTACCTGGCAATGACACAACAGTTGTTTTCTTTTAATTCTTATAATTATAGATTCACTGATTTGCTAGATTTATGACTGACAAGAAGGATAATCAACTGTATTAAAAATAAAGAATTTGACATAATACGTACGAGTAACGTAAAGTAATGAAAATTATTAGTAAATAATAAATCTCCCATAGATTAAGAATATAAGAGTGGTGTATTGGAAACTAATTGTAAATTAAATTAAAATAATTAGAAAATAATTATGACACTATGTCACAGTAACTAAAGGGAAATAATTTATTAATTATTTTCATTTTATTTAATTTATTTAATTAACAGTTGTTTTCTTTTAATTCTTATAATTATAGATTCACTGATTTGCTAGATTTATGACTGTATTAGCACTTATTTGATCCAACGTTACTAAATTTTATTTGACTTATATGAAGTTAAAGGCAACAATACAATTTAAATTAAAGTTTTCCCGGCTAAACTGCTCTATGACGTCATACCGCATTTATGTTGCATCAGAGAAGAACATATAAAACAATGAGATTTTTATCAAGTCCCAGAGAGATATTAAAGCCTAAAGTTAACAAAAATTTCAAAAATTTTAATTTTAAAATTGTATAAAAAATAAGGTAACAAATATCAGGTTTCAGAGTACTTTTAATACAAGCTACTTAGTTAGGTTCATTATCATGCCAAAAATCAACTTTGATGTACATCCCCTTATACTCAAAAATTACCCTCAAAAGCGGCCTCTTCAGAAATGTAAACAGTTGTTTTCAATAGCAGTTTTCAAGTATTGAACTTCAAAATATTCAATTAGTGAGGAGAACCAACCTCGACCAATTTTGACATTTTTTTCATGTATGGGGTATACATGAAAAAAATGTCAAAATTACAACATACATAAACATCTTTATTTCTGAGATTGGAATATACAATTACAATACAATATCTAACAATACACTAACGTTCACAATATATTTCCAACTCTGAAACTGGCTATCGACCAGTGGTCTTTCAGCCTGTCTTTGTCCAGTCTATGTCTGCTTTTAAAAATCGCGATCGCTAACGTCTTTGCCAAGGTCCGGTTGATGTAATGAGATGAATTGATGAATGGTTGAAGTGGGATATTTGACATTTAGTCTGATGAGGTTCGAAAAACCGAAATGGCCGTCACTAGTTATCCATACGCTAGATGAATGGTGGCTGAACGTTTCATTAAATGTGAATTTCGTTTTCCTTGTTTTCATAAACAGAACAAGTTCGCCTTCCTTTAGTGGACGAAACAATGATTCTCGGTGGTCTACCTTGTAGACCCAAATCGTTGTCGATGCCACTTGAAATTAGGCAAAAGGTGGCGCTTGCGTCGTCTTTAATTTATTGGGATATTTGAATTTGGGTTGGGTGTACCCCTTACGATTTTTCCAATTTTCGATAAAATTTTTATGTCTCAAAAAATTCTGAAAAAATTCATGAAAGCCCTTTATGATACTCAAAAGAACGTGGAATATTTAGTTTCCTCAAAAATTATCATTTTCATCCATTTCGAGCTACTTGAATCCCCTCATAAAATTAACATGGAGCCTTATGGGAACGGTTTAAAGAAACTCGCTTATTAGCCTTTTTGGATAGACCATAATTACTGACTGTAACTAAAACAATGCTATTTGAATTATTAGTCTATGACTTACAAGTTATGAGAAAATGAGTTTTCTTTAAGAGCTTACAAACTCAAAAATCGGCATGCGCTGTGAAACAAAGATAGCCGCCATTTTCAAACGGTTGACTCTAAAAACAAATATGAAAACACTTTGTACACTTTTCTTCACTTATTTACAAAGTGTTTTCATATTTCTTTCAAATCTTCACGAAACTCACATTTAATTAAGTGTCTAAAAACAATTTTAAAATTGTTTCGAACTACTGATTCTATATGTAATTGATGGTATTTTTTTTTTCTAAAATGGCCAAGCGACAGAATTATTTTTTTCTGGACTATTTCAGGTGGATTGACCCATTTGTGACTTTTTAGCGACGTCATATATTTATTTTTGTACGCAAAAATGTCGAGTTTTGAACGTCATTTGCGGAAAGTTTTGCTTTTTGCATAAAATTCGAAAAAAATATGCGGCTGAGGCGCATCGAATGATTACAGAAACTTATAGTGCGGCTTCTATTATTGAAATAACGTGTCGCGAATGATTTCAATTGATCACAACAAAAATTTATCTTTTTTATAAATGAATGCGTACAACGGTCCTGTTTTTATTTTATTTTTTTTTTTTTTTTCATAGTTTCAAAATAAAATATAAATTTCCAAAGAAAAGAAAATAATTTAATAAACCTTTGTTTTTCGTTTTCTAATAATCATTTTTCTGTACTGATGATTCAAGCTGCACGCGTATTGCGACACCCCGGATATAATACTCTGCGGAAATAAAGCTGATTTGGAAGACAGGAGGATGGTGCCTGAATGGAAAGCCCGAGACTTGGCCGAAAAGAGTGGGTAAATATATTCTGACATTATATAATCTAAATGTATGATATTGTTGTTTTTTTTTATCATAAAGTATCAAACTCAACTAAAAAAACGTACCTTCTTTTTCCTAATTTGATTTTTGTACGGTTTCATGTACGAACTAGTAGAAATGATCATTTTATGGATGTTAGGTTTTTCCATCAATGATGGAAAAAAATGAAAAACTACTTTTTTTTCCTAGTTTGGTTTTTGTTCGGTTTGATTTAAGAACTAGTAAATCAAAAAACCTTACATCCATAAAATGATCAGTTCTACTAGTTCGTAAATCAAACCGAACAAAAATCAAATTATAAAAAACGATAGGTTTTTTGGTTGCTCAATCATGTTTGTTAGGTTTTCATTCAAGAACCAGAAGAACTGATGATTTTAGAAATGATAGATTTCTCTAATCTGGTTTTCGTTCGATTTAATCCACCCACTATCATTTTATGAATGATTCAATTGAGAGGACCTGCGGCCCCGCTTTGGGCCGTCCTTTAATTTATTCCTCCATTCCGTACGATCCATCGCCACGCTTTACCGACCCCTTAATTTTTGCACTTTTTAAGCCTCTTCTACCGACGATTGCCGTAAGATAGGATGCCACAAAAAGTGCACAAATGCAAGATGTAAGGATCAATTGGAAGGCCGAGAATTGGTGAACAAATGCAAGATGTAAGGCAAAGGATCAATTGGAAGGCCGAGAATTGGCCTTTTGCCTCCCATCTTGCATTTGAGCCCTCTTTGTGGCATTCTTAGGAAGTGTCCTGCCCATTGAAGTCTGTAGCTTCGCAATTATAGATAAGGTTTTAATGTTGTATCAACATTATTTGCGTCCATTTTATTCAATAGCTTTATTTTGATGTTTCGCCTAGTTTTCATTTTCTTAATGTAATTTTTTTTAATAAAATGTTCAACCACCGTTCATCTAGCGTATGGATAATTAGTGCTAGCCATTTCGCTAGATGAATGGTGGTTGAACATTTTATTAAAAAAAAATTCATAAAAAAAAATGAAAACCAGGGGAATTGAATTTCGTTTCATGTTCTCATAAATATAACAAGTTCGCCTTCCTTTAGTGGACGAAACAGCATTTTTCGGTCGACTACCTTGTAGACCCAAATCGTTGACGATGCCACATAAAATTAGACCCTTGCGTCGTCTTCCATTTATTATGATGTCAAAATAATTTAGTTTTATCATTTTTTTTTCATTGCAGTTTAACATACATTGAAACCAGCGCATCGACTGGACAAAACGTGGCGCGAGCAGTGGAAACCCTCTTGGAAAAAGTGATGATAAGGATGGAGAACGCCGTCGACAAGGCGATGCTGCCGGGCCGTCGCGGAAGGCCCCGGGACCTGGACGAGGTCGACCTGATGAACGCGCAGACATCGTCGTGTTCCTGCTGAAGGCCCGAAATAATTTCCTACTCAAGTCGTGATTGTGATAACGTGCTTTCGGCATCCCTGGGCGCGGGGCTCGGTTGTGACCCAATTGTTGACTATTTTTTGTTATGCTGAATCCAGATTTTTCAAAGTTAAGCCCTGCTAAGATTGGATTTACCGAAATTTTGGAATTGTGCATAAAGTTATAAATGTGTCGTAAAAAATTACGAGATTTTGTGATCTGAAAAACTAAAAAAAAAAATACCTCAAGAAGTGATTCAAAAAATTGCAGAGCTTTTAAATTGGATTTCCCAATTGATTAAATCAGACTTACTATATTAAATATATATTTCACATTCTCAAATATTATTGGTCGATAAAAGGTTTTTTTTTCTGCGAGGGGGTTTGGTCAATTATTGACAAAACTACCCTAAATTATATAAAACGAGAGACACTTCGCATAAAGCGACACTACTTAACTGGATTTTAAATATGATGCCAATAAGTTAGCATACAAAAATGGCGGTCCTCGCGGTCGCACTTTGTTCACATGCTGCACCGACTTTACGCTACGTCCTAATATTCATAGATAAAACTCCCCAGATTTTTAGGCAAGAAATTTAACTTGTCTGCAATCATTATTGATCACTCTGTACATGTCTAATGATATAAAGGGAAAACATATTTGAAACAAAGGGAAACGTATTTGATGTAAAGTGAAATGCAATTGAAAAACTCTGTACTAAAAATATAAATGTTGAATCGAATATTTATTCATTGTTGAAACAATTAATTCAATAATAAAAAAAACGTGTATCTGAATAATAACGTGTTTCCCAAACAAACCTCAAAATCATTAAGCAAATTCTAAAGAAAAAAGTTTGTACGTTGAGTATTTAATTGAGTACAAACCACCCATTGAGCAAAATGGAAATAAAAAAACCATGCACCAATGTAAAATTAACGTTTAAAAATTGTTTTATTTTGTGAACATTTCGTTCATAGGGCATTGATTTCAACAATAACGCTTCCACTGAGTGAAATTGATGTAACGTTAGCATAACACAAATATAATTATGTATTATCTAAATAAAGGTGTTTTATATATAAAAATTATTTATGGGGTTGACGTTTTCCGAAAACTTTAATTTATTCATAAACTACATTAAACTATAAATCTTCTATGTGCTGGTTGTAGAGAAAAATCATAATTTTAATAATATTTTTCGAAGAAAAATTAATTCGTTGATATAATTTCATAATATGTTTCTTGTATTCAACGCCTGAAGTTACATATATTCTAAAAATGCCTAAAATAATGCTTATTAATTTGTACCCAAAGTATTATTAATATAAATAAATTTATTATGTTGTTCTTGTTTATCTGTATTGTGCTTTAACTTTTCCCAATTTAAAAAAAATATTGAAAATTAATTCATGTTGTTTAGCGTCCACAAAATAATAATAAATTCTTTATAAATTGTTAATAACTAAGGCTTCAACTATACATTGTTTATGAAATGAATACACTTCAAACTTTCTTTGTGTAAAACAATATTTTATTTTAAATAAAATATTTATTTTTAAATTAAATATTTAAATAATTGAAATTAATTACTTTGAATTATTTGAATAAGAGCGAAAAGAAAACATCTCTGGTTGGACTTGATGTTTTCTTTTTGCTATTTTCTAAATAATTTAAATTATTTAAGTATGAGCAAAAATGAACTATCTCTGGTTTACTCTGAAAAATCTTCTTCGATTTAAACATAAATTCAGTATTATTTATTAACTTTAGCTACTTAAAATAGCTCATTTATTAATTTTCGATTATTAAAAGTATTCGTTTACTTTTTAAAAGTAAAAATTAAAAAAAGAGAGAAATAAACTAGATGTTTACATTGTGGGATAAGAAATGAAGACACCTTATAATAAATTGTCCTTGACCAAACTTTTTACAGTAGGCAACACAACACACATATACATTCTAAACTATGTATTAATTAATAGGCGCGAAAAACATTGATAAATTAGTAAAATAAATGCTTCTACGAAATTTAAATCAAGAATTTGTGCCCTTGATCATGAAATGTATACTTTATTTAGGTCGTACAAAATCTGTCATTTAATTAACAATTAAATGTGTTAATTTAACAGTTGGGCATGACGGAAACATAAGATGGGTTTCAAAAATAAGGGCCCTATTTTTAGAGAATGGAAAGTGTACCTCTTCAGTTGATATTTTATAAGTTATAGATTACACGTATCTGTCTATAATTGCATAATAGATTAATATTATTGGAATTTTAATCTATGAATTTGATATTATCTTGGAGACAAACCTATTTGTGTAATTTTTTTCCGTATATCAATTTTATTTTCTATAATGATTAAAATTTATTACTTAGCTAATATTATTTTTAAAAAATATACAAAAAACTGTTAAATTTAAAGCAAACAATCTAATATAATTATATAACTCACTTAAAATGTGATTATATCTTGGAGACAAACGTATAATTACTGTGTGCAATTTTTCCGTTTCTTAAATTAATTTTCTGTAATTATTAAATTTTATTAGTTAAAAAAATATTCGGGTTCTTTCCGTGCGGGCAATGTTAAGTTTAACGTGTACGTTATTAATTAAATTCACAATCTATGAATATATATCTATTACATACGCTGCTTAGACTGTGAGAATATTAATTAACGTACACGTTAAACTTAACAATTTCCTTACAGAATAGAACCGATTATTTTAACAAATATACACTGTTAATAATTATAAAACTCGCTTGGAATGTGATAATAGATGATATACTATATAGAGTAATGCGAAATGTTAAATTTAACATTTTTATATTGCACATACGGAATAACCACGATTTGGTATGTGAAATGTTAAATTTAACATGCACGTAATTCTTACGGTCACAATCTAAGCAAGTTTATTGAGGTTGTGTATTATTTTTGAATGTATATATACATATATAAATACGAACAGTTAGCAACAGATGGCGCCAGCACCGAATTTACCTCGGATCAATACCACAAGTTGCAGTCTCTTTTAACGTCAAGTTTTCGGACAAGGTGAGTGTTTCCGAATTCGTTTCACAAAAATCTTTAGTAATCCGGCTCAATTCAACAATAATCAAATCCCCCGTTGGGTCAACTCCTTCCTCACGACGGTCAGTATTAATTTCCAGTCGTATTTACGCAGATATTTTGTTTGTTTCAGGCAATTTCGTCTTCAGAATGGTGAGCCATATTTTCCCCCGCCGTCGTCGCGTGTTTGTGTTTTTTGATTTTGATCGTTTGTACTGATTCTGTGTTTCTATTCCAGCCGCGTGAAATTAAAGAAATCAAGGAATTCCTGCTGAGGGCCAGGAGGAAAGACGCTAAATGTAAGTAGGATGTTTATTTTAGTTTTTCCATACATAACCTCAAAATATACGTACTTGAAAAAAACTATCAGGAATGTAATTAGCAACGGCATAGTCTGTTTTTTTTTGTTTGGATTATATTACATATTTTTTTTTATATTTACGTCTTGGTTGGCTTTGATAATAAATAATGTATTGTTGGAAGTGATTATAATATTAAAAGAAAATAGTTTATTTGCAGTTTTTCCATTGATGAATTTGGTATTTTAAAAAAATCTGTATACATCACATGTTAAGTAGATAATCGGGAATATTCTGTATGAGAAATGTTAATTTTACCATGAACGTTATATTTATGAGCATAAGCAACTTTTCTAATAGATATACATATATCTAGAATGTGAAGTTAATTAATAACATGCACATTAAACTTATAATTTACTGTATGGAATAGCCCTGATTTAACCCGTTTGAGACATTGTGTGTTAGGAAGTTGTCCACTTTTCTTTGGTCATATTAATTGTGTTGAGGAAAATAAGTTTTAAAATCATTATTAAATGCAATGATTTTTTTCTTAAATAATTGTGTTCTCGAAGAGTTAATACAAAAACAAAATTGAAAAAACACGCACCACTATGTAATAGAGGCTTCATTTATTAAATGGTGTTGTTTCAAAAAATAGTGGGAGATAAACGCTGTTGCTTACCACGGACAATTTTATTCCATAATTTGTTCGTTATTGAATCAGCAACAATGTAATCTTGTAAAAACTAAACTTGCTGAACATAATGTTTACAAGAACTGTTTCATCAACATTATAAACAATTATCGTTAATATAACGTTGATGCAAAATAATTGTTTGAGCATTTATTATCTTTATCTAACTTTTGTAATTCCAGCTGTAAAGATCAAGAACAACCCTAAGAAGAACAACACCAAATTCAAGGTCCGTTGCTCTAGGTTCTTGTACACCTTAGTCATCTTCGATAAGGAGAAGGCCGAGAAGTTGAAGCAGTCCTTGCCTCCAGGTATACATCGAACGAATTTGCAGGGTTTTTAAATTGATTTCACTATGTATCAAATATCTGAGAAGACTTGGAACCGAATGGAAACGGATCGTATCCAAAAAGTTTGGAAGGCCCTTTTCTGGGCAATTGTGAATCGATACATGTAAATCCAATAATTCATGTTTCTGTTCTTGTTCCCGGGTGATTGTGAATCAAAACTTGTAAATCCTATACTTCATGTTATTGTTCCTGGGCAATTATAAATCGGTCCTTATAGTATGGAGAGAAATAATATGGGCTTAAGTGGAACGAAGTTATTAATGACATTTTTTTGTAAACGGTGAAATCGATTGGCATATATTTGAGATATAGAGAAACTCGATCCTTTGATGAATAGTGAAATTCGATTGAAAAACTCTTAACTGTATATAAGTTTTTAGAATTAAATTAATTAAGAAATTCACCACTGTTTTTATAACTCAGCGTCTTCATTTCTTGAAGAAACTATTAAAAATAGTGGGAGATTAAAAAAAGCTGTATCTTGCACCCGGCTTATTTAGTAATTCGTTGGGAATTTCGAGCAGCTACATTTACATAATGACGAATTAATAAAAAAATTGTGATGAATTTCGTTTATAAAAAATTTGTTGCAGATATGCACGAATTAATTAAATGTTTTCATCTCATAATCCCAATTAAATCGTTAAGGCTTTGTTCTTTCAATGGCTTTGTCTTTCCAACTGATTGGGATAGCAATGGCTGCCGCTTACCCCGGGCGAATTTAGCAAATAGTTCGTTCGTAAAAGAAGCAGCTACAAAAATAAATACCATTAATATTCTTGTGTAACAATTGAATTATTTTCAGAGATAAAGAAAGTTTTTAAATGTGCAGTTGTACATTTTATTCACAAATGTTAATAAGTAACCTTAATATTTAATTTATCATTAAAAGTTGTATACTTAAAAAATTAAAAAAAGTATAGTTGTAAAAGTTTTTTTTGAGCGATTGCAATTAACAATCATGTAATATATTTTCAGAGAGTTTGAGTTATTAAATATTTGTTGTTTTTATAGGTCTGCAAGTGAAAGAAAACAAGTAAATCCACATTCTTTTGTTTTCCGACATACAATTCCACATTGACAACATCTTTACAATGGATTAGCTACAAATCTATCCGAGTGTACCTTGAAATGAAAATACACAGTAAATTATTATAAATATTTTGTTGTATGATTACAATTAAACAGTTTTAAATATATGACTTTGTAATAAATTCTGAACACATTTTTCTTTTTCCACTTCCTACAATTTAATCCATAAAATTCTTTTAAGCATTAAAAATCATAATTTATTTTTGATGTTAAAATAATGAATCCTTAAAAAAATATGATTGATTTGTTCCTCAATCACTTTGTAAAACATTTCTATTAATGTATAGGTTTTTTATTGAATTCAATTCAGTAAAACAAAGCAAGTAAATTCAATAAAAAAATCTTAAAATTATGTTTTAAAATAAACCATAAACAACTCAATAACCTTTGTTTTTGTGATACTTTAAAAATTTTAATATTCATAAATTTAAATAAAATATAAAGAATTAAAATTATTTTATGTAGTCGATCAATAAAATTTAAAATAATCATTTTTAACAATTTTAGACGTAGTTGAAGTGTGTTATTATTGTGAATTTCGATTTATAACAAAATAGAAGCCTTGACAAGTTAAAACTTTTACTTCATTCAATCAGGGTGAAAAGATACTGGATATCCGCAGATCTGGGTAGTGAGTCAAACCACCGGGTAAGTATCATCACAGACAAAATATATGTTTGTCTGTGGTATCACAATGGATGCGGTGTCTGTGACTGTCATCCCATCCTACAATTCTTTTTTATCCTTGTTTAATCATTAAGATTACTAAATTCACTGGATTTTACCCAACACTAAAATTCTATTTGAAATAATCAATTCAAACAGTATTCTCTAAGTGAATACAGTCTATCAGCGCCATCTCTTAGAAAATCAATACTAATGAATTTTCCCGGGACACAAAACAACTTCAACGCTATCTCTTTTCTTGCTACCTAACCTGAAAAATAAACATCAACAAACAATTGAATCATGGCAACAGAAACAAACGAAAGGTGAGAACGGAGCGCCAATCAATGCGCACAGCGCTAAAACAGTTGCATTCAAATTTGTTTCAGTCCCCAGGAAACCTCAAACAACAAGGAACCCCCCATCGGTGATGCGAAACCCGAATCGGATCAGAATGAAAAGAAAGACGATTCGAATGGGAAGAAGCCGGTTAAAATGCAGGGGAATTGTTACTGGTAACGCTGATTTTTTTGTGTGTTATTTTTTTTAATGCTTGTCGTTTCAGTGGGAAGGATAGGAACTTGAACATCGCCGAACTGCTGTGTGCTAATTGTAATAGATGGTTTCACGAGTCTTGTATAAGCTACCAGTTGGGGAAGCTGGTGCCGTTTTTGTCGAATTATATATTTCTTTGCAAGAATTGCTCGCCGACCGGTTTGGAAAGTTTTAAGAAGAGTTTGGCTCGTAAGTATGGAATTTTTTAAAGATATTTCTTTTACCCGAATTCCTATATACATTCAGGTATCGGATTTAATAATTTTACAAAAGTTTAAAACAATATTTCAAAGAGCTCATCTAATTTTAATGTTGTTAACTAATTTAATAAGGATAATAGAAAAGAGTATTTATTTATCTGGTCACATATATTCAAAATAATAGACTTTGATTAACTAATTAATGGTTTTATATTTAGACATTGGTAGTTCATATTGTATGAAATAAATTAGAATAAATTATTAAAAATGAACCAATAAAACACAGATTTGATTGAATAACTTTAAATTTTCGACTAGTTTCGGGTTATTAGCTCATTTTCAAGAATTTAAAGTTATTCAATCTAATCTGTGTTTTATTGGTTGATTTTTAATAATTTATTCATATTTATTTGATTAAATATGTTTCACCACGGGTTAAGTGAGAAATTAATTCAAAATATTCAAAATAAATTAAATAAATAGAATTTGAAAATTATTATTTTCCGTAACTAGTTTCAACTAAGAACTGTACTAAGTCAAAACTTGTTACGGAATATAAAATTAAGCGTGTGATACCAGCAAAGTATTTCATTAATTTTCTACCATCATATTAACACTATACAATATCAAAAAATTAAAAATCTTGTTAAAATTTTAATTGTTTGATTGAAGAGGCTGTGTAAAACTCCATAATAAAATACAAGTTTCACAATAATTTTATTGTAGCGTTGTTCTACTATAAAATTATTATGAAACTTATTAAAAACATTATGTTTTATTCAAAATATTTTATTTTAATTGTTGCTCTCATTAGTTTTTTTTTACAGAAATATCTCAGATGTGTGTAACAGCCTTAGCTAATCTCCAGCAAATGTCGGCGAAAGACAACACAAACAAGCTCTTCTTCAGCAAAGAAAAGGACATCATACCCTACATCGAGTATCACTGGGAAGCACTGACGACGACTTCCCGAAGGGTCACCCAGTCCTGGCACGCGACTGTACATAAAGCGATCTCTAAAGATATGCATTATTTGTTCACGGTCGATGAGCAGTCTGAGAATCAGCTGTTCGGCTTGCTCTGCACTGATTTGACTCAAATCAAACCGAACTACGAGGCGATGATTAAAGGGGGCACTTTGAGGATTACTGATATGGGAATACAGCACGGTTAGTGATTTTTGTTTTAAATTTATTGTTTCATCGCATTTGATATGTTGAGGAGATAGGTCTGTTCGTTACTTGAATTACAACAGCACTTTTTTTTTGCATTATTGAAATTTAGTCAATATTTTTGTTGATTTTATAAAGAATTAGTAAAGAATAATTGCAATGGGAAAAATTAATAATAAAATAAAATTTGTTCAAAATGCAATGATTATATCAGGTAAATGTGTGTTTAGAGACAAGTCACAATTGCCCGAAAACAGAACGTATTGAGAAAATTCGTAAGGGAAACAAAGGATAGTCATGAAAATGACGCATCAAGACTTTTACAGGGGCTTCAAAGACGAGGAGGAAAAATAGACGATTCTTCACTTCCTGGATCAGTGTCCCGCCTTAGAAGGAATAAGAGAACAATTCCTAGTAATAGCTCGGATTGATGGGTTGATAGACCTGGTAACACTGAAGATGGGGGGTCTGGTCAACTACATTAAGAGCTTGGTTTTAGAGGGTTGTAGAATACAATTCTTCCACCTATGTGGTAACACAATGGTGGCCTAAGTGAGCCTATGCTTAACTGAAACTTAACTGTTTTTACATTTATGGCATCTTTCATTTAGTGTGCATTGTTTGCAAAATAAATCACTTTAAAAATATTTATAGTGAGCTATGTTTAGAAATTAAATTGGATTAAAAATATTTGTCTATATTAATATAATATTCCTTATCACACAACTAAAAAGATATTCACTGTCAATAATATTTCTTTTTTTTTTTCAATTGGTGTTTATAATACAAATATTACTTTCTTGCTAATCAACGACTCATTTAGAACTGAAATCAACACATAATTTACTAGAATAACAGTTGACAGCACTGTGTTTAATTCCATTTGTTTAAATAAACATTCCTACTTGATTTACGGTCCTGATTCATTCATTCATTCATTTGCTTGACAGTTATTACTGAATGCAATTCGATGTTTGCATCCTATAAACTACTTGAATTTAAAGCATTTTATCAATTAATGTGTTCTCTTTTTGAGTGATTTCTGCTGAAATTATTTGATTATGCAAGCAGGTAAATATATTTTATTTTGTTTCAATGACTAATAGGTACACACCCATTCAAGTTTTTTAAACAAACTTATTTAAAATCCTTACACCCGTGTGGGTGTTTTTATAATATAAAAAACAGTGAAACAAAAACCAAGTGTTTTATTCAATATTTTAAATCAGTGTATGTAATAAGTATTTTGTATTACAGTTCCTGTTGCTGGAGGTGTTAAAAACAGGAACACTAAAAGAAAATTCCCGGGAGATTCCACAAACGTTGGGAAAAAAGGCAGAAATGCGGATTTGAGTACCCCTAAATTGCCTTCTCACGGGTATCCACTGGATCATCCTTTTAATAAGGACGGATATCGGTACCTATTAGCAGAGCCTGATCCACACGCACCATTTAGACAGGTAAATTTAAAGAGGTCATATTCATTTATTCAGAATTATATAAATTAAAATCAATTTTACACACACAATAAAAAAATATCTTTTCCATTAATTAATTTAAATTATTTCAATGTACAGCATTGAAAATTTCTTCAATTGATGGAAAAAGTCAATTTTAATCACAGCATAACTAAAATGTGAATTCCCTCTTCAACCTTTTTCTTTTTTAGGAATTCGATGAAAGTTCGGATTGGGCCGGAAAGCCGATTCCAGGATGGCTTTACAGGACTCTAGCACCGAGCACTGTTTTACTTGCGTTACACGACAGGGCTCCCCAATTAAAAATTTCTGAAGATAGACTCGCTGTCACTGGAGATAAAGGATATTGTACAGTTCGCGCAACTCATTGTACGAGATTCTTTCACTTTATAATTTTTGTTGTTATACTGATTATAAACTGTCTTTCTTTTTACATTGATTTATGATCCATCTCGCTCTTTAAGTGCTACCATCTTTTCAGATGTGTCAAGGGGTGTTTGGTACTGGGAAGCGACGATCGAGGAAATGCCAGAAGGATCGGCAACTCGATTAGGTTGGGGGCAAGATTACGCTAACTTACAAGCACCCGTTGGTTATGACAAATTCGGCTACTCTTGGCGCTCGAAAAAGGGCACGAAATTCCACGAGTCTTATGGTAAATCTTACAGTTCTGGTTACGGAGAAGGTGACACTGTGGGATTTATGATCATACTTCCAGAATCCAACGCAACACCGAGAATTCCTCAAACTTACAAAGATAGAGTATGAATATATATATTTCATTTACATTTTGGAATTAACTTAAACTTTATCACTTCTTAGCCTCTGGTTAAGTTCAAGTCGCATTTGTATTACGAGGAAAAGGACCATGTCACCGAGTCGATTAAAAAACTGCGCCCCCTGAAAGGCAGCAAAATCCTTTGTTTCAAAAACGGGGAATTTCAAGGGGTTCAATTTGAAGATATTTATGGCGGCTGTTACTACCCTACTTTATCCATACACAAAAGCGCCACCGTTTCCGTTAATTTCGGACCCAACTTCAAACACGCTCCATCTGTGACGGAATATAATTATAAAGGGGTGCGTATTCTCTCACTAATTCTGAAACTAATATTTTATTTATTTGTTGTATAAAATACAATTAATTTTCACGGAGACAATCAAATAATTCAAAATATTATTACGGCTTGTATTAATTTAGTAAATGTTTTACTTATTTATACATTTTCTTAATGATATTAACATTCATAATTTTGATTAATTCCATAGATGAATCAGAAATCGGAAGAAGCGATTTGTGAGCAGACCATGGCTGACGTGATTTACCTGACTGAAAACGAGGGAAAGCTAAGGCTCGACAATTTCGTCATGTGACAGTAGTGGACCTTTTTAGTTGGGATTATTGTTAAGTTGCACTAAAGCACGTTTTTTAAATCGATTATTCAAATTAACATTCAGCAATTATTACTTGAATATCTTCCTCATTTATCATGAAACATTTTTGAAGTATAAAGATAAATTAAGCAAAAGATGGCGCTTGCCATTTTTTTATTGCAAAAAAAATGTGTATGTTTAATTTGTGAAACAAACCAAATGTTCGATTTCAAAGTAAATCAGTTTAAAACAAAAATTAATTAAAAATCGATTTTGATGAAATCATATATTAAATAATTGAAAAAATCGGCAAATTTTCGATTCATAAATTTTTGCAAACAATTGTGATTTTTCAGACAAAATTAAGTGAAATCTTTTATTTTTTTATTCAAAACTCCTTCTCCAAGTTACACCCCTATAAAGTTATGGGGAAAATATATTAATATTAAAATGTAAATTGATAAATTATATAATATATCTAAAATTGATGTTGGAGTGTTTGTGAATTATTAAACTATTATAGCATTGCATTTTTCTAGCAAACTAAAAATAGCAATAAAATACTATTTAATAAAATATTTTTGTTCATTTAATTAATGTAATTAAAATTTAAAATATTGGAAATTTATGTCAATTTGAAGTTTTTCGTTTTCAAAATGAAATTCTTTCCTTTATTATAACTATTACTGGAAAACATAGAATATAATAATCATCAAGATTAAAAAGAAAACATATAATGAAAATAATTGTAAGAGTGTATTCACAATCTCCTGAAAACAAGAATGGAAACGATAAATGATACGATTTACATGTATCCATTCACAATCACTCAGGAAAGACCCTTACAGCCTTTCTATATACAATCCGTTTCCATTCCATTTCCGAGCGATTGTGAATCGGCCTTAAGTAATTATGTTGTGCTAATTTATATCGATTTAATGCTAAATAAAAAAAGTAACTGTACAATTTTAAACATAATAAAAAAATCAATTATCACATGATTACATATAAAACGAATGCTAGTTATTTTCCGAAGCCTCCCCGACATGTTGGACTTGGTGAAACCTCCTTTACACTCTCATCCCACTGTTCGGGCGTTTTAGCAACTATTGACAAGGCGTGCACTCCGTTTTTCAATTCATCCTTTAAAATTTCGTTCACTAATCGATGTCTCTGAAAAATAAACAATTTTCTAAATTCAATTACAGCCTTATACGATGAACACAATTTTTTTGTAGTATTTATTTGCTATTTACGAGAAAAGTAAAGCTTCACACACCTGGATCAGCGTTCTATCTTTAAACATATCCGAAACGACAACAACTTTGAAATGTGTCTCGGATCCCTTCGGTACATTATGCATGTACGATTCATTTATAACATCTAAATGCACGGTTTTCAGCCCGCTGCTGAGCTTGTCTCGCATCGACGTTTCAATCGGATTAACACTTGCCGACATCTCCGCTGAAAAGAGTCGATTATAACCTCTCAGACCACTTCTCACAGATAAGATTCGAGCCAACATTTTCTCTCTTCGGCTGTGAAAGTAATTTTGAAAATGTAAAAAGGATTGTTTAAGAAAAACTTTACTCACGTTGAAGACTTTGACAGTGGATACCTTGGATACAATTATTTGTTGAGGAAAGAATTTGCTTTAATTTTTATGAATATTATTATGGGTCTTTTATATAGTTAGTTAATTATTAATCTCCTGGTTTTAAAACTATTTTTATTAACATATTATTTTAAATTTGAGGTTATGTAACTTGCGTGAAAATCATTATCTATGATTCTGGGCAAATTTGTGTTCGGGATTTTTGTGGTGGCGATCCTGAATGGAAGTCCGACAACATTGGAAATTCCTGCTGCTTTCCTGCTGAATCAAAAACGGCGGGAAATTCAAATTCGATTTGAAAAATAATGCTGTTTTTTCGTTTCTTCTGTACTTAATTGAACCGAGAGCAAGTTTTTGACATCTTCCATAAGTTTTACATTGCTTTAAATGCAACAAGTGCTGCACTATTTAATGTAAAGAATAATATATATATATATATATATATATATATATTCAATGACCCTTTCTACCCATATGGGTGTAGGGTTTAATGTAAAGAATAAACTTAATAAAAATCGATGCCAATTTTGTAGTATATACAAAAAAATGAGATTGTTAAATAATAACAACTATCTAAATAATTTTTCAACTATTATAGTTAATTAGAAGGCGGTTATAGTTTCGGTTATTGTACTTATATTAAACAAGCATAAAGTCACAATTAAAAACAGTTTTCATTCCTTACTTCACTTAAAGAATAAAAGTGTTTTTAATTATGATTAATATCTCTTCACATAATTCAAATTAAACAACTAGTAACAAACATAAAGTTTGAATTATTCTTGAATTGAAATGTTTCGAGTTGTATATTATACAATTAAATATTTTTTATTCCGTTCTTTAATTTTTATTTGTATTAAACATATTTCTGAAACGAACTTTAGAAAAAAATCTAAAATTAATTTCTTGTCTTCATTATTACTACAAATGGAAAGTAAGATAAATTGGGAAACATAATTAATTATTTCATAACATTAATTCTTAATAAAATTTCTCCTCCTTTCTTTTTTTTCCTGTGGTAGCCGTCTTCCTTGCGAATCCAGATACACTGCTGCATATCCTCTTTTCTTATTTGTATCAAATATATTTCAGAAAGAAGTTTCCATCTTTAGTAAATTTTATACTACTGCATATGGAAAGTACAATAATGTTTTGAGAAGTGTGCTAAGAAACAATTAATTATTTCACAAAATTAATTTTTAATAAAATTGCTTTTCTTTCTTTTACTTTTTTTTATTTGTATTAAAGATATTTTGGAAACGATTTTTTTAAATAAATTCTGCTATACTTCATTTCGTTTACTTTCCATTTATAGTAGGGAAAGTTCGTTTTTGTAATATATTTAAGAGTACGTATATAAAAGTGGGAGAAATGAAAGCAGTTTTATTAAAAATGAATCTTATGAAATAATTATATTTCTTAGAACAGTTGTTAATTCGTTATCGTACTTTCCATATGTAGTTGAGAAAACCACTATGTGTCGAATTATTTTATAAGATTTTTGAATAAAACGTGTAAGGTGTTGATAAAAACGCGATTACTACAACATAATAAATTTATATAAAACATTCATAAAATCACAAAAGAGAGTATAAATAACAAACACAAATAAATAATCACAATTCGTTTCCTTAATAAAGTCTACTGATTCGGCTTATTAACAATCCCCCGTTTTTTACAAATCGCCGTCGTCATGTGCGCTTCCAGCTTATCCTTCCTCGCGAACGACTTCCCGCAGTTCTCGCATTTGAACGGCCTATCCCCGGAATGCACTTTCAAATGTCTCGTCAGATTCGAAGTATGCGAGAACTTCTTCTTGCAAACCGAACACTCGTAGGGCTTTTCTCCAGAATGTCTCCTCACGTGCTTGTTGTAATCCCCGCGATGAGTGAACACTTTATCACATTCCGAGCATTTGATTTCTTTCCTGCGGGCGGGTTTCAGGCCGCTGGTTGATGGTTCAGTCTTGGGGTCGGCCGGTTTCGGTTCCGGCACTGTGGTGGTGACAGTGTGGCTAGCTGTGGAGGAAGAGGAAGGGGTTGTTAGGTTCAGGGGTTCGTCGGATTGCTGCGATTCGATTCCCTTGAGGAGGAGCGGAAGGCCCCCGAAGCGGGACTTGCAGTCGCTGCAGGAACAGTTGTAGCTGTGCGGTTCTGGGTAATCGGAACCATGCATTGTTCTTTGGTGCGGTTGGTGGTGGATGCACATTGGGTGTTGGTAAATTTTATGGGGGCTGTATAACATACGTTGATTTAACTGAAAATGAAAAAAAAGTAAAATAAACAAATGTTATTGACAAAAGTATGTTTTTTTTGCTCTCCCCATTTTACATACCGTTGGTTTTATGTAAGGAACGAACATAGAGATTAACAAATAAAATTACAAATACGGATTTTCCTGCTGAAGTATAAATAATTCTTATTAATCAGGTGGTCCATGCTTGAATAAAAACAGCAAAGTAATCAGAAAAAGCGTGGGATTCACTGATCCGAAGTAAAATAAAGCATAAAATAAGGAGGGGAGAGTTCGAGCAAGATTGGCAAAAATATTTTTTTGGACATAACTTTTGAATTTAAAAATACAGCAATAAGTTGAGTTTACTATCTGTATATGTAAATAAATTTTACAATTTTATAAAGATTTATTTTACGTAAAATAAATCTTTAACAAATTTCTACAACTTTATGATTTGTTATACTTAAGAAATTCGTTAACTTTTTTTTGCTATATTCAATACAATAAAATCCTCACTGTAATTTCAATTATGAATGAAATTTAAAATAAATACTCACCCATAAACTCAACACATCGTTTAAACTATTCGCAGCGGGCGCACAATTTTTATCCATAGAATCGCACTCGTAGTGATAAAGAACCGTTGGCCGCGCGTGGTAAGCGTAATTCACCGGCATGTTTGAATGAATCGGCGCGATTGAAGGAGAAGCACTTCTGGGACCGGTGAATAAGTAACTTTTCCCGGGCGCGAAATTTCTGATGAATGTAAACACGGCCATGCGCGGTGCAACGGAATTTCATGGGGAATTCCCTCAGAAGTGGACGCGCGGCGGGCGGGGATCGCGAGCGGGATGCCCCGAAACCCCACCGCTCGGAACTTGGACGCGTCACCGGTGATGAGATTTGGAATGGCATGGATTCTCGCGAGTGATGGAGTGGGATTTACTATTTACAATCAAGCTACGTCATTAACGGGAAAAGTTTCGTTACTTCCTAGGTGCGTCGCGCGCGCGCAATTTTTTTGCTTTGCATCAACTATTATGTCACTGAATTACACATCGCGTTTCGAGTTATTTCGCTTGTTGTAAAAGGTAATTCACGGATTTTTCAGGCGAAATAAAAAATGTTGCGAGTGTATGTTACTCAAATGAAATTATTTTAGTATTACTCTATTTTGGATGTTCCTCAAGGATCCAATTTAGGTCCTTCATTTTTTATTTACTAATTTTATAAAAGATTTAAATAATCACATTTGCTGGATTTACAAAAACTTTAAGGTGGTGCGAAATGAATTTATCAAAACCCTAGTAAATAAGACAATTACGGTGGAAGTTTAACACAGTCAACAATAAAAGATTATTCGCCATAAATAGAATCGATATTAATCTATCTTAATTATTCTTCAATGATCAAATTTAGGCCCTCTCTTTTTAGTTACTGCTTTTATAAATAATCGCATTTGATGAAGATTACTAAATAATAATCAGAAACTTTATTATCATCAGTCACATGCACCTTGAGAACCTTGAGAAGGGACTGCAATGACGAAAAAGAAAATAAGGCAGTTCCACATTTCCTCGTCTTAGAAGGGAATAAGATTCATTTCCTGGGATTAGTTCAAATTAACGATTTTACAGAACTCGTACCACTCAAGATGGGGAAACTAGTCAACTACATTAAGGGCTTCAATTAGTTCTAGATGTTGATAGAAGGTTACTGTTGTAACACAATGCGATTTTAATGGCCTAAGTGAGCCAATGGCTGCCACTACAAACTATATATATATATATATATATAATCTAAAATCCCCATCTACCATAATGGTGGTGTAGGAGTCACTACAAACTAACCTAACTTTAATTAAAATAGTGAGAGATTTGAAAGTAGTAATAATAAGTTAGAATAGGAGAATGAATACAATATTTGAGTATCATCCGCATATTGAATACAGATGAAAATAAAAAATAACCTGAAAAGGAACCCTGTGGCATACCATCCTTTATGTATTGTGGACTAGATAAGGCTATTTTTACTCTAATCTGCCAAACAATATATACAGTGAGGATTTCATTTCATTGAATTCTATTATTATTATTATTATTAATGATACTGTATTTCAATGATTGTGTGAATATATGGAAAAACAAGTAATTTAACTGAACTTTGCTTATTTTCCCATGTCAAAATAAAATTCTCACTCCATATTAATTTTTATATACACGTAAATAAAGAAATGTCTATTTTTATATCAACCCTTTGAACAAAATGTTAACAATTAAAGTTTCTTCCAAATTAAAACAATTTTATTATAATATTAAAGCAATGATTACGGTTACGGTTTTGTGGGAGGTGCAAACAAACACACAAGCAGGCATAGGCTACATTGCCCCCCTAATGCAATGATATTTTTGTCCATTTTGCTCCCTGGGAATATTGAAATAATATTGTTATCCACAACATAAAACTCATATATATCTTATAAGGAGAAACGTAATATTCAGATTACATTAAAATCTGAGTTAGTGAAATATAATCTCAATTAGCCAATCACGACAATAATTTTGAATTATCAGAGGATATTAAATAACTTAATAAATGTTCCCCTTGATAACTGGCTATCGGGCAGAGAACTTTGAGTTGAGAAAAATTAATCGATATGACCATGAAAGCAAGTGGCCATTAACAACTATAAATAAACGTCGACTGTTACATTATTTTGTAACTGTTTGTAATATAAACACATTCAGCTATATGCATAATCTGATAATCGTGACTGATTAATTAATATACACTAAACGAAGCCCCCCCCCCTCCACAGCCAGCCACCCTTATTTTCAGGCGAAGCTATTTGTTTGATATTAAATTACATAGAAAAAATACGTAGTAGCGATTACTTTATCGTCTTTAATGGTTTATTTATATATTTTTTAATAAATGAACAATTATTCAAATACTGAATTATGCCCATAGCCCCTAGGAAAATCATGGGAATGGCACGATTTCTGTTCGGGCTGAAATGACGATAGGAAGAGGAGACAGTTCTCAATTTTCTTGCTTTTAGAAGGGAATGGGAATCATTTCCTGGGATTCACTCACATTATCGAATTGATTATGCCCATGACTAATTTATGTAAATGAATGTACATTACAGGGAACAAAATAAGTTTTTCGAATTGCTCGATAAAGTAGACATCCTTATAAAAAATACCTACCGCGGTATTGAACAGAATGACGTAAGAAATTGCATTAGCAAAACAGTAAGGAACGCGCGCGATTCCTCGGAAGCGCAGTATGTTTTTTTGCAGTAGTGACGTAGCTTAGTTGTAAATAGTAAATCCCACTCCACCACGCGCGCTCTCTAGAATCCATTCAATAACCGCAGGGAAACTCGTTTTGTGTTTACGATCCGGGTTTTGAGTACCTCTCTCGAAGAAACGGCTAGCGTTTGAGTGAAATAAAAACGAGATAATGCTGGTTGGAAATAAATCTCGGTGTTTTTATTTGGTTTGGATTTAAAGCGAAATGATTTCGTGTTGTTGATTATCGTTATCTGTGTTGTTAATATTACATGCGAAATTTCCATAAACTAGGTAGTTTGGAAATGCCAATATATTTTACAAAAAATAACAAACAAATCCATTATTGATAATTTCTCAATATAATTGGAATTATCCATTTAATCTCATAAATTGATTTAAATAAAAAAAATGAATTTGGAATGCAACAGATATCCACAAATTAAGTATTATGAAAATGCCAAGATTATTTTATAAAATAAGTAATAAATAGATCCATCATTAATAATTTATCAATAGGATTGGAATTATTCATTAATAAAACTCCTGAAATCTTTCTTATTAATACGTCAAAATCTCATAAATCATATTTTGAACTTTTTTTGTATAACAGAATTTTAGTCAATAAATATAAAATTCTGTTATACAAAAAAAAGTTCAAAAACTGTTTTATTATAATCTTACACAATGTATAACGAAGCAGAAGCCTTAGTGATCAGTAATAAAGATATTTGTATATTTTATATCGTAATTGTAGTTTTGGTCGCTTTTGTTTTAAATATGGAATCAGATTAAGAGTCGTTATTTTTTAGTTATGAAAAAGTCGATTACTGAATTCAACGGCTCCACTTGAATGATTTTTTTTTTCACTTTGTTTGAACTTATAACACAATAATTCAATATTTTATATTAATTAATTTTCATTGTGGAAAGTGATTTTTTCAGTGATGAAACAGTGAATATTTTTTTACTTTTTTTGAACTTATAACAATATAATTCAATATTTTATATTAATTATTTTACATTATTTTTGTGATTTTATTAACTAGTTAATTACGTGAGTTCTTATTTTGTAGTCATAAAGAATCGATGTACAGATTTTTGTAAATGTTCAACGTATATGATAATAGAGAGTTAAACTTAATTTCGTTATTGTTATTAACGCAAAAATAAACAGGACTGGTCCTCAGAACCAAGAGGACTCCATACTCGCCCCAAAAATACTTATTAAGGGAAGTCCGGATAAAAAGAAAGAAACGTGGAAAAAAATAACTTTGAATGTTATAACAAAAATGAGAGATAATCTCAATTTGATTGTTGTTCAAACAATCAAATACAAATATGTAAATTATTGTATAATGTAATCAATTATAATGGAGGATTCCGTAAAATAAAGTTAAAGTTAATAATTGTTGTTACAATCCAGGTTCATTGTTTCCACTTTAGTCTCTTATGGAAAAGGAGTTAAAATTAATTTTCTTTTTTTTCAAATCTAAGGTTGACAAAAAAATAAACAATCATTTTACATATTTTATACGTATCATATATTACTTCTGTTTATATTCATAATCCCTAACTCTATGAAAACATATATCACTTAAACTTAAATACATCTATTTTATAAATTTTTATAAAATACACATCACAATTAATTAAAAAGTGGCACAGACATACATCCTGTCTACGAACAAACATAAAAAAGAAAAACCGTACGAAAAATTACAAAGTCAATAACGATAAAAAAATATCCATTGTCTATAATAACACTTATTTCATTTTTTTTTTGCTTTTAGTTTTCAACATGCAGTCCAACGAATTTTCCTCGTGTTTTCGTTATTATTTAGGGGCGGGGATGCGGCGTTATATAATTCTTGTCGTTTTTTTTATTCAGTGTTTGCATCTATAAATGGTGTTCAAATTAGCGTTTTTATAAAGCTAAGACATTATTTGTTTATACAAAAATAATTCAATGTGGAATAAGAAATAGCGGTAAATAGTTTCGGATTAGTAGAAGGAGTAGGAACAGAGTCAAATGGAAATAATTGATTTAAAAAATATAGTTAGGCCTAAATCATCATAGAATCATATTATTATATCAAGAAAACTTCACGTAAAAAAGCATTGTATATGACTTCTGCCCATATAAATTAATCCTCTCTTTATTTGTATATTTAATTTCAATTAAAACTAATTATTGCACGCACTGTATACTATTTATAAAATCTTCTTAGGCAACTCGATTTACATCCAATGACATAATCGTTGAGATATTCTTATTTTTTAATGACATAATTTTTAAGACACTGAAAATGTTTGAAATGTAAAGAATTTAAAATTATTTGATTTTACTTGAAATCTTTTATGTATAAAGAAATGTATATTAATTAAAAACGTTTAGATATGTACTTAAAAAACAATTGTGTCTCAACGATTAAGAAACTGAAATTGTTTTCAATATAAAGAATTTTTCAATCACATAATTTTACGACTCTAAAATGTTAGAAATATTAAAAGGTTTGCCTCTACTTGAAATTCTTTGTGTATAAAAAATATATGGCAATTAAAAACATTTATTTATATACTTAAAATCAACCACAAAATAAAACAAAACTATTACAGTGTCTTAATGATTAAGAAAATGAAAAAGAAATAGTTCATTCTCTCAACACATTGACATTCAATGTATTTTTTTAAGGACATACATTTTTTAAGACACTGAAAATGTTTGAAAGATTTTAAAAATATATGATTTTACTTGAAATTCTTTGTATATAAAAGATATATAAATTAATTAGAAACATTTATATAAATAATGAAATTAGGCAAAAGATGGCGCTTGCGTCGTCTTCCATTTATTATGATTTATATATGTACTTAAAAAAATACATACAATCGAACTTAAATCATGCATTTTTTGAACACCCTTTATTTAATACATCCTTACTGCTAATGATATAGTAAGTACTCGTATGTCTAAATAAATATTATGTACTATGCGAGAGACAAAAAGAATATATTTACAGGACCGAAATAATTGTGTCTTTCCTAAACATTTTTTTTTGTTTCCTTCTTCTTCAGAGATCATCGCAAGTCGAGCGGGGAATAACTTTCGCTTGTGTTCGGTGGGTTTGCTTTTGTGTGTTTCGTTTCTTCTCCGGTAAGTGTTGTTGCTTAAATTAAGTTTACTTTATTGAGCTTGGTTCATAAGGCTTTCGGATAATTGGATTTTATCGCTGGTCAGGCAGGCCTAAGTACGAGCTCTTCAGTCCGCGTCTTCTCCTCTGGCGACTCTTCATCTCCGACGATCCATTTGAATCAAATCTCCTCTTCGCTGCCGTACGGCTCGACCGCTTCGTAGGCGATGCTGAAGCCTTTGCTCACGACCGTGTCGTCGGAACGGAATCGCACCAGCAGAGCGTCGTGTGTTGAGATTATATCAACGGGTTTCTATAAATTAAAAAAAAAATAATAACCAAGTGAATATTCTCTATTATTATTAATTATTAATTTTTTTTTATAAAATAATAAAAAATAGCCAGTGGGGTTTATATAAAACAAAACTAACACGAAAAAACGAATATATAAACACAAATTAAAGTTTAACGAAGCATTATTGCATTATTTTCATTATAAAATCACGAATTTCAAGCAAATTTCAAATTTAAAAAATAGCTATTTTGGCACAATTTAAATTCCATTTCTTTAATTTAGTGTTATACAAACAAAGTTTATGGTGTTTTATTAAATTGATAAACAATGTACAACAAAGTTGAAGCCTCAGTTATTAATAATCCGTTTCTTTATCTTAGATTATTACTAAATGCCTTAAGAACCATTCAAGCTAATAAAAAAGATAATTTTTTTATTAAACGAACCACGGATTGTTAGGTGTAGCTACCATGACGGAGGCGCCGGATAAATAAAATCGTTGCTGGAAAACCGTGGATAATTTCACATCGGTATAATATTTTCCTTACACCTAACGGTAGAAAGGAAAATAATAATAATAATAATAATATTTTAGGGAGACTTATAAAAAAAACAACACAGATAAATTTACAAAGGCTCATGTGTTGTCTTGTTTTTCTACACGTTTCCCTGTAATATTATACCGATGTGAAATTATCCACGGTTTTCCAGTCACTTTTTTTATTAATAAAGATTGTTATATATATATATATATATATATATATATATATATATATATATATATTTGATTCTTATACTTCCCTTTTAAAATGGTATTCAATTTTCAACCCTTACCTTTTTTATGCTATTTTTATTTTACTTTAGTAACTAGTGAAGTGAACGCTTCCAAAATCCGAGAATATTGCCCAATTTTTGAAAAAACAAAATATATGCAAAATTGCGTTTTTATTAAAATCCACATCCAGGTGAAAAATATTCACTTTATATACATTTAAAAATAATAACAAAAAAAACACAGTTATAAGCTGTTTTTCATTTTAGATCGTGATGCATGTATTTAAATTTCTGCAACAGTTTCCACTTGGAAGTTTTCTGGAGCGATATTTACATTTCCCGGCGTTCTGTGTGCCACCTACATACATACATGCATACCGTCCGTATACGTATTCAATTTTATTTCAAAAATCGATCCCGGCGCATAATCCAGCCAGGCGCCGCGACGCTGAGAAACATTATGGTGCACAAAATAAAACGACCGTTTAATTCCGCCGAAATTTCGTCCCTAATGCCCCTCGCGGCGCGGATTACACGGATGCTGTGCCTTCTCCAACACCGCAATTAATTATACATCGTGTCTCCCACGCAGAAACCCTTACAGAATGACGAGTATTCATAGTTGTTTAGAAAATTGAGATATTGCAAAAAGCAAAGAAGTTTTACACGACTTTGAAACTGTAAAAATCACCAGTGAAAAATATAAAGATTTGGGATTATTTTACGGTTATACAAACAAAGTTTAAAGTATTTAAATGAAAATACTTGTCCTTTCTCCTACTTATTTTTTATTTCGGAAACTATGTTTCCATCTTTAGTATTTATAAAAACTTTCGAAATAAAAAATAAGTAGGATAAGTATTTTTATTTAAATAAAAATAATATTATATTAAAAAAAAGTCTCCACAACCAACAACCAACATAAAAAAGATTAAAGTTTAAAGTGTTATATTTAATTAATAAACACTGTATAACAAAATTGAAGCCTCGCCCCAAGTCTTGTTAATAACTGAGATGAGACTTAGGGTGTTAGACTTTATATTTGTCACTGGAGTGATTCAAAGTTTCACTGGTTTTCTTAGCGGTGTCAATATCTCAATTTACTAATCTTCCTGGGTTATGTTCGACTAATTCTTGAATCTTTGAGGTATTCACTTAAAAAGGGGCACTGCAAGGGCGGATATTGCAATGGAAACATAATTCGAGTAATTCTTGATTCTCGGAAGTGTCCATTAGAAAATAGGCACTGCAAGGGCGGCAATTATACTCGATACATTATTCGCCTAATTTTTTGATTGTTTGAGGCATTAATTTAAGGAAAAATCTGGTATTTTTCTTTCTAGATATTACTATTTATAGGTTTTATTTTATTATATACTTACATTGGTTCCACAAAATCGTCCATAAGAAGCCCCGCTGGAATCCAACCCGCTGAAGACTTCAACGTAATCATACCCGCAGTCTTTCTCCTCCTCGACATCAAAAGTGACGAACATGAGGTGTACGTTGTACCCAGGCTGCGCCTCAATGGTCCAATCGCAATCCGCCCGGTTGTCATAAGTGGAACTACCGAATTTCGAATGCGAATAGATGTGATTCCTATCAACGGTGGCCAACAAGTGTCCACCGCAAGCCGTCGAGTGCGTCGCCAGGAAGCCCTTCCTCTGCACACTCGAATCCGACTTGAACACCATGTACATCTGGTTCCCAGTGGCGACTATCGGATGCGGCAGCTTCGACCCGCAGAACCTTCCCAGCGTGTGCGCCTCCGGGGAGTCCCCGTCGTAGAACACTATGTGGTCGTAGGAACACTCTTGGTGCGGCTCCATCTCGAACGTCATGAAGACGATCTTGATGCGGTGGCCCGGCGTCGTCGTGAACTTCCACACGCAGTCCTTCCGGCTCGGGTAGTAGTCCGGGTAGTTCGGGCTGGAGATCTGGCCGACCGGCGTCGTGATTTCGTATTTACAGCCGCCCTCTTTGCAGTCCTTTTTGTTCTCGTGCAGCGTGAACCCGTTGTGGCACGTGCACACGTACGAGCCCAGCGTGTTCAGACACTCGTGCTGACAGCCGCCGTTGTTTACGGCACACTCGTCCATGTCTACAAATTTAAATTGCATCAAATTAATTTTCATATATATATACAACTATATTCTTTCTTTATTCTATTCGTGTAAATGCGTGTAAATAACTTAATGAAGACAACTCAAATTTAGTTAAAATTTCAAAAGAACATGTTAAGCCAGATAAAACGAAATTAATTATCTTTGTGCCAAAAAGACCAGAGAACGCCTTATGCAAAGCAACTCCTTTAAAAAAAATAACTATTTTTGAGCCAATAAATCTAGAGAACGCCTTATGCAATGCAACAGAAAGATTTACAGATAACGATTTCTTGGTGCCCGGCGCATCCACCATAATGTTATCCACAAACTGGTCATGGATTATCCAAAACGATAATGCGAAACTACAGACAAGCTTGACCATTAGGCAAAAAGTCTTTAGAGCTTGGATGGGATATCCTATCACACTTATCATCTTCAGATTATCATTTGCTTTGGTCTTAAAAAATGTAGATGGTAAAACGTTTAATCGAAATGAGGAGTTCAAAAGTAACTTGAATACATTTTTTGTCAGCAAAGGACATAAATATGAGCGTGCAATCATGCTACAGCCAAAAAGGAAGCCAAAGGCCATTGTATCAGACTATATTTAATTGAATAAAATATTAATTCACTATAAGAAAATAGTTTTTTTACTACAACTAAATCTTTATTATCTGAGAAAAATAATAATAAAAAAAACTTCATATCAACTTAATATCGTTCTATCGAGAAAAATAATATATTGTATATAATCTAATATAATAAATAAATATTTTTATGTTTTTGAGGTCGAATAAAATTCACCACTTAAAAGTGGTATAAAACAGTACATTTTCATTCAACTTCAAAATTTTGAAATGAATTACCACATAAAACCATCACATATTTGAAATATTTTCATAATATATTCCCAAATAATGGCAATCGGTCTTTCTGTCCGTCGTTTTTTCTATATACAAATATCTTTATTCAGATAGTTCCAATTTTACAAATATTGAGTATATACATTAAAATAAAGGTTTTTCTGTCCTGGGTTATCAACTGGTGGTCTTACTGTCAGTTTTTTTTACTTTTATAAAAAATCATTTCTGTTCAAAATCTAATCTGTGTTTTATTGGTTGATTTTTAATAATTTATTCATATTTATTTAAAAAAAATAATAATATTTTACTCAATCAAAAATGTTTTCCCCCAATCCAATTCATCGGTATTATGGATCCACCCTGTATATAAATACACCATAACTCATCTCAAACAAGTTGATTAAATCATAATTAAGTATCAGACGTAGCAGTGTTTTAACGAAGTTTTAAAAGCTCGCAACTTCCTGAATTCACCGAGTTTCGAAGTTAGTTTGAATAACGTTTATGAATAATTAGTCCCTTTATTAAATTTAAATATTTATTAAAAAAAAGTGAGATGGAGGGGAAGAGAGAGAATACGACGGAATCGGAATAGTGAATGCTGCGTTAATTGTGTGGAGTTTGTGTTTGCATTCATTGCTCCTCCGAGCAGAAATAGTGTTTCTAATTAAAAGATGACACAGTCCTCGCGGGCCGGCCGCCGGAATCAAAGGGTGCAGTAATTAATTTAGGTGATGCTACGGCTCACCTCGTTCGTTCGTTCGTTCAGGTGGTTGTATTGAAATTCAACATGTAAACTGGAAAATTTAATTAAAGAGTCGGCGTCACTAAATTCGTGCCATGGTGAATGAATCAATTAGTATAAATAGAAAAGAGTATTTATTCACTTGGTCACAGTTATTTAATAAATTATATAAAAATGATTTCAAATATACTCTTTATATAACTCAAAACCAGTTATCTATTATCTAGCCACATATTTCGAATATTTACAAAAATTCATAATTAACTGTTTGGATCTCTCAAACTACAAAACACACAGAAATGTAATTATGAATGTATAATTAAAAGTTTTAAACAATCTGTTTATAGTGTCCTTTTGTTTTTTCGAATATATTGTTATTTAAAAATCATGACACTTGGCGACATATTTCGAATACTTTAAAAAAATTGTAGCCGGGCTGTTTGTATCCCTCAAAATACAGAAATATAATAAGCAATGCTTAATTGATACTATAAAATAATTTGCTAACAGTATTCTTTCAGATTATCTTTCATCGAAAAGTTCTGGAAGTTTGCATTACTTTTCTCTTTCACAAAATTTGCTCCATTAGTTTGAATTTGTAAAAAAATGACTATTTGTTATAACTTTCAAATTAAAAGGTGCAATAAATGAAAAGAAAAATATGAAAATAAATACGATATTTATTTTAATTGTCGTATGGCCGAACAAAAATATTTAATATATTGAATAAAAATTATTTGAAAATAATTAATAAATTATTTCCAAAATATCTAATTTGATGAAATTCTGGCTGAATCTCAAAAATATAAAATGTTTGCGTTTCTATTAAAACGGTGAGCTTTTGAAAAATATCGAAAATTAATTTATTATTTGTCTAACATTTGCTTCAAGGTAGTTTAAAGTTAATTAGTAATTCTAATGGTTCCCATAATGTTACGAAATGTTTCATATGCAACCAAGGAAATAAATTGTTAAGAATCATAATTGGAAAGATAGCGGAAGCGCCATCTATTGCCTAATTAATTAATTAAGACGTTTCTAATTTAAATATTTTTTCTATTAAAATATTAAAGATAGTAACTTTAATTATAGACTATTGATTAAAACACTTGGTATTTTTTCACTGATTTTAAAATCAGTGAAATAATACAGTGTTTTGTATTATTTCACTGATTTTGAAATCAATGAAACAATACCAAGTGTTTTAATCAATAATCTATAGTTTAAAATGTTTCACCATGGGATAAATGAGAAATGAATTAAAGATAGTAACTTTAATTCTCTATAAAAATATTTCGATTAAGACTATCTTTTCTCCTCTTATGATGTAATGAGATGATAATTTTCGTCGATTTTTCATATTTTACAAGAGCACTCAATATTATTTTTTCCACAACTGTATGCTCGCATTTTATAATTTTGTGTTATAGCTTACAAGGAAATTATTTGGTATTAATCATACTAATTGAAAAGATAACACAAGCGCCATCTATTGCTTAATTTCAAATGGCACCATCAACAATTTGGGTCTATAAAGTGAAATTTGTTGTTTCCTGCACTGGTCTGACGAGGTCCGAAAGACCAAAATGGCCTTCATCAGCTATCTATAAGCTAAATGAATGGTGGTTGAATATTTTATTAATTAATTTGTATTGATGAAACGAAACTTCATATTATTTTCTCCACAACTGTATGCATCGTACACTGACCGAACTGTAACAAGCCGCCACAGAGAAAAACATCGCTGAGAATGATCGTGGAGTTGGAGTGAGTAAAAGCTAACTTCAAGGAGCATCTCCACATTTATCAGCGTGAAAAGTTACACCATTTTAATGATATTGTTTTTCGTAAGTAACTCAAATTGAATATTGTGACCTATTTATTTCTGCCATTTTTTAAAACCTTAAAATAGTGGAGTAAAATTAATTTGAAAACAAGTTTTTTTCCCGAAACCGTTTTTTTATTAAGTACATTTGTATTTGGTTAAAACACTAACACTTTCTTCACTAAAAGTGAAGAAAGTATTAGTGTTTTAATTATTTAATTATTAAGTACATATTTTTAACTGTTTTGCAATCAGAAATCATAAGACCAAAATTTATGATTTTTAACTGCAAAATAGTAAAAAATAAATATTTAATGAAAAAATGTATATGGTGAGAGAGAGGGAAAAAAATGTAATAGCAGAGGGATATAATTAAGTTCACATATCCGTAAAATATGACGATCATTATCCCCAAAACATAATACTCGCAATTTCCCCTCCCCGCATCCAAACGATAATTACCCACCCGACTAAATCACGCACTCGCTCAGTAACTCACCAGTGAAAAAAACTGCGGCGAATCCGCTCTTCTGCACGCTAGCGTCCGAGCTGAAGATGATCCTCAGCGAATTGCCGTCGGAGGTGATGGGCGGCGGGAATTTCGTGCCGCAAAACACGCCGTGCTTGCTCGTCCTGTCGTCGCCGTTTTTGCTGTGGATCTCCACCCGGTCGTACTCGCACTGCTGCTGGTGCAGATTGTTGCCCTCGAGGTCGAAGTGCGTGAAATTCAGGGTGATCCGGTACTGCGGCGGGGCGATTATCTCCCAGACGCAGTTCTTGTTGCTGGGATAAGTGTCCGGGAAGGACGGGGACGTTATCGTACCGTTGGGCACGTCGAATTGGCCGCCGCAGGCGTCTGAAATTTTCAACGGGTTATATATAGCGTTTTCAGTGTTTCGAGGGTGTGAAGGGATAATTGGGGTAGCGGTTGGTTGTTTTTTTTTATTTGTTATGTATACACTTTAAAATCCCTGGCGTTAAAATCGGTCGACAATTTCACTGCAAAAGTTATTAATACTTAATAACATGATCCTATTAACGAAACTTTACACTTGCGTTATTAAATAATTTAATTATTCAATGGCTGGATGTAACTGTGTATTCATAATTAAATAAAAACATATAGGACAGAAAGACCTCCTCTCGATAGCCCATGACAAACTACTAACCCATCGATATGTATTGTAAATATAAATATTTGTAAAAAAATCTAATTCTGCTGTCTGAATAAATATGTTTGTGTGTATTTTAAGATTTTTTTTTCTGAAAAATTGTAGAAAATATGTTTATTTTCATGAAACATATATATATATATATATATATATCTCAAGTATTCAGTACTAAATTTACTGATGGTTTTAAACTGTTTGTGATTTTAATATCGTTCAAATCTAGAAAAAGTGATACAAAACAACAGTAAAAATAAAAAAAACTGTTCTGTTTTTATTTAATTGCGATTAAATTGTTTAATAATTTTTGTATCCCATATTGTAAATTAATGTAAAATCCTGATGTAGACACATGTCTTAGCAAGGTCGCAAATAATCCTAAATAAAACCCGACTATAATAGAGTTCTAATAATTCTGTAAGAATCTAGTTGTAATTATTGAGTATTTGAAAAATATCTTTTAGGCACGATGATGAAATTAATATTTATTAATTAGCGTTTTTTTAATAATTCTATGAGAATCTAGTTGTAATTATTGAGCATCTGAAAGATCTAGTTAACCATGATGATGAAGTTGCTATTTATTAAATGGCCAATTATTGCTTCAAAAATTCTATAAGAATCAAGTTGCAATTATTAAGTATATAAAATAATCTAGTTATCCATGATGATAAAATTGGTGTTTATTATAAATAGAAAAGAATATTCATTCATAACTGTTATCAAGTTATTTAATAAATTAAATAAAAATGATTTGAAAATAATTAATAAATAATTTCCACATACATATTTTGACTTACGTTACGTAAGTACGTTAAACAAATGCACATTAAAAACAACTACTTCCCGGGCAAATACCGGATGTTTATTAAATGGCGCATTTTTGTTGTAATAATTCTATGAGAATCCAGTTGCAATTATTTAGCATAAACAAATCTAGTTAGCCCCTATGATAAAATTGCTATTTATTAACTAGCGCATTCTTTGCTGTAATAATTATGTCTGAATAAAAAAAGGGGGGATGCATCTGTATATAGGTCATGGAGACATTTCCATCGCACTGCAAAATCATCTCCCGTTACATCCGGCCTTTCAATCATCCCCACGGCACGAGAAATTTAATATGCAAAATCCCTCATCACCTTCGCAATTCTTCCCATCCGAATGCAGTTCAAAGCCGATCCTGCAGGCGCACTCGTACGAGCCGAGCGTGTTGACGCACTCCTGGGCGCAACCGTGGGTCGTCATGCTGCACTCGTCGTACTCCTTCATGAAAGTCGCCGAAAACCCGGCCTTCTGCACCGAACCGTCGGAAACGAACTTGACCAAGAGGTGATTGGACGTGGACCTGATATCCGGAGGAATTTTGTAGCCGCAGAAGACCCCGATGAGCGGACTCTCGAGGGTCAGTCCGTCGCGCACTTCCACGTAATCGTAGACGCAGTTGTCGTGATTTTCTACTTCGAAGGATTGGAATTTCAGGGCGACTTGGTAGTCTTCCGGGACGGTTAGTTTCCATACGCACTCTTTGTTCGGTTGGTAGTCTTCCGGGTAGTTTGGGGATTCCAAGTGGCCTCCGGATTCTAAATCGAGTTCACCTCTGCACACAGCTGTAAATAATATATGCACTTAAAAAATACATATTTATATATAGAGTTACCAAGAAAGGTGTGATAATCTTCAGTTAAAGTGGTTTGTTAATAATAATAATAATAACGTTTATTGTCCAACAGGAGAACATTCCCAATTACAAGACAATTATATAAATCATATGTATATAAATTAATTACAATTTCATTTAAACAATAACAATATTATGCGATTTTACCC
The DNA here is from genome assembly GCA_963082785.1 of Philonthus spinipes. NCBI lineage: Eukaryota > Metazoa > Arthropoda > Insecta > Coleoptera > Staphylinidae > Philonthus > Philonthus spinipes. The sequence goes on from OY720300.1 coordinate 3,534,687, forward strand.
AATGAAAGTACAGATTTAATTTAGCCATAATTTAAAAAAAGTTAACAATGCATGATTAAAGATGATGAAGGATCTGCAAAAATATCAATTTAATCAATTTTTAGTAGAACAAAAAATTAAATAAAAAAATGAATTGAATAAAACACAAAAACAATATTTGGTAATTATTCAATAAGCTTTATGAGGCCATTAATATTCTAAATATGTGATTAGAATTTGTTTTTAACATTTTATGTATAATTATTGCTTTTAATAATCGACTTACAATTAAATAAATGTTTAGCTGGATGTTAATAGAACTAATTTTAATCAAAATATTTCAAAAATATTACTGATTTCTAATCACATATTTATTATATTAATGGCCTCGTGTGTGTTAATGAAGAACCGTACAATATTTTTTTACTTAAATTTTCTACTTGAAATGAATCAATAAACAATTTTACCTGAAGATTATCACACCTTTTCTGGCCACCATGTATAAAAGGTTTTTAAATTACAAAACTTAATCAGAAATCATTAAATTAACATTCAATTTATTATGTCGTAGTTTGCAATTGTTAATTTACCTTTTTTATACATATGTTTTGTAATGTTTTTAGTGTGTCACACTTGTCTTGTAAATTTTTAATATGTAATTATAAACGTAATTTGGAAATGGAGATTCCGTTAATAAAGTGGAATTTAAATTATTCTTAAATAAAGTTAAATAATTGCATTTTAATTTCTCGCCGTATTGAAATACGGTTTATTTTAGAAGTAGAAATTAAAATTCAATTATCTAAGTATATTTTTATAAAAAGTATGAATAGATTTGTACAAAAAACATAAAAACTTAAAAAATCTTCTTTTAGTGTATTCTCGTGGGGTTGTGGTTGGAAATAACACTCGTTTGTAATATATAATCTAAAATCCCCATCTACCATAATGGTAACTCGTTTGTAATACCAAACACAATTTATTTATTCCACATCATATTCAGAAATTAAAGCCAACTATTTTTAATTCATTCACGCTCAGGCGTACTTTGCGATCAGCCCGTTTCGCCTTTACTTCCTACTGCCCGATTCACATCTTAGGGGCGGGCGCATTAAGGTTGCGGTTTAGTAGAAAGAGATGGCTATATAGTAAAATTGAAATAATCGTTTGAAAAAAGAGCCATTTTTTTGGATTTAATAATATGAATATGTATTCACATATTTTATCTACCAAATATAAAATATCAGTCTAAATAAAAAATAAATCTTTAATTTTCGTGTATTACGTCAATTTACTAGTTCAATGTATATTCAACAAAATTTGCCTTAAAGAAAAATTAAAACCAACATACATTACTAGTTCAAGTTAGAAAAGAAAATTGTAAGATATAATGAAATTAATAGGTCATGTTTTCTAAGTTATTTGAATGTAGAATTTAGTAAAATCCTTTAAATTCCCATTGCACAAGTTTTTATTAGCAAAAATATAATTTGAAATTTGCTATAAATTTGATTAATTTTCATTGATTTTCATAATTGTTTTTCACATAAACTAACCATTAAAATAATTTTTAATTCATCTGACGAAATTCCTGCTTGTTTTAAGATTACTTTAAAGTATAATACAATATTGTTCATTGATCACAACAGCAATCTTACTCGAATTAGTGATTGCCAATATTTATATAGCTATCTCTTTCGTTTAAATCACACCCTTAATGTGGCGATTATAAATATACATTACACTTTTAAATCCCTTTCATTGTTTGTGTAATAGCTTTGTTAAAGCCATTAACTTATCAAAGCTAGCTACGATATTAAATATTAAAATTCTTTTCTTCAATTGCTTCAATAATGGATAGTATGAAAATATTTTTTTTGTTCAAAGATAGCATTTATATTTCTTCCCCATTTTTTTATAAAAATATATTTAATAATTAGCCAACGAATTTGTTAAGGGAGAAAATTTTGATACACCTTAAATTTCATTGCAGGTAATACTAAAATTCGTGTTATCCAGTATTTTAAAAAAATCTTATTATGTTTCGCACTTCTTTATGGGGAGTCCGACGTGGTCCAGGAAATCTTCCATGCAATGGTGAAAATCGTGAAATGTTTCGCAGTTCTTTACATTTTTAATTTTGTTTGGATAATCTATTTTTTAGGACAGCTTTTTTGTATTTTGTTCAAATATGTTTTTTACTAATAATAGAAAAATAGCTTTTATACACAGCTATTTAAATTAAATCAAATAAAAATAATTTCTCAATTGAATAAAATTAATTAATTAATTTCTTTTGAGCTATTGCAACTTTTTGACTTACGTTACTTTAAAATATAAATATCTATTGTGTAATGTCCGGCATGGGTATTTGCCTGGAAAGTAGTTGTTTCATTTCAATAAAAATTTGTATTTTTATATATTTTTTTATACGTATTTATTTCCAGAAAAAATATTCAATTGAGTAAATTATTTTCAAATTCTTTTTATTTGATTTAATGTTTGTTACGGTCTATAAAATGTAGATCGCTGTTTTTGTTTAATTTTTGTTTTGTTTTCGAAATTGATGTAATAAAAAGTATGACATAAAACGAGGGTTAACATTTTTTGATATTTATTACGTTTGTAATTGAAAACAGTATTTTTTTATAGCTGCAATAAATACTGGATGAAGATAGTGATTTATAATTATTCGCGAGGGTTTTGAAATCCCTTATCTTGATTTATCCCAAAAATAAAAAATCGTAATTAGTCAAACACATACAAAAAAAGGTACAAAACGGGGGGTGGTATAAAATCGACGTTATCTCACCTTCATAACTCGCGGTGAATCCCCTGTGTCCCGCCGGATTTTTCGTGACATATGTAACCAGCATCCTGCTACCAGTTGATATGATGGCGTCGTGTATTTTCCCCGATCCGCAGAATTTACCGAGCAGCGTCGATTTATGCCAATATCCGTCGCGGATTTCGATGTAATCCTCGGTGCAGTTCGTCGATTTCGCTATGTCCAGCTCGGTCACGTTCAGGACGATCCTCTCGCCGTGCGTCGCCGTTATACGCCACTCGCAGCGTTCCCCATCGTCGGGGACTTTTCCGTACATGTAGTTCGGGGAGGCGAACGTCGCGGTGTTGGCCTGATAAGTCCTACCGCATTCTGTAACAATTAGAATTTGATAAAAATTTCGTGATTTTTATTAATGTTAATAGAAAAGGATTTATTTCATTTGATCGGAGCTTTAATAATGATAATGGAAAATATTAATCATCTGCTTGATGAATCATTTTTTATTTAATTTATTTAAATACCAAGTGAATGAATATTCTTTTTTATTTATAAAGAAAATTTAAATGAAGAATTTAAAAATAATTAATGGTTTTAATATTGGTAGTTCATATTGTATGAAATAAATATGAATAAATTATTAAAAATTAACCAATAAAACACAGATTAGGTTGAATAACTTTAAATTCTTTTGAAAATGGGCTAATAACCCGAAACTAGTCGGGAATTTAAAGTTATTCAATCTAATCTGTGTTTTATTGGTTGATTTTTAATAATTTATTCATATTTATTTCATTACAAATAATTAATTAATAAATTATTTTTCCTTTAGCTACTGTGACATTATTACTTATGTTACATAAATACTTTAACAAATGTCCAATAACAGACATTTGCTGTTGCATAACAATAACATATTGCATCATGCACATTTTTTTAAGAATAGTTAATGAAAAAAAAAAAAACAAAAAAAATCACTACTTAATATAAGGCTATCTGCAAACACGTGTTTCGGGATTTATCCCTCGTCAGGAGGATAATTTAAAGATGTTAAATTAAATTAATTAATGGTTTTAATATTTAAACATTTTTTTAAATTGTAATTACTTAAAGTAAACTAAATTAATTTAAGTCGAATTAAATTAAATTAAATAAATTTGAATTAAATTAAATAATTCTTTAATTTTGTCGGCGTTAACTTGGTGGTACATTTTCAATATAGTTATACAAAGAAAACAAAATTAATTTTTTATACCACTTGGATGTGGTATAAAAAAGTAATTTTGTTTTCTTTATATACTAAATTAAATAAATTAAGCGTACCGTCCCGACCGCGATCTCAGATGGAAATGACCGAGCTCGGGAAAGGATGTTCGTCTCAAATTTGAATAAAAACCTTTTTTCTATTGACAGAATTTTTCGTGCACAGATAATGACCATGATATAAATATAGATTACATCAAATATAATTTTTAATATATTCAATCAATTTTTCCACAAGAAAATTAATATTTAATGTATTTTTTAAGACCTTCTCCAGTTAATATAAGTCGTGTTATATTCAAAGCCTGCTTCGTAATACGCGCGGAAATTTAGCATCACGAGCGCCTTTTGTATTGCATAATTTATGATGGTGTTTGTTTCTTGATGGCACAGACCCTTATTAAATACCGTACGCTATTTAGCATTAATGATAAATTAGCTTTAATAGCAACGGCGTTATTGCGCTCAATTTATTATAACTATTTCACACGGAAACCGATCGATGTTTAGAGAAAGTCGCACTTTATGAAGATGCACAGTAAGCAACAAGAATTGTGTTGATAATTATGATTATTCGGAGGAATTAGCGAGGAGAGTTTATGAAGTGACGAAAAGGTGCTTTATTAATTAAATATGAAAATGAAATTCATGGAAATATTCTTGTCTGCAGATAGCCTTATGTTACGTAACTTTTAATTTTTTTTGCATTAAATATTTTCGATTAAAAAAATTGTTGCATTATATAATATGTTATTGTTATGCAACAGCATTATATTGATAATTAAATTATTATATTGATAATTATTACGAAAATGTACAAAATTAAATTATTCGATGTTGATTTATTGTTGTTAGCTTGTGGTGATTAAATGAATCGTCGTGATTATGCTTACTTGGGCATTTGTAAAGGAGGTTGGTTTGGTCTATGTCCCCCTGGCTGAGACGGAGTCGTTGACCGATTTCGGGCCTCTTCCTACCGGGAACGTCAATGGGCTGTATGGTGTCCAAGTAAGTCCCTTTCGAGAACGTGTTCCTCGCATAATGCATTATTGAATCGTAATCGTACGTTAATCCCAGTGAGTTTACTTCCTCCTCGTTCAGTTTGTTGAAATTATATTCCTGGCCTGAAAGAAATTCAATGAAATAATTATATACATTATATACAAAAAATATATATTTGTGTCTGTTAATAAAAATTATATACAAAAAAAATATATATTTGTGTCTGTTAATAAAAATTATATACAAAAATAAATATATTTGTGTCTGTTTATAAAAATTATTAAATTATTGTTTTATGTTGCAGGCGTTCACATCTTACATATATAAATTTTAATCTTTCACATCTTTAAATTTTAAATTTTTTCAACTTTGTTTAACCACTGTATTTTTCACTTAATAATGTGACTATTATTTCGACTATTTAATAGTCATTCTAAAACTAAAAGTAAATTAAATTACATGATTACAAACAAACACTACATAGTCGAAACTATAGTCACATAATATAGTAAAAATACAGTGGTTAAACAAAGTTTAAGAGTGTTTTATTTACAAGTGTATTAAATTATTATTAAAGATTAATTATATTTGATTTGAATTAATAAAATAAAACTTTATTACGGTTAGGTAAGATCGGGTGTTTCAGTAATTATTTTTCTGAGCGAGCAATTGTAAGTATTTTAGTTAGGATTCCTATTTATTAATAAACATCAATTTATTTTTATTTAATATCTTGAAATTAAATAAAAATAAATTGATGTTTATTAATAAATATAAATTTATTTTTATTCAATATCTTTAAATTAAATAAAAATAAATTGATGTTTATTAATAAATATAAATTTATTTTTATTTAATATCTTTAAATTAAATAAAAATAAATTGATTATTATTAATAAATAGACATCCTAACTAAAATCCGACATTCCAATAAAAAAAGTATTTCATTTATTAAATTCCCAATACTATTTCATTTAGGACTAAAAATATTAAAAATAAACAGATTTTGGTTTTTTTTTTAGTATTTGCATTAAATATTACTTAAATTTACTTGTTTTTTTTAAAGGTACAAAATAAAGAGCATCAACACAATTACATCGCGTAACAAAAGTCTTTTCCCTCAGTGGGTTATTATTCAAATTCTCGGCGTATACAATACGAAATTTTCATGAAATTTCGGGCCGCCCACTTATCAGATTCCTCGATTACGAATCAAAAGCATCGCATTTCCCGGTTGCGCGGGATTCCGTGAGTGTTTTATAAAATGGACCTTTGTGCTTCGAAATTTCACGGATGTTTCGCTTTAAAACCTTTTAGAATAATCGAGTTATGGCGGTTTATGCATGCACCGGCATATACATACGTAATTTCGACGCTCGCGCGGACGAGAAAAAAAATATGCGGAAAGCTGAATTAATGAGATGAAATAAAAAAAATATATGTGTATATTAAATCAATTTTACTTTTTTGAAACATTGCTGCTGTATGTAGTAAGGTTAAATTATTTAATTTTGAGGACAACTACTAGGTAGACGACTGAGAATCGTTGTGATTCTCTACTAGACGTAGACGACCGAGAATCACAACGATTCTCGGTCGTCTACCTAGTAGACCCAAATTCTTGATATTGCTACTCATAAATTAGGAAAATGGCGGTTTGTGTAATATTTCTTATTATATTAAAAAATATTGTTTTTTTTTTGCCCAAACATATAAATTCGTTACCTACATTAAGTTAGAAAATCCATTGCAGCGCAAACTAATGAAATTAATAGATCATCAAGTGATTAATGAGTACCAAATAAAACATCTAATGAAATTATTATAGAGGCAGAAAGACCTATGGTCGATAGCCCATCACAGACTACTAACACAATTGTACATTTTGTTATAATATATTTTGTTGTCATATTGTCTGAATACAGATGATTGTATATATATTTATATATTATTATAGATTTTTAACAATTTAATTGTTATATATTTAATTAATAGCCAATAAAAAAAATAGAAATATTCACTTGCTATTTTTGTGGATATCTTAAAAAGAGTAAATTATAATTTAATAAAATAATAACCACTCACTTTTAATTTAAGGTTTTAATAAATAAAACGCTCACTTTCAAACTTTAATATTTCTTCTTTTTATTTCGCTACAGTGTAGCGAAATAATAGCTGCGAAATAAAAACAACAAATATTAGAGTTGGAAAGTGAGCGTTTTATTTATTAAAACCTTAAAGTAAAAGTGTAAATATTAAGAAACTTTTTCAAAAATAGTCAATATTTTATTTTTTAATTGTATAATACATAATTGTTTTTATTTTTGAGGATTTAATTGTTCATAACAATTAAATCCTCAACAATAAAAACAATTATGTATTATACAATTAAAAAATAAAATATTGACTATTTTTAAAAAAAGTTTTTTAATATTTCGTAGAGCTTGAAGTTATTGAGCGGTAAAGCTTAATAAGTTTATATTTTTTATTCTTTCTAACACGATCAAGGATCTTCGTGATTTGTTTCATATATTTTTATCTTTAAAAAATATATTTCATGGAAATATGACAATTCGTCAAAAATTCAAAACTGGGTAAATGACTGACATATTACACTAAAATGTAGCTAAACAATGGTGGTATAATCTGCTGGAATTATACCTCTGCCGCATCGAAGAAATATTCGCTTGCAAATTGGGTCCTCGTAAATCAAGCTAAAATTTCGTTTAAACTTACGCTTATTTTCTAACGGCCACACGATACAGAAAGATGAAAATCAGAAGAATCAATCTCTAAGAATCGATTGCTGAAAATTCCGTTTTTCTAAATTACCTGTGAGTTTCGTAATTTAAGTTCAAATACGGAGGCATCCGAAATGGCTAATGGGTGGACTTTCCACAAGGTTAATTTCACGGAGCAATTGAAATTGTCCGAAATGACTGAAAATAATTATTTTTTTAAGAAACTAAATAGTACAACTTGTTTGTAGTATTATCAAGGATTTTCAAGATTTTTTCGGATTATTTTTAAGAGGAAAAAAAAAACACCGAAATTTGAAAATGTAAGAAAAAAGTGGATTTTCTGCGAAAATCTGAAATTCGCCAAATAACTTCATATTATACAAGAAAGTAGCTAAAGAATAAGAGAATAAGCGGTGAGAATTTTAGCGCTAATAAACGTTCAGTTTTCGATAACCATATTCGCAAATTAGCCTTCGCAAATTGAGAAAAAAATTATGTTCAGTTTTGCGATTTTTTTCTGACAGTTTCAGCCGGTTTAAAGACATAATCTTGAGTGGAAATATAGCTGAATTCTTTAAGAATCGAATGCTGAAAAGCTTGTCATTGTATCTTGTATGAGGACTCTTAAATCTAAGCTCAACCGCAGACGTGTTCCAGATGGGAAATCAGCACGTCTCAAACCGTTTCCATAAGAAAACGTGTAAAATTCAGGGAGCAAATTAAATTGATCAAAAATTATATAAAATGAGTATTTTTCGCGATTCTAAATAGTCTACGTTTTTTTACTATCAATAAGAGCCTTCGTGATTTATTTAAGATTTTTTTGAGAGAAATAAAATTTTACAGAAAATTGAAAATATTGCGTGGAAAAATATTCAAATTTCGACAAAAATCCGAAAATCGCCAAATAACTTCATATTATACAAAAATGTAGCTAAAGAATGAGAGAATAAACTGTGAAAATTTAGGCGCTAACAAAATTTTAGTTTTCGATCAGCACATTCGCAAAATTGCCCTTCGCAAATTGAGCGAAAATGTCGTTCAATTTTGCGATTTTTTTATGGCGGTCTTAGATGATTTAAAGTCATAATTTTGGGTGAGAATATAGCTGAATTCTTTAAGAATCAAATGCTGAATAGCTCATCGTTGTATCTTATTTGTGAACTTTGTAGTATTGGTTCAACCACAGACGTATTAGAAACCGGCAATCGGCGGGTCTCAATTCAACCGTTCTCATAAGATCCTGTGTAAAATTCACGAAGCAAATTAAATTGATCAAAAATGATTTAAAATGATTGTTTTTCACGAATCTAAATAATCTACGTTCTTTTTAGTACCAATAACAGAATCGTGATTTTTTCAAGATTTTTTTTAAAGAGAAACAAAATTTAAACAAAAATTGAAACTTTTGTAAAATATTCAAATTTCGGCAAAAATTTGAAAAATGCCAAATAACTTCATATTATGCAAAAATGTAGCTAATGAATGAGAGAATAAACTGTGAGAATTTAAGCTCTAACAAAATGTTAGTTTTCGATCAGCACGTTCGCAAAGTTGACTTTCGTAAATTAGGCAAAAATGTTGTTCAAATTTGCGTTTTTTTTTTCTGGCTGTTTCAGTCGATTTAACGTCATAATTTTGGATGAAAATATAGCTGACTTCTTTAAGAATCGAATGCTGAATAACTCGTCGTTGTATCTTATCTGTGAACTTTGTAGTATTGGTCCAACCGCAGACGTATTCAAATAGGCAATCAGCGGGCTTCAATTAAACCGTTCCCATAAGATCCTGTGTAAAATTCACGTAGCAAATTAAATTGATCAAAAATTATTTAAAATGATTGTTTTTTCGCAAATCTAAATAGTCTACGTTCTTTTAGTACCAATAACAGAATCGTGATTTTTTTCAGATTTTTTTTAAGAGAAACAAAATTTAAACAAAAATTGAAACTTTTGTAATATATTCAAATTTCGGCAATAATTTTAAAATTGTCAAATAACTTCATATTATGTGAAAATGTAGCTAAAGAATGAGAGAATAAACTGTGAGAATTTAAGCCCTAACAAAATGTTAGTTTTCGATCAGCACGTTCGCAAAGTTGACTTTCGTAAATTGGGCGAAAATGTTGTTCAAATTTGAGATTTTTTTTTCTGGCTGTTTCAGTCGATTTAACGTCATAATTTTGGATGAAAATATAGCTGACTTCTTTAAGAATCGAATGCTGAATAACTCGTCGTTGTATCTTATCTGTGAACTTTGTAATATTGGTCCAACCGCAGACGTATTCAAACGGGCAATCAGCGGGCTTCAATTAAACAGTTCCCATAAGATCCTGTGTAAAATTAACGAAGCAAATTAAATTGATCAAAAATGATTTAAAATGATTGTTTTTTCGAAAATCTAAATAGTCTACGTTCTTTTTAGTACCAATAACAGAATCGTGATTTTTTTTCAGATTTTTTTGAAGAGAAACAAAATTTAAACAAAAATTGAAACTTTTGTAAAATATTCAAATTTCGGCAAAAAATTGAAAATTTGCAAATAACTTCATATTATGCAAAAATATAGCTAAAGAATGAGAGAATAAACAGTGAAAATTTAAGCACTAAAAAAAAATAGTTTTCGATCAGCGCGTTTCCAAAGTTGACCTTAAGGGCATACCACTCGCTAGAAAAGAGTAGAAAATAGTGCTTTACGGCATACGCCGTGGTTACCACTAATAATAATACTGTTGTATTGAAATTTCAGTATGAGAAAGTTAAAGGATGAATCAATGATCGTATTAGTTTGGTTTTGAAAAATGCGAAAATGTTATTCAATTTTGCGATTTTTTTCAGATGGTCTCAGACGATTTAAAAAGTCATAATTTTATGTGAAAATATAAAAATTCTTTAAGAATCGAATGCTGAATAGCTCGTCTTTGTATCTTATCTGTGAACGTTTTAATATTGGTCCAACCGCAGACGTATTCAAAACGGGAAATCAGCGGGCCTATAAGACCCTGGGTAAAATTCACGGAGCAAATTGAAGTAGTTAAAAATGATATTTCACGAATCTAAATAGTGTGCGTCCATTCTACTGGCAATAAGAGACTTCGTAATTTTTTTCAATTTTTTTTTTTTTTGATAGAAAGAAACGATCACCAAAATTTTAAAATATCATGAGAAAAAAGTGGAATTTCTGCAAAAAATTGAAATTTTCCAAATGACTTCATATTATACGAAAATGTAGCTAGAGAACGGGAGAATTAACCGTGAAAATTTAAGCCCTAACAAAAATTCGGTTTTCGATCAGCACGCTCACAAAGTTGATTGTCGTAAATTGGTCGAAAACTTTGTTAAAATTTAGGATTTTTTTCTGACGGCCACAAACGAATTAGGAAGCTGATCTTCAGCAATAAAGTGTCTACATTAATTAGGAATCTAATATTAAAAACCGAAATTTTCTAAATTGTCTGTGAATTTAGCAATTTTGGTCCAACCGCAGATACGTTCGAAATGGACAATCGGTGGGAGTTCTTTAAACCGTTCCCATAAGATTTCATGGATATTGCCCAGCGCTAAAGTTCAGCAGAAAAGCCATACTGGGTGAGGAATGGCCAGAAATGGCGAAAATAAGGGATCTACCTGCCTCGGTACTGCTAGCCTATCTTGATGAGGTAGGCTGGCTGTATTGACACATGGTTCAGATACCCTAAAGGGAGGAAGCATTAGGGGCATAATGAGGTCTATGTATGCATGTGCGTGTTGTTGTGTGTTTTGTGAGAGGTGAACCCTTGTTCACCTCTCACAAAACCGTAACCTTAACTGTAAACCTGTAAGCTCGAAATAATTGAAAAATATTATTTTTCTGGAAACTAAACGGACAACGTTGTTTTTATCATCATCAAGGAGCATAGAAATAAAAAAAGGAAATTAAATAAAATGAAACAAAGATGATTCGCACATTTGCAGTTTTTTTTTTCAATTAGAATGATTTTTTTCTTGTTTAATTTAATTGTAGTAAAAAAGTGTTGAACGAAATAAAAATAAGGGATGCCATGCTAAAATAATTATAATAAATGAAAGAAGGAAAATTTCTGGCAATAATCAAAAAATAAGACAATTCAATCAGCTTCAATTTATCCTCGATAATTATTATTTACGAAGACAGTACCTTCAACGAGATCGTAAATATTAATTAAAAATTGTTTAAGATCTAAGGGCTTACAGGCCAGAGCTGTACTGATGAGCGATGAAATCCCGAAACACGTGTCTGCAGATAGCCTTGTAACTATTATTTGTTTGTATTGAAGTTATATTAGGCAAAAAGTGGCGCTTGCGTCGTCTTTAATTTATTATTATTTGTTTGTTTCCTTTCATTAAATTATTTCAATTCAAACCGTTGCAATTCGCAGTAGTACAGCTATGCAAGAACAAATATCTATTGTGTGATCCAATATCCGGCGGGGTAAATGCTCGGGAAGTAGTTGTTTCAATAGATGTTTGTAAAACTTACAGTGAAAGTAATGTTTTGCAGTTGGAAAAAGATTGATTGAATTTTATTGATCATTGCCAGAAATTTTCCTTCTTTAATTTAATTGTAATTTAAAAAAAACTGCAAATGTGTTAATCACCTTTGTTTCATTGTCAATATTTATTCAGACAATATGTCAACAAAATTTTACAAAATTTATTATAACAAAATGTACAATTGTATTAGTAGTCTGTCATGGGCCATATAGGTCTTTCTGCCCTGTACAAATATATGGTGATTTACAAATTAAAACTGTGCTCACTAGCTGAACTGTCATGTTTCATTTTATCTAACTAAAATAATTATAATCTCAATCAAGTAGTTAGACGAATCTTTTAAGAATCGAACGCTGAAAAAACGTTGTTTTTTCTTAATTGTCTGTAAGCTTAGAAATTTTATTTCAAATATAAAAACATATAAAATAAAGAAAAAAATCAAAGCACTTTAGAGGAGAAAAGTTCACGATCATATAGTATTATTTCAATCAACGGTAGTGACATCAAAGAATTTTAATATAACACTTTTAACTTTGTTTGCACAACTATTTTTTATTATTTAGTGACTATAGTTTCGACAACATTATGATAATGACACGCTAATGTTGTCGAAACTATAGTCACTAAATAATAAAAAATAGTTGTGCAAACAAAGTTAAAAGTGTTTTATTAAGTTAATTTTAATATAGTCTAGTTTTAGTAGTAAATTAATTAGAGTCAATGGTAGTGTTATAATTGAATACATTTACGCTGATTAAATTGTATTTCCTGTTGTAGGTACAAAAATAAACGCAACAACAACAACAACAAGGGAAAAAAACGTGTGTTATGTACGTGCAGACAGTCCCTAATTGGTAATTACGCTCACACCTTTCCTCATCACTCATTTTCTCATTACACCGTCTAACAAGGTAGTTATGATAAATAATTTATAAGCATCCCGTGTGCGTTGTGTGTTGCGTTGCGCCTTCTCCCTGCGAGACCATTAAAACGTAATTAATCTGGGTTAACTCTTGACACACATTTTATAATTTTCAGTCCGTTCTCTTTTTATCCGTTTTATTTTTTTTTTTGCTACATAAACGTGTGCGTGTCTAAGACGCGACTTCCCAGGATTAGGGTCCGGCCGGAAGATTTTTAACGGCAATAACGAGCCGGGCGATAAAAATTCTCACCGTTCATGATGTTGTCCCGGATGATGTTGACGTGCTTTTCTCTGTCCGGCCTGGTGTGTTCGTGCCAGAAGCCGACTACGTGTCCCAACTCGTGCACGACTATCCCGAATTTGTCGCAGTTTTTCCCGATGCTGATCGCCTGCGGGCCGTTGCCGCGCTTCCCCACGAATGAACAACACCTAGAATTAATCATTTTTTTTATAAAAAAAATGAAACAAAGATGATTCACACGTTTCAATTTCAATTTACTTTATTAACGGAATCTCCAATTCCAAATTACAATTATAATTTGCAATAATAATTTATTTGAATTTGCAGTTACTTAAATTACAATGAATTCAAACAAGGAAAAATTCTGGCAATGATCAATAAAATTCAATCAATCCTTTTTTCCATCTGCTGTAAGTAATTTTTTGCAGTTGGAAAAAGGGATTCATCGAATTTTATTGATTATTGCCTGAAATTTTCCTTGTTTAATTTGATTGTAATTTTTTATATACATTCATCCACAACTTTTCTATATACAGGGTGTTTCAAATTCAAATTTCACCACGGGGATCTCGCTTATTATAAGAGATGTAACACATTTATGGTTAATTAATGGTTAAATAGCCATCGGCCATTAATCAGAATGTCATGCTGATTAATATCCCGTTGAGCATAAAATTCTGCAAAAGTGCAAAAGTCTTTCAGATATGAGAGTTATATAATACTGATTTTATACAGGGTGTTTCAAATTCAAGTCTCACCATGGGGATCTCGCAGATGTAGACTTAAATTCGAATTTAAGTCTACAGATGTAGACTTAAATTCGGCACTTTTGTAGAATTTTATGCTCAACGGAAAATTAATCAGCATGAAATTCTGCAAAAGTGCCAAATTTAAAGCTACCCTCTAGCTCTTATAATAAGCGAGATCCCCATGGTGAGACTCGAATTTGAAACACCCTGTATAAAAAACAGTATTATATAACTCTCATATCTGAAAGACTTTTGTAGAATTTTATGCTCAACGGGATATTAATCAGAATGAAATTCTGATTAATGGCCGATGGCTATTTAACCATTAATTAACCATAAATGTGTTACATTGTACCATATATTGAATTAATGTCACAATAAAGATGTTTTATTTGTATAACTCTCAACAGAAGGATTATGGTAGTTATAAATCACAAGTGAATTAAAATTCGCGAACAAATTACTTATTTAAGTAGATTTATTTTATTTTAGTAAAAATATGATTCAACACACCCGCATGGCCTTTCGGTGAATAAAATATAGTTGGGATGATCGTCGACGGAGCGCTCGACGAATTTCACGCAGGTGAAGTTCTCCCAGTGGCGCATCGCCTGCTTAAAGAGGGCCTTGTGTGCGCCGCTGAAGTTGCCGTCGATCTCGTAGGGGATGACCCCGTAGTCCCACACCCGCTCCTTCCTGGCGGTGGCCGCGCGGGTCACCCTCCGGTGGACCCCGTCCCTCTCCTCGTACAGATTCACGGACCTCTTCTGCACTGGCTTCGGCTTGAAATCGAATTTCGGCTCGAACTCGTGCACCGGGATCTCATCGGGAAAGATGCCCGTATCTCGCATCGACCTGAATTAAGAAATGCAACAAGTTGATCGATTAAAGTATTAGTTTTTTTTAAGTCAGTAAATAAATAAATATCGAGCGTATAACAAAAATCGACGACGAAGTTGGCATTGGAAATATAAAGTCATGTCTGAACTAAAATCACACGCGCACGCGAAAAAATACTAGTTGTTATGTTGACAAGTCACGCGTGTGATCTTAGTACAGACATAACTCGAGACTTCCAACGCCAACTTCGTCGTAGAATTTTGTTATACTCTCGATATATATATTTTTTAAATAGAATAAGCATGTTACTCAGTTTTTTTAAATTTATTTCACACAGTATGTTTGTAATTGTCATTAATGTGGTGAAATGATGTAATAATCATGTTTTAATTTCAAATTTTAATTATTATACGTAATTTCATGATGATTCTTCTGCATTTCTCAATTCAATATAAATGCTTTTTTAAATAAGCAGTTGAAGGAAAAGATAAAAAATTGATATAATATTCTATTTAATTTCATCACATAATCACCACATAAATTAAGGATAATAATTTAAATATATATATTTTTTTAATTATTTATTGAAAGTACTTATTTAACAAATAAATCAGGCCATGACGGCGAACTTCCTTGGTGGGAAGATCGACCTCTTACGGATCTCCTTGGCCGTCTTGAATTCATGAAGAGTTATAATAGAGAATTTACGTTCGGGGTTCATATTTTTATTACGTGGGGTTGGTTAGGTTTAGGTTTGTGACGTTCTAATTATTTATATATTCAATTGAAGAACATTCAAGCTATTACCGCTCAAACACTACTCGTCTATAAATGGTGCATGCGCCGGGAATATAGATATTAATGCGCGCATTTTTTGTTCACTATGTGTTTGTATGTTGTGTGTCGTTCATTTACGTTTTTTTTAATGTCAGGTTTCATCCTTGTATTTTTTTATATTGTTAATTTTATATATATATTTTTTATATATATAACATCATTATATGTTCCTCTCTACTTCTCAGTGTGAGGTGTTTATTTTTTTAAATAATTTAAAATTATTACAACTTTTTTATCACCCACAATTTTCTCGCAATAATAAAAAAATTGTTGCAATTATCTGATTACGTAACCTTTTTAATGCAATTTTTGCCAGTTCGGGAGAAAATTTATTAAGCTTGTGTCGTCCGTAAAAATGTATAATTAAACTTAAATAAAATTTAAATTATCATTTTTCATAATAAATTAAAGACGACGCAAGCGCCACCTTTTGCCTAATTTTATGTGGATTCATCAACGATTTGGGTCTACAAGGTAGACGACCGAGAATTATTGTTTCATCCACTAAAGGAAGGCGAACTTGTCCTGTTTATGAGAATTATCATTTTTTATTTATCCATATTGTTAAGAAATATTTTTTTGTTGATTATTAGATTATTCACATTGAAATTTATTAGAGTTTTTTTTATTTTATTTAACTTAATATTAGATTGTAAAAGTTTCTCCTGGTAAAATCCCCAAGGATTCAATAACATCGTTAAGAAACCGGAAAACAACACACACACACACACACAAACAAAAATTACCTGTTTTTCCTCCTATTCTTCCTCTGGTGCTTCCTCTTCTCCCTCGCGTTGTGTCCCTGGTGCCTGATCTTGACGTGCTCCGTAACGACTTCCTGCTGCTGCACGTCCCCATTAATCTCCCTGCTGTTGCTCTGGACCTTCCTCAGCCTATCAATTAAATCCTCCGCGCGGCCGGCGTCCGGCTCGTCCCTGCCGGAATTGGCGCTCTTCAGCAGATATCCGTTTTTCAGCATCGGGACGGACGTCGCGCCGCCATCGATTGGCTCGTTATCGTTCTCGCTCGCGACTTCCGGCGGCGACGATTGTTTCGTCTTCTTCCTCACCAGATCCGTGAGGCCCTCCTCCTCGATCTGCAGCCCCTCGAGCACTTCCTGCTTGTATTTCTCCACCTCTTCTTGCAGGACGTCCTTCTTGGGTAAATCGTACGGTATGGCTATGTCACCTTGGAAGTTGTCTGAAATTAATAAAAAAGAAAAATTAAAGAAAAAAAAAACGGTTCGCGTGTTAATATAAATAGAAATGAGTGCAAATTATTCTGAAAAGTATATTATTTAAATAAAATCACGCAACTCGAATATAATAAACTTGAAACATAATAATATAGAATTTAATAAATTATTGTAAAAAAAATTAACAATTATAATGAAAATATATGTATATATAAAGTAAGTTAGAATATTTTAATAAAATATAAAACAAATTAAGAACAAAATTTCAAAAATGAGTAAAAATTATATATATTAAATAAAAATGATTTGAAAATAATTAATAAATTATGTCCACATTCAATGTCCGGCGTGGGTATTTGCCCGGAAAGTAGTTGTTTTAATGAGAGTAAAAAGTAACGGTTGTTTTAATGTGCATTTGTTTAAAGTACTTACGTAACGTAAGTCAAAATGTCACAGAGCTAAATGTGGAAATAATTTATTAATTATTTTCAAATCATTTTTATTTAGTAAATTTAAATAACTGTGACCAAGTTAATATATACTGTTTTCTATTTGAGTAATAATTATTTAAGAGCACACAAAAAAATTGTTAATTCGAGTAAAAATCTCACATCGCACATAAAGTAAGTTTACATTGGACAAAAATTTAAAAAGCTGTTCACTCCGAGCTATGAAATTTAATCAATATTTTATACCTGAAAAATAACAAATTCAACTCCAATAAACCTGTAGTATTTGTTCTTAATTTTAAACAATATTTACTTGGAAATACATCTGACGCCCAAATTCAAACGCTTACATTCAGATCTGAAACTTCACTGAAATTTGAATGTACGTTTTTTTTTTATTTGGGCGTCCGTTTTAATACCAATTAAAAATTGTTTAAAAATTAATAAAAATACTATGGGGTTATTGGAGTTTATTTATTTATTTATTAATCAACGGAAATCTCCTTTGTACATAATATATAATATACAGAAGTAATTTAAAATAAATATAATATATAATAAATGAATAGAGTGTGAAAAAAAATAACTACAAGAAATTGTTAAAATAATTAAAATTGTAAGCGCAAAAATAAAAATCACTAATTAACAATATCCAGATTAATAAAAGATAAATGGTTTTTAAATAAATTATAAGATTTACAGAACATATAAAAATTGTGATTCAACAATGTAATACAGCATAATACGAGAAATTGGATTATGAGTACCATGCAAGGTTCGATGGAAGTTTAATCGAAACAAGGGCTACAACGAACTGGAGTCTTTAAGACGAAATTAAAGTTCAACAATGATAATAAAAAAAAACTATTGACATGCTCATGTATCAACTTAAATCCGTAACATAAATCAAGCGATTTTCTTCTATACTGTAGAGATTTTAAATTAAAATAATCCATAATAGACTTTGATTAAAACACTTGGTTTATTTCACTGATTTTAAAGTCTATTAATTAAATATGTTTCAACACGGGTTAAGTGAGAAATTAATTCAAAATAAGATAATCCAATATGCGTGAACGACTATAATGAATGCGTGCTATCCCCATTTTAAATGACACCAGTAGTAAGAACTTATTCTAAACTCTTTCAATGATTTCAATATTACAGTTGTAATATGGAGACAAGATTACAGAACAGTATTCCAAATGTGGCCTTACCACCTTATTTTCAAATAGCATAAAAATGAAAATATTTATCACGCACTAATGCAATTTCACAGACTATTTCCCATTAAAGTGGCATAAATAATTAAAAAAAAAATAACACTTTCGTGTTAATCCGGCTTTCTCGCATCTCTACTCTGCTGTAAAATGATACATTCTGCGTGGGCATTGCAAACGTGATTATATTAATAGTTAATTAATTAATTATTTTGCATGGAAATATATCCGCGCTAATATAGACGAAAGTTAAATTAATTCGCGCATCGTATAATTGAAATTTAAATTAATTCAATTACAGATGTTAATTGAAATTGTATCAATTTATTTATTTTTTTAATTTAGTTTGGCGTATATATAGCTTACGGTATTTTTTTAAAGCCTTATAAATAATGTAGAGAGAATACAATAATATATATATATATATATATATATATATATATATATATAATTTTACCAATTGGTGTCAGGCAATAATAATAATAAATATATATATAAGGTATAAAAACTTCTAGTCAATAGCCCAGACAGACTAACACTATGATTTGTTATAACTACAGCTTTTCACTGTATTCTATTATTAAACCATACATTTATTATAATTATTTATTTATATATAAATTATTTTTTTATAAATAAATCGATTTGCTAAAATGAAGTGAAAATTAATAAAAATATAACAATTAAATTTATATTTTAATTATTTATATATGTATTGAATTATGTGTCTGTTAATAAAGATTTCTGTATATATATATAAAATAAATTAATTAATTATAAATAAATTGAGTTGCTAAAATGAAGTGAATTAATAAAAATATAACAATTAATTTTTTATTTTAATTGTTATATTTTTCCTGACATACAAGCAATAAATATAAAATCAATATATCTATTTCTATAAAAAATATTATTTACATATCTACAGTAATTTAAATAAACTCAATTTTGAATTCTCTTGATAATGGACTGATAACCCGAAACTAGTCGAGAATTTAAAGTTTAGTCAATTTAAACTGTGTCTTGTTTATTTTATTGTTAGATTTTTATTAATCTATTAATATTTATTATATATAAATGAATTAGTCTGCAAATGTTTAGAGGCTCAACCAATTAATTTACAGAATCATATAGAGTGCATGATTTTTTATTGCCCATCTTGATTGCAGGTTAAGTGGAAGAGCAATAATACAGCAGGAGGCAGGTGCAATTCAATTAGTCCTAGAATTTCATTTTATTCCACCAATAAATTAAATAAAAACACAGATTAAAATGAATAACTTTAAATTCTCAACTAGTTTCAGGTTCATAATAAATTAATAACGACGCAAGCGCCATCTTTAGCTTAACTAATTTGCAGATTATTAACGCATTTTCAAGATAATTATTGTATT
Source organism: Philonthus spinipes (assembly GCA_963082785.1). Taxonomy (NCBI): domain Eukaryota; kingdom Metazoa; phylum Arthropoda; class Insecta; order Coleoptera; family Staphylinidae; genus Philonthus; species Philonthus spinipes. Next base: position 3,554,818 of record OY720300.1, read on the forward strand.
TATTGTAGCTAATCTAATATTTTTCTGTATGTTTGTTTCGGTATGGAATAGCCTCCGTTAAGTAAATAAATCAAATTCTATGAAATAAATATGAATAAATTATTAAAAATCAACCAATAAAATACAGATTAGATTGAATAACTTTAAATTCTCGACTAGTTTCGGGTTATTAGCCCATTTTCAAGAGAATTTAAAATTTGTTTTATTAAAATTTCTATGGATATTTACATAAATAAATTTCTATGGATATGTATGTAAATATCCATAGAAATTTTAATAAAACAAATTTTAAATTCTCCTGAAAATGGGCTAATAACTCGAAACTAGTCGAGAATTTAAAGTTATTCAATCTAATCTGTGTTTTATTGGTTGATTTTTAATAATTTATTCATATTTATTTCATACAATATGAACTACCAATGTCTAAATATTAAAACCATTAATTAAAAATCAAATTCATTTGAATTTGTGTTTTTATTGGTAGATGTATGGTAGATTTTTATGATTTATTCATTTTTATTATTATAATTAAATTCTTTAAAATATAATTAATGACAAGGCAGAAAGACCGATGGTCAATAGCCGTTTTCTAAGGACAACGTATAACATATTATAAGAATTATATTGTTAATTTATTGTATATAAAATTGTCTGCAGAAATAAAGATGTTATATATATATGTATATAATTAATAACATCTACTCGATAATTAATCCTTTTTTCTTCAATTGTTTCATTGTATGTATGTTGTGAGTGTAAACTCTGCAGGATCATCCTTTATAAACATAATTACGACACGCATGCGAAATATGTCAGTTTCACGATTCGTACACATATTTACAACAAACACGAGATTAAACAAGAATGACAATTTGAAATTACGTGTCGCCTACATAACGCGCGGGGCCCGCTTTTTACGACACCCCCCTAACCCCGCCGAATAAAAGCTGGTAATTGTTTGTTAGTACACACTATTAGGTTACGCCTAAGATAATAACCTCGCCGACATAACGATAGCAATTACCAGCTAAACTAGTTAAACCCCTTGAGATTATATTAACCGGAATACAAACATGTTAAAAATCAACCAATAAAAATAATTATCTATTTGTGTTTATTTTACACAATATAAACTACCAATGTATATATATATATATATATATATATATATACAAGGTGTACAGAAAATTAGTGAAAACCTTCAGGTAACTCAATTCATTAATTAATTTTTAATAGAAAATCCAAATAAAAAAATGTTGTATGGTTCTTCATTGAGGCTCACGAGGTCTTCGGAATTTTAAATATGTGACTATAAATTAGTATTGTTTTTTAAATATTTTGTAAAAAATCAATAGCATTAACAATCAATTAGACACGTGTATAATTCCATTGATGTAAACGATTAATAAATCGGATATTTTTACAATTTTATAACTTCATCAGAAGCATTCTTTTAATGAAAATAGATCTGGCAACGACGCACGCTCGTTTGTAAAAGAAAAGGTGTATGCAACACCTCCAGTGGATGATGTAGCAGTTATAAACAGGATAAATGCACACTTGTTTGATCCAGCGTTGCCAAATGTATAGTTCTTTTAAGTAGCCCGTGAGGCTTAAGGAAGGACCGTGTGACTTATTTTCGTTAATATTTTTATCTAAAAATTAGTCAAAGAGTCACGCTACCTAAAGCTTTTCACTCATTTTCTGTACACCTTGTATATAAGACCAAGAAGTCCAGGCCAGGCAAGAGCAGCAAAGGAGCCGCTAAGAAGTAATGACTGTACTATAAAGATTTAAAAAATAAACAAAAAATTATAAAAAAAATGTTTAATTTAATAATTGAAATATTCACATTTAATGAAACGTTCAGTCACCATTCATCTAGCGTATGGATAACTAATGATTATGAATTGAAATATTGATGAAGTGTTGACGAATAAAAGTAACTTTGTATATATATATATATATATATATATATATATATATATATATATATTGGTAGTTCATTAGTTCATATTGTGTAAAATAATATATACATATATTACAGGGTGAGGCAAAACAGACAGTGCAGTTTGGAACGCGCAGTACATCCCGTATGTTGGGGATACCTACCTGGGAGGGATCTCATTGTGTCGGGAGGGTCGTCTCGTCAGGATTTAAGGCTGCGGTTTAGCAGAAAGAGATAGCTATAGACTAAAGTGAAAATAATCATTACTAAAAAAATGTCGGCTTCCAGAATTAATAACGTGAATATGTACTTGCATTTTTTACATGTTAATTACAAAAATATTGGCCTGATTAAAAAAAACAGTCAACCCAAATTTAATAGTTCTTGTTAGAATAAAAAAATGGAAGGTATAATGAAATTAATAAGTAATGAGTGTGAAGCTAATTTAATGGAGAATTTAGTAAAATCATTAAAATTTTCATTATGTACGTTTTTGTTGCTAAAACTACACATTAAAAATTGATATAAAACAGAGAGATTTTCATTATTTCTTTCATAATTGTTTTCTATAAAATCTAATTACAACAATGCATTTTAATTTATATGGTGAAAATCCTGCATGCTTTAAGATTATTTTAATGTATAACACAATATTGTTCATTGATTACAACAGCAATGTAACTCGAATTACTAACTGACAATAATTATATAGCCATCTCTTTCTACTAAACCGCCCAGGACAGACTTTCATGAATATTTGTAATTGTAATATATAGCTGTACATAAACTTTAATGTAATTGTCTAAATAAAGAAATTTGTATATATATTATAAAAAATCTGTCAATTGGTTATCGACCAGTGGTCTTTTCGCCATCTGCATTTAAATTTTTGTAATGATAAATTTGACGGGCGGTATCGTGTCCGCGTGTCGAAAATAAATAAAGCGGCGTGTTTTTCAGCCGGCCGCATAAATTCCCGGCGAGAATGAAAAAATATATATGCGGGTGGTTGGTTTTAGGGGCGCCTTTTTCCGATTGAGTCCGTTTCTCTAAGGTGGATTTATTGCAGATACTATAAATATTTATTTGGGTGTCTGCTGGTAACGGTTTTAAATTAAGGCTTATTTATACCTCATTGCTAAACCGAACGGAGGAGCCGAATGAAATTCGCTTCAAATATAAATTCTATTCAACAATCAAAATGAAAAAAAAAAAACAAACAAAAAAATGTTGTCAAACATCACAACGTATTTAATAAAAGCACAGTTAACACACACAATTAACAAAACGTTCGCTATTTATAATCAGTCTTGAGTTATTTTGTTATATTACATCTTTGTATGTTATAGGAATTGTTCGCCAATTATATATTTACTTTTTCTTAAATTAAAATTAAATCATTGTTTTTCTTACTACTAATTTTTGTTTCAATTTATATTATATTAAACTTTTGTAATTACTATCGACCGTAACTACGTGGTAATTCATAATCACTGAATATAACACTTACTATGTTTTTACCACAAAATATTTGTGGTAAAAACATAGTAAGTGTTTTATTCAGTGGTTTTGTAATTACATTTGTAAAAATGGATATCCGTTAATAAATAAATAAATAAATAATGGAATCTAGCCGAAACTAATTGAGTAAAATAAACCTTTTTTTAAGTAAAATAAAATCAAATTAATTATCAATGTATTATCATTATTATTATTATTAACATAATAATAAAATTTTATTTGAGCTTCTACGGTTTAATTCGAATTCTTTTGTCATCCATCATGTTTTTTTTTTTGTTGTTCGTGCTTTGATATTGAAGGGCTATATTTCCTAAATTAATGGGGATTTCTCAATACAATTTTGAGGCAAAATATTATTCACACTAAAACACACTCTTATAAAAATTTCCTCTTGGTCTGCCCTGGGCTATCGACGAAAAATCTTTCTGTCCTGATTTGAATTTATGGTGATGTGAAATAATCTGTGTTGAGGCTATACAATCACTTTTTTGGAGAGTTTTGGGCTATAGTTCGAATTCTTTTATTTTTCCCTAATCAATTGTTTTGCTCGAGCTTTGATTCTGCAGGGTTATGTTTCGTAAATTAAATAAACTCTTATGAAAATTTGCTCTTGGTCTGTCCTGGGCTATCGACGCAAAGTCTTTCTGTCCTGTTTTGAATTTATGGTGATGTGAAATAAAAAAAATTCTGCGTCGAGGCTATACTATCACTCTTTCAGGGAGTTTTGGGCTATAGTTAGAATTCTTTTGTTTTTCCATCGTGAATTGTTTTGCTCGAGCTTTGATTTTGCAGTGTTATATTTTGTAAATTAATGTGAATTTCTCAATACAATTAGACATACTAAAAATACAAAACTTTTATGAACACCTCCGGCTACTTTTTCAGGGAATTTTGTGCCTTGGCAGTTCTGTTCGAATTCTTTTGTTTCACCGTCATGATTTTTTTGTTCGTGCTTCAAACGGGATCTCGTAAATTATTGGGCATTTATCAACGCAAAATTCAGACGAAATATTTTTCTTACTAAAATACACTACTTTTAAGAATATATCGAAGCAATATTTTCACTTTTTCAGGGAGGTTTTGATTTTGACAGTCCAGTTCCAATTATTTTATGGCATAATTTATTTGTTTAATGTCACTGAGATTACCGTTTTTGATATTTCAATAATTTTTTTCATCGCTTGAGTCGACCACTTGGGTTAATTTTTATTTTGCAGTTTCCGCTACTGATATTAAAATATGTTATATATGTAAAATTGTATTATTCTGTTTATATGTGATTTACAGTCATGCTATTTATCTAAACATTTTGAATATTGTTATTATTCTGTATAAAGGTGATTTACAGTAAATAAATGAATTGAATTGAACGTTTTGTTTGCTTTTTTGTACGAATTTTGATTTTACAAAGGCCATATTTTGTAAATTAATGGACATTTTTGAGAGATAAAATATTCTTATTACTGAAATACATCATAGTGTAATTTAAGGAGCACTTCGAGTGTGCTCATTCATGTAATTTTTTGCTTTGACAGTTCACTTGGAATTCATTTGTGCTTCCCTTATGTACTTTTTGTTCAAGTTTTGATGTTTCATAGCTATATCAAATAAATTAATGTAATTTTCTCAATGCAACCTTCAAGCCAAATATTCTTCACATCAAAAAAAACTTATCTTCTGTAAATACATCGAGGTTAGATTTTCACTCTTTAAGAAAGTTTTGGGTTGTGACAGTTATCTTTAAATTCTTTTTCTTGGGCAGAAAGACCGTTGGTCGATAGCCCAGACAGACTAACAAAAATAATTATATATAGAAATTAAATATAAATGTATAATATAAAAGTATATTATACATTTCTATATATAATTATTTTTCTTGGGCAGAAAGACCGTTGGTCGATAGCCCAGACAGACTAACAAAAATAATTATATATAATTATTATTATTTTGTTAGTCCGTCTGGGCTATCGACCAACGGTCTTTCTGCTCAAGAAAAATAATTATATATAGAAATTAAATATAAATGTATAATTTACTTTTATATTATACATTTATATTTAATTTCTATATACAGGGTGTCTCAGCGTGCGCGCCGAGTAGCTTTACGGCTAAATGGTTTATTTTTTTCAAAATCGGCTTTCGCAGGCCTATGTATGTCTATTAGGACCACATTTTAAAATTAGTTTCAAATATACAGGGTGTTCCATAAAAGCATGGCTTATCATAGTTATATTTTTTCTAATGGAATGACCCATATTTTATATTTTTTTCAGATTCTACATCAAAAATAAAGTTAACTTTTATAATATATTCATATGCCTAAACCTAATAATTTTTGAAATATTTAAATATTTTTGGAAAAATTGACGTTTCGAAAGAAAATCATAACTCTCAAATGGACGAATGAAAACAGATGAAATTTTGTACCAGTATATTAGACTAATGGGTAAATATTTTAGACTATTTACAGGAATTTAAAATCTTAAGATATTTTGATAATTTAAGGTGACTCCAGAAACACATTTAAAGTCAAATTTCATGCTTATTTTAAATGGCACATCCTATATCTAATAGCCCTATCTTGTAGGAAATTTTATTGTCTTTCAAAAAGTATAAAAGTATTTTTTACCTAAACCAAATAGTTTTCAAGATATATGCATTTTCGTTAACTTTTGACATAATATTTATTATTCATAATATAAAAGTCGATACAAAGCGCCATCTGTTGTTCAATTTAATATTTATTATTATTATTCCTTAAAGGCAAGTGTTTAGTTATTGTTTATAAATAAAGACAGTTGACCCAACAAATGACTTTCGAGATATTTTCTAAATTAATACACTAATTTTATGAATTGTGAATATACTAATTGCATTATTTATTTACACATGTGTAAATTATTTGATAAAAACTTGAAGAATTGTAAAACAAATATAACGAAATACATCAAATAAATTGACAAAATAGTATTAAAAGTAGTTTATAATAAATTTTCAAAAATACTACCATCGAATACATAATTCAACTTTTTTTAAATGATATTTTGACATTTCTCAGCATATTAGGTATAATTGATCTAAATGTATTATTAATTCTGCCTTCTATGTATTCAATTGTTGTGTGAGGAGTGCTGTATATTTGATAATAGATAATCTTAATAACATTACATTATTATTAGAATCATGTTAATTCTTTCATTTAAGGGAAACATTTTTTCAATTGTTAGTAATAATACGAATGTCAATTAAATTTGCTTATAAATAAAAGCCTATTAGAATAACTGGCAATAATAATTATTAAATTAAGCAATAGGTGGCGCTTTATGTTACATTGCCATATTAAAATAATAATGATAATGACGAAAATTAAGAAAAATGGATATATCTTGAAAACTATTAGGTTTAGGTGTAGAATACCTTTATACTTTCTGAAAGACAATAAAATTTCCTACAAGATAGGCCTATTAGATATAGTGTGTGCCATTTAAAATAAGCACGAAATTTGACCTTGAATGTGCTTCTGGAGATATGTTGAATTATCAAAACATCTTAAGATTTTAAATTCCTCTTAATAGTCTGAAATATTCACCCATTAGTCAGATATACTGACACAAAATTTCATTTGTTTTCATTCACCCATTTGAAAGTTATGATTTTTTTTCGAAACGTCAATTTTTCCAAAAATATTTAAATATTTCAAAAGTTTTTAGGTTTAGGCATATGAACATATTATGAAAGTTAACTTTATTTTTGATGTAGAATCTGAAAAAAATATAAAATATGGGTCATTCCATTAGAAAAAATATAACTATGATACACCATGCTTTTATAGGACACCCTGTATGTTTGATACTAATTTTAAAATGTGGTCCTAATAGACCTACATAGGCCTGCGAAAGCCGATTTTGAAAATAATAAACCATTTAGCCGTAAAGCTACTCGGCGCGCACGCTGAGACACCCTGTATAATTATTTTTGTATAATAAAGAATAAAGATGTTCTATATATTATTTTTCTTATCATGTTTTTTTGTTAGTTTTTATTCACTTAATTAAATGTGACTTTCGTGAAGATTTGAAAGATATGTGAAAACACTTTGTACACTTTTCTTCACTTATTTATTAATTAACAGATGTACATTTCGATCACCATGTGAAACACCATGTGTGTGTGTGTGTGTGTGAAACAATTGTTTGTAAAACATTGATAATGATCACATGGTTAATAAATAAATACGTGAAGAAAAGTGTACAAAGTGTTTTCATATATTAGTTTTTATTGTTGTTAAATTATGGGAAATCTCCTAATGCAATTTTCAAATAAAATATTCCGGAAAGTTATGGTAGACACCGTTGAAATTGTTGCTCTGTGAAACGATAAACAAAATAATTGATTATAGAAAGGGGGTGTTTTATTAAATTTGTGTTGATTTTGTTTATGGATAACTCTGTATATAATTTTCTTGGTGCAAAAAGGGCCCAGTTATAAATATTATTACAGATGCCCGAAAGTTTTGTTTGAAAATGTATCGAAAGTAATCTTAATTGTATTTATTTATTTTTTTAATAAATACTAAAATGTTTGTATAACTTTAATTAAAGTTATACAAACAAAGTGAATCAGCGTTTTCATTAAAACTTAAAACAATGTATAACGAAGTAGAAGCCTCTATTATCAATAATTTATTTATTTAACGGATTTACCTTTTTACAAATCTACAATATAATTAATAATATTTATGTATAGTGGATTGTAGAACAAAAAATAAAAAAATAATAACAACAAGGAAAAAAACACTAAAAAAATACTAATTGGCGCCGCTAGATGATATTTATGTGAAAATAAAAGACAGTTTGTTTATTTTGATCTAATATCATTTTTCCATCTCCCTGGCAATTGTTAACGTGCCCATTAATGTTTTATTCTTTGATGAAAAAAAAAAATCAGGTGATTTTCGACCCTATCATTTTAATTTAATTGTAAATTTTAGTGTTCCAATTTTTAAATAAAGATTGTTTCATTTTATAATGTGATATCGTATGGTGGATGTAAATTAAAGCACAGTCTATACATTCGGAAATTAATCTGAAATCGCTGTGTGTATGTGTGTGTATGTGTTTGTGAGTGAGGGAAGGGGTTGTTTGGAAAAACGGAGTTCTAAAGTTTATCTGGTCCCGTTCAGATGGGCAATTAATCAACGTCGCCCGTACGGACACCGTTTTCCCGAACACGTGAAGGGCTGGGTTTCGATTAGTGTCCGAATTAACATATGGCATCAAACGCTGCTAATTGCCAATTTAATAAGCAATTATTTCCGATTGCCATATAATTACTTTAACTTTGTACATGGGGTGAAATTATTTCGAAACGGTTTCACAGATTCAATCCTATAAAAACACAGCGACAATATAAAGCTGTAGATGTAAAGTAATAATAAGTTTCACAGATTCAATTCTATAAAAACACAGCGAGAATATAAAGCTGTATATGTAAAGTAATAATAATAATAATAATATAAATAAAGCTTCTTCTTATTATTATTATTTAGTGGCCTTGGCTACTAGGCCCTTTCGACCAGTCTCTGCATATAAATAAAGCAGTTTTTGTTTATTGAAAATGGCAACATTATGACAGATATGTGAGTTTGAAAAAAAATAAGCGTTCACTTAACTTGTTTATACCACGTTTATTTAATAAAAGTGTTTTAAAAAATTACAATGAAATTAAAAGGAAAATTTCTGGCAATGATCAATAAAATTCGATCAATCCCTTTTTTCAACTGCAAAAGTTACTTACACTGTAAGTTTTACAAAAATCTATTGAAACAACTATTTCCCTACTAACTAATTTCATGGTAATTTAAATAACTGCAAATGTGTGAATCACCTTTGTTTCATTTTATTTAATTTGTTTTAAAAAGTTAAGTGTTTTTAATATACCTTGTTTAAACAATGCAATGTGTAATCGTGTGAATCTCCTTTGTTTCATTTTATTTGTTTTAAAAAGTTAAGTGTTTTTAATATATTTTGTTTAAACAATGCAATGTGTAATCGAAATTTGATAGATAATTAAAATTAGAGTCTATCATCAACGAATCACAATGCAAAGCTCCTATCGGTTAATTAATACATCTATGCAACGTTACATTTAGTATGATAAAGCCGCTGCTGTTTAATTACGAGTTACTATATTGAATTTTACAAACAAGCGCTCGCCGAATTCAATGGATGCGACAGTGTTAAATTTCATGATGTAAAATTATACGATATAAAACAACATACACATTTTAATTTTCCTGTAAACGCAATACAGAAATTAAAAATATGTTGCTACTCCTGTATTAATATACCATATAGAAAAATAAACAAATAAACATTATAAAAAATGGTTTATTCGGGGCTATTCCGTAAGTTTAACGTGTACGTTATTAATTAATTTCAAAAAAGCTGTTTTGTAATACATATGTATTCATATAATGTGAAATTAATTAATAACGTACACGTTAAACTTACTGAATAGCCCCGAATAAAACATTTTTTGTAATTTTTAGACTGTCATGATAGAAAATAACGTACACGTTAAAGTTTCTGTACGGAACATATATATTTCAATCCAATGACTCGTTTCTGTTTAGAAGCAAATAAAAACTTATTGTAAAACACGTTTCTGAAGAATCGTTACTTTTCTTCATATTGTTTGAATCTATTGGTAATCATATTTATATTGTATATTTTACATCAATTATGTAGATTACCATTTAAGTTAGTTCTCATTTTTAGTTGCATTATTTATAATTTCGTATTTTAACTGACTAACTAAACATCTTTATTCATAACATTTATACATAGTTTAAATAATTATTTACAATTTGTAGAGTTATGTTCAAATATAATACATGAAATAGCTAACGACTAAAGGTCTTTCCGCCTGTCTATATCTACTTATTGTCATTGGATTTCTGGTGAATTTGTATTTTATTATATTGTACTTTTGTTATTTACGACTTGTAAACTTGATATTTTCTCTGTAATTGGACTATAGTCTGTTGATAAAATAAACGGTTATTATATTAATTAATAATGATTTGAAAATAATTAATAAAATTATTTCCACATTTAGCTCTGTGACTTTTGACTTACGCCACGTAAGTACGTTAAACAAATGCACATTAAAACAACTAGTTCCCGGGCAAATACCCACGCCGGACATTGAATTACATAATGTACACTTGCTGTTGCACATCAATAAAATATTGCATAGTGCAACAAATTTTGATCCGAGAAAAATTTAATGTGAAAATAACAAAAGGAACGTTACTTAATATAAGGTCATTTGCAGACACGTGTTTCGGGATCTATCCCTCGTTAGTACAGCTATGCCTTACATAATTTAAAGATGTTAATATAAATCAATTAAATTAATTCAAATACAATCAGCAAAATTAAATCAATTATATTAAATCAAATTAAACTAAATCAATTTAAATTAAATAAACGATTATTAGTATTGATGGAATGTTAACGTTAATAGAGTATTTAAAATAAATAATTTCAAAACAGTGTTACTTTTCCTGTATTCAAATTCGTGTAGGAAACTCAACATTACATAACATAACATACTGTACTAGCAGCTGGTACACGTTCTCCAAACGGGAACTTCGGAATGTAAAGAAGAGTTTTTTTCTGTTTTATATAGATCTGTTTGTGTTTTTTTTGTATTTTATACTTTTATCCATTTACGTAGTATTAATTATATTACTGTATTTTTTTGTAATATCAAAGGAGATATTCGTAAATAAATACTTTTACTTTTAATTTACTTTAAAAAAATCATTTTTTAAGTATTTCGGTAAGAAGAATATTTAGCTCTCAAAAATTTTCCATTAATTTACGAAATATGGCCTTTGTGAAATCAGTTTAAACTGACTGAACTTCGCCTACACTCATGACATTTCATTTTGTATCTTTCTCTATGATAAATAAAGGCATTTTTATTATTATTATTAAAATTCGTACAAAAAAAGCAAACAAAATAATTGGAACTGGACTGTCAAAATCAAAAACTCCCTGAAAAAGTAAAAATATAAACTCCATATTTTCTTAAAAGTAGTGTATTTTTATATGAAAAATATTTTATTACTGTATTTTTTTGTAATATCAAAGGAGATATCCGTAAATAAATACTTTTACTTTTAATTTTCTTTAAAAAAATCATTTAAAAAAAAATACTTATCATCGTTAAATCGCGAACAGAATGCGTCCTCAAAAAGTATTATACTCTGGTAGAAAGAAAAATTAAAAAAGATACAACGCGTGGATGTCTATAAAAACAGACAGAAATTTCCAACCTACTTGGATTTTTACGCGAGTTACAATTATATATATATATATATAAGGATAAGGATTAATTATTTAAATAAAAGTGGTCGTCCTTTGAATAATTAAAGTCTCCACAACCAAAAAAACAACACAAAGAAGATACTTTATTAAAATTAACATTCCATTAAATTTAATACAGTATAATGTTTTAAACTGTTTAGAATACACTATAATCCGTTTTTTTATAATATTTCTTCACATAAGAAAATAAACTTTCTTATGTGAAGAAATATTTATTATTATTTATTTATTTATTAACGGAAATCCATTTTTACAAATGTAATTACAAAAATTTAATACAATATAAATTCTAACAAAAAATATTAGTAAAAAAAATGTTTTAAAATGTATTAAATAAAAATTATTTGAAAATAATTAATAAATTATTTCTACACTGCACATTAAAACAACTACTTCCCGGGCAAATACCCACGCCGGACATTGAATTACATAATGTACACCTGCTGTTCTATATCAATAAAATATTGCATAATGCAACAAATTTTGAGAAATTTAATGTAAACACAACAAAAGGAACGTTACTTAATATAAGGCCATCTGCAGACACGTGTTTCGGGATCTATCCCTCGTCAGTACAGCTATGCCTTACATAATTTAAAGATGTTAAAATAAATCAGCAAAATTAAATCAAATTAAACTAAATCAATTTAAATTAAATTAAACAAAATTAATTCAATTTAAATCAAAACCGAATAAAATTAAAGGAAAAGAATTGAATCAAATTAATTAAAAAGAGCGACCCTCACCTCCCGCGCGCTGTGATAGTAATGACGGGCAGAGGAAGGACATGCGTTCTTGTATTGTTGTTATCGTAAATTCACAAAAAATGGTTTATTTCAGAAATCATACACCTGAGGAATTCCACGGGAATAAAACGGCCTAATTAGTAATAGGATCGGAGTGGAAAAGGGCAAGGCGATCAATCAAAGTCATCGTAAAGCCATTTAGGAATGCAATCTAAAGATCCTAATGAAAAAAAAATAAAGCAAAGAGAGAAAAGAAAAAAGTATTAAAAGAGCGAAAGGGAGAGCAGGGGTTGAAATTAAATAACATGATAAGTGGAAAAGCTTCGGAAATTTAAAAATTGAAAGTAAAGTCTGAAAATATTTTTTTTTGATATATGATTAATATAAGTTGTGCCGAACTTGAAATAGAAAGCAGTGTCGATTATTCGAAACATTAAAATTTCCTCTATTTTAAACGTAAGATTTAAACTCACAATTAAAAAGTCTACATTTAATTAAATTTCATGATACCAATAAATCATCAACTTTTAAAGCAGAGACTAACCAGACGCCAAACTCAATGTTGACATATTTGGCATATACTGAGTGCTAATCACTAAACCTGGTCATTGGGAAATAGCATTATACAGAATTTTAATTGAATATATTACATATCTATAATAAGGGTGGTGAAATTCGAGAGGAAATTGTATGGTTTAGTGAAGGTGAAACAGGCGTGATGGGGGTGTTATAGAGGATGGCAAAGGACGGGCAGAAGAGGAAGATGGATGAACGAAAGGGAAAACATGTACAAAAAAGTGGGGTGGTCTGTTGGTTTCGCAGAAGAGAAATTGGGAAGTTGGGAGAAAATAGAAGTAGAAATGGGAGATGTAGAGCTGCAGATAAGGCAAGAGAGCATCCAAGGGAGCAATTACAACACCAGTTATAAGAACCTGCAAGTTTTCGGAATGCACTCCCGGTATTTCACGAATTTCAGTGGGCATGAGGTGCGTATGTTCGCGATATTCAGGTGTGATAATGAAGAGAGAGGAAGGAAAGTATAGATGGGGGAAATGTTTACAAGGTGTGTGTTTTGTGGAATGAATGGCTGCAAGAATCTATTTATAGAGGGGAGCAGGAAGGGTAAGAGGCCTGTGGAGATTTTAGATGAGAGCGGAAGAAAAATAGAGGTTGGTAAGGCAGAGGGCAGAGCTAGATGCAAAACAGTGGCGGAAATCAGAGGAGCTCACATCGGAAGTAGAATAGAAGAGGGTGGTATGTAAGTTGTAGAATTTTATGCCAAACAAAGGTTTATGATATATTACATTGCCATGACATATTTTTATGTAATGTCATGTTGACAGATACATTTTAATTGTGTCATAAACATGAATAACTATTCAATTGAAGGAAGAGTGTTCATGTTTCAAACTTTCTACTCTGGTAATAGTTTGAGACGAGTTAGAGATTTATTTGCTGTAAATTTCAATAATCCAAATCTACCATACACAACTCTGTGAAAAAAATCAAAGAAACAGGCAGTGTCGCTTCAAAGTCTAAATAAAATATTGAATTAGAAGAACGGGCTTTGGCTATGGTAACGGAGGGTCCAAGAAGAAGTACAAGAACGTGTAATGTCGACAGATTCGTCATTGACGTAAGCGTGAGCATTAAAAGTTACGAAAAGAAGACGCATGTAAGCGGGATCATTAAAATCTACGAAAAAAGTCCCGTTTCGAAAGGATTGAAACATAAGCATGTGTCAAAAATAAATCCTTCGTTCAACATGAAATTAAACGAAATGTATTATAATTAATTATTAAAATTCTATAACACTATTTCCCTATAGCCAGGTTTTGTGGTTAACACTCGGTATGTGTAAGAAAATTGATTTCATATAAAAATTTCTTTCTCGTCGTACCTGAAGTAGAGGGCGCTGCAGCCATAAAGGAGAAAATATAGATGCAAGTTATGCATTTGTATTGATGAAAATTGCCGGCAAAATAATACGGCAATACATTGGATTTTTTAATTCATCAAAAATATGGAATTTAAAATTGCTTGTAATTATTTTTTTATATATTATATGAAACAACATATAAAATAAAAAAAATGTTGCTTTGAACAAAAAAAAATTAATAAAATAAGAAAATATCAAAAAAATTTGTATTCGCATTGAATGCCATAAATTAAATCGTGATGTTTTGAAATGTGTCTGCATTCAAGGAGTATTGCATAGAGAGGAGTTAGAAGTAGGTTTGAACCACTTAATGAAATAGATTATTTATTTTTTATAATTTTTATTTTAAATTTATTTATTTATTTCTAATACAACCACAGAAATTTATTTTACAATATTTCCTAACTCTAGTTGTATGCTATTTAAATATACACTAAATAATAACTATTGCTTAATTAACAAAAATATAATTACAGTTCTAAATTTTAAGACAGGTGCATTATTTCAATAATACGGTTTCGTTTTTTATAACATAAACCGATTTGGATATATACAAACATCTTTATTCAGACAGCAGAATTACAATTCTTTGCAAATATTTATATTTACAAAACATATTGATGGGTTAGTGGTCTGTCACGGGCTATCGACCAGAGGTCTTTCTGCCCTCGATTTGGATATTTTCTTATCGCATTCATTTTTTTGTTAGCTAAACGTATAGTTGTGATGGATATTGGAATGCAGGAAAGTGCCCCTTATCCGAATTGAACAAAAAATAGAAATGCTGTCATTTAAAAGAAAAAAGTTGACAATCGCTACTTTGACAAATTGATAATATGATGACAAATATTATCAATTTGGTGATACCACTAATTAGAGAATTTCCTGCCGTTTACAAATATATGTGGTTTGTTAAGTTTACTGTCATAATAAAAATGTTAGAAGGGGGTGGACAATATGACAACAAATTTACAAAATTTATTATAACAATATGTACAATTGTATTAGTAGTCAGCCATGGGTTATCGACAATAAGACCTATTAAAAAAATAATAAAACAGGGCAGAAAGACCTTCTGCCCTGTTTTATTATTTTTTTTTAACTTTATATTAATAGTTCAAGATGTTTCATCAAGTTATAAGTGAGACAATCATTCAAGAAATATAACTGTTATTATAATTGTCTTTGCAATTGTCAGAATAAAGATGATTGTATATATATGGAAGGAATATATACAATTTTTTTATCCTATTTTTACATCAGTTTATGACATTTGTATCCAATCGTGTTTGATGGGACACGACATGATCTGTAAACAGCAGTTGTAAGGTTATCGATTTGCGAAAATCCGCAGTTAATAAGGAAGCCTTAGGAGATGCGGCCCCGGATTATGTCGGGCCCGACGTAGGTTTGACGGCCCTTAACTTTGGCACTCTCCGGCACATCAACTGCTGTGACCCGATAAGTCTGCTCACTCCGGTGTTAATTTTAATTGACTAAATCACCCGAGCGCGCATTTTGCGGTTTCTTCCGAGCCAGACGACACCCACACGTGCTTTCAGCGCCCCGTGGGGTGGAAGACAAGACGGCTGCCGCTGTATCTGCAGCGCCATTATTATTACTCGAAATTAATTAAAACGTTCGTTTGCTTTGATTCGTGGCCGTGCGTTAATCAAAGAACTGAAGCGAAGAAAATACAGAATTATTGATTTAATTTTTGGATTCGTTCATAAAAAAGAAGAAATTTTATTTAATGTCATGTTTTCCAAATATAATTTATTTTTAATGGATTACAATCGATGGAGCATTTATAATTAATGGTATTACTTATATATATAGATTTTTATTTCTGAGCGTTACATTAAATTACATCATAATCGGGGATATTCCGTAGAGAAAATGTTAAGTTAAACGTATACGTTATTAATTAATTTCACATTCTATGAATACATATATTAATTACACAGCTGCTTAGACTGTGATGATGAAAAGTAACGTAGACATCAAACTTAACATTTCCTTTACAGAATAACCACGAATATTTGCACCAATACTTAGAAAAATATTTATTTTTTAATTTATAAATCGTTTTTATAAAAAATATGTTATTAATCCTAATATTTCATAAAAAATATTTATGAGGATATAGCGGAGGCTTTTATTTATTTTCGTTTTTATCAAAATTATGTTTTTGCCAAATGAGTGCCATATCAGTTCTGTTGATTTCTTGTGTAGTTTTAAAAGTGTAAGTTTGTTCTTGTGTTATTATTTTATCAGTATTCTTTACGTCGTTAGTTGATGTTTCTGAGTCACTCTTTTGGGGCCGTCCTTTTCCTCTTTTTTTTTTTGGTTTAACGAATCCTTCATCGGCTTCTATCTCAGAAGCGGACGTAAAGTCCATAATTGTTCTTGTTTCCTTTTAATTTGGCGACTAACAAGAGTATAGTTAATCTGTATTATCACTTGTTATTAATTTTTATTATAGGGCTTTATTTCGACAGGAATTTCTGTCACTGTCAAGTGTGTATGTATATACGTATAATTTGTTACACTTTTCACTTAGTCTTTTTTAGTAACGTATTATAATCTTCAACCGTCTCTTCAACACTAGACAAATCATTTTTGTTATTAATTGTTCATTAAAATTTTTTATGCGAGTTAATTCGCGCACATGGAAAATTGACAATAGTTTTTGAACGCACAGTTGACGTTTGTTGTGTTTTTATTTTTATACTATTTTATTTTATATTTTACAAAAATTTTGGTCTCCTCCACAATTAAAAAATAAATATATCAACGAAAAGAGATTTTAAATATCAACAATACAGCCATTAGACCAAAAAAGTAGAGCACTTGGACAAGACAAAGTTTATTGACGACTATTGAAAGCCCTCTCTACATCCATTTATTCATATTTCCTAAAAATCCTAAAATATAATTAATAGCCATCAATTCTTTCCCTCTGAATGGAAACATGGAATTATCATCTGGATCCACAAATCCAAAACCGATGCTATACATTCAACCAAGTACCGTCCCATTAGCCTACTACCCGTACTAGGGAAACTTTATGTATCCCTCCTTAAATAAAATATGCTCAGCAATGTTTTACCCCATATCCCTATTTACTAATATGGCTTCCTTTCAAATCGTTCCAATATCCTATCCTTACATCCAACTGCCAAACAACGCATCTAAAAGGTAAAAAAAACTGCCATTCCATTCCCAGATATATCTAAAGCCTTCGATTCCGTTTTGGCATCGGGGCTTATTATATAAATGTGTCCTTAACATTCAGAAAACTGCTACAGGGCTAATTTAACTACATTAATCGATTAATTAGACAGAAGGAAATAATATAAAGTTAATTGTTTGTAGCGGACACACCCTCATTCCCCTCCACGGACCTCTTAATTTGGGGTATTTTCAAGTGAATCGACAAATTTGGCATGAAGTAAAAAAATCGAATAAATTCAGAAAACTGCTACAGGGCTAATTTAACCACATTAATCGATTAATTAGACTGCGGGCAATAATATAAAGTCAATTGTTTGTAGCGGACACACCCTCCTTCCCCTTCACGGCCCTCTTAATTTGTGGTATTTTCAAGTGAATCGACAAATTTGGCATGAAGTAAAAAAAATCGAATAAATTCAGAAAACTGCTACAGTGCTAATTTAACCACATTAATCGATTAATTAGACTGCGGGCAATAATATAAAGTCAATTGTTTGTAGCGGACACACCCTCCTTCCCCTCCACGGACCTCTTAATTTGGGGTATTTTCAAGTGAATCGACAAATTTGGCATGAAGTAAAAAAATCGAAAAAAATCAGAAAACTGCTGCAGGGCTAATTTAACCATATTAATCGATTAATTAGACTGCGGGCAATAATATAAAGTCAATTGTTTGTAGCGGACACACCCTCCTTCCCCTCCACGGCCCTCTTAATTTGGGGTATTTTCAAGTGAATCGACAAATTTGGCATGAAATAAAAAAAATCGAATAAATTCAGAAAACTGCTACAGGGCTAATTTAACCACATTAATCGGTTAATTAAACAGCGGGCAATAATATAAAGTTAATTGTTTGTAGCGGACACACCCTCCTTCCCCTTCACGGCAATCTTAATTTGGGGTATTTTCAAGTGAATCGACAAATTTGGCATGAAGTAAAAAAATTGAAAAAAATCAGAAAACTGCTGCAGGGCTAATTTAACCACATTAATCGATTAATTAGACTGCGGGCAATAATATAAAGTTAATTGTTTGTAGCGGACACACCCTCCTTCCCCTCCACGGCCCTCTTAATTTGGGGTATTTTCAAGTGAATCGACAAATTTGGCATGAAGTAAAAAAATCGAATAAATTCAGAAAACTGCTGCAGGGCTAATTTAACCACATTAATGGATTAATTAGACTGCGGGCAATAATATAAAGTCAATTGTTTGTAGCGGACACACCCTCCTTCCCCTCTACGGCCCTCTTAATTTGGGGTATTTTCCACTGAATCGAGAAATTTGGCATGAAGTAAAAAAATCGAAAAAACTCAGAAAACTGCTACAGGGATAATTTAACCACATTAATCGACCTAACCAACCTAATAAAAATTTCCTCCTCGATCGCAAACTACAAATCCGCATACGACAAACCTTATCCTCAACAATCCAGTCCGAACAGGGTGTTCCTCAAGGTTCCTCATTATCCCCCCAATTATATAATATATGCTGTTCTGATCTACACATATATAATTTTTTGCAAAGAAATAAGTGATAACTTTAAACGTTATAATGATTACGCTTACCATTTAACTTGTCGGCCTGGCAGCATGCCAAGTAACGTATTTCCAGCCAACATTCTAACTTTGTTAAGATTTAATAAAATGTATTGCTTAATACAAAGAAGGTCATGTTTATAGTAAACAGGATTCATTATAAAATTACTGTAGTTACTTGATCAAGAGAGAATATTTGGTGGAAATTACCAATTAACTTAATACCATATACCAAGATAATTTTAACCATTTTAACTTCATTCCGATAATTATGTTTAGGTGTTTACTTTAAACGCTTTTGTGATTATTCCATTCAAGAAACTGCCAAACAAGTGAAAATCCAACTTGTTTGGAAATATTTCTTTTAGTGTGGAAAAAGGGATTGATCAAATTTTATTGATCAGACATTTTCCTTGTTTAATTTCATTGTATTCGTGTTATGCAAATCACTGTATTCACATTTTGTATGTTTACTGTTATGTAGAAAATTGTTAATCGAATTGTTATTTGTTGTCATATTTTTAATTTTTTTTCCCTATTACTTTATTTTTTTTATATTTTATACAATTTATATTTTTCTGCTTTTGTAAAAAGGTTATATCCGTAAATAATAATAAATAAATAAATAAATTGTAATTCTGATGTATTTTTGTAAACTCTTAAAGATTACTTGAATTAATAAAATATTTATGATTTTCAACACTTTTTAATTTAATTTCACTACAATTGTTTCGCTACGCTGTAGCTTCTTCAGGTGAAGAAAGTTAACTTTCTTCACCTGAAGAAGCTACAGCGTAGCGAAATTTTAATTGTAGTGAAATTAAATTAAAAAGTGTTGAAAATCATAAATATTTTATTAATTCAAGTAACCGTGGATTTTCAAAAATTAAGTGCCTCATTAATCAACGATCTCAAAGATTAAAAAAATTCTATGTATCATTTTAATTTCCATTAAAACAATATTTAAAAATTAAATATTTTTAATTGCTAAATGATATTTAACGCATGTTGCATTTTTTTACGGAACAATTAAAATAATAACAAAATGAAAACAGCGGAACCGCTTAATGAAAATCCCGATGGGTTGTTTGGATCAAAGCTAACGTTTCCCTTTTTTTGTACGCGTGTCTGTTTGAATCGGCAGGGAAAAAGCGCTCGCGGGCCCCGGAAGATCGCTTTTTAAAAATACGGAGCAATTAACGTCGTTCCGATGATTGCTTTGAAATTAAATTTTTATCTAAAAGCTCGCATCTGCATTTTCCACCTGGAACTACGAGGCGCCCATTAAGGCGCGCCCTCCACCCGCTTCGATTTTAAATGAATCGAGCGGTTTTCTCCGCGGCCCCATCCTTTTCGGACACCGCGCCGGGAATATTCAATTAATTAGCTTTCGCCGTCGCGGAATCCATTTGCGGAAAAGACACGCGGGGCGTACGTTATTTATCGCTTGAATTACAGTCGGACGTAAATCAAGATTGGTAATTGGGATTTCGGATCGACTTGACGCGTTTCTATGAAAAAACAGTTAAATATATGAAGTAGGTAATATTTATATTAAATAAAAATGATTCGAAAAATAATTAATAAATTTCCACAAATACTCTTTTCTATTTATATGGTAATATTTATAATAATAACCCGGCGCATTCACCATAAAGATAAATATGCTTTTACAAATGGCTGTATCGATTCACAGCCACTTTTAATACATACTTTTGTTAAATACATTTTTCAACAGTATTCCATAATATTTATACACTATAATCAATATAATAATAATATAAATAAAAAGGGCGCCAAAAACGTATACGAAAAGGGAAGCCAGATTGGCAGAAGGGTATGCCAAGGAGTAGAAACTGACTCTTGGGCACCTTTCTGTCTGTTTTGCATTTGTATTTAATTCATTGTTATTCTTTTAATGTTTATTTATTATTAATTTATTATTATTATATTAGTCTTGTGCTAACATGTTTTTGAATGCGCATTGTATTTAGTATATATTTGTATTATTTTATTTTTTAAATTTTTTCTTATTATTGTACTTTCTCTTATATTGTTCTGTTATTAGGAAATCATGTTGAGCAATAAAGGCTATTATTATTTAAATTATACATCAGTGTTATATTCATTCTTTCCGTATAATTTATCATCTTATTCAAGTACTGAATATTCTAATCAAATTGCGAATGAGCCGAGTGATTAACGTAATACCCTGCGCGCAAACGATACAATTACATTAATTAAAAGAGGCGTTTGAGTCGTTTCCACGTATCGCGTTAACCCGAGTCAAAGGATGCGAACACAATTCAAATCTTGATAAACTCACTCCCCTTTCACTCCTCCGTAGGTGTTTAAGACGTATTTAATTACTCTAAAATAATTGAAGTCGAATTCCGGGGAGATTTTTAATAATTAAAATGATAAACGCAAATAAAAAAAAAATGATTAATTATTTTCAAATTCTTTTTATTTAATTTATTTAAATAAATGTGACCAAGTGAAAAAATCCTTTTTCTATAATTATTACTTTCTCTTTAGCTACTGCAACTTATTTTATCGTTTTTTTTTTAAGAAATGAAGGAAAATAAAATGTACTGAATTTTCGATTTTAGTAAAATT
This sequence comes from Philonthus spinipes, assembly GCA_963082785.1. Classification (NCBI taxonomy): domain Eukaryota; kingdom Metazoa; phylum Arthropoda; class Insecta; order Coleoptera; family Staphylinidae; genus Philonthus; species Philonthus spinipes. Next base: position 3,576,764 of record OY720300.1, read on the forward strand.
GCGATAATTTAAGCTTTGAAAAACATGTATACAAAATAATAAATGCTTCTTAAAAAGATATTTAGTCTGATGTAAATAGAAGATATGATTTTATTTAACTTTTTCATCTATCTACAGAAATTTGTTTATTATCAAAATGCCACAAAAAAAATAAACGTACAGTTAAACGGCATAGATGAGTTTTTATAAATAAATGTGTGTTAAATAAAATTATTTATTTATTGGAATTGAAAATAAACTGATGATATTACTAAATTTGAGCTTATAGAAAGAATCTTATACATTTCTTTTTATAAAATGTAATAATCTCTAAATAATTAATTGATTAAACATATCCTGTATATGAAAACGTCATCTTTAATTACTATCTCTAAAGCTTCGCATACTCTGATGCCGCGCCGGTCTTTCTTTTTCAACAGCAATAACCTAAATTTTTCTTTCTAGACTTGCGAACCAAATTAAGTTTTTTTTATTCTCCGGAGGACCAGTTCGGAAAACGGGTACTGGTCAGTTATTTTCACTGTTAGAATTAGGGAATAAAGGAAATCAAATCGTGTTTTATTAGTTACTAGCAGTACTAATAAAACACGATTTGAAAATCAGTGTATTTGTCCGTGACTAATAAAACACGATTTGATTTCCTTTATTCCCTAATTCTAACAGTGAAAATAACTGAATGCTTAAAAACTAATCACATCTATATAAATATACGGTATAGGGATTAGTGGGAAAACCTAAATATAATTATGTCGGGTATAGTGGAGGATGGGGATTATAGAATCTCCTTTACAAGCTGTGGAATCCTGGGGTTAATATTATTGCTCAAAGCTACATGCATATCGCCACTTGCTCTCAATAGAATCCGAGACTTGTTTTTAATTACAAGTGAAACAGAAAACCATTGTTCACATAAGTAAGTCGTGGAGAAAAGCATAAGATAGTGCAAGGAGATTTCCTGAATTTTAGTTTACACAAAAACTCCTCAAGGCAAACAGATTCAAATGTGTCCTTGCAGTTTCTATAATTTTGCAATACAATGAGATCTTCCTGGACTTCTTCAGCAACCTCTCCAACATTATTCCAAAAGGGTTACAAATCAGCTTTTGGATACCTTTTGATTCAATTTGGTTATATTCCGGGAAGTAACGATTGAATTCATCGATTTGCATTCGCGAATGATTTCTGATATTCTCGTATATTCGCACTGATCATATCATATTTTTCGTCATCGACAAACGCTTGTAATGTCGCAAACGCAGAAAAAAATGTTTTTTTTATTTATTATTAATTTTTATTATCAATCTGGGTGGTGTAAATAAGGTTTTAGTGCGGTATGACGTCACAGCGTGTTTTCGGGAATTTTTTCGCAGGAAAATGTAAAACTGTTTGTACTTAATAAACAAAATACGATATTTGGTATTTTATGAAATAAATTACTGCAATAAAAATATATACGTGTTAGTACCTAAGTATAGAGTGAACCAAATAAAAGTAAAATCTGAAATAAATTATATTATCATTATTTATTATGCTAATATAGAATTTCAGAAATAACAGAATCTTCAATATTTTTTTTAAATCGAATCATTTATTGTGTTATAAATTATATTTATAAAAATTACTCCAGAATCAGTTTTCGGTTTTAATCAATTGATGTTTCGATAACCTTTTGTATTTCATCCAATGTCAATGAAATCCATTTTCTAATTTTAGATTTCAACATAAATGAGCGTGTGTGAGTGTTTATGTACTTGACCCCCGAAAAAAAATTGCATACATTTCAGAGCTAATCTAAACAAAAATTCATTTTTTTGCAATGATTAATATTTATGTCAATCGTGATTGATTTAATAATAGTAATAATAATAATATTTATTTACGGGAGACCCCATTATTTACAGAGAAATTACATATATAAATACAGATCGAAAAACAAATTTATACCCGGTTTTTCCAACACGTTTTAAATTGTATCAAAATTTGAGGCCTAAGCACGGTATTTATTCAATTAAACGGTTAATCCGTAAAATAATGTATTATTATTATTTTTTTTTACTATATACAAAAAAAATATTGTGTGTAACTTTAACTTAAAATGTAATAATCTCTAAATAATTAATTGATTAAAAAAATCCTGTATATCAAAACGTCATCTTTAATTCTTTTTCAACAGCAATGGAGGAGTAAATTGCTTAGTTCCATGTTGAAATTTTCGTAATAACCCACTGAAACTGGGTTATCGTTTACCTATTGCGTTGAGAATTTCATGACTTTTCCATCCGTCGATCTTTAAGTCTTCTTTTAGCTCGATATTGTACCACCAGATCCCCGGATTATCGGACATCTTGCAACAGTTCCCTGTTGACGTCGTTTCTTATCTCCAGCATGATGAACATTTCCAACTGACCAGAATATAATCGCGGAAATAAATAATTAATATAAAAACTTATGAATTTTTAGAGGTTTAGTGAGTTCTGGTCCGTCCGGAGAGAACAAGGATACTGTCTCCGCCAAAAAAAAAATTCATCAGTTTTTCAAGTTCAGCGATTACTGTTGATAAAATAAAATGATCGATATATGAAAACACTTTGTACACTTTTCTTCACTTAAGTGAAGAAAAGTGTACAAAGTGTTTTCATATTTCTTTCAAATCTTCACGAAACTCACATTTAATTAAGTGAAAATGATCGATAATGCCCACCACTTGATTCCATCTTAAAATATTTACAATCGCCTCCTGAAACTCGAAATTTCGTGGATTTTAGAGGTTTTCGGAGTTCTGTTCCGTCCGGGGATAACAAGGGGATATTGTTCCCCCCGCTACTATAACTCCTTAAACATCTAAAATTCATGAGTTTCTCGAATTTCAGGGGGCGATTGCTGTTGAAAAATATAAAGACCAAGAAAGTCCACCTCCTGGTTGCATGTTCAAATTTTGGCAATCGCCCCTAAAATTAAAAAAAACTCATGAATTTTAGAGGTTTAGGGAGTACTAGTCTATCAAAGGAGAACAATGGGATATTGTCCTGTCTTCCGCTACTATAACTCCCTAAACCTATAAATTCTTGAGTTTTTTGAGATTTAGGCGGCGATTATATATATATATATATATATATATATATATATATATATATATATATATATATGTATATATATATATATGTATATATATATATAATCTAAAATCCCCATACCTAATGGTGGTGTAGGGGTTTCAGGTGGCGATTACTGTTGAAAAATACAAACACCAATAATAATCTCTTAGTTCCATTTTTAAATTTTGGAAATTGCCCCCTGAAACTCAAAACTCATGAATTTTAGAGGGAGAACAAGAGGAAATTGTCCTCCCGCTACTATGACGCCCTAAACATCTAAAATTCATGAGTTTCTCGAGATTCAGGGTGCGATTACTGATGAAAAAAAAAACAAAGATCGATAATGTCCACTACCTGGTTCCATGTTAAAATTTTGGTAATCGCCCCCTGAAACTCGAAAAAACTTATAAATGTTTGATGTTTAGTGAGTTCTGGTACGTCCGGGAAGGATAAGACGGTATGATCTTCCCGCACCTAGAACTTTACTAAACCTCGAAAATTCATGAGTTTTAAGTTTCAGGAGGGTAATTGGCAAAATAATAATATTATAAATTATCTTTATTCAAAATTTTAGAAAAATACAAGAGAGAAAATACAATATAATTTGAACATGATACCAAGCTTCTTTGCTACATCTAAAATTTATCCACGAGGAAGTGGAGGTAGACTTTATTGGTCTTTATATTTTTCAATGGTTTCAACATTTTTAGTCTTACACCCCAAAGAAGTGTAATTTTAGCCAAGCAAAGATTAAGATGCAGATTTCGAGCTCTTAAGCATTTGATGCAGTTTATCATTAAAGCCATATTTCTTCAACATATCTCAAGACGTATCTATATCTGAAGTTGCATTCGCAACATAAAAATCTCATCGTGTTGAATGATGAAGATACTGACGAATACATCGAATGAAAAAAAATGGTAAGTTAAATCTAGATTTCGAGCTGCATTCGTAACATAAAAATCAAATTGTGTTGAATGTTGAAAATTCTGATGATTTCCAATGAAAAAAAAAAAAACGACGATCAGTTAAATCTAGATCTCAAGCTGCATTCGCAACATAAAAAAACCAATTGTGTTGAATGTTGAAGATTCTGATGATTTCCAATGAAAGAAAAAAGCGACGATCAGTTAAATCTAGATCTCGAGCTGCATTCACAACATAAAAAATCCAATCGTGTTGAATGTTGAAGATTCTGATGATTTCCAATGATACAAAAAAATGACGATCAGTTAAATCTAGATCTCGAGCTGCATTCGCAACATAAAAAAACCAATTGTGTTGAATGTTGAAAATTCTGATGATTTACAATGAAAATAAAAAAAAACGACGATCATTTAAATCTACATCTCGAGTTACATTCGCAACATAAAAATCCAATCATATTAAATGTTGAAGATTCTGATGAATGCATCAAATGAAAAAAAAGACTATAATTAAATTGATAAAATAATTGAAGACATATTTTGTGCATTATTATACAGGGTCCTGCAACAGTGTGTCGGGCTTTCCTAGCGCCATTCCCGTGAAAAAACAAAAAAATGTTTCGTACAAAAAATTATTGATTTAAGAATCTTTATGGCGTAAAATTATTTTCAAACATACAGGGTGTCCCAATTTTGCAGTATAACAAAAATATTTCCATGTTTCTTTTAATGGAACACCCTGTATTTATTCAACTTTTCTAATGACATTTTTCAACCTCTACATTGTTCATACTTAATGAAACGTTCAGTCACCATTCATCTAGCGTATGGATAACTAGTGATGGCCATTTCGGTTTTTCGAACCTCATCAGACTAGTGTGTTCCACGTGCAATGCCTTGATGAAGGCATTGTTGTCCATTTAGTTTTTTATTATGTTACAGTGTTGCCAATTTACTTTTTTTTCTTCATGTATCATGCATAAGCAAGCTCTTCTTTAAAAAATCGTAGCGACCTCGTTTTTTGAAGGTAAGAATAAGTTTTAGCAAAACTCAGTGTGGTTAATAAGCAACGTTTTATTAATGACCAATTTAAATTTAGTAGTACAGGGTGTTCAGAGAAACATGCCAAACTTTGCAAATTTCAAAGCGGTATAACCCATTTTTTTCTTAAATGAAATGCTCCCTATTTTATGTCATTATTCGGAAGGTCTATTTCTTCACTTCAATTTGATGGGGCATATTTTATATCTAAACCCCATAGTTGTTGAGATATTCAATATTTTTCACAAAAGTATCCATTTAATTGCATTTCTATGCACTCTAGTAGGCCATGCTGAGACGAAACAACTGTCAAAATGTAAGTAAAAGTCAATACAGATAATACTTCAAAATTATTAATACAAAAGAGAAACGATACTACAGTAAATATTCAAAATGTTTTCCATTTTCATTTAGGCGCAAATTAATTCGCCGCTGAAAAGACCTATTCACCCTTCCTAACATTTCAGGTGAAATACTTGCAAAAGCATTAACAATTCGTTGCTGCATATTCATTGGGGTTGTTGGTGCTTCCTTATAAACAATTTCTTTTACATATCCCCACAAGAAAAATCAACTTTTGTTAGATCCGGAGATCCAGCAGGCCATCTAGTGGGTCCATTCCTACCAATCCATTGGTTGGGGAAAATACCATCAAGAAATGTCCTCACATCTCGCGAGAAGTGCGCAGGTGCCCCGTCTTGTTGAAACCACAGCCTGTTTCTTGTATGTTGAGGTATATGCAAATGCATATGCCCATTTAGATGGCCTTTGAAGAAATGTGAACCTACCACATGGTTTCCAATAATTCCTCCCCAGAAATTCAATGACCATCGATGCTGATGATCAACTTGTCTCATAACATGCGGATTTTCAGTTGAATAATAACGAAAATTGTGCCTGTTGACAGATCCGCTGTTATGGAACGTCGCCTCATTCGCGAATAAAACATACTGGAAAAACTCAGAATCCTCCTGTATTTTTAGTCTTGCCCAGATACAAAATTCGGAACGAAACAAGGTCGCTACGATTTTTTAAAGAAGAGCTTGCTTATGCATGATACTTGGAGAAGAGAATTGTAAATTGGCAACACTGTAACATAATAAAAAAACTAAATGGACAACAATGTAGAGGTTGAAAAATGTCTTTAGAAAAGTTGAATAAATACAGGGTGTTCCATTAAAAAAAATCAAATATTTTTGTTATACCGCAAAATTTGGACACCCTGTATATTTGAAAATAATTTTACGCCATAAAGATTTTTAAATGAATAACTTTTTGTACGAAACATTTTTTTGTTTTTTTTTTCACGGGAAAGGCGCTAGGAAAGCCCGACGCACTGTTGCAGGGCCCTGTATATATAAATTCATTTATAAGAAACATTTATATGATTTACAAGTAAACCATTGAAATGTGATCAACATTGTGATCGAAATGTACATCTGGTATTAAAAATTAAAAAAAAAAAATAATAAGGAAAGTGTACAAGTGTTCCTTATACTTAAAGTCAACCTTCAGAAAACTCATAATTATATAATATACATATTTTTTTTTTATTTTATTATAATATTTTATATTTTTGTTTTATTCTCTGTGATTTTATTTTATTCGTTTCCACATTTTTAAGCAGAAACACTTCAACAACATTAAGGTGTTAACGTTAACAGCGCCGCCCTTGATCCGCTCTTATCTCCGATGACCTGTAAACCCCGCATGCTCCAGTCAGACGTTACCCAATGGCATGTCAAGTAAAAAATGATAACGGCTTATCGGTATTTATAGCGACGACTTGTCTATCAAACAACTGAAATTATTTCCACGCGATTTCCACACGATTTTCCCCCCGTTTGTCCATTGAGGCCTCCCAGAGCCTGTCCTCCTACCGGTTAGAGACTGGCTGCCACCGGATTCGTTATCGCCTATTTTCAATAAATAATTAATAATCTGCTCGTGTCGAAAGGGCAGAAAAATAACATGTGTGTTACTATAGAGGAGATATCGTGCTTTACGAATACGAGTGCATCACATGTTTATTGTTTACTCAGAGATTAATTCATTATTTGAAGGAAATATTTTTTTCATATAAAAACATATTTTTTCTCAACAGGTATTACAACCTAATTATTGAAAAATGTAGGGAATATAAGGTTTCTTCCTTATTTTTACTTTCCCCGGACCCCTGTCCAAGGGAAAGTATTGTGATCGTGAAAATTTTCGAATCGCCAATTTCAACAAATATGCACGTTTTGAGGTCCCATCAGTCCATTCCATCGAGTTTTGAAAAATGTCTGTGTGTTTCCGCGATAGCGCCTAAACGGCTAAATGGATTAAGCCCAAACTTTATACCTAAGCTTTATAATACAGTGGAATGATCTGAAAAGCTTTTGGTCAAAATCAAAATTCATTAAGTGCAACTTTACTCTTAGCAATTTTTCATTTTTTAATTCGGATAGAAAAATGTTTCAAATAAAAGTTTTAGATCTTGGAAAATAAATAATTTCTGTTATAAAACTTTTATTGTAGGACCTCCGGTTTTCATTTTATACGCATTTATCTGATAAATTCCCTTAGAGATTTTAATTATTGAAATAATTATTTTAATAACAAATAAAACGTCAAAGTGCCGTCAAATTCAACTTATCATTCGCAAACGCCTCCAGTTTGCAAAAATGAAGAAGAGTGTGGAGGAATGATTTGAACCTATTGTAAGGTAAGAAATAACACACTTAATTAGAATATTCTTCTAAATACTCGGGTTTAACTTTAAAAGATAACAATCACTTTTTTTCTATTAATCATTTTGCTTTCCTATTAAATTTTCAATCAGAAACTTATTTGACCGTATTCACCGGGGAAAGTGCCATGATGGACACATCACCATTTTTTTGTTTTAATATTTATAAGCAACATGTTACGTTTTTTTTGTTAATTAAGGCTTTGTTAAGGTTATACATTTTTAGTTTATTAAATAAAACAATTTTTTAACTTTGTTTTTATAAATTTGTTGAATAAGTTATCCAAACATACAAGTTTGTATAAACTTGTTGAACAAGTTTTCCAAACATACAAGTTTATATAAACTAAAATAATAAGTTATCTAAACAAAGTTAAAAAGCGTTTTATTTAATAAAATGTTAAGTTACAATGAAATTAAACAAGGAAAATTTCTGGCAATGATCAATAAAATTCGATCCATCCCTTTTTCCAACTGCAAAAATGTATGTAGTTTAAATAACTGCAAATGTGTGAATCATCTTTGTTTCATTTACTTTAATGAAATGTTAAGTGTTGAAAATGTTGCGCACCTCCTTTGAGAACCACCACCAGTCTTGGATTCATGGAAACTCTAGGCCAGTTTCCATGAATCCTAGACTTTTAATTCAGGCTTCCATGAATTTTATTTCTCGATACTTGACTCCGATTTTTATGAATCCTGACTTTAGTTTTTTGAGTTTGGTTTCCATAAATCTTGACTATAAACTCTTCATTCAACCTCATTCATAATTGTTCAGTTGAATTATACAAACTGAATGAATAATCGTGTCACGGAAATTTATTTAATTAGATTATATTTGCATTAATAATAATTGTTTTTTTTTTTCGACAAATCAATTGCTATAGCAAACGGAATGACCCTCGACAAGCAATGTAATCCCGTGATAATCACTTTATAATGGATATGTACAGGGTGGTTCATTTTGGTGGTGCCACATATGGAAAACTTTTTTATTTTAAGAACAAATCCAATAATTTTGTTTTTATAAATAAGTACAAAAAAAAATAAAACTCATCGATTTTTTTTTTCATTCAATAATTTCTATTTTGGATAAATTTGAATCGATTTCAAATAAATAATTCGACTTTGATAGCATTTTGCATCCGATACTTTAGAGGGTATAAGGATTCGAGAAGAAGAAGAAGATATTGAAAAACCGTTTTCGCGATTTTTTTAATGATAAAAACAATGGCGAAGAAAAAACTGATCTATCTTTAACCGTTTCCGAGTTATAACCGGAAGTTGACGACGAGTCATTTTTCGAGGGTGCCTGTAACTCCGTTATTATTAAAAATATAATGAAAACTTTCTCAAAGCAACATTTTATGCTGACTTCGAATATGTTATCATATTTTTATTTATCACTTTTAGTACATACAGTAACAAAAAAACTGGTGATGAAATAGTGAAGGAAACTTTTGTAAAATTTTATTTGCTTTGTATAAATAAAATTCTGAATAACTTTTGATTTCCAAAAAATGTGTTTATTTTCACAATTGTTTCGCAAATTTATTGCTTCTTCAGGTGAATGAAAGTTTACAGTAAAATTAGAAATCTTAGAACTATATATATATATACATTTACACTATTGACACTAAGGTGGGGTGGATATTTTAAGTAGTGGGGAGTTTGACAGTTCTGTTTGTTCGTTGAGTAGGAGGCCGATTTTTTCGAATCTGTTGATTTCCAAGTTTTCCAGTAGGTTTAATTTCCTTCCTTTTATTTGCTTCATTCTTAAACACTAAATACAAATATTTATGTAGTGTTTAAGAATGTACTAAATAAGTGTTTATATTTAGTATATCGGACACTTTTTTCTCATTAATCGCTTGGTAAAACATAATTAAAAAAATATTAATTTGTAAATTAAATTCACTTGGTATTGTTTCATTTATTTCTATTTTATTTTCTACTAGTTTCGGGTTGATGCCATTATCAAGAATGATGTACAAATGGATTTGTTCATCACCTTTGGAAGCCCCCGATATTAAATGCCCTTATTACCGAATAAAACGTAAATCTGATTATATATTCCAAAACAAATCCATTTGTACATCATTCTTGATAATGGCATCAAGCCGAAACTAGTAGAAAATAAAATACAAATAAGTGAAACAAAACCAAGTGAATTTAATTTACAAATTAATATTTTATATTTAGTGTTTAAAAATGGAACAAAACAAAAATACTCATTTGTTTCCTTAAAATTACTTTTCTGTTACACCAATTACACCAAAAATTTAAAAGACTATCCAAACTTAGTCTACATATTAATCATACTAGTATTTTATTTACTCTGTGTATGAACATAAATTATATGAACACAACAATCAGATTATGTGCGATTACGTCTAAGGTTTTCGCAAGCTCGTTGTAACGTTTGTCTGCGAATGTTCCGAATGCTTAATCTCCTTTAGTGCCTTTGAGAGATAGTTAAGATGTAATGACATATTGCGTCTCTTAATTTATTACTATGCTCGTTGTCCCGGGGAGAAGAGCGGGATTCGCTCCATCAAAATTATCTCCCCTTTTCATTTCCATCCATTCGCGTTTGTTTGTAACGGATACACGGAAACTGTAAAGTGCAACACATTTGTGTTTACGGATAATTAATTCAAATGTGAACATTTTTCGTTTTATAACGAATAATATTAAATTGATTAAATAAAAATAATTAGGATGAAAGACCACTGGTCGATAGCCAGTTTCAGAGTTGGAAATATATTGTGAACGTTAGTGTATTGTTAGATATTGTATTGTAACTGTATTTTCCAATCTCAGAAATAAAGATGTTTATGTATGTAAAAATAATTTGAAAATAATTAATTAATACATTATTTTTCTTTTAGCTACTGTGACATTATGACTCTTTCAGCCAGTAGTCCTTCTCATTTGTCTTGTATGTCGGTTAGTCGTTGATGAAAGATGAGATGAATTGATGAATAGTGGTTTGAGGGTAGTGGAATTTAGGAGGGATATTAGGGTTTCGTTTGAAGCAGAGCATATTTAGTATATCTTAGGTGAAGGGTTTCGTAGCAAATATTTGGGCTAATTGTGTAATTCTTTGGGATATTGGAAACTGTTTTTTTTTTTCATAGAGGAGTGTATTGGAAGGGTTATATAAGGGATTGCATAATTAGTATATATTGGGTGAAGGGTTTCGTAGCAAATTTTTGGGCTAATTGTGTAATTCCTTGGGTTATTGGAAACTGCTTTTTTTTTTTCATAAGGAGTGTATTGGAAGGGTTATGTAAGGGATTGTTAGGGTGTCGACATTGTTAATAGTAAACTGTTTTTAATTTAATAAATTATTTTATTAAAGGACGTGAACGAGTTATTTTTTAAAAATCGCTGCGTCTTGATTGTTTGGTGGCGGTCGCCCCCTTCTGGATTCGCCATTGAAATGACAATGAATTAATTATATTAAAAAAAATATATACTTTTTGTTTTATAATGAACAATATAAAAAATTAAATAAATTATTTAATTAAAGGAAATGAACAACTATTCTTTAATCGCTGCGTTTAGATTGTTTTGTGGCCATTCTGATCCCACCCTTGAATATAATAATGAATAGAATTCATTATTTTAATGAATTATATTCATAATAATATATAATACATAATATATACAAACTTCTTTAACTTCTTTATTCAGAAAATATGACAACAAAATTTTATAAAATTTATTATAACAATATGTAAAATTGTGTTAGTAGTCTGTCATGGGCTATCGACCATAGGTCTTTTTGCCCATAATGCATAATATTAAACTATTTTTTAATTAATTTAATTTAAATTAACTTAGTTTGATTTCGTTTAATATATTTTTTAATTAAATAAATTATTTATTTATAGGAAGTGAACGTTTTTTTTTTTAATCGCTGCGTTTCGATTGTTGCGTGGCGTTTGTTACCTTCTGGATCCTCTATTGATATGATAAGGGATAATATTTAGAAAAAAATATATTTTCCGTTTTATAACGGACAATATTAAAATATGAAATTAAGGGACAGAAAAACCTCCGCTTGATAGCCCAGGACAGACAAACTTTTATTTTAATGTATATACTCAATGTTTCTAAAAATGTAATTGTCTGAATAAAGATGTATATATATATATATATATATACAGGGTGTCGCAAGATTACGATGAAGTCCATATCTCAGTTATAAAGAAATATACAAAAAAAATGTTACTTACATTATTAGTAGCTACTGTCAAAATTCACATTTTAAAATTAGTTTCATATATACAAGGTGTCCAATAATCACGTAACGTATCAAACATATGTTTTTTTAAATGGAATGATATATTTTTTATGAAGATTTTCGATTCTACGTTTAAAAATAATCATTTTTTATATAAGATTTAATAGGTCCATTTTTTATAGTTTAAAAGTTATAAACAAATGAATGTTGAAATCGATAGATGTTTAGAACCTAATATTTCAATAATGAAAAATGAAATAAACATTCTGTCAACGCCATACAAATGCAAAAATACTTAATAATAAAATAAATACTCTTTTTTTTATCTTAAAATAAATTTTTATATACAAGGTGAAGCAATACGCAAAATTATTTTTTTCTCTTTTTACTTAAATGGGACATCCTATATTTTTTATGCTATTTTAATAGAAAATTAATCACTCTTCATTTTTTATATAACATATTAAATAGCTACCGTCTACCGTTTTTGAGATATTTAATCTCAAACACAAATTTGATATAGAATTTTTAATCAAAGTAGGCCGTGCCAGAACAACTAATTTATTTAGTTGTGAAAGTTACGCGAACACAAATATAAAATAATTTAGTGAAACGAATAATCAAGTGTATTAATTAAAATACATCATAATTCATACATATTTTTTTTTACCACGGGATAAATGAGAATTTAATAAAAAAAGTAAATAAATATTAAGCTGTAATTATTTTAATACACGATAATATTGAAAATACAACAATTTAAATAGGTATGTTCTTGGCTGTGCGCCAGGATCCAGGTACAACGAATCTTCTTATCTCAGGAATGCGTTCTCGGAGTGAGTCATCGATCGTTTTTTTCTTCTTGATTTGTGATAATTGCGCTCTTGTATTTCGATTCAGTCGACCGAAAACGCGCAGTGTTCACTATTCCGGTTTAATTTTTAACGTTAGAAATTATTAATAATTAAAAACGCGATTTATTTTTGTTTATGAACAAGTGGTAATTAGTGAGTGGTAGAGGTGAGTTGGTTTTTGGGTTGGAAGTTATTTTTTCTATTAAGGTATGTTAATATTAATAATTTATTTTTAAACAGATTTTACGATTCCTATTATTATCATCAATTTATTCTCCAAAATTGCATTTGATTAAATAATTTGGTATAGAATTTTTAACCAAAGTAGGCCGCGCCAGAACAACTAATTTATTTAGTAACTTTCAACGCTTAATATTATAATTAGTAAGTAAAGTACATTTTACGTTATATTTTGTAACACTGGTGCAGTTAAACATACTTCTTAAATAAATGATTAATTTAATTGTTAAAAACTAACAACAACTATATTTTTTGGTTATTATTCGAAAAATATTTAAAATATTCCTATATGCTTCTTAAATTGATTTATTTAAACAATTCATGTTGACTGAAAAACCGAAAATTGATACTAAGTGATAAAATATTTATATCATTATATTTTGTTAACATTTTTATGTATTTATTTCACACATTCACATTTTTTTTTTAATTCAATAGCATTCAAACATTTTACAATTTTTTTCTTAAAAAATATGTCCCAATAACCATTATAACTCGCTAAATAATCGTTGAGCAACTATTTTCTTTATATTTTGCATCCGCCTTTAAATATCGATTGTCATTTGAATATCCTTTTATGTTAGGGAGTAAGTATGTTATTAAATACCAGAAAACGATTATAAATTGCATTTGTTTTAATTATAGCCTACTTAAATTATAGATTATAAGCGAAACTTATAATTTTGTACTTTGAATTGAAATTGTTAAAAAATGGTAACAGATAGAGGTATAGTTTATTATACAAAAATTAAAGAACAATCAATTTTCTATCGAAATAGTGTAAAAAATATAGGGTGTTCCATTTAAGTGAAAAAAGAAAAAAATCATTTTGCGTATTGTTTCACCCTGTACACAACATTTGCTTTATGGTAACAAACGATTATTCCTTATATTATTAAGCATTTTTTCAATTAAATTGCGTTAACAGAAGGTTTACATCGTTTTTCATTTTTGAAAAATAAGGCCCCAATCTTCCATTGATTTCAACCTTAAATTGTTTATAACTTTTAAAATATTAAAAACTGACTTAATAAACCTTATGTCAAAAATGATTAATTTTAAGCGTAGAATCTAAAATCGACATTAAAAATATAGCATTCCATTTAAAAAATCAAATGTTTGATACGTCACGTGATTATTGGACACCCTGTATATATGAAACCAATTTTAGAATGTGAAGTTTTTCAGTAGCTACAAATTATGTCAGTAATATCTTTTTGTAAATAACTGAGATATTGGACTTCATCGGAATCTTGCCCCACCCTGTATAATCTAAAATCCCCATCTACCATAATGGTGGTGTAGGGGTTATATATTAAAATAAATTATTTAATTAAATAAAATAAAAGTGAGTCTTCAAGATCAATCAATCAATTGTACTCAAATCCTAATAATAAATAAATGTTTGTAAAGCGCAATCACCGGTTTTATATCGGGGGAGTAATAATTAGCCTTTTTTATCGTTGGTGGTTTCGGCAAAACAATGGCTATAGCAAATGGAATGGCCCTCGACAAGCAACTTAATCCCGTCATAAAGGGGGTCATACGTGGATATAGAACGCTTAAGACTTGTGCTTTATCAACGGCGAACATAAACCTGGCAAATAGAATAGGTGCGATGTGAAATTTACGCCGACAATTATAATTCACGGATGAATATAACGACAATGGCTTATTATCATGCATACCTTTTTTTATTTATCCTTTAGTTTTATTTCAAAGAATAATACAAAGCTTTTAATTAATATTAAATAAAGAACGTATTGTTCTTTTTTTTACTGAATTTCATATAATTTAAACGGAGGAAGTCATTACTATCAGAGAATTGAATTAAATTAATTAAATTGAACTATCCTTACCAGCCGCGTGTAAGGATCGTTCATTTTAATTAATTTAATTCAATTCGTTTGATTTAATTCGATTTTGATTTAAATTGAATTAATTTAATTTAGTTTGATTTGATTTGATTTAATATAATTGATTTAATTTGGCTGAGTATAGTTGATTGAATTTAATTAATTTATTTTAACATCTTTAAATTATGTGATATTAAGGTAAACCGTAAAACAACTGTATTTTCACGAATTTTTATATATCAAAGTAAACCGTAAAACGAATATAGTTTCAATTTAATTTTATGAATAATTCATATTTTCTATTTATTTATTTATTTAACCCTTTGGGTACATTTTACGGCTCACACTCGTCACGTGCACGTTTTGGAGTATTTAAAATTGTCGAGTCTAGCTCGTCATTTAAATAATTTAAAGCAAGCTTTATGCCTAGTCCTTATTATGTGTCTAACTAAATTAAATGAATTCTTACGGAAAATATATTATCCATAACGTAAAATAGTTAAATACTTTTCAGATGTAAAGAAATATTCAGGATGATTTAATTGAAATTAAAACAATTAAATTTCAATTAAATCATCCTGAATTAATTCAAAAATGTTTCACCACGGGTTAAGTGAGAAATTAATTAAACATATAGTAAAGAAATATATTAATAAATCGGTAGCTAAAGGGTTAAACTGTAAAATAACATTTTTTTGTGATTAATCCTTACCTCCTTATGTTCGTGGATTACTTCCGGAGTAACTGAATAAAATCATTAACGAAATTACCAACAGCGTTTCGAGTGTATTCGTATTATGAATGGATGCCTCGTAAAATCCGGGCGAGTAGAATAAAGTTCGAGTAGCATCGTTTCAAACTAGATTTATTACATCAAAAAGTTCCGGGGCGTTGTAAAAAGACAAAAAAAAAGTTCCGAACACGAAAGAAACTCCATTGCATTTTGATAGAGCTTCGCTTACATTTGGGAGAACACGGTTAAATATTCGCTAGAAATTTTATTAGGTTTACTTCACAAATTGGCTATCGACCAGTGGTGTTTCAGCCTTCATTTTATATTTAATAAGAGTTTTAAATAATGTATACCAATATAAAATATTATGACGTTGTTTCGATATACTTTTTTTAATTGGGCGAAAATCAGTGTATTTGTCCATGAGTCGCTTGAGGAATCTAGTTAATATTAAGAGCGCTGCTAAGGCCGCATTTATAGTGGAGCAGACGATGCTAGATATGCATCATACCTTGAAGAATGTTATATTTGGTGCGCGCACATACAAAATTCTAAACAGATAAAAAACGCATGGTAGCCATCTAGTAATTAATGTCTGAACTTTTACGCAATTTTAGAGGTCAAATATGCTACTCGAATAAAGCGGAATTTAAAAAAAAACATAGATATATTTCGCTAATGTTTTTTGAGATTAAACTAAAAAAAAACATTATTTTTACATTTCATTCATAATACATCGAAAGAAGAGTATTTTCCAAATGTAGTTGATATTTGTTTAATTGAATATAATACGAAATATAAAAATGAAAATATAATGAAATAACAACAATTACAAAAAATTAAAAAAACAAAAAACGAAATTGACTACTGCATGTAATTACCTATTTGATGTAATTTTTAGTTTATTTCTTAAACGCACCGTTTGGATTATTAAACGAAAATACTGACAACCGTTTGAAGGATCCTGCCCTTAAATTAGTCTCTCGCATAGAAAATTATTACGTCTCTCTCAAGGTATGATGCAGCTAGCATCGTGTTACTCTACTATATACGTGACACCGTAGTCCAAGGCAAATAATAAATTTTCATAATAACGATTTCAAGAAATACGATTGCATAAGTTCAATTATTTATAATAATAAGTTTATAATAGTTACATTTAATGAAATGTTCAGCCAGCATTCGTCTAGCGTATGGATAATTAGTGATGGCCATTTCGGTTTTTCGAACATCATCAGACCAGTGTGTTCCATGTGCAATGCCTTGATGAAGGCGGCCGAACGGAAATTGTGTTGAGGTTATATACCCGATATTAATTGAAAATTTTATGTAACTATTATAAAAAATGTACCTATTATAATCATAATAAATTAAAGACGACGCAAGCGCCATCTAGTGCTTAATTTTAAGTGGCATCGTCTTTAATTTATTATGATTTTCATAATTGACACGTTCGGGTAGTTTTTTATTTTTAAATAATGGAGTCTAATAAATTCAGCCTTTATTAAAGACCTAGCAAAAATATATCAGAATAATTTATTATGATTTTCATAATTGACACGTTGGGGTAGTAGTAATGAAGTCTAATAAATTCAGCCTTTATTTAAGACCTAGCAAAAATATATCAGAATAATATTTGGAATAAAGTGTTTACTGTTTTTTTTATCGATTCCTTCGCACGTTTAATTAAAAGCCGTCGAACGGAAGTTTAAAATTCAACCGTGCAAAAGCAAATTAGTTAATTGCCCTCTCCACCCGCTCCCCCAGCCCCACTCGATTCAGTCCGTGTATCAGTCAATAAACAAGCGTGCGAATCCCTCCTCGCTGCTGAGTTAATAATATTCGGTAGGGAGAAATCCGAGACTCCCGATTAAACTATAATTAATTGATGCATTAAAAATGGGAATCGCGCGTAGCGCGACGGGACTTTACCTCTTTACTAATGAAAAGGTAATTAGATGCGACGGCAATTTTCCGGGAGTTTCGGAAGGGGAAGGGGGGAGACGTCGTGCCCTATCAAGGGTTTAAAACAAGGGCGTCTTTAAATTCGCCTTTACGATACAAGTGACGACGCTCGTTTGCGTGTTTATCGCGGATGGGGAGGGGAATTGATGGTCTCGACACACCGGTGGAATCAATTCGAGAGTGTCCAGGTTGTTGTGTGGATTGTGGGGGAGGTTTTAATTTTGAGATTGTTTTTTAAAACATGGAATTAATTAAAATAATTGTATCGATGTTTTGTTTCCTCAAATGTTTGTCTAGAAAAAAATGTGGCAATAGAAAATAATGTCACAGTAGCAAAAGAGAAAATAATTTATTAATTAATTATTTTCAAATTCTTTTATTTACTTTATGAAAATAATAAAAATAATTCTACAGAACTTGCCCAACATTGCTTAGAAAATAATCATTTTTTTTTTCAATAATAAAAAACGTGAAAATCTTGTACACAAGGGTCAAGATTTAAAGCTCAGGGAACTTCTGGAAATAAATAGAGCAATTAAATGAGGAAAAAACATACTTAATAACATTGAAGAAAATTTGAGCGCTTACTTCAAAAATGTCTATGTTAAATAATTTTTTTTTCTGATAGAAAATATTGTAAAAAGCATAAACTATATAAAATGAAGATTTATAGACCGAAAACATATTTTGATAATGTGGGAAATAAACCATATTTATAAATAATTAATTATTGCTCGATTGGTTCATATTTTTAAGTTATATATATTCTTTCAAAAATATACAATTCATAGAAATTAATAAGCAAACGTATAAGAAAAAGTGAAGAAATTTCTAACGAATACAAAAAAAACTAAAAAACTGTCAAAAACAATTCATATGATTTACATCAATCAAATTGAAATATGGCAAACTAATCCTTATTTAGAACATCTTTAATATTTGATTAAAAGTATAAATGTTTAAGAAATATACCTCATAGGGCGACAAAAGTCACCAATAATAAATAAATCATTGTAAAAACCCAAATATAAAGTATTTTAAATTTTCCACTTGAGACTTCAGCGCCTCCATTGCTCAAGTGGACAACTATAGCCGTGTTTCCCAATTTCAAATATTATCCGACCGCCCCTGCTATATACAATGTGTCCACGTAAGTATGCAACATATATTTTTTTATTAAGTTCTCAGACAAATTTATTCTTTATAAAAGATGGTGCTTTATTTTAAATATACAAAAAAAGGTAGAATATATGACATACGGTTTAATTTTTTTTAATTAACAACTTCAACGATAATTAGTATGCAACGTATATCTTATTATTGAGTTCTCATTAAAATTTATTCTTTATAAAAGATGGAGCTCGATCTTAAATATAATAAAAAAAGTAGAACAGATGACATACGGTTTATTTTTTTTAAATTAACAACTTCAACGATAATTAGTATGCAACGTATATCTTATTATTGAGTTCTCAGACAAATTTATTATTTATAAAAGATGGTGCTCGATCTTAAATATACAAAAAAATAGTGTTGGGCAAAATCGAGTGAATTTAGTAATCCAATATTTCTGAATAACCAATTTTAAGTAGCTAAAGTTATTAAATAACAATAAAATTGAGTTTATTAATCAATAGGTAAAACTTTCCAATATTAATATTATAAATACCATTAAGAAAATTGTCATAAACTTCATTTTGCAGTGAAAAAAAAAATCGAAAAGATCAACTTTGCCCATCTCTACAAAAATGGTAGAATAGATGATATACAGTTTATTTTTTTTTTTAATTAACAACTTCAACGGTAATTAATAATATTGTTGGTAGGGATATAAGCTACATCAGATGCAAACCATTGACTTCATTTTGTAGATTAAAGACTAGTTAAGAGATTTAAGTAGTTTAATGAAACCTGTAGCAGTTTTTTATTTTTGAGGATTTTATAATTTGGATCAAATCTGAGAACCACAACGAAAATTATTCAAATTCGAGGTGCTCTGAAAGGCTTGATAGCTGCATCAGATACAAACTATTGATTACATTTTTTAATTCGAAGACTAGTTAAGAGATTTAACTACTTAAATGAATCCCGTTGCAGTTTTTTATTTTATTTTTAAGGATTTTTGAATTAGGATCAAATCTGAGCGCCAACAAGAAAATTACTCGAATTCGAGGGGCTCTGAAAGGGCTGTAAGCTGCATCAGATATATACCATTGACTGTATTTTGTAGTTCGAAGACTAGTTAAGAGGTTTAAGTTGTTAAATGAATCCCGTAGCAGGTTTTTTTATTTTTAAGGATTTTTGAATTGGGATAAAATCTGAGCGCCAACAAGAAAATTACTCGAATTCGAGGGGCTCTGAAAGGGCTGTAAGCTGCATCAGATATATACCATTGACTGTATTTTGTAGTTCGAAGACTAGTTAAGAGGTTTAGATTGTTAAATGAATCCTGTAGCAGTTTTTTTTTATTTTTAAGGATTTTTGAATTGGGATCAAATCTAAGCGCCAACAAGAAAATTACTGAAATTCGAGGTGCTCTGAAAGGCTTGACAGCTGCATCAGATACAAACTATTGATTACATTTTTTAATTCGAAGACTAGTTAAGAGATTTAAGTACTTAAATGAATCCCATAGCAGTTATTTTTTTCATTTTTAAGGATTTTTGAATTGGGATCAAATCTGAGCGCCAACAAGAAAATTACTCAAATTCGAGGGGCTCTGAAAGGCTTGATAGCTGCATCAGATACAAACTATTGATTACATTTTTTAATTCGATGACTAGTTAAGAGATTTAAGTACTTAAATGAATCCCGTAGCAGTTTTTTTTTTATTTTTAAGGATTTTTGAATTGGGATCAAATCTGAGCGCCAACAAGAAAATTACTCAAATTCGAGGGGCTCTGGAAGGGTTGTTAGCTGCATCAGATACAAACTATTGAGTACGTTTCTTAATTTGAAGACTAGTTAAGAGATTTAAGTAGTTAAATGAATCCCATAGCAGTTTTTTGATTTTTCAGGATTTTTGAATTGGGATTAAATCTGAGCGCCAACAAGAAAATTACTCAAATTCGAGGTGCTCTGAAAGGCTTGATAGCTGCATTATATACAAACTATTGATTACATTTTTTAATTCGAAGACTAGTTAAGAGATTTAAGTACTTAAATGAATCCCGTAACAGTTTTTTGATTTTTCAGGATTTTTGAATTGGGATCAAATCTGAGCACCACAACGAAAATGACTCAAATTCTTGAACGTCTTCCAATCCATTCCTCATTAAATTGTTCATTTAAATATTCGACTACGTCAGTTGCTCCATCCTGCATAAACTTAAGAGATTTTTTTGTGGTCAAAATTTTGACTGTTACAAATACATTTTCCAATTTCATATTTAAAAATTCTAAATATCTTTGAGAATTTAAATTTTGCCGAAATATTTAGGGCTCTATAATTCCACACCAATTATTAATTTTTCGAGAATTTGCGGATAATTCGGAATTTTGCTAATATAGCGTCGAATGTCATTTGTTTCATCATTTTTGTACATTTTAGATGAAGCACCAACTTTTTTTTTAACAATAAAATTTTCTGAGAAATTAATACTAAAAAAGTTTCTCATATGTTGCATACTTACGTAGACACTATTGTACTTTTTTATTCCTTGATAATGACCAATTTATATTGTTTAGTTGTAAACATTAATTGTAAAAAAATGGTGAATTCCGTAAATAAAATTAATTTAATTTAATAACGACCAATCGTCGAAATTAGTCGAAATTTAAATAAAATAATAGTGAAACGAATAACTATGTGTCTTAATTAAAATCCATCCTAATTAAATTAAATAAAAATGATTTTAAATTAATTAATAAATTATTTCCACATTTAGCTCTGTGACTTTGGCTTACGTAAGTACGTTAAGTAAATGCACATTAAAACAACTACTTCCCGGGATATCAATAAAATATTGCATAATACAACATTTTTTTTTATCCGATAAATTTTAATACAAAAACATTGTTGCATGATACAATATTTTATTGATATGCAGCAGCAGGTGTACATTATGTAATTCAATATCCGACTGGGTATTTTCCCGGGAAGTAGTTGTTTTAATGTGCATTTGTCTAAAGTACTTACGTAAGTCAAAAGTCACAGAGCTAAATGTAGAAATAATTTATTAATTATATTCAAATATTTTTTATTTAATTTATTTAAATAACTGTGACCAATCATTTAACACATAATGTTCAATCAATAATCCTATGTAGTACTTAATAATTAGGAGAAAAGTAAATACTCTTTTCTCTTTACTTTCTAATTATTATATTCTAATTTCTATGTAGTACATAGGATTATTGATTGAACATTATGTGTTCAATGATTCTAAGCCTTCTTGATGATTGGTGTTTTGCGTTTTCTATACAGTCTGCATTCATGAACATTTTCATATATTTTTTTTCATTTGTCTTATCCTTGCCTATCTCCAGCGGTATCAACAAGAGCTAATATATATTTATTGATCTGTCTAACTCAAATTTCCCGATTCTGTTTATAAATAATTTCATTACCTTTATTTTCCCCTTTATTTTAAAAATCGGCTTGTAAATTCCTTTTTCTTTGTTTTTTCATTAATCCGTCAATTTCCTTCTTAATAATTTGTTTTTAAACATTCTAAATTAATTTCATTGTCAATCCTTTCTGTATACAATGTGTCCACGTAAGTATGCAACATATATTTTATTATTGAGTTCTCAGACAAATTTATTCTTTATAAAAAATGGTGCTCGATTTTAAATATACAAAAAAAGGTAGAATATATGACATACGGTTTATTTTTTTTTTAATTAACAACTTCAACGATAATTAGTATGCAACGTATATTTTATTATTGAGTTCTCATTAAAAATTATTCTTTATAAAAGATGGTGCTCGATTTTAAATATACAAAAAAATGTAAAATAGATGACATACGGTTTATTTTTTTTTAAAATCAACAATTTCAACGATAATTAGTATGCAATCATAAATAGAAAAGTGTATTCACTCACTTGGTCACAGTTATTTAAATATATTAAATAAAAATGATTTGAAAATAATTTATTAATTATTATCAAATCATTTTTATTTAATATAGTATGCAATGTATATTTTATTATTGAGTAAAAATGACGTAAAGATTTTCCACAAAATTAGTAAACCAGAAGACTGTCTATTATTAGATATATATTCAGACTATACAGACAATTTTAACAATATAACATAAATAATCAATATGTATTGTAAATATAAATATTTGTAAAGAATTCTAATTCTGCTGTCTAAATAAAGATGTTTGTATAACATAAATAACATTCCCTCTTTATTTTCCTTTTTTTAAGCAGGCTTCTTCAATTTCCTTCTCTTTATTTTTCATATTTTTTATTGAATATTTTTACACCTTCTAAAATACCCAATCAAAACTCTTGAAAAGAATACAAATGACCATATTGTCCAACCCATTCATGCATTTCCAACTCTAACACATAATCTTGAAAAAAAAAACCAGGATAAAAATAAACATAACATCCGGTGGAATAGCAATTTCATCCCCCTGAGAAACGTCAAGGGGGAAAAAACGCACGCCCTCGCCCATTTACTTCAATGGCCGGCAATCTTGACCGAAGAATAAATCCTCCGTCACGAGAATATCGTCCGAAAAAGAGCGCGCCACTCTGGCATTGACAAGGGAATTAATCCGTCATTCCTGGATTTATGCGGCCCGAATTAAAATTTATTCCCATCATCCGTTGAACGAGACAAACACGACTGAGCCGGCGAGATAAAGGCGGAAACTTCTCGCGAGTGGATAAGAACAACTCTTTAAAACTATCGCGTTTCCAACTCGGAATGGAAGGCGTACGGCGCGGGCTTTTGTTGCAGTTTAATTAAATCCTGCTTTTCGCGGAATGGGTGTGATTGATTTGTTTTGAATTTTTAAAACTTTGTTTTTTTAATAAATAATTTCAGGATTATATACACTTTTTTTCATTTCTGCAAATAATTCTGCGCTATTTGCTTTTATTAGACAGTTATGTAATTTTTTAAAAGCTTGTTTTTTTTAAATTAATAAATCCAAATTTGAAAAAAAAAAACAAGCTTTTAAAGAGTTACATAACTGTCAAATAAAAGCAAATTGCGCAGAATTATTTGCAGAAACGAAAAAAAAAATGTATACAATCCTGAAATTACTTATTAAAAAAACAAAGTTTTAAAAATATTACAGAATATATTAAACACAAATGAACGTTTAATTAAAGTACGGAATTGTTAAATAATCACAATTTTCAATTGATTGCAGAAAAGAAAACAAAAAGAGTATATGATCAATAGACTTTGATTAAAACACTTGGTTTGTTTCACTTAAAACCAAGTGTTTTAATCAGTCTATTAATTAAATATGTTTCACCACGGGTTAAGTGAGAAATTAATTCAAAAGAGTATATGATCCTCAATTTTAATAAATAAATTAAGGATCATATACTCTTTTTGTTTTCTTTCTAAAATAAAAAAAAATACAGAATCATGAAATTATTTATTAAAAAAAAAACATTTTAAAAGATAACATAATTTACAATTAACACAAATCGCAGCGAATTGATTGCAGAAAAAAAAACATGATAAAATTGTTGTCAATGTCTTTCAAGCAAGTAGATCCTTGGGATTTATTGTAAGAATATCATTTTTTTAATAACGTCGAAGTGCACACGTTGTAAGTAAGCTGGAATATGCAAGCTTAATTTGTAACTCTATCTATGCGAACCAGTGCTCTAGCCTTGACATAATTCATAGAAGATTTCTGAAGTGTTTAACATTTAAGGAGGATTGAGTCTATCCAGCAGTTGGTTGCTCCCAGAAGGAATTATTATCGAAGCAGGAGATGATGGAGCTACGAGAAAGGAGGGACCTTACTCTGCAAAGATTCTGCAGAAGCTGGTCAATAGCGAAATTGACCCTGAGGCACTATTGCCGAAAGTCTCTTTCTTTGTTCCTCAATTTTCACCGCGGACTTCACTCACTTTTCGAATGGTTGGGCTCGCATTAACGTGATGTTTCGATCACCGATTGCAACTATGTGTCGTAATGCTAACAGAATCTTTAACGACATAATTTTTCCTGCGCAGTATTAACTCAATAATGTAATAAATAATAATTGATAGGCTGAAAGACCTCTGCTCGATAGCCAGTTTGGTTTATTGTAACAGACAGTATTATAATATGTATTAAAATGTAAACATACACCTCATTGTACAAAATCCATAAATAAAGATATTTTATATATATAATAATTGCTGCTGCTTGCGTAGTTTAAATGGCCCTAGCAGTTTTGCTCTGTTGGCCAGTACTATTTTAGAGACTTAAGTTGTATTAGGTTAAAGTTCACAAAGTTTTTATAATATAATAATATTTAAATTAATATTTAATGTTTTATAATATTTAATTATGTTAGATTAAAGTTAAATTAAAAACCCGAGGAAAGGAAAATACATGTGAAATCGGTTTAAAAGAAAAGTTTAGAAGGGAAATAAAGGAAAAGCAAAAAGGAAGGTAAAGAAAGGATGGGTTAGGATTTGAATCGACCACGTGCTGGCTTTGCTTTTTAATTTTCGCGCAGCATTAATAATAATTGATTATGTATATTATGTCCTTCAATTGGGGTAACCTGTTAGACCAATAAAGATATTATTATTATTATTATATAATTTGACGAACAGTGAAATAGAATTGTAAAACTGTGTAATTGATAAAAAAAGCACTAATAACCTTTCTTCACACTTTTATTAGGTTATTTTTATCAATTACATTTGATCTTCACGTATCTCACCCAATCAATGTAAAACTTCTATTATCATCAATTTGAAAATAAATAAACTACTGGCGCCGGTTTTGTTTACCAGAAAAAAAAAGCGCCCAGCAAGAATCCCGAAGGTTGCCGCGGCGGGAACTTTGTCAATACTCCCACCCATTTAACCCCCAGTCTCAGAATATTTGGCAAAATTCCAGTGACACTGAAAACTCGCCCGGAGAAGTAGCTCCGCCGATTTTTCATGCGGGATTTGCAATGAAGCGCCGTTAATCCTTATTTATAAATTCCGCGATTTTTTCGCTGCCCTGGTCTGCGCTTTCAAATTAATCCCGCGGAGTAAATATCCGCAACGAGTTGGATTTTTTTTATTTGCAACTGTCTAGACTCGTGTATTAATTGAAAAACTTGTGTGCGCGAGCAAAAGCGAGCAACTTCAGGAGGGGTTAATTAAAATTTGTAATTGATTCGATGAAATTGTTGGAATTTGCGAAATATTTATTTTCCAGCGAAGCTATATTTTAAATAATAATTAATAAATAATAATTTTATTAAAAGAAGAAAATATGCGCCATTGTTAAAAAATAAAAATATAGGTATGAATACCAATTAAGAATTTAAATTATTGGATCATTTCGCGATTAAAAGAAGAAAATATGCGCCATTGTTAAAAAATAAAAAATATTGGCATGAATACCAATTAAGAATTTAAATTATTGAATCATTACGCGATTAAAAGAAGAAAATATGCGCCATTGTTAAAAAATAAAAATATTGGTATGAATACCAATTAAGAATTTAAATTATTGGATTATTTCGCGATTAAAAGAAGAAAATATGCGCCATTGTTAAAAAAATAAAAAAATATTGGTAGTACCAATTAAGAATTTAAATTATTGCATCACGATTAAATGCATCAATTAAGATTTTTTATTTTCCCAAGACCCCAATACGGAGTATTGACATCGTAAAAATTTTCGAATCGCCAATTTCAACGAATGTAGACGTTTTGAGGTCCCCTGAGTCCATTCCATAGAGCTTTTACTTAACTTTACTCTTAGCAATTTTTCATTTTTTAATTCGGATAGAAAAATATTCTAAGTAAAAGTTTGTAGATCTTGAAAAAAAAAATTGTTATAAAACTTCTTTGTAGGATGTTCAGTTTTCATTTTATAAGCGGAAGAATTTCATCTGCTTTATAAATTCCCTTAGAAATAAACAATAATTTTTATAATCTTCTTTATGTTGGCTGTGGAGACTATAATTATTGAAACAATTATTTTTATATCAAATAAAACGTCAAAATATTCTTAAAATTTTATATAGTGTAGGAATATTTGTAGTCATTCTAAGAAAAAGAATAACTAAATAACTTCTAAATATTTGGATTTAACTTTAAAAAACAAATTTTATATAGTGTAGGAATATTTGTAGTCATTCTAATAAAAATAATGACAAAATAACTTCAAAATATTTGGCTTTATCTTTAAAAACCAAATTTTATATAGTGTAGGAAAATTTGTAGTCATTGTAAGAAAAGGTATTACAAAATACTAGAGCAAGAAGTAACGGTCGTGAAAGAAGGTCAAATTATAGTCCAGAAAGCTTGGTTACACAATTAAAGTTTGTAAAGAAATTTAATTCCTGCTCCTTTTTTGGTCGCTTGCCCCGTGAGGAGTCCTCTCTCCCTTGTATTTTACAAAATACCTTCTAAATTTTTGGCTTTAATTTAAAAAATAAAAATTCTAATTTTTCTTAATAACTTTTCATTTACTATTAAATGTTTATTAAAAAAAGTCTTTCGATAGAATTCACCGGGGAAAGTACCACGATGGACACAGCACCATTTTTTTAGAAAATTTAATGTATACTGTGAAATGGAGATTCCGTAAATATAAATAAATAAATAGTTCAGGCTATTTTGTTATACAATCATTTCATTTTTTTTTTTTTCGTTTTTGTAGAAAAATCACTTCGCATGTTTCACTTTTATGTATAATTATTCTAGCTAGATATTATCTTTCCTGAGAAATAATTATTTTCAACAATTTTTGATGTAAATAATGTTTAAGCTAGATTTTGGCTTCCCTGAGAAATAATTATTTTCAATAATTTTTGATGTAAATAATGTTTAAGCTAGGTTTTGGCTTTCCTGAGAAATAATTATTTTCAACAATTTTTGATGTAAATAATGTTTAAGCTAGATTTTGGCTTCCCTGAGAAATAATTATTTTCAACAATTTTTGATGTAAATAATGTTTAAGCTAGATTTTGGCTTTCCTGAGAAATAATTATTTTCAACAATTTTTGATATAAATAATGTTTAAGCTAGATTTTGGCTTTCCTGAGAAATAATTATTTTCAACAATTTTTGATGTAAATAATGTTTAAGCTAGATTTTGGCTTTCCTGAGAAATAATTATTTTCAATAATTTTTGATGTAAATAATGTTTAAGCTAGGTTTTGGCTTTCCTGAGAAATAATTATTTTCAACAATTTTTGATGTAAATAATGTTTAAGCTAGATTTTGGCTTCCCTGAGAAATAATTATTTTCAACAATTTTTGATGTAAATAATGTTTAAGCTAGATTTTGGCTTTCCTGAGAAATAATTATTTTCAACAATTTTTGATATAAATAATATTTAAGCTATATTTTGGCTTTCCT
The DNA here is from genome assembly GCA_963082785.1 of Philonthus spinipes. Classification (NCBI taxonomy): domain Eukaryota; kingdom Metazoa; phylum Arthropoda; class Insecta; order Coleoptera; family Staphylinidae; genus Philonthus; species Philonthus spinipes. The sequence continues at coordinate 3,604,964 of OY720300.1, forward strand.
GAGAAATAATTATTTTGTCTTTACGATTTTTGTCTGCCGATGACAGGCGATCTAGAAAAATGATTTTTTTTGAGAAATATTGCTTTATTCTTTAAAAATCAAATGCTGAAAAGCTCGTTCTTCTGAGTTGTCTGTGAGCTTAGTAATTTTAGTCCAACCGCAGATACTTCCAAAACGATCAAATGGTGGGTCCTTACTAAAACGTTAATTACGCGGAGCTATTAAAGTGGAAAAAATAATTGGAAATATTTATATTTCGGGGAAAGTAAATAACCCACGTTCTTTCTACTATTATCAAGAGTCTTCGAGATTTTTTTCAGAATTTTCGAAGAGAAAAAATATTCAACAAAATTTCATTATATCATAAGAGGAAAGTGAAATTTCGACGAAAATCCGAAAATCGTCAAACGACTTCACTTTACACCAAATCGTAGCTAAATAATGGAAGAATAATCTGTGAGAATTTGAACAATATTGAGTCATCAGTATTGTGTCAGTTTGCTCGCAAAAACGGCTTTTCAAAAGTAGGCAAAATTGTATCTTGTTTTTGCGATTTTTTTCTGGTTACTATAAATGAGCTAGAAAGATTAGTTTTCGATGGAGATGTAGCTGGATTATCTAAGAATAGAATGCTGTAAACCTCGTTTTTCTATGTTGCGTGTAAATTTAGTAATTTTTGTCCAAACGCAGATACGTCCAAAACGACCAATTGGCGGGTCTCCGCTAAATAGTTTCCATAAGGCCGCATGTTAATTTCGGAGAGATACCAAAGTGCCTAGAAATGATTGGAAATGATTATGTTTCGGGAAAATAAATAATCCACGTCCTTTCTACTATCATCAAGGGTCTTCGATTTTTTTTTCAGATTTTTTTGGAGAGAAAAAAATCACCGAAAATAATATCGTGAATGGAAAAAAGTGTAATTTCGACGAAAATCCAAAAATCGCCAATCGACTTCATTTTATAACAAAACGTAGCTAAAGACTGGAAGAATAATCTGTGAATTTGAATAAGTTTGAGTAAATAGTTTTGAGTCAGTTCGCTCGCAAATCTTGCCTTTCAAAAGTGGTCAAATTTGTATCTCTTGTTTGCAATTTTTTTCTGACGACCACAGGCGACGTGAAAAGATATTTTTTTTATTAAAATACAGCTACATTCTTTAAGAATCGAATACTGAAAACCATATCGTAATCTTTAGCTACGTTTTGGTATAAAATGAAGTCGTTTAGCGAATTTTGGATTTTTGTGAAATTTTCAATTTTTTTCCCGTACGATATTTTCAAATTTCAGTGAAGAAATTGTTTTCTCTAGAAAATTTTTCATTAAATAACCAAGCGTTTTCTTTTATAGTCTAACAAATATTTAGTAATTTATATCTGTTAATTATCTATCAACCTGAGGCCTTATTTCTCAAATTTATCGTACGTTTCGGTGGTACGTACGAAATCTGTCATTTAGATAGGGATTTACATGTGATTTTAACAATTATATACGACGGAAACGTGCGATCAATTTCAAGAATAAGGCCCCTAGTCTTCCGCCCAAAGTAATATAATTAATATTTATTTATTTTATTATTTTTTTTTTAAATTTAATTCTCAATAATCCCTTAAGTAATACAATTAATATTTATTTATTTTATTATATTTTTTTAAATTTAATTCTCGATAATCCGATGAGTCCTTGTTTCGGGTGACTGTCCCAAAACGGCGTTGAATAATACATGAAATTTCGGCCATTAACACTCTGCACTGTCCCATATCCGTAATCCCACTTCCTGAATTACAATAGCATTAATACAGATTAATACTTAGCAAGTGTAACTGTTACAGTTAAATTAATGCAAATTGTGCGTCCGGCTCGGTGCAATTTTCGTTACAATTAACACGGCCGGAATTTAATTAAAACGCGACATTTTTATTAAAGGCTTGATTAAGCAAGGATGGTTTTTCACGTGCTGCTTAATTGCTTAATAACAATTACAATAAACGGTTATGAATAAATAAAGTAGTCACGAATAGGGGGATCAAACGTAATTGGTGATAAAATGAGAATTATTATCATTTTATTTATAATAAATGGTTATGAATAAATTAGGTTATCACAAATATGAATTAAAAGTAATTTGTGATTAATTTTTACTAATATTTTAATATCTTATTTTTATATATTCTTCATATTGTTGCATAAGTCTGTTTAATCATATTGTTACGAAATCGGGTTTAATCAGACTTGGAAATAAGTAATACAATTCATATTTAATGAAATGTTCAGCCACCATTCATCTAGCGCGATTCATCGGTCGTCTACTTTGTAGACACAAATCGTTGACGATGCCACTTGAAATTAGGCTTGCGTCGTCTTTAATTTATTAAGTATCACAATGTTTATATATTTATTTAGAACACACTTAACAATTTTTTTTTACACAACACTGTCACTATTTATTTACAACGCGATGTAGTGCTCAACATCGGACATCGGACGTTCGTGATTGACCGACTGCCTGCAGCGCCACTAACGCTCGCTTATATAGCGTGCTTGTTTCTCGAACTTTCAGGAACTTTCGATGACGCAGCCTTTACCGTCGCGCGCTCTGTGGAACATTCCAGAGTGATCTTTCCAGTTTCTTCTTTCACTTTCGTTACAATATGATCGATTAATCGAGAACTTTCATTTATTATAAATAAAATAGCAATAATAATTCTTGATAGTTGAGGCTTCTACTTCGTTATACTTGTTAATTTAATTTAAAGGATATTTAAACAAATAAATAACTTTGTTTGTATAACACAGTGTGTTATACAAACAACAAATAAATAAATAAATAAATAACTTTGTTTGTATAGCACAGTGTGTTAGTTTATTTGTTTAAATATCCTTTAATTAAAATAATTAATGTAAAAGATGATTGAAACGTATATCTCTGTCCAAATTATCAATTAATTAATATTTTTAATCTAATGTTATAGAAAAGTCAGTTGATTGTTACTGTCTGTAATTATTGTAAGCGTAGTAAGCTCTATATAACTGTAATTTTTACATTAGTATTTATTAGATTTAAGCTAAAAACTTTATGTAAACATTTGTTAAAATGTGTATACCGTAAATAAATAAATAAATAAATAAATTCTCATATTATCACCCCTTAGCTTTGATCTTGAGTGCATTGAACTTTAAAATAAAAATGATGTTAACAATAAAAGTAACCACACGTTATAGATTATGTTATTCTAACAAATTTAAGAATTTTATTTCATAAATAATGACACATGTGACGTTTCATTTGTTTTTTATTCACTGGTGCTAACAAAATGTAAAATACAAAAAATAATTGAAAAGTTCTCGATTATGTTGGCTTAAAGTAAAGAACAAAGGGTGCATTTTCCGAGAAATACACACCAACAAAAATAAAACAATTGAATTGAAAGAAGATAAATACTATAATTTTCAGAAATAATTACAGGATTCAATAATTATTGTTGTTTTTGTTTTATTTGTTGCGCGTGGAAACCGCAAATTAAAGGCCCCGTCGCGTCGCGTCAGGTAAAATTTACAAATCGCGGCGATTTATCACGCCGGGAGAAATGCCCGGGCTTAATTTGGAAATAAGAGAAAATCCAAATTGAGGAACGGAATTGGAACATAATTGGGGAGGGAAACAAAGAAAACCTATTTCCACAAATACAAAACGCTATAACTCATTCCCTTTTATTTTCGTTGTTTTACCGGAGAGCCTGAGATTTTACAGTAATAAATAAATCACGTACATGTTTTATAAAAATAAAAAGAGCGACGTTATTATTTATTGTGATAAACTAGTTGAAGTTAAAATAAATTAAACTAAATCAAGTGAATTTAAATTAAAAAAAAAGAATTTGAAAATAATTAAGAAATTATTTTGTCATTAGTTGCTGTGAAATTTTTACTTACGTTACATAAGTACTTTAAAACAAATTTACATTAACATAACTTCTTCTTCATAATTTAGTCAATTTGAGAATTGTATGTTAATTGTAATCGATGGTTGAGGTTTTTATTTGATGAAACTCCATAATACACAATTTGTAAATAAAACAACAGTTTTTTAAGTTGTACAATAAATTTTGTGAAACTTAAAAAAACGTTTGGTATTTTTGCAAATATTGTACTAATTATGCAATTAATTTATTATATAAATACATTTCCGTTGATTCATAAATAAAGATATTTATATATATATGTTAAGTTAGTTGTAATTTTATTGTTCAATTGCTAATACGGCTTAATATTGGAAATTTTAATTATACTTTGAGCAAGTTTTTGAAGGGTAATAAAAGTCGACCGATAAAATGTAATTTTACGCTGAAATTATTCAAGTGGTTAATTGTGGCAATTAACAAAACCCATCTATTAAAACGTAGTCATATTAAGGTACACAAGCAAAATATTAAGATGTGTGTGTCTTTAATTAACTCCAATCGACATTAATTTCGTTGTTGAATATTGATAGAACTTTATTGTTCTGAAGTTTTTTTTAAATCCATTTTTTTTATTTGTATAGATTTATTTCATAATTCTTTATTTATTTATTATTTAACGGATTTACCTTTTTACAAATCTACAATATAATTAATAATATTTATGTATAGTGGATTGTAGAACAAAAATAAAGAAATAATAACAACAGCAAAAAAAATAATTGGCGCCGCTAGATGATAATAATGTGCTTTGCTTAGATTAATGAAAGTCAGTCTTACGCTATCTAATATCTGCACATAAATGAGCAAAAGGTTCGCATATATAAATGAGTAATTGCCTAATTACACACACGTTGTTATAGTATAATAGAAAAAATGTATGAAATCACAGATAATCAAGATTATTATATGTTAAATAACAAAAAAAAAAACAATAGATTTCATGTAAAATATCACAGGCAAATATCACTGACATTACATCTCTAAAATGATTTTTTTAAATTTATTTATATTCGAAAATATTGTAATAAAAGCAAAATTGTATATTAATTAATTAATTAATTCTTTATTTACTTTATTTACACCTTTTTCAATTAATGAAAATCTGTAATTACAAAATACAACAATATATTGAATTGATTTCATCAAATTTAGACTGATAACTCCTTGATCAAGTATAACCATTGCGTTTTCTAATCAGAATCCATAAACACAATAACAATAATGATGCGCAAGGTGAATAAATATATAAGTAAATCAAATACACATAAAATATTTTACAAAAAAAAGTTACAAACTGCAAAAAATTGAATTAAAATCACTGCAAAAGCAATACATATAAATTAAAATAAGTAAACAGAAGTACACCTGACAAAAATAAAGAAAATAATACAACTATACACACGAATATTCGGTAGCAAAGCAATTGATACAAAAAATAATGTACACATTATTTAAAAGTAAAAAAAAAATATATTATGGTATGAACTAATTAATCATGAAAAAATCAAATCACTTTTACGTTAATAAAAACAATTACAGTGACAGAGGCAAAAAAATGGAAGTGGAAACATTCACAAATAAAGACAAAAAATAATAATAATCAGCTCAGAAACAAATAATACCACCGCCTTGAGGACCACAGCGAAGGAGACCATAGAAAAAATCAAGAAGAAACCAACGAAGAACAAGAAGAACCATATCAACACAGCAACAAAGACAATAAAATCGTTAAAAGAAAAGGACGTATTTTATCTAAAATCAGATAAAGGAAACGCAGTGATGATTGTGAATAAATGTGATTATTTCAACAATGTGACTGAAATGTTAAAAAGTGATCCCTACATTGAACAATCAAAAAATCCCATTAATTCATATATAAAGACATTAAACAATTCATTAAAAAAATCCAAACATCTCATAGACAATAAATTATAATATAAATTAAAAATAAAAAATCCAAAATTACCCAGATTATATTGTCTACCGAAAATCCACAAAACGGGCAACAAAAGGAGGCCAATAGTTTCTAATACAAATTCACCCACATATAGTCTAGAAAAATGGTTGGTAAGTGAATTTAAAACACTTAAAATTAACAACAATTTTTCAATACAAAATTCAGTAGAGTTAAGTGATAAACTCAAAAATATCAAAATTAAACCAGATGAAAAATTTATTTCTTTTGATGTGGAATCTCTCTTTCCGAGCATTCCCATCAAAGAAACTTTGAATATCCTAAAAGACATTTTAATTAATAATTCAATACCGTCAGAAAAAATTAATGAATACATAAATCTGATTCAATTAGTAATGGAATGCAACGTGTTTGAATTTAATAATAGATACTATAAACAAACTTTCGGAACTGCTATGGGAAACCCTTTATCTCCTTTCCTAGCCGATATTTTCCTTAACCACCTAGAAAATCTTGCCAAAAATACAATTCCCACATTTTCGAAGGTTTGGTTTCGATATGTAGACGACGTGATTGCTATCGTAAATAACAACAACAACATAATTGAATTAAATTCAGAACTAAAAAAACTTTTTCCTAGCATTAAATTCACACACGAAGAAGAAATTGACAATAAAATTCCGTTCTTAGATTTAATTTTAATAAATAATAAAACAGAACAAAAAAATAGAATTTGATATATTTAGAAAAAGCACACATACTTTTAATTATATTCACTCAACGTCAATTACCCCTTTCAAACATAAACTAGCAGCATTCAATAGTATGATTTTTAGAGCCGTTAGTATACCATTATCAAAAGAAAAACGTAATAAAGAACTCAACTTCGTTAGAAAAATAGCAATCTCAGTAAAATACAACCCATCTACCATTAATAAATTAATTCAAAAACATATTTCGAAACATATCCTGAAAACTAGCAGCTACCCTTTCTTCACCTAAAGAAACATCTACAAAAAAGTATGTTAAATTCACTTACCACTTAATAAAATTACCAAATTATTAAAAAAGTTTAATCTCCCACTAGCATTTCATTCTAATAATAAAATAAAATCTTCACTTGGAAACACTTTCCCCAAAATAAACAAATTTCAACAATCTGGTATTTACTCCATTGGTTGCAATGAATGTGAAAAAATTTACGTAGGACAAACTCAAAGAACTATATTAAAACGTTTCAAAGAACACCAGTACCACTTTAAATTTCAACATTTAGAAAAGTCTGCAATAGCCCATCACTCAGCAAATACTGGACACACTTTTTCGGTAGACAATTTAACTCTTTTAAAACAGTCGAACTCATATAAACTAAATATGTTATAAGCGATTCAAATGTATATATATAAAGAAAAATTTCTTAATTTCGATCTTAGCCCTTTAGAAAATCCGCTATTAAATTTGTTACCTGTGAATAATCCCTAAGACAATAATATTGTTTAACCTACCGACACTCCTTTTCAATCCACCGCCCTAATTACTTCTTGGTTTTTCCCGATAATCCGATAATATTTACCGTGCATTTTAGTTGTAAGAATTAGTTAGTTATTCATAATGTACACATTGTGTACGAAATGTACATCTAACGAAAAAAATAAAAATTGTGAAGTAAGGAATTAACCAAGTGTTTTTATTCAGTCCTATCTTCCAGATACCAATTTGAAATAAAATGTAAATAAATTAAATGCGAAACCACAAAATTTCTTAAATTAAACATATCTAATAAGATATATCAACGATACTGGATAGATCAACGTAACGTAAACGGGATTTAAAAGCAGCAAACGTAGGTGGAAAGATCATAAACTTCGGACAATTTGATATAACACTTGCTTGCCTCATCAATCGGTCGATAGGGTTATTCATTCCATAGTTAGTATGTATGGAAGGATAAGAGAAATAATGACCTTTGCCTCGAATATAAAGAAAACAAAATTACAAAAAAATGCAAGTGGTTATACCACTATAACCACTTTATTTTTTATTAATCTTTACTAGTTTCGATTACTCGGTAATCATTCTCAAACAATAATAACAATAAAATCCAAGTTATATAAAAAAAAGTTATTTTGTTTTCTTTATATACTATATTGAAAATGTACCATCAAGTTAACGCCAACAAAATTCAAGAAAAGGAAAATTGTATCGATTATTGTTTAATCCTTTAAAAAAATCGTGGAAATTGCCATTTTTTTAGAGAAGTCAGCCTTTAAAGACTGTTTTTTTTTAACTGGGTGTTATTATTATTATTATTACAATATCAATATTCTTGCACCAACAAATTTTGTAATAAAATAAAAATAAAAAGGATTATATAGTAATAAAAGCTAAATTGTTTCGATTATTGTTTAATCATTTAAAAAAATCGTGGAAATTGCTATTTTTATTTTTTTAGAGAAGTCAGCCTTTAAAGATTGTTTTTTTTTATTATTGTTACAATATCAATATTCTTGCACCAACAAATATTGTAATAAATTAAAAATAAAAGGGATTATATAGTAATAAAAGCTAAATTGTTTCGAATATTGTTTCATCCTTTCAAAAAAAAAATCGTGGAAATTGCTTTTTTTTCAGAACAGTCCGTCCTTAAAGACTTTCTTTTATAAAATTGGATATTATTATTATTGTAATATCAATATCCTCAAATCATCCTTAATACCTCGTTGTGTGTGAGCCTAATCCCGATCTTCAAAACGGGGGAGACGCACCCAATCACAGCCCATCATTTATGCGCATTATCCCAATTAAAATGAAATTAGGGCGCCGTGTGTACCTACAAACACACACACACACACAAACACGTATGTAAATATGCTCCCGCCTAACATTCAATCGCAATAAATCGGTTTATCGGTGCAGGGCAATCGCCATAACGCGAACGGCTGCCTTAATTAGATATCATAGCATTGTGTGCGAGTTGGCAATTAGTGGCTCATTAGTGTTTCGGGAGAGGGGAGGCGTATTAATTGGCCCTTTGAGCCACCGCCAAATGGGCGCTGAGAGAGGTTTTAATAAATAACTGAGGGCGTTTAATAATTTTTCGGAAATTAAGGCGGGGGATTTTTCAAACCGCTTTAATGAAGACCATTACACACACTGGAAGAGGGGACACGGGAAACTTGATTACTTTTAAGGGTTGAATTATTGCGGGGGGCTATTTACAGATTGTTGTAGTAAATCTCAGTCTTGGGACGCTGCGACTCAGCGCTTATTGTCGCAATTTCAATTTAAGGTCCCGCAATAGTAATTTATCTATTTTTTTTTATTATAAATCGATGTAACTCTTTATCGATTTTTTTCTTTCATTTTACAGGAGAAGCCTCGACATTTCAGATATAAAATGGCCTGATTATACGTCAATTTTCCTTTTGCGCATCAGGCGATTTTATTCCTGAAATATAGTGGCTCTCCTGTAATATATATATATATATATATATATATAGTATTTAAACGAATTTATTGTATAAAATTGATCAATTTTTTAATCGTATATAAATTTAATAAATAATAGGATTTACAAATAAAGTATTGATATTAAATAAAAATGATTTGAAAATAATTAACGAATTATGTCCACATTTAGCTCTATGACTTTTGACTTACGTTAAATAAATGCACATTAAAACAACTACTTCCCGGGCAAATACCCACGCCGGACATTGAATTACATAATGTACACCTGCTGTTGCACATCAATAAAATATTGCATAATGCAACAAATTTTTGATCCGAGAAAAATTTAATGTAAAAACAACAAAAGGAACGTTACTTAATATAAGGCCATCTGCAGACACGTGTTTCGGGATCTATGCCTCGTCAGTACAGCTATGCCTTACATAATTTAAAGATGTTAAAATAAATCAATTTTATTCTATTTAAAGTATTGATATCTTTTAAAGTAAATAAATCGTAGCACAATGTTGATTGACTAAAAGAAGATTTGTGAAATTTATAATTTATAATGTAGTTTAATAGTTTTCAGTTTTGAATTTCATAAATAAAGATGTTTGTATATATAAATCGACTCTCTTTAATATTCGTTGAAATCTAAATAACCCAAAATTGCCGTCATCAATTTATTTATAAACACCAGCATTTCTGTGACAAAGATAAAACTGACCCAAATTTAATCCACCAAGTTGATTACTGATAAATGGAACCTCTCTCGGATGGTCATCTCTCCCCCTTTTCCCCTTTCACACAACAAACGCCGCGCTGCTTCCTCGCGGATTTCGCACGCTCAAATAATGCCCCCGCTTCCCTTCCCATCATTCGCGGGCGGTTTTTCCTCCGCAATTAAAATTTTAAATTTTCGCCCTTTGTTCCGGCGCGAGCGTCTTAATATTCACCCCGCGTGCATTGTAATAACTTGTAAAGATTGGGGGGTTGCCCGGAATTAGCGCGGATCTTAATTTTATTTAAACGCCGGAGGATTTGGAAGCGCGCGGGGGCGTGGGTAATTTAGGTTATCTACTGTTTTCAATAATGGAGTTAATTTTCTTTAAATTGCCTATTTGTAAATGGATTGGATGACAATTAGGCTCAATAAAATTCATTTATTTCCTTAAAAATCTTTATTTATCTTGAGAATGAGTTTCTCTTATCGTGTTTTGTTTTCAGAAGTTAATATAAATGAAATTGGAAATTATAGATAAAAAAATAACAGGCATATTTTTTTAGTATTTACCTCGTAAGTCTATAAATTACAGTGCACTTGAACACATTTCACATTTCATTAATTATTATAATTATACGTACTGTTATAAAGTTTCACACTAGGAGACATTTATACTAGGCCTTAGCCTATATCTAGTTATATCTGAATTTAGATTTTAATCTTAAACTTTTCACTCTCTCGAAAGATATATACAAGGTGTACAGAAAATGAGTGAAAACCTTCAGGTAACTCAATTCATTAATTAATTTTTAATAGAAAATCCAAATAAAAAAAAAAGTATGGTTCTTCATTGAGGCTCACGAGGTCTTCGGAATTTTAAATATGTGACTATAAATTAGTATTGTTTTTTAAATATTTTGTAAAAAATCAATAGCATTAACAATCAATTAGACACGTGTATAATTCCATTGATGTAAATGATTAATAAATCGGATATTTTTACAATTTTATAACTTCATCAGAAGCATTCTTTTAATGAAAATAGATCTGGCAACGACGCACGCTCGTTTGTAAAAGAAAAGGTGTATGCAATGCCTCCAGCGGATGATGTAGCAGTTATAAACAGGATAAATGCACACTTGTTTGATCCAGCGTTGCCAAATGTATAGTTCTTTTAAGTGGCCCGTGAGGCTTAAGGAAGGACCGTGTGACTTATTTTCGTTAATATTTTTATCTAAAAATTAGTCAATTGTAATGTAATGTAATTCAAACATTTGACCAACGAATTAAATATGAAAAAAGAACACAATCATTCATTAATTATTTTCAAATATATAATTTTATATACAGAGCGATCAACAATGATTGCAGATTTATAGGTAGGCAATTAAATACGCATGTTGATACAACTGATCCCACCTGATTGTGGATTTTCTGAATGTGACTTCAATTCTCGGATAAACGCGTGTGAGGTTCTTCTCGAAGTCGTTCCTGAGAAAGCTATTGTTTCTTTAGTGATGAAACCCATTTTCATTTGTGTGGATCCAATGCTCGAGAATTGCATCAAAGGCCTTTGTATTTACTTAAAGTCTGAGTGTGGTGTGCAATTTTCTCAGGTGGAATTATTGGTCCTTGGTTCTTTGAGGAAAATATAGTTGCAGTGACAGTGAATTCGATATGTATGTATGTTTTTCAAAGCTAGATGAGTTGGACTTAAGGGACATTTAGTTTCAACAAGACACACTTCAAGAGCATCGATGGTTGTTTTGAAGAAACTCTTCTCAGAGCACCTCATCTCAATTAGAGCCGATTTGGAGCGGAAGGCTTCCAATTTGGACCTTTGTCATTTTTGTTACTATGTCTTTTTTTAATGTAAGGACCCTATAAGATTTGAAAACCAACATCCAGGAAGAAATTGCCTTTCTTGCAAGCATATCAGACGTTATGTTGTCTGCTATGCTTGCAAGAGTCATGACAAACGCCAGAAATCGGTTTACTCAATGTATGGAGACGTCGCCTAGTTTTCATACACTCTCCGCCATCACCTAATTTGATCTTCAAAACTATGTAAAACATTAAATAACTCTGACCAAGTGAATGAATACTTTTTTCTATTTATATCTATGTAAAAATTTTTTTTAGGTTTCTTAGGTCCAAATTATAAAAAAAATGTTCTGATTCATACAATGTGTTTTATTAAGTTTTTAAAAATTAAAACCATGCTGCCGCACCCTGTAAATCCATGTAATTAAGAAATGGGATAACGTTAAAATACATATTAAAAAAGAGTGGCCTCAAGGAGGATCCTTGTGGAACCCCAGAGGTTGGATGTTGAGTATCCAATCTCACGCTATTGAAAACTCGAAAATCCCGTAAATATTAGAAACCACGAATCTCTAACATTCACGGGATTTTCGAGTTTTCAGGGAGTCATTGGCAAAATTTGAACATAAATCCATGCACTTAACCAATGGAACATCATTAAAATATATATTAATTAAAAAAGAGTGGCTTCAAAACAAATCCTTGTGGAACCTTAGAGGTGAGATGGACACTTACACCGTGGTGAATCTAAATTTCACGGATTTTTCGAATTTTCAAGGGGGTGATTGAGACTATATTTGATAATAAATATTTACTTATTTCTTGCCAGAAAATTTTTACATTTTGTAGCAAGAAATTAGTAAATATTTATTATTATAAAAAAAATTATAAAAATATGCTATTATTATAAGTTTTGGAAGAAGACCCTTCTAGGTTAGATTAGGTTAGGTTAGGTTAGGTTAGATTGTAGAGGCAGCCATTGGCTCACTTAGGCCATTATGTTACCACAGTAGGCAAATGTTAACTAGGCCTCCCATCGTGAGTGGTTCATAATCTGTTTTATTTTATTTTTTTTGCATAGGATTTTCTCCAATCAGCCACTAACGAATTTATTTATTTATATATTTATTACGGCATACACCTTTTATAATTTAAATACAATTGAAAAGAAAATACATTTCTATGAAACACTACATATAAAATTCAAGGAGAAAAAAATAAATTTGTACAATATAATTTCTTTTTGAACAAACCAAACGATATTCCATATAAAGAAATATTACAATTTGTAGCGTTAATCAGATTAAACTGTCTTATCATTCGATTAAGCAGTTCATGTATACCGTAGTTATTACGGTGAAAATATTCTCGAAAAACTAAACTATTTCGAGTTGTATGGAGAACATTAAAATTTAACAGATCAAGCAAATCAGAACAATTTATATCTGAATACATAAATCTAACATAACACGGTGCTTCTGTAATGATTTTAAATTTAACATATCAAACATAAGGCAACGGCTATATTGCATAGAGTTATGATCTTATATCTTAAAAATCTATTTTGAACACGTTCTATTTGGTCAATTGAATTGGCATAGAATGGCGACCAAATGCATGATGCATATTCTAGTTGCGATCTAACTAGAGAACAATATAATAGCTTTCTAGTCTCAACGGAGAAATCTCTACCAAATCTATTTATAAAAAAAACCTAATATCTGCAATGATTTACATACATTATCTCTATATAATGTAGTAATATTTTATTCCTTTCTTCACTTTTTACTTTTATCACTATATGTACATTTCAAGCACAACGTGCTCTTTTTCAATAGTTTTATGTAAAATTGACAAATAAATAAATAAACATGTAAACAAAATTATACAGATGTGATGTGTTATTAAAAAATCAGATAAAGGTAATTTATCGGACACTTTTTTCTCATTAATCACTTGGTAAAACATTATTTAAAAAATATTAATTTGTAAATTAAATTCACTTGGTTTTGTTTCACTTATTTGTATTTTATTTTCTACTAGTTTCGGCTCGATTCTTGATAATGGCATCAAGCCGAAACTAGTAGAAAATAAAATACAAATAAGTGAAACAAAACCAAGTGAATTTAATTTACAAATTAATATTTTTAAAAGGTAATTTATTGAATTAAATCAATTAATTTTAATAAATTGTTATTTAACGTCATAATTATCTATATGCTTAGCAAATAAATAAATAAATAAATAAAAAGTAAGTTGGTTATCAAAAATAACACCAAGATTGCGAATTTAATTAACTACAGACAAATTAATGTGAGCTGTTTTCACAAAATGAACTCTATTCCCTTCTAAGGGCAAAAAAGTCACCTCTTCATCTTTGCAGCAACTGCAAAAGTCGTGATGCGTCATTCCCAGGACTTTTCTGTATTTTGCTAGGAGTAATGTTTCACCCGGTTAGCAGTTTGGCTATGTAATTGCATAATAAATAGTTATTTGTAACCCTCCACATGGACGATATAATTTCTCTCGATTTTATGTTGTTGAAGACTCCTTCTATATCAAGGAATGCCGAATTTAAAGAAAATGTCAAAAATTCTCGGATTAATATGAGACTATATTTGATAGTAAAAAAAGGGGCGGTTAGTTATTTACACTTTCTTGCAAAAAATAATCAATGCCCATTTTTTATTTTTTTCTATCTCTCTGATTCGTAACATAATAAATGGAAAACGACGCAAGCGCCATCTTTCGCCTAATTTCACGTGGCATTGTCAACGATTCGTGTTTACTTTCGACTATGTCTCCGATTAAGTACCACTTTTAGTCTAGTTGCTATTGTTGTTTGATTTAAGAGCCCTTAATCCTGAAATTAACCGACGAAAATTGTATTTTTTTTTTAAATTTAAAATCGTTAATGTAGAAAGTAACAAGCTTATTAATTTGAGGATTGTCGGATTTTGAAAATAATAAAAAAGTTAATTTCAAAATCCGAATCAAAATTTAAAAAAAAATAAAGATTTAATCGAAAAATTTCCGGACCAATTAATTGGATTCAAAAACTTCCTCCCCCATGACGAAAACCGTCATTTTTTTTAATTTAAAAGCTTTAATTTCGAAAGTAACACGCTTATTAATTTGAGGATTGTCGGATTTTGAAATTAACTTTTTTATATTTAAAAAAAATGAAGATTTAATCGAAAAATCTTCGGACCAATTAATTGATTCAAAAATTTCCTCCCCTATGACGAAAACCGTCATTTTTTTTTAATTTAAAAGCTTTAATTTCGAAAGTAACACGCTTATTAATTTGAGGATTGTCGGATTTTGAAATTAACTTTTTTATATTTTAAAAAAAAAAAAGATTTAATCGAAAAATTTCCGGACCAATTAATTGATTCAAAAATTTCCTCCCCCATTTTTTTTTAAACATAAATAATTAATCACCTTTTGTTTCACGTTACGTTAATCGATCCGCGTGAAACGGCTAAGGAACTGGCCTGGCCTATAAATAAATTACGATTTTCTCGCCGAGGCAAATCGGCTATTAAAATACGAGCCGTGTGTATTGATATTCAACGCAATCGCGTGTTAAATAAAGTTGAAATTATTTTATCGGTAATCGGGAGCGTTTATGGAAACTGGATTAATAGGTTGTTGTTTGGATTGTCCCGCGGACACGCTATTTTTATTATTTCAATTAGACGCTCGAAAATGATAACAACAGCGAGTTTTGTTTGAAATGCGAAAGAATAAGGCGGTTTTAGAAATTGTTATAGTGAATTATTGATTGAATGCGCTTCTTTCAATTGTGTTTCAATTTATATCAAATACGTTTCACTTTATAATAAAACACTTTGTATAACAGCATTTTACATTTAATGACTATAGTTTCAACAATTGTCTTTATCAAACTAAAAGTATTGTTGCATTATACAATATTTTATTGATGTGCAACAACAGGTGTACATTATGTAATTCAATGTCCGTCGTGGGTATTTGCCCGGGAAGTAGTTGTTTTAATGTGCATTTGTTTAACGTACTTACGTAGTGTAAGTCAAAAGTCACAGAGCGAAATGTGGAAATAATTTATTAATTATTTTCAAATCATTTTTATTTAATATATTTAAATAACTGTGACCAAGTGAATGAATACTGTTTTCTATTTAAACTAAAAGTAATTTCAAACGGTACATTTTTTTATATAAGGCGGATTACATCATAGTTTCACTTTATCTCAAATATATTTTCCATTAAAGTCCTTTGATATTTGATATTTGATAAATGTTTATTAAATGTTAAGGCTTCTACTTCGTTATGCATCGTTATTCGATTAATGAAAACACTTTTTATCATTGTTTACGAATCACAATCAAACTAACAGTGTTACTTTAGCAGTGGCGCATTAATTATATCGAAACTGTAGTCATTAAATAAATTCCAATAAAATAAAACAGAGGTGATTCATACTTTTACATTTATTTAAATTATAATGAAATTAAACAAGGAAAAAATATTGACCATTGCCGGTAAATTTATCTTGTTTAATTTTATTGTAATTAAATTAAATTTAAGCAATACGAAGTTATAAATAGAAAAAGGATTTATTCACTTGGTCACAGTTATTTTAAATAAATTAAATAATAATGATTTGAAAATTATTAATAAATTACTTCCACATTTAGATCTGTCACTTTTGACTTACGTAAGTACGTTAAACAAATGCACATTAAAACAAATACTTCCCGGGAAAGTACACCGCCGGTGTACATTATGTAATTCAATGCCCGGCGGAGTATTTGGCCGGGAAGCAGGTGTACATTATGTAATCCAATGTCCGGCGAGGAATTGCCCGGGAAGTAGTTGTTTTTATGTGTATTTGTTTAATGTACTTGCGTAACATAAGTCAAAATGTCACAGAGCGAAATGTGAAAATAATTTATTAATTAGTTTCAAATCATTTTTTATTTAAAAAACATCTTTATTGTGACATTTATGACCAATATATGGTACAATGTAATACATTTATGGTTAATTAATGGTAAAATGACTATCGACCGTAAGTCTTTCAGCCAGTTTTTATTTAATTATCAAAGTTATAAAGTTTCTTTCATTAATTTTTAACATTTATATAATAATATGAAATATTAAAATAATAATTAAAAAATCAATATATCCATTAATGTAAATATCCATAGAAATTTTAATAAAACAAATTTTAAATTCTCTTGAAAATGGGCTAATAACCCGAAACTTGTCGAGAATTTAAAGTTATTCAATCTAATCTGTGTTTTATTGGTTGATTTTTAATAATTTATTCATATTTATTTCATACAATATGAACTACCAATGTCTAAATATTAAAACCATTAATTATATTAATATGAAATATATTTGGGGTATAATAATAGGGAGATGAAATTTAAAAAAAAAGTGCTTTATCAAGTGCAAAAACCCTTTATTTGCATGAAATATGCTAAATTTTTCTATATATTAATTTACAATTTAATCCGTTTTTCTGCTATGCATTATATAAACATCTTTATTGCCAAACAACTTTACAATATCTATTTAGCAATAAATACACTTATACTTTAAGATCTATTACACATTTAAGTTTATTAATTGGCTACCGAGCAAAGGTCTTGCATCAAATATTTTCCCGTATTTAAACTCAAACAAACTGAAAAATATAAATCACCCCCTGTTTCCATCATTAATTTCTTTATACCCACACTTCATTCACCAGAATTGATTTTCTTTTTATTGCGCAAATATTAAAGATATTCAAATTCCCAACCCTCCATCCGCTAGTCTCCTTTTTCATTTACTTTTTTTTCAATGGCTTAACAACTTGAATGGGTCATTTCTTCTCTTTTCTCTGCGAAAGAAAAGAGAGGGAGAGTGCGACGGGAATAAAAAAAACAGCACGGACAAAACCCGTATCATTCGAACAACTTACACACGGCCCGAGTCCCAATTTATCCCTAATTTCTAAAGCTATTAAATATCGCACAGGGGGTAGACTAATCGATCATCTTAAGTTCGCAAATGGGCAAGAAGGAAGAAAAAAATACATTGAAAGCTTTTCATTACCGGACAATGCGGATCGTGATTAATCACTCTTCTCGTTTTATGTGTTATTGTTGTTATTATTAGGAGGTGCGTTTTACGTTTTCTTTTTTTGAATGTGTGTTTAAGGAAAGGTTTTATAAATCGATGGATTAAAACGGAGCAGAGAAAATAATTTTATTATTTAATTTTACCACTAAATTTAGTGTCAAGAGCGAGATCTACTGAAAGTAATTTGTTGTACGTATCACACATTGAAAATATAAGCGATTTAACCATAACATTTGTTCTGGGAATAGGAAGTTGAAAAAATCTGTTATGTCTTAAACCATGGGGAACGTGAAATTGAATCTGAGCAACAATCTCTGGACAATCAATCGAATAATTTAATAATTTGTGAAGTGCAGTAATAAGGCGTACTTTTCGTCAATTTTCCAGAGATTGCAATTTAAAAACTTTTAATAGTGATTCATAGCTTATAGTATCGTCTGGATAGAGTCCTGACTTCTTAAAATATAAATACTTAACTAGCCGTTTGAATGGATTGTATTAAATAAGCGTATTTCGCATAACACGGATTCCAAACACAACATCCATATTCGAGCCTAGATCGGACGTAAGCAAAGAGTTACGAAAAATGAATCCTAAGAAATGATTGGCTGAAGACACAATACTTTCTGTATGAAATTTGAATGTAAGGTTCGCATCAAAAAGTATACCAAGATCTTTAAATTGGTTCATTCTCGACAATATGACGCCATTTATGTTATGTCGTAGATGATTTATTTCGCGAAAAGGACATCACTGCATTTATCCGTATTAAGGAATAAATTATTGGAACTGTACCAAGAATTTATAATATCAATATTGTGTTGTAAGGACAGACAGTCGGCAATAGAATTTATTGGTTCAAGAATTTTCATATCATCCGCAAATAATAAGCAACCGACATCCAATATCTCAACTATATCGTTTATAAAGCAGTTAAAAAGCAATGGATCTAATCACAAACCCGCATAAGAAAAAGTCCACTGGAAGAGCAATAACTTAAATTTTCTTAAATAATTTATAATTAGCCTATCATTTAGATAAAGTAATTATATACATACAGAAATTACCCATTTGTAAAAAAAAGTGTTTTCAATTTTATCCATTATTTAAAACCGATGCTAATTAAAACAAAATACCCGTTGTTTGCGTATTTAATCCTTTGCTCAAAATTAATTGCGCACAATCATTTAAGTGATTAAAATCATAATTAAAAACGTGCCAAGAATTGGCGCGAAAGCGTGCTGTTATTTTTTTTTTGTATTCTGTTTTGTTTTCGTTGCGCCCTCGCGTAGCGGTGAATTTTAATGAAATTGTTTTTGTAATTCACTTTAAAACCGAAACAACCGCCCCCGCTCGCCCCCCGCAGGTATTCTAATGAAATGAGGGAGTGCAGATATCGGGCTAAGATTCAATTAAGGTAAGTGTGTATTACGGTTTGTTTTTCAAGACTCCGGCTGTGAAATTGAACAGTTGGATTGCTTCAGCTGCGAGTTAATTATTCGCAAGCGTTAATTATTTTAAACATGGATTAATTATTTATATACATTATTAATTTTAATTATTTTTACTGCGGGGAAATTGTTTATAATTATTAAATAAAATGAAACAAAGATGATTCACACATTTGCAGTTATTTAAATTACAATGAAATTAAACAAGGAACATTTTTGGCAATGATCAATAAAATTCGATCAATCCTTTTTTCCAACTGCAAAAAATACTTACACTGTAGTTGTTTCAATAGATGTTTGTAAAACTTACAGTGTAAGTAATAATTTTTTGCAGTTGGAAAAAGGGATTGATCGAATTTTATTGATCATTGCTAGAAATTTTCCTTGTTTAATTTCATTGTTTATAAATATATTATTTAAATTAATTTATCATTTTTTTAATTCTGTATTAAAATATAAATTTGTTGGTTACTTTTGAGAATAAAGATGTTTTATATATATATAACATAAAGTTGGTATCTACTTCCGGTATAATCATAATAATTATACTTGAAAATATTTTCATTCAAAAGACATGCGTTTATGTATATGACGAAAATATCGTTACAATTCAATATTTGGAAACCTGTAATTTTTCAGGGAATGGTCTCGCTGGAACACTCTGTATAGTTACGAACGTTGTGAATTACTAAAAAAAAAACATACAGACTGTATGTTTTTTTAATAGAAATTTGTTTGCTGGGCCACACTGTATAGTTACGAACGTTGTGAATTACTAAATACAGTCTGTATGTTTTTTTTTTTTTTTCTTTTTTAATAAAAAAATTGTTAGACTTCTTTAATACATACAGACTGTATGTTTTTTTTTTATACAAATTTGTTTGCTGGGCCACCCTGTATAGTTACGAACGTTGTGAATTACTAAATACAGTCTGTATGTTTTTTTCTTTTTTAATAAAAATTTGTTAGACTTCTTTAATACATACAGACTGTATGTTTTTTTTTATAGAAATTTGTTTGCTGGGCCACCCTGTATAGTTACGAACGTTGTGAATTACTAAATACAGACTGTATGTTTTTTTTATAGAAATTTGTTCGCTGGGCCACTCTGTATAGTTAAGAACGTTGTGAATTACTAAATACAGTCTGTATGTTTTTTCTTCTTTTTTAATAAAAATTTGTTACACTTCTTTAATTGCCAGAATAAAATTTCAGTACCTCGAATAATGACTGGCGCCATTAAAAAACAGTTTCTGCAACGGCAAAACTTTGATCATTATCAATAACACATTAGCGTCGTTTCGGGGGAAAAAAATTAATTGCCGCATCTGACGGGATTCCCTTCCGAAATTACCCTCCATGTTTATAAACATTAAAACGGCATAATTTTTAAGGCGCCTCGTAAAAGCGGAACCGAGCTTGTAAACGCCCAGTAAAAACTCTTATTAAAGATGATTTTAAAAGGCGGATGGAGAAGTAAATTTAACTATCCATAGCAAAAATGCCCCGCAAAACATAAACAAATGGTACAACACATAATATTGATTAATGGTTTTAATATTTAGACATTGGTAGTTCATATTGTATGAAATAAATATTTATTAACTGAACTTCGCCTACACTCATGACATTTCATTTTGTATTTTTCTCTGTGATAAATAAAGGTATTATTATTATTATTATTTTATACATAATACTATAACTATAATAGCCCGTTGATAAGACTCCAGAGATTTGGAAATATTGTACTTGACATACGTCCCTCTTGTCTTTTTGGAACAACTATTAACTTTTTTTTAATTAAAGATATGAAAGGTATTAACTACGAAAAATTCTATTAGTTCTATTCAAGTGTGTTATGTACAATAGATGATAAATTGTTTTAGAAAGAGCATAAATTTCTTATAAAATATTATTTCTGTTTTATTGTAGTTATATTTAAATAAATAAGTTATTTTTTTTAATTATAAATAATTATTTCGTTTAGATTATATTAGTATTATTTGTTTGGTATATCTTAAGTTATAATTATTCCATTTTTGGTTGATGTATATTTCGTTTATTTAATATATACCTACATATTTAATTTAATATAATAAATCTTTATTAACGGAAAAAATCCTTTGAACACAATTATATTACAAAATTACAAATAGTGTAGAAATACAAATACATAGTGTAACTAACAAACATTGACTAAAAATCATTTAACAATAAATCAATAATTAGCGAGATCACCCTATATTAATAGTAAATAGTAAATTGATCATTAATATAATACAGAATTTAAAAAAATAAAAAACGTTTATATTAATAACTTAACTTATCCATCGATATCAGAGAGGCAAATACGGCGTAGACTATATTTAAACAATGACGTAGAAGAGGCAAATAATTTGAAATTGGTATTATTTTGCAAATTATTTGCGTAGCGCATAAGTCTATCAATAGGATTATTCATACCGTAATTTGTAGGGTGGAAAGACAAACGAAATAATGGCTTATATCTACAACTAATCCTTCGTGGAATATTAAAACTTAACCTATTTATTAATTCTAGGCTTTCAATGAATCCATTAACTAGCTTATGCAGAAAACATAAATCTAGTAAAACTCTCCTGTCTCGCAGAGAGTCCATAATTTCTGTTGCAGATGTTAAGAGATTATTGTTAACATTATATAAATACTTTATACTGGTACTACGACAAAATGATATTTGAAAACATTTTTTGATATTTAAGTGTAGATTATTAACATCGCACCATTCAGCAATACTTTCCAAGTCTAATTGCAGCAATTTCTGATCTTCGAATGATCTAACTTCTCTAAATAATTTCAAATCATCAGCATACAGTAGAAATTTGCTAAATTTAATCCTCATATTAATATCATTCAGAAATAATAAGAATAACACTGGCCCGCAGTGAGATCCCTGAGGTACACCGGAAGTGACGTTAATGTAATTCGACTTACACGACCCCACACGAACACATTGAGTTCTATCAGATAAATAACTTGTAAGCCAATCCAATGCCCATACTATGTAACTTCTGTAACAGTATACCATGCTGTACTCGGTCGAATGCTTTGGAGAAATCCGTATAAATTGAATTAATCTGTAACCCCTTCTCCAAAGCATCCGACAATAATGTCCTGTATACCAACAAATTGGTCACAGTAGACCGTCCCCTAACAAAGCCGTGCTGTTCATCAATAATAATATTTTTGCATGCCCACATAATTTGTTGAGAAACAAAATAGTCAAGAATTTTTGGTAAAACTGATTGTGTGCAAATACCTCTATAATTTATTATTTTTGATCTGCTCCCACTTTTGTTAATAGGTATTAGAAAACTACGCTTCCAGCACTCTGGAAAAGTGCCAGTGCTTAACGACATGTTGAAAATGGTATGAATCGGCTTGAAAAGAGTAAAAACACACCGCTTCAAGAAGTATTCAGGGATTTCATCGGGGCCCATATTAGTTGAATCATATACAATACATGAAACAATTTAAAACAAATATATATTCTTAAGAGAAACTGCTATCGACCGGAGGTCTTTCGGCCTGTCTTTGTCTAGTTCCTGTCGTTGATTAAACCGTCATGATTACTAACGGTCAATGTCTCGTCCTGTTAAATTTTATGAAATGAATTGATGAATAGTTAGTACTGGGGGCTTAAATTTTGGAATTAGGTTTGGGTCTCGAGGGATGCGTTTATTTAATATTATGTTAATTTTGAAATTATTTTAATGACGTATGTATGTAAAATATTATTGTAAAAAGACTAATGTCGTTTAATTAAATTAATAAATAAATATTGAATTGATTATAAAATTAAATATTACATTTACATAATCATCTTTATTGTGATATTTACAGTTATATTAAATTTATAAAACATTATGCTATTATTTACAAGATGGCTACTCACCAGTGGTCTTACAGTCGGCAGTTCTTATCATTTTTCTTGTATATCTGTTAGTCGCTTATATATGATGATATGATTTCATGAATGGCAGATTTGAATTTTGTGGGGATTTTGGAATGTTTGATAATGCAGAGAAGGTTTAAAAGTTCCCGGGCCAGGGGTTTCGTGGCAAATTTTTAAGATAGATGGGTAGTTCGTTGGGATCAGGGAATAACATCGTTTTAATATTTTTGAGATAGATTAGGTAGTTCGTTGGGATCAGGGAATAATATTGTTTTTTTTTTTGAGTATAATGAAAGGGTTATGTGGGGTTGTTTGGATATACTTATTATTATTATCAATTCCATAAAATAGTATTGATTATGCGGATAATTGTGAAGTTGGCTGTGAAAATATACAATTAAGTCCTTTATTGGGAAAAAACAAAATTACTTTCCAACAACACAATTAGAAATTTTGGACTGCAGCGCAAAGTGCTTGATGTTCTCTGAACGGACAAATTGCAGTTGTCTGTACTGAAAATATGGCGGTTTTATTTACAGCTGCACGGTTTGAAAAGCGATCGAGCGGAAACAATATATGCTTTACCGCTTGATGAAGCGCTGCAGCGCTTTACGAAAGCGGTGTCGCTGAACGGTACCGCTTTATGTGTGGCGCTGCAGCGCTTCATCAAGCGGTAAAGCATATATTGTTTCCGCTTGATCGCTACAGTTCCCTGAACGCGCCCAATAACTTAAATATTGCTCCTATCATATTTTACTGATTTATTCTCTTATTATTGCTTTGAAAAAAATTTTTACGCAATATTATTTTTTCTTATAATTTAAGGATGTGTTGGAAAAAATACTTTTCGAAAAACACAATAACTTAAATATTCCTCTTATGATATTTTACTGATTTATGCTCTTATTATTGCTTTGAAAACAATTTTCTAAGCTATATTATTTTTTCTTTAAGGATGTATTGAATAAATAAAAAATAATTAATTTATATATACAAGGTGTACAGAAAATGAGTGAAAAGCTTTAGGTAGCGTGACTCTTTGACTAATTTTTAGATAAAAATATTAACGAAAATAAGTCACACGCCCCTTCCTTAAGCCTCACGGGCCACTTAAAAAACTATACATTTGGCAACGCTGGATCAAACAAGTGTGCATTTATCCTGTTTATAACTGCTACATCATCCGCTGGAGGTGTTGCATACACCTTTTCTTTTACAAACGAGCGTGCGTCGTTGCCAGATCTATTTTCATTAAAAGAATGCTTCTGATGAAGTTATAAAATTGTAAAAATATCCGATTTATTAATCATTTACATCAATGGAATTATACACGTGTCTAATTGATTGTTAATGCTATTGATTTTTTACAAAATATTTAAAAAACAATACAAATTTATAGTCACATATTTAAAATTCCGAAGACCTCGTGAGCCTCAATGAAGAACCAATACAATAAATACTCGGTTTTAACTTTGAAAGACAACAATCATTTTTTTCTATTAATCATTTTGCTTTCCTATTAAATTTTCAATCAGAAACTTATTTGACCGTATTCACCGGGGAAAGTACCATGATGGACACATTACCATTTTTTTTATTTGGATTTTCTATTAAAAATTAATTAATGAACTGAGTTACCTGAAGGTTTTCACTCATTTTCTGTACACCTTGTATATATATATATATATTATCAAAAAAAAAACCTTTATACCCATAAGAGTGTAGGGTTAATAATTAATTTAATAATTTTAATACATCCTTAACTTATAAGAAAAAACCACAGAATAATTCTTTTCAAAATAATAACAGAAGCATAAAACTTTAGCTACTAAGGTAGCTACGGTTACGGTTTTGTGAGAGGTGCGCTTGTTGCACAGGTATACGTAGGCCTCATTAGGCCCCTAATGCTTCCTCCCTTTAGGGTATCTAGATCCAGTGTCAGCACAGCCAGCTTACCTCATCAAGATAGACTAGCAATACCGAAACTGGTAGACCATATCTGGCCATTCCTCACCCAGTATGGCTTTTCTACTGGCGCAATATCCAAGGATATGCTTCGCGGTCTCGTCCTCCAAACAGTCTGGCGATTCTACAATCCCCAATCTGTGGAGGTGTGCTCTAAGTCTGCGGAGTCCGGTTAGAATAGCCGTGATACGTTTTAAGTTCTCTCTGGACAGCCGCAGGTATTGTTAAACTTTAATAATGTAGTATATCTTCATACGTTTAGTTTTCAACTAGCAATAATCGCACCTCGGATAGACCTCATTGGTTACGATAGCGCCACTGCGCAAAGCTAATTATCTGTACACTTTTTTTTGTAACTGTCTTAATTTAGCATTGATTTTCAACAAAACAATACTCTCCCTCTATATTCCATAGGGAAAAATTTAAAAGCTTTTATATTTAGCTCTTTAAGGCCGCATTTGTAGTGGGGCAGCACGATGCTAGAAGCATCTCGACTTGAAAGAGGATAATTTTCAGTACGCACATGGCTGTGTGTCCAGGCTGATCTTTCATTTGGATACCGAAGGATTTCCTTAGAAAGTCTACAGCCTGTTACATCATCCCATCTACACTTAAATTTCTTTAGGGTATAGGGATGCAATGACTCATATATGGAACTTAGAGTCTACCAGCCAATGCATCAGCCCTCCTGTTCCCAATATCTGTATTGTGCCCTTTCACCCAGGAGATCTCGAGGTAGCTATTGAGGTAAACAAACTTTTCACATCAAATGACACCAGTTTTACATTTGCAAGTATCGGTATTGTATTTAACCTATTTACCAATTCTATTGTGTTTTTAATTTAGTATTGAGATTTGAAATTAAATAAATGTTATTTAAAATGTTTTCACAACTGCATATAAATAACACTACAGATCGTATGGGAATTCCATCCTTATATAATTTCGGCAAACAATACAAAATTTGTGCTTTTGGATTAATTATTTTAAATGTAAAGGTTTCTGATTCTGGAATTATTTTGCTGCATGATTTTAATATTTTTATAAATTAGAATCAGCCTTACACCTGAAAAGGTAGAAATGCATCAAGATTAAAAAAAGAAAAAAATTATTGAAAGGATCTGTTTTTTTTTGTTTATTTTTTTAAACATAACGTTATTAAATAATCCCTGCTCAAATCAAACACTTATTCAACAGACATCAAGATTAAAAAAAGAAAAAAATTATTGAAATTATCTGTTTTTTTTTGTTTTGTTTTAAACATAACGTTATTAAATAATCCCTGCTTAAACCAAACACTTATTCAACAGACTCTTCGAATTGTTTGCAATAAAGCTCATTCGCAACCGGCCAGTTCGATTAAGCTCATGAAAATCACGCGCGGCATTCAAAATTCAATTGAAATTCATCGCGCCCACCGACAAACAAAACTATCAATTCGCAATAACGGGCGGTACAAACAAAGACATCAGCAAACACAAACAAGCCGATATCGGGCTTTTCTCAGTAAGCGGCGTTGTTAATTAGAAAGGAACGATAAAGTCCCCGATAAAAACGGACGACGAAGCCCCGCGCACTCGGCGACCTTTGGAAGTTAAACATATCAAAACGCTCTCCTCCGCACGGCAGCAGGAATATTTGAGTTTTATGGCCTCACTTTTCGGGGAAAGGGGGGAAGATACACAGCGAAATGGGAGTAATTATTATGGGAGTTTGTTCACACGTGAAACGCGCGATTGCGTTAACAGCAGGGATTGTTTTTAAATATGTTAATGAAGAGTTAAAAATTATTCCCTCTTTAGCTATTGTTAGATTTAGACTTATATTACATACATTTTTCTTTAATTAACAACCTTTCTCTTCAAATCCTTGAAGCAATGACAGGAAATACTACAGATCTCAATATACTCATTATATATTTGTTGCATTATATATAAATAGAGAAGAGTATTCATTCACTCATTATATATATTATATATATATATATATATATATTCAATGACCCTTTCTACCCATATGGATGTAGGGTTTTTGTTGCATTATGCAATATTTTATTGATGTGCAACAGCAGGAGTACATTATGTAATTCAATGTCCGGCGTGGGTATTTGCCCGGGAAGTAGTTGTTTTAAGGGTGCGGTTTAGAAGAAAGAGATAGCTATACAAATATGGGCAATCACTAATTTGAATTAGATTGTTGTTGTGATCAATGAACAATATTCTATTATACATTAAAATAATCTTAAAATAAGCAGGAATTTCATCACATAAATTAAAAATTATTTTAATGTTTAGTTTCTGTGAAAAATAATTATGAATAACAATGAAAATTGATCAAATTTATAGCAAATTTTAAATTAAATTTTTGCTAACAAAAACTTGTGCAATGAAAATTTAAAGGATTTCACTAAATTCTGCATTCAAATAACTTAGCAGACACGACCTATTAATTTCATTATATCTTACAATTTTCTTTTCTAACTTGAACTAGTAAATTGACGTAATACACGAAAATTAACGATTTATTTTTTATTTAGACTTACACTTTATACTTGGTAGATAAAAAATGTAAATACACATTCATATTATGAAATCCAAAAGAATAGCTCTATTTTCAAACGATTATTTCCATTTTACTATATAGCTATCTCTTTCCACTAAACCGCAACTTTAACGTACATTTGTTTAACGTACTTAAGTCAAAAGTCACAGAGCTAAATGTGGAAATAATTTATTAATTATTTTCAAATCATTTATTTTTAAAATATTTTTCAAATCAAATCAAAATAATTTATGACAAAAAAACTTAAAAATTGTAGGAGAGTTACTTGAAGAAGACGTGTGTTCAGTGTAATTACAACCTAAGTTATACTGAGCTACTTTTTTAGGGCTATTAAAACAAGAATAAGAAACCTTTTTGGTGGTACAAATAAACACCCAGTGAAGAAAATTATTTTTTTACGGTATTTACTTGAAATACTACAGAATTTAAATAAGTGCAAAACTCAAACATACGGACGAAAGCGACTTTTACGGCATTTACCGTCGAGAGTTCCGAAATTTAGTCGCACTAATTCATACGAGAGGATATTTGCGAATCCGATTTTGTTTGTCTTCGGGAACAATCCGGGAAGTTTTGCACATTCGCGTACACAAATTGGGTTTGATATAACACGATTTTCAGTTATCGCGAAATCATTCCGCAACTTAAACAAAGTTTAATTTTAATGCTTAAATCAAACGGGGGCAGGAGGAGAGGATCCGCGCGGAAATACGAAACACGTTTCCGGGACACTGCGGTGTGTCTCTTTCGGGGGCAAATATTGAAATAGATGATATGGATCTAATTAGCGAAAGTTCGGGAATAAATATTTTCATTTCCGTTGTTCGGCGAGTTTGGATGTTTTTTTATTAAATTTGGTTTAGCTTTTGCAAAATAATTTAAAATAATTTTCATTCCTGTTGTTTTGCGAGTTATTTTTTTTAGGTTTTATTTTATAAAAAAACGACACCAATTGGTAAAAGGGGACATCGATTATATATATATATATATATATGTATATATATATATATATATATATATATAAAAAATATTTCAAAGTGATATAAAGAAAATTAACCCTACACCCATATGGGTAGAAAGGGTCATTGAAAATATATATATATATATACAAAGAAAATTAATTATTTGACTTTATTTATTTTGTGTGTATATCAATTGGAAATATTTTTATAAACAAAAAAAAATTACAAAACAGCAGAAATGAAAACCATTTTAAATTAGCAAAAGCTAAACCAAATTTCATTTAAAAATCAATACTTCGAAAATAAAAATGTAATATTACCCTTTGTTTTTCTTTTCCTATGTGTGTATATTAAACCTTTTTACCGTGGTATACCTGTTTGTTTTAAAGTCGCCTCGAAATACCCCTTGGCGTGAAGAGTACCTTATGTTAATCCTCTAGATTTATTTACAAATTATAAATCTTTGGTTAGTGGCTGATTGGAAGCAAAAATAAGCTCATATGTTCAAGCTTAATTTTCATTTGTTCAGAGAGAGTAATTTCAAAAATCAAAGAAAAATTTAGCCAGTTTCTGGCTTTTGATTTATTTGTATAGAATCCGAGCTAAAACTAAAATATTACAGAATACTTGATGGATAATCTGTGAAAGCCTATACAGGGTAATTCGGAAGAAAATAGAAATATTTTAAAGACATGTCCAGTAAGCAAAAATAAGCTCATATGTTCAAGCTTAATTTTCATTTGTTCAGAGAGAGTAATTTGAAAAATCAAAGAAAAATGTAGCCAGTTTATGGCTTTTGATTTATTTGTATAGAATCCGAACTAAAACTAAAATATTACAGAATACTCGATGGATCATCTGTGAAAGCCTATACAGGGTAATTCGGAAGGAAATAGAAATATTTTAAAGACATGTCCAGTAAGCAAAAATAAGCTCATATGTTCGAGCTTAATTTTCATTTGTTCAGAGAGAGTAATTTGAAAAATCAAAGAAAAATGTAGCCAGATCCATTTATAAACGCGCAAATAAATCTCACGATCCACTTCGATATAAGTGGGTGGTGAGTTAATGAATTATTGTTATTTATTTATTTTTTTTAAGTTAAGCAATACATTTTTCTTTGATTTTATAAATTACTATTCTTCAAAATATAACCGAAACAAATGGAAATCGGACTTGAACACATGAGCTTATTTTACTTATTTACCATTGACATTGATAGATCGATGCTGGAGATAAAACGAAAGCGATATTCTATTTGGTGGCAAAATTTGGAACACTCTACGGGGCCAACAACTGCGCTTCTAAGTGATTTATCAATAATATAAAACGTATCGATTTGACAGATTAAAATCCCTATGTTACCTATGTCACCTGAAAAATGGGCTATAGATGGCGCTTGCGTTATCTTCCAATTATTATGATCCATATTATTTGATTAAATATTGATTGAAATAAACTAGCGGCAACTGGTTGGAAATAGCCAAGGCTATCAATTAATAATAAGAGGGATTTGATGTAATTAAATGAAACATTATTTAAATTAAAAAAATTAATCATTTATAAGAAAATTCAATGTAATGAAATGAAAAATTGTAGAAGTAGAAAATTTGTTTTAAAGGATTTTTTTTTAATATTAAGGTTAATATTCCGTAAACTCAAAATTCTAAAAAAAATCCTCCAAAACAAATTTTCTACTTCTACTATTTTTCATTTCATTGCATTGCATTTTCTTATAAATGATTATTTTTTTTAATTCAAATAATTGTAACCAACCGAATAAAATCTCTTTTTCTATCTAAATGAAATTTTAATTAAAAGTTATAATATAGAAAATTAAAAGAGTTATTTATCTTTATTAAAAAATATTTTTTTACGAAAGAAATTATACTTTAGTGTTGTTATTAATTATATCAAGGACTCGTTGAACTGCATTAACGTTTTTGAATAAAACACTTGATTATTGTTTTAGACTATTTATATTTCTGACTGAACCCTACACCTATATGGGTAGAAAGGGTCATT
This sequence comes from Philonthus spinipes, assembly GCA_963082785.1. Lineage (NCBI taxonomy): Eukaryota > Metazoa > Arthropoda > Insecta > Coleoptera > Staphylinidae > Philonthus > Philonthus spinipes. Next base: position 3,635,858 of record OY720300.1, read on the forward strand.
GAGTATATATATATATTTCTGACTAGATTAGATCAGACGACTATCATCAAAGAAATACAAAGGTTAAAAAATGGTGAAAACAATAACCAAATGTTTTATTCAAAAACGCTAAACATGTTTCACCAAGTGTGAAAAGTGGATTGTCTCATTTACTATCATTAAATCTTACTTCTCCTCGACACCCAATACGGGTAAAAGAGGATAAGATTAAGAAATAGGAAATCTTACTTCACCAGTTGACATTTGTAATGATATTATCAAAAAAATATATTGTATTGAATTTGTTTACCGGCTTTGCAAGGATCCAAATCCAAGTCCCCCGATGTTTTCTCGGGGAACGTGCTCGTCATCAGCTCCTCGATGGAAAACTTTCGCATGCCATTCGTCCTTTCTTCCGCACAGTGCACTGACAACAACAACAAAAAGCCGACAATCGAGACAGTCAGGAGCGATCGTCGGAACCGGCGAACGAACATTATTATCAAAATTGCAAAATTTCACAAAAAAAAATATTAAACTATTTTTTTTTAAATATGTAATAATTAAAATTAATTAAAATGAAAATCACGCACACATTTGTGATGTTTACAAATTTCCCGCACAGTTATTCGCGGTTGTTAAACTGCACACATTATCAGTAATGTTTATAGGTTTGTCCAAAGATCACTTTCTTGTTGTCTTCGCGTGTGTCATTCATTATTCCCCTTCGTTTTTATTTTCACAACCGCACATTAGAATAAATCCACGCGTGTTTTATAAAAATTAACTTTCTGAATTAATTCACATATTTGTTGTTTTTTTTTTTTTTTATAATAATTCCTGCACGATCTGAAATTGTTTAATTTTTTTTGCGCGCGCTAGCGTGTGAACGAGGTTCAGCAGGAGGATGCGCTCCGCACCGTTCGCGTTCGGGCGGTCGACTGAGGAGAGAAGTCGCGGGCTCGCCTCACCGAGTGGACCTCATCAGGTTTCGAGTAGGGGGTGGATTTTGATTTCACCCTTCTTAAGGATTACGCGGGTGTACGTACCACGTACGCGGAATTACGAGGGTGGTCCAGGTATGTGTGCGTACGCGGAATTGCGATGGAATTGTTTCAACATCGAGGATCAGGAAGGCCATAATCCCGCCCCCACCCTTTTGTATAAATATTGTGGAGCGAGATTAATCGCGTTTTTTTAGGGGGGCTGGCGCGATTAGTTTACATATTCGGTTCACCCTAATTTTGTACTTTATTAAATGTAATGGGTTTCCGGTCGAGTGCTCTGTGTTTGACGAAACGAGATTTTGTTATTAAATGTGAGTTTAACTATGTATAGAGCTTTTTTTAAAAAAATTATCTTTATTAACAGATATATACAGCAAAAAATATACACAATATAAATAATAAAAATTTGCCTTACACCACACAAAGATAGAAAAGTCAATGATTAAAAAAAAATACAAAATCAAATATCTAAATGTGGAAATAATTTATTAATTAATTTCAAATCATTTTTATTTAATTTTCTAATTCATATCTGTTAATTAGCTATTGCCTAGAGCCTTTTTTATTTAGTTTAATTTACTTATATATGTATATCCACTATCATTTCAACAAAATTGTCTTGATATTGAAACTTTAAAACTAAACGAAAAGACAAACAGCTTTTTTTGTAAGAAATTTTTTATTTACAATATACATAGATATATTTCATTACATATATCATCCCTCCTTCTTCCTTATTTTGGGGTTAATTCCCATCTCGGGCTGACTGTATTGAAGGATTTATAAGATGTTTGTATAACGTTCCGTTGAGTTCGTTAGACGATGTTATTTAGGATTACATTATTTATTTTAAGTTTAAAAGGTATATATTTAAGTTTTTTAATGTCTTCATTTAATTTGTTATATTGCCTTATCGATTCTGTTGTTAATGCTTGTGTATGCTTTTCTGTTGAGCATTTTTTGTTTCGAATGTCTGATTTTCTTCTAGTTTTAAATTGATGGGTTTGTTTGTTTAATTTAAATTTGGTTTCTACTTTGATTATTTGATTTTTTTATTTTATATATTAGGAGCAAGTTAGATATTTTAACCATATTTTTTATATTTAATGTTTGTGTTTGTGAATATAGCAGTTTAGAGTTAGTCCTTTTATCAAGTTTATGAATTATTTTTAGTGCTTTATTTTGTTGTATCTGTAGTTTAGTTAGGTTCTTTTGTGTGGTGTCTCCCTATATGTTGTTTAAGTATATGTTTTGTGAGGCAAAGAACGAGTTATAAACTTGTGTTCTATATTTCTCTAGTATGTAGTTTCGTATATTTAAGAAGGCTGCAATTATTTTTGAATTTTTATTTATTAATTTATTTATATGTGCATTCCATGACATATCGTATTGTACGTGTAAGCCCAAGTATTTGGTTTGATGTGTTTGATTTATTCGAGTATTGTTAATTATTATGTTTAGTTTATTCGATTTTTATTATTAAATATCATGTATTCAGTTTTTTTTTTTTCGTTTATTGTTAGTAGGTTGTTCTAATACCAGTTTTATAATTGTTTTATGTCCGAGTTTATGTTATTTTGGATGTTTTTATAGTTGTTTTCTGTTTATACAATACAAGTATCGTCAGAACATGTCGTTTGTGTACATTGTATATAATATAGGTGGTAAATTGCCTCCTTGTGGTATTCCGTACTCTGCTTCCTTTGGTCTGCTTAGTGTTCCATTGACTATATTTTTTTGTGGTTTTTAGATAGATATGTCTCTATTAATTTCGACTCGGTTCCTTGTATTCCTATCATTTTTTTAACTTTTCTATTAGTTTTTTTTAATCTTTTTCCTTTCTACCGTTAGGTGTAAGGAGTCTATTAATTTTTCTTTGGAAATAGTGTTGAAAGCTTTACTCATATCGATGAATAAGGCTATCACTATTTTTTTTAATCCAAATTTGTTTTTATATAAGTTATAAGGTCGTTTGCGGTAGATATTGTTCCAGAATTATTTTGTAAAGCATATTGGTTTTTGTGTATCATATCATGTTTATCTAGGTGTTTTTTTGTATTTAGATCGATTTTTTCAATATTTTAAATAGCTATTTTAACCCAATCAATCTCAAACTAATTCTAGAAACAAAAACATTTTTGTTTCGAATTGTTAATCAAAATAACAATTTCTATCGAAGAAAATCTAAATACAGCGCGTCAGTTATGTTTAAACCGGAGTGTAAGTAAAGGCACAGACAAACATACAGTTTATCCGTGGTAATGGTTCAATACATAAAATATTATATTCAGAAAAAAATAATGCATTAAAAACCACTTATTTCAAGAATTATCCGAAGATAACTCTGATCGACGTATTGAATTATGTGAATTTATGATAAAGCGAATCAACAACAATCCAAATTTTCTTAATATATTTTTTTACGAAGGTACATTTTAATTAAATGGAAATATAAATAGGCATAAAAAAGGATTCGTAACTGATTTCAAAGTGTATTTATTTCTAAATAGATTTTGTAAATATGATTATATATACAGAGAGCTTTTTTTAACAGTATACATTTCCCCTATGTATACCTGCAAAATACACGAGTCAAACGCATTGATGTGTGTGTGTTTAGTTGCCTATAACATGCAATTGAACACATATATGCCAAATAAGCAACTAAACATACACACATTGCGTTTGACTTGCGTTTCCCATTTCCCATAATGTATACTGATAAAAAAAAAACCTCTCTGTATATATAACTCACAGATTCTGAAGTTTTCAAAGAGCAAAAAAGTTATAATCCACATGAAACGAATAAACTCACAGATTCTGAAGCTTTCAAGCCGCAAAAATCATATAATCCAGATGATATTAATAAACTCATAGATTCTAAAGCGTTTAAAGCGCAAGAATGTTATAATCCAGACGAAAATAACAAACTCACTGATTCTGAAGCTTTCAAAGCGCAAAAAAGTTATAATCAATAAACGGAATTAATACTTTTATTATGACCAATTTAAATATTAGTATTATTCACTGTCAATTTATAATTATATTTCAGTTTGAATATCATTTACATACATTTATATATTTAGTTGTAATATTGATTTTTGTTGCATATGTTTTGTAAAAACGAGATACCGTAAATAAATATATTATTATTAGTATTAATAGGTAAATAGGTCTTTTTTATTAAAGGTAATTGAAGATAGCCATGGTGTAAAATATTCAAATAATAAAAAAAAACTTTTGTTTAACTTTACATTAGTTATTCAAATAAATTTAATAAAATTATTGTGCATTATTAGAATATTTCCATAGATTTTCATTACAAATTTATCAAACATTAAATAAAAATCGCTCAATCGAAAGCACATATATACATCTATCAATAGAACGGAAACGGAAACGTTCGACGAGAAAATAATCGCGACTCGTAATTGTTGCTCTTACTTCCGCGGCGCTTTACGATCGGCCCCTTGACGCGGCACTTTTCCGACGGACACCGCCTCGTAAAGCGCCCCAGAAGGGCCAGCAGATAAGTGGCGGCCGTAAAATTTATAAGGACGACTTGCAAAGCAAGAGAAAGGGCCGGCAGTGAAATTCGAGGGCGCCGCATAAATCTGCTCTTCCGAAACTGATTGTTTCATTAAAGCACTGCGTGAATTATTACGAGTCGGACATAAACAAATCGGGAAATATAACAATTGTAATGATAATGAAAATAATGATGGGAACGAAGAATGGGGAGGGGGTTATTACGTGTTTACTGTAATAAACTTGAGGAATGATTTGTACTAAAATTTATACGGCGGATAATAAACGGATACATAAACAGTTTTTTGGTTAATTTATTAAGAGATTTTTTTATATTTTGCATTACATATTAAACATTTCCTGAATTAATCAATAAATAACTTTAAGAATAAAACAACATTTAATAAAGCGCTTCAACATTTGGAAGTGTAATTTACTAATATTAGCTTTGAAAGCAGCGTCACATTTACAGAAGTATAATTTAATGATATTGCAACGAAAGTGAAAGAAAAAACTGGAAAGATCACTCTGGAATGTTCCACAGAGCGCGCGACGGTAAACGCGGAGTCATCGAAAGTTCCGGAAAGTTCGAGAAACAAGCACGCTACATAAGCGCGCGCTAGTGGCGCTGCAGGCACGAACGTCCGAGTGCTCAACATCTCGTTATAAATAAACAGTGACAATCTGATGTAAATTAATGTGTTAAGTGTACTTTAAATAAATAAATAGACATCGTTTTACTTATTTTCGAGTCTGATTAATTTCACCGCCGAAACATCTTGTAAATAATGCAGTTTGAGCATTATTTACAAGATATTGTTTGGAAAGTAGTCAAAGGCAAAAAGTTGGATAATTTTTCTACCAGATTTGGTGTAGGATTTGACTAATGCCCCAAGATACTGTGTGCGATCTCAGGAGAGTACCCTGAGAATTCTGTCGCTAGCGGGTATTATTAATCTCTACGCAGAACCTTTTCCAAGATTTTATGTTCTACATTAGATTATGTTTGTATTTGTCCCAGTTGCCGCCCGCTTTCGCCCTATTGAATAATTTTCGGATAAATCTACGTTCGTTTGGTAATATCGGCTTTGAAAGCGCTTCAGCGCTAAAGTCGACCTATGACTACTTAAGATTTATTTTTATTAGGTACCGTATTTTCAGAGATATAATCTATTCGGAAAGTAAACTAAACTAGACTAAAGTCATGAATCAAGATGAAACAAACAAACAAAATACTGCTCATTACATTCCACCCACTGTTCCCCTCGCAACGATATTTTATCCCAATTAAACCGGAGCCTTATCCGTCGACTCGTATTTTAATCAAAATTATCGTTTGATGAATGAACGTGTGTACTGGCTGAATTTAAGAATAAACTCGTTACCGCTAAATGTGCGCTGGCTGCTTTCGATTTAGTAACCCTTGTGTGGGAAACGAGTATCGTTTCATGAATTGTGCGCGCGTGTCTGCGTCGGCGGATTCGAGTATTCACAAAGAGCCGCGCACGGGAAGCATAATTTCCTTTCATAACAGATCCTCCTGTTCTGGTTAGCTCGACGCAAAGGAATGATTGAAATATGAATTTATTTTTAATTAATACCGCGCGGTGCTGTGAAGTGACCGAACTGTGATTTTTATATAATTTCAATTGAAGAATTTAAAAATTAAATAAAAAGAATTTGAAAATAATTAAATAATAAATTATTTTATCTTTTGCTACTGTGACATAACGATTTATGTTACATAAGTACTTTAACAAACGTCTAATAATAGACAATTTAAAAATCTTTCAATAAAGAATACGATAGTGATTTTTAGAATGTATTTTTCAATTGTACCCCTACACCACCATTATGATAGATAGGGATTTTAGATTATATATATATATTTCAATTGTACCGGGAGTCCGAATAAGAAATGTCGCAGGCTATATATCAGGAACTATGAGTGCTAGAGCTTTCAAATAAAAACAATTGTTAATAAAAGTGATCATGAGAAAATGCTGGAAATAAATTTCAAGTTCGTAACTCTTCCGGTAGGGGGCGCAATGAACAGTCGAAAAGTAATATTGCGTTTATCTCAAAAAAATGTTTAATAAAGACATCATAAAACTACACTTTTTGAAATCATGATAAATTCGTGAAACAAAAATGTTAGAATTTTTTTTTCTTACTCTTGAAATAAAGGGTGGGGGAAGGTCAGAATTTACAAAGAGCAAATGTCAAATAACTCTTTTGTTTTTTAACCGATCTTAATGATTTTAATGTCATGCGAAAGAACTTATCATGCTGATTAAAATTATTGGCAACAATCAGAAAAATAACTAACTTTATCGCCGCTAGGTAGCGCCAATTTAAAGTATAGGTAATTTTCCCATTTTTCTTAAAAAATTCAAATGGAATGATACATTTTTCTTAATGTTAGTGGAAAGAGGATTAAAAAGTAAGAAATTTAGTGAAAACCGGAAGTCTATATCTAAATCCTATCAGAAGTTATAATTAAAAGAATTTTTAGAATTAAAAATTATTGATGTAAATTTTAAGAATTTTATGTGTTAATTTAAAATAAATGAAATTATAGCTAAAATAACAAAATTAAATTATTTTATCAGCGGTAGGGGGCGCTTTTTAATTTTAATAATAATTGTTCTCATTTTTTTTAATAAAGATATATTTGGAAAGAGTATTAAAACTAAATGGAAAAACATTTTCAATGCCAAATTTATATAAAAATTTTGTCTTTCAAATTGTCCAATGAATCCACCGTCATATTTAATACAATCACATAATTTTATACAATTAAATAAGCAGCGACATCCACTCTAGCAATAGCAGTATATCTATTGCTGAAGTTTTTGCATTTCAGATCCAAAGAAAATATGTCTTTCCTCATTCTGGGCCTGTTTTTTTTAATTTGCCCCAAAAATAAAAATTTGAATATTCGGCAAATCGTGATGACCAAAAAAATAAGCATGCACATCTATTCACATTTCAAGAAAAAGTATATCCAAATAATTTAGCGCGCTTTAGAAAATGCCCCCTAGTGGTAATAAACTAATTCAATTTTGTTGTTTTTGTCACACATTTTATTAACCTCAAAAAGTTTTTCAATGACATTTGAAATTTTTAATTTGAAATATTCTTTTATATATAACTTGTGATAGAATAAAGGTATTGAGATGCGGTTTTCACCAAATTTCTTACCATTTCACGCACTTTCTATTAATACTAAGAAAAATATATCATTCCATTTGAAATTTGTAAGAAAAATGGGAAAATTTTATTCTTTTTAACTTGGCGCCACCTAGCGGCGACTGAATTAATTATTTTTATGATTGTTATCAATTATTTTAATCAGTATGATAAGTTCTTTCGTATGAAATTAAAATCATTAAGATCGGTTAAAAAACAAAAGAGTTATTTAACATTTGCTCTGTATAAATTCGGACCTCCCCTCACCCTTTATTTCAAGAGTAAGAGAAAAATTTCTCGAACATTTTTGTTTTGTGAACTCATCATGATTTCAAAAAGTGTAGTTTTATCATGCCGTTATTTGAACTTTTTTTGAGATAATCGCAGAATTATTTTTCGCCTGTTCATTGCGTCCCCTATTGGAAGAGATACAAACTTGAAATATATTTCCAACATTTTCTCATGGTCACTTTTATTAACATGTTTCTTATTTGAAAGCTCTAGGAGTCTTAGTTCCTGAGATATAGCCGGTGACCCTTCTTATCTGGACACCCGGTACAGCGAAATAACGTTTTTTTTATATACAAAATTCATGGTCGAAATAAATTTATAACCAAATTACCATTTTCTTTAGTACATTAAGGCTGCGATCCCAACTACGTTTCCGTTTTAAGGGATTAAAAATGTTATACAGGCTTAATAACAATAAACATTAAATACAGGCATATAGCTTATTTACTGATGAACGACATCAGATAATTTTTTTTAATTTTTTTAAAACAAAAAAAGTGAAAAAAATATTTTTTCCAAAATTAATTTAATTTACAAAAGTACATTTAATCTATATTCAATATATCTGAGTATGGGAAGTCCGACGTGGTCCAGGAAATATTCCATGAAACACAATTGTCGTATAATACGAAAATTATAAATACGTGGAAAGTCTTCCTCTTAATTTCCATATTTAACAGATTCATAAAATTATTATTTGTATGCTCCTTAATCCTATAAAATTGTCAATGAGAACAAATTTAGTTCGACGCCCTCATTTTTATTTGGAAAAGCTCCTAGTATTTCAGATGTTTTCTGGTAGATTGAAAAATCAAAGTTGGAATAAAATACACACATTTTCGCACCGTCTGTTAGGTGTAAAATCGCCGCCTTAACAAGATTTCAATAATAATTCATGTATTTTTATAAATTGCATTATATGGACAGCTCGATCGTCCAAACGACGAAATGTGCAAAAAAGGAATGATTTATTCTTGAAATATTGTTAATGGACTAAAGAAAATGGTAATTTGGCTATATATTTGTTTCAACCATAAATTTTGCGGAAATTGGAATAAACAAAATAATAATTTGGCTGTCGATTAGTTTTCTGGAGATTAATTAAATGATTTACAGAATCCCACCTAACTTTTCGCATTTCATTTGAAACATGACGAATTCACGCGCGGCTCAATTAGGTCCCACCTAATTAGAACAGGGGGCGACTCTCCTGCGCGGCGGAATTAAAGTAATGCCGTTCCATTAAAATAATAGGACAGCGATTCGGGTCACGGTAAAAAGTACACCCGGTATTTTGCATAATTTCCATACATTGTTATTACGCACACATGTACAGATAGCGCAGCAATTACTTTGTAAAAGTTTAATGCGGAGCGTAAAATGGATAAAGGAGGAAAGGAAAAAGAGCGCGCGCTGGATTTTTCATAATTCAATGCACTGGACTCTGCTCCACTTTCCTCGGCAGTTCAGTTCGACGAAGTTGTAATTGGATTTTATTTATTGTAGTTGTCAGTGGGAATGATAGGGCGAGATTTATTATGGAGTGCGGAAAATCTGGAGTTGTTTTCTTTTAGAATCGGGTTTTCTTTATGGTTTTATTTTGTTTTTAAAAAGCAGCAGCGGCACTTTGCTGTTTTTAAAAAGTTATTTTCTTTAAGAGCAAAATAATTCGTGTTCTGTAAATTTTAACTTTTCAATAAAAACATGTGAAAAAATAATTAAACCAAGTTAAAATGTATATACATTTTAACTTGGTTTAATTATTAATGTATATACATTTTAACCGTTAACACGAATTATTTTGCTCTTAAAGAAATTAACTTTTTAAAAACAGCAAAGTGTTGCTGCTGCTTTTTTAAATATACACTGTTGTTTTTTTTATATATTGCCTCTTCATGGGGTTGGAAATTAGGCGCACTTCATTTGTTTAAAACCTCAATAATCGCTAACAACAATTTCACATAACGTAACGTAACCTTAATCTAATCATTGTCTATGATCGACCTGAACATAGCTCCCCTAAAATCTCATAAGTCTAGCCAACATAAAATACATTTTCTTTCCGCGGCGTTAGATGACGCGCGCGGGCGGGTAATTCAAAAATAGCGTCTACAATATAATCAATACAATTAAAAAATAATTAAATAAAATGAAACACGCCGAGTCGACATTATTTTTTGCTCGAAGCCGATAAATCCGCTCAACGCGCGCGTCCTTCATCGCGATCACTTCCATCCGCGATCTCGTTGAAGACGGTACGTAAAAATTAATTAAAAATTGTTTAACAACTAAGGGGTTACAGCGCATAGCTGTATTGATGAGGGATGAAATCCCGAAACACGTGTCTACAGATAGCCTTGTAACTATTATTTGTTGATTCCTTTCATTAAATAATTTCGACTCAAACCGTTGCAATTCTCAGTAATGCTACTATGCAACAACAAATATCTATTGTGTAATCCAATATCCGGCGGGGTAAATGCTCGGGAAGTAGTTGTTTCAATAGATGTTTGTAAAACTTACAGTGTAAATATTTTTTGCAGTTGGAAAAAAAATTTTCCATGTTTAATTTCATTTCATTATTAATAAAAAATAATTATTATTTTAAAATTTCTCTTGTAGGATTTTTATCTCAGAGATGTTTGCAATCGATTATTAAAATTACATCCCGACTTTAATGGACCAAATAATCAAGAAAGTGAACATGACCAACATGTGTAAATAGAAAACGGAAAGGAGCAGCAGGTGTACATTATGTATTTCAATGTTTGGCGGGGTATTTGCCCGAGAAGTAGTTGTTTTAATATACTTCTGTTTAATATATGCACCGTAAGTCAAAATGTCACAAAACTAAATGTGGATATAATTTATTAATTATTTTCAAATGATTTTTATTTCATTTAAGAGCAACTTTGTTTGTATATCCAGACCATATTAGTCTTGTTTCTTAGTTCAAGGAATTATTTGGTCCATTATCGTTACTTACCACAAAATAGGGGCTATTCCGTACGAAAAATGGTTAAGTTTAACGATTACCTTATTAGTTTAATTCACTTTCTATGTATATATATATTAATAAAAAAAGCTTAAATTAAATAAAATTAAACAAATATGATTCACGCAGTTATTTAATTACAATGCAATTAAACAAGCAACATTTCTGGCAGAGATCAATAATACTTACAGCGTAAGTAATTTTTGCAGTTGGAAAAAGGGATTGATCGAATTTTATTGATCATTGCCAGAAATTTTCCTTGTTTAATTTCATTGTAAAAAAGCTGCTTAGTCTGTGATGATTAAAAAATTACGTACACGTTAAACCTAACATTTCCTTTACAGAATAGCCCCGAATAATTATATTTATTACTTTTATTCGCATTCAATAAAAATCTGACCAATGAATAGTTGTTCAAACAAAAATACAAAATTATTAATAAAACAAACACTTAATATTTATATTATTTAAATAATCTCACACAACTTCTCAATGAATGTCACAAGCCATTTGCAACAACTGTAAAATTCACAAAGCTGAATTAACAGCTGCGCGGCTTCAGGAGCATTCGAGTGGAAAAAAGATAGGCTTTTATCGCTTAATAAAGCGCTTCAGCGCCGCACATAAAGCATTATAATACCGCATTAAATTTTAACATAAATCATTAATCTTAAACATAATAATCTCGGCGACTCTTAACAGAACGCATTTATTATTTATTACTACTGTTGGTATATTTTATTTAAGAAAATATAATTTAATTATTTCAAAAATTATTTGTCAATGTCTGCATCCTGTGATTTTATATGTATTGTTGAAGTACTGCGAGAATTTTTCAGTAATTATCACCATGTCAGTGATAGTCTCGTCGGTGTCCGAGCCTATTAGAAAATGTTAAACGTATTTTAAAAATCATATTTTATACGTCACGCTGACAATCAATTGCCAATTTGGTGATTAAATTTCTCCGCTGTTAAGGTTGCGGTTTAACAGAAAGAGATAGCTGTATACCAAATTGAAAATAATCATTGATAAAAAGAGTCGGGCTCCAGAATTAATAACGTGAATATATATGCATTTTTTATATGTTAAATAGAAAAATATCGGCCTGATTACAATAAAACATTCAATTATTAAATATCATCCAAATTCACTAGTTCTTATTAGAATAAAAAAATGGAAGGTATAATGAAATTAATAGGTAATGAGTATAAAGCTATTTTAATGAATAATTTAGTGAAATTGTTAAATTTTCATTAACCACGTTTTTGTTGCTAAAACTATACATTAAAAATTGACATAAAACTGACAGATTATCATTGTTTCTTTATAATTGTTTTCTGTAAAATCTAATTATAACAATGCATTTTAATTTATCTGGTTGAAATCCTGCATGCTTTAAGATTATTTTAATGTATAATACAATATTGTTCATTGATCACAACAGCAATGCAACTCGAATTACTAATCGACAATAATTATATATCCATCTCTTTCTACTAAATCGCACCCTTAAAGCAGGATTGCAAATGTAACACGCTAAATTTTATCATCATGTTTAATACTAGTACTAAATCTTTATAATCTGATAAAAATAATACATACTATAAAAATAAATATTTTCATAATATACCGGGTTATTCGCGGTATACGAAATGGAGTATTGTAGCCAAAGTACAGCACTTTTTAACATTTTGATTTCAGGGATGTGTAGAGGCCTATAAGGGCTACTTTCCAAATTTATTTTCATGTTATACATGGTGTCTCAAATACCATAAAAATATCAAAGTTATATTTTTTTAATGGAACACCCTACATATTATATATTCTCAAGCAGAAAGACCTATGGTCGATGGCCACTTAATGATTAATTAAATATGTGTGATTCAGGATGATTTTATTGAAATTAAAACACTTGGTTTGTTTCACTAATTAAAAAATGTTTCACCACGGGTTAAGATTAAATTATATTGTATAATATATGTATATGTAAATACCACAATAAAGATGATTGTATATATATATATGAGGAAAGATGGATTTATATATATATAAATATGTGTGATATACTTAATCAAATGATCGCTTTACAAATGAAAAATAAAATATAAAGAATTTTAGTGAATATTGTCAATAATTTTTGCTTGTTTAATTTAATTTTATTATAACCATACAAATCACTGATTTCCCTGCTGAAAAAATATCCCGTTAAAATTATAACAAATACTGTCACATTAGTAAGTTGAAAAAATTAACAATGTGGGCTAGACCTGTTTTATTTGTATCTCGCATGTAATGATGACAAAAAAAGTGAATAATTGGAAACATTTTATATGAAAGGCACGCGAAGGTCGCGAATATTCGTCGCAATTGCTTCAATAAAATTTTATAGCAAACACAATAATTTGACGCTTTATATATAAATCATTAGTATTCATATATTTCTGACAATATGAAAACATTTTTATTATCTAATCACAAATCATTTACAATGAAATTAAACAAGGAATATTTCAATAAAATTCGATCAAAATTCGATTGTGCAGTTTCGGACGTGCTATCTGATCTTATCCTCAGTATCGCACCCCCTTCAATACAGTTTTTTATCAATTCATAATCATTTGAATTCATTAATCGAAACTGTTAAGCTTTTAATTAGTGATGGGCAAAGTCGATCTTTTATTATTTCTAAATTAAGTATATTATAATTTTATGAATGTTTCTTATTATAAAAATATCAAAAATAATTTCCTATTTATTAATAAACATAAATTTGAAGTTACTTTTTCGTTTTAAATACTTAAAATGACACATTTAGTAATACTCGATTACTAATAATATTCGATTTTGCCCAACACTACTTTTAATTTTTACTTTAATTTATTGTTCGCGACAATTGTTTCACCACATAGTAGCTTCTTCGTGCGAAGAAAATTAATTAACTTGTATACAGCATTTTTAAATAAAATCGTTATTTCAAGTTGAAATTTCCTATTTGTGAAATCACGTTACACCTAAGAGAATATTTTCTCCACTGGCTCTCGGCTCGTTTTATATATTCCGTCTATTGTAATTTATGGCCAGCATAATTCACTTTTGTATTTTTGTCAATGATTAAGGCCTTCATAGAAATTCACATAAGAAGTTATGATTTCTCATTACAGTTAAAAAATCTCAACTCACTTCGGGCTCCTTTTGTGCATTTCTTCTATTGTATTTTATAGCCAACATAATTCACTTATGTATTGTCAATGATTAAGGCCTTCGTAGAAATTTACATAAGAAGTTGTGATTCGTGATTATTATTAAAAATTCGGGCTCATTTTGTACACTTCATCTATTTTTATTTATAGCCAGTTGTGATTTCATAAATAGAGCGAATTTAATATTTTTTTCTTAATTATAATCGCCCGATTATAAAATTCTGAACAAATTCAATTATCCGGGGAATAATTCTTGAAATAAACAACAAACACTCCCAGGAATCGCCACCGTTTTTCGCGGAATTCCCCCCTGGGGCGATCATTGTCGATGAACTTAATGAGTGATAATAATTTCAGCGCTTAGAAAATTCCGCTTTAAAATTGAATTATAAGCGAATTCTCGAGATTCTATCACGGATAATTAAATAAAAGCTGCTGCCGTCGCCGCCGGGGCACTGATCGGCGGAACAAGGAGTGAACGACGGCAGTCCGATTTCTATTGACTCCGAGCTTTGAGAAGAAATAAAAAGTTCTTAATACCCGAAAGCCCGGCACGGGCTCTTGACTTCCGTTAAGGTTAATTACCAGCGAATTCGGTTGAAGTTTGTTATCTTTTTAAGTAAAAAAAGAGAGCTAAACATCGTTTAACTGAATTCGATCTATCCTTTGAAATCGGGAATTGAATTATTATTAATTGTTAATGTACTTAACTTTAATAATAATAATCCAATTCGGGATTTCAAATGATAGATAAGAAAAATTCTATTTCAGTAAAAAAATGTATTTTTGTCTCGTACCGTTTAAAATCGCGAATTAGTATTATTATTAATTCTTGAAGTCCTTAAATTTAGGAAATTGGGTTATTATCAATTGTTAAAGTTGAGGACTTGAAAGATAAGGTTGTAACAGATTAAAAGTCTTATGACTAGTATTTTTAAATATCACGGATTGATTTATCACAGCTCAAATATTCGTCCCATGAATAAAATGCTTCCTGTATAAGATAACCATCTTATACAGGGATGTATAAGATAACTATCTTATACAGGAATGTATAAGATAACTATCTTATACAGGGATGTATAAGATAACTGTCTTATACAGGAATGTATAAGATAACTATCTTATAAAGGAATAACTATCTTATAGTAATTTTAAACATATTTTTGAGATAACTAAAATTCAGTCCTCAGCTCATCACATTGAGGTAGACGAATAGTATTGAGGTTGATAGATCCAAAATTGTCGTTATTTATGGCTATTCTTTACCCAGTACGGATCTTCTGTTGAAGAAATGTTTGAAATATTTAAATGGGAACCCCTATTTTTTATTGCAGATTCTGAAAGAGCGTTATTAAATATGTATGGTTTATACGGATATTTTTTTTTTAAATTTCCAACAGGTATACGTATACATAGAAAAGGTATGTTAATAAAGATCTTTTTTTAGAAGTGTGCTCTGAGTCTGAAGTGTCCTGGCAGGATGGCGCTTTATCCAGAATTCAATAAAACAATGTTTTTGTAAGGAGATCAATGAGACGAGTTATAATTAAAAACTTGTGTTGTAAATTATTGTATATTTTCCTTTGCTGGATTCTTCCGTTAAAAAATAAAATTATTATTATCTTTATTGTAGAATTTACATTAAGTATAATACAATACATCTCGACACCAAATAAGGGTAAAAGAAGATAAGATTAAAAAAGAAAGAAAGGATAATACATTTTATATAATATTCTTACTAAATGGCTATCGACCATCTATCTGTCTTTCATCCATATTAATAATAATAATAAATCTCGTACCAAAGATTAACAATGTTTTTGTAAGGAGATCAATGAGACGAGTTACAATTCAAAACTTGTGTTGTATTTTTCTTCTCAAAAGACTGATTTTTTTATTTCTATGGCGACGTTAATTTCCTGCCTCTTTTTTTATCAGTAGTTTATATTTCATCACCTATTAAGTGAGAAATTAATTAATAGACAATTCTGTTGTAGATAAATGAAATTGTGTCAAAAAAAATACGGTTATAAAAACAAATACAAAATACACATATAAATTTACTTTAAATAGCACCCTCAGTTATCTCCACTTCTCTTAAGATACAATTTAGCACGCTCAAGTAAACTAAGTTTGCAAACTCATACACACTAGGCGCGTTTAGTTTGAAACTTTCGGAAAACTTATCCGTCCATTATAAACCAATCAAAGTAAAAATCGCCCCCTTCGGTTTAAATACATGATATTGTAATTAATCGACAATTGAATCCGCAAGTGTATATACTGTACAACCACAAACATACATAATAATAATATTTTTGTATTAGAAGTTTATTCAAAATTCAAAATAATCATAAATATAATACATATACCAATAAAACATTTACGGCTATGTACTAATATAATAATATAAGCGTTATTGCTCAACAGAAAAATACAAGATATTAAAAGAAAAAAACATAAATACAGTTTAAATAAGAATGTTTGGCTGAAAGACCACTGGTCGATAGCCAGTTTCAGAGTTGGAAATATATTGTGAACGTTAGTGTATAGTTAGATATTGTATTGTAACTGTATATTCCAATCTCAGAAATAAAGATGTTTATGTATGTAAGAATATTTTTAATTTAGTAGTAATATTTATATTATATTCCTTTCTTCGCATCTTCATTTTTAAAATGCTATACGTATATATAATAATACTCCTCACACTGAGAAGTAGACAGGAACATATAACGATAACGATGTTATATAAAACACTAAATAAAATATATAATAATAATGTCTTTATTTTCCAACGGAAGAACCAATACAGGAGAACAATTAAAAAAAAGTAAATATATGTTAATTGAAGGGCAGAAAGACCTATGGTCGATAGCCCATGACAGACTACTAACACAATTGTACATATTGTTATAATAAATTTTGTAAAATTTTGTTGTCATATTAATTAAACTAATACAAAAAAATAAATAAATATACTATATTAAGAAAGGAATATAATATAAATATTACTATAAAGAAAACTTCACGTACTCACAAAATCTTATCTTTCTTCATTTTAAATTTAGCAAAGAAAAATATTAAATTACATTAATAAGGATGATTTAGAAAATTGAGGATTTACACTCACGTTAATAATGTGGACAAAGTATTTATAGAATATTACAGATTTTATAAATAAAATAATAATATAATACAATAATAATAATAAATACGATTTTATAAAATGTTATACTTTTTTATAAAATTGTTAATATTCTCAATAAATTAATGAATTATGGCATTGAAAATTTCCAAATAAGGTTAAAAGATTCACCAATTGGCAGTTTTGAGCGAACATTATTTACTTCAACCTTTGCTTGAATTTGATTGAATTTTCCTTGTTTAATTTCGTTGTAATTTAAATAACTGCAAATGTGTGAATTATTTTTGTTTCATTTTATTTATAAAACTGACTTCAGTAAAACTATAAAATAAACTCGAACAATACCGGTTGAGTTCAACGCCTATAATAAGTTACAGTATCACACTCGTGAATTATGGATCATAAAACACTCAAAAGATTCATGGGCGTAATCAGGATGGGGAGTGGTATTAATGGGCACAATCGATTATTTGAAGAAATGTGGCCAGCGAATGTTAACTGAAGAGGCATTATTCTGAAACATGATAATGCAAAACCGCACTGCGCAAGACGAACCTTGGAAAAAATTAATGAATTGGGTTCTGCTTCGCGAAATGTTGCACCAACGGATTTCCATTAGTTTTGATCTCTGTAACACTAGGTAAGTGGGAAAAGATTCAAAAAAAATGTAAATGATGTCCATAATGCAATCCCTATAAATTTTGATCAAAAAACAATTGATTTATTCGATCAGGCATTGAAAATGTGTGCACGAATGCTCGATAGCCCATGACAGACTACTAACACAATAATAAATTTTGTAAAATTTTGTTGTTATATTAATTAAACTAATACAAAAAATCAAATAAATATACTATAATAAGAAAGGAATATAATATAAATATTACTATAAAGAAAACTTCACATATTCACAAAATCTTATCTATCTTCGCTTTCAATTTACCAAAGAAAAATATTAAATTTCATTAATAAGGATGATTTAGAAAATTACGGATTTACACTCACATTAATAATGTGGACAAAGTATTTATAGAATATTACAGAACATATATTTTTTTTTCTTTTTTATTTATATTCATTCTTTTTTTTGTTGTTGTTATGTAATGAAAAGCCATCCTTGCTGTATAAATCTGTTAATTATCACTTAAAAAAATGAATCGCATAAACCAAAACAATTTCTTTCTTTCTTAATCTTATCCTCTTTTATCCGTAATGGGTGTCGAGATCAAAACAATTTAATAGTTTCTTTCTCCGGAAATTACTCGTCCTGGAAACCGTGGGTGTTATAACGTCCTTGTGTGCGTCTGAGTATAGATTAAATTATAAAAATATTTCGAAGCAGATCGAAGATAATCAAATGTATTCAAATCATATGAGTAAAAAATAACAATTTTGTACCAACCTGTGCCAAAACCAGGTTCTTTATATCTATTGATTGTCATCAGTGCTTTTTTATTATTGTAATTATTTGTATTATATATATATCATCTTTATATATTTTCTTAATTTTTATTATTATTATATTACTATTTATGTAAATCATTGTATATTTTCCCTTATAATAATAATAATAATACTTTATTGCCCAACAGACTACAGTCCAATTACAGAGCAACTTAATAATAACATACGGTAATAAAAATTAATACAAATATATAATTATACACAGGGATATTACATACAAAAAATTAAAACTAAACTATTATAACTATAACAGTACACAAAAGATATATATGCAGTGCTATAAAGGTATATGAATAATTGACTTTTTAAACATGTGAAAAATATCAACGAGGTGATGTCGATCATTGTACGCTTTGAACATTTTATTTAGTGGCGAATTACAATGAGCTCTAGTGCTAGGCGTTGAATAATAAAATAATCTGTTTGAACGTGAACAGTACCTAGGAACATGGATATTAATTTTAGCTAATATGTTCGGATCATCGATTGTATAATTAATAATTCCATGTAAAAATAATACCTTAGCATCGTCACGTCTACTTTGTAAAGATTTCATGTCAAATGTATTAAGTAGTTCCAGATATGTTATTGATATAGGTGGATATTCCTTATTCAATTTAAAATACAGAATTTTTAAAAACTTTTTTTGAATTCTTTCTACCTTGTTTATGTGTATATAATACTGAGGACACCAAATTATCGAAGCAAACTCAAGGTTGGAGCGGACATAAGAAGAATATAGTGTTTTTATTTAATACATTAACATTGTTGAAATCTTTACAAGTACGATTAATAAACCCCAGCATCTTATAACTTTTATTACAAATATTACTAATGTGTTCCGTAAATGTTAATCGATCGTCGAATGTTATGCCTAAATCGCGTAAAGATGTACACCTCTCAAATGTAATATCAGTTAAACCGTAATTAAACCTAATCACATCTTTTTTCTGGCAAAAGACATGCATTTACATTTAGATAAATTTAGAAATAAACCATTTGTTTTGCACCAATTATCAATTTGAATAATATCCTCCTGCAATTCTTGGCAATCACGTTCGCTGTCGATAACTCTATATATTTTCATATCATCGGCAAACAACAAAACATTACTTTGTAAATTATCAACTATGTCATTAATAAATATAATAAATAGTAACGGCCCCAAGTTCGAACCTTGGGGAACCCCGCTAGATGCTAGATATTTTGACGAATAATGACCCATATAATGTACATATTGTTGCCTGCCGGTTAGATATGAGCGCATCAATGATATTACTTGATTCGTGAAGCCATAACAGCCAAGTTTGGCGGCTATTACATTGTGGTCAATTGTATCAAATGCCTTGCTAAAATCTGTGTATATAGTATCCACTTGTCTGCGTTGATCCAAGTGTTCGGAGACGTATTCCGAGAATTTTATCAAATTTGATACAATTGATCTTTTTTTCACGAATCCATGCTGTCTAGTAGTTATATACGAACTAACGTGATTGTAGATGTCTTTAAATATTATCATTTCAAACAATTTTGCGAAATTATTTATTACTGTAATGGGGCGATAATTCAAAATGTTACTTTTATCATCATTTTTAAATATTGGTATAACCCTGCCAATTTTCCATAATTGAGGGACATTACATGTATCAATTATAATATTAAATATATGACATAATGGATCTAATAAACAATGTACACAATCTTTAATGATAAAAGCAGGAATTCCATCTGCCCCAGCAGTTTTAATTCCCTTCAAATCTCTTGCTGGATTCTTCCGTTAAAAAATAAAATTATTATTATCTTTACATTAAGTATAATACAATACAACTCGACACCAAATACGGGTAAAAGCAGATAAGATTAAAAAAGAAAGAAAGGATAATACATTTTATATAATATTCTTACTAAATGGCTATAGACCATCTATCTGTCTTTCTTCCATATTAATAATTATAATAAAAATCGTACCAAAGATTAAAATAAAAAATAACATAATCAATTTAAACAATTCCCTATATTAAAACAATAATCTCGAAATCGTATCGAGGTAAATCGATGAACATTTAATTTCTCTATCAACATCGGCCCCATTGTTGTCGGCTCGCGTCCCGGCCGGCGTAAATTGTTGTAAAAAAATTATCCGCGCGGAATGGACGGGTTTGTATCAGCCAGTGGAACGTATATGCGCGATTAATTAATTTTTCAATTAATAAATTGGAGCACGCATACACGGAACGAGTGCAATTTACACACACCGCGGACTAAATTGTCCATAACTAATACCTTTTTATAAAAGTAGGCCATTACTTTTATTATTGTGCACCGTCGCCTACTGGTGTTCATGTGTATACCCTTATAATTTTGGTATATCAAACATAAAACCCTTTATATATATAAATATGTGCGCAATTTATGATTTTAGGCGCTAAAATAATAAAATTAAAAAAAAATGGAATAAATAAAACCCTACACCCATATGGATCAATGAATATATATATATATATATATATATAAATAAAAACGTCACGATTTTTCAGGATAAACAGAAAAAAATGTACATTTTATTGAAAAGTAATTGCATTTGAAATATTTTAAAAAAAATTAAAACTTTTCTCATTTTTTATTATTATTTTTTTTATTTCATTGATTGATCTTTTCATTCCTTTTGAGTGCCATTTCCCCCCTGTGATCTCAAAGCACAAAAAAATGAATCATTTATATATATATATATATACATTTATATATAAATAAATAAAAACGTCACGATTTTTCAGGATAAACAGAAAAAAATGTACATTTTATTGAAAAGTAATTGCAGTTGAAATGTTTAAAAAAAATTAAAACTTTTCTCATTTTTATTATTTTTTTTTTTATTTCATTGATCTTTTCATTCCTTTTGAGTGCCATTTCCCCCCTGTGATCTCAAAGCACAAAAAAAATGAATCAAACTGTCCCCATATTACATTACAGCCTTTAGTATAACAAAGGCTACACCCCACTCTCCTGATTTCTGATTTTTTTATTATTTTTTTTCTTTTTGCGCGCGCTGCGTTGAAAAAATTCCGGTTCATCAACGGTTATTACGGGAGAGACTATATTAGATATAAGGGCTGTGTGAAGAGAGGGCGCGAGTGCGGAGAAAGAGCCCCCGCCTTCGCAATACTTGTGTATTGATAACCTGCAGCGGGGGTGTAATAAAATTGAGTGCGTCGTGGCGGGATTTCAAAAGGGCATCCTTTTGAAAAGTTTATTGGGTTTAATAACGCAATGAAAACACACTTCGGCTCCGTGTATTTTCCGTGTTTCGCATAGGGAAATGAAATTGTAACACAAACTAAGTGGAATTAAATTAATAAAAAAAAACTTTAGTCATTAATAGTTAAACACATTTTACCAAATGATAATTAAAAGGTAATTAAATTAAAAAAAAAACAATTTTTATAGTCCAATATAATTAAGCAAGTGATAAGTAAAGAGTAAAATAAGTAGAGTAAGTAAATATAAAAAACTTTTATATTTTAATTATCCAATTTTGAATTTATGTTACTTTAGTTGTGTAATTTTGATTTTAAAGTCACTTTAACTAACTAATTTCGACTTAAAGTCACTTTAATTGACCAAGTTGGACTTTATAGCACCAGAGTAACTTCAATTGCCACATTTTGACTTTAAAGTTCAAAAGTTAATTTTGACTTTGAAGTCACTTTAATTGCCCAATTTCGACTTTAAAGCCACCTTAATTATCCAATCTTGAATTTACGTTTACTTTATTTGTCTAATTTTAACTTTAAAAATATATTTATTGTTTCATTTTGATTTGAGATTACTTTAAGTAAAAATTGACAATTTTCACTTAAAAGTTACTTTAATTTTCAAATTTAGAATTTAAGGTTATTTGCCTAATTTTTATTTAAAGTCATTTTTATTATCAAATTTCGATCTTTATTACCCAATTTAGATCTACTATTAACTTAATGTTATTGTGTGCACCTTTTCTGGTCATTTTATACACCAAATTCACTTCAATTTCCACGTTTTGATTTTAAAGTAACTTTAATTATCCACTTTTGTCTTTAAAATTACTTTAATTGCGCTATTTCAGCATTAAAGTAATTTTAATTATCTAAGTTTGTATTTAAAGTTAATTTAATTATCTAATTTTAACTTTAAAGTTACTTTAATGGTCTAATTTTGAATTTGAGGTCACTTTAATTGTATAATTTTTACTTTAAAGTCATTTTTGTTACCAAATTTTGATTTTGATGTTACTTTAATTGCCCAACTTTGAGTTCAAAGTCATTTGTATTGACTAATCTTGACTTATATTTATCGTGTATCAATTTTCTAACCACCTTTTGATTTCAAAAACACTTTTATTGCCGGTTTTTTTTTACACAAAGTAACATTAATTAGCAATTGATTTAATTTAAAGTTACTTTATTGTCTAATTTTAACGTTAATATAATTGAATTGCCAAATTTCGTCTTTAATATCGGTTTTGTTGCTTAATTTTGTTTTTAAACTGACTTTTATTACCTAACCTTGATTTTATATTATTGTGTATCACTTTTTTTGTCATTTTGTGATTCCAACGTTACTTTTACTGTCCAAATTTTACTTTAAAATAACTTTTATTGCGTAATTTCGACTTTAATATCTACTTTATTTAATAAAATGTTCTCGCCTTTCTTTAGTGGATGAAACAATGATTCTCGGTCGTCTACCTTGTATACCCAAATCGTTGACGATACCACATGAAATTAGGCCTAAGATGGCGCTTGCGTTGTCTTTCATTTATTATGATCTATTTTATTGCTTAATTTTGTCTCTAAAGTGACTTTTATTGCTTCCACTTGATCTCATGTTTTTGTGTGTCACTTTTCTGGTCAAAGTGACTTTAGGGCTATAACCTAAAGTCACTTTTATTGGTAATTTTCAACTTTAATTCATATCATTTCAATTTTGTGTTATTATTTAAATAATTGTAATTAATAAAATGAATAAACACTTTTCGATTATTAATAAATCACCTAAATCTTTGTAAAATTCTGACTTTCTCAATAGAATTGTTGCTAATTATATAATTAAAAGAAATCGGTTTAGATTTCTTGGTAATGGACATATATTTACACTTATCGCTATTCAAAATAAGATAATTAATATTACACCAATCCGAGATAATATCAAGTTGATCTTTTAAGGGTTGACAGTCATCAGAGTTAGCAATTGTTGAGTAGATCTTTAAGTCATCCGCATATAAGAGGTGTTTACATTTTAATAAATAAGAAAGATCATTTATGAAAAGGTTGAAAAGTAACGGACCTAAAATGGAGCCTTGGGGTACACCCGAGCTTGGAAAATATGAATTTGATTTGAAATTATTGATTGCGACATACGATTCACGATCTGAAAGATAAGATGATATAAGTGAGGAGGAAATTTCACAAAAACCATAATAGCCAAGTTAGTAACAATTTATGGTCCATTCTATCAATCGCTTTTGACATATCGGTATATATTACATCAATTTGTGCAGCTGAATCTAAGCTATTGGCTATATCATGCGTAATAACAGTCAAATTAGTTACTGTAGAACGCAATGGATTTTGTAAATTCTTACCTTATGGGAGTATTTTTCTATATATTCCATCGCGGATTCATTACAGAAATATAATGACTATTTTGACATCACATTTTAATATTTTTAAGGTTAGTGTTTATAGCATGTTTTAGGATTTAAATAAATATGAGAACAAACAGAGGAAGAGGAAGACCAATAGAAAGCTGGGACAACAGCGTAACAAAGGCACTACAAGAAAGAGGAATAAACATAAGAGAAGCAGAAAAAATGGCTAAGGAAACAACTGGAGGAGAGTCATTAAGAAATAGACAATGAAGAAAAACCCCGACACCAATTGGTAAAAGGGGACATCGATTATATATATATATAAAAATATGAGAGAAATGGTATTTTTTCCATTAATAAATTTTGTTTATTTGAAATATATTTTTTTTTTCTATTAGAACCAAAAAAAAAATAATAATCGCTAACTCAAGAACTTACGATGCTACCACAAAACGTAAAAAAAAAATAAACATTAATAATTCAACATGTTTCACTAAGTGATAAATAAAGAGTAATTAGTCACAAAAATCAGTCCAACATATTTCACCACAATAAAAAAAAAATAATTAAATTAAAAAAAAGTTCATTAATAATATAACTTGTTTCACAAAGTAATAAGGGAGAAAGTTATTCAAGTAATCTCACATGGGATTTTTTTTAACGTAACAATACTAAAGGAACATTTTATTATAGTTGATGAATTCACAATGAGAAGTGTTTACGGTTTTCCGGTTGCGATCACTTTTCTGTAGTAGCTCGCTGATTTTTTTGGCGTCCTAGTACGGTTCGGCTCATTGAAATCCACAGAGTATAATCCAAATTTCGCCCTAAAAATATATACTAATTGTACAATCCTTACTGTAATATATTTAACATAACACTTTGTATTAGTTTCTCATTTGGCACATGGTGAACCATATTACTTAATGTAAAGGTTTAAATAAACTAACATTAATTAAATTTTAATAAATGAAACACTTAAATAAAAAACAAACTAAATGTGGAAATAATTTATTAAATGTTTTCAAATCATTTTTATTTGATATAAATGAAACACTTTTTTACTTTGTATAACTCGAATTGTTTTATTGTTGACTATAGTTTCGACAATTAACAAGTTAACATTAATTAATTAAGATAAAATAGAAAAAAAATAAAGAAAAATCGGCATATATGAAACAATTTGTAATGAATACGATGCAATGTACATCGGTTAAATCGGCAGATATTTTGAAAAACGATTAAAAGGAGATAAAAAAGCAAGCATTGATAAAAAAAACAACTGTTTTCTCCAAAAATTGCATTCAATTCAGTGATTTCTTCAATTCGGACAATTTTAAAATATTATGTGACTAAGATTACGAAAACTCCCTTTATTACCCAATAACTCACTAAGGATGGAAGGGGGTAATTCTCTGATTAAACTTTCTTTTATTTGTAATTAATAATAAACAAGGATAATGCTTTATATTTACGGTTACGGTTGCGGTTTTGTGGGAGATGCACAGGCACTCATAGACCTTTGTATTTACTGAATTAATTATTTTTTTAAACCCCGACACCAATTGGCAAAAGGGGACATCGATATATATATATTATTTTTTTATTATAAGAGTCACTTTTTTTAATTTAAATGATAGTATTAAAAATGTATAATAGAAATAATTATTGTATACTCACGTGTATCCTTCTCTCCACTCAAAGTTATCAATAATGCTCCAAATTGTGTAAGCTTTAACGTTGCATTTGTCGATTTGTATGGCCTTTAATAACGCGTTCAAATATCCCTATTTTAAATTAAGAAAAAAAAAATAATAAGTAAAATTAGCAGAAAGAGTGAAGCCATTTTCTGATGCTTAATAATTTCTAAATGATTGTAACAATAAATATTGTGATTTATAAAAAGGAGGTTAGGCCATAAAAAATTGTATATTACGACTTTCATTTCAGTTTTGTTATAAAATAATATTATTCAAACTTTTGCAGAGATATCAATTGAACCATTGGCAACAAAAAAATATTAAAAAAACAGTACTTCAAGGACTTTTAGAATTTTTATATTAAAATGTTTGCATTCGTCTTATATATCATTCTTTCACGAAAACTCCTGCTTATATCAATGGCAGTTTTTCTTTTGGAACTTACTGAGAGTGCGGGGGAGTAATATTTAATTAAATTGCTATAATTTGAAAGGAAATTTATATCTATAAAATTGAAGAAATTTCAGTATACAACACAGATTTGATTTAAATTAATTAAATAGAAGTGAAAAATAACGCACTCGGCAAGAAACCTGTGGGGCATGGGTTCAAATCTCATAAGAGATGTTCCTTTCTTTCTTTCTTAATCGTATCCTCTTTTACCCGTATTGGGTGTCGAGGATGTTTCTTTTTCACTTATATTTAATTAATTTAAATTATATCTCTGTGTTGTAAACTGAAATTTCTTCACCCTGGTTTTATGTTAGATATTTGTTCATGAATTCTCAGGATATTAGTGAAATTGAAAGGTTTCATTTCAATATTGTTATTTTATTCATCATTCTCTGTCGTATTTCTCGATTTTCACCATTGTACGGTGATATTATTCAAACTTTAACAGAGATGTGAATTGAACCAAACGGTAACAAAATGATGTAAAAGGATTTTTAAAAATATTTTTTACTAAATCATTTCTCTACCAATACCAATAAAATGCCGTAAATAAATATTATTATTATGTCTCGAAATGAATGTGCAATCATTTCGAGACATAATAATAATATTTATTTACGGCATTTTGTTGCTATTGGTATGTATAAAACAAAAATATAATAAATGGAATAAATTTAATGAAGTTGTTGTAGTTTTCCATATATCCAATGTCAATTTAAATATTCCGTCATATTGTATGACATCAGGAACTGATTAAGACATGCAAACGATGACGTGATATCTCGAAGACTTATATGGCTTCTTATTTCTATATTGAAACCAGTGGAACTCAAAATTGACAATGACTTATATGGCTTCTTATATCTATATTAAAACCAGTGGATATCAGAATTTACAATCGAGCAGCTAAACCCCCCTTCTTAATATAACCCTCAGAAATAAAGATTTTCTATACACATAAGTATTTTGCTATTTTCCTCACCTGATGATACTCAATCCGACCATCATCATTCAAACCCCCAGTATCAGCGAACCCATTCTCAGTAATGTAAACCAACGGATTCCCATACTCCCTCTTAATCCAATTCAACAGCTTCCTGAGTCCCCACGGAACAACCCTGAGCCAGCTCAGTGAGGAGTGTTTCCACGAGGGATCCTGCTCCAGTTTCACTCCGATGTCCTTCTTCTGGCTGGCTGGGTCGGTTTCGGGGAACTCGTGGTTGCTGCACAGCCATGTCGAGTAGTGGTTCAGGCCGAGGAAGTCGTAGCTGCCTTTCAGCGATTCGATTTGGTTGTGCGTGAAGGCCGGCAGACGAGATGTAGGGTAGTCTTCCTGTTTGGAATTCTTGGCGATGCGGTCTTTCATTATTTGCGGATAGTCGCCGGTTTTCGAGAAGATCGGATGCGTCCACCAAGCAAACTAAAGATGGGTTTAAAAAATATAACAAAAAGAAATTGCTAAATAAATATTTTTATTTTGTTGACATTCGTATTCGGTTAAGAATTTGGAAGCTCAAAATTGTAGCTTACTGAGGGCACAGAAACTTTACTATACCCCTCCACAGAGCGTACTATCAAAAATCCCAAATTGATTTAGTAGATTTCACTTGTAAGCAGACGAAATAAAATATAAAAAAAATAATTGAATATTTTTTATTTATATCAAGAATTAGTTGTTTTTCCAACCATCGAATTTAAGAAAAATTGACCTGTATCCAAGCACCTGTTCCACAATTGCTGAATAACAGTCAGGCTTACGTTTACGTTACTAGAAATTTTTCGAAAGCTTTTACCATTTTCATTTAATGTTACAAACGACTGCCACTTCGTTGAGGTGCTTCGTTTTCACTTAACTTAAGTCAAACTAATTAAATGAATGGACTGTCAATTGTTGAAAGTTCATATTCACTTTTAAATTGAATAAAACAACTGTTTAACTTTCAAAATATTAAGTCAAACTGTCAGTTGCTAACATTCTCAACAAGGCTTCCCTAGCTCTTTGAAGAAAATTTTGATATTATTCCACTTTAGTTTCGGTAGTTTTTGTTCATTATTACGCATACTTCGAAAGTATGCGATGCTGAAAATTCGCTGTGTCAATTTTTTAATTGACAAATAATTCACATTTAATGAAATGTTCAGCCACCATTCATCTAGCGTTTGGATAAGTAGTGTCTAGTTTGTGGACGAAACAATGATTTTCAGTCGTCTACCTTGTAGACCCAAATCATTGACGATGCTCTTGAAGTTGGGCAAAAGGTGGCGCTTGCGTCGTTTTTAATTTATTATGATTGGCACGTAATTAATAAAATAGAGCGTCTTTCAAATTTTATTTGCATGTAATTTTCCGTTTTAATTTTATGAAGACACAAATTAGTGGCACGCTAATTATTTTGAGCAGTATATTATTCAATTTTCAAATTTCCAAAACAATAATAATTTATATAAAAAACATTATTAAAATCGCATTCATCATTTTTTGATGCATGCAAATTTAATTGACGGACCGAAATGAATCCGCGTCCACTCTCTCTCTATTTTTTTTTTGTTGTGCTAAATTCCGGGCGTTATTAAAGTTGTTTATTTGTTTTAACGGCCAGTCAAGTCCAGATGTTAATCCCGGCGATTTAATTGTCCGGGGCCGATACGTTTAACAAAAAACCGCCATGAATATTTCAAAGGATATACGAGGAACGAACTGTCGCCCAACTTTACGAATCGATACAAATATTTCATGAATATTTACCGAATACTCGACTCGACCCGGTGGCGTACGTTTTCCTTGATCGAACTTATTGAAGGAGTATATTAATATGCATTCAATATTTATACGTGTATTGATAATTGAACCGGTCTGAAGATGTGAAAGCAATGAATGAAAAAAAAAATTAAAAAGTATTAAACACAAATCATGGCATCCCTAGTTTGTAGAGATCAATTGTTCTCAAATTTTGTTTTTTTTTATATAAGCACAAAAAAAATAATCAAAACTCACGGCATCCCTAATTAAAAAGATCAGTGGTTCTCAAACTTTTCATGGTGGCACAATAAAAATATTAAACAAAACTCACTACAACCCTAAGTTATAAAGATCAGTGGTTCTCAAACTTTTTATGGCGGCACAATAAAAATATTAAACACAAATCATGGCATCCCTAGTTTGTAGAGATCAATGGTTTTCAATTTTTTTTATATAAGCACAAACAAAAATCAAAACTCATGGCATTCCTAATTAAAAAGAGCAGTGGTTTTCAAACTTTTTATGGCGGTACAATAAAAATATTAAACAAAACTCACAGCATCCATGATCTTTATAACTTATAAAGATCAGTGGTTCTTCAACTTTTTATCGCGTAAAAACAAAAATATTAAACAAAACTCGCGACATTCCTAGTTTGTAAAAATAAGTGATTCTCTCTCAAACTTTTTATGGTGGCACAACAAAAATATTAAACAAAACTCACGGCATCCCTAACTTACAAAAATCAGCGGTTCTCAAACCTTTTATGGCGGCACAATAAAAATATTAAACAGAAATCATGGCATCCCTAGTTTGTAGAGATCAATGGTTCTCAATTTTTTTTTATATATAAGCACAAAACAAAAATAATCAAAACTCAAGGCATCCCTAATTAAAAAGAGCAGTGGTTCTCAAACTTTTTATGGCGGTACAATAAAAATATTAAACAAAACTCATAGCATCCATGATCTTTATAACTTATAAAGATCAGTGGTTCTTCAACTTTTTATCGCGTAAAAACAAAAATATTAAACAAAACTCGCGACATTCCTAGTTTGTAAAAATAAGTGATTCTCTCTCAAACTTTTTATGGTGGCACAACAAAAATATTAAACAAAACTCACGGCATCCCTAACTTACAAAAATCAGCGGTTCTCAAACCTTTTATGGCGGCACAATAAAAATATTAAACAGAAATCATGGCATCCCTAGTTTGTAGAGATCAATGGTTCTCAATTTTTTTTTATATATAAGCACAAAACAAAAATAATCAAAACTCAAGGCATCCCTAATTAAAAAGAGCAGTGGTTCTCAAACTTTTTATGGCGGTACAATAAAAATATTAAACAAAACTCATAGCATCCATGATCTTTATAACTTATAAAGATCAGTGGTTCTTCAACTTTTTATCGCGTAAAAACAAAAATATTAAACAAAACTCGCGACATTCCTAGTTTGTAAAAATAAGTGATTCTCTCTCAAACTTTTTATGGTGGCACAACAAAAATATTAAACAAAACTCACGGCATCCCTAACTTACAAAAATCAGCGGTTCTCAAACCTTTTATGGCGGCACAATAAAAATATTAAACAGAAATCATGGCATCCCTAGTTTGTAGAGATCAATGGTTCTCAATTTTTTTTTTTATATGTAAGCACAAAACAAAAATAATCAAAACTCAAGGCATCCCTAATTAAAAAGAGCAGTGGTTCTCAAACTTTTTATGGCGGTACAATAAAAATATTAAACAAAACTCATAGCATCCATGATCTTTATAACTTATAAAGATCAGTGGTTCTTCAACTTTAATCGCGTAACAACAAAAATATTAAACAAAACTCGCGGCATTCCTAGTTTGTAAAAATAAGTGATTCTCAAACGTTTTTTTTTATATGGCAGCGCAATGAAAATCAAAGTCAAGTTAAACAAAACTGACGGAATCACTATTTTGTAAAAATCAGTGCTTCTCAAACTGTTGTTACATAGTAGCACAATACAAAAATTAAACAAAACTCACGGCATCCCTAGTTTGATAAATATCAGTGGTTCTCAAACTTTTTATGTCGGCACAACAAAAATATTAACAAAACTCACGCCATCCCTAAGTTACAAAGATCAGTGGTTCTCAAACTTTTTGTGGCGGCACAACAAAATTATTAAACAAAACTCGCGGCATTCCTAGTTTGTAAAAATAAGTGATTCTCAAACGTTTTTTTTTGGCAGCGCAATGAAAATCAAAGTCAAGTTAAACAAAACTCACGGAATCACTATTTTGTAAAAATCAGTGCTTCTCAAACTGTTGTTATATAGTAGCACAATACAAAAATTAAACAAAACTCACGGCATCCCTAATTTGATAAATATCAGTGGTTCTCAAACTTTTTATGGCGGTGCAACAAAAATATTAAACAAAACTCACGCCATCCCTAAGTTAAGAAAATCAGTGGTTCTCAAACTTTTTATGGCGGTGCAACAAAAATAATAAACAAAACTCAAGCCATCCCTAAGTTAAAAAGATCAGTGGTTCTCAAACTTTTTATGGCGGCACAAAAAAAATATTAAACAAAACTCACAGCATCCCTGATCTTTATAACTTATAAAGATCAGTGGTTCTTCAACTTTTTATCGCGTAACAACAAAAATATTAAACAAAACTCGCGGCATTCCTAGTTTGTAAAAATAAGTGATTCTCAAACGTTTTTTATATGGCAGCGTAATGAAAATCAAAGTAAAGCTAAACAAAACTCACGGCATCACTAGTTTGTAAAAATCAGTGCTTCTCAAACTTTTGTTATATAGCGGCACAATAAAAGTATTAAACATAATTTACAGCGTCCCTAGTCGGTAAAGATCAGTGTTTCTCAAACTTTTTGTTTTTATATAGTAGCACAATACAAAAATTAAACAAAACTCACGGCATCCCTAATTTGATAAAGATCAGTGGTTCTCAAACTTTTTATGGCACAACAAAAATATTAAACAAAACCCACGATATCCCTGGTTTGTAAAAATAAGTGGTTCTCAAACGTTTTTTATATGGCAGCGCAATGAAAATGAAAGTCTAGTTAAATAAAACCCACGGAATCACTAGTTTGTAAAAAATCAGTGCTTCTCAAACTTTTGTTATATAGAGGCAGAATAAAAGTATTAAACATAATTTACAGCGTCCCTAGTCGGTAGAGATCAGTGTTTCTCAAACTTTATTTTCATACAGTAGCACAATACAAAAATTAAACAAAACTCATGGCATCCCTAATTTGATAAAGATCAGTGGTTTTCAAATTTTTTATAGCACAATAAAAATATTAAACAAAACTTTGTGAAAATAAGTGATTCTCAAACGTTTTTTTTATGTGGCAGCCTAATGAAAATCAAAGTCAAGTTAAACAAAACTCACGGAATCACTAGTTTGTAAAAAATCAGTGCTTCTCAAACTTTTGTTATATAGCAGCACAATAAAATTTACAGCATCCCTAGTCGGTAAAGATCAAAGTTTCTCAAAATTTGTTTTTATACAGTAGCACAATACAAAAATTAAACAAAACTCAGGGCATCGCTAGTTTGATAAAGATCAGTGGTTTTAAAACTTTTTATAGCACAATAAAAATATTAAAAGAAAGTCACGGCATCACTAATTTATAAAAATCAGTGCTTCTCAAACTTTTTTTATACAGCGGAAAATTTAAAGTACACACTTAAAATTTTAAGAAAATTAGATGTTTTTATTTTTATTTGTTTAAAATGTACCTTTAGGTGTGTTCTTTCACACTTAACGAAGTTATTTCGCAAAAATCTAATTAATATTCAATTTACATACAAATGTAAAATTTCCGTGAAGTTCCAAGTTTTCACGCTTGATTTAATGAATATTTAAAATTAATTATTTTATATAAATCGCGGTATATTAAATTTAAATTTATGCAATTAAATTTTCTATTATCACTGTACTTCGGTTAAATCGTTGAGTTTATTGAAAATTATGAGAAAAAAATATTTTTATATAAATATTCGTGAATCCTCACAAATAATGGAAGATCGTCTAATAAGTTATGAAAGATCAGATGGTCTAATGGGCTCTGAAAGATCAAAATGGCCATGGAAATAGACCATTTTCCATGGCCTTTTTTGATCTCATTTGAGTTCTAAAAGAACTAAATGTGATGATGGCCATTCCGATATACCGTAAATTATATAAATTAAAACGCTATATTATGGTGGTTGAACTAATTAATCAATTAATTGCTTTTCTGTTTTCATAAACAGCCTTATTTTGACGAAAACCAATTTGTTATATCTAATGAAATTGTTGACGATTTCACTTAAAAAATAAGAAATAGATGGCGCTTTGCGCGATTTATTAAATTTATTATGCGTTGCTCAGTGTTGGAATTTTAATAAACTTACATTCATTTGCATATATCTCTCGGCTGCTTCAATATCATCACTTGAATTGGTTTTAGGTTCGCACCAAATTGAATCTATTGTGATCCCAACTTTACCTGAAATTTTTAAACACATAAATGGAAATTAATTGCAAGAGCGGAAATACGGTTAGTATTAGTTATCCACGGAATCTGGTCCAGGGAGAATATATTTAAGATGCATTGTAAGTAGAGCAGTATCATTCGCTTTGCAGAAAAGGATACACATTTTTTTATGATAAGTTCATCCTATGCGAGTCGGTACGAAGCCACGAAACCGTGTTTCCACACACGCATTTAAAAAGACCAAAAATTAGTTATAGCTAGTCCTAAGATCGATTGTCATTTGGCAAATAATTTTCATATAAACTCTCATTTCTTATAATATATATATATATATATATATATATATATATATATATATTTGTATATTTTTAATTTGTTATGTCTGCCAATAAACCCTACACCCATATCGGTAGAAAGGGTCATTGAATATATATATATACAGAGAGATTTTTTTATAAATATACATTAGGGGAAGTGTATACCTGCAAAAAACGCGAGCCAACCGCATTGAACAGATTAATGTGTGTATGTTAAGTTGACTATTTGGCATATATGTGTTCAGTTGCGTGTTATAGGCAACTAAACACACATATATTAATGCATTTGACTCGCGTATTTTGCAGGTATACATAGGGGAAATGTATACTGATAAAAAAAAGCTATATATATATATATGTGTGTGTGTGTGTGTGCGTGTGTATAAAATTAAGTAGCCCAAAACCTACCCTTACGGGATTTTTGATAATATATATATATAAAATTAAGTAAATACCTTTCTGTTGTTTTCTGTATTTTTTGTTGTACAACCTAAAAGCTTTCGCGTGAGCGACGAGCAAATTACGCCCGCACATATAATCAGCGATTCCAGATTGATTCAAAGCTGGCGCGTTTCCTCCCAAGCCGTAACCAGAAGCGCATATCTCCCCCGGCTCGTTGAAGGTAATCCACACCTTGACTCGATCGCCGAACAGCGAAAAAGCGCAGTCGGCGTAATTTTTGAAATAATCCGCAACCACCGCGTTCGTCCAGCCGCCCAAATCCTGCAAACTCTGCGGGAGGTCCCAGTGGAATAGCGTAACGACCGGTTCGATGTCGGCCGCCAGGAGTTTGCCGATTAATTTGTTGTAATAAATAACGCCGCGGAGGTTGATTTTGTTGGAGGATCCCGACGGGAGGATTCTGCTCCAGGAGATGGAGAACCTGTAGAAGTGGGCGCCGAGTTTTTTTATGGCGTCCACGTCTTCTTCGTATCGGTGGTACGAATCGCAGGCGATGTCGCCGTTTCGACCGTCCTTGACGTATTCAGGATGCGCGTGGGTGAGTCTGTCCCAAATATTCTCGGTTTTACCTGTAATTTTGATAGCACTCGTATAATCAACAGCGTCGACCTTGTTTTGAAAGGAAACGCTTTTCAGATTATTTATAAAATGAATCAGCTTTATTTATACATTTGCGACAACTATACATTTACACCACAAGTTTAAAAATAACACCTCTTGCTATTATTTAAATCAATAATTAAATAAAGCAAAGGAGAAAATTAAATTAATTAATAAAGAATTGTGCTGCTCCTGAAAGAGCTTTTTACATAAGTAATGTGTCACATCTGTACCCTGCAACAAAACCGAGGGTACTGGGTACAGATATGGCGCATCTATACCGAGCACCAAAATCGTAGGTACTAAGTACAAATATGGCGCATCTGTACCCAGCGCCAAAACCTGCCCTCAATTTTCTTTTCATCTTTGGGCTTCTACTTAACAAGATGTAAAAAACTGTAATGCTCATTGTTTTCATAATTCATCTCCATTAAATGTAAGGAAGATTTAGTGCAGCCAATCAAGGTGTAATAACAGCTTCTAAAAGAGCTCTTTACACAAAAAAATGTGCCACGTCCACACCTAGAAACAAATCCGGCGCTCGATTGTTTCATCATTCGACTTAATTAGATGTAAAGACGTTTTTGAGCAGCGAATCAAGATGTAATCACAAGTCCTAGGAGAGCCCTTTGCAGAAGCAATATGCCATATTTGTTTCCATCTCCAAAACCTGTCCTCAGTTTTCTTTTCACCATTGAGCTTCTACTTATCAAGATCTAAAAAAATGTAATGCAGCCAATCAAAGTGTCAAAATTGACTTTACCGACAAATTCATTTAAATACAGTCATTTCCTAGAAATATAGACTTTTACTGGAAGTTCAGAATTTTACTATTGAATTGTGTAAATCCTATATAAGCCATAACCAAAGGATTAAAGTGCTGTGAGGTATACAGCAGTGAGTGGTCTATAAATCCAATTGAATTTCATAGACCACTGTCTTAAGACAATATAAAATCAATTGCAATTCTTAGGCCACTATCTTAAGTAAGACAAGGCAAATACAATTGCAATTTGTAGATCACTGTCTTAAGACAACGTAAAAACAATTTCAATTTTTAGATCAACGTCTTAAGACAACGCAAATGTAATTGCTTGTGACAGTTTGAAGTCTAATTAAGACATCCATCCACTCAAATGAGCTAGCAATCGGTTTTTAATATTTTTTTTTAATTCTTTAATTGGAGTCCAGTCTGTGTAAATAAGGGAAAATAACCCAAATTGAGGGTGCTGTGGAGGGGTTGCACGGTGCAGCAAATACAAACAATTGATATATTGTGACAGTTTTGAGTCTTATTAAGACATCCATCTACTCAAATTAACTCGGAATCGGTTTTTATTATTTTTTTTTATTTTTTTCAATTGGAATCCAATCTATCGAACTAAGAGAAAATAACCCAAATTGAGGGTGTTTTGAATGGGTTGTAGGGTGCAGCAAGTACAAATAATTGATATATTGTGATAGTTTGGAGTCTAATTAAGACATCCATCCACTCAAATTAGCTCACAATCGGATTTAAAATTTTTTTGAATTTTTTCAATTGGAGTCCAATCTGTCGAACTAAGGGAAAATAACCCAAATTGAAGGTGTCTTAAACGGGTTGTAGGATGCAGCAAATACAAACAATTGATATATTGTGACAATTTGGAGTCTAATTAAGACATCTATCCACTCAAATTAGCTCAGAATCGATTTTTAATATTTTTTTGATTTTTTTAAATTGGAGTCCAATCTGCCGAACTAAGGAAAAATAACCCAAATTGAGGGTGCTATGGAGGGGTTACGCGGTGCAGCAAGTACAAACAATTGACATATTGTGACAGTTTTGAGTCTTATTAAGACATTCATTTACTCAAATTAGCTCAGAATCGGTTTTTAATATTTTTTTGAATTTTTTCAATTGTAGTCCAATCTGCCGAAGTAGGGGAAAATAACCCAAATTGAGAGTGCTGTGGAGGGGTTACACAGTGTAGCAAGTACAAACAATTGATATATTGTGACAATATGGAGTCTAATTAAGACATCCATCCACTCAAATTAGCTCGGAATCGGTTTTTAATATTTTTTTGATTTTTTTTCAATTGGAGTCCAATCTATCAAACTAAGGAAAAATAACCCAAATTGAGGGTGCCTTGAAAGGGTTGTAGGGTGCAGCAAGTACAAACAATTGATATATTGAGACAGTTTTGAGTCTTATTAAGACATCCATCCACTCAAATTAGCTCGGAATAGGTTTTTAATATTTTTTTTTTTTTTTTGAATTTTTTAATTGGAGTTCAGTCTGTGAAAGTAAGGGAAAATAACCCAACTTGAGGGTGCCGTGAAAGGGTTGTACGGTGCAGCAAGTACAAACAATTGATATATTATGACAGTTTGGAGTCTAATTAAGACATCCATCCACTCAAATTAGCTGACAATTAGTTTTTAATATTTTTTTGATTTTTTTAATTGGAGTCCAATCTGCCGTACTAATTTTGTAATTAAATGTCTTAAGACAATGCAAATGCAATTGTGGTTTGTAGATCATTATCTAAGACAACCGAAATGCAATTGCAATTTGTGGACCACTAACTTAGAGAGTGTAAATTTGATTGCTAGTAAAAATATTATTATTAACATGAGAGAATGAATATCATTTATCTTACGAAGCAAGTTATGCTTGTGAATCAATTGTAGAGAAAAATGAATTAAAAATAAAATAATTTATCGTTATATAAAGGGGCTTTTAGTCAGTAATTTCTTAGTCAAAACCTGGTCAAAATACAACGCTCAGTCTGTAAATGGAATTTATATATTCAGAGCACAAAAAAATAATTGAATAATGACTTTCGTCATCCTAATTCCACTACTGAATATCAATTAGGGCTATGTTTAATGAAATCAAATCCTCACTGTATATTTCGTCATTGTTAAATTTAAAAAATAGGTTATTTCAAATAGTTGTAAATTAAAATTTCCAAAATAAAACACATTTCATTAATTGCTCACCATCAGCGTTCCATCCTCCTTCCACCTGATAGGCGGCCGTGGCGACGCCGAACGCGAAATCCTCTGGAAATTGCGCGCCAGCCCCGAGCGAAATCGCCCCCCATAAAATCAAAATCCGCTCCATCGTTCAACTCAAAACCAGGTGTATTAATTCCGACCTGTAAATCGGTTTTTGCGCGGCCGGCGCGTTAAAATTTATACGCATACGCTGATATTGTTCGGCTATCTGCTATAAAGTGACACCAAGTGTAATTTACTGATACGGATAGCCAAGGGAAGTTACACCCTCGCAATTTATATCAGATAGAGAGTGAGAGAGAGAGTGGATACGTACGCGTTTATGTACAAGAGGTGAAATATGGACTGCCCGAGGCTTCATATTTTTATTATGGCGGAGATAATAAATAGTTATTTTTAACAATGTCGCGCTGGAATTTAATTGTTGGAATTCCTGTGCGATTCCTCGCTATGGATTTCTATTTATTATTTTATAAATGCACCGTTTCCGCCAGTAGCTCATTACTATGTGCATTCGCTGTAATAATTGCAAGTATGGTATTTTTATGAGCGTCAAAACATACTTTTTTTATTCCCTATAAACATTACAGTCTAAAAAAATTTTCCTTTAAAAAAATTATAACTAGTTATACAAAGTTTAAAAAAAGTGTTTTATTTAATAAAATCAAAGCGTATAACCAAGTGAAAGCCTTAACAATTAACAAAAAATATATAATCTAAAAAAATGTTTTGCAATAAAATCTTTACATATTTTAAAAAATCAAGGTTTGTTTGGAAATTTCACAAAGTTTCATATAAATATCACGGAAAATAATGAAGTTATGAATTTTTGTAAATCCACTTTTGCTAAAAAAAAAACGAATAAAATTAATCTTTCTTGACATTCATCTCAAAATATCACAAAAACTATGCATGGGGTATTTTTAGATTTATACATATTATAAAAGATCATAGTTTGCTTGATATTTTCACAAACTTTCATTAAGACTTCATGAAAAATAACGAAGTTGTTATTTCTTGCAATTCCATTTTCCCAAAAATTTGAATGTAATTCGTCTTTTTTGCCATTAAAGTGAAAATATTATAAATCAATAAAATCTAGTATACTAGATTTCTATTTTAACAATGTCGAGTTGGAATTTAATTGTTGGAATTCTTGTGCGATTCCTCGCTATGGATTTCTATTTATTATTTTATAAATTATAAATGCAAATATAACTATGTAGTTTCTTCAACTAGGGAATCGAATTTATACGTGCTTATTTCATTGGAGATACTATTTAAGATCGCAGCGCCAAAGTGGTGAAATTCGGAATCTGTTTGAGGTAGTTGCTGTTTTTATCTATTTTTATAAAGTTTTAAATACAGTAACAATTAGTTTCAGCCACATTGGCCTTTTCAATTGTGGAATCGAATTTAGACTCTTAAAATTTCGTATGCTATTAGGGAAACAAGTTGAGATCGCAGCGCCAAAACTGGCGAAATACAGAACCTGTGGGGTATGTAACTACCACGTGAATATAGTTGCGCTTTGTATTGATGTGTCAATAAATTTGAATATCGGTTTCACAATTTGTTTGCGTCAGCTGAAAAAATATAGAGAATCGCATCCAAAAAGAGTTTTTTTGTCACCAGATGGAGTACCCTTAATCCAATAATAAAACTTAATTTTTGCAAGAGTAGTATTTTCTATTACAGAATTAATTGACTTTAAATCATACAATATTTATTGTATTGCAATAAAAATTAGTTTTAGCCACAATGGCTTCTTTAACTAGGAAATCAAGCTAAAAAAATCTTATTTTGCAACACAATTTAAGTCACATTAACTAATCTAAAACTAAGAATAAAAATATGATCCAATGTGTCATCGTATTTTCACATTAAATAAATTAGTAATTTTATTCTATTAAATAAATTCATTGTACTATCATGGGGTAAAGAATATTCTTTACTTAATAGTATTACAATAAAAATAAGCTTTAGCTATAGTTCTTCTACTGGGCAATCATGTCTACACCATTTTTAACAGTACCATTTGTTTTCTTAATAACATTAGGATAATTAGTGCAGTGTGTTTCAACAAGCGTCAGACGAAAAAAATAATATATTCTAAATATAATAATATTTAAAGCATAAATTAAAACTCTTGGATCGTTTCACTATTATTTTCTACTTACTTGGCTAGTTCTGTTTTCGTAAATATAATTAGTTCAAAATGTTTCATCAAGTGATAAGTGAGAATAATATTCAGGAAATTCTAGAGATTATTGTACATTTTGATTATAGACAACCCAACTTTCAGACATCGGAAGTAACGGACGCTTATTCACGTTAGAGTAAAAGGAGTCATGAAACCCTTCGCCCAAAGCGCGAGTCATCAGAGGGTAAACGGGGTGATATTCTCCCAGAACTCCGCAAATCTTTAAATTACACGAATTTTTCGAGTTTTCAGTTAATTCACTGCGACATTTTGAATTATGTTACATAAGAGGAAATAATTTAAATTAAATAAATATGATTTGAAAATAATTAATAAATTATTTCCACATTTAGCTCTGTGACTTTTGACTTACGTTACGTTATGGAAATATTTTATTAATTATTTCCTAATTTATTTTAATTATTATTTTTATTTAATTTATTTAAATAACTATGACCATGTGAATAAATCATTTTTATATTATTCTATGTTTTTAAGATAAGTAAATAATATTTTCTATCTGAAACTCGTAGGCACTGGTATAAGGGTTATATGATAATATATATATATATATATATATATATATATAGATTTAGTTAATCATGATTAACTTTAATCAGAGAATTTAATCGCTGTCAGTGCAAGTGGGCATAAGTCCATACACTAAATATTGTATTTCTTTATTTTTGCATTTTATATGTAAATATACCCCACTATAATTGTATTTAATGATATGTAATATGATACCATCGAATATGAAGTTTATAAACTTACTGTAACCCATAATCAAAGAAAAATTATTTTTAAACAAATTTAGCAGTGATATATCCTCCCCTATTTCAATGTCTGGCTCTACCATGGAAGAATTCTGAAATTTATATAAAACAAATTTTATTTAATCACAATAAATTCGAGACGATGCAAGCGCCACCTTTTGCCTAATTCCAATTTCAAAATAAATGAAAGTTGACGATGCCAAACTTTTATTTACTTTGGTTCATATATAAAAAATGGATAGGAGACAATTATTAAATGGGATTAATAAACACATTGTTAAATATATATTTATTCAAAATAGACAATCTTTCAACAAATGCATTAATTAATTCATATATACCCATTTATTAGTAAAATGTACCTGAGCATCACGCCGTAAGGAACTTTGTAATAATATCATTGAATTCTTTTGCATAACGCAAGTGAATATTGTGTTTACCCTCTGGAAAGTGATGTGCGCTAAAAAAGGGAAGAATATTTAATTTATAATAAATAATAAAGATTAGAATATATAAAGCACTTTTATTAAAATTAAGTACATTACCTTCAATCACCACACTTCTATGTACGGTTTGTGGAGAATTTACTTAATTTATAGAATATATTATTTTTTTATTAAAATTAATTTTATTTTTACTATTATTAAATCTAAGGGCTCAAGCAGAACCTCCTAAATATACAGACCGGAATGTAAGGGAAGTTTAAAGCGATTCGGGAAAAAAGTGGAAACGTCAACCTTGACTGGAACAACAAACACAAAGAGAACATATTTCGGGATAAGAGTAAAAATAAAAATGTTGGATACAACTGTTCTGTACTGGCCGTAATGTTAGAATCGGGAATTCAAAATCTCAGAGTCTATGTGGGAGAATTCATTCACCTACAAACCATTGTGACAGAAAAATCTCCCATTCACAATCATTTTTTTTTTACCTAATTTTCAATTTTATTTTCATCTAAATAAAGTAATTTCAATTAATGGCCATAAGTCGATAATTTTTTAATAGAAAATTAAATATTTATCATTATTACAAAAATTGATTAAATATCTGTGACCAAGTGAATGAATACTCTTTTATATTTATAAAAATTATTATTATAATTTATAATAACTTAAAGACGACGCAAGCGCCACCTTTTGCCTAATTTCAAGTGGCATCGTCAATTACAATTTAACCCACTTGCAATAGAGCAGGCGCTCCAAGACCAGGTATATGCACAGTATATAACTATACTGTGTTATATGTATACATCTCACAGTCCTCCCCCACTCCAACGTGTATATTTAGTAGGTTCTTGCTCAAGTAACTAAAAATGTAATTAATAAAAATGTCACAGAGCTAAATGTGAAAATAATTTATTAATTATTTTCAAATAATTTTTATTTAATATATTTAAATAACTGTGACCAAGAGAATGAATACTCTTTTCTATTTAACTAAAAATTGATTTATTTTTTATTTTAAATAGGAAAAATTACCTTGATTGTTTGATATTTTCAATTAAAAATTTAGGATGTTCATTGGCCACCATTGGATCCTTATCGCCGTGCAGCACCAAAGTGGGACAACTAATTTTCGGCACTAATTCTTTGCAAATATTGCCTTGCCTCGTCTTGTAAATCCCTGTCATGGAATCACACCAAGAGTCCCACATTCTCTTCAGCCCGTCCTCGCCGTACATCTCTATCAGCGGAGCCTTCATTTTGTCGGACCATTTACTTAAATCGCGTAACTCTGAAAACACAATTTATTTATTTAGTCTTATATAAACATTGCTAAATGTACCT
Organism: Philonthus spinipes; assembly: GCA_963082785.1. NCBI lineage: Eukaryota > Metazoa > Arthropoda > Insecta > Coleoptera > Staphylinidae > Philonthus > Philonthus spinipes. Next base: position 3,678,829 of record OY720300.1, read on the forward strand.
CTCTACTTTGTGTAAGAATATAGTAAAGATTAAATTAAACTGGAAATCGAAATATTCGGAGAATCAGAATTGTCTCTGAAAGTCCGTTTTTTTTTAAATTGTGGTTTTAACATAAGCTTTACAGTAATGTTACTGAAGAGATATGTAAAAAAAGATAAATATTCAATGCAAAATCCAATTTTCATACAAAATTAAAACCTTTCCCCCAATCTTTAGTTTAATAGTAAAGGTGTTCTAGGTCGCGATGGAAGGGCTGACTGTACCCACTCATATAGAATATTATTATTAATATTATTAAAGGTTTATAAGTTGTTGTTTTTTTTTTTTTTTTTTTTCATAAACTTATCATGTTTCCAAAACGTGTAGTCTTTGATACTTTGAGATAATCATAATAATTTTTTTTTCTTAATTTTTTGTTGTTGTCATTAAAGCAAGAGGGGATTATACCTATTATTAAAAATTAAATGTTAATTTAGATAAGTGTTAAAAACGATATTAATTTTCGCAATAAAAAAGGTAATTTGTTTCATGTATTACTTATTACTTATATAATCTAATAAATTTCTCATACTAAAGCATATTAAATTATCTTTCAAGCAGCATATATATATTATTTGATCTGATGAATAGTTTCTAAAAAAAAGTCAAAGGCAAAAGTTTGCAGTGGACCGATTTATAAATACTCAAGTTTATAATCATCTTCACCTCATACTGAGAAGTAGAGAGGAACATATAACGATGTTATATAAGACTAAATAAATAAATATAATCATCTTACTTTCGTAAGCTTCCACTTCTGCTGGAATTATATACGCATTCGCTCCCCATACGACCAACTTCCTCAGAGATTGCGGATTTTTCGCAGCCATGATCAAACCGGAAATGCCGCCGTCGCTCCAGCCCAAAACGGAAAAATTATTTACTCCTATTTCCGACATGAACTTCACGGCCATGTCGGCGTCCCGTTCGTAAAAGTCCATTCCGAATTTACGATCAGCCGGACGGCTCTTGCCGTAACCAGGAGGATCCCAAGCGACTATCGTGAACGCCTTCCTGTCGAGGGTCTCCACCTGTGGCTTGAAATCGCTCCATATCGTGCCCAGGGCACCGGGGAAGCAGAGGAGGGTGTGCGAACCGGAACCCACTTTTACGTAGTTAATTGTCTGGCCGTTTATGTTGATTTTCGATTCCTGATGCAATTACAAGAAAAAAAATTGAATAGAAAATTTGATTAATTATAAATTTATATTAATATTCAGTAAGGGGGAAAAAAAGAGACAAAAATAGAAATAGACAACAATGAGAATGTCTTTCAGAATATGAGTTAAAAAGAAAATATTTAGTAAATAAAAAAAAAAAAGTCTAACTTTAACTTTATTTTACGGAATTCTCCATTATAATTGATTACATTATACAATAATTTACATATTTGTATATAATCAGGTAAGTATTCCTAAACTATTAATAATTAATAAGTAAGATAAGTGCATTCCCAAACGGTTCAAAGAATTGATTATGACTTCACAAACTAACATCTACGGGTATATAATTACATAATGGAAACAATAATTTACCTAAGAAAATGTAAAAATAAAATTTAAACAAATAAAAAAATAAAGTAAATAATAAAATAAAATAAAATAAAATAAGAAAATAAATTAAAGTCATTAGTAATTGAGTTAAATAAAAAGATCAACTTCTTAGATTTAATTATTATACACAAAAACAATCAGATACAATTTGAGATTTATAGAAAACCAACCAGTAACAAAAATACTATCCCATTCGATTCATTTCACCCCCTTTGTCAAAAATTATCAACATATCATTCTATGATCAATAGAGTTTTCAAAATTCCACTATCGAAACAATCATTCAATAATGAATTAAATTTAATAAAAAATATTGCTGCAGAAAATGGTTTTCCTTATCACACACTTCAAAAATGAATTAATAAAGAATACAGAAAGAAAGCACTTTTTGAAATTTATCCAAAAATTAAAGAAAACAATAAAAAATATTTAACTTTAACTTATTTTGGAGGAATTTCAGAAAGAATTGCAAATATATTTAGAAAAAATAATTACAAAATAGGATTTAGAAGTAAAAATAAATTAGGTAATATATTATACAATAGAAAAGATAAAACAGAAAAATTTAACAAATCTGGTATTTATAAACTTATATCATAGAGTAACTAGTATACATAGAGAGGCAACCAGTAGGCATTTTAGCGTCACGCTCTCGGTGTATTTTTCGACTCGAGAGCTGCTGCCACAGAGATATTGCGGAAACTCTACGAACTGCTTGCATGTACATCTCCTCATCATCCTCTTTGCTTATATGTTCTGATTATAATAGTGTGTATATTGGAAAAACTAGCCGAAATTTTAATATAAGATATAATAAACACTTTAGAGCATTTAGATTAAATAAAGATTGCAGTACTTTTTCAAATCATATACTTACAAATAGTCACACGTTTCCAAATTTAAAATAATACAAAAATCTTACATCATTGTGAAAAAGAAAGGCCAAAAATTAGATATATTGGAAGCGATCGAAATTTATTTACACAATAAAGACACTAATTGACCACTTCTAAATGAACAAGTAGATGTATTATATTCTTCACTTTATTATTTATTCTATTATTAAACCATATATATATTGTTTACGCTCGATGTTGTGGAGTGTGGAATAAACAGCGAGATGGACCAATTAACAAAAACTGGAGTCGTTTTAACTTTGTATTTTAAAACTCAAAAACTTTACAATTACAAACGTCTTTACATTTTGGCGTCTCAGAGAGTTCTGTCTAATCACAAATACCCCGCTTGCGGCCTCAACCACCTATCCCTTCTATTCCCCTCCTATTCTTAAACAGGGGTTGGACCGAGCGCAGGTACCCAGGGCCTTAACATATATATTTCTATTAATTTCCATTTCATTTTAGCAATACAACTTATTTATAAATAACTTATTTTGTTTTATTTTAGCAAAATAATTCCATAATGAACCTGAGGATGTTTTTTTAGTAAGGTTTTTTTTTTCAAGTTTGATGAAAATAAGTTTAATAAAATTGATCTGAAAAAAAAAATGAGTTCTTCCATACTATAATTGAAAAGATGTGCTATCTTTCCAATTATAGATGTGCTATCTTTCCAATTATAGTATGGAAGAACTCAATTTTTTTTTCAGATCAATTTTATTAAACTTATTTTCATCAAACTTGGAAAAGCGCCATCTTTTGTCAAATCCATCAAGGCATTCCGCATGGAACTCACTGATCTAATAAGCTCCGAAATATCGAAATGACCCACTCTTTTTATTATTTAAATATCCATTTTATTATGTAATCTAATAACATTCAATAGCAACAACTTTGATTTATTTCCATTTTCTTGTTTTTGTATTGTAAACATCACAATCTAGTTTCTTTGAAGCCCTTATTCCTTTCTTTTTTTATCACATCAGAATCTAGCTCTGTTGGATTAAACTGTGGGCCAAGCCCAACAATTAAATTGAAATATTTTTCATGTCATTGATGAAATTAATCAATTAAAGAATAGAAAAATAATTTTTCTCTTTAGAAGATTGTATTTGCACAATCATTTATTCAAATATTTAAAAAAAGCAATAGATTTTATGTCATTTTCAAATTATGTTGAATTTTTTTATCCCCAAAAAAATCTGAAAAAAATCATGAAGACCCTTATTGATAGTAGAAAAAAGGTAGGCTATTTAGTTTCCTGAGAAATAATAATTTTCAGCCATTTCTTGTCATTTCAATAGCTTCGCGAAATTAACATGGGGCCTTATGGGAGCGGTTTTCTAAATCCCCGCCAATTTGTCGTTTTAGACATATATGCGGTTGAACCAAAATTACTTACTACACATACAACTTAGAAGAACTTGCTTTTTAACATTTGATTTCTAAAAAATCCGGCTACATTTTCATTAAAAATCAACGTTTTCTAAGAGCCATGTTCATCAGAAAAAAATATTTAAAATTTAAATAATTTTTCGCTCGATTTCGAAGGCCCACTTTGAAAGCGAACTGACTGAAAGCCAATCACTCGAACTTATTGAAATTCCCACAGCTTATTTTCCCATTCATTAGCTACATTTTAGTATAAAATGAAGTCATTTGGGGATTTTTAAATTTTCGCCGAAATTTCACTTTATTCCATTCTAATTTCATTGAAATATTTTTTCTCCCCAAAAAATCTGAAAAAAATCTTGAAGACCCTTATTGATAGTAGAAAGAAGGTAAGCTACTTAGTTTCCCGAGAAATAATAATTTTCAACCATTTCTGGGCGCTTAAAAAAACTCCACGAAATTAATATGGGGCCTTATGGGAACGGTTTTTTAAATGCCCACCAATTGGCCGTTTCAGATATATATATGCGGTTGGACCGAAATTAGAAATTAGAAGAACGGGGTTTTCAGCATTTTATTCCTAAAGAATCCAGCTACATTTTAATTGAAAATCAACATTTTCTATCAGCAGTGTTTGTCAGAAAAAAAATCGTAAAAACTAGATAAAATTTCGCTCTTTTTTCGAAGGCCCTCTTTACGAGGGAACTGAATTAAAACTGATTACACAATTTTATTGAAATTCTCACAGCATATGCTCCCATTCATTAGCTACATTTTAGTATAAAATGAAGTCATTTGGAGATTTTTAGATTTTCGTCGAAATTTCACTTTTTTCCATTCTAATTTCATTGAAATTTTTTTTCTCCCCAAAAAAAATCTGAAAAAAATTCTTGAAGACCCTTATTGATAGTAGAAAGAAGGTAAACTACTTAGTTTCCCGAGAAATAATAATTTTCAACCATTTCTGGCTGCTTAAAAAGCTCTGCGAAATTAACATGGAGCCTTATGGGAACGGTTTTCTAAATCCCCGCCAATTTGTCGTTTTAGACATATATGCGGTTGGACCAAAATTACTTACTACACAGACAACTTAGAAGAACTGGCTTTTTAACATTTGATTTCTAAAGAATCCGGCTACATTTTCATCAAAAATCAACTTTTTCTATCAGCCGTGTTCGTCAGAAAAAAATCGCAAAAATTAAATAAAAATAAAAATTATACTATATTATATAATTACTATTATTATTATAACATAGAAATTGTGGGTGTAAAAGAAAAGGGGAACGAAAATCTAGCTATTGTTGCTCGCAAAATAATTGAAAAAACCGGAATAAGAATTGAAAATAACGAAATTATCGATTCATTCAGAGTTGAAACCCGTAACGGAGGAAATATCAAACCGATTATTGTCAAATTAAGCACGAAAGACAAGAAAAAGGTAATAATAAAATAAAAATAAAACTTATTATAAGTTTTTTTTTTAAGAAAGGCAACTAGGATGGTGGGGACATATACAGAGGATGAAGAAAATAATTCCTGTAAAGCAAATATGGGAAGCAAGGACAACTACAAACAGAGGAAGAGAAAGACCAATAGAAAACTGGAAGAACAGCGTAACAAAGGCACTACAAGAAAGAGGAATAAACCGCAATTGTTTTACTTTTGTCTTTTTCATGGCTAACTATTTTTTGGTGTATGGTAAAATTAAAAACGACTGTAACTTATTTTATTTTAAAAATAACTATGGCATATGTTATATCGGATTAAAGGGAAAAAAATAGCCCTTTTAATAAAGTCATAGCCAACTATTGTTTCCATTTAAAAAAAGGTAAGTTTGTGTCATATCTCCCAAAATATGGGCGAATTTTTTTTTTATTTTTTGTTATTAATCTATGTAAAATTTTCTACAACTTTGTCCTTTACAGTTTTTTTCTATCTATGATAATAATAGAGATATATTGATTTCAAAAAATTGACACATTTTACTGTTTTCAAAATATCTAGTTACCCTTGACTTTTTCAAATATTTTGAAAGTGTCATTTTATTCGTCTTATAAAACTACACTTCTTTCCCCATTTAACCGTTTTTCTATCTCTTATAGTTTCCGAGATCCCCATAGAGAACATCGAAAAAAACTCACCCTGTATATAAGTTTTTTTTTATAACATTGTCCTGTAATTGGTTCAGCTGTTGGGCAATAAAGTTATTATTATTATTATTAAAAAATCAATATATCTATTCATGTAAATATCCATAGAAATTTTAATAAAACAAATTTTAAATTCTCTTGAAAATGGGCTAATAACCCGAAACTAATCGAGAATTTGAAGTTATTCAAAATAATCTCTGTTTTATTGGTTGATTTTTAATAATTTATTCATATTTATTTCATAAAACATTTTAATTTATAATTACATAAAACGAAATATATAATTATGTCTTCTTTCTTAATCTTATCCTCTTTTACCCGTATTGCGTGTCGAGGTTTGGTTCTATCCCTCATGGAATGTTATCCACTCCTTTCTATTTGTTGATATATGATAAAAAATAAATTATGTAGGCGCTATTTTTGAATTACCCGCCTGCGCGCGCGCGTCATCTAACGCCGCGGAAAGGAAATATATTTTATGTTGGCTAGACTTATGAGATTTTAGGGCAGCTATGTTCAGGTTGAAAATCATAGAGAATGATTTGAAGATTAAGGTTACGTTACGTTATGTGAAATTGTTGTTAGCGATTATTAAAATTTAAAGCAAATGCAGTCCGTCTAATTTCCAACCCCACGAAGATTCCATCCCCGGCTACAATTATTATTAAATACAAACAAAATACTTATACAGGGTGTCTCAGCGTGCGCGCGGAGTAGCTTTACGGCTAAATGGTTTATTTTTTTTCAAAATCGGCTTTCGCAGGCCTATGTAGGTCTATTAGGACCACAATTTAAAATTAGTTTCAAATATACAGGGTGTCCCATAAAAGCATGGCGTATCATAGTTATATTTTTTCTAATGGAATGACCCATATTTTATATTTTTTTCAGATTCTACATCAAAAATAAAGTTAACTTTCATAATATATTCATATGCCTAAACCTAATAATTTTTTAAATATACAAATATTTTTAGAAAAATTGACATTTCGAAAAAAAAATCATAACTCTCAAATGGATGAAAGAAAACAAATGAAATTTTTTGTCAGTATATCTGACTAATGGGTGAATATTTCAGACTATTAAGAGGAATTTAAAATCGCTGAGACACCTTGTATAGTTGAGACTGTTACTTGACAAAACCCAAATTTTAATTAAATAAAAAATAGAATGAACATTTGTGGTTTCACAGATTTATTTTGTTGAGAACAATGCAATTTTTTTTAATACACACACAAATCTAACGATGATGATATTGTGTATTAAAACCATTGCTACGATATTCTTAACAAAATAAATCTCTAAAAAACCCATTGAGCTCTGAAGATGTCCTCTTAATATCATTATTCACTATTCATATATATACATGGTGGGTCATGAAAAACGTCCATTAAAAGTTTACAGGGTTCCTAACAGAGGAAAATTTTGAAAAAAAAATCTATAATGCATGGTTCAATGGGACTTTCTCATGGAAAATATTTCGATTTTCAATCACTTTCTGCCATAATTCTTATATTATCATATTATTTAAAAAAAAAAAGTTTCTTTTTTTAAGAAATAAATATGAATAGATTATTAAAAATCAACCAATAAAACCATTAAACTTCACTACTGAAGATGGAAACATAGTTTTCGAAATATATTTAGTTAAATAAAAAATAAGTAGGAGAAAAATAAAGGAAATTAAACAAAGATTAGATTGAATAACTTTGAATTCTCGACTAATTTCGGGTTATTAGCCCATTTTCAAGAGAATTTAATAATTATTGTGTAACTCGACACTACCTTTATAGGGTATAAAGAAATATATATAATATCAAAAAACCCTTTATACCCTATAAAGGGTTTTTTTTGACATCAAAAACTAAACTAGTCCAGAATTTAAAGTTATTCAATCTAGTCTTTGTTTAATTTCCTTTATTTTGGTTGTTTAAATAAAAATATACGTCCTTTCACCTACTTATTTTTTATTTAACTAAATATATTTCGAAAACAATGTTTCCATCTTCAGTAGTGAAATTTAATTGTTTTATTGGTTGATTTTTAATAATCTATTCATATTTATTTCATACAATATGAACTACCAACGTTTAAATATTAAAACCATTAATTCTTTTTTAAGCTCCAAAGAATAATTTAATTAATAATAACACCACGAAAATTTCTGCAGGCTGAAATACCAAGAAAAAAAGTATATGTTTAATTATTGAATTTTTGAAATGTCCACTCTGTGAACTTTTTATATTTTCTTTATCCTAAAATAATGTTTGCCTTATTTTTGCTTATCTCTACATGCGATAAAATAATTACCATATTTTTAAGATCACAACTCGAGTCACTTTACTGTACTGGACTTTAATCAAAATGAAATTAGCCTTATTCGAAATTAAATCGATCAAAGAAACAAAAAACCGGTCGTACTAAAATAATTAATTTCAACGACCTTCACGATGCAATTATAAATAACATTGATCTTGGATTGTAATCGTGACATCTAACCACAATACAAGCGATCCTACTGCATGATCGAACTTTATTTTCTATGCGTGACATACCTTACTTTCGCTAGCGGTGCAGAGGGCCGCCGCTTTAATTTCAGCGAGCCTGAAACGAGCGGCGACTTTCGAAACGCCATTTCTGGCAATCCTTGACAGAAACATCATGAGTATCTTATCACAATAAATTCTGTTATATCACAAACACATCGAAAGGAAAATATACATTCCACGGCCTCGTTTTCATCCATCCGTTATATATACCACCGAATCAACAGATGTGTTACGCATTTTGCTCATTAATTGTTAAGTTCTTTACGTTCAACCAATCACAACCCCTTCTCAGACGATTGCGTAGATACGTTTCTGTTACATTTAGGGGTTGTGAATTGGCCTGAAATTGTTCTACAAATTTATCGCGTATTCAAAAGGGGGGTATTGTCCCCTCAGAACCTTTAAATTTCAAGAGTTTTTAAAAACGTCATTCAAATTTAAACATCTTAAAAAAAAGGACAATCCTGATTTAGAGAATAGACATAAAATTTTGATATTTATTAATATATAATAATTTATTTGATATATAATAACATTCGATAGCCGATTCATCTACAGAATATAATTCTAATTTTTGTAAATTATTGTACCGGGTGTCCAGATAAGAAAGGTCACCGGCTATATCTCAGGAACTATGAGTGCTAGGAGTCTTAGTGCCTAAGACCGGTGACCTTTCTTATCTGGACACCCGGTACATACATATACACATTTGAATAAAGATGGTTAGTTAGTTATAGTAACATTATTAAATTTATTAATAATATAATATCAAAAAAAACCTTTATAGAGTATAAAGGGTTTTTTGATGTTATATATTTTTCTTTATACCCTATAAAAGGAGTGTCGAGTTACAAAATCATTATTACAAACTAAATATAATTCTGCAGATATTAAGTAACGTTCTTTTTTGTTACTTAATATAAGGCAGGTGGCCTTATTTTATTATTATTAAGTAATGTTTTTTTTGTTTTTTACATTGAATTTTTCTCGGGTCGAAAAAAAAAAATGTTGCATGATGCAATATGTTATTGATATGCAACAGCAGGTATACATTATGTAATTCAATGTCCGGCGGGGTATTAGCCCGGGAAGTAGTTGTTTTAATGTGCATTTGTTTAAAATACTTACGTATCGTAAGTCAAAACGAGTGAAATTAATATAAAACATTATTTTAAAGAGTTATATTTAAATAATAAAAAAAAATGATTTGAAAATAACCCACTGAACAAAATGTGCACAAATAACGTTGCATCAACATTAAAAACAATATTAAACGTTAATGTAATATTTGTGCAACATTATTATGTCCGTTTTGCTCAGTGGGAATTGATGAATTATTTACACATTTAGCTCTGTAATGTGTAAATAATTCATCAATTATTTTCAAATCATTTTTTTTTTATTATTGAAATATAACTCTTTAAAATAATCTTTTATATTAATTTCACTCGTTTTCTGCATTTCCGTGTACAATCGTTTTCCATTTTTTTTTTTATTACTTACCCTTTACTCGGCTTCTTTGAATGACATCCCATTCTTTTCTCTAACTTTTGTTCCGATGTTGTTCCATGTCTATCTTGGTTTTCCAGATTTTGTTTCTCTTGATTCTTTGCCTCCCATATCATTTTAGTTCGTCTTTTATCCAACATCCTCTGTAGATGGCCCCACCGGCTTAGTTGTCATTTTTCTGTGAATTCCAGCACCGAATCCGCTGCAAGATCCTCTTTTATTTTTTAGTTTCTTAGTCAGTCCATCCTTGTCTACTCTTTAATTTTCTATGATCCTTGTCACCCTTTTAGCGGCTCGTAGGTATTTCATTTCCATTGCTTCAATCCGGCTTTTTTGGTTTGGGTTTAATGTCCATGACTCACATGCGAAGGTTAATTAAATTTAATTTCAGAATAGCAACCTTTGCTTGTGCTGTTTGTTTTGCTTAAAACCTCTAAACTTAAAAATTAAACCTGCTAAAATTGGAAAATAGCCGAAGTTTCTTTTTCTGAAATTACATATATATATATATATATATCCTACACCAATATGTGGTAGAAGGATATAAGATTATATATATATAATCGATGTCCCCTTTTACCAATTGGTGTCGGGGTTTTTTCTGAAATTATACTTTCAATTTTTAAAATCAAAATTTAATTTTCTGAAATTGAAAAGGTATGGTAATACTTCTTCTGACAAAGTAGCATATTCTACACGAATGTCCAGCGCTGTCTAGGATGGGTAGAGGGCAGCACAAAATTCATGAAGGTTCGAAATGGAGATTGATCCAGGAAAAGATACTGGGCTTTGGCAGAGTGAGTCAGCTGCAAGGATGGAAGATATCACAATAAGCTAAGTGGGTGCTGTACCAGAATTGCCCCTCCTAGATTCTTAATTACTTGAACTGAGAAATTTAATTATTAGTAAAATATTGAATCAATTCAAAAAAGTATTTACTAAAATAAGTTAAGCGGAATATTTGTTATTCCAGATAACTTATTTTTGTTAGTGGAATAACAAATATTCCATGTAAAGTAAGTTACTTTAATTAAAAAAAAAATACATAATTATCCTCTCTACCCAAATTTGGGTGTGTGGCCGTGTAGTCTATTTATTATATACAAATTTAGTCCACTCTTTCTTATTTTGTGCCAACTGTTAGGCAAAATACATAATTTATTATATAAAATATTTTTACTCATTACTGGCTAATGCCGAAAAATAAGTGTCGATTATGAATGAGTGAATATAAATTATTTACTTCGACACCCAAAAGGGTACAAGAAGAAAGTTTATTTTATTTTGTCTTATATAACATCGTTGTATGTTCCTCTCTACTTCTCAGTGTGAGGTGAAACAAAAGTTTAAAATAATAAAATATTTAAGAGTAGATAGGCCATACGGGAGATCGGGAAAATTCCTGGTGGCCCATTGGCTAGTTTGTCTTATGGGCCGAAAGGTAGACAAACTATTTTTTTTTGGGTTGATACTAATAATATAAACATTTCCTAGACTGCCCGTCCACCCCTGAAAATATTATCAAATATCAATATTTTTTTTTGGATGGAACCTTGGGAAGTATGAAGAATAGGTTAAGTAATATTGGTTGTCGTCAGGGAACTGCAGCAGTAAAAGGCTTTACTATAGCGGTGTAAATGTATGTCATCTCTGATATCTACTTGATCACTGTTCAACCATCTCATTGGCAACCCCCATATTTTTGTGAGCGTTTATGGTGGTATCCTCAAGTTTATATTTTGGAAACTACATTTTAATATATTTAATAAAATGTTCAACTACCATTCATCAAGCATATAAACAGGACAATTTCGCCTTCCTTTAATGGACGAAACAGCGTTTTTCGGTCGTCTACCTTATAGGACCAAATTGTGTCTGCACGTGCTGCTTCTTGAATAGGAAAGTACTTTAGTGTGATACAAAGTTTAAAGTATTTTATAAAATTGTATAATGAAGCCAAAGAAGAATAAGACTGTAATTCTTCTTTGAGAATAAGACCGTAATTCTTCTTTTGCTTCATTATACAATTTAATAATATTTATTTAGTCTTATATAACATCGTTATATCTTCCTCCCTACTTCTCAGTGTGAGGTGTACAATTTAATAAAACATTTTAAACTTTGTATCACACTAAAAATCACCTCACACTGAGAAGTAGAGAGGAACATATAATGATGTTATATAAGACTAAATAAATAAAAATCACACTAAAATACGTTCCTATTCAACAGGCAGCACAACACAATTTGGGTATACAAGGTAGACGACCGAAAAACGCTGGTACTTCCTGTACAATAGTCATTATTGTTTGTAATAATTAATGTACAGGAAGGCCTGATTAATGATTCAAAAATAAACATTTTCAAATAGGAGTGAATGTAACCATATAAATCAGAATATATATGAATATATATGTATATATATATATGGGTGTAGGGTTTATAAATCAGAATAAACTATTTCAAATTATTTCATTCAAGCACATTTTGCTGTAGCACATGCTAAAAATTCCCTGACTGTAACCATTGATATAATATTGTACAAAATTCACTAAGAAAATTGTTTATATTTAATAAATATCAATTTGAATGACAGTAATAACTCAGTTCAAGCAAAGCAAAAACATACTTATCTTTAAACATTATGCTGACTGTTGACGGATTATAACAAATTCTAATTTTAAAATTAGGAAAATATTTTAATATCATGTCTGACAATATTTTATAAATTCACCACAGTTTAAGTGAGAAATTTATTCAACAAATATTTTATTACGTCTTTGATTGATACACACAGGTATACACAAAATGATATAAGTAACACAATAATTTACAATTATTGTATTGAATCATGAATTCTGGGAATTGCTAGTCTAGTGGCGAGGATCTAGCCACTAGAATGTGGGCTTTATAAACTTCCTGTCCTCCCCATTAAAATTTTTAAAATGTATTTAATAATTTATATTAATTAAATCTTACTTTAAACAAGAACTTGTCATAGTGATAGATGTTGCAAAGATTTATCAACGGCCAGCATAGTGTTAACAAATGGTTATTATAACTTTTTACAAGAGTATGAATAGAATGTTGTATTTTAAAGGCTGAAAGACCATCAATAGCCAATTATATATATATATATATATATACAGAGAGGTTATTTTATCAGTATACATTAGGGGAAGTGTATACCTGCAAAAAACGCGAGTCAAACGCATTGAACCGATTAATGTGTGTATGTTTAGTTGACTATTTGGCATATGTGTGTTCAGTTGCGTGTTATAGGCAACTAAACACACATACACTAATGTATTTGACTCGCGTATTTTGCAGGTAGGGGAAATGTATACTGATAAAAAAAGCTCTCTGTATATATATTCAATGACCCCTTCTACCCACTTGGGTGTAAGGTTTCGATAGCCAATCAACAGATATAAATTATATATTTGATTCTGTAATTTTCATTTTGTTTATATCTCTCAATAAATATTATATATACAGTGAGGATTTTATTTCATTGAACATAGCTTTATGTACATGAGCGTCGCCAGAAAATTTATCATAGGGGGTAACTTTTTTTCAAGCAATTATTAAAAACCCAAGTCTGTATTGAGATGGATGCTTCAGTTAGGTGTTCCTCCCCCTTCTAAATTTTTCATTTTGACAGTAAACTGTAACAAATCAAGGTAGCAATAATCAACTTTTTTTTTTAAATGGTTCATTTAATTTTTTATCGTTTTCGTTTTTTTTATAAAATAAACGGATTCAGATATTTTCTTATTTTAATTCTTTTTTTTTGTTAGCTAAGCTTGTAGTTGTGATGGATATTCAGGTGCAGGAAAGTGCCCCTTATTCCAATTGAACAAAAAATAGATATGGTGTCATTTGAAAAAAAAAAAAGTTGACTATCGCTACCTCGACAGTTGTCATCTTAGTGCCAATTTACAAATATATATGGTTTATTATAGTTTACTGTCTAAATAACAAAGTTAGAAGGGGTGGAACAACAAACTGAATCACCCTGTATACTATTTATGGCAATGTATCAATGGTCGCGTTCAGGGAACCGTAGCGCTTAAGCGCTTTACGAAAGCAGTTTTGCTGAACGGTACTGCTTTATGTGTGGCTCTGTACTGCTTTATCAAGCAGTAAAGCATATATTTTTCTGCTTGATCGCTTTTCAAGCCGTACAGCTGTAAACAAAACGGCCATATTTTCGTGAACGTCCTTAACATGGAAAGCGTGTTCAGGGAACATCAAGCGCTTTGCGCTGTAGCGCTACATCTCTAAAATTCCCTGAACGCGACCAATGATATGATAGAGTTCATTTCCTAGGATCAGCTCTTATTAATGTGTTCACAGACCTTGTACCACTCAAGACAGAAAGTCTAATCAACTAAATTAAGAGCTCGAAGTGGTTTTAAAAGTTCATAGGAGGGAAATCACCGTTGCCTTCTGTGGTAACACAATGTGTCTGTCACTACAATCTAACCTATCAATGTAATTATATCAATTAATAGAACAAGCTATGTTTAAAGAAATAAAATTCTCACTCTACATTATATATATAAAAGTAAACAGCCCTGTTCATTTGTTCTGCACCAAGTTGAATTGAGCACAACCCATTAGATTTGTAGTGTTTTCAGTTTACTCAAAATCGGTGTGTTCACTGAATGAGAGCTGTGAGAAATTGCTCCTTCAAATACTGCAGGTGATTCATCACTAACACTGTGAAGTATAATGCGGCAATTATGCCAACCGATGGAAAAGAAATACACACTATTATAAATTCAACAAAAATATGTCCAAAAATTGATGAGAGTACATTTTCCTCATTGATTAAATTAAATGAATATTCCAACTATCACTCGACTCATTTGTTTGTACACCAACTCCCCAAGCTAAGGCCGATTAATCGCCCGGAAACGAGAACGGAGCAGAAACGATGATTCATAGGATTTATGTGCATCGATTCACAATCACCTGGGAAGGAGCCTTATGGCATTTGTATATACAATCAGTTTCCATTCCTGGGCGATTGTGAATTAGCCCCTAGTGTCATTTTCTAGCCCTCGAGTTCAAATTTTTATATAAGCAGAAAATGATTTAAAGAGTGTGCACTGAAAAAGGGGATTAGCAAAAAAATCTGCAAGCAGAAAATGTTCAAACATTACTGTCAGTGCAAAACTTTTTATACTCTCTGCACAGATAGTAATGCAGTTCTTATGAGTGAAACTATAGGCGCTTTCAGGCTAACTACACGAGGCTCCACAACCAAGGTATTGAATTGAAAATTGTGTAACTCGCTTGTATTAAGAATGTGTTTTAATATTTAACATCATCATGGAATTGTGTTTTATATTAATAATAGTAATAATTATTCTTCAATTTATGTAATGTTACACATAAATTGACTGTGGAGCCTCACTTGAAGTTAATCCGCGAGCCACTAGCACTCAATTCAACTTAGTGCATAACAAACCAGCAGATCTAATACAAATAATAAAAATTAACGAGACATCACTTCAAAAATACAATATGATCGAGAACTTTTCTCCTGTTGAGTACTTTCATTTTTGTCTTATTTTACATTTTGTTGAATAAAAACATTATATAATAAAATATCACATATGTCAAATTAAATTCTTCAATTTGTTAGAATAACATAACCTATAGCGTGTGATTACCAACATAACATTTTTTAATAAAAAAAATTCAAAGCACTCTAGAGGAGAAAAGTTCTCGATCATATAGTATAAGTTACAGATATTACGTCGCCCTAAAAAAAAAGGATGATAAATTAAAATAACGTATTTTCACAACATCATAAAAAATTACAATAACCGTACAGTAATAAAACGTAACACGTCAAATTATCGAGCGGTTTGAGATTGTTTCGAACACCACGGCACTTTCTTCTCGTAGAAATCGATGACCAACTGAGGACAGCGGATGTTGGCCTGCCTGGCCGGGACTAAATCCGCCTCGTTGCACCCTTTGAACATCATCAGGAACATGAGCTCCCCGGTGGCGTCGGTCGCTCCCACGATCTTGTCCACTTCCAAGCCCCTGTTGAAACCCCGCGGCCTGTTATCCTCCGTGATGTTTTTCCGTTTGTCCATTTTCTCCTTTTCTTTAGTTATCGGCAGCGGGTGCTCCGCCTCGTAGGCTTCTATCAGTTCCGGACAGTCTAGGTTTGATTCCGGTTCCCAGGTATTGCATTCACTAAAATATTTGAAACGATTTTTAAAAATTGATTGATGTATCTTTTAATTATATAATAAATCTTAGAATATAATTAAATCATTACATAGATGTATATTATTTAGATCATAATTTAATTATCTTACTTACTCTCCATAACCAGCCCATTTCAGGTAGTATTCGGTGTACCCGTTGATGTTCCTGCGGTCTAAAATCTTTTCCACATTAAACTCAGACGGGTTTTCATCAGTCTCTTTCTTCGTCAACCCTTCCGCTTAAACAAAAAAAAAAGAAATGAATTGAAATAAAATTTGAAAATAGAAAAAATAACCATCTTTTGTCTAATAGGGAACAGTTACTGATGTTTTTATGAATGTTGTTGTGTGAATTGATAAAATTGTCATGTATTTAAATTTTCAGCAACAAAAAGGATCGTCTTTGCCCATCTCTACCTCTAATAATAAAATTACGCAAAATTAATTTAATATTCGGTGAATTATCGCTCTGCACCAAAATCATAACCTCACTTTTAGCCTGACTGCTGTGCGATGAATACAAGGAAATGATGGATTGTTATGAATCTTAATTAATTGCGTGAAATAAGAAAGGATTTGAAATTACTGAGAGCGTTTTATTTGTAATAATTACCTTTGGGCATATCTCGCCGCTTCTCTACAACAACACAAAAACATCAAACGTCTTAAAAAAATATGTTTCTCTTTTTACTGTAAATAAACCGATTTCTCGAAACAGTGTTGTCAGTTTTTTTAATTTCCCCCTCCAGATGAAATTTTTGCGAAATAATCGATTGTAATAAATATAAATTTTGTTATTCGCATACGGATTTAAGCATTTATTTAAATTGCTTTTAATTTAAATAATTTAATTTAATTAAAATTGGGTTACTGAATGTTTAATAAAATAAAACCGGCAACGTTCAAGATGAGAATCCATAGAGATTTACTTATTAATGAGAGATTATTTGGCAGAGATATTTAAATTGAATAATCTTTACCAATATATTGTAAATTAAATGATATTTCGGGCTATTCCGTACGTAAAATATTAAATTCAACCAATATGTTAAATTTTATCTACACAGTTTAAACGAGAATTGTAATTTATTTGTATATTAATATTGTGATGTTATAAATATTTATACACCTAATTTAATATTTTTCGTGTTTAAAAATCCCGATCTATTAGTAAAAATATGCTAAATTGTTATTTATATAATAAATCATAGAATTATATTTGAGGCGACATCTATTGCATAACGCTGACACTACTCTTTGATTAAATTCATAGATATAAATTATAACATTCTATAATTAAAATAATGAGCTGAAAATCCTTTAATACGATTTAATTCTTAATTGCACCTGCAAGAAAATTGTTAATTTATCATTAGCCCCGATAAGCAGGGCTATTCTATACGAATTTTATTAAATATAGTTGATTTAATTTAACTTCTTTAAATTGAGTAAGACAGAGCTGTACTGACGAGGAATAGATCCTGAAACACGTGTCTGCATATAGCCTTATATTATGTAACGTTCTTTTTTGCTCTTTACATTCAATTTTTCTCGGATCAAATATTGCTGCGTGATGCAATATGTAATTATTTTCAAATCATTTTTACTTAATGTCTTGAGGTTCCCCGCAGAAGACCTTTTTAAAAAGAGAGATGTGTTCAAGGGATTACCTTGACATCAATTCGCATAACTTCGGCATTTTTGTATCCAATCAATATGTAACTTTTTAGGAAATAATCTTAAATGTGCACACTTTCGAATTCCGCGATTTTTTTATATTATCATCCCTTAAAATCATTCATTTTTCATATAGGGTTTATTGCAAATTAATGGATTTTTATATCAAATAAAACATCAATCAGTTAACGCCTTTTCTGGCTACTTTTTTATTTGCATATTCATTCCTAATCGATAATAATCGGATAACGATAGAATTTAAATGACTCAGGCTTTTCTTTATTTAAACTTTGATCGGTTTGTTGTTTCGCGAACGGACGCGCCGTTTTTATCTCTGCTTTTGTGTAAATAATCGGTTTACAATATTTGTTTGCACTTTCCACGCGTCGAAACGCTCGCGCAGAATTTTAAGCCAAGCAATCAATTTTGGAATTGTTATTTTCTTATTGGAAGTGATTGGAATTGTTGACGATAAATTAAATTAACGCTCCGTATTTTTTTCTTTACTTTCATAGAGTTGAATTTAAAATCGTTGGTGAAGACAAATGAAATACGAAAAAAATAGAAGAGGTATGTAATTTAGTAGAGGTAATTTTAGAAATCTTGCGTTATTTTTTTAAAAAAATATTTGATTTAAAGTTAATAATCTTATTTATGTTGGTTGTGGAGATTTGATTATTTAAATAAGTAACAATAATTTTTTGATTAAGATATATATTTTTTTATTAACGCACGCCACTGTTTTAAGTGACTAACTTCAGTCAATCACCTGATGACTGTCTGCACTAACCTAGCACAAACTCGAACTTAACCTAACAACAATAACAAATGGTTTCTGCGATTAGGGAGGAAATCGAGCCAAATATGTGAGGCCCGCCGGCGCTGGGCCATGGAGGTGGCGGCGAAATGTCCACAGTGCAAGCGCACCTCGAACGGGCCCTCCTCCCGGCTGGTGCAGGACACTTGCGGGCACAAGAAGTGTCGACCGTGCCTCCTCAGCGATGAGATCCGGTGCAAGCTGTGCCAGGAGGCGATGCCCCCCAAGAAGAAAGCCTGGCCGCCTCCTGGAAACCCCGACCAGCAGAACAAAGATGGAACGGGGAAAAGAAACGAATCGAGAGGTGCAAACAAGGACGGGGCGGCACAGAAAAACGGACCGAAGTGTATTAATAAGGCAGAGAAAGACGAATCGAACAAGAATGGAGCTGCAGAAAAAAATCAAGAGAAGCATAAGGATGAGGTGGCGGGAAAAAACGAACCGAAGGTAACGAACGAAGATGTGGCGACACTAAAAATCGAGGGAGGAGAAGGAAAAAATGGAAGCGACTTAATTGAAATAAATGAAAGTAGCAAAAACATCAAATTTGATCGAAATGAGGAAAGGCTGGAGAAGAAAAACGGTGTGGAAAATGTAGAAGAATTGGGGAAGAAAGAAATAAGTGAGGCGGCTAAGAAAAACAATGATTACGAAATCGACCAGATAAAAAAGATGAAATGGGAAACCCTCCGGAGTAAAGGTCTCGAGGCTATGAAGCGAAAATGCGGAAACCCCGCAAGAAAGAAAGCTGTTAAAAAGAACACTGCAGAAGCAGAAAATGAAGTAATAAACAAGAAGGAAAGCAAAGACTTATTAAAAAAGAAATCCGTTAAAATAATGAAGAAGAGAAACGTGGGAACATCGAATAAAACAAAAGACCTTACTCAAATTGATCCGAGCGACGAGGTCGAAGAAACTAATTGTAATAATTTATTGTTACCGAATCACATCACTGAAGTAGGGGAAGATGAATTTAATTGTAAAATTTGTAATAATAGTTTTTCCGGCAACGATGTTGAGCACCATTTAAGTTGTAATCAAGGTAAGTTTATTTTATTTATTTAGTCTTATATAACATCGTTATATGTTCCTCTCTACTTCTCAGTGTGAGGTGAAGGTAAGTTTATCCAATTTAGGCCTCAAGTAACATTATTCTTGATTTTTTCTTTCGGTTGACAGCACTGTCTCATTGATAATTAAATGAAGAGAATGGAGATTGTTTTGGCTTCTTATTTGCTAAATTGTTGCGTCCAACATTTTAAGTACAAGTACTTGTTTCATGCTTTCCATTTTGTTTTCTTAAATCTATTAGAATTTACCTTTTTTGTATTTAATTAATTGTCTGATATAATTGTTTCTTGTTTTCAATTTGTTTTAAGAATTTATCCAATGTTCGATTTTTCTGTTTGGATAGTAAATACATATATTATTCACACTTAATGAAACGTTCAGCCACATCACTTAATTAGGCAAAAGGTGGCGCTTGCGTCGTCTTTAATTTATTATGATAAATATATTATTGTTATTATCTTCAAGAAAATGTCATATTTAATAATTAATTTACAATTTTCTTATCTTCAAGAAAATCCTTCGGAAAAATTAGATGAAACTCAAAACGGTCAGAGAGTTCCCCAAGAATGCACACACGGTAATAATACGAGGTGTAAATCATGTCCAACTAAGAAAAGAGAGCGATCGCCAGTCGATGAACTCAGCGATGATTTAGAAGAGGAATTGAAGGAGAACAACGGGGAAACGGTGAAGAGGAACTACAGCAATTTTACAATACCTAGTCACGTGGTTGCTGAGCGTGAGGACACTTTTAAATGTACAATTTGTGATAAAAGTTTCACTTCCAAGTATCATGTTAAGTACCATTTGTATTGCAACGGAGGTAAGTTTCAATCAATGGTATGGTTTGAATAAAAAAAAATCCCCTTATCTATAGAGGCTTGCAATTTAGTGTGGAAGGGATATCTTCAACTTGGTTTTCGTTAATCATTTGATGAAACAGAAAAGTACTATTGACAAAAATATATATATATACATATGTTTTGTAATGTTTTTAGTGTGTCACACTTTTCTTATAAATTTTTAATATGTAATTTTAAATGTACCCCTACACCATCATTATGGTAGATGGGGATTTTAGATTATATATATATGTATAATTATAAATGTAATTTGGATATGGAGATTCCGTTAATAAAGTGAAATTGAAATTATGCGAATTAGATTAATCAATAAACGAGAAAATTGAAGAAGTGAATCCCTCATTATATTTATTGCAGCGAAAAAACCTATACAATGCGAAAAATGCAATAAATCTTTCATAAAAAAATCCCATTTCGAGACGCACATGTTGATGCACGAGAACAAGCGGCCGTTCGAGTGCGACAAGTGCGGCAAGCGGTTCCTGGAGCGCAGCAAACTGAAGAGGCACAAGTTCACCCACTCCCAGGACAAGTCGTTCATTTGCGCCGAATGCGGCAAGGCCTTCAAGACCAAGGAGAACTTGAGGACGCACCGGTTGATTCACACCCCCGAGAAATGGTACGGGTGTCCAGATTGCGACGCGAAATTCAATCATTCTTCCAATTTGAAAAAGCATTTACTGAAACATAAATGTGAGTGGACTTCACTAATTTTTGATTGCTTGCATCATCTACCATTTATTATGATTAATAATTAATTGTTTGCAAATTTTTTTAATTTTGATTTTTCATTTGCGTTGGATGTTTCAGCTGAAAAGGCTCATAAATGCGATGAGTGCGATAAGCGCTTTAAGCTCAAGTGGGCTTTGAAGATGCACAAGAGGTGCCACCTGAAAATCCGTCCAATCGAGTGTCAGACGTGCGAGAGGACTTTTATTAGTCTTAAGGACATGCAACGGCACCAAATCATTCATTTAGGTAAGGTAGTTTAAGACATCCTCGACACCCAATACGGGTAAAAGAGGATAAGATCAAGAAAGAATGTTTAAGACGTCATACTGATTATTTTATACAACGCAAAATAGAATTTTTTATTTATTTATTCTTATATAACATCGTTTTTTGTTCCTCTCCACTTTTCAGAGTGAGATGACAAAATAGAATTAATAATTGATTAATTCAACTCGATACTGGCTAATGCCGGTAAATGAGTGTCGATTATGAATGATTAATTGAGATTTAATTATTGAAAATCCGTATTCACATTTGTATAAATTTATTCAAAAAAAAATTATTTGTTTTTATAAAATTGTATTTATTTTAATATTACAATATTTTCACAAAATTTTATTATTTCTCACAACCTTAATAATAGAATTTTAGGGTCGATTACAATAAAAAAGAGTGAAACTAAAATGCTATGATGTTTTTAACTAACTAACTAAACATCTTTATTCATGTAACATTTATACATAGTTCAGATAATTATTTACAATGTTCTTTATGTTGGTTGTTGGTTGTAGAGACTTTAATTATTTAAATAAAAATACTTGTCCTTTCTCCTACTTAATAATAAGTAGGAGAAAGGGCAAGTATTTTTATTTAAATATTTACAATGTGTTTGTAGATTTATTTTCACATATATTACATGAAATGGCTAACGATCGAAGGTCTTTCTGCCTAGGTGTTTTTATTTAATTGTGAATATGCGGTTTCATTTAGTGACAGCCTCAACCATTGAATTTCTATTTATTTCTGTTTATTTTTAGATATTAAAGAATACACGTGTGGGATCTGCGGCACGAGTTTCAACAGGAGGGACAACTTGAACCGGCATTCGAGGAACACCCATCCGGGCAAGAAGCCGGTCATCGTGAAATCGAAAAAGGTCCCTCGGAAAACGCCGGCCGATAACCCGAATGCTATCAACGTGATAAAATCAGCGCCATCTGTGATAGTCAACAAGGATATCAATGTGCCTACCAAACAGGCATCGGTCATCTCTTACGTCAACGCTCCTCTCAAACTTGCCTTTAAAACGCCAGCTTTTAAAAATAATTATAATATACACAGGTAAAAAAAGAGAAATTATTAAATAATAACAAATTGGTCAGAAATGTTATAAGGAGCCCCTTAAAACAAACAAAACAAAAAAACACATGAATTATAAAAGTTCACAGAGTTGCTGATTTTTACCTCCATTTTAAATCTTCCTCATTTAAAATGTAAAGGTTCATATAGTTCGTAAGGGTTAGAAGAAGCCCTTTTGATATATCACCTGAGATACAAAAGGAAGAAGAAAGGCAGGCCCTGAATTCTATGTTCAATAGACCCCATAAAACAAAACAAAAAAACATATGAAATGCGTTTTATTATTTATTTAGTCTTATACAGAGAGTTTTGCTTACGATAACTGACAAGTGTACTTCATTTTTGACATGGAAGGGTGTAGTTTGGGTTGACTATATTATTGTTAGAAATAACAGCCAATCGCATCGCACTCAATGCTTTGATGCGTTTCTGAACAAATCGAACATAGGGAAATTTACATTGAATACATTCTAGCATGTTCGGTGTTACATGAAACTCTCTGTATATACCTCACACTGGAGTAGAAAAGCACATATAATGATAATTTATTGTAATTTTTAAATTTATATGTATTACTTTTGTAAAGAGGAATTATCCGTTAAATAAACTATTATTATTATTATATAAGACTAAATAAATAAATACATCGTTATATGTGCCTCTCTACTTCTCAGTGAGATAATTGATAATTTAGTTTCTTTCATGTAATTCATTTGTTTTTAAATAGGGATTACGTAGAACCAGATGAGTCAAAGTTACCAGAACCGAGAATTCCAGAGGTACCCGCAGCACGAAAATCGCACTCAGGGGAACTAACACCACAAAAACGGGAACAAAACGTGCCGGAGGCGTCCGAACCGGAAACACCCCCCGAACCAGTAAACATCTACGAAAAAATCCTCATCACCATGAGCCCCACTCAAAAAGAACCAGTCGAAGTCACACTAAACAACGAAAAAACCCAACCGTTACCGGTCTCCCAGCGTTTCTTCGCACCTTTCGCTGCACCCTTGCACTACGAAACGTCATTCGACAACAAAAAACACGCCATCATCAAGAACATTAAATTCAAACTACCCGCGGAATACACAAAACTCAAAACCCGCGATAGTGAAGACGAACCGAAGCACGGTCCCGAACCGAAACCGGTCACCGTCATCGCAAATCCCAGTGTGATTGTTAATTCGGCAAGTAATAACAATGAGAGTTATTACAATCTACACTGGCGGAGGAGGACCGCTCAGGTTTTGAATTTGAAGTATAGGTAAGGTTGATTTAAAACACAATTAAAACGATTGTTTTATACAATTTTTAACTACACTCTTGCGAAATAATTGTAATGAAAGTGTTTTAAAACAATTTGTTTAATTGTGTTTTATATCAAGGGAACGCGGACTATAGAGTTCTTAAAGTGACAGCGATTATCGAGGATTTTTTATATACTTAAGGGGAGTTGTAAAGCGGAATCGACTGACTATTTTGTAAGATTGTTTCGGAAACAAATATACAGAGAACTTTTTTTTTAAAAAAAAGGATTTTTGCAGCAAAGCTTGTGACCCGCTTTAGAAGATTCACCATCATAAAAAGTAGGAATTTTTAAAACAAACAAATTGCATTTTAGTATTTAGTCATATTTTCTTATTTATTAAAAAAATCTTTATGGAAAAATGTATGTGTTTATATGTTTCAAATAAATAAAAAGTTCTCTGTATACATTATCACTTATGATGTGAAGAAATAAAAAAAAACAACTGTGAATTTGCTTCATAATTGTCTACATTTTTCTAAGAAACAAAAAAAAAAACAAATTTATATATAAAATTAATATCTAAGTCAAAATATATATTAATGTAAGTTTATATTTATTATTAAATCACTTTTGATTTAGATTACTAACTTGAAAGAAAACTCTTTTGATGTGTGAGTTTGTTCGATAAATATTATGAAATGAGTTCATTGAAAGTTTAAAAGTATTGAAATTAGGGAGTTTTCTTTTAATTATCTTTAAAATAAAAAAAAGGATATATTTTTTAAATTATATGTAATATAAGTTTGTAATTTTCAAATAGACGAAATTTATATTCCGAATTATTAACCTATAATGTTGTATTAGAAGCACATTCTTTATTTTCATTCAACGCCTGTAGATTTTTTTTTTCGCTTCATAAGAATTTATTCTTTCTTTTGTAATTTTATCCTTTTTTACCCGGATTGGGTGTCGAGGTTATAAGAATTTTTTGCATGTATTAAAATGGACCGTTCATTGCGCGATAAAAAGTGGACACCCGAAATGGAAGGCTACAGTATGTGGCGCAAAAGTCAAATGGATGGCATGGATTTCCATTTAAAACGCACAAAATTAATAAGTTACAAAAATGTTTGTGAAATGGATGGTTGTAAGTGACACTTATAATATGTTTGTCTGTGGTACTAACGTAATAATTTTGTGTAAAAATTAAAAAAAAAAAATAAGTGGAATTATATTTCGTGTAAAAAATTGTTGTACACTTTTTTTTTAATAAGGGGAATCGGATACAAAAAAAATAGGTGCTCATATATTAAAATTAAGAAAAAAATTATATTTGTAATTGGATACAAAATTTAAAGGAAACAAAAAATCGGTGCTCATATTTAAAATTAAAAAAATAAGGGAAATTATTTAATAAAATATTCAACCACCATTCATTTAGCATATGCCACATGGAATTAGGCAATAGATGGCGCTTGCGTTATCTTCCATTTATTATGATTTCTATAAGTGAAATTATGTTTTGCGTAAGACAATTGCTGTACACTTTTTTTTTTAAAATAAGGGGAATCGGATACAAAAAAAAATCGGTGCTCATATATTAAAATTAAGAAAAAAATCTTTATGAACCACAATTTCAACATTACATACAGAATTAATCGTCTGTAACTTTATGTATTTTTTTATATATATATATATATACATACAAAAATATTTTGTTTCGTTATAAATTCCTACGAGTTTTTTTTTTTGTTAAACGTTATTTCTTAATATACCAGCCCGTCGATGGCGTTGAAAAAGAATTTAGTCCGTTTAATTGCCTTCTCCTCGTTTCCTGCCCACGTCGTCGGTGGCGGGGCCTTGAGGTAGGCTTCGACATCGATGTTATCCGCGCCCCCGAAATGGTCCAAGAGTAGTATGTTTTCGATGTTGATTTTCGCAAAATAAAACTGGTGAACTAAAAATTATAAAAAAAAAAATTGAAAACATACAAATACAGAAAAACAATCAACAAATTATTACTTTTACAATAACACAAGTCAATATATCACAGAGCTAAATGTGAAAATAATTTAATAATTATGTTTATGTCAATCATTTTTATTTATATAAATAGAAAAGAGTATTTATTCACTAGGTTTTTAATGTGCATTTGTTTAACGTACTTACGTAACGTAAGTCAAAAGTCACAGAGCTCAATGTGAAAATAATTCATTGATTATTTTGAAATCATTTTTATTTAATTTATTTAAATAACTGTGAATACTCTTTGCTATTGTAATTAATTGATGAAAAATAAGTTACTCTTAATTACCTCGGATCCAAATCTTCATTACGGGATGTTTTTCGAACAAGGCCGCCTGAGCGAAGCTGTATTCTTCACTTGTAGGATCAAGCTGAAAGTATGCGAAGTTAACACGTTATATTTACTATCGAAAAAAAGTGTCGATTACCTTTATCAATTTCCCGCTGATCAGCAGTCTCCCACATCTCGGATCTTGCGGATCGTATTTCTTTTCGGTGCAATCGTTCAACTCGGCCAATGTTGCCATTACGGTAACAGCATTGTTCACCTTGAAAAAATGATCCGATATTAACAATTTTTATATTTTCTTATTGCAGGATTTAAATGCGAAGTCAAGTGTGCAATGTACAGCGAGATATTTTACGATTGTTTTATAGTTTCATTAACATCAGCAAACTAGGATGGGATTTAAAGGCGTTGTCAAGTGTCCAATGTACGGTAGGATATTTTTCTAGAAAGCGGATTGTAATCAGATTTTTTATGATTTTATTATTTATTTATTTAGTCTTATATAACATCGTTATATGTTCCCCTCTCTATTTCTCAGTGTGAGGTGTAGGATTTTATTAATGGATTCACAAAGAATTCACTCACATAAGTAAAATCATTATAAGGAGATGTAAACTCCTTGACAAAATTAACACATCACACAAAGTTTTCATTTTTTTTCGGTTTTAAGTTGTAGTATTTACGTTATATTACAATTAAATGATTTTAACAAATGTTTGACAAATTAGATAGGTATTATCGAAAAAACAATATAAAAGAGAGCAGAAATAAACAATACTATCAAATATAATGAAATCGGTGTTAATAATAATAATAATTTATTTACAGAAAATTCACCATTTTATAAAAATTGCAACAATTTTTTACTATAAGTAGTAAATAGGATATTACATTGTTTTAATAAAAATTGTTAATAAAAAGCTTGAAAAACAAAATTGCAGGTGAAATTTATTCTTCAAAATTTTATTTCATCAGCGTGCAGATCCTCTTCTAGCTCTAATCACTGCTTCCATTCTTATTCAAAACTTTTCTATCATTTTAAATTTACTGGTTTTTACCTTTACGTCAGCACCAGAGATGTCCAGGTCAGTCATCAGAAGGTAGGGAACACCGGTGCCGTTGTGCTTTGGCCCATCACTGACCGATTTTAAGTTCACAAACGGGTAACCTTTGACTTTCTTCAAAGTCGATAACGTTGCAATCGAAATCCAATCTTAAATAAATTCAGAAGAAGACTTATTTACTTAAAATAAAAACAACTTTAGAAATATTTAATGAACAAATATGATTATATTAATTCTTTCTTTCTTAATCTTATCCTCTTTTACGTGTATTGGGTGTCGAGGTTTATATTAATTCGATTAGTTTAATAACATGTTATTTAAACCCAGAACTACTCACTGGGCTCTGAAATTAAAGGTTTTTTTTTATTTAAATACATGCGGATGCAAAAATAAGTAGACTATGAGAAAATGGCCTACTTGATTTTGTAGATCATATTTTGTATAAGTTATGTTTTAATAAATTTGTTAAAACATTAAAGGTACAAAAATAAGTAGGACATGAGAAAATGGCTCAAAAAAGTGACTATTTTTTCTTTAATTTTTTAATTAACAAAAATATTTTTGTTTAAGGTTACTGAATTATGGTTAAAGATAAACCGATATCTATGTGTGAGTGTTGCAAAAAAATGTTTTTCATATTACTTCTAATTGTCTGCAATTTCAATATTTTATTACCAGATCAATACAGATTTACCCTACACCCATGTGGGTAGAAAGGGGTCATTGAATATATATATATATATATATATATATATATATATCAATACAGATTGTTGCAATATAATCATAATTCAGGGTTATTCTGTTTGAGAAATGACAAATTTCGTATATATACGTTTTTGTTTCAACTTAACAATCTAATCAATTATTACACTTTTCGTTAGTGGAGAGAATTCTATGCAAAAAAAAGTGTTATATTTTTTTACTGTGACAGTTAACAATAACGTATGTGTTAATGATCAAATATTGAAATTTCGATCAATTTGAAATAATACCAAAAATACTATGTGTTTAATTGTTAATACCAAAAAAAAAATCCTTTATTTAACTCAGCCATTATTTTTTTTCAACCAACCCTAATATGTAATTATACAAAAGAACTTGTAAATATAAAACATTTTACTTTTTTAACCATTGAGTTTTACACTTACAATTGTTAACTGTATAACTGTTTTGTGTTATTTCACTTAATGGTACATCTTAAGGACTAAAACACTCTTTACTTTTATGTACTCATGTTCAACCAACATTCATCTAGCGTTTATTATCCTTAAATTAAAGTCAAGAAAATAGAAAAATAGACATTTTATAAGACAATAGAAAAATAGACATTTTTTGTAATTCTAAAATACTTTTGTGTAGGATTTAAATGGACTTATCATCTAAATCCCACATAAACCTTCAATTCGCATTGATAAACGCACTTTTATTTACTCACCGACTCTGTGAATGATGGACCTAGCCACCGAGATTTGATTGTCGGCGTTGTTGCAGCTGCTCGTTGCGAGAAGAACGGAAGCGAACAAAAGAAACGAAATCGCGCTGTTTTCCTTCATCGTTGCGCCAGGAGCGATTCTGCACAAATGGCCAATTAATCTCGTTACAATGTTTGTTAAACCGTCGTGAATCACCGCGTAAAGTATGGAAATATTTGCGTTGTGCGTTCTTTGTCCAGTTCGTGATACTGAAATTGCGGTTAAATATGATGAAGTGTAATTAATTGATAAACAGTGATTTCGACTGAAATACAGAGATAATCGGGTTCAGTGAGATGCGTAAATTAAATTATATTAAGTTTGTTTTGTATACAGAGTGGTTGTGTTTTAAATTTTCGGCTTATTTTTTTGGTAAAATATTAAATAATGAAAACACGTTTTTTAAAAGTATTTAAAATTTAAAAAAATATGAAATAAATATGAATAAATTATTAAAAATCAACCAATAAAACACAGATTAGATTGAATAACTTTAAATTCTCGACTAGTTTCGGGTTTAAAATTTTAAATTCCCTTGAAAATGGACTAATAACCCGAAACTAGTCGAGAATTTAAAGTTATTCAATCTAATCTGTGTTTGATTGGTTGATTTTTAATAATTTATTCATATTTATTTCATACAATATGAACTACCAATGTCTAAATATTAAAACCATTAATTTTAAAAAAATACTTAAGAATTTATAAAATAAGGCCATGAGAAAATAGCTTACGTGTTTTTTTTTTCAGTTAAGAATTAATTATGCAAAAAAATAGTACGCTATGAAAATATGGCTTACGTGATTTTGTCGATCGCATTTTATATGATTTAGTAAATCATATTTTAATTTAATATATTAGTTGAAATATTAGACATACAAAAATAAGTATGCTATGAGAATATGGCTTACGTGATTTTGTAGATCACATTTTGTATACTAAGTATTATTTCAATACAGCAATAAAAGTACTGAATATGAAAAATAATAATAATAAGTAGGCTGTGAAAAAATGGCTTACGTTATTTTATAGATCCTTTTTCTGTAAAATAAGTTATGTTTTAATATATTTTATATATTATATTTATATATAATTATATTATTAGTTTTAAAAGTATAAAAATAAGAGGTCTATAAAAAATGGCTTACGTGATTTTGTAGATTACATTTTGAACACTAAGTTATATTTAAATGTAGTAGTTGAAACATTAAATAAATAAAAAAAAAAACAAGTAGGCTATGAGAAAATCGGTTACGTGATTTTGTAAATTGCATTTTGTATATTAAGTTTAATTTTGTTACAACAGTTGAAGTATTAAATATACGAAAATAAGTAGGCTATAGGCAGAAAGACCCCAGGTCGATAGCCCGGACAGACTAACACAATATTTATTCTTGTTAAGTAAATATAAATGAATATATAAGCTTATGTAATGTCAGAGTAAAGATGTTTGTATATATAAGTAGGCTATGAGAAAATAGCTTACGTAATTTTATACATAACATACCGTATACCAAGTTTTATTTTAATATATCTGTTAGAGTATTAAATATATAAAAAAATAAGTAGGCTATGAAAAAATGGCTCACGTGATTTTGGAGATCACATTTTGTATACTAAGTTATATTTTAATATATCAGTTAAAGAAGTAAATATACAATAACAAGTAGGCTGTGAAAAAATGGCTCACGTGATTTTGTAGACACAGTTCATTCTTTATACTAAGTTTAATTTCAATATACCAGTTAAAGTACTAAATATGCAAAAATAAGTAGGCGAAGAGAAAATAGCTTCTTCTATTTTGTAGTTCACATTTTGTAAACTAAGTTTCAATTCAATCATTAAAGTATCAAATATGCAAAGCAAGTAGGCTATAAGAAAATGGCTTACGTGATTTTATACATAACATACCGTATACCAAGTTTTATTTTAATATATCTGTTAGAGTATTAAATATCTAAAAAATAAGTAGGCTATGAAAAAATGGCTTACGTGATTTTTGAGATTACATTTTGTATACTAAGTTATATTTTAATATATCAGTTAAAGAAGTAAATATACAATAATAGGTAGGCTGTGAAAAAATGGCTTACGTGATTTTGTAGACACATTTCAAACATTAAATATATAAAAAAAGTAGGCTAGAGAAAATGGCTTATGTGATTTTATAGGTCACATTCTTTATACAAAGTTTAATTTCAATATACCAGTTAAAGTACTAAATATGCAAAAATAAGTAGGCTAAGAGAAAATAGCTTCTTCTATTTTGTAGTTCACATTTTGTAAACTAAGTTTCAATTCAATCATTAAAGTATCAAATATGCAAAGCAAGTAGGCTATAAGAAAATGGCTTACGTGATTTTATACATAACATTCCGTATACCAAGTTTTATTTTATTATATCTGTTAAAGTATTAAATATATAAAAAAATAAGTAGGCTATGAAAAATGGCTCACGTGATTTTTGAGATCACATTTTGTATACTAAGTTATATTTTAATATATCAGTTAAAGAAGTAAATATACAATAACAAGTAGGCTGTGAAACAATGGCTTACGTGATTTTGTAGACACAGTTCAAATATTAAATATATAAAAAAAGTAGGCTAGAGAAAATGGCTTATGTGATTTTATAGGTCACATTCTTTATACAATGTTTAATTTCAATATACCAGTTAAAGTACTAAATACGCAAAAATAAGTAGGCTAAGAGAAAATAGCTTCCTCTATTTTGTAGTTCACATTTTGTAAACTAGGTTTCAATTCAATCAATCAAAGTATCAAATAAGCAAAGCAAGTAGGCTATGAGAAAATGGCTTACGTGATTTTATACATAGCATTCCGTATACCAAGTTTTATTTTAATATATCTGTTAGAGTATTAAATATATAAAAAAATAAGTAGGCTATGAAAAAATGGCACACGTGATTTTGGAGATTACATTTTGTATACAATATAATTTAATATATTTAATATACAAACATTTAATATATATTTTAATATATTCGTTTAAAAAAATACAAAAAAGTGCGTCATGAGAAGATGGCTTACGTGATTTTTGGTTAATTTTTCGATTTAATATTTTTCAATGTGTAACACCCCATAGTTTATATTTTTTTCAGATTCTACATCAAAAATAAAGTTAACTTTCCTAATATGTTCATATGCCTAAACCTAATATTTTTTAAAATATTTTTGGAAAAATTGACATTTCGAAAAAAATCATAACTTTCAAATGAGTGAATGTAAACAAATAAAATTTTGTCCAATAATAATGTGACTTTTTATATTGATTTTAGATTCTACTCTTAAAATAAATATTTTCTGATATAGGGTGTATTATAAAGATGGCTTACGTGATTTTTGGTTAATTTTTCGATTTAATATTTTTTCAATGTGTTAATATTTCTTTTATTCGAATATTTAATTTTTTTATATCCGATTTATTCGAGACAATAGCATTTCGTCCAAATGCGCGAAGAAGCAGTTTGAACAAAATTATAAGGTTTTATTTATTCAGTTATTTTTAAATCAGTCTTAGTTTTAATTCTTTCAAAATCAAAACAATGAAATTAAAGTAAAGATGATATAATCTAAATGAACACAGTAGCAATTGCTGTGAGACAATAATAATAAAAATAACTAAGTTTTTTAAATTATTTTTATTATTAGTGAGTGTTTTTAGTAATATCCCTCTTTCTCCTATTAATGATTAACTCACCTTGTTGGATCTGTTTTAGAACCTACTTTAACAATACCTACAAACAAACGTCTGTTTCAGCACTGGCAATGAGTATGTTTAATAATGAGCGGATTACAATATATATAGAAAGAATAAGCGGGGTTATAGTTCAAGATTATCGTGTGTTTATACACAAAATGCATTTTAAAATTCTTTTGTCAATAAAAACTTTTACGATTAAATTTAATTGTTTTGTAAACATTTGGATTATTTTCTTTGTTTTTTTTTTTTAATTTCGCAGTTTATTTATTTAAAAGAAAATGTTAATATACAGCGTGGTGGTTTGAATATAATTGCGAATATTCAATTTACGTGCTGCTTGGTGCATATTTTCACTTTCCTCAAGTAAAAAGCCATGTCCAATTGTCACTCTAAGAGCTGATCTCTCGGCGACTTGCATGTTTTTCAAGATGACTAGGTGTTAATAAAAGATTGCTGCGTATTCTAGTAAAAGGTGTTTTGAAAATGTATACAGCTGTTTCTGTACTAATGCTTTGGTGTTTATATGTAGGCTTCTAAAATGTGCCGTCTTACTCTTGACTTTGGGTTTTAGGATTGTTAAATAATCTTTAAAGGTAAGTTTAGGATCAAAAAGGATTGGATGAAGGATAAATGGATTGGTTATATATTGTGATCGATAAAGGAAAAATTCGGGGTCGATGAAAAGGAATTAAAAGTTGAGATTGATTGAAATACGCCATTTCGCTAACCATGTTTGTAAAATGTCGATCAGCCCTTGGAAAGTGCTGAGGATTTTAGGAAGGGTAAGGCGTGTGATATTAATGCTGTGTCATCGTTAAAAAGGAAAGGGTGGGCAGTTTTGTCGAAACGTTTGGGATCAAAGTGGAATATGTTGTGTATTAGGAGATTAAAGGAGTGGTGATAAAATCACACGGGGTATTAAACTTAAAATAAAAAACATAAAACCTAAACCCAATTAAGCCTAAGATTTAATGTAATAGAGTATGAGACTTAAACCTAATAACACACGGCGTCTTAAACCTAAAATAAATAGGAAAAAAACCTAGACCTATCGCCTAATTGAGTCTGAGACTTAATGTCACAGAATGTGAGACTTAAACTTAATATCACGAAAGGTACTAAATCTAAAATAAATAAGATAAAACCTAGAAATAATATAAGAAAAAAAAAACTGACAAAATGAAATCATAAACAAATCAAAACCTGTTATTTTTGTATTTAATAAACTAAAATGTTGTATACTCTTGAAAATAGGAAGAATTTTGTTTGTTTCAATCATATCTTTTCATATAAACAAATAATATTTTTAATTCAATGTTTTTCCCTGTTATAGTTCTACGACCAAAGTTCATTTGATGAACTCGGGTTGATTTTTGACATCATTGGGAATAACCCAGCCAACATATTTAGTCCATTTATTATATTAATTTAAGATAAGGATTACTTTAAGTAAATCATTTTCTCTGGAAAACGTATTGAAAGTAAAATCATTAGCAAAATTGAATAAGTTAATCAACCCTATGGGGTACATATGATTTGAATTTAGTAATCATATTAAAAAAATGAGCAATGCATTTTATTTAATGGATTTGTAATAAAGAAACAAAAATAATCGTATTGCGTTATTATATAAACCTAAACTAATTTTTGTCCCATGGAAGTCACATTGAAGACTCTTATAAAAGTTACAATGGGATATTCACAGGCATCACATTTGGAGATTCTATAAAAGTTAACAGAAGACATTCTACGGAGTTCGCACGGAGCGTCCATTCACAATGTGAAATAACATATACCTCTCATAGAAAACAGATAGTTAAGTGCTTGAGCAACTATCTATGTTATATGGATTACTGGGCAGATCATTGGAGCTATCTGTTTTTACGGCAGAAATGAGAGTAAGCAACTATCTCTTTCCTATGGCTTACTGAGCCGATTATTGGGGCTATTCTTTACAAGAAATGTTAAAGTTAGCGTACAAGTTCTTTACCATCGCAGTCTAAGCAGGCCTTGTAATTGAAATGTATAGTTAAACTGTGAGTTTGTTTGATTAAGTATTTATACAGCGAGACTTTAATTTCAACATAACTTTATGCATAATAATTAATCCTTGTAATTAATTTGCTTCAATAACTAAATGGAACTGGTCAACAGGGCTGTAAATCTATGACCATAAAATTTACAGAAGAAGCAGACATGATAATACATTCATTTAATATATTACTACATGAGGGTCGATGTGACGGATTAATTGGAATGAAAATGAAAAAAAAAATGAGAGCATTGAATAAAAATTGTATTAGCAGGTATTTTAAATAAAATTATCAATAAATTAATATATTTTTTTCTATTATTATTAAAATTATCAATATTTCTTGAATAATGTTCTCACTTATCACTTGGTGAAACATTTTGAACTATTGCTGATGAAGGTTTAAATTAAATTACACTTGGTTCGTTTCACAATTTTTCTCTGTAATGCCTTAAAAAGCGAAACTAGTCGAGTAAATTAGAGAAAAATTATGAACAAACCGTTGAATGTGAACTTTATATTTAATGAACAAATCAAAGAGTAATTTAAATAGAATAAATTAAATAAAAATGATTTGAAAATAATTAATAAATTACTTCCACATTTATCTCTGTGATATGTAATTGAAGAAATAATGTGTTAATTATTTTCAAATCATTTTTATTTAAGTGTAATTTAATTTAAACCTTCGTCAGTAATAGTTCAAAATGCTTCACAAAGATTTAATGTAACAGAATATGAGACTTAAACTTTAATATTTAATATACGTGAGAAAATCATTCAAGAAATATTGATAATTATTATTTAAAATACCGGCTAATACACTTTTTATTCAATGCTAATAGCTAATGATGGAAAAAGTCGATCTTTTATTATTGCTAAATTAAGTATATTATAATTTTAAGAATGTTACTTATTATAAAAATATCAAAAATAGCTTCCCATTTATTAATAAACATAAATTTGAAGTTACTTTTTCGTTTTAAATACTTAAAATGACACATTTAGTAATACTCGATTACTAATATTATTCGATTTTGCCCAACACTAGCTAATAGGAATTATTTAAAATATAAATTGTCGATAATAAAATTTCCATTAATTTGTCGCCGATAAAAACATTTTCTTTTCGAATATCGATAATACAATTTCCATTATTTTCTTGCCGATAAAAACATTTTCTTTTCGATTATCGATAATATAGTTTCCATTACTTCATCGTCGATAAAAATATTTTCTGTAATAGAATGTGGGTACAAAAAATGCCTGTAATTAAATTAGCTCACTTCTTTATCAACAACTTATTATAATACGTAATACGGGCTAAGTATTTAATCTTAATACTGTAAAAACTTTTTTTGGTTGGAATTTTCATTTAATATAAATTTGTAATGTCAAATTCTTTACTTTTCTCGTTATTAATATTCTTATTACAGGTGTCGTTTTTATCGGTAGTTTCTTTAAAATTAAAGGAAGTTTTATTATCGGCTATTTTACAAAAAAAATCGGTTAATTGCTTTTAAAACACTTTTATTTTAATGAAAATCCCGATTATTTTTATATTCAGGATGAATCGAAAGAGTTTTAAAATAATTGTGTGCAAATAATTTAATTAGGTTATTTACAAGGCGGATGCCTATAATACCGACCGCGCTTGTCAAACCGGGCACCACACAAAACTGTCACCCGAAAAATTGTATTGTAAATTTGCGCGACATGGGCGGGGGCTAAGCGCGTCCGTCGACCAGGGCCCCCTTTTTGAATTCGCGAAACGGAACCGGTGCCATGGAGAGCGCGTAAGTGGGTGCGGGACGCGCGCACAGTGATGAGCCAGGGCGGACCCAGCAACGACGAAACAGTTCTCGCGATGCCCGAGGCCGAAACATCCTCGTCGACGTCCACCTCGGGGGCCGTGATAGACTCGGTGAAGCCGAAGAAGTTCTCCTCGGGGTCGCTGTCGGGGGAGGTGACGGCGCGGCCGAAGGTCGTCACCGTGAAACACCCCGAGTCCAACAAGCCGAAGCCCACCGCGAAGAAGAACAAGCCGATACAGGCGGATTTGGATGTGGCCAAGGAGTTTTTGAGGTGCAGGGAGGAGGGCCTGCGCCGGTTGGACTTGAGTAAGTCGAATATTACTCAGTTGCCGCCGACCGTCAGGGACTTGACGCACTTGTCCGAGCTTTATTTGTACGGCAACAAGTTGGTTTCGCTACCAGCGGAGATCGGGAGTTTGATCAATCTGCAGACGCTTGCCCTCAGTGAGAATTCCTTAACGAGCCTGCCTGATTCTTTAGCCGGTTTGAGGCTGATTAAAGTGCTGGATTTGAGGCACAATAAATTGAATGACATTCCGGATGTTGTTTATAATCTTACTACTCTAACCACTCTGTTTTTGAGGTTCAACAGGATTAAATACGTCGGAGACGAGATAAGGAATTTAACCTCTTTAACTATGCTGAGTTTACGCGAAAATAAAATCCGTGAGTTACCCGCCGGTATAGGTAAACTCATTAACTTAATCACTTTCGACGTTTCCCACAACCATTTGGAGCACCTCCCCGAAGAATTGGGGAATTGCGTTAATTTATCCACGCTTGATTTACAACACAATGAATTACTCGACATTCCGAATTCGATTGGGCAATTGCAGCAATTAACGAGATTAGGATTGCGGTATAATCGATTGACAGGAATCCCGGCTTCTTTGAGCAATTGCAAAAATATGGACGATTTTAATGTGGAAGGAAACGCGATTGGGCAACTGCCGGAAGGGCTGTTGGCCAGTTTGGTATCCGTGAGGAGCATCACATTGTCCAGGAATAATTTCTCGGCGTATCCTTCTGGAGGTCCCTCACAGTTTTCCGTCGTGGATTCGATCAATCTAGAGCACAATCAGATTGATAAAATTCCTTACGGGATATTTTCTCGAGCGAGGAATTTAACAAAACTAAACATGAAGGAGAATCAGCTGACGTCGTTGCCACTTGATGTCGGAACTTGGATCAATATGGTCGAGTTAAATTTGGCTACAAATCAGCTGTCTAAGTTACCGGAGGATATACAATGCTTACACAATTTAGAAGTAAGTTATCATAATTATTTATATCTATGTATTCTAATTCAATATAGAAGAAATTATAACAATTAGAAAGATCAACAATTGGGTTCTACAAGGTAGACGATAAGGAATTGTTTTTCATTAACGATGAAGCCATTTGAAATTAGGCAATAGATGGCGCTTGCGCTATCTTTCCAATTGTTATGATTATCAGGTTATTTAATTACAACATAAGATCCATTCAAGACTGAATTGGACATCAACTGTTATCCATATGCTGGACTGGTTGAATTATTAAAAAAAAAAAATTATACAGGGTTATTCATGCTATAAAAAACTGAATACTGTGGTTAAAGTATGTCTTTTTTTAAATTTCGATTTCCTGTACTTTTAAATATGAAAATTTGGTTAGATTTTAACAAAATTTAAATTATTCAGAAAAATCTTTATTTAAGTTCTAATAATTTTAAAATGATAAAAATATAATTTCATTTTAATAATATATTTTGTGCATTTATTTTTGAATTTAATTTAGTGTAAATAACTGTAATAATAAATTAAAATCTTTTTTTTCCTAGATTTATTAGAAAACAAAACTTTGGTATTTTAATGGTATTTGGGACACCCTGTATAAAATGAAAATGATTTTAAAAAATACACATTATAGACTTCCATATACCCCAGATGTCAGAATTTGAAATAGTTGCATAGATTTTTATTCATTTCATCACAGTAATTTAAAATTCATTACATAACTAATTGGTATTGTTTTTTTTTTTTTTTCATTTATTAGGTATTAATATTATCCAACAATCTACTGCGTCGCATCCCGCCGAGCATCGGTAACCTGCGAAAGTTACGCGTCCTCGACCTGGAAGAAAACCGGCTCGAGCAACTCCCCAACGAGATAAGCTTCCTGCGAGACCTCCAGCGTCTCATCGTCCAGTCGAACCAGCTGACGTCCATACCGCGCGCCGTCGGCCACCTCTCCAACCTCGTCTACCTGAGCGTCGGCGAGAACAACGTCGGCTACATACCCGAGGAGATCGGCACCCTGGAGAACCTGGAATCTCTCTACATCAACGACAACCCGTCTCTGCACAACCTCCCCTTCGAGCTCGCCCTCTGCACGAACCTGCAGATCATGAGCATCGAGAACTGTCCCCTGTCGCAGATCCCGGCCGAGATCGTGGCCGGGGGGCCGTCCCTCGTCATCCAGTACTTGAAGATGCAGGGCCCCTACAGGTCGATGTGATCGCCGACCAAGAAGAAGTGCGCAAAGGGCCGTCATGTGCGCTCCTTCTTTCAAGATTAAATTCGCCCGTTTATATTTGTATGTAAGATAACCTTACCTTGCACTTTAGTGTAAGGTCGGGCAACCAAAAAAAAAAAGAGAAAACTTGACAGCAAGTTTTTTTATGTACATATTCAATTAATTCTATTTATTAGCAAGAAAGAAAAAAACAAAAAAATCAATTAATTAATTTCATAACACTAAAACTCTCAATTATAATCAAATATTTGGGGAATATTTTTAATTTTTTAAAAGAATTCAATATTTCTATTAGCAATGGACAAAATCACAATGACACTTTATTTTTTCAGACATCAAAATAATCAATATTTAATTAATGAACACAATTGATTATTTTGAATTCGATTATTGAAATAATTGATTATTCTGTATTCGTTTATTGAAATAATTCATTTTTTTTTTTCATTATTTGAATGTTGATTGATTTCGTTTATTTTGTATTTCATAAATTTTTATTAATTAATTGTTGATTGATGCTAACCATTTCGCTGATTGATTCTATTTATTTTGTATTCGATTGATTAATAAAAACTCAAATAGTAATTATAATAATTACTTTGAGTTTTAAATGACAGATTTATGTGAAGTAAATGATAAAGTTAACATTCGCTTATCAAAACTATTCGATTAACAAAGATAATTGATTATTTTGATTATCAAAAACAAAACGATTATTTCGCATTTGTTTATCAACGATAATCGATTATTTCAGATTTGCTTATCAAAATTAATCGATTATTTCGTATTTGTTTATCTAAGATTAATCAATTATTTCATATTCATTTATTAAAAATAATCGATAAAACAAACTTTTGTTTCTTGAAAACAATTAATTATTTCGTATTTGTTTATTGTAGATAATCAATTATTTCGCATTTGTTTATCGAAAATAATCGATTAATTCTCCTTTGTTTATTGAAGATTTGAAGGGAAGTCCGAGGTGGTTCAGGTAAAAAGAGACAAAAGTGGAAGCAATCAACCTGATTGGGACAACAAATAAAATGAGAATATCTTTCATATTCTTCTATAATCTTGATGGCTTTCTACCCTTTTTCAGGTGTAAGGCTTATTTCATATTCTCATATGAAAAATAATCGATTATTTCGATTATCAAAAACAAATGACTATTTTGTATTTGTTTATCAAAAATTATTGGTTATTTTATATTTCTTTATTGAAAATTATTGATTATTTCATATTTATTTATCAAAAATAATCGAATATTTCGTATTTGTTTATGAAAGATTAATCAATTATTTCATATTTGCTTATTAAAAATAATCGATTATTTTCAATAAACAAATATGAAATAATCTTTTGTTTTTGATGAATTATCTATCTATATTTCATATTTGTTTATTTTAGATAATCAATTATTTTGTATAAATAGAAAAGAGTATTCATTTACTTGGTCACAGTTATTTAAATATATTAAATAAAAATGATTTGAAAATAATTAATAAATTATTCTCACATTTAGCTCTGTGACTTTTGACTTACGTTATGTAAGTACATTAAATTGTTTTGTATTTTCTTATCGAAAATATTCGATTATTACAATAATCGATTCTGCCCATAACTATGCCGTTTATTTCTAGCAATATGAAATAATAATATTTGAATAAATTTATTTTTCCAGTGCAATACTTTGGTTGCAGTTATGACAAACAGCGGCCAAAGTCAATGTTCCTTATAGAAACAAATAAAAAAAAAATGTTTTCATTATAAGAAAAACACTTGTTTTATTCCATTTGTACCAGAAATCAGAAAATAAGAAAATGGAGCAAAACAATATTCTTTTTCTGCTTCATATGTTACAACAAAAGTGCTGCAGAATGCTAAGTCTGACAATCGTATTTGGGTGCTGTTGATTTTTTTCTCTTAATTGATAGGATTAATTGAATATGCACCTTCTACCGAGGATTAATTTAAATTAAAAATTAATAAATCAAGTCGTGAGACAAAATATGTTTGTCTGTTGTTTTTCATCTAGCTTTTGTTAGCCAGTAAGGAATTGAAATTGTCAAAGCAAAGAATTGAATTGCCAATGGGTTGTATGAATTAAACCAATAAAAAATTATTTATGTAAATTCAATTCTCAATGAAATTGCACCAACTGAAATTAGCTATAAACTGAGCTGATGAATTCCCACTAACTGAATTCAGTTATAAACTATATATTGGATTAATTTATTGCTCTGAAGAAATAAGCTGATTTTAGTTAGTGAAAAATCAATGGGAATTTTACACGAGTCATTTTTTATTGGCTTAATTTATTGCTCTGATGAAATAAGCTGATTTTAGTTAGTGAGAAATCAAAGGGGAATTTAAAGGAGTAAATTTTTATCGCCTTAATTTATTACTTTACATATTCAAAATAAAAGGAGAGATATATGATTTTGTAATTGAATTACGTTGGATAAAAATTTACAGACAAAAACTGTCCTGAAAACGCTCTGTGATATACTCATGACCCATGGATGAATATATTAATAGGATTTACGTGTATCGATTCACAATCGACCGGGAAGGGGACTTACTGATTTTTTGTTTACGATCGGTACTCAGGCGATTGTGAATTGGCCCTAAATTCATAAAATGCCAAAGCAAGCATTCTCGTCTTAATCAATTAGGTAAAATTTGTTTTATTGTGAAACAAACTACGTGTTTAATTTTTACCTAATTGTTTAAACATGTTTCACCAAGTGTTAATTATTTGCATATATACAGGGTGATCCATTTTCCCAGAATTGATATCAACTTTGTTATTTTAAATGGAACACCCTATATATTATATGTTTTTTCGATTCCTCTTTAAATTGTCTTTACATCAATATAATAGTTTTGATGAGCCGTTACTGTAGAAAAAGTATTTTCTAAAAATGTTGACAGTTTTTTTTTATAATAATAATATTTATTTATGGTATCTCCTTTTTACAAAACATATGCAACAAAAATCAATATTACAACTAATTGCAGAGGTGTACTAAAAAAAACATATTTTTTTGTGATACAAATATAAGTGAATTAAGGAATAAAAAGTTTTTCATTCTGGTTAATTTAAAAAAAATTCTAACTCGACAAAAATCAGTCTTCAGGAGCGAAATTAAGATTTTTTTTTATATTCTATCTACTAATTTTAAACTCTGTTGGATTTAAGCAACTAAGATTAATTCTTAATTTAAATAATCCCTCGGTACAAAACACTTACCCGAATTTGCGTGTTTTTTAAATGTTATAGTCAACTATGTTGTTCCCCTGATCCATCGAAAAAAAGAAAAAAAAACAATCGACTTATCTCCTAGTATGCGAAAACTATAAAATTGCGTAACTTTCATAACACTTAAATAACAAAATAACCCACGTGAAAAAATATATACAGTATTATTATGTAATTTCTAGTGTTTACATACATATCTACTTCTTCAAACACCCTCACCCGCCGGTGTGTTATTTTTTTGCATGTTTCATTTTTTTTTTTAATTTACATTATTTCACACAACGACTCTATTTTACCTAGTCCTACATTAATTTTAATTTACGTATTTCACTGGACAATGATGATGAATCATTCGATGTTTATATATATTAAGAGAGAAAAAAAAATGGAATAATTATGATAAGGATATAAATATAAGGAGATTACGCGTGTGGATAATTCAGTTTTTATCAAAATCATTGCAAAAACAAAAAGGAACTTCAAGTGATTTACGTGGGATGTGTTTGAATTAATTGATGTAATTTCTGCACCTGTGGTCAATGTAGATTTTTTCTTTTAAACAAAAATGAAATTATTTTTGAGTTGGATAAATATATCTAGTTTGAGTTAGATAACAAGATAAAATTTAACTAGATGTTTGAGTTAAATATTTTT
The DNA here is from genome assembly GCA_963082785.1 of Philonthus spinipes. Lineage (NCBI taxonomy): Eukaryota > Metazoa > Arthropoda > Insecta > Coleoptera > Staphylinidae > Philonthus > Philonthus spinipes. The sequence continues at coordinate 3,721,780 of OY720300.1, forward strand.
ATCTAACTCAAACATAGTTTTTGTATTTATATTTATGTATGCATATTTTTATGGATTGATGAATGAAAAAAAAAAATAGATTCCCAATAGATTTTTTTTATTTATCCATGCAAAATTTTATGGATGGACAAACAAGAAAATAAATTCTGGATGTGTGGTCAAAGCAGATTTTTTTTAACAAAAATAATCTTTGAATTAAATATTTTTGTCTAACTTAAACATTGTTTTTATTTTTATTTTGGATGGGTAAATAAAAAAAATTGCATGTAAAAGCAGATTTTTTTAAACAAAAATAAATCAATCTTTGAGTTAAACATATTTTATCTAACTCATAAATCAGTTTTTTTTCTATTTTTATTTATGCACCCATATTTTTATGGATGGATAAATAAAAAAATAAATTCTGTGCAGGCAAAGCAGATTTTTTAAATAAAAATAAAACTATCTTTGAGATAAATATTTTCATCTAACTCAAACATAGTTTTTATTTTTATTTATGTATGCATATTTTTATTGATGGATAAATAAAAAATAATCCTGCACATAAAAGAAGATTTTTTTAAACAAAAATAAATCTATTTTTTATATAACTTAAACGTAGCATTTTTTTATGGATAGATAATTTTAAAAAAATCAGCACATACTTGTGGTCAAAGCAGATTTTTTTTAAACAAAGATAAAACCATAGTTTTATTTTTGTAAAGAAAATATATACGTGCAGAAATTATATATTTTTTTATTTATCCATCCACAAAAATATGCATGGATAAAAATAAAAACAATATCTTTGAGTTGGATAAAAATATCTAACTCAAAGATAGTTTTATTTTTGTAAACAAAAAATTTACGTGCAAAAATTATATATTTTTTTATTTTTCCATGCATATTTTTGTGGATGGATAAATAAAAAAATATATAATTTATGCACGTAAATTTTTTGTTTACAAAAATAAAACTATCTTTGTGTTAGGTAAATATATCTAGTTTGAGTTAGACAAAAAGATAAAATTATCTAACTCAAAGACAGTTTTGTTGATCCATTCATATTTTTATGCACGGATAAACAAAAAAATCTATTGGGAAGATGGCTTAATTATATATATTTCTTAATTAAATAGTAAAAAGATTTTGAAAATAAAATAATTTTGTGAAATATGTCACTTTAGATTTTAACAATTCATTATAATTGTTAAAATCTGCTGCGATTCGAATGACATTCACTGGATTCTGACTGTTTTCTTACTCCTGATTTGGGCAATGATAAGAATTAACGAGTTTAACAATGATAAAAATTAATGAGTTTAAACGTATTCTGTCCAAAAAATAATAGTATCGATTACAAATATTTAAAATATAACTGTGAATTACGCTTCCGTTGACATGGAATCCTTATTGACTGTTTTAAATAAGGACATGGAATCCTTATTGACTGTTTTAAATAAGGATTCCATGTTAACGGAAGCGAAATTCACAGTTATATTTTAAATATTTGTAAGAAATATCGTTCCTCAGAACAATTACTTACTCTGATACACATATTTTGATAAGATTAATATATAAGCATAAATGTGAATAAATTAATTAAAACTATCAATAACATTTTAAGTTCTCTTGAGGATTGTTTAATAACCTGAAAATAATGGATGATTTAAAGTTTTTCAATTTAAAGAGTGTTTGTTAATGATTTATTAATATTTTAATAACTTTATTAATTGTTGGTCTGATCACGAGAGGGAGCCACCACAAAGGCTAAAACTGATGTAGTTCCCCCTTCTGCTCACACAAATTAGCAAAATTATAAGAACCTGTGAATGAAAGTGGTGAGAAATATTATTTTTGAAGCTCAGATTTTGATAACAATATTATAAGTCTGACCACAACACAGAGTCACCACACTGACTAAAATTGCGGCCAGAAACACAATTTAGCAAAGTCATAAAAATCTGTGCATCAGAATAATGTGAAATAATATTAATGACTCTGATGCTCAGATTTTGATGATATTACTAAGTGTGAGTTTGACTACGAGAGGGAGCCACCACAACTCGGCTAGAATTTATGTGGTTCCCTCTTGCGGGCAGACTCACAATTAATAAAATTGTGAATAAATTAATGGTTTTAATATTTAGACATTGGTAGTTCATATTGTATGAAATAAATATGAATAAATTATTAAAAATCAACCAATAAAACACAGATTAGATTGAATAACTTTAAATTCTCGACTAGTTTCGGGTTTTAAACAAATTTTAAATTCTCTTGAAAATAGGTTGATAACCCGAAACTAGTCGAGAATTTAAAGTTATTCAATTTAATATGTGTATTATTGGTTGATTTTTAATAATTTATTCATATTTATTTCATACATTGTGAATAAATATTTAAAAAGTTATACCAGTTTATCAAAAATAAACAATTTAAAATGGGGAAGTGAAGAAACGAATGTAATATAAATATTACTATTACCAAATATCACCAACAAATATCTTCGAAGAATTAATAAAGTTATAAAAATATGTGCATCAGAGTCTTTAATTATTCCAAGAAACTGTATTGTTGCAGTGGCTGAATTATCAAAATCGTTTTCCTATTTAAAACTGATGCTTGTAAATTAATCTATTTAAAAGTAGGTTTTATTAAAATTTTAAACTACATATAGATTAATTTACAAAAAAATAAATAATTACAAATAATTTGTGATTAATAAATCTGTTGGGATTGAGTGTGTGTAATCCTCTTTACCAGCATTGTTAATTTCTGTTGAAAACCCGTGTTAAAAAAGCTGAAATTTCATGTAGAAAACGATATTTTAGCGGTGTGAAACTAAATCAGATTTTATTTGAATTGTCTGAATTCAGATATTGTCTTAACGCAGATTTTGTCTGAATTGTCTCAAAACAGATTTTGTTTGAATTATCTCAAATCAGATTTTGCCTGAATTGTCTGAGATCAGATTTGTATGAATTATCTTAATGCAGACTTTGAATTATTTCAAATCAGATTTTGTCTGAATTATATCCTATCAGATTTGTTTAAACTCAGATTTTGTCTGAATTGCCTCAAATCAGATTTGTATGAATTGTCTCAATGCAGACTTTAAATTGTTTCAAATCAGATTTTGTCTGAATTATATCCTATCAGATTTGTTTGAACTCAGATTTTGTCTGAATTGTCTCAGTTCAGATTCCGCCTGAATTATCTCAAATGAGATTTTATCCGAATTCAGATTTTGTTCGATTTATCTCAACTCAGATTATGTCTGAATTCAAATTTTCTCTCAATTGGTTTCACGCTGCAATTTCGGGGTATTTTAGCAATTCGGGGTGCAAAGCGTAATCAGTTTTGGCCGTCCAACATTCATCGGATCGGAAATTATAAATTACCCACACGTACATTTTTTTTGTTATTACGTGTATATTTCAAATGAGCACAAATAAGTACATATACTTCATAGTGAAAAAGGTGTTTCATAAAAATAACAAACAATATATATTAATAGGGGATAAGATTAGGCGTATTATTTTATTCCGACCTGTATATAAGCGGTGCGATTTTAACGCGTTCGAATGAATGTATTGTTCGAAACGATGTGTCGAGACGTATTTTATTTGAAGCTTGTTTTTGTGAGGTGATTTATAATCATAATCGGTGGGTAATTTATAACTAGCCCTGCGTGCACTTTAGTAAATGCAAACAAGAAAATGTGTTTTACCGGCTTTTTAAAGTCACTGTAATTCATGTTGTTAAAGTAACCTTTGGTGAAAATTCGAGGGTGATTCTGATTATTAAATTTATATAATATCCATTTTGTTGTCATTGATAATCTGTTAGAAAACTTAAGATAACCGTCTGTCTTTATGAAAGGCAATGACAATCTTTTGTCTGTCTTTATGAAAGGCAATGACAATCTTTTTTGTCATTGATAATCTGTTATTGTTAAATGAGAGTTAAAATCATTGACAAACTTTAAATGAAAAATTATCAAAAAATCGAGAAATATTAAAGATTTATAATAATTTACTGCAATTATTTAAACATAAAATATTGTTAATTAAGAGTTAAAATCATTGACAATCTTTAAATGAAAAATTATCAGAAAATCGAGAGATATTCAAGATTTATAATAATTTACTACAAGTTTTTAAACATAAAATCCAAAAAAATGACAATTTTTTTAAAAATCCAGCAAATAAAATTCTCAGAATCACAACCCCGAATGCCCACCCCAAATGAACGTTCGTCTTTTTTTTTCCGTTAATGTGATTTTGATAAATGTTTTTTATCCTTAACGTGTTGTATAAAAAAAATGTTACTGATGTTTAGTATTAGTAGATTATATAAATATATATATATTATATAAATGGATATATGGAGCCTTCCGCCGTCGCTTCGAAACGAAATGAAAAAAAAAACGGGACTCGAAAATTGTCCGAGAGTATTTTTTTATGGGTAAAATCAAAATTTAAACCGGCTCGGGGCTACGGCGGTGTTTAATGTCTTTCAAAAAACAAATAAAATAAAGTGGCGGAACGCTGCATGACTAGATGAGAGAAAATTAAAAGAAAATTGTTGATATAGTTGCGATTTCTGTACACGGAAATACACGCGGGGGAGGATTGGGTTGATTTAATGTGGAGTTTTTTTAAAAAGGTTGAAACACAATTTTAGTGGGTGAAATAAAAATATATGATAGGTTTTCCCGTTTTTTTAAGGTTGAATCAAAATTTCAGTGGCTGAAAAAAATACGATAGGTTTTCCCGTTTTTTTTAAGGTTGAATCAACATTTTAGTGGGTGAAAAAAGTTACGATAGGTTTTTCCGTTTTTTTTAAGTTAAATCAAAATATTAGTGGGTGAAAAAAATTATGATAGATTTTCCTGTTTTTTTTTAAGGTTGAATCAAAATTTCAGTGGCTGAAAAAAATACGATAGGTTTTCCCGTTTTTTTAAGCTTGAATCAACATTTTAGTGGGTGAAAAAAAAAATACGATAGGTTTTCCCGTTTTTTTTTAAGCTTGAATCAACATTTTAGTGGGTGAAAACAATTACGATAGGTTTTCTCGTTTTTTTTAAAGGTTGAATCAAAATTTTAGTCGTTGAAAAAAAAAATACTATAGGTTTTTCCGTTTTTTTAAAAGTTAAATCAAATTTTTAGTGGCTGAAAAAAATTATGATAGATTTTTCCGTTTTTTCAAGGTTGAATCAAAATTTCAAAAAAAAATACGATTTCATGAAAAAAATACGATAGGTTTTCCCGTTTTTTTAAAGGTTGAATCAACATTTTAATGGCTGAAAAAATTATGATAGGTTTTCCTGTTTTTTAAATTTAAATCAAAATTTTTACAGCCGAAAAAAATACTATGGGTTTTCTATTTTTTTAAATTCAAAGGTTTCATCAAAATTTTGGTTTTAGTAAAAAAGGTTGGGTTTTCTGTGTTTTTTTTTTATATTTTTTTTTAAGAAAATATTGTTGATATTTCAACATTCTATTCGATGAGGCTTCGAAGCCAAGGCCATTAGATTCGTAAAATAAAAATAAGTTCAACATTCTGCTTTTGAGTATTTACACCAATTATGCGACAGCACAGATTTGGCTTTTAATCGAAAATCAAAGTTATTTAATTTAGAGCCACAATAGCCTATCAAACTATATAGGCTTCCACAGCCAGTGTGATTGGCTGTATTAATAGGTTCAAAAATACACTTCATTTGTTTCACTACTTAAATTTTCAACCTATTGATATTGTGATCATGTTTCATCAAGTGATTAACCAAATAAAAAAGTTATTAGTAATCTTTATGTCCAGGTTATTAATCCGTGATCTAATGGAGTTCAATCAGACTCCAAAGCACGAGAAACTTTATAATATCTTGTATATTAAATTTGAATATATATATATATATATATATATATATATATTCAATGGCCCTTTCTACCCATATGGGTGTAGGGTTAATTTGAAAAAAAAAATCTAAAAAACTTTTCGTAAACACCCGATAATTTATAAACCGACATTTATTAAATTCCACATTAAATCAGCTCAGTACTCTACCCGGAAGAGCGGTGAATCGTTTTCCCTTGATCCTCTTTTGTTTTTTTTTCACAGCGTGCATGGGAAACTTGTAATTGCTCACTATTTGTATACCCAACGAATTTAGTCTTTTGTACGTGCGACGTTTGTAATGGCAAGAAAGGGTAGCGTAACGAAAATGCATTGAATCCCTTCGCCGGGGTATTGAAATGTTTAGTTTAAGCATCACATGCGTGCATAATAACTTGCTCATTGAATTGAACGTAGCTTAGTCATTTGCGATCGTTGCAAATGTTTTTCACGGGTATTTATCTAAATTTATGGATGGGAAAAAAGGGAAATGCGGGGTGATTTTTGAATGGAAATTATTGAGTTTATAATAGTTTGGACTAAATTAAACACTTCGTTTCTATATAAAAGGATTTTATATTCAACAATTTATTACGTAACTAAGACTTAGCTACAAAATATTTTGTATCTCTCATTGTCATTGTAAAGAGATAAAAAATAATTTGTTTTAAAGTATTTTTTTATCTTCTTATGATTTGTGAAAATTTGCGATCTTACGCGAAAATATTAATATAAGTTTAATGTATGCGTTATTAATTAATTTCACATTTTCTCTCTCTCTCTCTCTCTCTATATATATATATATATATATATATACAGAGAGCTTTTTTTATCAGTATACATTTCCCCTATGTATACCTGCAAAATAGGCGAGTCAAACGCATTGGTGTATGTATGTTTGGTTGCCTATAACACTCAACTGAACACACATATGCCAAATAATCAATTAAACATACACACATTAATCGGTTCAATGCGTTTGACTGCATTTTTGCAGGTATACACTTCCCCTAATGTATACTCATAAAAAAACCTCCCTGTATATATATATATATATGTATATATATAAATATGTATCTATTACAAAAGTTGCTTAGATTGTGATGATAAAATATAACGCACACATTAAACTTAACATTTTACTTATAGAATAGCCCCTATTATCTCTTTGTAATTTTATGAACGTTTTCAATGATAATTTCGTCTTAAATTATTTTTAATCTCTTTGTGATTTTGTGTACATTTGCGACGACAACTTTGTTTTATGCGAAACAAGGTATTTATTATCTCTCTTTGTAATCCTGTGAACGTTTGCGACGACGATTTTATAGAGAAAGTATTTTTACTTTTGAAATTTTGTGATTTACGTTTTTACAATGTGCAATCGACTTTTACTATTATTTAAAAACAATTAAAAAAAGAAACGTTTCACCGTTTTTAATCGTGTAACGAAATAATTGTAAGAATAATATGGAGACTTGTTAAATTTATAAGTAGTTGCCAATGAATTTTATATTTTAACCCGAGTGTGCGGATGGATGCGAGTGACTGTACATATTAATTGGAGTGAGTGCGTTTGAGATTATGACTTTAAAACAGAAAATACGTGTAAAAAAAATAATTAAGAAAGAAAAACAAGAAGTGGCGGATTTTCGGATCATTTAAGCTAGACAGTTTTTTTTTTTGATCAGTTTAAAAAATTAAGATTAATATTAAAAAAAGTGCTGATTTTAAGCATTGTATTTAAGTTATTTCGATAATGACTACTAGATTCTCAAAACTATAGCCATTTTTTAGGCGAAATACAGTGTTTAAAAGTGTTTTATTTACAAACATTAATTTTAACAGTGATTAATATTTCACACTACTTATTTTCTTGAGGGAGTGGGGAGAGAATTTATTTTGAATTAATTTCACACTTAAACCGTGGTGAAACATATTTAATCAAAGTATATTATTGAGAGAATTTATGTCCCCTTGAGTGCGCTCCTGGTTAAGTTGACTCAAATTGTTCACCACATCACTTCAAAATTAGGCAATAGATGACGCTATTTATGAAATATTAGATTCATATGAATTTAAACAGAGTAATAAATCCATTTATTGAAGCTAAAACAGTGATAAAAAGGCTATCGACCGAAGTCTTTCAGCCGTGAACAGAGTTTATTTCTATTGACAATAGCATTAAAAAGTGGTAGTGGTTGAACAATTTATTACGTATTTTATTTATTTAATAAAATGTTCAACCACCATTCATCTAGTGAAAAATAGGCAAAAGATGGCGCTTGCGCCCTCTTCCATTTATTATGTTTTTTTTTGTTAATTGTTGAGGCTTCTACTTTATTATACATTGTAGTTCAATTTTAATAAATGAAACACTTTTTTACTTTGTTTGTATAACTCGGATTGATTTTATTGTTGACTATAGTTTCGACAACCTTAACGTGTCATTATCAAAACAAAAGTTTTATTTATTATGTTTTGTTTTTCAACACTGGCTTAAACGCTGCATCTAGAATCAGTTTTCAACATCACAATATTTTATCAATAATTTCTATTACTTCACCGTGAAAATATCGACATAACATGTGAAAACAACAGTGAGAGTGTTTCACCAGTAAAATTATGTTTTATTTACTTGATAACATATTGAAAAATGAAGTGAAAACAAATTTTATTTTCACAAAAATGGTCACTATAAAATGATTTAAGTTTAAAGTCTTTTAATGATACACCAATCATTAGAAGAGATGAAAACTTAATTAAACACTTTGTTTTTATATAAAAGGATTTTATATTCAACAATTTATTACGTAACTAAGACAAAATATTTTGTATCTCTCATTGTCATTGAAAAGAGATAAGAAATAATTTGTTTTAAAGTATTTTTTTTATCTTCTTGTGATTTGTGAAAACTTAATTTGTTTTCATCTCTTCTAATGATTGGTGTATCATTAAATTTCATTTTTTCTTTAAATTTTATAGAGACAATTTTTGTAATTGTCTCTATAAAGTTTAAATGCTTTTAATGATCCGTCACTTGATGTTACTCTTTCGCAAACCATAAAACACAACAAACAATCCGTATTCATCGTTTCCGTCAAGATTAACTGTTTCATTGCTGTGCTAAGTGTTTAGGGACCTGTTAGTTTACCGCTTATTACGCGTAACCGATGTGTTTCACGTCCGAGATCTCCCGAGAAGTTTTTTTTTTATTCGTTGTGCCGTTCGATAGAGAACCCCCCTCACCCCCCCGCGTTCACAAACAATTTGTCGGTTCCTTTCTTAAATGTGTACAAACTGAATTGTAAACGTCGCAAGAAAAAAAATAAAATAAAAAATAATGAAGCAGTTTAAGCGAAATGTGTATATCTGTGGACTTTTCTATGTTTACGCCCAGGATTTATTTGTATATGCCATTTATGTGGGAACTTGTCGATCCCTGTAGATGCTCTAAGTGCAAATAAAAATATTTTATCCCAATTTGTTTTGTTTGTTTACGTAAATTATATTTTTATTAATTGTGGCTTTAATTTAAGCTCTATCCCGTAGCATCTCCAGCCTTGGAAGAAATTATGACGATTATGGAGGAATTAGCAAATTGTGAAGTATTCAATTTTAAAATGTAGACAGATAACAGTGTCTCTCGAGTTGAATATAATGATGTGTGGAGAAACAGCAATTTATAAGGTTTCCTATATTAAAATCGAGACAGACAAAAGTGGACGTGAGACAACAAGAGTTGAATATAATTCTATGATTATTCTGTGATATAACCCAGTGTTTTCGAAAACAGAGAGGCTGGCAGCAAATTATTGATTGCAAACACCGAAGAAGGAAGTGTATGTTCAGTAAAATTGTTTAATTGATACTATGAAAGAATTGAAAAGAATTATGCAACATTTAATGCGAGAAGTGAAGAAAAGCAAATAGCTTAAAAAGACCAACGAAGAGATAAAGAAAAACAACGAAGAACTAAAAGATCTAAAATACAAAATACAGACAATAAGAAGAGAAGCAATTGAGAAAGAAGAAAAGTGGGAAAATGAAAAACATCGGGCTGAAAGACCGATAGTCGATAGCCATTTAGGAAGAATATTATATAAAATGTATTGTATTATACCTAATGTAAATTTTACAATAAAGATGAAAAACAACTGATGATGACAAAAATACAAAGATTAGAGGAACGAGTGGAAAACGCAGAAAAAAGAAAAGAAGAGGAATAATATTGTAATAAAAGGGCTAAACATTAAAGGAAAAAATGCCAGAAAAGAGATAAAAGAATTATTAAGGAGAGAATATGAATTAAAAGTGCATACAAAATAAATAAATATCGAAACCAAAATATGGTCCCAGTAGAAGTAGAACAGCTCAGTTGGTGGGGACATCTCCAACGAATGGGAAGCACAAAACCAGTGAAAGCAAGAGTAGGAGAAGAAAAACCTGAAATAGTCCCTGAACCCACTCGCGGTCCGCGGAGTATTCTCGCGAAGCGAGATATTTGAAGTCCTTGGCCTTTCACACTCTAGGTTGACAAAATAGGTTAGGCAGGAGATTCAGTAAAAAAAAACGAAGAAAAACACGGACAGAAGTAAAAGGACTATGTGAATAATTAAATAAGCCTACTTACCCCTACATAACTGTTATGATAGATGAGGAATTTGGATTATATACAGGGTAAAATATAATGTTTATTTAGAAAATCAATTGTGGAAACTTAAATATACGTTTTAGAAAGGAATTTAGTTTGAATCTAATAGATAATTTTTAATTCATTGTCGGAAATATAATAAATATTATTATAGTATTACCCGGCGCATCCACCATAGTTGACAGTTTGTGCCGAGCACAAAAACCGCATTCGTCCTACGGAGTCGCCGGCCTGAAGACAGCGATACTCGAATTATATTTACGGTTTTATATATATTTTTATATATATATATACTGTGTACTTTATTGTATTAAAACAACTTCACATAACTCAAATTAAAACATAGTGATATTTTTAAAATTATTTCCATATCTTCCCGAAACACCTAGTATATACACACGATGTCCCGGGAACTTGAAGTTAAGCTATTTCTCAACATTAACAGGACACTCGTTATATATAAATATATATATAATTAGAGTATCGCTGTATCTAAGCCGACGACTCGGCAGGACAAATAATTACCCCCACGGTTTTTATACTAGGCACAAACCCCACTATGATGGATGCGCCGGGCAGTACTTTATTAATATTTATAACATTTCCAACAATGAATTAAAAATTGTCTATTATAATCAAACTAAATCCTTGACTAATACGTATATTAAAGTTTCCACAATGGATTTTATAAATAAACATTATATTTTACGTGTTGTGATTGTTGTATTCATCGTGTCATATAACACTGTTTGCCATATTTTAGATTTTTTATTTTAACGTTAATTTATTGCTAAGATCCGTATTAACAAATTTTGAGAATATAAAAATAGGATCTAATAGATAACTTATAATATTAGAAATTTAATAGATGTATACCCGGCGCATTCACCATAATGGAGGCGCAGAAAACCGTGATAACTTTGCATCGGTAATTCTTTCTGGCACCTTCAGTTCCCATTGTAAAATCAAGTTTAAATGCAATGCGTTTGATAAATGTGGTTTCACTCAGTGTATTATTTTTATTTAAAAGAAATAATGTAACTAATAATTATAATTAATTTTAACTTTAAATACCACGTTTGCTCCTTATTTTTTCACTCCTATCCCGAAAGATATTCTCATTTTGTTTGTTGTCCCAATCAGGTTGATTGTTTCTACTTTTGTCTCTTTTTACCTGAACCACTTCGGACTTCCCTTACGTTTGCTCCTTATATCCACACAGTTTTTTAAAAATTATTTTTTAGTAAATATACAGAATAATCAGGATAATTCTGTGGCGAATATTATAAATACGAAATTCAGTTTAAAAAAATTATCATGTGTTCATAAAGGACATTTAAGATAAAATAGCATTATGCAAAACAATGTTTAGTTTTTTGAGTTTCTACAACTTTTATGTGAATATATAAAATTTTTGATACTTATTTCCCCAAAAATCATCGAGGAAATAAATATCAACAATTTTCAACGAAAAACTGTTTCAGCTTTTCGGGAATTATCAAGAAACTTAAATGTATTCATATCATAGCCGTTTTCACTGTAGAGCATACACAATCAGACTGATACACAAAAACAAACATTTTTAAGAAAAGAACTACAAAATAATTGGTTCTTCAACCAAAAAAGTAAAAAATCAATTACACTTCCATTAAATGTATAATTAATTTCACGCATTACTATATAGGACAGAGGAGTTGGAGTCGAAGTTTTTTTAATTTTGACTGGAGTCGGAATTGTGGAGTCGTTTTTTTTGTTCAGATAAAGAGTTGGAATCCAACGACTTCACTGCCTTGTTACTATCAATTTCGAACTTATGAAAGATAGCATTATATACATAATACATCGCTCATTAAGGTCATCATTTAGATGATATGATGTTTATAAGTTAAAAAATCAAAGCCCATCAGATATGTTTCTTTTCAATTTATATTTAATTAATTTAAGTTATATCTCAGTATATAAAACTGACATTTCTTCAATTACATAGATACAAATATAATTTAATTATATATATATAAACATCTTTATTTCCAAAAGTAACCAACGTATTCATAACTTTATATAGAATATATAAAAACAAACAATATATAAATATATATATATAAACAATTATTTTCACATTTAGCTATGTGACTTTTGACTTACGTTACGTAAGTACGTTAAACAAATGCACATTAAAACAACTACTTCCCGGGCAAATACCCACGCCGGACATTGAATTACATAATGTACACCTGCTGTTGCACATCAATAAAATATTGCATAATGCAACAAATTTTGATCCGAGAAAAATCTTTTCTCTAATGCGAAAACAACAAAAGGAACGTTACTTAATATAAGGCCATCTGCAGACACGCGTTTCGGGATTTATCCCTCGTCAGTACAGCTATGCCTTACATAATTTAAAGATGTTAAAATAAATCAATTAAAATAATTCAAATACAATCAGCAAAATTAAATCAATTATATTAAATAAAATTAAACTAAATCAATTTAAATTAAATTAAACCAAATTAATTCAATTCAAATCAAAACCGAATAAAATTAAACGGAAAGAATTGAATCAAATCAATTAAAAAGAGCGACCCTCACCTGCCGCGCGCTGTGATCATTTTTATTTAATATATATATACAATGTAATTCAGGGAAACGGCTATTGACCGGAGGTCTTTCAGCCTGCCAATTTAATTATTTGCTTAAAAAACATTCATCCCCATTTACGAAACTAAACTTTATAGTAATACCTCGTATAATTTTTGTAATCCTCTTTTCAATGTGGGAGTTATTCCTGCTGAATCGAGTAATTCAATTAAATATTAAAAGAAATTGAAAGAATTATCATGATTTGAGTTTTCTTTTCGTTAATGAAATGAATAACTGATTATAGAATGATTAAAAAAATCAGAAATTATAATGTTCTTTTATAAATATAAATATTACTATTTGAATATTTCAAGGTTGGTCCATTGTAGTGTAAGGAACCTGAAGGTTCTGTTATTAACGATTTTATTTTTTACACTTTTCAGAAAACCATGAACCGTTAAATTTCATCAGTTTCAGGGGGACGATTGTCTAAATATGAATATAAATTTAGGCAATTATCTTCGCTCGTTTCAGAAATTGCTGAGGAAAAGGACTGTTAGTTTTTATATTTTTTATTGGAATATTTCCTCTTACAAAAGACTGACTGGATGTGCTACTTTGTATGTTATATATATACAGTACATTTCTCATATTTTTATATGAGAAAAGTAAAAAAAATGGCATAGTTTTAAAGTAAGAATTCTTTATTCAATTCCTTTTTTATACTACAACGTGTCTTATTTTCTGTTCCTCGCACGTCTACGCAAAATACGAATATTTACGAAGATGTGCGAGAAGCCGCATCTTATATATAAGCAACTTTTGTAATATATATATATATATATATATATATACTTAACATTTCCAATACGGAAGAGCCTCGATTATAGTTTATTAGGGATTTTATTGTTTTTACGATCCCCATATATTTAATATGGAAAAACTGCAAAAAGTCATGAAGTGTAGTATATTTTACTCAATTCTTTTTCTTTACTACAACTTTTTTTAATTAATTCGTATTTTCGCCGCCACATTTAAAAAAAAAATCTGGAATTTGTAGTCTTTTCAGGGAACAGTTAAATTATGTTAATCCCTTTAAATATTTCGAGTCCGTTTCAACAATCCCAACCGATGTGTAATGAGAGAGCGCCTAATCCAAAAATTAAACCGCACGACAACGCGTCCACTCCTGAGGGGGATGAAATTCGGCGGACATCCGGCTCTCCTCCGCAGCATTGTTGGGAAGGATTCGAGTGACATCCGGTCATCCGGGACACTGTGGGAACCGTCGCACGTCCGACCCTCCAGTTGGCCGACGCCGGTCCCGCCCTTAAACGACGCCGCTCCGCCCCCCGAATATCAACTACCCTTTTCGGGGGTGCTCCTCTTCTTCTTCGTCATCTCCGAAAAGCCGTTTGTTTACTCTGGCACGGACACGATGATGGATAATAACAAGACACCGGTGGCCACCGCGGCGAAGAGCAACCAGCCTTCGACGCCGCGCGATTTCTTTGAGCGCCTTTACGGGCACCTCGAGGATAAGGATAAGAGTGAAAGTGTTGAGAAGCAGATGGACGATTGTAATGTTGTTAATAATAATAATATTGTTGCGCCGATTCCGGTCCTGGCGAATCCTTTGCAGTTCTTATTGCCGAACGCGACTGACACGCATCTTACAGCAGCGGCCGCAGCAGGATTATCAGCTTTCCGTAAGTTCTACATTTTTAATTCAATGTTAATTAAAATTTTTTTAATGTATTCACAAAATAAAATACCTTTACCTCTAAGATAACAGAAATAAATCTATCAAAATTTTCTCTCGTAGAAAACTTTCTTACAATTAATTCTAATAGAAAAGTGTTTGTTGTTTAAAATAATTGATTGATAAGGCTGATAAATGTTGAAAGTTCATCTTCACTTTTCTTCGCCTGAAGAAGCCACAGTGTGGCGAAACAATTGTAGCGAGTTTGCAATATATTTGGAAGTTATAAATTGTTTTATTTATATAAAAGTTTGTTGTTTACATTACATTTTCTCTTATCATTGCATAATGCTTTATGTTACTAATATGCAGCAGCAGGTGTAGGTTATGTGATCTAATGTCTGGCGGGGTATTTGCCCAAGAAGTTGTTGTTTTAATGTACATTTGTTTGGAGTACTTACGTAACGTAAATCAAAATGTCACAGCTAAATGTGGAAATAATGTGTCAATTCGTATCCTACACGTATAACCTTAATTTATGTTATGATTTATATTGGAATTTATTCATAATATATTACAATTAAAACACTTTTTATTCCTTACTTCACTTTTATTTTTTATATACGTTAGATGTACATTTCGTACGTACGTATATAAAAATAAAAGTGAAGTAAGGAATAAAAAGTGTTTAATTGTGATTAACTAACTTCACATAACTCAAATTTAAACAATTAATGCATAATATATTAATTTAAATCATGTTTATTTAATTTAATTAATTGTATACATAAAATGTCAATATAATTTTTTTAATAAATATGCAATCTCAAAGTTGAACGCTACATTCATAATTAAACAACAAAAAATGCCCGATTTATTAATTTCGCAATCGAAATTAATTTGATTTAAATTAACCTGACTTTCTTCGTATTTAAATCACACTTCATGTAACTCAAACAATTGTATTATATAGGGTGTATAGAAAGTCCCGGGAGTGTCAAATTATTCAAAAAAATCACATGCAATCGAAAAACAAAAACTAGGTAGTCAATATTTTTGAAAAATCTATCAATTAATTTCGTAACCTATCGCAATATTAATATTACTAGTAAGAATTCCAATTGGAATCCATCGCAACAGTTTTAATTTGTTCGATGAGATTAATTTTAACAAGAACGTAATAATAATTATATTGTGCTACTGAAATGGTAATTAAATTAATTTTGTGACGAATTTTCCCTTTCACAAGTATTTCAATACCCAAAATACAATGTTCGCTGCACTTTTGATTAAGCGAAATCTTTAATGGCGTTTAAATGTAAATATTATTAGGTATCAAAAAATAATCTTGTTAATTGTTGAGGCTTCTACTTTGTTATACATTGTAATTCAATTGTAATAAATGAAACACTTTTTTACTTTGTTTGTATAACTCGGATTGATTTTATTGTTGACTATAGTTTCGACAACCTTAACGTGTCATTATCAAAACAAAAGTTTTGTTTTGATAATAGTAAAAAAGTGTTTCATTTATTACAATTGAAAAAATAATCTCCTGTTTATTTTATGAAATAAATATGAATAAAATATTAAAAATCAACCAATGAAACACAGATTAGATTGAATAACTTTAAATTCTCGATTAGTTTCGGGTTATTAGCCCATTTTATTTATTTGTTTTTATATTCATTTAACACTTTAGTAAAAAAAAGACACTTAGTTTTTTATTAGCATTTAAGCGTTAATTTAAGGTTGAAATGTATCATTCGTCTGCCTGATGAAGCTACTGTGTAGCGAAACAATTGTCGCAGTGATCGACTAATAATTAGTGTAATCTTAAAAAACTAATTGTTTTTTTCCACTCAAGTGTTGCAAATGTAATTTCACCAAGTAACAGCCTCTACAATCGAATATTCTTATATTTAGTTTCTTCGCACGTTGTTTCTGTGTATGAAAACCATGATTCTCAGGAAACTGAATGTAAAAATATGAGAAACTAATCTAAGTATGTTTTGTGTTGTAGACGTTGACTGTGGTACATTTTTTTATTTGTGAATAACGTGAATTTTTAATGGGGTGCCAGGGATGATCGTCACCTAACTTAATAAAATTCTTATATTAATTTACCAAAATTTCCTTTGTAATTAGATTATGTCTGTTGAGGAAATAAATATTATTATTATTATTAAAAACAACTGTACCTCGTTTATACCACAATATTGAACTGATTAAAATAAAAAATAAGTAGGAGAAACGACGAGTATTTTTATTTAAATAATTAAAGTCTCCACAACCAACATAAAGATTTGGTTATGTTGACTTGAAATTATTTAATATAATAAGTATTTCAATATTTTCAATATTCAATTTAATTTCTTGATATTAATGTCATTCATTTTTTTTTTTTTAATGTTTACAAATAAATAATAAAAAAATAATGAGATATACTTGTCCTTTCTCATTATTACAAATAAATAATAAAAAATAATTTATTAATTAATTATTTTCAAATTCTTTTATTTAAATAATTTCTCATTTCGATTAGTGATGGGAAAAATTGATTATTTTAGTAATCGAATACGAAATAATAAATTATTTTCTGTAATAGAATATTATTATTATTATTATCGTTTCTATGAAAATTTCGATTCAAAATTTAAAAACAATTATTTGATAAATACTAAAGGAAATGTAAATTTCATTTCGAAAAATTTTAAATAGAAATTGAAGCAGTAGTTACAATAATTCAAAATGTCGACTTATTTTGTAGATACAAAAGTAATTCAAAGTTTCGTTTCAAGATACCTTCACTGAAGCAGTCATTATAATACCTCTTCAATTTTTAATTGAGGTATTTTGAGATGAAACTTTCTCTTTCATTCATTAAAAAAATCATCACTTATACAAAACAAATAATCAGATTTATAAATTAATCTCAGATTATATTTTTATCAAATATTATGAAATAATAATAACTTTTGTTGAATTCAAATGAAACACTGTAAACTTTTATTCGTCGCCTTTTAGAATCGTAGTACTCATTAAGTAACCAATGTAAAATTTCTTCCTTGAAGAATCGATTTATTTGGTAAATACAAATGGAATTGAAAGTATATTAAATAAAAATGCTTTGAAAATAATTAGTAAATTATTTCCACATTTAGCTCTGTGACTTTTGACTTACGTTACGTAAGTACGTTAAACAAATGCACATTCATTTCAAAATACCTCAATTGAAACAGTAATCATAATATTATAATATAATATTTATATTTTATTCCTTTCTTTACTTAATATATTATATCAAGAAAACTTCACGTACTCACCAACAAATATTTTCGAATCATAATATTGCCTCAATTTTTAATTCAGCGTAAAATAAAACTTATATGTTCATTTGTATTTACCAAAAAAAAAAACAATTCTTCAAATAAATAATTTTGCGAATCACTGGTCTCGATGCTAATTCCTATATTCTACACATTTTAATGGATTTGCCTTTGAAGCTCCATTCAGTCCTGCAACTAGATTTGTTTCATTAGTTTGAACAGTTTCAAACAAACACGTTGTATTAACATTCTTGCATTGGCGATAAATATATATATTATTTTCACGATACTCGATGCATACAAGTTTCTTTTAAGAATATCAATATTCACTGTCAATTTATAATTATATTTCAGTTTGATTATCATTTACATACATTTATATATTTAGTTGTAATATTGATTTTTATTGCATATGTTTTGTAAAAAGGAGATAAATATATTATTATTTTATTTTAAGAATAGGCAAATAAAATTCAGTATCTAGTGGTGTTGCAGATGTGAAGTGGAATTTTTATAATGCTCCATGTGCAAACACTACAATTAAAGGACGTTGAAAATTACATAAAGTTTTGTGTTTGTTTTTCAAAATGAGAGTTGTCCATGTGCAATACACTATTATTTAAGGCCGTTGAAAAGGAAAAAAAAGGTTTGCAATCTGTTTCTCAAAAAGAGAGTTGATTAACGTTCTCGGCTCAGACAAAGTTTTGTAAATATTGCAATATTGTTGCATCCAACTTCAAACGCAAAATGAGTTTAAACAAGGAATTTTTGAGATATGGAAATTAAAAAAATCATCAAAAATACTTCAATAGATTTTTTTAATTGTTTAAATAGAGCATTGTTATATGAAAACACTTTGTACACTTTTCTTCACTTATTTATTTATTAACAGATGTACATTTCGATCTCCATGTGATCATTATCAATGTTTTAAATAAATAAATAAGTGAAAAAAGTGTACAAAGTGTTTTCATATTTCTTTCAAATCTTCACGAAACTCACATTTAATTAAAAGCATTGTTAATAATAAAAAATAACGGCCAGGGTATAATCTCTTTTGGGAATAGTATTTATACTAGCGAATATATATATATATATATTCACAATATTCAGATACTGTTTTATATATATATATTATCAAAAAACCCTTTATACCCATAAAAGTGTAGGGTTAGACACTTTTTTTACAAACATTAAAATAAAGGTTTGTCTCTCCTGGGCTATCGCGCAAATGACCAATGTTGTCGAAGCGCCCTAAAACTCCAACTCCTGGGCTATCGACCGGAGGTCTTTCTGCCCTGCTAGCGAATATTTTCTTTAATTAAATTTTCGAAGATTTACATCTAAAATTTGCGTGGATTTCCGATTTCTTTGTTCAATCAAATATTTGCCTGTATAAATAAAAACGAAAGTTCGCCACTGAAAGTTTCGTTTATATAGAATACATTTAATCATTATTATTACTTTGATTATTTTATTATTCATAATTAATTAAAGACGACGCAAGCGCCATCTTTTGCCTAATAAATATTTTATTATGTTGATTATTCTGTAGTTTAATTATAAAATAATCATCTTTTTTTTATTTTACAGTCATGACTATTCTGTACTATAATCCACAATTATTTTTGCTTCACACCGTTTATACATAATTCATTTAATCATCATTATACAATTACAGCACAATATTTAAGTTATTAATTAAATTCTGAAAGGGGATATTCACGGTAAATTAACCAGGTGACGATCATCCCTCGCACCCCATTAAAAATCCACGTGCGTTCCCCGGTAAGCAGTTTTTACGGGATGCGGAGTGCATTAATGAACACTGCCGTTCGATATTTATCTTGTCGCTGTCAAAAACTAATTTTCCGTGAAGGGTGCACTCGTACAAATCGACAACACATGTTCGGATTCTAATCCGGGGATTAGATAGAGACCACTCCAGTACAATTCTTGATTTCAATACAAATTATTCACACATACGCGGGGTAATGAAAGTGGAATGATTGGAATTGGTTGAAGAAATGGATTTATTGAAGAAAAAAAAATGGATACAATTTTGATTTTTTTTAAGATGGCATATGTGGAGTTGTCTTTGAGTAACGGAATACATTTTTGTTAATTATTGAGGCTTCTAACTACAGAAAAAAAAACTTCTATACTACTTTCACTATCCTACTATTTTGTTATACATTGTAATACAATTTTAATAAATGAAACACTTGTTTACTTTGTTTGTATAACTTGGATTGTTTATTGTTGTAAACTATAAAGAAAAAATATCATATCAAGTTTTGTTTGAATAATTTAATTATTTTATGAACAAAAAATTGCCTTTTTATCCCTTCTTAAAAAATCCACATTGCAATTACAGAATTATTAATTTTCTGGATTTATTTTCCATCCTTCTTGGTACACTTAATAACTTTTGTAATACAAAATGTCCATTAGTCAAACATGACATGACATTTTTTGTTAAGCAATAAACCATTCACTATTTTATATGCAAGACATAAGTTTATTTGAAGCCTTTGGTGTACATCTTGTTGGAACGACATTTCACTGGTACCACGTCCATTCAATTCCGTCTAAAAGTAGTCTTCCAACATTGTACGATAGCGAACTCCATTAATCATTGAACTTTACAATCAAACAAAATCCCTTCTTAAAAAATCCAAATTGCAATTACAGAATTATTCATTTTCTGGATTTATTGTCCATCCTTCTTGGTAAACTTAATAACTTTTATAATATAAAAATGTCTATTAGTCAAACATGACATGACATTTTTCTCGATTTATTTTCCATCTTCCTGGAAAATAAATCCAGAAAATTAATAATTCCATAATTGCAATTTGGATTTTTTTAAGAAGGGATTAAAAAGGCGATTTTTTATTAGAAAGTGTTTTTGCCTTAAACTATGAAAAGATTCAATATTTTAACAAAACAAATCGAAATTCGGCGAAGGAAACAATTTGTTAGCCGAATGCATTAATCACTAAATAAATAATGTATATATATATATAATCTAAAATCCCCATCTACCATAATGGTGGTGTAGGGGTAAATAAATAATGTAATAGATTATAAGATCACTCTAGCATTCTTGATTTCATTACAAATTACACACACAATCCTCTTGAGAAATGTATGCAATTGAATATGACTAATATTTCATTTTTGAAATTATAAAATTTGTTCTTATTGTCATCATTTCATATTAAAATGAAATGATGGTAAATGCATTTGGTTTTAAAAAATAAGTTGTGCAGAATTTGTTCTTAGAAAAGTTAGTTGGAAGAAATTATATTATTATCAGAACAATTCAAAATCATCACCCTTTTCCAAGCATACTAGATTTTTTTTAAACAGAGCATTTTGTAATTCAACAATATTTTCGAGCCTGATATAATTTATGTTTCCTCCTAAAATGTGTACTACTGAAGTATAAAAATTCCTTATACGAAATCTTGCATGCATGTTTTGTAATCTTAATTAAATATGTTTTAAAATTGAAATGATTAAAAACAAATTTGCTTTTTATAAGTAGTTACTCTTTGATTTTAATATAATAATAATAATGCCCTTATTTATCACAAAGAAAAATACAAAATGAAATGTCATGAGTGTAGGCGAAGTTCAGTCAGCTTAAACTGTTACTGATCTTCCACTTAACCTACGAATAGTGAAACTTAAATATAATTGCAACATGTGAGATAAGGTACAATTGTTATATTAATATTGAATTAGGACAGATAAAGAATAAATGCAAACTGTAATAATAAAATATACAGAGAGCTTTTTTGATCAGTATACATTTCCCCACGGGAAATTTGACTTTTTCTTCATTTGTATACATTTTAGATTAAATATTTCACATAGTTTGACAAGTATGCTTAGTAGCTTATGACACAATATACATTAATCGGTGAAATGCGTTTGATTCGCATTGTCTCTTAGTACCCATAGGGAAAATGTTTACTGATAATAAAAGCTCTCTGCGTATTTAAAATAAGTCAATTTGTTTTGTTTAACATATGGAAACAAAGATTTATTTTATTTAACGAAGTGGAAGCCAGATGTTTTCAGGATTTAATTAGATGTATATAATTTAAAAAAAAAATAATAATTGTACAATTTGGCGGAAAGACCATAGCTCGATAGCCTGTTCAAGCAAGAAAGAAACCAATATACCATAATATATTGTAAATATATGTAAAAAAAATCATTGAATAAAGATATTGTAGTAGTTGTAATTGTATTGTACAAAGTATAAATTTATTAGTTTTGTAATTGAATTAAAATCGATGGTTTTAATAGATTGACCATATGCTGCGGACAATCAGGGCTTCTCGTTTCCGTCAATCACGGCATATGCTGTATGTGTGGATATCACACTACCCCAAACGCAAGACAACCGTGCCGAATCGACCATAATTCCTAATTTCGCACTTCCTGTTCATGCCCGACTGGCCACCTCTTAAACACCATTAAACCGATAATTGCGCTCGCCTCAATTAATAATACCATAAGCTAATATTTATGGGAAACTGCGACGATTCAGTTTCGGGGGGCGTGAATGGTGCGATTTAATTGAAATTGCGCCGTGAAGCTCCGGGGGCGGTGGCGTCGCCGAGGAGGGTGCGAACACCCGAAACACGTGTTCGCGGTCCCACAGCGCGCCGCATTCGGAATTGTTCAACTGTGCCGCCTTAATCTCATCATAATAATATTTTACATTTGATATTGTGAAGGAGTTATTCTTCGGCGATGCGGGAAAGCGTCCCTCTCGACGGGGAAAAGTGTGTCGACTTCGTGAAGGCGGCGAGGAAGCACGCGCACCCACGGAAATGTATGTGTTTTGCGAAAAATACATAAATAATAAAAAAAAACAATAAAATCGAGATGTATTGTCCACGGAGGGACGGGGAAACGGTTTTTCGTCGTAATCGCATCACGGCCATTCAAATATAAATACAAACGTTGGTGGGCGTTTAAAACTATATTAAATAACGCGCCGCACAACAAAGCTCCACTTCCGGACTAAGCCGATTTGAGCCACGCGTGAGCGGGCTGTTACCCTATTGTTTATCGTAAAGCGAGTCCGCGCTGATAATCCCGCAAATTATTATCGAAATTCGATACATTTCAAGCACAATTTGAAATTAATGTTCCACATTTATTAGAGCGCACACAATTAATTTTATAATAATAAACGATTGATAAATACTCTCCTATACCATCAAATCCAAATAATATTCCAGCATAAACTACTCAGTAATTTATATTTCAATTAAATCAAAAGAATTTCACCACGTGTTAAGTGATACATTAATTAACGATATAATATTCCAGGATTAATATAATAAACTAAATAAAAATAAATTGAAATAATAATAATTATTTATTTGTTTTTTTTAATTACGGAAAATTCTCCATTTAATTAATTAATAAATTATTTCCTCTTTAGCTACTGCGACATTTTTCTTTATATTATATAAGTACTTAAAACAAATTCTTGATAATGAACATTTGCTGTTCCATAACAATAACATATTGTATAATGCAACATTTTTTTCTCTATTATTATTAATATAATTTTGATTTTAATAACATCGTTTGATTTTGAGGAAAAAAGAATGTTTGACAAAACGGCGACCTTCTCAATAAAAACGTGCTTTTTGGGGTCTAAAAATCAGTCTTTGATCAGCTGGAACCCCCCTAATATATAACCAAGATCAATCTCCAGGCTAGAATATTTTATTTTAGACTATATCAGTAATTTTATGGTTGAGGCTTTTTACTTGATGAAACTCCATTTTCCATGAAACTAATTTTACAAGTAAAACACAGGATTGTTTTATAAATTTTACAGATTTATTGCAGGAAATACTACTACAATTGTTTTGATACACAGTACCATCATCAGTCAGTAATGTTTAAATAAATTAACACGGAGGGTGGTATATGTATATTTATTATTAATTCCCCGTAATTTTATTTTCTAAATTTTTGCTACCTGCTAACCCCATCCCCATTGTTATACCTGAATTACATAAATACCCTAAGTGTTAATTTATTCAATTATTACATCAGCTGGCTGATGATTACACTGAATATCGAAACAATTGTAGCAGTGAAATTTATAAAAAAATACAGAGTTTTACTTGTAAATTTAATTTTTTTTTTTTCAAAGAAATAAAATTATTCAATATTTCTTAATATGAACATATCAGTTTTATTTTTTAATATATAACAATCTTTATAAATAATTACATTTACAAGAACATATTATCGTTATGTTCTTATGATTAAGTCTCACAAAAATGAATTACTTGTTAAATGGCCATCGACCCTAGGTTTTTTGTATTTTAATACAAACGCACCCTACATTTTTTTATGATCTGTTATTATCGAAACACCAATAAAGAATGACATTTTTTATCAATAAACAATAACTATGAACACACTTTATTAACGGTAAAGTATCACCAATAACAAATATTACTACAAAGTTATATACACATATTACAATACTTTTTGCAAGTGCTTAAAAAAACACAATGCTTATACAGAATAATTTGAAATAAGTTATAATATTGTAAACCCTACACGCAAATATGAAGAAAGGATCATATATAATATCATATATATAATATTGTATGGCATATAGCACCACCTTGTTGGAATTACATTTCACTGATCTCAAATCCATCCAATATTATCCAGTAATGGCTTTCCAAAATTGTATAATAGCAAACTATATGGTTAATAGAGTTATTTTCATAAATATCAATAGATTATTTAATAAAGTTATTTTCATTGAAAAAAAAACTTCCATCATTAAATCCACACCACCACATTTGATGGATGCAATAGAATTTATTTAAAAAAAGGAGAGTGTTGAAATAAATAAAACCAAGCACAATTAATGTGTTAACACGATGAATAATTCAGGATATTGAATTATAACAACTTGAGCTTTCCATTCATTAATTTGTATGTAAGGCTGCTTGAAGCACCATCTTGTTGGAACTACATTTCACTAATCTCAAATCCATCCAATATTATCCAGTAATGGCTTTCCAAAATTGCATAATAGCAAACTATATGGTTAATAGAGTTATTTTCATAAATATAAATAGATTATTTAATAGAGTTATTTTCATTGAAAAAAAAAACTTCCATAATTAAATCTACACCACCACTTTTGATGGATGCAATAGAATTTCTTTAAAAAAAGGAGAGTGTTGAAATAAATAAAACCAAGCACAATTAGTGTGTTAACACGATGCATAATTCAGGATATTGAATTATAACAACTTGAGCTTTCCATTCATTAATTTGTATGCAAGGCTGCTTGAAGCACCATCTTGTTGGAACCACATTTCACTGATGTCAAATCCCTTCAATATCTTCCAATATTGCAAGATAACGAACTCCGTTATCCGCAACAGGGTGATTATTTTCATGACAAAAATTGCAGTTCAATCACACCTCCATCATAAAATCCACACCACCACCTTTTGTAGATGCAATGGAATCTCTTTTTTAAACGAAAGTGAGTGTTGAAATAAATCAAAGCAGGCATAATCAGAGTCTTAACAAGATGTATTAATCTTCTTTATTTTGGTTGTTGGTTGTGGAGACTTTAATTATTTAAATAAAAATAGTTGTCCTTTCTCCTACTTATTTTTTATTTCGGAAACTATGTTTCCATCTTCAGTAGTTGGAGTTTTATAAATATAAATATGTTGTTATGGTATAAACGCAGTATTGATAAAATTAAAATATTTAAAAAATCATGTTAACTATAAACTAATCTAAATATAATTATATATAATGTGCTAAAATTTATGAATTAATAAGATCTAAAAGGGGATTATTTAATGAAATAGTATCGAAATTTAAAAGATTATCTATGTGTTTTTTTTCATTTCAATAGACTTCAACATGTTTAATTTTGATTCACGTGAAAATTTAAGAAGTTTAACATTTTCAATCGAAAATTTATGTCCCGTATTTATTGAATGAAAAGCTACAGCAGATTTTTCAGAATTAAAGTTTTTAATATGGTAATTATGTTCTTTAAATCTAGTTAAAACACTTCTAGTAGTTTGACCTACATATAATTTTGTACAATTGTTATATTTCATTGAATAAATACCAGAATTTTCTAAAGGATTATTTTTCAAAAAGGTGTTGCCTAATAACATTTTTAATATTGTGTTTGAATATGGTGCAGGTATTAAATTGAATTTTTTAAAAATATTATTTAATTTGAAATTTATACATGGATTATATAAAATGTTTGCATAATTTTTACTTGAATTTTGTTCATAAAGTGGTGTTAAAGTTGTAGTATTTTTGATTAAAAATTTGTTTTTAAATTTATTAATTATTTCTGTTGTTATTTCTGATTCAAAATTTAATTTTTTGGCTATATTTATATTAAATTAATTTCTGCTTTCCTATTTCCTTCTGTGATTGGATAAAAAATGGCTCGATAAATCATTGAAGTATAATTGAACAAGTGCAAGTTCAATTATAAATTAAGGATGAGGTTTAGTAGAAAGAGATAGTTGTATTTTCATATAATGCAATAATAGTTCGCGGAATATTTTGCATTCCACTTTTACTTCATATATCTAAGGAATTTCCTTTGCACTTCTTCAATTACATTAAGGGTGAGGTTTCATAGAAAGAGATAGCTGTATAGTTATTGACAGTCACTAATTGATGTTATAGTCAATGGATAATATTTTACCGAGAGATTTTCTCCTGTAAAACGCTTTGATTTTTTTTTTTTTTTTGAGAAGCAGTGAATAAAAACAACATGTGTCTAAGAAATTTCCTTTGCACTTGTTCGGTTATATTAAGGGTGAGGTTTAATGGATCTACATTTTGATTTGTTTTCAGAATCCCATACGCAATTTATGTCTAAATTAAAGCATGTAATGTTCTGAATATTCTAATATTTAGTTAATTATCATTATAGTTTATTGCAGTAATACCAATTGTATTTCTATTTTTATTATAAGTCACTTTTTTATCCAAGATGCACGTAGCTTTAGTCTTATATATTATTTGTTATTGTAATATTTTTGTTATTCTGTTTGTAAAATGGTTTTTTTGTCGTTAATAAATGAATTTGAATTTGAAAAAGGATAGCTAAATAGTTATTGACAGTCGCTAATTGATGTTACATTAATGTCATAGTCAATGGATAACATTTTACTGAGAACTTTTTTCTTCTAGAGTGATTTGATTTTTTTGGAACTAGTGTATAAAAATAAATAAAATGTCACAAGTGTCATTAATTATTAAATCAAATTTGCCAATTTGTTACAATAATATAACTTATTGTGCGTGGTTTCTTTTATTGCGAAACATATTGTTTTTTTTTAATAAATAAATTTAAACTATAGAGTAAAAACGTTTTAAATCATACATTAAAATAATTTTAAAACATGCAGGTATTTCACCAAATGTGTTAAAAATCATTTTAATAATCATTAAATAAGTACAAAAAACAAATAAAAATACGTTCTTATGTTTTTTTTTGTATTTATCTCTAGTTGCCCGAAGAAGACGTAAAGAAGGCCGACCACGACGGCAACGAACTACCTTCAGCAGTGAGCAAACCCTGCGGTTGGAGATAGAGTATCAAAGATCGGAGTACATAAGCAGGGGCAGGAGGTGCGAATTGGCGGAATCTTTGCGGTTGTCCGAGACGCAGATCAAGATTTGGTTCCAAAACAGGCGGGCCAAAGACAAACGGATCGAAAAGGCGCACCTCGATCACCATTACAGGTAATTAAACCGTTTTTATCATCTGATTCCATCAAATAATAACCCGACTACAAATAATTAAACCATTTTTTTATCTCCAAATCAAACAATTATTCGAGGATATGCGTGCTAACAGGCAGTATTGTATTTTTTAAATTGAAATGATAATCATATCGACCTCGTTTTGTTAATTTGAGTGTATAAGCAATAAATTTTATCTTTAAGAGTGTGGTTTAGTAGAAAGAGATAGCTATATAATTATTGGCTGTTTCTAATTCGGGTTATATTGTCTCACATATAACGCCTTAAAAATGGGCGAAATTTTGTCCGAACCATTTTCAAGGCATTAAGGGCATACCACTCGCTAGAAAAGAAGATAAAATAGTGCTTTACGGCACCCGCCGTTGTTACCACTAATAATAATACTGTTGTATTGAAATTTCAGTATGAGAAAGTTAAAGGATGAATCAATGTTCGTATTCGTTTAGTTTTGAAAAAAAAAAACTTCATATATTATTTATAAAAATACATTAAATATGCTCAATATTTATACAAATTTGATCGTCAATTTAACCAATTTAAACATTTTTATATTTAATTTTGAAGTAATAGGGACCTAGAATCGACTTTTGTGAACAATAAAGGGTTTGCATCATAAAAATAAATTTATTAGTTTAATGTTTAATAATTATCGGACTATTTAACATTTTCTTGCGAGAATTTGTGTACTATTTAAAATACTCAACTGACTCTTTTTTTAATAGATTTTTTCCAGTTCACTGTATATCCTGTATATTCTTAATAATAATTTAATAATTTAATGTATAGTTAGTATAAAGCAATATGTATTAAATGGACTTACCGTTAATAAACAATAAACAATATATAATAAAATATTAAATTATTTCAAGAAACGTCACGTACTCACCAACAAATATCTTCGGTATGTCTATTTCTTTCTGAATAACGTTTCGTCTAATTTTTAGGCTACGATGATGTAATTACAATTTATTAATAAATATATATAAATTAATTGATATTGATAATTAAATAAAAAGTCACTTGGTTTGTTTCACTACTAATTTTTATTCTCTCCGACTAGTTTCGACTTATCGTCATTCTCAAGGAGTAATGAATGAATGACGATAAGTCGAAACTAGTCGGAGAGAATAAAAAATAGTAGTGAAACAAACCAAGTGACTTTTGTTTAATTATCAATATTGTAAACATGTTTCATCAAGTGATTAATGAGAACCAAATTGAAGATAAATTAATTAAGTTAGGTTAGGTACTGCACATGAAACATACTGGTCTCACGAGGTCCGAAACGTGCACCAAGTACTTTTACAGTGAACTGGAAATAATCTATTAAAAAAAAAGAGTCAGTCGAGTATTTTAAACTTTATTTTAAACTTTAACTTAATTAATTTATATATATATAACATCTTTATTCAGAGAGCATAATTGCATTTTTTCCAAAAATTTATATTTACAATATAGATGGGTTAATAGTCATGGGCTATCGACCAGAGATCTTTCTGCCCTTAATTTATATTTAATGAATATTTCTGTTTTTTTTATAATTGCAGAAAATTATTGGGAACATTTCCTGGCGCATTATGTCCAATCTGCGTAGACGGCCCTTGTTACCACGCATCGATGCTACCATCCTCCCTGCCGTTCCTGAGGACACAAAACCCCGAAACAGAAAACAACGAAAACACATAAATCACCAATCAATCATCATAAAAATATTTGTATATAGCTTCAAGCACAAATTGTATTTATTTTCTATGTTAAAGCACCGACAATTAGTCTAGTCAAAAAAAAAAAAAAAAAACAACGCACTACCCAATAAAAAGTAAATCAAAAGAAAAAAAAAGGAAGATACCCATTATCCCGTTTAAACATTAAAGAATGAGGAGGGTGATTTATGTACGGTGCGTTTTGTAAAGATGTAAGTTGAGGGAGGTTGTTATATAAATTTCGTGTCCGACAATCATCGAGGCGAGCGAAGCGTGCAGATGGTGTACAAAAGGGCAGATTAGCGTCGTCCAGGTGGAAGTTCCCGCGATCGTTTAAATACTTGACCCCTCAATTCATATTATTCTTTTATTTCCCGATGGCGATGGCCGATATTAGTATTTTCCCCGAGTACGACCCGCCATTATCAACATACAACGGATCCGTAAGCATCGCGAGATTAAGATTGTGGGTGGGGAAGGAAGCCCCGTTTCTTTAGAGGGTATTTGTGCGGGGGAGGGGAGATGGAATAATCCCCTAGATTCAGATAAGTTAACGATTATGAAATCAGGAGTCAGTTTTGATTTTCTTTTTTTGAAAGAAGCGTGGAATAATTTATAACTGTAAAAGCGTACTTATAGTAATTAAAAAAATATTATAGTTAATTGAGTATTTAAATATATATATCACATTTCTTAAAACCTTTTGATTTTTATTATTTCCAATTCTTTTACCATGTAATGAAAAACAAGAATTACACACATCTTTATGTTTGAACATAATAATACTCGTGTTATACTAATTTTACTAATTAGAAATGCAGAATGTTTCAATCAAAAATTAGTCTTGAATTATCAATAATAATATCAATTTTTTTCTTCAATATAATTAATAATAATATATACATACACTATCATTTTAAATTATATCCTATTTATATATATAATTAATTAATAATTAATTATTTTCAAATTCTTTTTATTTAATTTATTTTATATAACTGGAACCAGTGAATAAATATTCTTTTTTTTTTCTTTATTGAACTATAGGATACACATGATACTTATAGTCAATACGTCAAATTGGTTAATGATATGTTCTAACAATGTATTAATCTTTATGTAATAAAATCAATGTTTCTGTTAATCTTTCAATACAGTATTACAGATCTGTAAAAATTCATTTATAGCGTATATTGCGTTTTGTTTCAAGATTTGTTTATTTTTTTGTTTGAATACAGATAATTCCAGTAACTTCAGTTTTGCGGTCAGTTAAATAATTTTATTGCGTTATATGATGGTGATTTTCTATAGAGACTATGTGATTATTTGTTTATCACAATTTTCTATTACTATTTCATTCGGATCAAATCGAACTTTTAATTTGACAATTTTCAGTACATTCTTGAATTGAATTAGAGTAACAGCTATACAAATTTAAGCAACATGAAGTAAACGTTTTTCATACAAGGAGTGTGCAAATTAAGAATTTGAAATATGCGCAAAAAATGTCAAACTTCGGAAAAAAACTTCAAATTTCCAATTTCAATGATTTTTTGTGCTGAAATGTAGATAAATCCATTCTGAAATGTATGCTTTAAGACCCAATATTCTATCGTATTTGTGAACAAAATTATATAAATTTAATCAATGTCGCATCCAAAAACGTCGATCGGTGCATCTCTCTTGAACCGTTTCTTTAAGACTACATGTATCATAAATGGAAACTCATCAATATGCCACGCTCTTTGTAACATCATTAAGAGTTTTTTTTTTTCAGATTATTTTGGAGGAGAGAGTCATTGCAAGTCTTAAAATATTGCCAAAATAGTCATTAGAGTCATTGCAAGTCTTAAAATATTGCCAAAATAGTCATCAGAGTCATTGCAAGTCATAAAATATTGCGAAAATAGTCATTAGAGTCATTGCAAGTCTTAAAATATTGCCAAAATAGTCATTAGAGTCATTGCAAGTCTTAAAATATTGCCAAAATAGTCATCAGAGTCATTGCAAGTCATAAAATATTGCGAAAATAGTCATTAGAGTCATTGCAAGTCTTAAAATATTGCCAAAATAGTCATCAGAGTCATTGAAAGTCTTAAAATATTGCCAAAATAGTCATCAGAGTCATTGCAAGTCTTAAAATATTGCCAAAATAGTCATTAGAGTCATTGCAAGTCTTGAAATATTGCCAAAATAGTCATTAGAGTCATTGCAAGTCATAAAATATTGCCAAAATAGTCATTAGAGTCATTGCAAGTCTTGAAATATTACCAAAATAGTCATTAGAGTCATTGCAAGTCTTAAAATATTGCCAAAATAGTCATCAGAGTCATTGCAAGTTTTAAAATATTGCCAAAATAGTCATTAAAGTCATTGCAAGTCATAAAATATTGCCAAAATAGTCATTAGAGTCATTGCAAGTCTTAAAATATTGCCAAAATAGTCATCAAAGTCATTGCAAGTCATAAAATATTGCCAAAATAGTCATTTGAATCATTGCAAGTTTTAAAATATTGCCAAAAGAGTGAATAAAAGTAAAAATTATCATTAGCCTTGTTAAAAGCTGATTTTTTTTTACAAAAATAGTCATTAAAATTGTTGCAAGTCACAAAATATTGCCAGTCATTAGAGTCATTGCAAGTCTTAAAATATTGCCAAAATAGTCATCAGAGTCATTGCAAGTCATAAAATATTGCCAAAATAGTCATTCGAATCATTGCAAGTTTTAAAATATTGCCAAAAGAGTGAATAAAAGTAAAAATTATCATTAGCCTTGTTAAAAGCTGATTTTGTTTTTACAAAAATAGTCATTAAAATTGTTGCAAGTCACAAAATATTGCCAAAATAGTCACTACAGTCAATGCATGACAGAACATTTCGTCAAATTTGACATTAGAGTCGGTGAATGTCATAAAATATTACTCAAATTTTGAAGTAATCAAAAGTCGTAAAATATTGCTAATCGCCCAATAATATCATTCAATACTGTCGAAATAGTCATTAAAGTCATTGCAAGCCATGAATAATTGTAAAAATTGTCATGTAACATTTTATAAAATTCACTAACTCAGACTATGCCAATTTTGTAAAAAAAATCTGACTTGCATTGTGGTGACTATTTTCTAAATATTTTGTGAATTAATGTTTCTAATAACTAGTTTAGTAACACATTATGACTTGTATTGATTAGTGTTTATTCTATTAGCAATGTTTTATGACTTGCAGGTACAATAGCATAAATATGGTTTTTATTGTCGCTACAAATTATAAAATATTCCCAATAGAATAAACACAAGTCAATACAAGTCATAATATCTTGGTAAAATAGCCATTAGAATCGTTAATGACCAGTTAATAAATATTGCCAAAATAGTCAACAAAATTATTATATTGAAAAAAAAAATTGCTATTAAAATGTAATGACTTTTAATAGCATTTTTTTTTCAATATAATAATTTTGTTGACTATTTTGGCAATATTTATTAACTGGTTTTTATTGCCAAAAAAGTAAGTAAAAGTTAATACAATTCAAAGAATATATAATGAAAGTAGTCATTAGAATCTATAGAAATTTGAATGTTTAAGGTATACGCATGGGAAACAAATGAATTTTGATAAAAAAATCAGAAATTCGTGGAATAACTTCAATTTTTCCAGTGAATAGAAACATCAACTGTATAAATTTAAGCAATATATAATTAACAGTTTTCGTAAAATAGGTATTCGTAAAAAAAATGTCTGACTTTATGAATTTTTATAGATAAGAAAAAAACTCATGTGTTAATGATTTTAGGTTTAAATATAGATAAATCCTCCCTGAATCGTATGCTTTAACCACAGTATTCGTATACTGTGCTTTAACTTTGAATATTGTGTCTCTTATATAAACAAAATTATCTCGGTCTAATCAGCATCGCGTTTAATAGTTTCGATTGAACCGTTCTCATAAGACATCAAGAGACTCGTCAATTTAAATGGCTTTAATAAACCGAAAATGAAAAAATTATGGCAAAATAAATATCCCATGTATTTTCTAATATCATTAATAATATTTGTATTATCTTCTTTAGATTTTTCTTAACAAAAAAAAAATATTGAAATTTGAATATTTATATTTGGTGGAAAATTCAAAACTCTCAGAATAACTTCAAATTATATCAAAATATTCTTAAATAAGGGAAGAATCAACTGTATAAATTTAAGTAATATAGAATAAATAGTTTTCTTAAAGCAGGTGTATTAATTCGGCATTTGAGAAATGAGCGCAAAAAAAAAATGTCCAATTTTGGGATTTTTTATAGACAATCAGACAACTCTCATTTTTATCATTTTCGACAGAAATGTAAATAAATTCTTTTTGAATCTCATGCTTTAAGTCCCAATATTCTATCTCTTCTGTGAACAAAATTATCTTGATCTAATCAACATCGCTTTTCAAAGCGCTGATCAGTCGCTTGAACCGTTCTCATAAGACATATAAATGAGACTCATCAATTCAAATGTCCATAATTAATCAAAAATTATTTTTTTGTGGAAAAATAAACATCGTACGTATTTTCTAACATCATTAACAGTATTTATCTCCTTACACCTAACGGTAGAAAGGAAAAAGATTTAAAAAAAATTAAAAGTATTTATAGTTTTCTATTCAGGTTTTTCTTCGGAACAAAAAATAATTGGTAGAAATTTCAATATTTATACAAAAAAAGTGATTTTTTTTGTGGAAAATACAAAACTCATAGAATAACTGAAATTTCGATGAATTTTTTTTCTGTATAAATCTGAGAATAAAAATCAAAGGCTCTTGAAAAATGTTACAAAATGCAACAAAATTTTTTATTCGAATCAACCTTCATTGGGACAACAGACAAATTGAGAATATCTTTTGGGATAGGACCGTGCCTACTAAATATACAGGCTGTAATGTTATTTATAATATTAATATGGAGATTATCCCAAAATTCCTTTTTTTTAATTTTAGCTGCTTAAAATGGATCTTATAAAAAAATATCAATGTAATTAAAGTTTCTTAAATAATAAAATTAACAATTACTTACCGTGAAGGATATGAACCTAAAATAAATAAATGGACACAAAAATAATGTATTCTTTTAAGAAAAGGTATTAGTAAAATTTGTTTTATTAACTCAAATAAGTTAGGTCACAACTTTCTTTTCAAATAACAATAACAGATTGGGTTCGCTACACATAGATCTCTTGTGTATGTACAACTCTCGCTTGTATCATTATCATCATCATCATCATATTTGTATTGGCAGGGAAACCGTCAAATATACATACACTACAAAAAACATTGATAAAACTACCTAAATTTAACAATTGGCTATTATATTATAAATGTATCATCTTCTTGTATTTCTTTTTTTTTAATTTAATGTTTTGGCTCTATATATATTTATATATAATATAATAAATTTGTTAGATATAACACAAGTGCGATGTATGTGAAAAAATTGTAAAAACAAACATATCGGATAGAGTATTCCACATCTATACAAAGCTGTCATCGGGTTCGTCTCCTTTATTTTATACCAGACACTAAGAGGTTACTTTTTTTCTTACTTTTATAAGTCGGGGACTACTTGAGATAGAGAGAGATAGTTAGAAGGGAGGAGGTCTTCAACCAACAGGTAGAACGGAGCTGACTTGCAAGCATGCATACAGGAGGCACTGCACATATAGGTTATTTTTTTTTAATTTATTTATTTTGTGGTGTGTTCCGTCGACTCTCTTAGTGCAGGCATGAGCGTGGCGGCATTGTCCACACCGGCGGGGCCGCGTGTCACAGTTTCTCCTTCGTCGGCACCCAGATCTTCGGCCCGGACTGCTGCGATATTACGTCTTTGACTGCGGCGTAAATGTCTTCCGGTGTATCTCCTTGTACAACAGCTACAATAAAAAAATAAACTTGTATATCTTACAAAATTTAAACAAAAAGCTTTTTATTGAATAAAACACTTTTTAAAACATGGATAATTATTGGATTATTTACGCTAATTCACTAATTCTTGTTAGAAAAGAAAATTTTAAAGTATAATATAGTTAATAGAAAATAAATGTGAAGTTTTTTGAATGTAGAATTTAGTAAAATCCTTGAAATTTTCATGTCTTTACTATGAACAAATGGAAAAACGAAAAAACTAAAAAAAAAATAAAAAATGTAAATACATGTTTTTATTAATAAATCCTAAAGAAAGACTCTTCTTTTAACGATCATTTTAATTTGACAGAACAGCTATCTCTTTATACTAAAAAAAATATTATTACTTTTAAAAATGTTTGCCGTAAGTAATTCATGTTTCAATTATCAATTAACAAAATCTTGCTTCAAATAAAATCGTCAATAATAAAGAGAACAGTAGGAGGGGTTTTTAGTCGGTAGTCTTTTGGACAAAATCTGGGAGGAGTCCGACAGATTTTTCCCTTCCACAGACATAAACAAATAATGAGAAAGACTCTTGTTTAAGAGATTATTTCAACTTGACTGTATAGCTTTCTCTTCCTAATAAACTAAATTTACTTAAGGTTGTCTTAAGAAGTTCACATTTCAATTATCAATCACAAAATTTTAGTGTGAATAAAATCGTCAAAAATAAAACAAGATTTTAAAAACGTATATATATTTTTTAAATAAAATGTTCGTCACTAATAAAATAAGATTTTAAAAACATATATTTTTTTAGGTGAAACATTCAACCTCCATCCATCTAACTTTTTGATAATTGATGATGGCCAAAATTGTTCTTGATGCCACTTATGAACAAGGCAAAAGATGGCGCTTTGTAGTTTTATTTAGATATTTTTTTGTTATTATTTTATAATAGAAGATTTTGTTAAATAGTCGATGTCCGTAAATAAATAAATAAAAACTTAATTTGTTTACCTGTAAAGTATTCTCCAAACTCTTGCTCCATCTTCAAAGCTCTTTCATAGGTTTTCTTGGCTTGTTCCTCAGTCATCCGTTTATTCATTTCCCTAAAAAAGAAAAATTATTTTATTTTAAACCATTAATTTTTATGGAATAATTAAATCGATTCGATTTAATTATTCTTAATAATTCGATTTATATACTATAAACAGAATTATTTAAAATAATATTCAATACTCACATTATTGACTCTACTGACTTTGGCTTGATGAATATTGCAACAGGGAACAATTGCGCCACCTGCAGGCGTTTGATAGCATTTCCGCTCACGTCTAATATACAGTGTTTTCCCTGAAATTAAAATGTTTTTAAACACAAAAAAAAAAAAAAACGTGGGTACATTCAATATTTAGAATATTAAAATAAAAACGGATATGATTCACAGTTTGCAGTTATTTAAATTAAAATTATTTCCTTTTTTACATTCAGAAATTTAATTATTTTCGACCTACCTTATCAGCTACTTCTCTTACAGAAGCCACAGACGTGCCGTACAAGTTGTCATTGTACTGTCCAGCCTCGATGAACAAGTGATTCTGAATGTCTTTCTCCATTTGCTCTCTGGATGCCACAAAGTGGTAATCCCTTCCGTCGACTTCGTATTCACGTTTGGGTCTAGTTGTATCTGTAATAGAAATAAATAAGAGAAAATATTAATGGGCAATCAAAAATCGTATGCTTGATAGTTTTTTTTTTAAATAATTAGTAAGATTTAAATTTCTTACAATATAATATAAAAATACATTAAATTGAACAACTAAAAATGTTCACTGTGAGTTAATGATTGCGTTTAGAAGACACCAACGGTCAAAAAAAACTGATTTATTGATTATTATAAACATTAGAAAATTTATCATAATAAATTAAAGACGACGCAAGCGCCATCTTTTGCCTAATTTCAAGTGGCATCGTCAACATTTCATTAAATTAGAAAATTTACTGAACATATAAATTATTAAATAAAAATGATTTGAAAATAATTAATAAATTATTTCCACATTTAGCTTTTGACTTACATTATGGAAAATAATTTATAATTTATCAATTATTTTCAAATCAATTTTATTTAATTCATTTAAATAACTGTGACCAAGAGAATGAATACTCTTTTCTGTTCATATAAATTAATGTTGTATTCTACAGTTATTTACTATTAACTGTAGCACATACGTACTGTTGGCGTCTTCTGAAAACGATCAATGTTGTTTCAATACAAATTTATTCTTCTGGACCTGAAGCTTGGAAAATTGATCAACTTTGGGATTTTTTTTTCAATGTCCAATGAATATTTTGAACTGCGGTTTTGTTGCTTGTATTAGCCATACAATGGACTACAAATTTCCAGTTTTTAGAAAAAAAAAAAAAAAAAAACGCTGCTCCAGTCTCCTACTTATTAAACTAGATATATTCTGGAAATATATCTAGTTTAATAAAAAAAAAATAAGTAGAAGAAAGGACAACCATTTTTATTTAAATAATCCATTCATAAATGTAATTCAATTTTAATAAATGAAAAATTTATTTTGATAATAACACACTAAGGTTGTCGAAACTATAGTGAACAATAAACAATCCAAGTTATACACAAAGTAAAAAGTTTCATTTATTAATATTGCTACAGAATTTAAGTTTGAAATGTTTAATTAATTATGATATGATTAATGGATACTTACGTGGAACACAGCTACCGAATTTGTCGGGAAACTCGGAAATGAGATCGTCATTGATGCGATCTTTAAGCGGGCCCAGAACAATGACGGGCCTAGTGTAGTTAATTTGCATTTGCTGGACAGCCTCGTACGAGAACACGTTCTCCTCGTTGCCTGCAAAAATACACAGAGCGTTCAACGACCGGCGTCTCGAGACCCAAACGGAAGATCAACGATAGGCAATCGAACTCGTCCAAATATTCAATTCAGTAATAATAATTAAAATGAAAAATCAAGAAAGAACAAAACTTTCAATTACTAACAACTCTCTAAAAGCCAATCAAATAAACTGAATAAGATATGTATATTATATAGTTCGATTCTCCAATAATCACAAAATCAAAAAGTTCAACTACTGGTGGACAGAACTGGGTGGATACAGTAATAAAATCACATCTTCAAAATAAATACGTAACAAAAAAATAAAATAAACAGCACGACAACAAGGGTTGCGACTGTGTCTGGTGTTTTTTTTTACTCACACATCATTACTACCGAGTGATTCCTTTAAAAAAAATTAACTCATCTACGGTAAGACTAAAAACTTGAGTGGTTTCGTGTTATGTATATACATTTACACGTGGTTGTCTTGCAGGAACAAAACTTCTACGAATGAAATGCCGAAAATAAAATTAAAAAAAAATCAAAACTGACACACATTTTCTCAAGGTTCATTTTTAATTTTATTATTACTCGGTCAACTGTGTTCTCGAGGTATGCATGTATCCACCCCTAAATGAAAAAGAAAAAAACAATCGAAATTAAAAAACGGTACCTTGCAAAAAACATATCTGTCTGAAAATAAAACGTTGCACAAAACGCATACTCCTAGAGAAAGAAGCTTGTAAAACGCACACGGTGTGGAATCAATTGTATTCAAAGAGTTATTTTAAAAAAAACGTTCCATTTCTATTCATATTCTTAATAATAATAATAACCATTAAAACAAAAAAATACGTGAAAATTATAAAGTTTGAGCAAATTCGCAAATTAAATCGTAATCAAAAACAAAACGGAACACGCAACACCTACATACTTACACAATTCAAACAAATCTATCTAATTAAATACGGTTTTTATGCATTTAATTGTAATTCAAAAGAAAAAAAGTTCTTCAACTACGCAACATCCATTCTATTTTATCAGCATGGTAAAAGCTAATTTTATCTTTCAAAAATAGACTAAGAAATAAATATTTAAAGTAATGAAATAAACAAATGACAGAGTCTAATTACTAAAGATTGTGATAAAGGAAAGTGAATAAATAAAAAGAAATATATAATTGGTGCTTTCTGGTTGTAATTTATAATTGGTATTAGAAATAAAAACCTCGACACCCAATACGGGTAAAAGAGGATAACATTAAGAAAGAAAAAATAGAAATAAAAATTTAAATATTTTAAAAACAAAAGAATCAAGACATTCAAATGGAGATAGAAATTTAATTAATTGCAGAGAGTGATTATTCATTCATTTAAATTTAATTTAGAAGACTTTTAGCTGATTAATCTTTCAAAGCTATAAATTGCAAAAGTTTCAAATTATAAAATCATTAAATGTACTTTGTGTTATTCTGTATAGTGTTTTCTGCTTACGCAGAATCAGGGTGTACTAGTGCGCACAGAAAGAGAGTTGTGACGTATTGCACTGCCCTTCATTTGAAACACTGCATGTAATTCAGAATTATCAGCGAGAAGTAAAATGCCGGAAAAATGAATTAGCAGCCGATTTCAAAATATAATCTGCATAGAAAATGAATAGATGTTTACCCTTCTACAATTATGCTGGGTGACACGAGAGAAATAGATTTCATTATAGAGTTGATGAAGAGATTACTTAAAAATCGACGATATTCCTTCATAATAAGTACATAGATGTAATAAATATTCCAACAATTCATCACAAACTACAACATGATTCGTTGTTTTGTACACCATATTGCACTG
This sequence comes from Philonthus spinipes, assembly GCA_963082785.1. Taxonomy (NCBI): domain Eukaryota; kingdom Metazoa; phylum Arthropoda; class Insecta; order Coleoptera; family Staphylinidae; genus Philonthus; species Philonthus spinipes. The sequence continues at coordinate 3,762,072 of OY720300.1, forward strand.
GAACTCGTGCATTCGCTCCCCACTTGGTCGGGAAATGCAAGAAAACGACACAATTTTAATTTCTTTCACTCAGTGCACATTTTTAATTGATGCATTTTCAGTGTTCCTGCACTCACTCACTTGGTCGGGAAATGCAAGAAAACGACACAATTTTAATTTCTTTCACTCAGTGCACATTTTTAATTGATGCATTTTCATGCATATTTTTATGTATTAGCAGAAAACGATGTTGACAGGGTGCATTGAAAAAGTTCAAAAGCAGAAAACGTAAAAACCCGGGCGAGTGCGCACTGGTGCAGTAAGCAGAAAACGCTATTAGTTTTTGTAATTAATAAGACTAATGAATAATGAATGAAATTCTTTTCCTTTAGTGGACGAAACAGCGATTCTTGGTTGTCTACCTTGTAGACCCAAATTGTTGACGATGTAATTGGGAAAAAGATGGTGTTTTGTGCTATCTTTCGAATATATAATTATAGTTAAGATTTTTTTGAGTTTTATAAAATGAATATCTGTATACGTTAGTAATGATTTATTTATTTAGTTATTTAAATTTCATACCAGACAAAAAAATAAAATTGAAGATTTCCAATACAGCACAAAACAAAAATTTCTTTTGAATTGTGATTTTTTTATTTGTATATTTATAAAATGTAGCCTAGAAATATTTGTTTGGCTAATATAATAAATATATTGATATTGCTGAAAGATCACCGATCGACAACCATTTTCCAATTAATCAAACCTTAAATTGAATTGAATATAAATTAATAAGATATAAATTAATAACAACACAATATCATAACTGCAATTTTATTTCTACCTTTAATGGAATGAAAAAATAATCACTCTGCGCTCGACATCGGAAAAAAAATAAACTGGAGAAAAAAACACGAATCTTAATACAAAATATTTCAAGAGGTGCGTGAATGAGTAAAAGTAGCTTCTTTTAAATCGACTTCTGTATGGTTACTTCAGGGAGGAAGCACACAAAGCGCATCAAACAAAAATTAAACTTTACGCTCATTACGTGGAGGTTTATATTATTATTTTTTTTTTTTGAAAGACAAAGACTGTTTTAGTGTTAAATAAATGGGTGAGAGAGAGAGAGATAAGAAAGACAGATGTGGCCTAAAAAATATTTGTTGTGACTATATGCAGACATATGTATAACAAAAGCCCCTTTTACTTATACATTTCATTTTTGTAATAAGGAAAAGGGGATGGAAAAAAAAACGACTGCTTAAAGAATAACGAGAAAGACTTTTGTTGTTTACATTGAATTGAATTAAGTTTGATTCAAATTCAGAATAAACAACTTTTCTTAAACCATCTTAATTCAATTCAAGTTCGCTATAAACAACTGTTATTCTTAAAGCAGCCCTTTTTTTGTACTAAATTCAAGACCTCTTTAAATGTGTGTGTATGTGTGTGAATTGAAAATTACATAAAAAAATCATACAAATAAAAGGAGTAAAAGTAAAAAAAAAGATGTTTTAACAAAACAAGTAAAGAGACCTGAATAATATGTAAAAATACGTATATAGTAGGGATTGAATAATTTGTATGTATATTGAATTATATATATAAAATAAGATGAGTTTTAAAAGTAAAATTTTTAAACTGGTAGAATTGCGCATGAATGGTGGAAATAGTATTTGTGTATATTAATAAAAATTTCTTTCAATTTTAATAAATGAAACACTTTTTTACTTTGTTTGTATAACTCGAGTTATACAAATAAAGTAAAAAAGTGTTTCATTTATTACAATTGAATTACAATGTATAACAAAGTAGAAGCCTCAACAATTAACAAAAATTTCTTTATTCAGGCAATGACGCCTACTCTGTAAAGTTTAACGTGTAGGTTATTTTTTTATCAGCAGATTTTATAATAGACGTTAAACTTAACATTTCCCGTACGGAATAATTCTAAATTACATTTTTACAAAGTTAAAGAACTGTAAACTAGTTACGGAATAAAAAAATAAGTGCCTGATACAAGCAAAGTGTTTTATTATTATTTTTTATATTCATATTAAGAATAATAAAACAAAATGGGGGCTATTTTGGTCAACAGCTATTTTCCATTTAATCAATTTAGGTTAAAGCAGACCAAAAAAATAATTTATTTAATTTTGCAAGTGAGGCTTTTGTGACATTTTAAGTTATATAAAATATTCAACTTTTTACATTTGCATCTATTAAAAGTGCATAATACGACTGCCAGTATAATTACAGTGCTAAAATCCTAGGCTTCCTAGATGTGATTATTTTTGTGCACATTCTCAAACGGTTAACTATATAGTTTTTGAGTTTACGTGAAGTGTTTAATCACAAATAAAAAGTCTCCTATTCCTTACTTCGCCTTCAGGAATTGCATCGACTGAAATGAACGTTTCTGTTAGAATGCAATTATTTTCAAGCGTCATCGCGGGGACTTCATTTCAATTTTTAGTTTGTTAATAAATATCTGTCAGAAAAGACTGCCGCGCAACAAGCCATTCCACTCACTTTATCCTTTTATGTTCGACCCTGAATAAAGTTTTCTCAAAACAAGCTGTCCGACTTATTCGTCCATCTGCATCGCCAATCTTGTTATTACTGAATGAAATGTTTCTGAGATAACATTGCATCAACATTAAAACAAAAATATTATTATGTCTAAAATTCAAAGTTGAATCAACGAAAGTTTCTGGCAGTGATCAATAAATTTCAATCAATCCCTTTTTTTAGTTCATATGAATCAATTCAAGAAATGATTTTATTGGTAGATTTTGCCAATAAAATCATTTCTTGAATTTTGGAACATTTTCAATATAGTCATGAAAAGTAAAATGAAAATGGTGTAAAATGTTTTCTTTATATTTAATTTAATTTATTTACGCAAATCCAATTACAACAATACAATACACATTCATTTTATTTCAAATAAATTCATTATTTTTTTGTTTTCATACACAAAAATCTAAATCCACCATTAAAAGCAGTAACGATTCCACCACGCAATATTTCTTTTTTTTTCTTTTGTTTACTTTTAAAAACAATTGCCGGTAATTTTAAACACGTCCTTTGTAATTTATATATATATATATATGTTTATAACAATGTGCAAAAGGGGGGCACTGGCGATTGCCATGCAGTCACAACACTAACACTTACTATAGTTGTCATAATTATCATTATTCTCCAGATATATTAACGTGATTTCTTCCATGTACGGGAGCTCAACGCGATATAATATTTCACCTGTACTATGAAACACAGAAAGAAGCCAAAAAAGAAAAATTCATATAGTAAACCAAAATGACACCGCCATTTATATAATAATAATAATAATAAACATTAATAATTGTAAAGTAATAAAAAAACAAGTTCTGTCGTCACTGTCTGGGTGACTCGACTGACTTTCTAATGTTGCTAAGTGTTGTTAAGAGAAAAGTTTACTGTACCTTCGGTGTTCGCGTCTTCTTGTGTGTAGCACAGCATGAACGCTATAAAAAAAAGGAGTCATAATATTAGCACATTGGTTGTAGAATTCTTCAGTTACACAAAGTGGACAGGGTGATTCTTTTAATTCGAGTCTCACTATGGGGATTTTGCTTATTTTAAGAGATAAAGGGTTTAAATTTGACTGTTTTGAAAAAAATCATGTTGATATTCCACTGAGAAACTGCCTTTTCGAGAAAAAGAAACAAAAAATGAAAAATGCGATTTTATTTTTTTAGCATTAAAATATTGCTTAAGCATTTTTTTTCTTATTTCTTCTCAAAATAAAAAATATTGCCATTTTTTTTAAATAAAATATTGCTCATTTTTCTTAAAAAAAATTGCTCATTTTTCTTACAAAAAAATTGCTCATTTTTCTTAAAAAAATATTGCTCATTTTTCTTAAAACGAAAATATTGCTATTTTTTTTCTTTAAAAAAATTGCTTATTTTAAGAGATAAAGGGTTTAAATTTGACTGTTTTGTTGATATTCCGCTGAGAAACTGCCTTTTCGAGAAAAAGAAACAAAAAATGAAAAATGCGATTTTATTTTTTTAGCATTAAAATATTGCTTAAGCATTTTTTTCTTATTTCTTCTCAAAATAAAAAATATTGCATTTTTTTTAAAATAAAATATTGCTCATTTTTCTTAAAAAAATTGCTCATTTTTCTTAAAAAAATGCTCATTTTTACTTAAAAAAATATTGCTATTTTTTTCTTTAAAAAATAATTGCCCATTTTCCTTAAAAAAATATTGTTCATTTTTCTTAAAACAAAAATATTGCTATTTTTTTCTTAAAAAAAGTATTGCTCATTTTTCTTAAAAAATTGCTTATTTTCATAAAACAAATATTGCTTCAAATAAAGATTTTTAAGCAATATTTTAATGCAAAAACAATAAAATCCCATTTTTATCTTTTTTTTCTCATTTTTCTTAAAAAAAGCAGTTTTCTCAGCGAAATATTAATCAACATGAATTTTTGGGTGATTTTAAGCAATGGTTTTCAAGAAAAAATTAAAAAAAACAAAAATGCGATTTTCTTTTTTTAATTTTATGTTTGTTATTTGAAGCAATGTAATGAAGAGCCTCTGCTTTTATAAAGAGCAGGATTTCCATGGTAATACTCGAATTTGAAACATCCTGTATATTATATATATGCAATGGTAGAAGTGTTTCATTATTATGAGTTTTCATTTAACACTTAATAAAATAGGATTAAAATAAACTGGAAAAAGTAACTGAATTAATAGTTAAAAAAATATTCCGGTTACTTTTTTGTATCTATCTTGGTAAAACATATACAAAAATAATTTGGTTTTTAAAATTAAATTCACTTGGTATTATTTCACTTATATAAATAAATAAATCAATCTTTATTAAAGGATAAACCATTTCCCAAAAAAAAAAAAAATATAAACTTTTTTACAAAGTAAAAATACAAATATGTATTTATTATTCTAACATATATATAAAGAAAAAGAAAATTTTTCTTTATATATATGTTACCCTGTAATTGGATAAATGTATCTGTTGGGTAATAAAGTATTATTATTTATTTTCGAACTAGTATGGCTTAATACCATTATCAGGAATAATGTACAATTGGCCAATGACAACGAAGACCTTTGGAATTCCCCGATATTAAATGCCTTTTATTTACTCAAAACAAACCAAAAAATACATATATATACCCGAACAAATCCATTTGCACATTAATCTTGATAATAGTATTAAGCTGAAACTAGTTGAAAAATAAATACATTTAATTTTAAAAACCAAATTAAATTAATATTCATTGAAACAACTACTTACTGATCAGATCCTATGTGAAATACACAAATGAGATTTTTATGTATGTAAGTTTTATAATTTCAAAGATTGGTTTTATGCAAAATGTCATTTGTGTAATTCACGGAGGATTAGCCCAGTAAATAGTTGTTTTAATGGATATTGATTTTTTTATGATTGTTTATTCTAGTGTTAGTTTTGCTAATTACCAATTGCTTACAGTGATTTTTTTAACAAATACAATTTATAATTTAACAAAATATTTAACCACCATTTATCTAGCCACAGACAAACATATTGCAACGAAAGTGAAAGAAGCAACTGGAAACAACACTCTGGAATGTTCGGTGAACTTATTTATTTATTATATATATAAAACTATGATATATACTTTTTTCTTTTTAATTTAAAAATAATAATACAAAAGAAACATAAATATCCACTTTGCTGTCGGTGTTTTATTTATCTAAATCCCACTCGGTCCCTAGATATTAACCTCAGTTCTGAGCCGTGTTTCAAAAATACATTTCCGGCAGTTTGTTGGGGATTAATTCCTACACCGTCATCGGTGATTATTGCTGAAGTTGCTGGTGGAACTTTGAATTCTTCAGCAGCGAATTTTAACACGGCTGTGAAGAGCGTACTTTCAGGAACACTCAAAACTTTAAAAGGTAACTTGGGATCGAAAGTCAGCGTAATCTTGTTCCTGGTACACCAAGTGCTTCGCCACTAGCGCGCGCTTATATAGCGTGTTTCTTGAATTTTCCAGAACTTTACATAACGTCACGTTTACCGTCGCGCGCTCCGCAGAACATTCCAGAGTGTTTCACTTTTACTACAATATTAAATGGAAGTTTGTGCCATCCATTTAACTTTGCACTACCCGATATAGCCGTCCATTTCGGGTGTCCACTTTTTACTAAGCAGTGGATCATCAGTATAATTTGTCTGTGATCTAGTGTATGGATTAATTAATTAAGCACCTCACACTGAGATGTAGAGAGGCACATATAACGATGTTATATAAGACTAAATTAATAAATAATTAAGCAAAAAATGGCGCCTTGTGCTATCTTTCAAAATATACAATTCATAGTGTTAGATCAAATTAACAAATTAGTCGAGTGGTTTAGTCTTGTTAGTACTTACATGGTAAGTTCGATTCATTATCGGTTATTTGGGTTTCGGATGCGGGGGCTACATAACAGGCAACGGAAACGAAACAAAACACAAACAAAATTAACAAAACAAAAAAGCACAAGCGAATAGAAAAATAAAAGAAAATATACGGATTATACTAAATTGTTGTGGATAGGAATACCTACTTAACAAATATTCATTTAAACAATTAATTAGGGCCATTCCATACAGTGATTGTTAAGTTTAACATGTACGTTTTTTTATAATGTTTTTGTTTCTTAAGAATTATAATATCATAATAATTTATTTATGGAAAATTCACCATTTTACAAAAATTGTATCAATTTTTTACTATAAGTAGTAGATAAAAGGCTATTACATACAAATAAACAATAACTAAAAATACTAATTAACAAATTATTATCCCAAGTGGTTTTACGAGTTGTTGGGTTAACAGAATAAATATATGAAATAAATATGAATAAATTAATTTATTTATTTATTTCATAAAATATGAACTACCAATGTCTAAATATTAAAACCATTAATTAGAATAAATATAAATAATTCAAACAATAATGTATAAATACATAAATAAGACAGCGTGTACAACTAATGACAATATTCATTCACAAAATTGTTTATAATTATGTTGAAAATAATTAATTGTAGTTTTGTAATTAAGGTTCATCCTTTACTTAATTTAAAATAAAATAAAACAGAGATGATTCACACATTTGCACTTATTGCTACTACACTAAAAATTAAACATGAAAATTAATGGTTTTAATATTGTATGAAATAAATATGAATAGCATATTAAAAATCAACCAATAAAACACAGATTAGATTGAATAACTTTAAATTCTCGATTAGTTTCGGGTTATTAGCCCTTTTTCTGGAGAATTTAAAATTTGTTTTCATTTGAAAATGGGCTAATAACCCGAAAATAGTTGAGAATTTAAAGTTATTCAAACTAATCTGTGTTTTATTGGTTGATTTTTAATAATCTATTCATATTTATTTCATACAAAATGAACTACCAATGTCTAAATATTAAAACCATTAATTATATTTTTTTTATCTGGGATTCATGGGTGTAATATAGATCTGTATTAACATTTCAAATTAATATTACAAATATCAGACACCCCCTAGAGGTCACCGTAGCCAAGGCCATATCCTCTTATTTTTAACCTTATACCCTTTCTTTACCTCTTTTTTTTAAGAAGAAGAAAGAAATTATTAATTATCTATTAAAAAACGGTTTAAGACTATGATGATAAAAAATGACGTACATGTTAAATTTAATATTTCCCTAACAGAATAGTCCCAAATACAAGAATAAAAAAAAAAATAAAGTGCGTATAATTTAAACATAAATGATAATATAATAATAACAAAAATATAATAATGTGCATAATTTAAACATAAATTTATAACAATACATAATGTGATAATTAGTTATTTTTTATAAAATATTAATATTGTTTATTATTAATATTTTATAAAAAATAACTTTTGTCAAAAAACATCTATTTATAATTAAATAAAGCACCAAAGAGGAACTTAGGAGGAGTTTGTATTAAGTATGTTTTAAATTATCTTATTTATTTCACATTATAAACACACAAGGAATAATTATTTGTGACTTAAAAAATAATAATTCTAGAATTCTATCAGTATCAAGGGAAATACATTATTTTCATTAAAGTCTGTTTTTATTAATGTGATCAAATTTACTGTGCGTTTTCTGCAAACATTTGTAGGAATATTTCACCAGCAGGAGATTTTTATTACCGAATTTTTCAGACGTTAAAAATCGGTTCGCAATGTAATATAAATCATTACTTGTAAAATAAACTTAGATTTTTATCAAAATACAAATGCAGGATTGACTTATGTATAAACAGAAATAAATTGAACAGTAATGAATGATTATTTCTGTTTTCGAAAAATATTCAGCCAGAATTTGTAATGATATTCGGGGCTATTCTGTATGGATAACTTTCAACATAACATGATTTATTATAATTTATAGAAAATCCACTTGAAATATGGATAACGGTATTTCAAATGGATTTTCTATAAATTATAATAAATCCACATCTGCTTAGAATGTGATTATGAACATAGCACGTTAAATTTTACTTTTTCTCTTACAGAATAGCACCGAAACTAAAAAACAATACACATTTTATTTTTATTCATTGACCCTTTTACCTTTCGGTGTAGGGATACAATACACATTCCATCCAAAAAAAAGAAGAAATTAATCATTTTGATAATACTGTTTTTTTATGTATTGAAAATTATAAAAGCAACAAACATAATATAATATATATATAATTATAAATAAATAAATATATAATTATAAATAAATTCAGTTATCCAAATTAATAATCGCAACTATGTTAAGAACAAAATTGAGAACAAGAAAAACAATAAATACTCACGTTCTTGGTCTGAGCCGTCCTCTGACTTGTCATCTTTGCTTTTCATGAACGGGAATTTCCGGCTGAACGAGAAGTTCTTCTTTTTCCTGTCCAATGTCGATTGCTGCAATTGTTTGTTTATGATTACTCATAAATCTACGAAATTTACAACTATACACAATTACGACGGAATTAACCTTGACGATTGTTTTGTTTAATGATGGAAGCTAATTAAATATATCCTAGGAGTTTTATTGCAATTTCAGAGTTGTTATAAACATGTGACGAATATTCATATTTTGTTTTATGTTTCTATTTCTTGAGAATCACAAAATTGCTTATAATTATGTTGAAAAGGAATAATTAAATTTTTGAATATTCATATTTTTTTATGTTTTTGTTTCTTAAAAATGACAAAATTACTTATAATTATGTTGAAAAGAAATAATCAAATTTTTGTAATTATGGATGAAGATAATTTACTTAAATTGATCAAAGATATTATAAAATAAATACAATTTTCAAGAGAAAAACCCCTGGTTCAAAAATTCATATTAATTACTCCAAAGTGTTTTACAATTGTGGCTTGTGCTCATTTAATAAAATTACACTTTTTAATTTTTCATATATGGATTATAAAACTAATGGATTATTATTTAACAAACAAACCTTGGATGAATTAAATTAAATAAAAATTATTTGAAAATAATTAATAAATTATTTCCACATTCAGCTCCGTGACTTTATGACTTACGTTACGCAAGTACTTTAAACAAATGCACATTAAAATAACTACTTCTTAAGCAAATACCCCGTAAGACGTTGAATAACTTAATGTACACCTGCTGCTGTATATCAATAACATATTGTATAAGTCGAAATGTCACAGAGCTTTAATTTATTTAAATAACTGTGACCAAGTGAATAAATACTCTATTTTCTATTTGGATGAATTGATATTAAATTAGAATACAGTATTCATTATTGAATGAAATTCGTTTCCTGTCACATAAACAGAACAAGTCCGCCTTACTTTAGTGGACGAAACTTTGATTCTCAGTCGTCTACCTTGTAGACCCAAATTGCTGACGATGTCACTTGTAATTAGGCAAAAGATGGCGGTGCTATCTTTCCAATTATATGAAACCTATAGCAAATTTCTTTGTTGTGATGAAATTAATTATATATTCTGAAATTTGATTGTGAAAACTGTTACTTCGTTAAATTTCATTTTAGAACAATATAGAATGAAAATTTTCTATATATGAAACAAAAAATGAGATTGCGAGATTATAATTTTTCATTTAATCCGCCAACAAATGTCTGGCGCATCTCTTGAGTGCCTTAGCCGTGGGTATTTCACGTGCAATATCTTGCCATAGTTAGCAAGATTATAATATTGAATAAAAACATGCTTTGTGTCGGGTTTTCTTTTATTTAGCCGACACTGCAACAATGATTAATGAAACAATTGTTGCAAATTATTGTAAATAAGAGTAAAACCTGAAATACGGTAATAAAAACATAAAGCTAATATGTAATGCAGTTTCTAGTAAATAATAGTAAAATCTGAAACTAGGTACGTTTTTACTACCTACATACCTTTTGAAAAAAGGTAGTAAAAGCATAAAGCTAATGTGTAATGAAACAATTGTCGCAGTTTCAAGTTTTTAATACCTTCTTTCAAAAGGTTGTTGTTACTAGAATCTGCAACAATTGTTTCATTAGGTTTTTTTTATCTTGTTTCAAAAGGTAGGTAGTAAAAACATTCCTTGTTTCAGATTTTACTCTTATTTACTAGAAATTGCAACAATTGTTTCATTACACATTAGCTTCATCAGGCATTGTTGTAATGTCAACAAAATAAAAAAGAAACCCGACACAAAGCGCGTTTATATTTATTTATTTATTTACATATTACAATGGATTGCAGAAAACATTCTGGTGTCATCCGGGTTATAATAGTGCGTGCTGCCACTAACTTATAAAAGTGCAATGGGGTCAGTGCAAACTGCCACTTTGTATGGCTAAGCAGGATCATAGATCGTTCACTCTAGAATAGGTTCGGAAGAAAGTGCTGGTAAAGTTTTTTCTTAAAAAGCTGGACAGATTAGGAGTTGACGAAGATTGCTGGTAATTTTATATATTTAATATTACAATCTTGCAATCTCATTTGTTTTTCATATATAAAAATGTTTTGGGATGGTCAAATAACCATAGGGTAGAAAGACCTCTAGTGGATAACCCAGGCGGACTAAACCGTAAATGTATTGTATATAAATGTTATAGTAATCTTAATATGTACTTGTTTGATTAAAGATTTTTGTACTCATATGTTTTTTGTTTTGTGTATTTCTTGAATTATTTAACCATCCCAGGATTATCTACAAAAAAAAATAGGAAAAGATTACATAGAAATTCTAATCTATGTAATCGTTTCGTATTTTTTCTTATTAATTATAAATCTTACTTTTTCAAGGATGTTCGGCATATGACCTTGGAACTTGACCGATCTGTCCCTCGCCCTCTGTTTCCTCTCCCAGCGTTTTTTCGAGGGGATGATCCCCATGCCCTGTTCGTCGCCAGTGTTAAGTACTCTCTTGGCTTGCCACCATTCGTCGTCGCTGGCATTGGTAACGTGTAGGATATCGCCATAGTGGAAGGCCAGACCTCGGCTGGGAAGGCCGTCATCTTTCATGGGATCGTAATCGAATAGAGCACTAAAATAATACAAACATAATTAGTTTATTAATTGTTGCGGCTTCTATGCGTTTCGTTTAACACTTTTTATCTCTATATAAATGAAATTTATTTTTGTTTTGAATTTTACTCACCGGACATAGAGAGACCTCTTTTGGGAGGTTCGCAACAGAGTCCCGCCTGTCACTTGTTGAGACATTTGTTGTTTGAGGTCATGTATTTTCGCTTCGAAACGGTTGTATTCCTCCGGCTTGTACTGAACTACTATTGTCACTTGTTGGCTTGTACCCTAAAAAAATAAATAAAAATTAAAAACATAAAGAACTAATCAAACAATTTAATTCATATTAATACAGACGATTCAAAATTATAATATTTAATATGTTACTTTTGGTGTAATATTTATATGTTATTTTGCTAAATGGTGAATTTTCAAAAATAAAATTTGTTGTTATAGTTATTATACAAAATCAAAATTCTGTTTCAATTCCTCACTTCACTTTCACTTCCAATAAAGTAAAATTGAATCAATGTATTTGTTCATTGATCCCCTCACTGGGAGAGGAAACTAATCTATCCCTTGCCCTTTCAAGGGATAGATTAGTTACTTTCCAAGGTTTCACTTTTAATAAAGTACAGAATTAAAACTGAATTTTGATTTTGTATTAATTTTAAAGCACTTCACGTAAACTCAAACATCTCAAATATATATATATATTTTTTCATATAAAGATTGCTAATTCATATTTCTATTTCAGAATATATTTTTCTAAATGTTTGTATAAACAAATCATTTATATAATTTATATTTATATAATTTTGCAAATGATAGTACAAATAAATAAACAAATCATCAGTCGAATATCGAACCATATTTCAATTTGAGAATATAATTTTCTAAATCGAAATATGAATCGGCCATCGACCGAAATTTTGTTTATTTATTTAGTCTTATATAACATCGTTATATGTTCCTCTCTACTTCTCAGTGTGAGGTGTGTACAATCATTAACCAAATTATATTTTGAAATTGAAATATGAATTTTTCAGATTTTTCAGCCAACACATAAATATTTATTAATGAAACATTGTTGGAGTGAAATTAACATTTTTAAAATAGAAAAAAAATTCTAAGCAATTTGCGTTACTTGAAACATAATAATGGTATTAAGCAAATGATCTACATGATAATGAATTATTTGAATCTGATAAAAGATTATAAACTAATCAAAAGTACAATCCATTCAAACACGTACACATATCAGTAGTTTTTTTTGTTTTGTTTTGAATGATAAAACAAAACAATTTCTCTATTCATAGAAATTATATAGTGAGGAGCTATCTTCATGTGAGACTTTACAACCAGGTTAGAAAAGGGGCGACTCGTGAGCTGACTTTTCGGCCAAGGTATTGAACATAGTATTACTTCGTAAGTATTATTAATGTGTTGTAATACACAACATCAGCTTGGAATTGCACATTACTTCGGTTGTGGACCCTCACGTTTATTAAACATAGCTCCATGTTTTATTTATTTAGTTTTATATAACATCATTATTTCTGCCTCTCTACTTCTCAGTATGAGGTGAATATGAATTTAATAAAATATTTTATTTAATATGCATATTTTTTTATTTATTTAGTTTTATATAACATCGTTATTTCTGCCTCTCTACTTCTCAGTGTGAGGTGAATATGTATTTAAGAAAATAATTAATAAGATTTGTGGCAGATCAGAAAGACTTAACTCTTGTTGATTGCCCAAACAAACTAACACCTACATGTATTGTAATAATTTACGTTATATTGTTTTGTAGTGTCTATTGTCTGAATATATTTACGTTTTCAATTTTATTATTTTCATATTCATTTTTCCAATAAATTCTATTCCTCACAAGCAATGGGCTAAATCATTATTTTAATATGAACTACAAAGTATTATTTTCAAGCATTTTATTTTTATCTTTTGTATAAGAACTATGATTCAAAACAGTTATTATAATTACTATTTCTATAGCTGTTTATATATTTTCAACATAAATTATCATTATCAAAGGGAAATTTTTCAGATAAATCGATTCTTTAAATAATCGATTTTACCCATCATGAATCCTCACTATATATGTAAATTTTATTAATTATTTTCACATTCCTTTTCCCAATGAATTCAATTTATAAATTAAAAAGAAGTTTAAATTGAATATATCATGCCAGTAATTGAAATGTTTGCAAACTGTATTAATATTAATAAATTCCACTGTATTTTCATTAATCACTTGGTGAAACACAGTTTATATGTTTAATAAATTTTAACTTTTGAATAAAAAATTTGATTAGTTTCACTTTTTTTGAAAAGTGAAACCAAACAATTTTTTTCTCTATTACCATAGAAAGTATTCGCCCAATATGTAATACAATTATTATATCTCATTCCTCATTCTGTGCTTGCGCAATGGGACCGTACTTCTGGTCGTAATGTCAAAATATCAGAAATTCTAACATTCAATACGGTAGTGTCAATTTCCACCGGCATGCGATCAGTTGCGATTGTATTGGAGATACAATTTAAGATCGCAGCGCCAAAGTGGCGAAATTCAGAACCCTCTTGAGGTTCGCAACTATATTCAAGTGAGTTTTGATGTGTCAATCAATTTTAGAAATTCGGTTTCTCGATTCTCTATTTCGACTTTAATTATTATGTTTGTTTGGTGTTTTTATTTATTTCATTATTTGCTTTAATGCAGTTTTATTTAATTATATTGTATTTGCGTTAAACTAATTTGTTGATTTTGAAGCACCTCCTGCAAAACAGTACCATTTAATGATCGTAACCGTACAAGTATTCTCTGGACATGATGTCGATAATAGTTTAGGGAAATGAAAGCGTAAATAAATCAATCTTTTGTGCGTGTTTAAAACCTCTAATACTTGTGTTTGCGTCAGCTGACAAATCACGTGGAACCAAATATTATAGCATTCAACGCTTCATCCCCTCACGTCCTTGTTTTTTTTTTTTATTAAGGGTGCGGTTTAGATGAAAGAGATAGCTAAATTATGTTTAGTTCGTGTAAAAAACAATTATGAAAAAAACAATGAAAATTGATCAAATGTATAGCAAACTTTAAATTATATTTTTGCTAATAAAAACTTGTGCGATGAAGATTTCAAGGATTTCACTAAATTCTGCATTCAAATAACTTAGCAAAAATGACCTATTAATTTCATTATTTCTTACAATTTTCTTTTCTATCTTGAACTAGTAAATTGACGTAATACGCGAAAATTAACGATTTATTTTTATTTAGACTCATACTTTATACTTGGTAGATCAAAAATGTAAATATATATTCATGTTATAAAATCCAAAAGAACGGCTCTTTTTCAAACGATTATTTCCATTTTACTATACAGCTATCTCTTTCTACTAAACCACAACCTTAAGAAAGCTCAGGGAAGAAGATTAATCACTGCTATAATCAAAATGAAAACTTTTCACAATTCTTCTCCTTATATCTTTATAGACAGAGACTAATAGCATCCCCAAATCGCAGTTGTGGGGAGTGGGATGAATTGAATCATATATTTTTTGAATGCATAAACTATTATTAGAAATGTAAAAACTTATACTCTTCTCTAATTCCATTAGATCACACTTCATCTATTCGTAAGGATTTTTATATTAGGAATTACTGACTAAGTTACACTTGGTTTGTTGTACACGTAAAAATTGTATTTATTTCGATTAGTTTCGACACATTGCCGTTATAAAGAATTACCTGTAAAACAAACAAAATGTAGTCAATAATGCCTTATATTACTAAAATGTTTTACCAAGTGAGTAATGAGACTCAAATTGAAGGGATTTTTTATATTATTGTGTACTATTATTTTTAAAGTTTCCAATTTCTTAGTAATTTTAATTCTCTATTTCTCGGATTACTATCTCTTTTATCACTTGGCGAAACATTATCAAAATTATATTTAAGGGAATAATAAAAGAACTTGGTTTGTAAGATTAATTAATTTCTGACGCGTTATGAAATATTTTTGATTTAATTTAGGATATTTAATTGAAATTAAAACACTTGGCTTGTTTCACAAAATATATATACAAACATCTTTATTCAGACAATATGACAACAAAATTTAACAAAATTTATTATAACAATATGTACAATTGTGTTGTCTGTCATGGGCTATCGACCATAGGTCTTTCTGCCCTGTATGAATTTATGGTGATCACAAAATATTTTCTAACAATTAGTAATTTATTCAACTCACTCTTGAAAATCCTGTAAAAAGTGAAACTAGTTGAGTAAATAAATGTTAGAAAATAATTTGTGAAGAAAACCAAGTGTTTTTATTGTTCCCTTAAATATCATTCAAATTCTCATTTTTTTAATCCAATGAGTATAATGTAATTAGGAAAAAAATCCTATCGTACATTTTTTCCTGAATTGTTAAGTTTTTAATTTCTTAGCAATTCTAATTCTCATATTTTTAAAGAGATTTTTTTTAATGAATTAAGAGAACAAAAATCCTAACGTATTTTTCTTTTGCGTTATAACAAAGTATTTCTGAATTAAAATTTCACTAATTCACATTACATTTTCGTGTTTTTTTGTGGGCAGAAATTAATTAATTTCCAGGTGTTGTTAAACCATATGTTTTAATTTGCGAAAGAAGGAATGTCGTCTAATAAGAAAATTACCTTGAGCGCTTGGGCAGCTTCTTCGTGGGTGGCGTTGCGTAAATTGACCCCATTAACGCTGATGATTTGGTCCCCTCTGCGTAATTCGGCGCAGAGGTCTGCGGGTCCCCCGGCTAAGATGAATGATATGAAGATGCCCTCTCCGTCTTCACCCCCAACGATATTGAAACCCAGCCCACTGTTGCCCTTGGATAATATCACAGTGCGTACGTCTCTGCAACAATGAAAAAATAATAATTAAATTAAGGAATTACTTATTTAAATTAAAATAAATAAAAATAAATATAAATCAGAGATCAAAGTGTTTAAAAAGGCTCACAGAGGAACGTTTCACGGCTCGACTCTCGCCAGGGTTTTTTTCATCACGAAACATATGGCGAGGATTCCCGCACTCACAACCCAGGTAGAACACCCCGGATAGGTACTCACGGTTCTAATTGGCCTTCGTTGCGTTTCATCCCATGTTTCGCCAAAATCGGCCCCCGTCCCTTTTTACATTCCCGGAGAGGACACAGCCAAATACATGACCTACGGCAATCGCTATCCCCTCGACTGTGCCCTTCGGAATCAGGGACGCGCAACGCTTGCGCCTTGCGCCCTTAAAGCACACAGGTGGTGTGTGCAGAAATCAATATCGAGCACAAAACATTTCTAAATTTAAATCTCGCGTAGGAACAATTAATGCCCGGGCGCCAAAGGGGAGGAGGAGGACTCACCCTTGCATGAAGGGAGGACGCGACGCGGCGCACCAGGTGTACCGGACCGCATTCTCGAAATAATTCGCGCGAGCGTTGTTGGAAAACGCGAGATGAAACCTTCGGATTATGCTAAGTCACTCGGATCTGGGCCGGCGGGGAGTTTACGGGAATTTCCTTTTCATACATTATTTATCGGAGAATGGATTCGAATATGTTTCGCTCGTTCCGAGGAGTTTTAACGACGCGAATGATTTCCCTGGATGTCTAGTTAACTTACTTCCAACTTGCATATTTAATGATTCTAAGAAGAAACTTCATAATTAAATATTTGTGAAAAGTCGCTAAAGTAACCATCGGTTTTTCAAGAAAATCTGAAGAGTCATTGGAACGTACGGTAAAAAATAGGAATAGGAGTCACTGTTTAACTTTCTTCAAATAGTTTATTTGTACCAGATGCACATTTCGGTCACCACGTGAACATTATCAATAATAAACATAAAATAACATACTATATATATGAATTATTTATTTATTACAACATCTTCAAAGTAACTCATTCACTTATGTGGAAAATGTGACGTAAACGCCACTCTCCATAATTTTTTGATTAAAATAGAATTGAACCACTTTTTTTTTCATGAAATTAAAATTTCCATTTAAAAATATTTACCTTTGTTTAGGAGTCACGTTTTAGCTGATTTTTTTCTGTAAATCATTATATTTAGAAAATATATATATATAGAAAAGGAAACTTGAGTATGAATTTTTTTGGAATTCAAACAAATAAATCACAAAAAATACTATACATTTTGCTGATTTATCTGTTTAAATTTCAGAAAAAAAATCAACCTTCGTAAAAATTGGTAAACCAGGATTATCGCATCTTCATCCAATATTAGTTTTAGATGAGAAAACCTCACATATTCCAGTAGAATATCGCATCTTGATCCACTATTGTTTTTTTTATGGTAAAACAGGAATATATGGGATTTTCCTCAACAAAAACCAATATTGGATGAAGATGCGGTATTGCTGTTCGACGGGAAAACAGGATAATATGAGATTCTCCTATCAAAAACCAGGATAAAGACGCGACATTCTTATTCCATGGGAAAACAGGAACATGTGGATCATAATAATTTAGATATAACGCAAGCGCCATTTTTTTTAATGAAAAAAACGAACATATGGTATTTTCCCATCAAAAACCAATATTGGATTCCTTATTTTCGATAGCTCTTTTTAATCACAAAAACATCGTAGAAGAATTTCTTTCATGATTAACGTTCACGAAAGTATCATACCATTTATTTAATTGCAAAAATTTACTTATTACATTACATCACAATCAACATCCATAAATCCATCAATATTCAACCAAAAAAAGACACACTCCAAAGAAACTAGACGATGCCATCTGCTACACACGATTTCCCTTCGTGTTCAACTGGGGGACGCGCGTTCCACCCTTACATCAATTCGATTCGTTTAGACATCACCTCTTACGTATCGAATTGCGATCCTCCAGAATCTCCTTTCTGGGGCGGGAAAATATCGGCGGGCTGATTTGCGCCCGGAACGTGATCCGGCGAAAATCCCGAAGTAATTGGGAATGTCCCAACGAAAATAATAATAAAAAAACGCCGCGCAAGGTGAACCGTTTGTATGCAAATGTCTAGCTTCTGCGACCTTTATCCAAGCGGTGAAATGTTGGAAAGATTTTGTATTTATGTACGATGTGTTCGGTTTCGGGCGGTGGTGACTAATGCGAGTGAATTGTGTCTGGGCGTGCTTGGGATTTGAATTATGATGCAACGTTCATTATTACTAAAAGTGGGAATAATTAATAAGGTTATCACAATTTGAATAATTGAATAAACAACGGGGTAATTTAATTAATGAAACAGCTTGCCGATCGAGTCCATTCATTGTGGTGGGTTTGCCGATGAATAACATTCGTTGAATGAAACGGCAAAACGCGTACATTAATTTATTACAATTAATTTAAAATGTTTATGTGGGAAATATGACGTAAAACTCTCCATAAATTTTTGATTAAAATAGAATTCAACCTCATTTTTTTTTCACGAAATTAAAATTTCCATTTAAAACCTCTGATATTTCCACCTTAAACCAACAAAAAGAAAACAAGCAAAATTATTTTAATGCAAAATTTAACTTTATATAAAAAATATAGTTTGGTGCCCCTGAGACTTTGCTTTAAAAGCGAATTCCTGGTCGTCTTATCTTTCGGACACAACCCTACAACGGTATTTGTATGAAGGAGATTAATTCCTCATTTAACATAACTCTTCATTCTTGTAAAAATTTCTTAGCGTAATTATTTTGTTAATTGTTTTTTTGTTGTTGATTATTAAGGCCTTCACTTGGTTATACATTTTGCGTTCATTAAAAAAATAAAACACTTTAATTTGTATAACGTGTTATTTTATTTTAGTGCCTATAGTTTCGAAGCATAGAAACTGAAAGTAATTACAAAAACAATTGAAACGGATTATATAGGCGGTGTAACAGCTTTGAAGAGGAGTTTGTATATTAGGACGAGCTAATCATTGATTACGGGGATTTCAGGATTAGCGCGAGCTCTATGAATTTCTTAGGACTCCAGGAGGTCCATCTTCAGACCCTTTTAATTATATTTAACAAAAAAAAAAGATCAATCAGTAAATAAAATCAATCAGTAACTAAAACTGACTTACGAAGCATAAGTCAAAAGTCACAGAGCTAAATGTGGAAATAATGTATTAATTATTTTCAAATCATTTTTATTTAATAAATCAATCAGTAATTCTTGTTTTGAACATTATTAAAAAGTAAATATTTTGAAAAGAAGTAACTAGATTTTAAATATCCAAGAACATTATAACATTATAGCCAAATACGAAAAGTTATATTAAATAATGAATTTTGATGAAATGTCACTGTTCATGGTGAGCTCTTGTTTTTTTTGTAATTTCAAGCTAAATTTGATGCTATCATACAAATTCGACCCCTGTTATCAATTCTGTAGTCTGCAAAAACAATAATTTGATTCAAACAACATTTTTTTGTTAAAGGTTTCTTATTCAATGGTTATTTTTCTATCTACTTTCTAAAATTGCCTTAAATCAATAAATGGCTTTGACTCTCGATGAAATATTGCCAAAGTAAGCCTGGTGTAGTTTTGGAAAGGTTTTTATTCCAAATCTGAACCATAATGTGATACTATAACCCAAATTACTAATTTTATAATCCACACATGCACAAGTTTTTTTTTTTTTAATTAAAAAATAATCTGCAATACAAACATTAAATGCCGCGTGTTTCTTTTCCTAACTTCCTTCTAAAATTGTCTTAAAAAACAAATGGTCTGAACTTACAATGGAATGTTGTTACGGAAAGCCTGGTGAAGTTTGTAAAAGGTTTTCATTGTAAAATATCCAAGTCTGAAGCAAAATTTGCTACTAAAAAATGTTACCGATTTGAAATTATCCACGGTTTTCCAGCCACGTTTTTTTCGACCAGACGGCGCCTTAAATTCGATTCCTTTGTCTTAGATTA
The DNA here is from genome assembly GCA_963082785.1 of Philonthus spinipes. Taxonomy (NCBI): domain Eukaryota; kingdom Metazoa; phylum Arthropoda; class Insecta; order Coleoptera; family Staphylinidae; genus Philonthus; species Philonthus spinipes. Next base: position 3,782,595 of record OY720300.1, read on the forward strand.
TTACTTGATGTCTTAATAATCACCTCAGCCAATAAAAAGGTTATTTTTTTGTTATAACTATTTTTTTATAATTTTCTTTGTCATCCACGGTTTTCAACAAATAATCGATTAAACTTCAAAGTACAAAACGGCTGACTTTGGCGCACTTTAGGTTCGATTTCTTTGTCTCAGATTGTTACTAAATGTCTTAAGAACCATCTCAGTCAATAAAAAGGTTATTTTTTTTTGTTATAACTATTTTTTGTATTTTTTTTTCCATCCACGGTTTTCAACACAGAATCGATCAAACTTGAAAGTCCAAAACGGCTGACTTTGGCGCACTTTGAATTCGATTTCTTTATCTTAGATTGTTACTAGATGTCTTAAGAACCATCTCAGCCAATAAAAAGGTTAATTTTTTTTGTTATAACTATTTTTTGTAATTTTTTTCCATCCACGGTTTTCAACAAACAATCGATCAAACTTCAAAGTTCAAAACGGCTGACTTTAACGCACTTTAAATTCGATTTCTTTGTCTTGGATTGTTACTAGATGTCTTAAGAATTACCTTAGTCAATAAAATAGTTAATTTTATTGTTATAACTATTTTTTGTAATTTTTTTGTCATCCACGGTTTTCAAAAAATAATCGATCAAACTTCAAAGTCCAAAACGTCTGACTTTAGCGCACTTAAAATTCGATTTATTTGTCTTAGATTGTTACTAGATGTCTTAAGAACCATCTCAGTCAATAAAAAGGTTAATTTTTTTGTTATAACTATTTTTTTGTATTTTTTTTTGTCATCCACGGTTTTAAAAAAATAATCGATCAAACTTCAAAGTCCAAAACGGCTGACTTTAGCGCACTTTAAATTCGATTTCTTTGTCTCAGATTGTTACTAGATGTCTTAAGAACTATCTTAGTCAATAAAAAAGTTAATTTTATTGTTATAACTATTTTTGTAATTTTTTTGTCATCCACGGTTTTCAATACAGAAACGATCAAACTTCAAAGTCCAAAACGGCTGTCTTTTGCGCACTTTAAGTTCGATTTATTTGTCTTAGATTGTTACTAGATGACTTAAGAACTGTCTTAGTCAATAAAAAGGTTAATTTTTTGTTTTAAATATTTTTTGTAATTTTTTTTTGTCATCCACGGTTTTCAAAATATAATCGATCAAACTTCAAAGTCCAAAACGGCTGATTTTGGCGCACTTTAACTTCGATTTCTTTGTCTTAGATTGTTACTAGATGTCTTAAGAACCATCTCAGTCAATAAAAAGGTTAATTTTTTTTGTTATAACTATTTTTTGTAATTTTTTTGTCATCCACGGATTTCAACAAATAATCGATCAAACTTCATAGATCAAAACGGCTGACTTTGGGGTACTTTAAATTCGATTTCTTTGTCATAACTATTTTTGTTTGTCATTCACGGTTTTCAACATAAAATCGAACAAATTCCAAAGCCCAAAACGGCTGACTTTGACTAAAATCGTAAAATATTAAAAAACTCTGTGAAACAAGCTTAAATTTTATAAAAATATTGATACTTATATTTTAAGTCTTTATTTAAGTATATCCTTTGAAATATGTTCGTTTTTATGGTGAAATCTGATGATAACAAAAACATAATAAAAAAAGAATGTAACAATACAAAAATAAACATTTTTAAAGACTGCGATGGTTCATAAAACATCTAAACTGCGCTGTTTTGGACTTTGAAGTTTGTTGAAAACAGTGGATGATAAAAAATAATTATAATAACAAAAATAACTTTTTTTATGGGCTGAGATAGTTCCTAAGGCATCTAGAAATGATCTAAGAGAAAGAGATCGAATTTAAAGTGCGCCAAAGTCAGTCGTTTTGGACTTTGAAATTTGCTCGATTTTATGTTGAAATTCGTGGTTAACAGAAATAAAATTTAAAAATTGTAATGGAAATAATAGTGTTATATAAATTAAGTTTGAGGACTTCTATCAATAGACTAAAGCAAAGAAATATGTATAAAAATCAGTGGATGAACCACGAATTACCCGGCGCATCCACCAACGCGGAGGCGCCGGGTCGAAAAACTGTGGAAAAAACTGTGAATAATTTCACATCGGTTAAAATGTTTTCTGTGATACGAGTTTTATAGTCTGCATGAAAATAAGAGTTTTTTTATAATAAAATTAAACTAGGAATATTTATATATATATATATATATATATAATCGATGTCCCCTTTTACCAATTGGTGTCGGGGTTGCTAGGAATATTTTTAAGGCAATAATCAGTAATATTCGATCAATCCGTTTCTTCCAACTACAAAAATTACTTACTTACTGTAAGTTTTTTATTTAACGCCTTCTGCAGTAAAAAAAAACTTGTGTGATGTATGGTTCTTTTTCTACATTTCTTCTATAAGGACCTCCTTAATGGCTAATACCACTTGAGTAACAGTCCATTATACATAAGGCTTGCGCGGGAGATATGTCCGGGAAGTAGTTGATTTAATGTATATTTGTTTAAAGGTATTTACGTAACGTAAGTCAAAAAAGTTGCAGCAGCTAGAGCGAAAATAATTAAATAATTCAAAGCTTACTTTGGCAATATTTCATCGAGAGACTGCAACAATTCTACTGAAATGTAATATTTTTAATCTTTTCATGCTGGTTGTGGAGACTTTAATTATTTAAATATTTTTTTTAAATAGTATAATTATAAAAAAATGTCAAAAATATTAGAATATTTAATTTATTTAAATAACTGTGACCAAGTGAATAAATCCTTTTTCTATTTAATTAAATAACGTTTTGTAGTAGAACATAATACGATTCCTTTATTATCATCAGGACATTCTTTTACAGCATCATCTCACTTTTAACAACATCATCTATTATTTTCTATTATTAGAATATTCTAATATTTTTGACTGTACTGGTGAGAAAGGATAACTATTTTTATTTTAATATGTTTGAAATTTTTTCATAATTATACTAATAGGTAAATAAAACATTCGGTTGCATCCAGTAATACATTGTAAATAAAGTGACAACAATTCGACGTAATACGAATAAGGGTTTGTAATGGATTTACGCAAAGCCGGCTCTCTAATTTCAGTGGAATTCCACTCGAAGCCTCTACCGAATTCGGACCGTCGCACCAGAGGACGGACCCGGCTTAGTGGTCGCCGTGTTCAAGCCCATCGAGTGGCCTCTTTGATGCACTCGGGCTCGCCGGTTAATTGCCCAAATTCCATTTTCCACTCCATGCGAAATTTAACCCGCACAAACGCCGAAGATTTAGTGGCGGCCTTACAGCGGAAGTTAATATTCACTGTAGATTGTTTGTTAAAGCTCAGAACTACCCGAATGAAATTGCAAATGTAATTTAAGAAAATATAATGGTATGTTAAGTCCATACCAACAACATATAATTACGTATTCCAAAATGTTTTTCTTAAGCCCATACCATTCCATTTTCATTGAGGCTATTGTGTACGAAAAAATGCTTTCTTAGATTGTGACGTTAAAAAATAACGTTATTGTTAAATTTGTAAACATTACTTTTAACCTCACAATCTATCTATTATGCGCGAAAAACGTTTTCTTTGATATATATATATATATATATATATATATATATATATATGTAACATCTTTATTTCTGCAGACAATTTTATATACAATAAATTAACAATATAATTCTTATAATACGTTATACGTTGTCCTTATAAAACGGCTATCGACCATCGCACTTTCTGCCTGTTGTTTTCTTTGATTTTGAGGTTAAAAGTAACAATGTCAAATTCGTAAACTTTTAGATTGTGAGGTTAAAAGTAACGCTTACGAATTTGACAATAACGTTATTTTTAACCTCACAATCTAAAAGTTTACGAATTTGACATTAACGTTACTTTTAACCTCACAATTTTCGAATCCATATGTTTTCTAATGTAAATAACAAAAAAAGAACGGTACTCAATATAAGGCCATCTGTAAACATGTGTTTCGGGATCTAAGCCTCGTCAGTACAGCTCTGCCTTACACAAGTTAAAGATGTTAAATTAAATTAATTAAATTAAATCAACTATACTAGATCAAATTAAATTCAATTTAAATCAAAATCAAAACAAATTAAAAGAAACGAATTGAATTAATTAAAATAAGCGATCCTTACAAAATTAATTAAATAATAATTCATTTTATAAAATAAACTTATAAACAAAAAGAAAACATTTTTTTTACATTTCACAAAAAAAAAATGTTGGTATCGTGTGTTAATAAAAGCTTCGACTTTTAAGTTTTTTTTTTTATAAAACATGATGGAATGAAATTTGAAAATTCCTGCTGGCGACAAGGAGTGCAATCGCGCCGCCCCAGACGGGCAGCAATACAAATAACTGGAATACCTAGTCACCTAGCCTCCTCTCTTATCACTTCCGGGTTAGTTAATAAAACCAGAACGTATTTGCCGACCTATTCAACGGCGAAAGGCAGGCGTTTTATGAACGTATTTATACAGGTCCCGGGGACCTATTCTAATTAGTTACCTCTTCAGTTTGTCTTTGTTCCTGAAGCGTCTGCTCAGCGTCGCGAAGGTGCTCCTCAGCGGGAACGTCTGCTGCTTGTTCTTCGTCATCACTAACATTTTTTTTAGTCACTTATTCACACAAAGATAACTGCATGTGTCAGTAGCACTGATGATGATTAAGTTAATAAAAGGGGTGTTTTAAGTTGTGTTTATTTTATAACGCGTTTGTTAGAATTTTTTGTTTTTAAAATCAGTCGAGAATAAATCTTCGAATATTTATATAAAAATGAGTATGTTTTAATCCTTTAACTATTTTAAATTCTCGATTATTTCTATAATAATAATTGTATTATAATCCATGCCACTATTTTAATTTCTCGAGTATTTATATGATAATTATATTGTAATCCTTGCCACTATTTCTTTAAGCAATTACACTTTTTTTTAATAAACTGATTTTCTTTTTTGTTATTTTTAAAATTAAAATCAGTCGAGATTAAATCTTCTATTCATATAATAATGACTATGTTGTAATCCTCTCCACTATTATAAATTCCAGATTATTTATATAATAATTATATTATAATCCTTTTCGCTATTTTAAATAGTCGAATATTTATATAAAAATTATTATATTTTAATCCTTTTTACTATTTTAAATTCTCGATTATTTATATAATAATGATTATATTTAAATCCTTTTTATTATTTTAAATTTTCGATTATTTATATAACAATGATTATATTTAAATCCTTTTTATTATTTTAAATTCTCGATTATTTATATAATAATAATTATATTATAATCCTTGTTACTATTTCTTTGAAACAATCACTATATTTTTTTTAACAAACTGATTTCCTTTCGTAAATCCAATTAAATTTCACAAACTCATGGATAACGTTTATCTAAACCAATAAATTCCTTCCAGATTCGCCGTCTCTACTCTATTTCGCGCCCTCGCACAGATTTCTGGTAATCCTTGGATATCACCAAACGCGACTATCACTCGGAATAGTCGGGGGAAATCCTGTCGGAATTATTCTCGGAGCACTTCCATCCCGGTCACCTGAAGGCAAACTGGCGGAGAAGCGGACAGCGCGCGTGTTAGCGAAACAAATCGTCACCGTTTTTTTTTATTATTATTATTACTGAATGCTTATTCAATAGCGACGCGAAATGATATTCAAGACCAGCCCCGTAATTCGCTCCTTCGTGAATCACCGGTCGCGGTTAATCGAAACGTGAAGTCGTTTCACAATCTGCAACGGTGTTATAATTGATGCTAATTACGAAATCCATTAAGTGGGATAATATTTTGTGGGTGAGAATTGTTTGTTTGGGTTTTTGATTAATGAAAAATTATAATAATTACAAACAATAGGATTATATCTTGGTTATTTACTTCCATTTAATATAATTGGTTTTTTTTCTTAATAAACTTTCCCTTTTGTGACTGAAATTAATTTAAGAATTTCTTCTTTATTAATAATGAGTTTTCGCTGTGGTGTAAACCTAATCCTTAACCAGGATTATCGATTAAATAAAGAAATTCCTTTTGTTGCTTCATGATAATCTAACTAATTCCTATTCAGATTCTCAGATAATATGGTGATTATTTTGCCGTAAATAATCATCATATTATTTTTGTAACTTATAAATTAGAGATGGGCAAATTGGATATTTTTTGTCACTGCAAAATAAAGTATATGACAATTTTCTTAATCTCATTTATAATATTAATATTGGGAAGTGACACCAATTTATTAACAAACTCCAATTTATAATTATTTATTAACTTCAGCTACTTAAATTTGGTTATTCAGAAATACTCGATTACTAAATTCACTCGAGTTTGCCCAACACTAATATAAATGTTTAAAATCCAACACGCATTCCTATGTATACAAGCGTTCATTCAAGAGGCATTTACAATTAGGTAAGTGCCGGCGCGCATTAAACACAATTTTTTGTAAGGAAGTTTGAACACATTTTCGGGAAGTTGCTTTAAGTTCACGGTTGTATAAATTAGAATGAATTATGAGGTTTAAATCATATCGGAGTGGCTCTACTAGGAAATTTCCAACGCGTCACAATGCATAATTTTTAAGCAATTGTATCGCGAGCCGCTTGAAAAAATCACAATACATTTTTTAAACTCGCTCCCAATCAAACTGCGTTTAAATCAATTGTTTTTAATTTGAATCACTTTAAATAATTGGACTGAAATAAAAATAAATCAATTCAAATAAAGTGGATTTAATAATAAAAAAGAAATTGTAGAAAAATTTTGGGAAAAAGAAATTTCGAAATAACTCAAAAATTACTTGCTCTACATATAGAAATGTTTTTATGTAGCAAGCAACTTGTCTTGCCAATCGTCCTATTGGTCATTCCATTTGATAAAAAAAATAAGTTATGTTTTTAAGAGGACACTGAAATGTTGACACTTTTGAAATACTTACTGTCAAAATTGGCAAGTGTTATTTTTTTAATTCTAGATGGATTTCTTACTAATAATTCAAGATGTCGCTGGTCTGTTTATCTTATTTCTACTAGAAGTTACAGGCATTTTTAGAAAAGTTAATTTGAGGTTAAAATTAAAAAAAATAAATTTTTATCTTACAAACTGTAAGAGTTATGTTGATATAAATCCATATGACTGGTTAGACAATTGAATGGGGAATCCCAAAAAATTAAAATATAGGGTATTCCATTTAAAATAACAAAGTTGGTAGCCATTTCCGGTACAACCGAAAGTAAAAATATAAACTTTGTTATAAATTGAAATTTCTATGAATTAGAATCATAAACTTACAATATGTGAAAGAATGTCAAAATATTTTCCGTGAGGTGCAATGTAGATTTTTTTAAATTTTTTTTACGGTCAGGAATCTAAAGAACTTTTAATGGCCGTTATTCGTGGTCCACCCTGTATATATATATATATATATAGAGCTTTTTTTAACAGTATACATTTCCCCTATATATACCTGCAAAATACGCGAGTCAAACGCATTGATATGTGTGTGTTTAGTTGCCTATAACACGCAATTGAACACACATATGCCAAATAAGCAACTAAACATACACACATTGCGTTTGACTCACGTTTTTTGCAGGTATACACTTTCCATAATGTATACTGATAAAAAAACCTCTCTGTATATATATATATATATATATATATATATATACAAGTTCTTAAGGTTCCTGAAAAATTAATAAAAAGTGGTAAAAAAACATAGTATTTTTTTCATTGAATTTGATATGGATTTCCACGTAGCAACAGTCGAAACCAATGTGATGAGAAAATAATTAATTATTCAATAATTGCAAACTAATCATTTTCAAAATCCAACCGAATTTAATCCAATACAACAGAATGATAATAAACCCACTTGTAGAAAGTTTTAGAGTTACTTGAAAACCGCAAAAGCAATATTATTTTATTATCAAACCTTAGAAGTGTGTTTTCGGGTCAATGAGAATACCGCGAATTCATTTCATCTTTTTCTTTTTTTTATTGTTATTGCGAATGACAAGAAAAAATACAAGCGCGAAATGATTTCAGTAAGGCCGGCGAGTTTTCTGGTTGATTTATTGAAATTATTAATAATAATAACGTGCCCGTTTCGGGACCTTGAAATTTTCGCGAGTTATTTAGGCCGTGCCTTATCAAATGAAAGCCGTTCGTGCTGCTTCAATACAACATTCACAATCGCCGGCAATGATGGATAATTTTAATAAAAGGTGTTCCTGTGAAATAAGAATGATAACTGAATGGATTTTAATTTTTCTTAATTGGGAGAGAGGATTTTTTGAGAAATGTTTGCGTTTTTATAATTCTACAGTATTTTCTAGTTATCAATACATCTATTTGAGCGAGAAATTCTGTTTGGCATTGCTAAAAGAAAAATTTAATTAAACTTTCTATGAGGCTTTTGTGTCGGATAATTGATATAACATGATACTTGTCTTTTCAAACATAATTAAAAGGATGATTAATTAAAAAAATGAAGTTGCTAATAAATTGCCTTTGCCTCTAAGTGGAACAACGCGCAGTATATTTTTTTTATTCGCTCGTTCCATTAGTGAATTAAGGTATTTGCATTATTCCGTATCATTCTATTTTAAAAATCGGCACGAGGAAGATTAATAATACGGTGTATTTGTTTTATTGTCCTTGTTTTCACTCGTTAGCCTTTTTTAGTTGGATTATTTCCGTAATATGATTGCGATATTCGGGGTTAGAAAACATAAAATTTAACGTATCTGTTATGTTCATAATCACAGTCTAAAAATTTATAATTTATAGAAAATGCACTTTATATATGATACTTTTCGGATAACGATCATGTTATGTTGAATATTATCCATACACAATAGCCCCGATTCTTTAGTAACTAAGTATGGGGACAACATTAACATATGTTTTTATTAAAACTTCACGAAAACTCAAAATGATACAGGTTTAAAAATTTCGTTCTTAAATTTCCTAGAAAAATCTTCAATAATTAGGTTTTTCGATTCCAAAGAAAAATTTAAAGTATTTAATTATACGGTTCCAAAAGGATATTTTAAAGCATTTGGTTCTTCAATTTCTAAATGAAATTCATAAGAATTTGTGAAACTTCAAGAATCTGGTTCTTCGATTTCAAAGGAAAATCTTAATGAATTTTATTCTGCGAATCTACAAAGAAATCTTCAAGTTCTCCAATTCCAGAGGATAATAATAATAATAATAAGTAATTTATTGCCCAACAGACATACAGCCCAATAATAGAGCAATCTCATGTAAAATTGTTACATTATTGCTTAATTTCTTCAAGAATTTGGTTCTTCTATTCGAAAGGGAAATCTTCAAATATGTGGTTCTGCAAACTCTAAAGAAAATTTATAAGGATATGGGAATCTTCAAGAATCAGGTTGTTTAAATTCTAAGAAAAATCTTCAAGAATTTGCTTCTTCATTCCAAAAGAAAATCTTAAAGAATTTAATTTTACGTATACAAAAAAAAATCTTCAACTATCTGGTTATTCCTAAAGGAAACTTACAAGAATCTGGTTCTTTAATTTACAAAAACAAATCTTCAAGAATTAGGTTCTGCATTTCAAAAGAAAATCTGAAAGAATTTAATTTTACGGATCCAAAAAAAAAATCTTCAACTGTCGGGTTATTCAATTCCTAAAGGAAATTTACAAGAATCTGTTTTTTTAATTTCCATGAATAAATCTTCAAGAATTTGTTTCTTCGATTCCAAAGAAAAATCTTAAAGAATTTGTTTCTAGGAATTCAAAGGGAAATTTTTAAGTATGTGGTTCTGCAAACTCTAAAGAAAATTTCAAGTTTCAAGAATCAGGTTGTTTAAATTCTAAGAAAAATCTTCAAGAATTTGCTTCTTCATTCCAAAAAAAAAAAAATCTTAAAGAAATTAATTTTACGTATACAAAAAAAAATCTTCAACTATCTGGTTATTCCTGAAGGAAACTTACAAGAATCTGGTTCTTTAATTTCCAAGAATAAATCTTCAAGAATTTGTTTCTTCGATTCCAAAGAAAAATCTTAAAGAATTTGTTTCTACGAATTCAAAGGGAAATTTTCAAGTATGTGGTTCTGCAAACTCTAAAGAAAATTTCAAGTTTCAAGAATCAGGTTGTTTAAATTCTAAGAAAAATCTTCAAGAATTTGCTTCTTCATTCCAAAAGAAAATCTTAAAGAATTTAATTTTACGTATACAAAAAAAAAATCTTCAACTATCTGGTTATTCCTAAAGGAAACTTACAAGAATATTGTTCTTTAATTTCCAAGAATAAATCTTCAAGAATTAGGTTCTTCATTCCAAAAGAAAATCTGAAAAAATTTAATTTTACAGATACAAAAAAAAATCTTCAACTATCTGGTTATTCAGTTCCTAAAGGAAACTTACAAGAATCTGGTTCTTTAATTTCCAAGAATAACTCTTCAAGAATTTGTTTCTTCGATTCCAAAGAAAAATCTTAAAGAATTTGTTTCTACGATTTCAAAGGGAAATCTTCAAGTATGCGGTTCTTCAATTCTTAAAGTAAACCTACACGAATCTGGAAAACTTCAAGAATCTGGTTCTCCAATTTCAAAGGAAAACATAAGCGATAGTTCACCTGACGGCAAAATTTGGAACCCTCTTTGGGACAATTGGAACTTCCGCCTGGATGAAAAATTGGGAACTTTCATTGAGACAATGGAGATACAACATAAGCGATATTTTACTTGAGGGCAAAATTTGGAAATCTCATTCGGACAATGGAGACATAACATAAATCCAAGATTCCGATGCTTCAATTAACACGGGAAAACTACAAGAATTAAACTCTGAAAATCTAAAAGCGAATCTTCAAGAATGACGATTAAATATTTTACGCGTGCCGTGCATATTTATTCGCGAAATTACGTTATTTTTGCGAATCGTTCGACTGATGAATCGTTTCATCGATGCTATGAAGAGATCCATAAAAAGCGGCGAATTTTGTTCATCTTCAGCGACATTTAAGTATGTCTGAAATTTTTGCTGGAGCTAAAATACAAGATTCACGTTCTGGAGTTTTATTTACAATTTCAATGCAATGACTCACCAGTTAGAAATGAGTGAATCGTTTCACCTTATCGTTTCACGCGTTTTTTTTTTTTTTTGGTGGATCCATACAACCAGTAAAATATTTTTTACGCATTGTAAATAGTATATTATCGATCTATCATTTCAGTGAATCGTTTTACCGATGAATCATTTTATCGGTGTTGTGATTAGGCTCTCGTTTTATATTTCGCATCTTAAGACTAAGACAGAGAATTGTGTTGATAAGGGAAAAGTTAGGAATTTTTGCTTATCAGTAAAAGTCAAAGAATTTTATTTATCAAGGAGACTCGGTGAATTTTGTTGGTCGAGGATTTCGAATATCAATAAACGCTTTTAAAAGATAATTAACTCAACACTGGCTAATGCCGGTAAATGAGTGTCGATTATGAATGAATGAATGAATAAAAGATAGTTCAGTATCTACTCGTAGAATTACTTTCTTTTTGTGTCTGCAATTTCTTCAAATATCAATAAACACTTTCAGAGGATAATTCTAGGCAAATTGCAAGATAGAAGAATTATTTTAGAATAAATTTAAACAAATAAAACAAATCGATTTTTTTAAAATCGTCAGAAGAATTCAGATATAAGTAAGCGATTTTTTTCTCAGTAAAAAGTCATGGAATTTTATTTTGTTGGAGAAAAGTCATTGATTTTTTTCTTAGGAAAAAGTCATGGAATTTTATTTCTTTGAGAAAAGTGAGTGATTTTTCGCGATTTTTTTCTCATGAAAAAGTCATGGAATTTTATTTGTTGTAGAAAAGTCAGAAATGTTTTTCTTAGGAAAAAGTCATGGAATTTTATTTCTTTGAGAAAAGTGAGTGATTTTTCGCGATTTTTTTCTCATGAAAAAGTCATGGAATTTTATTTGTTGTAGAAAAGTCAGAAATGTTTTTCTTAGGAAAAAGGCATGGAATTTTATTTGTTGGAGAAAAGTCATTGGAATTATATTTGTTAGATAAAAGTCAGTGATTTTTTTTTTCTTAAGAAAAGTCATGGAATTTTATTTGTTGCAGAAAAGTCAGAGATGATTTTCTTAGGAAAAAGGCATGGAATTTTATTTGTTGGAGAAAAGTCATTAGAATTATATTTGTTAGATAAAAGTCAGTGATTTTTTTTTCTTAAGAAAAGTCATGGAATTTTATTTGTTGCAGAAAAGTCAGAGATGTTTTTCTTAGGAAAAAGGCATGGAATTTTATTTGTTGGAGAAAAGTCATCGGAATTATATTTGTTAGATAAAAGTCAGTGATTTTTTTTCTTAAGAAAAGTCATGGAATTTTATTTGTTTCGGAAAAGTCAGAGATGGTTTTCTTAGAAAAAAAGGCATGGAATTTTATTTGTTGCAAAAAAGTCAGAGATGATTTTCTTAGAAAAAAGGCATGGAATTTTATTTGTTGGAGAAAAGTCATTGGAATTTTATTTGTTAGAGAAAAGTCAGTAATTTTTGTTTTCTTAGGAAACGTCATGGAATTTTATTTGTTGCAGAAAAGTCAGAGATGGTTTTCTTAGAAAAAAAGGCATGGAATTTTATTTGTTACAGAAAAGTCAAGGATTTTTTTTTTTCGAATGGGAAAAATCAGATTTATTTTTTCTAAAAATAGTGCAATAATTTAAATGTTTAAAAACTTTCGCTGGAAGCAATTATAATAAATTCTGAAAATCCTCATAAATACCATCGTTGAGAAACACAACATTAGGAAAAACAATATTCTTCTGAATAAATCATTAGCGGGATTGGCCGTTCCTTGAGCACGGGATCATTTATCCATCCGCCAGCGGTGAGAGTTCCCCGCGCGCGCGGAAACCTTCCCAATTTGGGAAAATGACCTCCCGACTCTTCGAAAATGACCCGGGGACTAGATGGCCTCTCCTTAATTTCTTCGACCGTGATCGACAGCCTCGTTCTCGGGACGAGATTTCCGATTTGTTCAACGCCGCCGACGATAAATAGACGTTAATAATGTACGTTTTCTTTTTTTTTTTCATTACGTGAAATATTTACCCAATTAAGCCGAATAAGGTGTTATTGCTATAAAGATATATAACAACAACAAAAAACATGTTACTTAACTTGTCACATATATAGCAAGTAATTTTTCTACAAGTTAATAATTAAATAAAAAAAAACATTCGATAATCGGTGCTATTCTCTAAGGAAAATGTTGAGTTAAACGTGTACGTTATTTTTAATCATAACATACAACAATACATTAATCATAACTACAATTAATTATAGTTTATTAATTTTAGCTACTTATAATTGGTTATTCAGAAATACTCGATTACTAAATTCATTCGATTTTGACCAACACTACAAAAAATAGCCTTTTTCAAGGTATAATGCAGCTTCAATCCAGCATAGTGCACCCTCACTATAAATGCGGCCTTTTTACAAAGTCGCTACGGGAGATGAGAGGATGATGGATTGTATTTGATCATTGATTGATTAATTTTCAAACAATCTCTCTTTACTATTTTTATATATTTTTTTTTGTAGCAACATAAAATTAAAACAAGCCTCAACTGTTACATTACCCTACCGTATATTACACATACAAGTTCTTACTCAACGAAACTAAAATTAAATTGTCTATCACATTTCCAGAGACCTTCAAAACTAAACTAAAACAAGTCGCATCCGTTGCAACTCCCGGCAGCCAGCTCCGTTCAAAGCGAACTAACCCTCGAAACTCATCCCTCCTTAATTCCATATGCGTTCCCCTCATGGGGTGGGGTTCGTTAACCCTGAATTACGCGTAAACCCTCTCCTCTCGTTCGTTCTCCGATTCGAGTCGTTTCCCCTTTTCACAATCGATTCGGATTAAAATTCCGTCTAGACTACCGTACCGGACGCTAGATCCATCAAAATGTTTTGGAGAATCCGCCCCGCGCTGTGCCCTCACCCCGGACTTCTAATCCCCGGCGGCATTTATATTTATGAGACGAAGTTTTTTTCTTCTCTTTTTTTTTGTTTGTTTGGGAGGGGAATTCGAAATGAATAAATTAAATCGTAACGTGCTCGACACGCATAATAAGAGGTTTTTTTTGTTTGTTGGGTTTAATTTACTTAAAAGGTGTTTGCGGTAAATGGGAATTTAAATGAAGAGAGCGTGGTTGTGATTTTAAATTATTGACATTATTTTAGTACTTGTTGGATTATTAGATACTGCATCCAACTCTTTTTTTTTTGTGGAATCTGTTCTATATCTTTAATTAATTTCACACTTAACACACAGTGAAATATAAACTACTGATTAAAAAAATGTTTCTATTTGTGTAGAAATTTTCAATGTACAACATTGAGATATAATTAAAAATTAATTAAATATAAAGTGAAAAAAAAAACATGTCTGAGGGGATTTGAAAATGTCTCCCGATTGAATTGTATTTGTTTCACAGATTTTTATTTTCCAATTTGTTTCGGCTGTATTCTGTATTCTTTGATAATTACTAATAAGTAATTATCAAAAAATACAGAATCATAATACAATTTGTTTCAATCGAGTATAAACTATGTGAAATATTTTTCTCCACACAAAACTCTAATAACAGTTTTCATATTATACTTTTCCAATAGTAATTTTTTAACAGTAGTTAAATTTATGTATTTATACATTATTGTTTGAATTATTTATATTTATTCTGTTAACCCAACAACTCATAAAACCACTTGGGATAATAATTGATTAATTTATTTGTTAATTTGTATTTTTGGTTATTGTTTATTTATATGTAATAGCCTATTTACTACTTATAGTAAAAAATTTTTACAATTTTTGTAAAATGGTGAATTTTCCGCAAATAAATAAATTATTATTATTAGTTAAGACATTTTGTAAACTATGTGTTTTGAAGTGTTTACATAAATGATGTTCCAGGTGGTAAAAATTGTGAAGTATTGATGGTTCCTGATTATTTCAGGAACGTACCATATAGTTGGCGTTCAGAATCATGCTGAACTATACTCCTATAAACTACTGTAAACGCAGCCCTAGATTGCCGATTGGATTGTGGAAATCAAAGTGTTTCCATATCCCAATCAGCGATCTTGGACAGCATTTATAGTAGAGTACTAGGCAGCCGGTAAACGTTTTCCAAACGAAATTTAGATTTTTTTAAAATACGTATCTTTTTCAAATCGCGACCAAAATGCGAGGACTAGGAGGTTCTTAAAAAGTACTAATAAAAGACCTTTACTGGTATATCCTTCATATCTATAGACCTATATCATATATTTTAATCCACACTTTTTTTTCTCCCTCTCCCACCGTAACCTCATCACAATTTTTACACCAGCTCCATTATCTCGCATCCATACTCCTATCCTTCCATTCCCTTCAGTCGATTCCTCTCGATGTTCCTTACATTTCCTTCCTAAATGTGTCCACATAATCTTCCTTCCATACACAACACACACCTACCATACTCTTCATTCACCCATCCATATTAAAAAGTACTATACTTTGGCAGTTAGAAAAATGAAAAAAGTTTTAACCCGTGGTTGTCTATAAAAACAGACAGAATTTTCCAACCTACTTAGAGTTTTGCGCAAGTTTCGATTATACAGGGTGTCCCATGAGGTAGTGGACAGCCGATATCTCGAAAACGGTTAGTAGTACGAAAATGAAATTTTGTGGCTTTAAATGTTTGGAAATGATGCCTTTTTCTGAATATATAGTTTTCATTTCCATCTCTCTATTTCTGTGAAAATGATATCAACTTCAGAATTTCAAATGGGACACCCTGTATATTTATAGATTTTTGGGAAAGTGATTGAAAGAAAAATACAGCAATACCATATTATTAGGGAGTTTTATTGTAAAATGTGCTGAAAATGAGTTTCTTCCATCCAATGCGGATAAGATAAGATACATAAGCAGCATGTCGACATACTCGTCATACGTAAAACTGGGAGATATTACTTACACGTAAGCAGAATGTATTGTCAACTTGATATCACACATTTGACATGAAGCATTTTCAATTTTTTACGCTTTTTTTGTTAATCCATGCCACCGCGATTATCCATTTTAATTATTACTTCAATAATATTCCCTCATTTTAAAAACTCCCCAATGGTATTGCTGTATTTGTCTTTCAATCACCTTTCCAAATATATATAAATATACAGGGTGTCTCATTTGAAATTCTAAAATTGATGTCATTTATTCGGAAATGGAGAAACGGAAATGAAATCTATCTATAGAAAAGGGGGCATCATTTCAAACCGTTTAAAGCCACCAAATTTCATTTTCATACTACTAACCGTTTTCGAAATATCAGCTGTCCACTACCTCATAGGACACCCTGTATATATAATGATTATTGCGAAATGGCTATAGACCAGCGAATACATATTTTTTGCATCATACAATATTCCTCAAGGTTTATTTAAAAAACCATCACCTTAAATTAGTATTCCTCTCGCTGCATCATTCATTCCGTCGACTTTTTTTCTCAATGCCACTCCAGTGAAATCATCCGATCTTAATTAATCGTAAATTAAGGTCTCTTAATTAACACACGTGCGCGCGTCTAGGGATCTAATTTCAATATGTTTTTTCTATGCGTGTTATAAAATCGACACTGTCCATGTTTGGTTTGAGCGCATTTTTTTTTTTTGCTCGAATCACGAGGATTTCGCATGACCCAGACCCGTTTCTCGCTCGGCGTTCCAAATTTTTCGCGTGTAATATTCATTGTTTCGTTTCGATTGTGTGATTACAATTCGAACGGAATAATGATTATTAGTAAGCGAAAATAAATATATACTGTTACTTTCGTCCGTGCAGTTTTTTTTTGCGTTTTGTTTCGATTGCCATTCGAAACTGTGCTAAGTTGGTCAATGATTGTAACTGGATTTAATGCGGTTGTAACAAGTGCATGACCTCACTTTTTTTTGTTGGTTTCAAATTGAAGTAATTGAAAAGTGTCCGTTTCTAATTTAGTTTCAATTTGTATAATTATAAGTCAAATATATAAATACAGGGTGCCCCATTTTAATCTTTCAGGTGGAATATATCGAGACAAGTGCGCCCAATCGAAAAAGTTGTCTAATGCAAAATTTAGTGGTTTGCAGGGGGACATTAGATTGTTATCAATTTCACCCCTCACCCCCCAGGGGGGTGAATAACAGGGGTAACTTCTGAATCTTAAATGGGAACCCCCATTTTTTATTGCAAATTCGGAAAGTGTGAAAAAAACTATGTAGGTTTTACTCAAAAACTTTTTTGTATGGGCAACAGGTGGCGCAGTAATCGTCAATATTAGATTATTTTACACTTAATCTAGAATTGATATAAAAATGCCAATAAGTTCATTTAAATTGATCGTGATTATTTTCGAGAAAAAAACAGGGCGATTAGTATTTTCAACTGCGCATCTTTTTCACTAAAAAAAATATATATACAAGGTGTCCCATTAATAAATATTATCTTTTTTAAATGGAACACCCTGTATATTATTGGATATTTGTATTCATCAGAAAATTCTAGTTACTGTTTGCATAAACACGTGAACGTACTGTATGCATATTATAAAAAAATCCTTTATTTAAGAGTGTTGGATATAAATGAAATATGATTAATTAAAACACTGTTTTAAACTTGGTTTATTTATATTTCATGCAAGATTCATCACCAGGTTATTAATAAATAATTAATAAAAATAATTCTCCTTTTCGCTACACTTTCTTTTTTTATTGAACTAAATCACATTGATTGATTGAGTTACGTGAAGATCAATTTAATTCGACGAATAAAGCACTAATAAACTTTCCAAATGTACATTTCGTCGAATTAAATCACATTGGCTAATTTATAGCAAAAAAATAATTATTGCGTATAACAACACATGTTTGGAGTATACAGCAAAAATAAAACATATAAAGTAAATATTAGGTAAATTAACACACTTGTTATGTTCCATATTTTTATTGTGTTAATTTACCTAATATTAAATTACGGTTCCATCAAGAATGTAGCGCCATAAGCATTAATTATATATAAAGTAAATATTCAAAGCAAGGAATCAAATAACCTATAATGACTAGAATTACTAGAAAAAAAGCTGTTGTGTTACTGTGAAATAACATTTAATAAGAGTGTATAAATCTTTATATTTTTTTGGACTCGGGGATGTTCAAAAGGAATATTTTAGGACCTTACAATTTCGTCCAAACGTCTTTTTCAGAGAAGTCCTCCCTTAAGTGTTTAACACCAATATTATGGTTTTACGGCAATAAGTATTTTCCTCGCTGGGCGACGTAAATCAAAATGACCTGTTCTGCGAGTTTAGAGTGAGATGGGATGAGATGTATTAGGACCGGCGGATTTTTGAGCGGAAATGACCATTTTTTTTTTAAATGGGGAATATCGTTATTATTCGAACTATTTTAAATAAGTATTATTTAGAATGAGAATTGGTTATATTCTATAAAATAATAATAACAACAATAATTATATTCAAATGTTACGACTAATGTATAGTCTCAATATTTTGACGGTCATCCAAATTTCGAAAATTTTCTTGATTACTAGACTTTCTTTTACTTCGTAAATTAAAGCAAAAAGGGTTATTTTTAGTGTCTTTTTAGAATTCATAAATGTACCAAATCTAACGAGGTTTTTGGTGATTGAAAAAGCAAAACAAATCTTTAATATGATACTGCAATTTTTCTTTAGAATAAATGTTTCGCCATATATGTACATTTAAATAAAAAAATGAAAATAATAAATTATTCCATCTTTAGCTACTGCGAAATTTTGATTTATGTTACAATAATATTGAGTAAATATCAAACATCTTTATTCAGACAATATGAAAACAAAAATTTACAAAATTTATTATAACAATATGTACAATTGTGTTAGTAGTCTGTCATGGGCTATCGACCCATCGAATTTATGGTGATTTATAAATTAAAACTATGCTAGTTAGCTGAAGTGTCATGTACGCATATCAATAATATTTTCTTTAAATTCAATAAAATTCCTTTTTTATACTACAATAAATAATTTAAGAAAAAAAAAACACCCCTGAATACGTTTTACTGCGAAGGATGTTTGTTTTAACAAATTTATAATTTATATTTCAACAAACAGAATTCGCAGCAACATTGAAGGATGTGTTTTTTTAAATTATTTGTTGTATAAAAATACCCTCTATGAATTTTATTGAATTTAATATTATTAATATTTAATAATATCCTAATTGCTCAATATTATTTTATGTTCTATGGCCAAACATTTATTCTAAAGAAAAATAGCAATCTCCTATTACAGATTTTTTTCCTTTTTCAATCATCAAACACCTTGTTAAATATGGAAAAGAGAAAAATGTTTTCTCTTAATATTATTTCAGTGGTCAATAATTTGATAGCGAACCTCATCCCCCAGTCAAATTCAAGAAAATATATATACAAATCTTTATTCAAACAATATGACAACAAAAATTTACAAACTTTTAATTGTAGACTCATCCATCACTTGGTGAAACAAACAGTGAAACAATAACCAAGTGTTTTATTTAAAGTTTAGTGTTTTCAGTGTTTTAAAAATTTACAAAATGTATTATAACAATATGTACAATTGTGTTAGTAGTCTGTCATGGGCTATCGACCATAGGTCTTTCTGCCATCAAAGAAATATTTTTCAAATTTTGTTTGAATTTTATGACTTGAACCAGCTTGGTTTTCAACGGCTCATTCACACTCTGTCTAAAATCCTTTATATTCGAAGGTGAAACTGTATAAAATCAATAATATTTTAATAATTTTATAATTTGAGAAATAAAGCAGCTTAAAGGTATTTAATAATTTTATATTTTGAGAAATAAAGCAGCTTAAAGTTATTCCTTTCAAATTTCGATTCAATTCCCATGAAAACAAACGTAGTAGTTGAATTTAAATTGGAACCAATTTGAAACACTTTTATATTTTACAGTCACAATAAAGTAATGCAATTCGACCAGACTTATTTTTAAACTGACGCGCACTAATGGATAAACACCTTTATCTCCGATTGACAGTAAAGATGTAAATAGATAACGCAAACGATTCTAAATGTGGACGATGTACAATGCTCGGAATTCGCCGAAGGTTTAATTTCAGAAGGCGCCACGCTTCCATAGTTTATTACCCGAGTTCATTGAATAGGCCCGAAATAGAACGGTTCGCCGGTGCAATTTTACGGCCCCCACGAATGCAATTATAGACACCAGTCTGCTATTTTCGGAAATAAAAAACGATGCAGGCAAACACGAACGGCCTGCGTGTTTTTCAAACAAATCGATCATCTTCCACAATTTTTATTTTAGAAATTCACTTTTATAAAATCTGTTACAAACATAATTTCTTCTACAAAACAAAAAAAAACTTTTGATTTTGTTGTTTACATTATGTAACAACCCTGTTAGAAATCTGCATCACATTATAATCACATTTTATTGTAGTGTGTTATATCAAACCAATAAAAAAGAGTATTTTTCTTTTTTTTTCCATTAGGCCTCTGCGGATTAATATTTTCCAATCAATTACCATTAAATACATATATATTCCTTTCCTTTTATCCCCGGCACCGTTAATTAACCCCACCGGCATGATTCATCGCACCCTATTTCGGCCGGCTCTCCCCTCCCGTCCCCGGAAAATTGAAACGAATTTCGGGTGATTTTTTCGCATTTTTATTATTTCCAGTGTCCGTGATGTTGATTAATCTGGCCCGCCATTCGATTAAGTGAGGCCGCTTATTGTCGGACCGAAAATCGCATTTGCCAGTCGATATTTCATTATTTCGCAAATTAACGGTAACAAATGGAGAGTAGGCCGTGTTTTTATTGCCTCTGGGGGGAGAGGCGGATTGGATGGAAAGTATTTTATTATTTTTCCTCTCTGCACATTATGACCATTGTGTTTTTTTTTAAATAATAATCTTTCAAGCAGAAATAATTCACTACTACTAAAGAACCACATATATAATTTTGAAAAAATGATTCATTAGGTTTGTACCACACTTCAATTTAATGTACTACAAACGAATAAGTATGAAAAGCATTGTCAATCCAGTCACAGATTTTGCATGGTACTCTACGTTTATTAAGCGCGTTTTTTTATCTTGCAATTTGTCGTTTTGTTAAACGCATCTCATCTTTCCTTGATATATGCATGTTGTAATACTGCGAGTATTGAAAGATCGATGGACAAAACAGATTTTAGCATGGGTGTTTTCGTGCAGGTATCAATAAATTTATATTTACATAGTACAGTAAGCAGGATTGATAGATAGAATATGTGTAGTTTTGTTAAACGCATCTCATATTTCCTTGATGTATGCACGTTGGAATACTGCGAATATTGAAGCAGAATTGAAAGATCGATTGACATAACAGATTTCACCAAAAACCTAAGTTGAAATATTTTTTTTCAGATCTATCTATCCTGCTTACTGCATTATGAAGATATAAATTTCTTAATACCTGCACCTGCAACACCAATGCTAAAATCTGTTTTATAAACCGATCTTTCAATACTGCTTCAATATTCGCAGTATTCCAACATGCATACATCAAGGGCCTATTCAATGAACTCAGTTTGATAATGACTAACTTGTAGTCGAAACTATAATCACTGTAAAAGTTAAAAATAAAAGTGGTAAAACAAAGTTAAGCGTTTTAATATTATTTTATCAAGATGTACCACAAAGTTAACGCCAACCAAATCAAAGATTTAATATGACATGCGTTTAACAAAACGATAAATATTCGCAAAAACACCTAAGTTGTCCGATCTATCGATCATGCTTACTGCATTATGTAGATATAAATATCTTGATACAATATTATTATTAATAATAATCAAATTATTAAATAGTATTAATAAATAAAACACTTTTTACTAATATTGCATAACATAAGTTATAAAAACAAAGTAAAAAAAAATATTTCATTTATTAAAATTGCATTACAATGCATAACGAAGTAGAAGCCTCAACAATTAATAATATTATTAAACAGTAGTTAAATCAATTTATTCCTTCACGGAGTGTTAACTTTTTTTGCATTTCCTGTCACGGGTCACACGCCCACGTTTCACTGCACCCATGTAATTGGTATTTAACACGCTTGCCGAAGAAAGAAGAAGACGTTCGGAATGCCTGAGAGAGTTCGAACTTGGACATGTGAACGCTTTCTTTTGCCGTCAAACGGACCTTTTTCAATGCTCCGCGCGTTTTTTTTTTTTTCGTGGTCGTTCTTGATGCTTCGAGATAGCAATCTTCTATCGCGAATTTCTAATCCCAGCTTTCGGCGATTTAATTTCGAGGATCAGCGTGAATCCGATGTTTAAAGGTTAAATACATGACTGAAGAAAAGAATGGATGTTTTTTGTTTTGTTTTATGTTTGCTGTTGTCGTGATTTGAGAAAATTATTAGTTCGCGTGATGGAGAATAATTTTTGTTTAAAATATATAGAATTATATTCTGTAGATGAATCGACTATCGACCGGAGGTCTTTCAGCCTTTTTTTTCTTATTATTTGTTAACAGTATAGTTTTGTTAATCACAAAATAGAAAGACTTTTTTTGTTATTTGTTGTTATTATTTGTTAAGTATTATATTATTGCCTGGTAATTAGGATTTTTTTCCCTGTTGAATAATAAATGATTATTATTATTAATTAATTTAAATTTCATAAATAAATTAAAATCACTGATAATTTCATTTTAAATAACACTTTCCAATAAAACAATGCGTTGATATTTGAGGACAATTAAGCGTGCGGGCCTTTAACGGGGCCCCCCGTTTCTTGCGGGGCGCTATCAATCAATTTTGATCCCGTATTTATTTCGGCGTAACGGATCCGGGCATTTCGGATTTCCGCTCGGGCATTAATTCTGGGGGCGTAGACGACTAACTGTTTGGCATAATTAAGCGCCCCGCCGCATTTGCATAATTTATGACGGAAATTTCGAGGGCCGGTCCGCGATTATTAATTCCGGCGTTTCGCAAAAAAAAAGGGGCTGACGCGAGCTTTAAGTTTCCGAATGGCGGCTCACTCCCCGAAACTCGACAACATTGTTCCCAACAACGGCGATAAATACTCGATAACGCGATGATTTATAATTGAAGGGGATTTAGTTGTGGCGAAACACTTCGATGGATTCATGAAAGTTTATTGATTATTGAATGTAAAGCAGAGGTGTAAAAAAGGATTATTTAAATAATCAATTTTTACAACTGAATCAGATATTTTTATTATAAAAGCAGCTATGTAAAAAAGGATTATTTAAATAATCGATTTATTTGAAAGAAAAAAAATCAGTCAAAAGATAATGTTCACTTTTATCATCTTTTGATTTTTTTCAAATAAATCGATTATTTAAATAATCTTTTTTTACATAGCTGCTTTTATAACAAAAATATCTGATTCAGTTGTAAAAATTGTAAATATAACTACAAACTCTGAATATTTCAACCTCCTCGCCCTTCTGGAACCCCCTGAAAATAAGGGGGGAGGGTATCTTACACGTTTAGTATATATTAAAACCACCCTAATAATAATAATTAGTGATGGGCAAAATCTTCACTTTGATCGATTAATAAAAGTATTGATTATTAACGTAGTGATGGGCGTTAACGAATGATTTCAATAATCGAACAATCCGTACTTAAATGATGTTGATAATTTTATATCAACACAGGCAATGTAACAAAGGATTACAGTTGAAAAAAGTTAATGATTTTAAATTCTAAAAAGTAGAGAATAGAAGATAAATAATTAAAATCATTTCGATAATCACTAATCGACTAATTATTCGCATGATCATTCGAATGATGAGTCGATTAGCCATTATCGAAATGATTTTAATTATTTATTTTCTGTTCTCTATTTTTTAGAATTGTAAATCATTAACTTTTTAAACTGTAATCCTTTGTTACATTTCTCGCGTTGATATAAAAAAATAAATCTTTAATCTGATTCTCATATTATGTACTTTTCAATCTATTAATATAAAAAAATAGTTTGAAATAAATATTTGAATGGTCGCTAGAAAGTTGCTTCATATAACTATCTGAATGATTAAATAATCGATGATTTCAATAATCGAATTATTCGATTATTTTCGTGTAAAACTCATTTAAAGCTACTCGATTCCTAAAATCGAATAGTTCTAAATAAGTATTATTATGAATAATACTTGATTTTAGTATGAGTTATTTATTAATATAATTTTAGTAATCGAGTAATTAAATAAATCAAAGAGTAATAACTAATATTAAAAATTATTGTTTCTAAATGAGTATATTATTATGATTAATGCAAGATTTTAGTAATAGTACTCTTCGATTTTAGTAATCGAGTAATTAAATCAAAGAGTAATAACTAATGCTAAAAGTTTTTCTAAATGAGTATTATTGTGAATAATGCTCGATTTTAGTAATCGAGTACCAAAATCAAGGAGTAATAACTAATATTAAAATCTAGTGTTTCTAAATGAGTACATTATTATGATTAGATTTTAGTAATAGTACTTTTCGATTTTATTAATCGAATAATAAAATCAAAATCAAATAACCATTATTAAAATCAAGTATTTCTAAATGAGTCTAGTTTTAATCATAATAAATTAAAGACGACGCAAGCGCCACCTTTTGCCTAATTTCAAGTGGCATCGTCAACGATAATCAATTATAATTTTGTTCTCTTAATTTTCAAGTTTTAATTATTATATCCCCTTAAAATCATACCTCATTAGTTTCAATCACAACTCCAACAAGCCCAATTAAAAATTACCAAACCAAACCGAAGTGAATCGATCAACTTCAAATTTTTTTTATTCCTCCACGGCGTGTTAATTAAAGAAACGAAAGTAAAAGGGCAATAATAATAACCGATCGATAAAATTCACCGCGAAGTGTGCAGTGAAAGCATTTTTCCGCGCCGGCAGTACGTTTCGGTGAAAGCCCCGATTTGTCTCGCCCCGCGGGGGGATAATTTCTAATCAGACTTTTTTCTTACCAACGAAAGAAAAAAAAATGCAATAAAACTCCCGCGCTTCGAAATTGAGACGTCCGATCTCGAGCCCGAAACGGTTAATGAGTGACATCCTTTCCAGTAGCCGTAAATTAGTTAAGTGGAAGTGTAAACACACACACACGGGACTTTCACGGTGTGCGGATTCGAAACACGTAGAGTTTGGTGCGATGGGTTTGTAAATAGTCATTTCGAAATGTGAAATGGCATTAGAATAAAATTAAATTAAATAAAAAGAAATTGGAAAATAATTAATTTCCATGATTGAACAATTAATCACTTTCTCTTTGGCTACTGCAACTTTTTAATTTATAAAAAAATAAGTACTTTAAACAAACATTCATTGAAACAGCTAAAAATTAAACAATAAATTGAATTAAAAAGATTTGAAAAAAATAATAAATTATTTACACAATTGGGTCTGTGACATTTAAACAAAATGCACATTAAAACAACGACTTCCCGGGCAAATACTCCGCCGGAATAAGAATTACATAATGTACACCTGCTGTTGCATATCAATAAAATATTGCATCATGCAACAACTAACAGTTTGTATTCAATTTATTCAAATAAACTCGAATAAATTGCGTGATTTTTAGAGATGAGCAAAATCGATCTTTTCGATCTATTTTGTTACTGCAAAATTAAGTTCATGACAATTTTATTAATCCAACATATTCTAGTACTTTCAGTAATTGTTCTTTATTTATTGAAAAACATACTTATTTACTTAATTTATTAAAATTTGCTCATTTAGAAATACTCGATTACTAATATTACTCGATCGTTCCCAACACTAGTAATTTTCTCATTTTTAATTTTAATTAATAGTAATAACTAATACTAAAATCTAGTGTTTCTAAATGAGTACATTATTATGATTAGATTTTAGTAATAGTACTTTTCGATTTTAGTAATCGAATAATAAAATAAAAATCAAATAACCATTATTAAAATCAAGTATTTCTAAATGAGTCTAATTTTAATCATAATAAATTAAAGACGACGCAAGCGAATTTTTAATATTAATTAAAATATTCTGAAAAAAAGCACTATGAAGAGATTTTCACTGCAATTCACACTGTTTATAGTAAACCCTATAGGGTGAAAAAACTGTTTGTAGTGCAATGTATCTGAGAAATGGGAACTTAAAAGTGAATTATGACACATTTACTACTTGCTTTTCAGAATTAATAAAACAAATAATATTGATTTCCGGCCTAATAGCCCGAAAATCAATAATTCCAATTAAACCGGACGTGAAAGCCTACACAATTTTACAAATAATATTTTTATTTATTATTCACACAACAAATTACTAAACTATCGCTTCATTTATCTTCGCATAAAATTAAGCCGGGCCGAACCTCAATAAACGTCGGAATGCATCTGAAAAATGTTTCCATCGCTTTTATCGCGGGAAGAAAGTTCACGATCTGATTACCATAATTAACAACAATGACTTCCTATCGTCCTTCTCGACAAGAGAACTTTTACTCAAGAGGCCCATGGCGCGCCCGAAAATCGGGCATTCCACTTTCGAATATTTCCCCCGACAGCACCTTTACATTTCATCATAAAGTACAAAACAAGAAAATAAAACGAGCAGAAATACATTAAAAAAATGTTTGAAATATGAGATTTTTTTTATTATTAAACAATTAAAAATATAATCATTGAATAACATGATTAATTAAAAATACATTAAAGTTACGTATAAAGTATATGCGTAATTCTTTTATTGATATTAAAATAAATTTATTTAATTTTAATTATTGATTAAAAATTATGTAATATATAGATTTTTTTTTGATTGAATTCATTTGGTTAGTTTTACAGATAAATTATTTATTTTCAATTAGTTTCGGCTTAATGCCATTTTCAAGAATAATAAAAATGTTTTACCAGGTGATCAATGAGAAATAAATTAATCATATAAAAGAATTATGTAATTGAAGTTGTGAAACTATTTTAATTATGTTTTTTTTTAATTTCAAGGAAACAAAATTTAATTTTCCTAATTTCATGTGATTAGATGAATGGTGTTTGAACATTATATTAAAAGATATTTATTTACATAGAATGTAAAGTTAATTTAACGTATACACTAAACATAACATTTCAACATTTCTCTTGAAGAATGCACTTGTTCTGAATTTCAAATTGATCCCACAAATAGTTCTGAAGAAATTCGGAGCTATTCCGAATTTCTTCAGAACTATTTGTGGGATCAATTTGAAATTCAGAACAAGTATTCGCCTAATAATCTGTTTATAATGAAAATTTTAATAAATCGCTTTTTATTAAGCAACTTTATAAAATAGCACGACTATTAAAAATTATTGTATGACTATAATTTTGAATATATATAGTGGCTATTAGTCCTTGTAGGGGTTACACCGCTCCTGCTGGTACTTTCTGATCATCTCCTTTCATCCTTTTAAACTTTTTTACTGATCCCTCTCCATTTCTTCCTGTACTTTGTTTTGTCCTGCCACTTTTTAACGGCAATATTCTTCAGGTCTTCTATTACTTCTTGAGTTCATGTCGTTCTTGGTCTCTTTTTGTTTCCTGGGTTCCATTGAAGTTTTGAGAATATTATAGTAAGTTGTGCTATTTAATAAAGTTGCTTGAAAATAAATAAATTATATGCATTTTAAAAGCAATTAGATTTCTATTTGAAGTTTTGAGAATATTATAGTTAGTTGTGCTATTTAATAAAGTTGCTTGAAAATAAATAAATTATATGCATTTTAAAAGCATTTCGATTTCTATTTTCATTTTTGTTTGAAACTTAATTATGGCCATTTCTTATTCGAATGCTTTCGATCAATAATATTAATTATCTATGCACGATAAGGATGCGACAGTTGGAAACTTGCAGCGTCATTAAGGAATCGGCAAGACGTGATTGATGAGGGACCGAATGGTGTTAGAATTAAATTGAGCGACTAATTAGAGTTTCTGATAAAAATAAGACAAGAATATTACTTCTGGATTGATTAAAAAAAAGTTGAAAATTGGACAAGTTTGTAATCAAGGAATGTTTAGAGATTATGAAAAATCTTAATCATTGACAATAAATAAACACTTGATACTTGAAATGTACATCAAGTGTCAAAAATTGAAAAAAAGGGAAGTAAAAAATTAATGTTTCAATTATCTTACATATTATAATTATATTTTTATTTTCAATTGTACTTATTTAGTTTTTTAATATTTATGTGATTGTAGAACAAAAATAAAGAAATAATAACACCAACACGAAAATTATATGAATCTAAATCTACCCGACACCCGAAAGGATAAATGGGATTTTAATAATACATAATCCTATCGATAGACTTATGCGCTAAGTAAATAATTTGCAAAATAATACCAATTTCAAATTATTTGCCTCTTCTACGTCATTGTTTAAATATAGTCTCCGCCGTATTTGCCTCTCTGATATCGATGGATAAGTTAAGTTATTAATATAAAAGTTTTTTTTTAATTCTGTAATATATTAATGATCAATTTACTATTAATATAGGGTGATCTCGCTAATTATTGATTTATTGTTAAATGATTTTTTGTCAATGTTTGTTAGTTAAATGTAAATGTACATAATGATGTATTTGTAATTTTGTAATTTAATTGTGTTCAAAGGATTTTTTCCGTTAATAAAGATTTATTATTATTATTATTAATATAAATTGAAATCTGCACCTCTTTTTAAGATGGAAATATAATTTCCAAAATAATAACAATCTTTTTTCGCAAATTCTTATTACAAATATAAAAGATATTATCAATAGAAAAAAAATCGTCTCCACATATATTATGGAGACAATTTTAAATGTCTGGAAGGGTATAGGCCCCAGAAGTAGTTGTTTTAATGTAAATTTGTTTTAAGGTACTACGTAACGTAAGTCAAAAGTCACGGCAGATGAATTGATTAATTATTAATTATTTTCAAATTCTTTTTATTTAATTTGTAACAAATATTATTATAAAAAAGAAATGCATTAAAACAATACGAGTAAATCATTAGGTCGGTTTCAGTTAAGTTAAAATTTGTTTATTCATCTATATAATTAGTTCAGTAAAACAAGGAGGAGAAAAGAAAATAATTTTATTTACTTAACTGAAAAACACAACCAGCTCATCGAATGATTATAGAGACTGTCAGAAAATGTATGCATGATACAAGAAGGGTTATTCTGTAAGGAAAATATTAAGTTTAATGTGTGCGTTATATTTTATCATCACGGTCTAAGCAGTATATATATATATATATATATATATATATATACAGAGAATGTGAAGATAAATATTAACATACACGTTAAACTTGCAATTTTCTGTACGGAATAGCCTCAATTATTATAAAAAGTTGTAGATTATATTTTATTGGTTGTTTCAAAAAGCATTGAAACCAGATGTAGTTTGTTTCTTTTTCCTCACTTTTATTCGGATCGAGTATTTATTATGTGGAATAATTTTAATTAAATCACAATAAAAAGAAACATTTATTTATTATAATTTAACACAACGTAAAACGAAATAGAATACTCAGATATAAATAATAAAAATAGTATATAACATAACTAGTGCGGAAAGTGGAATTTTGCGTGCGAATATAAATGTTGCGCATGGGGCGAGTGCAGTAATTACACGAGTACACTGAAAAACACTATCCCACGAGTTTTGTATAATACACTATTTTTCATTGGAACCAAAATAGATCTGAAATTACAGATATTATTTATTTATGCGAATTTATATTCCCCGTGTTATTCGTGAGGATGTGCATTTTCGGACTCATTTATAAGAGTAAAAAAAGTTTTTAAATTGTTCAAAAATATAGAATAAAACTCGTAGATAACCCTTTATAAATACATATCCTCCTTTTACCCTACCGAAAAAAAACGCAGTTCCACAGCTAACCCCGGAAGGAAAGACTCATGGATAGCCCTTATGAAAGGAAACATTTTAATTTGTTTTGGTAAAAAATGTATTAAATAAAATAATAATAAATAAAACACTTTGGGCAGAAAGACCTCTATTCGATAGCCCAGACAGACTAACTCCTATATGTATTGTAATTGTTTAGGTTATATTTTGAATTAATTTCTCACTTAACCCGTGGTGAAACATATTTAATCAAAGTCTATTATTGTTTAGGTTATATTGTTAAAATTAAAGAGAAACGATTGTTGCATTATGCAATATTTTATTGATATGTAGCAGCAGGTGTACATAAAGTAATTCAATGTTCGTCGGGGTATTTACCCGGGAAGTAGTTGTTTTAATGTGCATTTGTTTAAAGTACTTACGTAACGTAAGTCAAAAGTCACAGAGCTAAATGTGGAAATAAATCATTAATTATTTTCAAATCATTTTTATTTAATTTGTTAAAATTATCTGTATAGTCTGAATAAATATGTGTTTATATATAAAATACGTATTTAATCAACTTGTATAACGAAATAGAAGCCTTCACAGTTCTCAAAAATGTATTAAGTTTTTTTATTGTATTCAATAAAAATATTATTGTAGTGTAATATAATCTAATGTATTCAAATGATGGGGTGCATATTTTCATTATTACTTGTGAAAATATTAATTTTACCAACAACCCTCTTCACAATCCTTCCAATGAATACCTCTATGAAAAAAAAAAAAAAAATCACTCCCATATCCCAACGCTTAATAAACCTATCCTAAAAATTTACAAAGAATCCCTATAACTAAATTTTCCTGTCAAAATTCTGTATCCATCGAAATTTAAATGTCCCTTCAACATTCATGAAATCATCAGAACATTGCAAGACAATTCAGCTAGCTAGCACAGATACTTTTATTGTAAATCACCGTAAATTCAGACAGGGCAGAAAGACCCCAGGTCGATAGCCCGGACAGATTAACACAATATTTGTTTTCTTATTTAAATATAAATGTATATATACGATTATGTAATGATGTTGCCTGAATAAAGATGTTTGTATATATATATATTAATTTTAATTCTATGCTTTTAAATAATTCAAAAACGCATAGTTTTCGGCATTGTGCGAAATTATCAACTTTCCAGCATGGATACGCGGATTTCGTATAGTCGTAGGAAAATTAAATTGTTCCGTAATAAAACGCAAACCTGCATATAGTTATTTCTTCTTTTAAAGAAATTTCGAAAACAATTGGCTCGCGTGTCCCGAATGTGCAATTCTCTTTGATTAAGGTCGCTAATTTGTAAACAGCGGGGGCCGAAATTGCGTTTCGCGACGGCAGAAAGCGCATTTCGCGCCGCGCTCGGGAAAACCTCGCTGCAATTTCCCCCACGGCTAGGCTGGCTGACGGGACCTTTCCAGATTTAATTTTGCGCCTTTCCTCCGAGACAACCGCCATAATATTTCCGCTCCAGGTGCACTTTTGTTTTAATTTGAATCACGTCGTAACAGTAAAATCCTTGTATATTTATAGTTTTCTCATATACACCGTGCAATCTGGGAGCGGCCGAGTTTCTTGCAATGAAAATTGAAAAAAAAGGATAACTAAAAGAAAACGCAAAATAAGAATTTTTTTTAATAAAATAAAACAAAGGTTTGCAGTTATTTAAATTACAATGAAATTAAGGTTGCGATTTCACGCTTAATAGACGGTGCGATTAGAGCCAGAGCGTGTAGTGCATAGATAGATAGATGATAAAGTTTGGGTGGCCTTTTGATCTGTACCACCGCGACCTTTGCAGATCTATTGTAGATCCTTGCTACCTTAGGCGATATGCTCTAGCTTCGCCTCTTTGATAAGCCCTATTAACCCTGCTAGCGAGCCTTGGGTGAAGCTCTCTGCGCTTGTTTTAGTGTTGCCCATCTTTAGATATCTAATCCTTGCTAGGGCCTCACATTGGCACAGGATGTGAAAAGGATCTTCCTCCTCTTCCTGGCAGAATCTACATATCGTATCCTCTGCCAGCCCTATTTTGCTCATATGTTTGTTGAGCCTACAGTGTCCTGTCAGTAGACCTACTATAGCCTTGACCATATTCCTGTCTTGGTTGAGAAGCTCTGTCGTAAAAGTCGGCGATTGTTTTTTGAGAAACAGTTTCGCCTGCCTCTGCCCTGGTGTTCTCGTCCACCAGGCTGGAGTCTGTGTTTCCATCCATTTTTTAATGGATTTTCTTACTGCCGTTTTTGATATGCCGCAGGAGGGTTCCGGGCCAATGAATGTGCTTGACGAGCCTTCTTTGGCCAATTCGTCTGCTTTGTTATTTCCCTGGTGACCCTTGTGTCCTGGGGCGTGTAGTGCATGTGAGGGTTTTTTTTAAAAATGTTTGTCTTCATTTTATTCCAATTTTGACCTATCGGAAAACACCTGAACTACCAGGTGCTGTTCCAAAACAAAAATGATGGAGTCGAACTAAATATGTTCTCATTGACTATTTAACAGGATTAACGAGTATACGAATAATATATTATGAATGTATTTAATATGGATATTTAAAAGGAAGACTTTCCACATGTAGTAGAATGTGTTTAATATATATTAGATGTACTTTTGTGAATTAAATTAAATTTTGAAAAAATAGTTTTTTCACTTTTTTTGTATTTTAAAAATTAAAATTATCTGATGTCATTCATCAGTAAATAAGCTATCTGCCTGTATTTTATGTTTATTTTTGTATGAATCTATAACACTGTTAATCTCATAAAACGAAAACATATTGGGGGATCGCAGCCTTAAACAAAGAAAATTTCTGGCAATAATCAATAATTTTGCAGTTAGAAAAAGGGATTGATCCATTTTTTTGGCAATAATCCAGATATTATAATAATATTTTTATTTTTCCATAACAGAACAAAAATACAGAAACGAAAATATTTATGACAACTATAAGCGATTACTAAAAATAATGGTTCTGATACTGGAAAAAAATTATCCTTGTTTAATTTCATTGTAATTCTTTCTTTTGTTTTCACATCCAAAATATGGAGTTTATAGAAATGAAACTATATTGAATAAACATGATTTGAAAATAATTAATAAATTATTTCCACATTTAACTCTGTGTCTTTTAACTTAAGTTGCGTAAGTACGTTAAACAAATGCACATTAAAACAACTACTTCCCGGGAAAATACCCACGCCGGACTTGTTTAACGTAAAAAAGTAAAAAAAAAGTCACAGAGCTAAATGTGGAAATAATTTATTAATTATTTTCAAATCATTTTTATTTAATATATTTAAATAACTGTGACAAAGTGAATGAATACTAATTTCAATTTATAGAAATGAAACTTTTTAAGTATAAAGAAACAATTTTCTTTTTAAAGTTTACTCTTTGTAGAAAGAGACAGAAATACAGTAAAATGAAAAAAAAAAAAAATAGATTAAAAAACAGACAGTCTTTAGGATTCAATGGTATGACATATATTTATGCTGCGCCACATTTCATAAATGAATACTAATTTCAATTTATAGAAATGAAACTTTTTAAGTATAAAGAAACAATATTTTTTAAAGTTTGCTTTTTGTATGAAGAGACAGAAATACAGTAAAATAAAAAAAATAGGTTAAAAAACAGAGAGTCTTTAGGATTCAATGGTATGATGTATATTTATTCTGCGCAACATTTCTTAAATGATTTTTTATTATTCTCTACCTGAAAAAAGGAATAAACAAATTGTTTCAATTAAACACTGTTTCAGATATTCTAGTATTTATTGTATTCCTCTACAATTGTTTCGCTTTGCTGCAACATCTAAAACTGATTTAATTTAGAAAAAATGTTTATTTTATAAAATATATTATTTCTCCATTTGACTTTTAATCAAAATCAACTATACGGAAATTACTTTTCGCAGCGCCACAAAACACCAATCAAGCCTTAACGTAACCCATGAGGGGATTTGCATTTCCGGCGCGTAATGCAGCGGAAATTAAACCTTTTTTTTTGCTCGCTTCGCTCTCTTTCTCGGTTAAGTAATTACAGCGTCGTGTTGTGTGTGTGGAGCAAGAGAGTGTAAAAAATGCCGTTTTTGCCAACCGCAAAACCGAAAAGTGTGCTTCGTCCTTCGGTAAACGACCGATTGGTTTCACGGATGAGATTGTTTCGGAATTGCCGAAACCCCATCACAAGTTTTCACTTTGCAATCGGCGGCGCGCAGAAGGAATAATTGCGAGAATTTCCTTAACTAGATGGTTGAGGCTGTTATTTGATGAAACTATATATAGACAAATAAAAAAAACAAGAATATAGACAAATTTAAAAAATGCAAGAGTATAGAGAATTAAAAAAAAAACAAGAGTATTTTTGTTTATTGTAGAAACTTCGCCAATTTTAATCTTTTAATTTCCTATAGAAAAAAATATAGACAGTTGTATTCATTTCCTTCTTAATACCCGACGGAATTTTCGAACAATACTCAAGAATATGCTGAAGCAGGGCCCATATTCCTGAAATTGATCGAACTCAACAAAATGCTTGAATACTCGAAAATCTGCTTGAGTTCTTTGTTGGCAGGAAGAATACATTTTCACGATTACTTCGCCAATTTTAGTATTCTATAAATTCTTTTCTTTACCTTTTATTGTAGAAACAATTGCAACACTGCTTCTGACAATAAGAAGCTAAATAAAAAATACAATTTTATCAAGTATTCGATAGTTATCGAATATTCTTGTTCGTTTAGGTAAATTCAATTTTTAATATCCTCTGATTATTACCAGTTAAACTCTTTTAATATACCTTGTCTAAAATTAAATAAAATACAAAACTTTTTTAGTTTTTTTTTTAAGAAACTGAGAACCTAAAAAAATGTTGTTTGTTTGTTTTGCACCACTCATATACAAAGGTTACTGGGTTATATGGTTAAAGATAAACCGATACCCATGGTTTATACGAAGGTCCTATAGAAATGACTGTAGCAGTGTTCCTTACAATAAAATTGTTAAGCTCTTAAAAGTAAAACTTAATTTAATTTCAACTCTTAAAAAAAATATTCTAAAACACAATAAAAACGATTCATTATAAATTGATTGATTATAAACTTATTCCCCTTTGATTTATTGCTAATAAAATTATTCCATAACTCGGATAAAGACCATATTTTCGCGATATTAATGAGGCCGAAAACCGAGCCCCTACGTCTCGCGCCCCCGTGAATAACGTCATTGTAAATTCGTTGTCGCGTTCGTTATTTCTATTCACGTCGCCGTGTAAGAAAGTAACTCGAGAGGGTCTGGAGACCGTATCAAAGAAATTGATACGGAGGGGCGTCTTTTGTGTGCACCCGAGTGGAATGTTTCAATGATCTCCGGACCCGCTCCCTCCTGTCTCCCACCCCCACCGCGTTCGGTATAATGAACAAGAGGTTTTTTTATTCATCTTCTCTCTTTCATCGATAGGTGAAGATGAGTGCAATTTTCGTTTTGTTCGTATAGTTTTAAAGTTTTGAAAAATTTCTCACATTCATAATAAAAAATTAAAAGTATTTTATTATTAATACGAATTTGATTTTGTTTCTTCATGTAGTTTAAAGTTTTCTTTTTTCTATCTTTCATCGATGGGTGCCATGATGAGTGTATATGTGAAATTAATTTTACGTTAAGCGTAAATGAGTAGGCAATTAATTTTGTGTGAAGAATGGTTATTAGTGCAACCATTTGTCACGAATTTAACAGAAAGGTTATTCGTACTTTTTCACTACAATAGGGCTTCAAAACCAGAGTTCTTTTTCACATCTTCACTACAACAAAGCTTCAAAACCAGAGCAGAATTTCGAAGATATGACTAATACTATTTTTTAATCAAATCGTCTTGATCTTTACATAACTCATACAAAACAAGTTTCTCTCTGATCAAAATTTGTTGCATTATATAATATTTTATTGATGTGCAACAGCAGGTGTACATTATGTAATTCAATGTCCGGCGTGGGTATTTGTCCGGGAAGTAGTTGTTTTAATGTGCATTTGTTTTACGTACTTACGTAACGTAAGTCAAAAGTCACAGAGCTGAATGTGAAAATAATTTATTAATTATTTTCAAATCATTTTTATTTAATAAAACAAGTTTTATTCATATAAATATTGCTCATTAAATCTACCACAGTTGTTGTGAATGCAAAAGCCTAACGATTTTCGAATTCCAACCAAACAAATTAAAGCTAATAATCTATTATTAAACACGAACTTTGTTTATCCGGCTTGATCCATCATGCGGTGCGGAATTTAATGTGTTTACACTGTTATTGTCAATATTTATACGCAAAATTACAAATTACGTAGGTGTGTGCGGGCGCCCCGGGGAAAATAATTTATTCGCGCGGTCGACGAGCAAAAATCCATTTCGATAATTGAACGCCCGCAAAACCCATCAATCGTACCAATTAGTGGAATTATTTCGCGCAAAATGGTCCTCGATTTTCGAGGCGCGCATCCCGAATATGTGCGAATAACAACGGTAGCGGTGTTTTGTATTAATGAGAGATCCGTGTTTCGGATTGTGTTCCCGTGTTAAATGGGTGTTTAGAGTAAATTCGCAAATAGAATTTGAATTTGCTGTTTTCTGGTTGTAAAATAAATATACATTAGTGTGTCAAACAGAAAAAAAAACAATGTTTAATTTGATCTAATGAATAATAATTTATTTCGATTACATGGATGTAATCAGCGAGAAGTCAGTGTTCCGAATAGTGTTAAATGGATGTTTAGTGTACATTTGCAAATAAAATTTGGGTTTACTGGCTGTAAAATTAAAATATCTAGAGCATCTTTTTTAAACCTGATCAAATTTAGGGTGTGTTTATTGCCAACAGCTATAGACCTATTTCAAAAGTGGGGGATTTTTTAAGACTGAATTTTCGAGATATTGGCAACCGATAGTCAGTGTGACATATAAATCATAACTTGTCGATTTAATTTAAAACTTGCTCAAATTTTAATAACTCGAATTGAAATGATTATAAAGATTCTTGTACAGATGCAAATATTTATTATTTCACTATTTGTAAATAAAACAGCCTTTTAAGTTTCACGTAATCTATTGTAGACTCTAATCTTCTTTATGTTGGTTGTTGGGATTTTAATTATTTAAATAAAAATTAAAATAAATAAATAAATAAAGAATAAAATTAAAAAAGTATTCGATAGTTGAGGCTGTAACTATCGAATATTCTTGTTCTTTTAGCTAAACCCAATTTTTAATATCCTGTGATTATTACTAGTTAAACCCTTTTAATATATATATACATAAATATTTGGAGGAATAAACCAATTTGCACGTTAAATCGAAAATAATCGATTATTCAACTTGAATTATAAAACAGCCTTTTAAGTTTCACGAAATCTATTGTAGACTCTAATCTTCTTTATGCTGGTTGTTGGGACTTTAATTGTTTAAATAAAAATTTAAAAAAAATCACGTTAAAAAATAGTGTTGGCATTATACACTCAATTTTTTAATGTGGCTGTTCAAATTTAACGTTACAAAAATTTAGTTTGTGTAACACAAGAGAAATACTGTTTGATTTAATGAATAATATTTATTTCGATTTCA
Source organism: Philonthus spinipes (assembly GCA_963082785.1). Taxonomy (NCBI): domain Eukaryota; kingdom Metazoa; phylum Arthropoda; class Insecta; order Coleoptera; family Staphylinidae; genus Philonthus; species Philonthus spinipes. The sequence continues at coordinate 3,820,276 of OY720300.1, forward strand.
TGGATGTTTGCGTTTGACCCGGTTATGTTAATTGTGATTATCATCGTCGGTATCAGAATTGTGTACGCCTACACCAAAATATCAATGTCCTCATTTTATTATTTCCAACCTAAAAAGCCCATCAATCATCCATTCCAGGAAACAATTAGCTTTATTTTCCCGGTTCCATTTGTCATGAATAAATATTACTTTTGTTTTATCAATTTCAATAAAATGCATATGTTAAACAATATAAAGCGAATTGAATTGAATTCATAATATATATTACATCAAAGTCCTAGTGGATCAGGAAAAAAAAAAGAACATTTTATTTTCGCATCTTGAATTGATCATTGTGAAATAATTGATAATAGAAGAGGGATATTTACGATTCAAACTTATGTTTTCATTACGGTGATTTAAGGCAAATTTTGAATATTATTATTATTATTATTATATTTAACATTGTATTTTATATTTTGTAAAAGGTGTAATTCCTTATTTATATAAATAAATATTTATTAATTATTTAAATTAACGTCTCCACAACCAACATAAAGAAGATTACTATTAATTATTATTTAAATATTTAACCATTATGGGCGTTTATGCTTTTATTTTGAACCGTTTAACAAAATAGAAGCATAAACTCCCGCATAAATTATTTCAGGGCTCCCCTCTCACTTCGAGAACTATGCAGGGCTTGAAGATAGAAAGATAAAGAAGTTGAAAACAAAAAATATAAAACTTATGATAATGAAAAGAGTATTTATTCACTTTGCCACAATTAATATTTAATTAATGTAATATAACATGTTTAAATTGTGTAAGGCAAAGCTGTACTAACGAGAGATAGATCCCGAAACACGTGTCTGTAGATGACATCAACATCTTTAAATTGTGTAAGGAAAAGCTGTACTGACGAGAGATAGATCCCGAAACACGTGTCTGTAGATGATTATATTAAGTAATATTATTTTTTTACATTGAATTTTTCCCAGATAAAAAAAAAGATGCATGATGCAATATTTTATTGATATGCAACAACAGGTGTACATTACGTAATTCAATGTCCGGCGGGGTATTTGCTCGGGAAGTAGTTGTTTTAATGTGTATTTGTTTAAAGTACTTATGCAACATAAGTCAAATTGTCACAGTAGCTAAAGAGGAAATAATTTATTAATTATTTTCAAATAATTTTTATTTAATTTATGATAATGAAAATTTGCAAAAATAATAGAAAAAATTGTTATTCACTTGGTCGCAGTTAAAAAACATTCACTGTACATAACATTAGAAATAAGTAAAATCTTCAATTTATTCAGATGAAATTAAATCACGTCAGTTAATTTTCAATTATAATAAATTATATTATTCAAGATATTTTGAATATGCAATTTTTTTAAACACCATTAAACAGTAACATAAATTAAAATCTAATTGCTTAAGAGATTAATTAAGTAATTTTTAAAATTTCTAATATTTAAAGATTGGCAGTTCATATTATAATAAGAAATAAGAATGATTTGTTTGTCAATAATTTATTTATATTTATTATATATACACACATATTTATTCAGACCATACAGACAATTTTATCAATAAACATAAATAATTACAATACATGTAGGTGTTAGTCTGTCTGGGCTACCGACCAGAGGTCTTTCTGTCCTTATATTTATTATAATATAATAATAATAAAATAATTATTATAATAATTTTTTATTAATAATTTACAAAATTCTGATTCTATTTAATTTTGAAAAATTATCATTACAGTAATTTTAACATATATAAATGAAGAAAAAAAAAAAACTTCTAAATAGCTGTCCCTCTCAACGAACGATTAATTAGTTTCGAAAGCCACGTGGGAGCAACTTTTTGCGGGTGCTTGTGGATAAGGGGAAAGTGTCCGATTTATTGGGAATTTCCAGAAATTTATCGAGGGCTTCAGAGCAGTTGGCTAACTGATAATTCTGATTTCTAAATCACTTAAATAATTAAAAGCAATTTTAGGTCATTAATTTCGCAACGACAAGAAATTTACGTTTTAAATTTTAGAGCGACGATTAGTAATTAAAAGTACATTTCGCTCAAATTTTATGGAATAAGAAATTCATATGATTAATAAATTAACAATTCTTCTATAGAATGGTGAAAATCGTGAAATACGACAGAGAATGATGAATAAAAATCCATGTGGTTAATAAATTAACAACTATTGTATTGCGACTGCATTTCTTTAAACTTTATCAAATATTGTCTCTACTTGTACACGCTGTCTTATTTATGTATTTATACCGATTATCTTTAATTTTACTATCATTTTTATTTTTAACTTTAAGATTGAGTATTTAAGATTTTATTTATTATCAATATTATTTATGATTTTTGTTTTTATGTTTTCCACTTTCTATAGTATTATTGTTTGAATTATTTATATTTATTCTGTTAACCCAACAACTCGTAAAACCACTTGGGATAATAATTGATTAATTTATTTGTTAATTTGTATTTTTAGTTATTGTTTATTTATATGTAATAGCCTATTTACTACTTATAGTAAAAAATTGTTACAATTTTTGTAAAATGGTGAATTTTATGTAAATAAATAAATTATTATTATTAACTAATAAATCACACAGTGGCAGAAAGACCTCTGGTCCATGACAGACTACTAACCCATCGTTATGTATTGTAAATATAAATATTTGTAAAGAATTGCAATTCTGCTGTCTGAATAAAGATGTTTGTATATATAAATCACACATTATTTAAAATAGTTGGTTCTATATTATTGTATATTAGAAAAAAATATGTATTGAAAACCTGCATTATATTGTTATGCTTGTTGTATATAATATTTTACTAAAACCGAATTGCGGATTTATGTACAGTCGAACAACCGATAATTTGTGATTTCGGAATTAACCTCGAGCGGGCCATTAAGCGGATTAGCTATTAATCCCAATGACATATTATGATGATTTGGTTCATGGCAGCTCTAAAGTGTGAATTAGCAAAGAATTGTTTTAAAAAGAGAGAAAAAAAACAAAGAGCATAAATTCATATGAGTGGTTAAGCAATTGAACGGGGAATCCGAAAAAAAATAATATAGATATTCTGTGTTCAATTTAAAGTAACAAAGTTGGTAGCCATTTCCAGTACAACCGGAAGTGAAAGAAAGCCATTTTTTTTTTCAAAATTTTCTGTGTTCAGGAACCTTGAAAACTGTTAATGGCCGTTATTCGTGGCCCACCCTGTATATACATACAGAGAGCTTTTTTATCAGTATACATTTCCCCTATGTATACATGCAAAATAGGCGAGTCAAACGCATTGATGTATGTGTTTAGTTGCCTATAACACGCAACTGAACACACGTATGCCAAATAGTCAACTAAACATACACACATTAATCGGTTCAATGCGTTTGACTCGCGTTTTTTGCAGGTATGCACTTCCCATAATGTATACTGATAAAAAAACCCTCTCTGTATATTATTGTAAAAAAGACTTTCGGTCAATAGCCGATTCATATTAAATGTTATATATTATTATACCTGATATGTAATTAGAAAAACTTTGTATGTCTGTCAATAAAGATTACTGTATATATTATATCTAGCTTATAACAAAAGTCGACGACGAAGTTGGCGTTGGAAATCTCGAGTCATGTCTGTAGTAAGATCACACGCATGAAATACTGGTTGCGGTTAAGCAGTGACATGTACTTTACGCGTGCGATTTTAGTTCAGACATGACTTTAGATTTCCAACGCCAACTTCATCGTCGATTTTTGTCATAGCTCGATATAAATGAATATTCGATTATTATCATTCCACGAATTAAATTTGTATTTCCGTTTCGGAAACCTCAATCCATTACCGTTTGTTATCAACTGCCAGATTTAACAATCTTAATCATTACTAACCGCAATTAAGTAATAGGAATTATTAGCAATGTGATAAATTGTAACCAGTGAAATGAGCGATTTCGATTGCCAAATGCATAAAATTGTATTATTATTTTTTAACGCAATTAATCTATAATCTATAAGAAATTGTTCTCAATTGCTTCATGAAATAGATAACAAAAAATTGTTCTCATCCTTATTTTGAAGGAATTATTTCAAGAGGAAAGAATGAAACAAAAGATTGTTCTCTTTGAACTTTTTCACGATTAATTTTATGAATGAATTATGCAAAACATCAACAAATACTGCGAAACAGTCTGCTACCAAATGTAGAGAAGTTAAATGTTAGCGAAAATTATATCCTTCGGCAGCGTATCGTACGACCAAAACCACACCATAAATATTCTTTCTTGGCCTTCGTGCAGTTCTGACTTTAATGTCATATTTTGTCATTGAAATAAAATATATTAAGATTAATCATAAATAAGTCCAAAGAGTAGGACAATTTATTATATTTCAATGACAAAAGATGACATTAAAGTCAGAACTGCACGAAGGCCAAGAAAGAATATTTATATATATATATATATACTATTTATATATATATATATACCTTTCTACCCTTTAAGGTGTAGGGTTTATTTAATCTTAATACAAGTTGAGATTTTTGCAATCTCTTTCCTTTTTATCATTTCTACCGTGTAAGGAGTACGTTTAGAATTATAATTCTGCAAAACTTAACAAATACTGCGAAACACTCTGCTTCAAAGTTAAATGTTAGTGAACATTATATCCTTCAATTGAATGGAGTGACTTGTCATACGACCAAAACTACAAAAAAATAGTTTGGCAACCACAATATCTTTCTTTCTGGGCCTTTCCGTAGTTCTAACCTTAATGTCATTTTTAATCATTGAAATAAAAAACTGTCCTCCTCTTTGGATTTCTTTATGATTAATTTTATAACATAACACGGGTTTCGTAATAAAATTAATATATAGTGGTAAAAACATATTAAACTGTCCATTATTATACTTTTGTTTTAAAGACATTACGTAACGTAAATCAAAATATCACAGCTGCTAAAGAATGAATAATTTATTAATTATTTTCAAATTATTTTTATATAATTTGTTTAAATATATTTGATATAATTGGAAAGTATCTTTTGCCTAACTTATAAGTTACAAGTCAACAATTTAAGACTACAAGGTGGTTATATCGATATGATTGATATCAGATTATTTAATCTCAAGACAATATCCATTCAACAGCCTTCATCAAGGAACATAGAACACCTAAAGATTGTCCTGATTCATAGAATCAAAACAGAATCTTCTCATCATTGAACATTATATTTTAAAGGTACTATTGGAGGAGGAAAACAAATGATCCAAAAGAAGTTGCTCTTAACTGCTTAAGAGGTGGACCACAAGAATTATTATTTTGAAGGAACTGTTTAAGAGGAAAATAAATTGTATGTACTCTTGAAGTACTTTACGGTGTGGACCATAAAAGATTATTTCTATCTGAGAAATTCTTACTCAATTAATAAATAGGAGTAAAAAGAAATTATATATATATTTAATATAATTGGAAAGATAGCACACCTTTGGCCTAATTTGTGTTGTCAACAATTTAAGTCACCATGGTAGACGATGGTGGACCAAATGATGTCATTGGTTAACCGAAGGTGGAGGGATGAGGACACGCGTCACACAACAAGGCAGTTATGGCCTATGTGTGATACGGAAAACAGCAAAAGATTAACTGCACTTAACAGAATCGATATAAGGAAGACGGTGGGCATAATCACAGGTCACTGTCTTCTAGGTAGACATGCACACAAGATGAGTCTCAAACATAATGATTTTTGCAGAGAATGCCTAGATGAGGAGGAGGAAGAAACAGTACTCCACTATCTAGGACAATGTCCTGCCCTCGAGAGGAAAAGACTCAAGTACCTCGGTCTGCACTATGCAAATGAGCTGGGGGATCTTTCACCTATAAGGGTGAACGATCTAAACAGGTTCATTAGGTGCTCAAATTGGGTCGTTTAGGAGGAAAAAATCTTCTACTTGTGGTAACACAATGGGCCTAAGTGAGCAGTCCTGAGGCTGCTGCCACTCGAACCTAACCTAACCATGGTAGACGATCGAATCGTTTATGTCGATATGATTAATATAAAAATAATAAATAATATTTATTTTCCATCCAGTACATAAATTACATATGTATATAATAAGTAACAACAATAAATTCTCTGCACAGAAAAGAATAATATTAGATTATTCAAATACAAGATTCTACGTAGGTAGTTGTAGAATCTTGTGATTGAATAATTTGATATTAACTATATTGACACTACTATTTTGCCTTAATGAAGCACACTACAAAATATTTTCCTCGTCTTAGAACATGTTATTTTGAAGGAACTAGTGTAAAAAGAAAAATAAATGAACCAAAAAAAAAATCATTCTTTAACTTCTTTCCTATGAGAACCACAAAAGATTGTTCACATCTTAGAAAATCTTATTTAATTAACAAGTAAGGGTAAAAACATATTAAATATATTTCATTATAATTTCAAAGATAGCACAAAGCGTCATTTTTTGCCTTATTTATAAACACTGTATGAAGGATTTTGAATAATATTTCTGACCAGTTTCGACGACCATTATCAAAGAAAAAGGAAAACTGGTTGTTGTTTTCGTCTTTCTTTGATTGTTTTATTCAAAAAACCTTCATACATTGCGAGCCATGTTTTGTCAAGTGTCTTGTGAATAAAAAGTGAATGTCAATTAGGTTTAATTTTAACCTAATTGTCATTCACAATTAGGTAAAAATTAAACACGTGGTTTGTTTCACAATAAATTTTAAATGATATTTTATTCTGACTTAGTGTTTACATCATTTTGAAAGATTTTTTTGAAAATTATATAAAAAATGAAACTAGTCAGAATAAAATGTTATTTTTAATTTATTGTGAAACAAACCAAGTGTTTAAATTACAAAGAAATTAAACAATGAAAATTTCTGGCAATGATCAATAAAGTTTAATCAATCTCTTTTTTCCAACTGAAAAGTGTTTAATTTTTACATAATTATTTAGACATATTTCACCAGAGTGTTAAGTAAGAAATTAATTGAAGAGTTAAAAAGTGAATGGTTTAATTTATGAGTAGCATCGTCAACAATTTGAGTCTACAAGTTTCTACAACTACCTTCATTAAGACATTGCACATGAAATATACTGACAATGTTCGAAAGAAAAAATGTCCATTACCATTTACTCAATATATTTTATTTATTTTAATGAATTAGTAACGATTAACACCATTCAAATGTAGTCTACAAATTTCTAAAACTATCTTCATTAAGACATTGCACATGGAACATACTGACAATGCCCGAAAGAAAAAATGTCCATTGCCATTTATCCATTTCATTTATTTTAATGGATTACAACAAGGTAACGATTAACACCATTCAAATGTTACAATTATAGGAATTGAATTTTATTTAATTAAAATAAAGTGTACGTTTCTTTTTATCACAGCTTTTTCTATTATCAAGCTAAGCATTATTTTGATAAAACCTCACCACGTGGTTATCAAAAGAGCCATAATCTAAATAATATTTTATTAAAAACTCAATGGTTGTAGCTATCTTCTTTATTTTTTGCTAATTCCATCATTTAAGTAATTTAATCATAATATGACTGTAATTTCATATTATGACCTAATCTGCATTTCGTAATTAGGTATCAATCGATTGGTCATTTGAGCAAGTCGACAAACCAGTCGTCAACAGACCGGTCGAATATCATTTCGCAGAAAGGCAAACATACCATTATTCACGCACAAACATGCTAACACGCGCGTTAGCCGCACACAAAAAAAAACTGTCACTTGTCACGTCCGACGACAATTTCTGCAAATGAGTCACGAAAAGTTTACGAAAGAAAACACGCACGAGCAAGTCCAGCGGACCGGACCGACACACCGCACCGCGTCTCGCCTAAAACTAATCAAGTAAACAAGACCGTCTATGCTTCGAGCCCGTAGCATGCTACCGTTTCTGTTGTGTGTGTGCATTAATGGCAGCAGTCGCTTTCCCATCGGGCGTTGCGACCTTCCAAAGTGGCCCAAGTTCGGACAGGCCGTGATCGGGAGAGAGACGGGGATATTTCGGAATGTGTGCGTTTGGTTCGTTTTTTTTGCGGCACCCCTCGACAGTCAGCTGCATTAATAACGACCACCGTTGCTCGAAAACAAGAAGTGCGATGGTGTTGAGTGAATGGGGGAGAGGGATTCATAAAGTACGAAACTGCCGAATGTCTGTTGCTGCGACGACATTAAAAGCTAATATCACGCTTTGGTGATTTAATGAAAAATTCAGTCTAATAAGAATGACTAAGTGGCAAATTTTGCCAAAATATCACCAGCTGTTCAATTTCGTAATAATAAGTATAATTACTTCCGTTTTCATACAAAAATAATTATACGAACTACTTAAAACAAAAGTGGTATCCATAAAAGAGGGGTTAAGTTTTATTCAAAATAGTCATAAATAGACGATTATGTTTAGTATGAAGATAAAAAGTTGAAATAAAGAAAAAAAAAAAAACATAAATTATTAAACCACATGAAACAAGAACAGCATCCCTAAAAATGGGTAACATTTTATTTAAAAGAATCATAAATATGCGATTATGTTTAGTATGAAGATAAAAAGTTGAAAAAAATAAATAAATAAATTATTAAACCACATGAAAAAAGAAAAGTATCCCTAAAACAGTGGTACAAAAGATACATTCATTTATGATTCTTCTAAGTAAGAAGGGGAATCAAAAAATGTTAAATTATTAAACTTATAAAATAAGAATAGCACCCCTAAAAGAGGGGTAAAGTTTTATTCAAAAAAGTTGAAATAAAGAAAAAACATAAATTATTAAACCACATGAAACAAGAATAGCATTACTAAAAATGGGTAACGTTTTATTAAAAAAATCATAAATATGCGATTATGTTTAGTATGAAGGCAAAAAATTGAAATAAAGAAAAAAACATAAATTATTAAACCACACGAAACAAGAATAGCATGCTTAAAAGAGGGGTAACGTTTTATTAAAAAGAATCATAAATATATAATTCTTTTGAATAAAAAGAAGCCCTTACTTTGAAGGAATTACTTCAATAAGAAGGAAAAATGTACCAAAATAATTGTTTTACAATTTGGACCACAAAATTTTATCTTCATTATAGAAGTCCTTACTTCGAAGGAATTACTTCAAGAAGCAGACAAACCAAAAGAAATTACTTTCATGCTCGAACTACTTCAAGAAGTAAAATGAATCGTAGGGATTTGTTTCTCATGCTCGAACTGTTTTCTGATGTGGGCCATAAAATATTATCCTGGAAGCCCTTACTTTGAAGCAATTACTTCAATAAAATGAAAAAAAAAATGTACCAAAATAAATTGTTCTCGCGGTCGAACTACTTCAAAAATAAATAGAAAGAAATTGTTTTATGATTTGGCCCATAAAAGATTATCTTCATCATATGTTTTGTAAAAAGGAGATACCGTAAATAAATATATTATTATATAAGTCCATACAAATGTACCAAAAAAAAAATGGTTTTCGTGCTTAAGTACTTCAAGAGGTAAAAATCAACCGAAATAAATTGTTTTCATGCTTTAACTATTTTGCGATTATCTTCATCTTAGAAGACCTTAATTTAAAGGAATTGCTTCAAGAAAAAAAAAATGTATCAAAATAAATTGTTCTCATGCTTTGACTGTTTTACTATTTTATGGTACTCGTCAACATAAAATACTATCTTTATTGTAGAAATATTTTTCTGAAGAAACTACTTCAAGAAGGAAGCAAATATAAAAAAAATAAATTGTTATCATCATATTAATTATTTTCAAATCATTTTTATTTAATATATTTAAATATCTGTGACCAAGTGAATGACTACTATTTTCTATTTATATTGTTACCATGCGTTGAAAGGAAAAAATGAACCGAAACAAAAACAACAAACAAAAAAAAATCACATATTTGTACTGTTTTACGACGTGAACCACAAAATATTATCCTTAACTTACACCTTACTTTATTAAAACTACTTTAAGAAGAAGAAAAAATGAACCAAAAGAAATTGTTCTTATGCTTGATGTGTTTTGCGATATGGACTACAGAAGATTATTCTAATACTTTACAATACCTTATATTTTAAAGGAATTACTTCAAAAGGGAAAAATATGAACAATATTTGTTTTATACCCTAAAAAACCCAACTTTTCATTTCCTATCACAATCCTCTCACCTTTCCATTCAGAATAAATATCAACAACTCCTCAATCCCCCCATCCGCTACTTAAATATCTCGGTATTACATTTGATTTAAATCCCACTCCCCGCAACTAATCAAATCCAGGGTCCAGAACAGGGGACGGCATTTTGAATCACTAACTTACTCCAATAAAGGCATCTCGATCAAAACCGCGACTCACATTTATAAAATTCTCCACCTTCAACGCGCCCCTATCTTACATAATATTGTGCTGGCTGAACGATCAGCCCTTCGAACACTTACCAAAATCCGCAAACCAAACAATCCTTTACATAACTCATCCAACTTTCTGCGATATGACAAAACTGGCATAATTCCAAAATCCCAAAGATTATCCCAACTATTACAAAAATTTGCCACAAATTCCGTAAACCAAGACATTTCAAACCAACTCTGCATAAAGCGAAACCTAAATATCCCTTCAAAATTTCGCCATCCTGAATCCACTATTCATACATTAATCTCATCTTTCATTGAGGACTAAAATACAGATATGACACATAAAGCAATGACTTTTGGCTGAAAGACCGATGATCGATAGTCATTTTAGAAACAACAAAATAAATTGTACTGTACCTCTATAAAGATGATTGTATATATATATATATATATATATATATATATTTGTTTTTTCATTCTTAGATTGATTTACGAGATAAACCACAAAAGATTATGATTATTTTAGAACTACAAAATTCTAATGCATTTTTTTATATTAAGCTTAAAAGGAAATCCGGTAGAGAAATAGTCTCTAATTATCCGTAACGGTGGCTGGCAGGTTGAACGAATGTATTATTTACTTGATCTCTTTTCTAATATTAGCATTGCTTTTTTGCATTTTTTTTTCTTTGTTGATCCCTGGCTCGACTCCAGGGCTTGTTGGGACTGATAGTATGTATGGCTAGTATGATTGTCTACCGAATTTGACATTACAAAGGTTATTGAGTGAAATGGTTACAATATGTCAGACTGAAAAGATTGAAAAAATATATATATATTCAGTTTCTTTTAAGAAAATTATATTGTAAGAAAAAGGAAATTTCAATAACTGCAATTCAAGCTTTTGTAAGAAAAGCTGCTACTGCTTTTCAGGCACAGTAAAACCGTTTACCAAAACAGTGTTTATAGTAGAAAATAGATAATTTGCTTTACCTATTTGATATTCAGCTTAAAGCTCCTGTAATAAAAGCTGATACTGTTTTTTTAGGCAGAGGAAAAATATTTACCAAAAATAGTGCTTATGCTAGAAAATATATTTTTTTATTTGATTCGCTTTTGTATTCGAAATTCAGCTTAAAGCTCCTGTAATAAACGCTGCTACTGCTTTTCAGGTAGAAGGAAAATATTTACGAAAAATACTTATAGCAGAAAATATATATATTTTTTACTGAATCTCTTTTGTATTCGAAATTCAGCTTAAAACTCCTGTAATAAACGCTGCTACTGCCTTTCAGGGTGAAAAAAAAAAAAAAAACATTTACCAAAAACAGTGTTTATACTAAATTCTATATTATTTACTTAATCTCCTTCCTATTCAATATTCAGCTCAAGGGTGCGGTTTAGACGAAAGAGATAGCTATATAAATATGGGCAATCACTAATTCGAGTTAGATTGTTGTTGTGATCAATGAACAATATTGTATTATACATTAAAGTAATCTTAAAATAAGCAGGAATTTCATCAGATGAATTAAAAATTATTTTAATGTTTATTTTTTGTGAAAAACAATTATGAAAAACAATGAAAATTGATCAAATTCATAGCAAATTTCAAATTATATTTTTGCTAATAAAAACTTGTGAAATGAAAATTTAAAAGATTTCACTAAATTCTGAATTCATATAACTTAGCAGACATGACCTATTAATTTCATTATATCTTACAATTTTCTTTTCTAACTTAAACTAGTAAATTGACGTAATACACGAAAATTACCGATTTATGTTTTATTTAGACTGATACTTTAAACTTAGTAGATAAAAAATGTAAATACATATTCATATTATTAAATCCAATAGAATAACTCTTTTTTAAAACGATTATTTCCATTTTACTATATAGCTATCTCTTTCTACTAAACCGCAACCTTAAAGCTCCTGTAATAAAACCTGCTACTGCTTTTTTAACAGAAGAAAAACATTTACAAAAAACAGTGTTTATACTAAACTCTAGATTATTTATTTAATCTCTTTCCTATTCAATATTCTGCTTAAAGCTCTTATAATAAAAACCGCTACTGTTTTTTCAGGCAGATTAAAAATATTTACCAAAAACAGTGCTTCTACTATAAAACGGATTATTTACTTAATTTCTTCTCTAGCATAAGCACTGTTTTGGTAAATGCTTTTCCTCTGTCTGAAAAGCAGTATCAGCTTTTATTTTTTTACGGGAGCTTTAACCCATTAACGTCAAGTGGCATATAAAATAGATCACTGGATATAAAATAAACAATAAAGTCATCAACAAAAGTCATATTTATTATATTTATAACAAATATAGTAGTGTGTTTTGTATAAAGTAAACCTGAATAGTTAGCATATTTAGTTTCATTGATCACACGGTGAAACATGATTTAAAAATGTGGAAATAATTTATTAATTATTTTCAAATCATTTTTATTTAATATATTTAAATAAGTGTGACCAAGTAAATAAATTCTCTTTTCTATTTATATATATTAATTAATTTTTAAAAATTAATAGAAAATAAGTCACTTGGTTTGTTTCACTTAATTTTGTATATTTATTACTAGTTTCGACTAACAGTCATTTTCAAGGAATGTACATATTTTGTAAATTATAAAGTTTACATATACAATTTTTGTGTGTCTGGTATGAAGGGGAATTCCATATGTTCTCGTTATCATTCACGACGTTTTTTTTTTTTTTCGATTTTATAGCTCTGTTAATTTCCAAGTCTTCTCTGTGGTTTAGGATGCTGTCTTTATTAATAACTGTATATAAAATTGTATGGTTTTCAGAATTAAGATACTCATAATCTCAATTAAATAATTAACAATATTTTGTTAATTATTTATTATGTTTCTACGATATTCTTCTAATCTAATTTTGAAGGATCTTCCGGCTTAACCGATGTAGATTGCATCGCAATCTGAATAGTTAGATTTTTTTAGTATATTTTCTAGCATTTTAAGTAATATTTGAACAAATATGAAAACACTTTGTACACTTTTCTTTACTTATTTATTTATTAACAGATGTAAATCTGTAAATAAGTCAAGAAAAGTGTACAAAGTGTTTTCATATTTCTTTCAAATCTTCACGAAACTCACATTTAATTAATATTTGAACAGTTTTTTTTTTATTAAAAATAAATGGGTTAAGCTAAATATTGAATGTATTTTTTTTCAATATATTTTTTTTAAATAGAATTACATTTTATTGTATTTTGGATGTCGTTAATAAATTGCATTTCTGTATTGGAAAAGCAATATTTATCTGTTTATAAACAATACCCCGGTTGATTTATTTAAAAAAATGCCCGCAATGGGAAATAACACAAATTAATAAAACATTCCCCCTTCCCCCAGAAACCACCAGTATTATTTATCGATCCATCAGACATGGCGTGATTAAACAAGGATTTCCATTTATCCCTTGCACACTGATTAATTCCTCGAATAAATATATATATATATATATTTTATATAATTATTGGGAAGAGATTTAGTGCTTCGCCGCTGGAAGGGTGAGATTAATAACCCTTTCTAATGTTGATTTAGTGATTCAGCTTTTCCTGGTGGAAAGCCCACCCCCTCCTCCCCCCTCACCGGTATTCTATAAAGTAATTAATAATAACAATAATAATACTGCGTGCGTGTCGGCGTTCGCGTGTTTGGATATTTCGAAAAGTTGCGGATTTATGGTGATTAACAACGGCTTCCGTTTTTGTGGATCCAGCGCGATGGAGAGAAAACGTAAGGGGTGTATACAATTTGGATTGATTCAAAAGGGGGATAATTTATATTTGTTAAGAGGTTGTTTAATAAAACAACTTATACAATATTAATAAAAATATATTCATATAATTACATACAGTTTTACAAACACTAACATTGTGTTTATAAAAAATGTATGGGCTATCGACTGGAAGTCACTTTCTTTGGCAACAATGTCCAGATAAAACATATTTTAATGATATAAGGGGTGTCCCTAAATTGACACTCTACATTATTAATAAATTCCTCAATTATTTTAAAGCCAAAATACAAATTTCACTTGATAAAATATTAATTTTTATAATATATTAAATTATCCCAAAATTAATTTTGAGGATACCCTTTATATTATCAAAAAATGTTTTATCTTTAACATCAATCACTCGATAAAGCATTTTTTGATAATATAAAAGGTGTCCCGAAAAATAACGCTTAATTTTAAGGACATCCTTAGTTTTTTATTTCCAAAAAATTATTCGATTATTATTATTAAATAGATTATCATTTATTTGCCAATTTTACATAAAAGCTATTGGTAAGAGCACGTGGTGCTCGAAATGTACATTTATTTATTTATTTTACGGCAATGCCATTTTACAAAATTCATAACAAAAAATTTAAAGTAAATAACATACAAATTATAGCAACTAATTCTACAACTCCACAATAATTCGAAAACATTGATGAACAAAAATAAAAGAGAAAGTATACAATTCTAAAGATCTACAAGATATAGAAGATACGCTTATTTATTTTTAGTGGTAAAAATAAAAAAAAAGTGAAGAAAGGAACAAAATATTATTATATTATATCAAGAAACTTTACTTACTCACCAACAAATATCTTTGATAAACAATGTATAACAAAGTTATAACAAGTTATTAACAAAATAAATTAAAATATAAAACTTCTTTAATAACGCGGAACTTTAATTTTATAATCTAGCTGAGCTAATCCAAATTGTTGTTTTAAATTTCTATTTTAGGCTTTCAAAATTGTATTAAACTTGCGATTTGAATTTATTTTGTATTTTATCAGAGCTAGTTTTACATTTTTGAATAATCTTTATTAAGAGATACATACAAAAAAATATACAAAATAATGAAAGTTCGTCAAATATATAATTAATATCTGTTAATTTCCACCTGGTATTTAACAGGAAATTTCCTCGTTATAACTTTTATATATAGAAATTATTTATTTCTGAGAAATGCGTTAAATTACATTATAATATTTACATTACAATCATAAACCTCTAGTTAAGCCTCAGAAAATGGCTATCGACCATCGGTTATAACTTTTATTATTTGTAATTTTGTTTATTTCAACTAAATATAGTATCTTCATAAAAAAAATGTAAATTATATCAATATTTTTTTATCTTCGATCTATCCACAGCTTTCCATCCAACTGCATACCAAAGATTGTAAACTATAGTTATGCATAAGGATTTAGATCCTTTCTTTTGATAAAACCAGCACCGATTGAAATCAAGAGTCATTCTATCAAGACAGGAAAACAATACACAATTCCCCTGTAAAATTTTCTAAAAATAAACAATCTTATAAAATATGCAAATCCCCACAAAATATGCACGCAAAAAAAAACACACAGAATTCTTATCAATCATTACTGGGGGGCATTTCCATTTTAATATTTTAAAAGCGGAGCTCGTGTTCCTTTTCTCTTTGTCTACTTTTATTTTTCCGGAGTGAAACTTGTTACTTTTCCGCTCTTTATTTATGCAAAATGTGCCTTTATTTACGGTCGACACGCGAACGCCAGATCGTCCTTCGGACACGTGCTCGCCCGGGACAGATTGCCGTTTTACGTGATGAGACCGCCTCGTCAATTGCGCTTATGTAACGCCAAATTACCGCCCTTGAATGCCTTTTTCTTTTCGGGCGACAATCGTGAGAGTTTCAATTGTTTCCGATGGACTGTGAACGGGTTATTTTTTTTAGTCAGTTTCGCGCGGCCTTGATTCGTTTGTTGTTGAATATGGGTTTGTTGATGTTAATTAAATTATTATGCATTTTAATGTTATGTAAGATATTATTTACATATAACGGTAGAAGAAAATAAATTTAATAAGAATTTAAGCTATTCAATGGATAAGAATCTTTTGAATATAATTCAATTTTAATTCTTTTTTTTTTAATTAAATTATTTTCTTAATTGTTGAGGCTTATACTTTGTTATACATTGTAATTCAATTTTAATAAATGAAACACTTTTTTACTTTGTTTGTATAACTCGGATTGATTTTATTGTTGACTATAGTTTCGACAACCTTAACGTGTCATTATCAAAACAATAAAATCAATCCGAGTTATACAAAGTAAAAAAATGTTTCATTTATTAAAATTGAATTAAATTATTTATATAATTAATGGTTGAAACCAATATTTTATGATACATTTTTAATTATTCTAAAAAGAGATGGGTTTCAAACTAAATACTTTTCTCGGATCACACACATATCTCTTAAATTAGCATAGTCTGCTAATCGCGACTAACTGATCTTTCTTTGGCATAGAAAAGCACAAGAGAATTATTTAGTAGTGAATAATTCTTCTTCTTATTGATTATTATTCTAGGCCCTTTCGACCAGTCGCTAATTTATTTCAGTCAATTAATAAATTCGACCATTTAGGGAAATTGTTAGTTGGGAAATACATAATACATAAATAGAAAAGAGTATTCATTCACTTGGTCACAGTTATTTCCACATTGCCCGGGAAGTAGTTGTTTTAATGTGCATTTGTTTAACCTATATACGTAATGTAAGTCAAAATGTCAAAGAGCTAAATGTGGAAATAATTTATTATTTATTTTCAAATCATTTTTTATTTAATTTACATAACACATACTAAAAAGAATCATAAATATCCATTGTTTTTCAACATAAAATTATACAAGGTAGATTGAAATGGATGATTTAACATTGTGTAGGGATTTCGATAGAATTGAAGAAATAGAATGATATACAGCGGTGCCTACTAAATATACAGGCCAGATTGTCGGAGTGGGGAGCACTCCTAGATGCATACGAAGTATACTTTGGAGCGCTGCTCGTCTCGCGCACTTCTCTAACGCAAGCGCATTGAATTATTTTTGAATGTGGTTATAATGATTAATATTTAAATTTCCTATTAAAAAAACTAAAGACTTACGGTCATTAATTGAAATTATTTTATTTGGATGAAAATAAAATTCCAAATTAGGAAAAGAAATGATTATGGACAGATGCTTTCATTACGATGATTCGTAGGCGAATGAATTAACTCGCGTGAAGTCTGACTAGACTCCGAGATTCCGGTCTGTATATTTAATAGGCACTGTATAGAGTCATACATGTCGTATAATATTTATTACATTCAAAAAAATATATGATTCAGATCTCCCTCCTTTCTACATTCACATAAAGGAGAAGGATAGTAATTAGTTATTTATAATTAGTTGATTATGCATAAGCCTCCTATAGTTCAAGTTTTAGTTTGAAAGTGGAATATTCTAGTCTCTAGTATATATAAGCTACAAAAAACAATTAGAATTACGTAAATTGTAAGCAGTGAATACGAATTCTAAAATTCATATTGATATTAATATTCAATCCTTGCTTTTAGCTGCCATTCCTACTACAAGATGTTGGCTTCGATGCTAAGACAAATATAATAATGGGCACTTCTTTACTGGAATAGAGGGTATTCCAGTAAAGAAGTGCCCATTATTATATTTTTGCGATTTTTTCTAAATAATTGCTAACACAAATTTTTGCATTTGAAAGCTATTCAAATTAAAAAAAAAACACACAATGTGTTTATCAATTCATATAATGTAAGTATTTAAACCCTCTTGCGTATTCATCAAATTATCTGAGAATATACAGTGTTATATCTTTTATATTTTTTTCCAAAATATATATATATATATATATATACATTTTACTGAAGTAATTTGCAAATCGGATGTCATTGAAAATAAATCGAGTTTTTTTTTGCATAATCTATAAATAATAATGAAAGAAAATAAAATTTAATTTAATAGATTTTTAAACATTTTACTCAGACACGAAAGTACATTTATTTTTGATTTTAAATAACACAAACGTATATATACAAACATCTTTATTCATTCAGACAACATTACATAAGCTTAGACATACATTTATATTTACTTAACAAGAATAAATATTGTGTTAGTCTGTCCGGGCTATCGACCTGGGGTCTTTCTGCCCATAACACAAACGTGTATCATACGTTTTTTTTTTCAATCCAATTCCCTGCATAATTGTCAAATAGCGATTTTAGACGCGTTTCGCTTTTTATCTCTCTTCTGCATAACTTTGCATAATTCTTTATTTGCCACAAATTATCTCTATTAAATTTTAATATGTTTATTAATGAAAAATCGGGGATATTTCCCACAATTAAAATGCTAATAGACAGGTTTTGTTGCAAATAAAAAAAAAACACATAATTCGTTTATTATTTATTCACTTCATTCATTCTTTATTTTTTTATTAATTCACTTATTCCCACGCGACTTTATCTTGAACTGATAATATTTAATCCCTGTTCGTCTCCCATTAAATCCACAAGAGATCAGCGACGAGCACCGTTTTCAATAAAACTCCTCCGGAGTAAAGAACAAAAGGAACAGCCCCGGTCCTCCTAAGACCCACGAAATTCCCACTAATCTTCATTATTCGCGAGATAATTTCCCGCCGGTGCGCGTAACTTTTCCGCGCGCAGATTTCCCATGGCGGTTCAAAGACGCGAGCGCGGGAAAATTGGATTATCCAAAAAGAGAGAGAAAAAAAAATGGAAAATCAAAATCGTACTTAAAGTACATTTTTGGCATTAAGAGTATCCTGTGTCTATCCCCACTCAGCCAAATTCTGTTGCTGCATAAGTTTATGTATGTACGGGGCTAGTGAGACGTAAGTTAGCCTCATGTGAACTACGACCTGTAAGAACTATTGTTCTGTAGGTTATAGGTTATACGGGGCTAGTGAGACATAAGTTTATGTAACAAACAATATAAGGTTTATTGTGAAGTCTTTCAGATTCCATCTCATCATCTTGATCATAGAGAAATTTATGTAAAAAAAAAAGTGAACGCTGAAAAATTTTTCTGGCCCTTCGACAGGAAACTAGTGCTTAAACAAGAACCTTGCCAAGAACAAGTTGCTGTAGCAAATGCACTCAGCAGGAACAATCTAAGGAAGGATACAGGACTAATAACAGGTAATAATTTAAGAATAATATGGGACTGCCACTAGAAGAAACAATTTGTAGACTATGTAATGAAGGAGATAAATATAAATAAAAAAGAGTATTTATTCACTTGGTCACAGTTATTTAAATAAATTAAATAAAAAAATATTTGAAAATAATTAATAAATTATTCTCACATTTAGCTCTGTGGTTTTTGCCTTATGTTACGTACTACTTCCCTCATATGATATGTTTGAGTGCGCTGCGCTTAGCAACTGGAAGGATATTACCCAAGAGAAAGGAAAGCAATTCCTCTCGAAGGCGTTTTGATCAGAAAATGCTAGAATTAGCGAAATAATTAAACTCGCAGGAGCAAAGACTTCTGGTCCATAGTAAATTGCAGAACAAGATAATCATATCAAAAAATACAGAATAAAACAATTGATTTATTTTACTTAATATATATATATATATATATACAAGGTGTACAGAAAATGAGTGAAAAGCTTTAGGTAGCGTGACTCTTCAACTAATTTTTAGATAAAAATATTAACGAAAATAAGTCACACGGTCCTTCCTTAAGCCTCACAGGCCACTTAAAAGAACTATACATTTGGCAACGCTGGATCAAATAAGTGTGCATTTATCCTGTTTATAACTGCTACATCATCCGCTGGAGGTGTTGCATACACCTTTTCTTTTACAAACGAGCGTGCGTCGTTGCCAGATCTATTTTCATTAAAAGAATGCTTCTGATGAAGTTATAAAATTGTAAAAATATCCGATTTATTAATCATTTACATCAATGCAATTATACACGTGTCTAATTGATTGTTAATGCTATTGATTTTTTACAAAATATTTAAAAAAAACAATACTAATTTATAGTCACATATTTAAAATTCCGAAGACCTCGTGAGCCTCAATGAAGAACCATACAACATTTTTTTTATTTGGATTTTCTATTAAAAATTAATTAATGAATTGAGTTACCTGTAGGTTTTCACTCATTTTCTGTACACCTTGTATATTCTGTATTTTGAATCTTCAAAAATGTTTCACCAAGTGAGAAATGAATCAAATATAAAGATAATCATATTTTTTATATATAATAACAAAATCGTATAATGTAAGTAGAAAAAACAAACAAAGAATTGAAAATAAATAGAGGTGTAAGTTATTCTTTTTTTTATTCATTTATCTCTTCTACTAACCGAGATTCCCTACAGAGTATAACACCCAAATACGGCCACCCTGCACCAAACTCCAATACGCTCACCAACCATCACCGTTTAAACGGTGAGAGAAATCTCTCGCCGCAAAAGGCCGTTTACAATCCGTTATTTATTTATAATACGAATCATTAATTAGCGACCAGATGTTGACAAATCTACTCATCGGACTGCGGGCACACCGGTCGAAAGTGAATTGTTTACGTTCCGAGTGAAAGGACTCGTTTGGCTTTTGATTAGTATGCGCGCGTTAGAGCCTTATAGAGAGCTTCCGGATGTCGGTCGATCTTTTTTTACCTCCTGTAAATATCCCTGCGCGAGATGGAGCGTTTCAATTTTTAAACGGGGCTTTATTTACGACGGTCCCGTTTTGGTGCGCGCGGCAAACAGATTGAAGATAATAGAAAACGTGTCAGCGCGATGTATTGACTTTCATTTAATTATATGGCGAACTGTGAATATATACCGACACATGGCTGGATAGCGGAATAACGACTCTATAATCGGGCTGGTGGATTGAATATTTGCCATTATTTCACTTGAGTTGGATTCTGAAGAATGCTCGGAAGCTGGTAAATTGGAAATAAAGCATTGTTTGATCTTTTTATGGCGTTTAGATACAATTAAGCCTCTTTTACCTTATCAATATGTAAATTAATCTAATCGGGAAGTGAAGAATTTTCCATATTTTAATCAACAAATTGGTAAAAATAATTGAAAATTGAATATATTCAGAATTGTAACGTAAAAATGATCTTTGTATATTTTTGTGAATGGAAAATTTTAGCTCAGCTTTATTTGATTTCTATTTTGCCCCTATTGACCAACTGGCCGCCAACATAATTGATGCCCATTTCCATAGTATTTTCCATCAATCTTGCCAGAACTTTAGGCGGAAAAAAGGATACTCTTTATGGGAATTTCAAAGAGTCTGAAGCTTATTGGTTTAAACTCGAGATTTCAGACTGAAAAGTATGCTGCTTGGAGGGCGAAACCACGGAGCATATCCTTGAATGCTCTCCAACTCTCAAATTCAGCAGAAGATCCATCCAAACTGGATGAATAATTGCCAGAAATGGCGAAAATTAGGGATCTGTTAGCCTGGATATTGTTAGCCTCTCTATGAGAACTTCAAAGAGTCTGAAGCTTATTGATTTAAACTCGAAATTTCAAACTGTAGACGATGCTGCTTGGAGGACGAAACCACAGAGCATATCCTTGGATATTCCTTAGCTCTCAAATCCAGCAGAAGATCCATCCATACTGAGTGAATAATGGCCAGAAATGGAGACAATTAGGGATCTGTTAGCATGGATATTGTTAGCTTATATGAGAACTTCAAAGAGTCTGAAGCTTATTGGTTTAAACTCGAGATATCAGACTGAAAAGATACTGCTTGGAAGACGAAACCACGGATCATATCCTTGGAAATTCGCTAGCTCTCAAATCCAGCAGAAGGTTCATCTATACTGGGTGAATAATGGCCAGAAATGGCGACAATTGGGGGATCTGTTAAACTGGACATTTTTAGTCTCTCTATGAGAACTTCAAAGAGTCTGAAGCTCATTGATTTAAACTCGAGATTTCAAACTGTAGACGATGCTGCTTGGAGGACGAAACCACAGAGCATATCCTTGGATACTCCCCAGCTCTCAAATCCAGCCGAAGATCCATCCAAATTGGATGAATAATGGCCAGAAATGGCGACAATTAGGGATGTGTTAGCCTGGATATTGTTAGCCTCTCTATGAAAACTTTAAAAAGTCTGAAACTTATTGATTTAAACTCGAGATTTCAGAGTGAAGACGATGCTGCTTGGAGGACGAAACCACAGAACATATCCTTGGATACTCCCTAGCTCTCAAATCCAGCAGAAGATCCATCCATACTGGGTGAATAATGGCCAGAAATGGAGACAATTAGGGATCTGTTAGCATGGATATTGTTAGCCTCTCTATGAGAACTTCAGAGTCTGAAGCTTATTGATTTAAACTCGAGATTTCAGACTGAAAAGGATGCTGCTTGGAAGACGAAACCACGGAGCATATCCTTGGATACTCCCTAGCTCACAAATCCAGCAGAAGATCCATCCAAACTTTGTGAATAATGGCCATAAATGGCGACAATCAGTCCTCAGCATAGCCAGCACACTTCATTGGGACAGGCTAATAGATCCCCAGTTAGCCTGGGCACTGTTAGCCTATCCCAATGAAGTGTGCTGGCTATGCTGAGGACTGATTTTTTGTTATTCCAATCGGAGGAAAAATTGAGAGTCTAACATTGCTTATGCATAAATCATAATCATAGCCATGTTCCTCACCACGAGGTGAGATCTTCTAATTTAGAATTGGATAACCAGGAAAAATCTAGACCAACAATTAAATCTTTTTAATACGATATATTTTCTTTGAGTCATTGCGTATCAAATTTCCCAATCAATTAAAAATGACGAATGTGCAATTTTACCCGCTCAGAAATTGGGGGAGGTTGCGATATCGCAGCCGTTGCATGCGTCCGCTGTGAGTAACGAGGGGCCGTTTCATATAACATTTGCACCTGAATACGGCAAATGGCCGGAAAAATCGCCCCGAAAAATGTTTTCCGACGAGTGCAAGCGCACAAACATTCGGGAACGGCCGAAAACGCATTACGGCCGGATGTGCCTGCCCGCCCGTCGTTTGGCTATTTTCGTGGTGCAGCAAAAAGCCCGGAGGGACTTCTGAAAAAATAAATTCTGCCCCCTCCCCCTTCACACTCGTTCGTTCGTGCGTGCGTGTGTTCCTTTACTTTTTTTTTGTTTCATTTGTCGGTTTAATTAATGGAGGTTTATGGGGACGCACGGAATGTTAGCAGTTTTAATTAAATGTGTAAGATATATACTTTTTTTGGACAAAGAAGGGTGGAAATTCGTTTTGAATTTATTACTTTGTTATTATTTCTATTGTACAATTGTTGATGAAATAAAGACATTTATTATATTATATTATTATTATTATCTTTTGTTTAATTAATTCATTCAGGAAATAATCTTTATAACATATTCTATAAAAAAATCACTTTATTTAACCACTAAGTTTAAATATAGAGGTTAAATCAAGTAAAAGCATATTGATTGATAGAGTATTTTTGAAACATTCCACGACAAGATTAATACAAATGAACGCACAACGTAACAAAACTTCCCGAAATAAAAACATAACGACGCAAATCCAACAAACATGTTCAATACATTCTATTTTTTTTCTTTTTTCGTTACACATCCTTTTGTTATTCCCAGTCGTCCTCATTGTTCGTGCCCTCATTAAGATTTCTCGAAACGGTGTATCTTCGGGATCTACGCGACATCGGGCCCCATTGTCCTTTTGGTCGGCGTTCCGTAAAATCCGCGGAAAAATCGTGCCCGGAATGCCCCCGAGGGGGAAAATTCTGGCACGTCGAAAACGAAAAGTACACACACACACACACAGAGGCTCGTATTGTTCGTCTACGGTCACGTAGCAACAATAAAGAGGAGATGTGTAAATGTTCATGAGAACGCCGGCTTTCTAATACCGGTGTGTCTATGGAGCTGATTGGATTATGCAATTATTTATCTCCATGTTTGGATTTATAAACGATTAAATAGAAATTCAATGAGATTTTCCGAGCTTTCAATTCATATATTGTAAACAATTATAAAAATATATTTATATTTATCATTCAAGTAAATATAAATCTTTTATATAATAATAATAATTTTTATGATGATTCTCAATGTAATTTTTCGATTTTGTGAAACGAATGAGACTAGCTGCAAACTAATGGGACCATTAGTTCAAAATATATTTAGTGTTTTCCGCTATTTGCGGATGATTTTTAATGTAATTTTTCCTTGTAAATCGAATGAGACTAGCTGCAAACTAATAGGAACATTAGTTCAAAATATATTCAATGTTTTCCTCTATCTGCTCATTAAGTAAATGATGGAAATGATGGATGTTTTTGTTTATTTCCAGATTTTCAAAAATAAAGTATTTACATAACGTAAGTCAAAATTAATTAACAGAGTAAATTTACCATTTTTTAAAAATTTTATTTATAAAATAAGATTATTAAAAATCAAACAATAAACCACAGATTAGATTGAATAACTTTAAATTCTCGACTAGTTTCGGGTTATTAGCCCATTTTCAAGAAAATTTATTCAAATTAGATAGCGTAAGACTGACTTTCATTAATCTAAGCAAGGCACATTATTATCCAATTAGTATTTTTGTTGTTGTTATTATTTCATTATTTTTGTTCTACAATCCACTATACATAAATATATATATAAATCTTTATTGGCAGATTATTTTTAAAAAAGTAATAATAATAAATAACTACAATAAATAACATAAAAATAAATTCTTCAGCCAATTGGCTATCGACCGTTGGTCTTTCCGCCTGATTTTGTAGCGTCTGTCCTTGTCAGTTGCTGTGTCAAAAAGGTTTTGATCGCTAATGTCGTCCATTGTCTTATGAAATGAATTTACTCGTCGTGATCACTAAAGTCATGAAATGATGATATACATAAATATTATTAATTATATTGTTGATTTGTAAAAAGGTAAATCCGTTAAATAAATAAATAAATCTAATCTGTGTTTTATTGGTTGATTTTTAATAATCTATTCATATTTATTTTATACAATATGAATCACCAATGTTTAAATATTAAAACTATTAATTACCTTTTCATTTAATTAAAATTATTCATAATTGCATTAAAAAAGGTCGACACGATTAATACATAAAAAAAATCCTAAGACACATCACTACAAATTATTCAAATATCCTGCGAGATGATAAGATATTTAAATCCACTAACACGGTACGCTTTTTTTCAATTTCCTCCATCGGATCGCATTAACATATCATGAGAAGCAATTTCAACATCATAATGAAATGTGTCCGAGTGAAATTTTATATCCACTCGCCCGGCGATTGGTCAATTTCGGACGCAGGATGGAGGTGATGTGTGGAAGCCAATTAACGTCATAAATTAAAGAGACTTTCTTGTAAAATTTTCCAATCTACTAATTAAGCCCGGATCGTCTGAATTCCGGATAGCTGGCCGTTCGAAAATTCGGCCTCACAAAAATTATATATATATATATATATATAAAACCGTTTGACGTAGGAGGGGGGTCTTTCAGGATTGCGCAAAAGAATTGGTGTTTTCGTTAGAAAAAAATATATTTTTGTGTAAACATGTTTATCGAATAAGTGCATATATTATAATAGAAAAATAACAAATTTATAAGTTTTCGATGTTGAATAGAAAAACCGAATTGGGAATAACAAATGCATTGAACATATTTGTTGGATTTGTCATTATGTTTTTATTTCGTGAAGTTTTGTTTCGTTGCTTGTTCATTTGTATAAATCTTGCAGTGGCATTTTCTAAAATTCTTACCAAGAATGGTTACAAAATCCATACGTGTAATAGGATTTTTTTTAAGTGAGAAAAATATAAAATATTTAATGGGTCTTACACCATTGATTTGTTAAATATTTTTTTTCATATGCATAAACTTTTGAATAATATATATATACATATATATAATATCGGTGACCCCTTTTACCAATTGATGTCGGGGTAAATATAAATAATTATTTATATTATTATTATATTATTTATTCGGAGAAACCAACTCATCTGAATACCATAAAACTGGCAGTTCGAAAATTCTGCCTCACAAAATTTGTATGTAAACCTTTTAGGATTGCGCAAAAGAAATGGCGTTTTCGTTAGAAAAATATATTTTTGTATAAACATGTTTATCGAATAACATCATATATTATACTTTTTCTATACATACACTAACGCTCACAATATATTTCCAACTCTGAAACTGGCTATCGACCAGTGGTCTTTCAGCCCGTTTTCTATATTAAACGGAAATAATTATAAATGATTGAATGAATATAAGCAAACACATTTTTTATTAGCCCATGATAATATAATGTCCAACTTAAACAATTACTTTAGTATAAGTATAAATAGGAAATAACATTTGGTTTGATTCACAATAAAATTTTACATCTTCGATTGGATTCGCTTTTTACAGCATTATCTAAAGTAAAAAGAGAAAATAGTCGCGTAAGTAAAATTTTACTTTTTAAAATTACTGTATATGAAAAATTTAATGCTTTAAATAAAATCCCCATTTATATGAAATTATTGTATAGGATTACAAAAACTGTTTAGATGAAAAATATTCAATTTAAGATTTTGCGATATTAATAAAAAAAGTATTAACAACATTTCAAAATACGTATTAATTTGAATTCTATACCAGTTAGTACTAAATAATATAAATTATTATTATTACCTAAAACCAAAGTAAAGAAACGAGCGGCACATTTCAGAAGCCTTAACTATAAACAAAAGGGAATAAGCACAAAAAAAACAGCAGTACATATTCCAAAAATTCGCCTCAAATCCTAGAAACCTAAACCTTATGAATTCCCTACGTATGTATTATAATATAAACCCCAAACGTAAATTCCCCACTATAACTCTTCATGAATTCATTCCATCACTTCACCGCATTAAAGACAGTTAAATTACGAACATAGCCGACAATGATTTCTGACATAATTAAATATCGCCATACCTCTTTTACGACAAAGATATAAACACGAAAAAACAAGCAGAAAAACTATTTTTCGAAAGTCAATTAACAGATTTAACTCCGTAACTAACAATTTACCCCCATATATAGGCTTGGTATAATTTTCGTTTTCAGATATAAAATATACATTTGATTTTGTAATTTTTAAGAATAGAATTGAATATAATAAGTCTTTATTTTCAGAGTGTCATATTTACAAATAAAATAACTAAATGAAAATAGCGTCAAATATATGTTTTAATATTTATTTAATATTTTTTGCTGTATATATCTGTTAATAAAAAATATTATTTTTAATGGAAGTTTAAACCTCCCCCCCCCCCTTTCCTTAACTACAGGGAGAAATAGGTAAATAATGAGGATTTAATCATCCAGGAACGATGCCACGTGAAATTAAGCAACAGATGGCGCTTGCGTCGTCTTCCATTTATTATGATCTATGAAAATATTCTTCATTTTATTTAAACACGTTAAAGATACAAGACCTCGACACCCAATACGAGTAAAAGAGGATAAGATTAAGAAAGAAAGAAAGTTACAAGAATTATTGTGATATATTTTTAGTGCCTTTAATTTTTATTATTTTTTTTAAACAATCAAAATTTGCTATTATGAATTTTTAAATTGTGTCACTCAAGGAGGAAAACACCGGGGACAACATATTTTCACTTCTTGTTGTTTTATGCACTTTACACCGGCGACATTTCCTATAAAATTTCACCTCTCCGGAGGTATCTCGCATGTAGCTTCGTGTTCATTAATGCGATTATCCGGCGGTCTCCGCCAGCACTACTAAATCAAGTGATCTCTCTCCAAGGCAACCCGATAAATCAATTAAGGAGAGAGAGATGTTGCGAGGTCTTGAGCACGAACGAAAAGTTCGCACGCTGAAACGTCACGCCTATTTAAAACAGCTTAATGCACTTTCTTTACAATATACAAAAAAAAAAAATTAAGCGTTACGAATAATTGGACACAATTGATTCATTCATTACCTGAGTTCGTTACTGAAAGCAAAGTGAGGATTTTCAGTTTAGATTCTATCGTTAAAGAATAATAATTCGATTGAATATGAAATTATATAATACTTATATATTTTTGTATTAATTTTTAAGGCTTCTCTTTAGTTAATAAAAACAACTTGTATTAGTTTCATTTGCGGAAAATCCACATAAAAAATAATACTTTGAATATAAAATAATTAATGTAATAATACAGGGTGACCGATTTTAATTCATTGAGTGGAACATCTCGAAAAATATTCATTGTAAAAAAAATATTTCAGACAAAAGTTTATGATTAAATAAAAATGATTTGAAAATAATTAATATTAAAAATAATTTATTTATTTACGGAATCTCCATTTTACAATATACATTTCATTTACAAAATCTAATAAATAAAATCCTAAGTCTAATTGGTGTATGCAGACTCAAAATGGTCCAATAAAGCCAATATCAATATAATATATATATATAGATATAATTCTCAACTTTACTATTTAATAAAAATCATTTTTATTTAATTTATTTAAATAACTGTGACCAAGAGAATGAATACACTTTTCTATTTATACAAAAGTTTATGGTTTAGAGAGGGATATCATCTATCTGTCGTCTTAAATAATAAGATAAAATTAATGCACACACAATTCGGAGTAACAGAATCAGTGTTTCTGAATTCAAGTAATGAAATACGACGCATCAATAATTTAATGGAGGTCACAATAAGTTTTAGGCGTAGTTAAATTAAATAGATATTTCTTTTAAATTACAATTACATCTATGAATTGTAGAATTTTCAACGTACAACATTGAGGTATAATTTAAATTAATTAAATATAAAGTGGAATAGAAACATCTCTAATGGGATTTGAACCCATGTCCCCCGATTTCTAGCCGAGTGCGTTACCGCGTTAGTGCTGTATATCGTCCTCTGGCCCATTACGAATGTCTGTATAAATTGAATATAGATGGAATTGAAGCATTGAATGGAGATTTGATATCACAGGTCTCTGTGGTGAAGTTGGTGACGACTAGAAATCGGGGGGCATGGGTTCAAATCCCATGAGAGATTTCCACTTATATTTAATTAACTTAAATTATACCTCAATGATATACATTGAAATTTCCACAATTTAGACGAATATCTAAAACTCATTATGACCTCCATAAAATTCTTATTGCGCCATTTTTCATTACCTCAATTCACAAACGCACGTTCGGATTCAATCGAAATCAAACTGTAAAAATTTGCTCGCCCTCGCATTCATCCCCCCTACCGATAAATCTCCCGCGAAAAGCGTCGTTATGCAAATGGAGGCGTAAATGTAAATTCCCCGCAAACATACCGGAAAATACGGATGGAAAACCGCAGCAGTTTTTCCACAAACTGTTTTTTTTTTTTTCCTCGCTCTCTCTAGCTGGAAACATGTGGCGCGCGCGCGCTAAAAAAACACAAAGGAAGATTTTCATTTCACACTTTATCATCATCATCTGCAGTTAAGGGGATGAAGTTGTCGCCGCGGT
The DNA here is from genome assembly GCA_963082785.1 of Philonthus spinipes. NCBI lineage: Eukaryota > Metazoa > Arthropoda > Insecta > Coleoptera > Staphylinidae > Philonthus > Philonthus spinipes. The sequence goes on from OY720300.1 coordinate 3,850,136, forward strand.
TTAATTTGAAACCGGACAATTTTCGCTTCGGCGATTATCTCCATGGCGGGGAAAATATAAAATATGGATGATTTATTCGCGTGATAAAAAAATGTCAGCAATTGATACATGGGGAAAGTTAGATTAGTTAATCAAAGTATTTGCAGGATAAACCAATTTGCACGTTAAATCAAATTATTCTAGTTAACCATCAGAACTGAGATTGAACCGATAAATATCCATCTATTGGTTAAAATAAAAAAAATACGATCGAATAAAATCTTATAGGAAGATTATTATTTTATAAATAAAGAACTACGATTGATTTAAATCTTTTGAATTTAAAACGATTTTAAAAATAAAGAATTAAAATCTTTTAAATCCAAAACGATTTTATTCGATTTTATTAGCAGGTGTACATTATGTAATTCAATGTCCGGCGTGGGTATTTGCCCGGGAAGTAGTTGTTTTAATGTGCATTTGTTTAACGTACTTACGTAAGTAAGTCAATAGTCACAAAGCTAAATGTGGAAATAATTTATTAATTATTTTCAAATCATTTTTTATCTAATTCTTTATTTTTAAAATCTTTTTCAATTCAAAAGATTTTAATCAATCGTGGTTCTTTATTTATAAAATAATAATCTTCCTATACGATTTTGTTCCATCGTATTTTTTTTTATTTTTAAGATAATAAATAAATTACAGAAAGACCAATGGTCAATAGCCCATGACAGACTACTAACACAATTGTACTTATTGTTATAATAAATTTTGTTGTCATATTGTCTAAATAGAGATGTTTGTATATAAATAAATTGAAAAATTATAAGATTTTATTCGATCGATTTTTTTTATTTTAACCGATAGATGGATATTTATCGATTAAATCTTAGTTTTTATGGTTAACTAGAATATTTCGATTTAACGAGCAAATTGGTTTATTCCTCCAAATACTTTGATTAACCAAATTAACTTTCCCTATGTATCAATTGCTGGCATTTTTTATCATAGGAAGAAATTAATCTCCATTTTTTTTATATTTTCCCTACCATGGAGATAATCGCCGAAGCGAAAATTGTCATGTTTCAAATTAATCAGTTATATTCAGCAAGAGGAAAATCGACCGACAAATGAATAACCTAGCATTTCTATATATATATATATATATATATATATATATATATATATATATATATATAATAATAACTAACTAATAAATCTTTATTTGTGCAGACAAATTTTATATACAATAAATTATAAATTAACAATATAATTCTTAATAAATTAAAGACGACGCAAGCGCCACCTTTTGCTTAATTTCAAGTGGCATCGTCAACGATTTGGATCTGCAAAGTAGACAACCGAGAATCATTGTTTCGTCCACTAAAGGAAGGCGAACTTGTCCTGTTTAAGTAAATAAGGAAAAAGAATATAATTCTTATACTATATTATACATTGTTCTTAGAAAACCATTGGTCTTTCCGCCTAATCATTTCGATTAATTTCACGAATAATTAAATATATTAGCCATTTCAGCCATCTTTAATTATTTTCCCTGTATTATTAATAATTCAAAACATTGTTGAACTTGACAACAGCGAAATTTGCATCCTTGTTTGTAAAAACCATAAACACACGCAATGCCAACTGAAATTATCCAGTCACGTTAGCAATTAACATTTTTACTGTTTTAAAACGTGCTGTGGAATTTCAGTATTTCCGCACATATATATTTTTTCGTAAAAACTGTTTAATTGAATTTTATTTCCAAATAATTGTTTCTCTCTCTAGTTGAAAAATTGGTTTTTAAACGCGGGAAATTTTTAACGTGCCTTACGCACTCTCATTAATCATGAAGAAACGCATTTCGGGGGCTTCATTCGTTACTTTCAGAATTCGACAGTAATTGCCGGGGCATTTACAACGAGATGAAAACAGAAAGGTATTTTTAGGGAAAGTAAATGTTATATGAATAAATTCGAAATTGGACGGGTTGGTTAGAATTACGTGGGTTAGTTAAATATGGAAAACTATATTTTCTTATAATTAGAGAACGAATCCAGGGGACGCAGCTACGGGGAAAAAAGGATAGAGGAAAATGGGCTTGCATTAGGATGACCTTAATAATTTCTGAACCCCAGAGAGTGAAAAATAAAATATTTCATATGAAAGTTGAAGAAATTAAAAAAAAGTTTCATTTAAATTAAATAAAAGAATTTGAAAATAATTAATTAATTAATTATTTTCTCGTTTGCTACTGTGACATTATGACTTATATATACATAAATCAAATCATAAATCATGTATCAATTGCTGGCATTTTTAGCTACGGGGAAAAAAGGATAAAGGAAAATGGGTTTGCATAAGGATGACCTTAATAATTTCTGAATCCCAGAGAGTGAAAAATAAAACATTTCATATGAAAGTTGAAGAAATAAAAAAAAAATGTTTCATTTAAATTAAATAAAAAAAATGAAAATAATTAATAAATTATTTTCTCTTTTGCTACTGTGATATTATGACTTATACATAAGTTAATTATTTTCATTTTTTTTTATTTAATTTAAATGAAACATATTTTTTTAATTTCTTCTTTATTTTTCACTCTATTATGACTTATACATAAGTCATAATGTCACAGTAGCAAAAGTGAAAATAATTTATTAATTAATTATTTTTAAATTCTTTTATTTAATTTATTTAAATAACTGTGATCAAGTGAATAAATCCTTTTCCTATGTTTCATTTATTTTTTATTGAAAATCTATCTTAACTTCAAAATAAAACACGATTTTAATTTCCATTTAATAATATATTATATTTTTTACAAACCAATTAGAAATAAATATATAGAAAATACGATTAAGTTATTTTATTCAATGAAACTATCTAATCTGTTGAAACAACTACTTCCCGAGCATTTACCCCGCCGGACATTGGATTACACAATAGATATTTGTTTGTTGCATAGCAGTACTACTGCGAATTGCAACGGTGATGTTTGCACTATTTAAAGTCTCTTCAGGTAGCGTTGTAACTGTTATTTGTTGTTTCCTTTCATTAAATAATTGAGTCGAAATTATTTAATGAAAGGAAATAGTTACAAGGGTTTCTGTAGACACTATAAATGGTGCAAACATTTTTTTTTATTTTTCCAACGTCATTCAACAAATCTTTCTCGAAATAAAATTCTTTACAAAACGTCATCTTTAATTTAAAACAACTAAATAATTTAATTAAGTTACGAAATAATTTTTCTATTTTTAATTTAAACCAATAATGCCCGTACTAATAGTCACGGATTGATTCAGAATTAATTCTTGAATTGCATCAAAATGTATAAAATGGTCGACATAATTATAGATTATATTGAAAAGAATCCTTAGATCAAGTAATTGCAATCGCGAAACCGGGATTCATTAATTCAATTATTAAGCTGTGACTATTAGTACGGCTATAAATAATTTAATTAAGATACGAAATAATTCTTCCATCTTTAATATAAAATAACTAAATATTTCAATTAGGGTACGTAATAATTCTTGAATTAAATAAAATAGTATCTTTGATCCAATCAACTAAATTCAGTTGGCCAACTAGTTAATAAATACCTGTGAGCAGACAATTTCATCAAATCTGCGAATGAACTCGCGTTGATTATAATTACCGATAAAAGCCGGCCAGGAATTTAACATTATTGGCAATTAAATATTAATAACGCTCCCCTCGGCAACTTGAATTCAATTCGAGCCGGCCTTTCTGTCTCCCAGTTGAAATCCACCGATTGAAACGTCGACGCATTAATTAAAACCAGGGTGAAATAATCACGAAGCACGTCACGTGCTGACATCCAGCGCTTCAATGCATGCCCCGGTGAAGTAATACTAATAATAATAAAAAATAAATAAAAAAAATCGACGGGAATTTCGGAGCGCGGATTATTGTCTATATCTGGGGCACGGGAGGAAAGGATGTGCAGGTGAACCCTCGGAGCGTCGCGACGTGTCGAATTTTATCGTCCCCTTTACAAAAGATAAATACCCGCTTTCGGGAATACTGATGTGCACTAATGCAATCGTAATTCACGCGAAACAAAAGATAAAGAAAATTTATCGCGTTCGGAATAATAAGTTTATACGTGTGTTGTATGTGTGGTGTGGTGAGCGGGGTGGAGGGTGTTCTCCTGGGGATCGGAGTGGAAACAAATTGAAAATAATGCACGGATGAAAATTTATAGATTTTAAATATAAATAAATTCAAAATTTATGCATCACTTATTCTTATTTCAATAATTTATTAATAAATGTAGATATAAGTAGATTTTAAGCCAATATTATCTATTTATATATTTGTTTTAAGATTAAACATAGTAATATTACATTTTAAGGTAGTTGAAACGATATTTTACTGTGTTGACAATGCTACTTATAAATTAGACAACAAATGAACCTCTGTGCTGTTGTTCTAATTATACATTGGAGTGTTGATGATGACGATAAGGATATCGCCCAAATTGAGGAAAAAAAATGGATTCAGCCAACTTATGAATAATTGTAAGGTCATTAAGGCACGTGAAACGTACTGGTCTCTTGATGTTCGATAGACAAAAAGGCCATCATCACTTATCCTAACTCTAAATGAATAGTTTTAATAATTCATTGAATACTTTAATGGTGAATGCACCGAGCGAGTAGCTGAAAATATACAGCCAACTTAAAAAACATTGGATGCTTTAATGGTGAATTCGCCGGGCGAGTGATTGAAAATATACAGCTAACTTCTAAAAAATAATAATTCATTGAATACTTTTATGGTGAATGCGCCGGGCAAATGATTGAAAATATACAGCCATCTTCTAAAAAAAATACCTTTATTTTACATACATAATATTCATAATTGACTTAAGGCTCCGTAAACAAATAAAACATCACGTATCATTATTTTACAAATGAAATTCTTCATTTTTTTTAGAATAACATAATCTTTAGCGTGTGGTTGCTTTTATTGCAAACATGATTTTTTGTAATAAAAAAAAATTAAAGCACTCAGGAGGAGAAAAGTTCTCCGTCATATGGTGTAATTCTGCTATTGTTTTGGCTGATATAAAATTAAAAAAGAGGAGGGATTGCTTGAAGGAATCACATTATAAAGCTAATTAATAAAAAAAAAATAATTACTGAGGCAATTAAAATTTTGAAAAATCATGTTTACTTTAATTCTTTTGCGTAATTCATTTTTTTATAACTTTAATAAATGAAATATTTTTGATTTTCAACTATTTTGTATGTCATAAAAATGCACTAATATGCTTTCTTCACAATTTTGTATTTAGTTTCACTACAATTGTAGCTTCTTCTATTCAAGCTGAAGAAAAAAGTTCCTCGCTCCACCTCCATGCTATAAAACTGTATATATATATTCAATTTGAGTCTCATTAATCATTTGGTAAAACATTTTAGTAATATTAGGAATTTTTAAGTAACTTTCATGCTTGTAAAACAAACCATTGTTATAAATAGAAAAGAGTATTCATTCACTTGATCAAAGTTATTTAAATATATTAAATAAAAATGATTTAAAAATAATTAATAAATTATTTCTACATTTAGTTCTGTGACTTTTGACTTACTTACGTAACGTATCATTTTTATTTTATTTAAAACCATTGTTGTTACGTGAAACTTACTCACATGTAAGTTGAGTAAGTTTCACTCAACTTACTCAACAATTTCTATATTATAAATTTCTCTGTAAATTAATGGTTTTAATATTTAGACATTGGTAGTTCATATTGTATGAAATAAATATGAATAAATTATTAAAAATCAACCAATAAAACACAGATTCGATTGAATAACTTTAAATTCTCGACTAGTTTCGGGTTATTAGCCCATTTTCAAGAGGATTTAAAATTTTAAATTTGGTTGATTTTTAATAATTAATTCATATTTATTTCTCTGTAAACATTATTATTAAAATTCTTCATCCGAAGAAGCTAAAGCGTAGCGAAACAATTGTAGTGAAAGTAAATACAAAATAGTTGAAAATCACAAATATTGTATTTGTTAAATACACTTTTTAACTTTGTTTGTATAACTTGTTTTATTTAATAAACACAAAATGTATAACCAAGTGAAAGTCATAACAATTAACAAAATATTATATTTATTCATTTATTAAAGTAATAAAAATTGAATTACGCAAACAAGGATTTTTTTTAAAATTGTATACTTTAAATAATTAAAGTATGCAAATAAAAAGGATTTTTTTTTATTTGCATACTTTAATTATTTAAAGTATACAATTTAAAAAAAAATCCTTGTTAATTGTTGAGGCTTCTACTTTGTTATAGCGTTTCATTTATTAAAATTAAAAAAAAAAAAATCCACCGCACGCTATTTTTTCCAACTCGAAACTCATTACGATAAATAATTCAAGTACGTTAATTAAATACTAAAGTGTCGTGCACATTTCCAAACTGAAATTACACATAATTTAAGTACATTTTCAACAAGGGAGCTAAACGAAAAAAAAAAAAGAGGAAGGGAAAAACAACTAATTGGAACATCACGTCCAAACTTTTCAGTACAGGCTAATGCGGGGAAGTTTTCGCGAGAAGTTTTAAGAGGCACTATCCCCCGGCGAGTGAAAAAAAAAAGCCAACTAGTTCCACTTTTGATTTATAGGGCGAATTTTCGGGGGGAGGAGGGACGCGCCGGGAAAAGTGTACATAATTAAATTGGAAAACATTCGCGAAGACGGGCGCTGGTAAATGTAATTGGATCCCATTCTTATTAACGATAGTTTCCAATTTTCTAATTGGACCGGCGGCACTTTAACGATTATGCCCTCTCGGGTTGAAAGGATGCGATTTATTATGTGTTTAAGGGATTTAGTCGGATTTTTTTCTCTTATTTTTTTTTCTGCGTTATTTCTTCCAGTGTCGTTATCTTGTTCTAATTACAATGTTTAATGTAATTATTGTAATTAATAATAGCGATTACAAGTATCAGGCAATTTAAAATGGAAATTAAATTTTTAATAAATATATATACATAAAAATCTTTATTAATCATGGATTCATATATATATATATATATATATATATATATATATATTCGCGAATATAATAAAAATTCAATCCAATTAGTCTAGAACACATGAATCCAGGATTAATAAAGATTTTTGTGTATATATATTTATAAAAAAATTAATTTCCATTTTAAATTGCCTGATACTTGTAATCACTATTATATATATATCAATCTCTATTAAAAATTAAATAGTATATCGCTATACTAAAAGCAATTAAAAAATAATTTTACCAACTTATGATTATCAGTCCTTGTTAATTAGGTTTCATCAGTGATTAATGAGAACATAATAAAAAAATATTTATAATAATAGCAAATGTCTTTATTGACCAGAAACCAAATTAAATACAAAGAATATACAAGACAATATATATATTCGCGAATCTAATAATAATCGGTCAAGAATACATGAATCCAGGATACGCAAATATATATATATATATATATATATATATATATATATATATATATAATTATTGATGTCACAGAAAATAATATTTGGTCTATTTATTTAATGTCAACAATGTTTTACCATTGATTAATGAGAAAATATCGGTAACGATAGAAAAAAATATTTCTTGATATGGTCACACTTATTTAAAATAAATTAAATAAAAAGAATTCAAAAATAATTAATAAATTATTCCATTTTTAGCTAATGACTTTTTATCTTACGTTAAAATTACTTTAAAATCGATGTACATTAAAACAACTATTTCTTGGGTCTGTACCCCGACAGGCATTGAATTACATAATGGACATTTGATGTTGCATAGCTAGAGGGAAAATGATTGATTAATAGTTAATTATTTTTAAATTATTTTTATCAGAAAAATTCTGTAATCTACATTGAACATAAACCTGCGTTTAAAATAAAAACAAGTTAATTAATTCTAAGTATATATTTAAAGAATCAAACATAATTAAATTTCATAAATATTAAAAATGCAATTTGTTTGAGATTGCTTTTCTATGCTCATGTCTTTTTTTATAATAAAAACAAGTATGCATTGATTTCACACATTGATGTTCTGTAATTTGTAATCCCATTGTTTTATGTTTTATTTAAACACTAAAAATCTTATGATATAAAGAAAACTTTATTACATGACTTTATTAATTTTATTTAAGTGGTACGAAAAAGTTATCTGTTTTATTTATATCATAAAATTTTTAGTGGTTGTTTATGGGTAAATAAAATAAAAAAATAGACAATAAGCAGATAGATCTTTGATACGTAACAAATTACATTAAATTCTTTATATTATAATTGAAAACACCTACAAAATCAAAGAATTCAGTAAACATCTGTTTAACAACTGAACATTATTCATAAATAAATTTGCTAAATTAAAAATTCTTTGTGTTTTATTTCCTGTAAATACAAATATGAGTCTAATAAATTATTGGAGTTTTATTTTCTCGGGTTTTAACGTAGGCTACCACTTGTACATTCCTGTATAAAGAGTTGTATAGCTTACAATATGAAACAGGAAGGAAAGGATGAATGGAAACATTAAAAAAAGAGTGTAGATAGTTGAGAGAGTGAGATAGAAAAGGACATGGCTTTCACAAATCTGTATATATAATAAATTAAAGACTACACAAGCGCCACCTTTTGCCATCACTAGTTATCCATACGCTAGATGAATGGTGGCTGAACGTTTCATTAAATGTGAATCTGTATATAGTTTACGATTTTACTTCATCCATGAATATTAGATTTTGTCCGTTACATGAAATAGTGTAGTATTTTTTGAAACTTTACACTTTTTGCGATAAAAAAACAGCAATGTTAATCTTATGGGGATGTCATAAACTTTCACTTATTTCGACTTAATGCAGAGCAAACGAAGCTATTGCTTCTTGTTAAGAAATTGCAAGTATATTCAATAAGTGAAATTTCTCGAATATCAGAAATTGTTAATAACAGTAACTGTGAAACTAAATCTACACTATTTCAAAGTATTGACGTAACGTAAGTCAAAAAGTTGCAGTAACTAAAGAGAAAATTAATTAATTATTTGTATTAATTGTTGAAGATTAATTATTTTTAAATTTCTTACGATTTAATTGCCTCAGCATTTCTGAGTTTTTTTTTCCTGAAAATCTGAAAGAATAATTAAAAGAAGATGTTTGCCACAAGGGTTGGAGTTTTGGGGCGCGGAATCACATATAAGTTGAACTTGACGAGGAATGTGGTTAGGACCGTACAACTTTTCTTTGCCGAAAAGATCGAAAACAGCAAGAAGCTGATTATTGTCGATTCCTTCGCAAATTGTTGTGGGTCTTGCAAAGCTTTAGAACCCAGGTTAGAGAATGTTATAGCTAAACGTGCAGAAAAAATGTCCATTGCGAAAGTTGATATTGAGAATTTATCTGAAGTTGCCGCTAAATACGATGTGGCTTCAATCTCGGCTTTAGTAGTATTCCGCAATGGCAAGGTGGATGAGCGTCTTGTAGGCTTGCAAGACGAGGAAAAAAATGGGGATGTGGGTGGACAAGGTGCTCGAGAAGAAATAAGGGATTACTTAATAACGAATTAACTTATTACCTTTTGTATGTATGTAAATAGAAAGTGTTGTAGGAGATTGTTGAGGCAAAGAATTGAAATTTATAAAAAAAAATGTGAAGAAAACTCGACAGATGGTAATACAAAAGTAGTAAGTATGGAAATTATTTTTAATTTTGAATTTATAAAAATAAGACATATTAAATAAATATATTTTAATATTACCTCATTTTGAATGAATACATACAATAAATTCATTCAAAATGAGGTAATATTAAAATATATTTATTTAAAATGTCTTATATTTTTATAAATTCAAAATTAAAAATAATTTCCATAGTTGGCTTGGTAATTGACAATTGTTAGAAGTTTTCAAACTTGATAATTGTTGGTTCTAAAACGCCCAATATATTGGGAATTTGGTCGTTCCGCCCAAAATTCCTAACGTTTTAGAACGGACAATTATCGAGTTTGAAAAGTTCAAACATAAACTTCACACACTTTTGCTGTAATCTGTGTGTAAAAATTCTAGGAAGAAAGGAGGACCATGTTTACCGCGAAAGACGTAAGTATTAGCCAATCATGGTAATTATCTAATAGATTTTTTTAGAGAATTAATGCTCGTTTAAAAATAACTCTATCAACTTAAATTAAACATTTTTATTAAGTTTATTAATTATACATAACTTCTTAAGTACTGCAGATAAAGAAGAACCACTTAAAATTTGCAAGAAAAAAACCTCAGAAGAATACATCAATGATTTATATTAATGAAATGTATAATTAATTTTATTTAATATCGGGTATATAACCACAACATAATTTCCGTTCAGCCGCCTTCATTAAGGCATTGCACATGGAACACACTAGTCTGATGAGGTTCGAAAAACCGAAATGGCCTTCATTGGTTATCCATACGCTAGATGAATGCTGGCTGAACATTTCGTTAAATATTAATATTTAATAAAGAATGACACTTGTTTTCCATATTTTTCACATTATAAAATTGATGCTTGCATCGCTACACTCTTGATGGAAACAGATATTAATATTTGACAAAAAATGACACTTGTTGATTTCCATTTTTTTTTTAAATCTAAATACTGACACGTGTTTCGGCCTTTTCAAACCATTATCAAAGTACTTGTATTTTGATAATGCTATGAAAAGACCGAAATACGTGTAAGTATTCCGAATAAAAAAATGGAAAACAACAAGTGTCATTCTTTATCAAATATTAATATCGGTTTCCATCAAGAGTGTAGCGAAGCTAGCATCAATTTTATTATGGATTAAATAATATTATAAAGACATACCACATTGCGAATGCCAAATCACAGGTATATTTGCTTATCGAGTCAAAAATTGGTAGCGCACTCGACCGGCAATGGGGGAACACGGGTTAAAATCCCACCAGAGATGTTTCTTTTCGACTTTATATTTAATTAATTTAAATTATATCGCAATGTTGTAAATTTAAATTTCTATAATTCATAGAGTCAAAATCCTTCGTAAATATGACAACGCAGTAACTTTTTTCAAAGTATGACGTCATTTTACTAAGTAATCGTGATTATACTGTAATAATAGTTGCAATGGAAATGCGTCCTGAAAATATTTATGTCGACATTTCTTAAAAGAAAAATTGTGAGGTCTCCATCATGCTACTTTCACCGGCGTATTCGGTTAAATGAGTTCTTTTAATGAACATTTAATAGTAAATGGATTTTTTTTCTAAATTATTGACGTATATAAAATCAACAATTTATATGTACTTGAATCAATATTTAGAACTTACCTTGTGATGTCTTCTTGACTAACAGCCCTGGGCGTGGCAGAATGAAGTGCTAGCGATGACGAATGTAGCGACTCGGCGTACGGATGGGACAGCTTGTTTGCTGTAAAAAAAAATAAACACACATCACAATCACGCACACACTCTTTGATCATCAATTTAAACAAATAAAGAAATTACGAAACACGGGGGGGATATGGACTAAATTTAATCACAAAAAAAAACAACACCCCGCTCTAGTAATCAACGAATTAAAATTCCGCACTTGAAATTGTTCAACGAGCAAATTGAATTTTCCAAGGGGCGAGGGGAGTGTGTGTGTGTTAATCGGATTCCGTGCGGAAATCGAAGTGAGAACTGGGGGAAGATGGAATTGTGGTCCAATTTAAATTAATCGGAGCGTGAGGTTTCTGGACAGCGCGCGATACACGTTTGGCGGGAACGAGGGTTGAAAAGGGACTTTGAAAACAGACTTACATAGTTGCGGTGAGTATGAAGGTTCCGAAGCAGGTGGAGCATTAAAGGCACTCTGTGTTTTGGCCACGATGAGCACGACCCGTTCCTGGGTCGCTTTCAAAGTCGCCACCGCATCCTCGTGGGTCACGTTCTCCAAGTTTACCTCCCCACGCTAGAAAACAATGGAAAATCAGGAATATTACTACGGTGTTCACTGCTACGGTTATTTAATTAAACTATTCACAGTTTTCATAGAAATATTATTATCGTTTAATAAAAAAGAGATTTATTTAATTAATTAATACTTTCCTACTTAATAATAATAATAATATTTATTTGTCCAACAGGATAAACCCAATTACAGAACAAAACAATTTGAATATAATAAAAAAACCAACATGAAATCAAAAACACCGACATTATCATTGATTCCGGATTATTAGTTTCCATAGATTTGTATATATATATATATATTGTGATATTTTTTTAAATTCAATTCATTTATTTACGGTAAATCACCTTTATACAGAATAATAACAATGTTTAGATAAATATCATGACTGTAAAATTATCAAATTCAAATTAGTTTTAACCTTGAAATTTATCATAACGGATCGAAACTCGTGAATGTAATGATAACAATTAACATGGACGCCATTAAACTTAATATTTTCCTTACAGAATAGCTCCGATTTTCGGTTCAAGCCGTTGCAATGCACAGTTGTATTAATATGCAACAACATTTTTTGTATTTATTTTTTTCTATCGTGTGATCCAATATCTGGCAGGGAATTTGCGCTGCAACAGTTTTCGATGTGAAGATAGCCACAAATTTCTGAAGCTACGGATGTCCCCAGCGCATTCACCATATGTACACTAATTTTAATTATAATATACCATTCAAATCAAAGATTTAATTAACCATATTGTAACGTACTGACAATTGTATGAATAATATTGTCAATAATTTCGATTTTATCAACGAAAATACATATTCTAGTGGATTTAAATGTTTACATTCTGAAGATTTTTCACGGTTTCGAAATTATTATGGGTATATATTTTTTATGGGCAAATATTTTTTACATTTAAAATAAATACAGCAAAAATAGTAGATCATTAACATTAACTGTATTTTACGGAAATCTCCATTATAATTGATTACATTATACAATAATTTACATATTTGTATATAATCAGGTAAGTATTCCTAAACTATTAATAATTAATAAGTAAGATAAGTGCATTCCCAAACGGTTCAAAGAATTGATTCAGTGTTGCTTATGACTTCACAAACTAACATCTACGGGTATATAATTACATAATGGAAACAATAATTTACCTAAGAAAATGTAAAAATAAAATTTAAACAAATAAAAATATGAAGTAAATAATAAAATAAAATAATAAGAGAAAGTAAATATATGATCACAGGTTTATCACAAGTATGTTCATATTGAGTATAGGTACGAGCACTGTAAGAAAAAAAAATAATACGAATTGCCTTTTGAATGTAATCGATTGTAATGGTGAATGCGCCGGGAAACAAATTTGATTATCATATTTCTTAAATGACTTTCTCATTTATCACTTGATAAAACATATTGAACTATTATTGATGAAAGTTTTAAGTTAGAAAAATAAAAATTGCGAAACAAATTTAATTTAAACCTTAATAATTTTTATTTATTTTAAAGTTCATTGCATTAAAATGTATTATATTTTAAAGCAGAAATAAATACCTGCTTCTATTAATGCGTTACTGGAAAATTTATAAATAAATATATTTCATTTGTTGTGCATATAAGAAAATAACAATTTAAGGGCTTTCGACCCCAGGTCGATAGCTCGGACCGACTAACACAATGTTTATTCTTGTTAAGTAAATATAAATCTTATGTAATGTTGTCTGAATAAAGATGTTTGTATATATAATAATTTAATAATTTCTTTCGAAATTTGAGGAAATAGTGTACTAATTTATTTGTGTGAAGTTAGCCACGGATTTTGATGGTTTTGATTCACCATTGACGCTTAGATTTTTCAGCAATGAATTTAACATGCTTACGTTTATTTACTTTAAGGCCTTCTAGTATGCTAAATAATAAATTGAGACAATGATATATTTGCGCAGCACACTTTTATTTATTTATTTATTTAACGGATTTACCTTTTTACAAATCTACAATATAATTAACTTCACAAGTTAAAAATGACTACTTTAGGCATACTTTAAATTACATTTCTTTTATATTAGTTTGTTGTTAGTATACTTAGGATTTACTCAAAGAAAGAAAATTTGGGGTGTGTGTTTTAGTTATTTTTTTATTTTTTTTCGTCGATCCTGTAATTGGCTGAATTCAAGAACATGTTCAAAGAGAAAAATGACTACTTTAGGCGCACTGTAAGTTCAACTTATTTGTCTTGGCTTGTTGTCAGTAGTTTCAAAAACAATTAGAAAAAAGAAAATTTTAAATTTTAAGTTTCTTCGATTATGTAATCGGTTGATTTCAAGAACAACGTTGAAAGTAAAAAATGACTACTTTAGATACACTTAAAATAAATTTCTTTGTTTTGGCTTGTTGTCAGTAGTTTTAAGAACAATTAGAGAAAAGAAAAGTGTAGGTTTCTATCTTAGTTATTTTTTTTCAAATTTTTTTTCTACGATTCCATAATCGGCTGATTTCAAGAACAATGTTGAAAGTAAAAAAAATGACTACTTTAGATACACTTAAAATAAATTTCTTTGTTTTGGCTTGTTGTCAGTAGTTTTAAGAACAATTAGAAAAAAGAAAAGTGTAGGTTTATATCTTAGTTTTTTTTTTTCTTCGATTCCATAATCGGTTGAATTCAAGAACAATGTTGAAAGTAAAAAAATACTACTTTAGATACACTTAAAATAAATTTCTTTGTTTTGGCTTGTTACCAGTAGTCTTAAGAACAATTTATCGAATGACAATTTTATGTTTTTCTCTCAGTTATTTTTTTAATAGAAAAGAGTATTCATTCACTTGGTCACAGTTATTTAAATAAATTAAATAAAAAATGTTGCATTATGCAATATTTTATTGATATGCAACATTATGTACTTCAATGTCCGGCGTGGGTATTTGCCCGGGAAGTAGTTGTTAGCTCTGTGACATTTTTTACTTATGTTACGTAATTACTTTAAACAAATTTAATGTGCATTTGTTTAAAGTAACATAAGTAAAAAATGTCACAGAGCTAAATGTGGAAATAATTTATTAATTATTTTCAAATCATTTTTATTTCTTTATTTTTTATATTTCGTTTTTCGTTAATCTTGTAATTGGCTGAAAACAAAACAAAGAAAAAATAACTACTTTAGTCGCACTTAAAATCAATTCCTTTATCATGGATTGTTGTCAGTAGTCTTAAAAACAATTCGAAGAAAAAATATTTCAGGTTTTTGTTTTAGTTATTTTTTATCATTATTATTTGGCCGACCCAGTTGGCTGAATACAATAATAATGTTTAGAGCAAAATAAATTTATTTATTTTGACTTGTCATTAGTAGTCTAAGGAACAATTTAAAGTAAATGAAATTTTGGGTATGCATCTTACTTATGTTTTTTATTTTATTTTTGTTTTGTTCGTTGACATAAAAGTTGGTTCAGTATAAGAAATAAGTCAAAAATGACTACTTTTAGAGAAATTTAAATTCAATTTCTGTATCTTGGCTGGTTACCAGTAATATTAAAACCAATTTAAAGAAATGCAATTTTACGTTTTTCGGTTAGTAATTTTTCGTCGACCCCGTAATTCGTTGAATATAAAAACTTTTGGTCCATTCAAAAAACTTTCTTTGTCTTGGATTGTTACTTAAGAAAAAATCAAAGAAATTAATTTTTGAGTATGCGTCTTACATATTTTATTAGGTTTTTTTATCAATTTTATGTTTATGTAAAAAAATATATACTTTTGGCGCACTTTAAATTCAATTTATTTATCTTAATTTGTCGCCAGTAATTTTAAGAACAATTTGAAGAAAGAAATCATAAAAAATATCTAAGACACGTAGTCTTAGATTTTTTTCATCGACGCAGGAATTGGCTTTGTATAAAAACTTGTTTAAAAGTTAAAAATTACTACTTTAGGCTCATTTTAAATTCAATTTCTTTGCCTTAATAGGTTATCAGTAGTCTTGAAAACTGTTTGAGAAAAAATATTTTGGGTATGTTTTAATTATTTCTTTATAATTTTGTTTTATCCGAATCGATAATTGGCCTCATATACAAGGTGGTCAGAAAAGGTGTGATAATCTTCAGTTAAAGTGGTTCGTTAATCAATTTTAAGTAGGAAAAAAAAAATAAAAAAAAATAAATTAAAAAATAAAAAATTAAATAAAATAAAACACAAAAAAATATTGTCAATAATCTTTATGAGGCCATTAATATCCTAAATATGTGACTAGAATTTGTTTTTAACATGGTATGTATAATTATTGCTATTAATAACCGACTTATCATTAAATAAACATTTGCAATGTTTAGTTGGATGTTAATAGAACTAATTTTAATCAAAATATTTCAAAATTATTACTGATTTCTAGTCACATATTTATTATATCAATGGCCTCATGAGTGTTAATAAAGAACCTTACAATATTTTTTTACTTAAATTTTCTACATGAAATTAATCAATGAACAACTTTACATGAAGATTTTTTTAATATTTTTTTTTTCGTCAACCCCGTAATTGGCTGAAAACAAAATAATTTCAAAAGAAAAATGACTACTTTAGTTGCCATTAAAATCAATTCCTTTATATTGTATTGTTGTCAGTAGTGCTTAAGAACAATTCGAATAAAAAATATTTTAGGTTTTTGTCTTAGTTATTTCTCATCATTATTGTTTAGCTGTCCCCTTTTCTGGGCACCTTGTATAAATAATTCTTACATTTAGTCATTTTTTAGTTTTAGAAATCATAGAAGACCTTAAAGTAGTTTATCAACGTTAGCCGGAGGCCACGCTAAATTAGTGGCTGAAAATCCAAGGATAACTTTCTTGTCTTGAATTGATTAAAATAGGGAAAATCGTTTATTTTAACAAAATGGTGAATGCGCCGGGCACACATATCTGTATGAGCAAATTCGTGGCCAACTCATGATTTTTATATACCAGCATGAGTTAGCCACGAATTTGCACACACAGATTTTTGTACCCGGCGCATTCACCATCCTATTAAAATAGAGGATTTTCCATATTTTAACCAATTCAACTGCATAAAATATGAAAATATCATGATTTTAACAGGTTTTTCTTGATTGGTCATTATCAGGAATAAATATTTAGCCATCAGGGGACAAAGTATGCAAAGTATGCAAAGTGGATGCACCAACCATCAAAATTTTCAAAACCAAAAGCACTAAAACGCTAAAGGACTTGCGTCCAATATGCTTGAATTATTTTAAAATTCAATAAAAAAAAATAAAATTCATTTAATAAAAGTGGTTGCCCACTCTTATTGAATCCTTTAAAATTTCAGGGAATTTCTATAAAGTTACATCGTTTTTTTTTTCTTCTTTAAAGGGTAAAAAGATTTGAGACGAAACGTGTATACAGAGGATGTATTGTAAAAGGGGTAATAAATCTAAGAATTCCGTGGGGGCGATTGCCAAAATAGGCAATTAAATCACCCCTCCCTTGACCAAAATGCAATGTAGAACTAGTCACTAGTATCTTAGTCAAAATTTCCAAATTGAATTAGGCAATTAAATTCCTCCTTCCTTAGTCAAAATTTCAACATAGAATTAGATAATTAAATCCCCTTTCCTTAGTCAAAATTCAACATAGAACTAAGCAACTAAATCCCCCTTTCCATAGCGAAAATTCAACATAAGACTAGGCAGCTAAATCCTTTCTCTCTTAGTTATAATTTGAAGATAGAATTAGGCAACTAAATCCCCCCCCCCCTATATTAACCAAAATTCAACATAGATTTAGTCAATTAAAAGGGAGGGATTAATAGTGTATACAAGGGATAATGACTCTAAGAATTCGATGGAGAGCGATTAGGCAAATAGGCAATTAATAGAAATATTGTCGGTTGGGGTGTTTTGACCCCCCAATATTTCTATTCAACATAGAAATAGGTAATTAAATCCCTCCTCCCTTAGTAAAAATTTCAACATAAAATAATACAATTAAATCCCCCCATCCATTGGTAAAAAATCAACATAAAACTAGTCACTAGTCTCTTAGTCAAAATTTTCAAATTGAATTATTCTATTAAATCCTTTCTTCCTTAGTCAAAATTTCATGATAGAATTATATAATTAAATCCCCATCCCTTGGCCAAAATTCAACATAGAACTAGACAACTAAATCCCACCTCCCTTAATGAAAACTCAATATAGAACTAGGCAGCTAAAGTTTTACTATGTGTGGAGTTAGTAAAAATTTCAATGCAGAATTAGGCAAATAAATTCCCTCACCCGTAGTCAAAATTTCAACATAGAGTTAGTCAATTAAAATGGGGGGATTTATAGTGTATACAAAGGACAATGACCGTAAGAATTCGGTGGGGGAGATTATCAAAATAGGCAATTAAATCTCCCTTCCCTTAGCCAAAATTCAACATAGAACTAGGCAATTAAATTCGCCCCTGTCTTGGTCAAAATTTCAACATAGAATTAGGCAATTAAATTCCTCTCCCTTAGTCAAAATTCAACATAGGATTAGACAATTAACCCCCCCCCCCTTCCAGTAGCCAAAGTTTTAATATAAAAATAGACAAATAACCCTCCTCCTTTACTCAAAATTTTAACATAGAACTAGCAACTAAACCATCTCCCCTCTCTATACGATTTCAAAAAATCAATAGAAGGACGTTCGATCATTGCGTTTTCCATCAGTGAACAGATTTAAAATTAAATCACCCATTCCCCAATACATACATCCCCATCCACGTCGTCAAATAGAAATTATCTTCTTAACCCCGCACATCCCCAATTTTCCGCCGATGCGCAAAAGGCCCGTCGCAATTATCTTTTCAATTAAGTTAATAGGTTAAACGTTGCCGGTATCTTTTCCCGGTCATTAGGTCCGGTCCTCGAACGCACCACGCTTGATAAACACCATCCTCCCATTTTTCCTCACCCCGCACGCATCCAGTTTAATTAACACCCGACTTTTCGCAATAGCAACAGCCTCCCCTTTTATTGCGGCCGAGTTATTACGATACCTTTTTCGCAGGTCTTCCCCTGCTTTTTTTTACGGGGGATTTTTTTGTAATCTTTTTCCGTTAGCTTCGTTTTTAATACCGGCGGAGGGTTATGATCTTGCGAATATTTTATTTATAAGTGGGCGAAACGGTTTATGGAGGGCGTTTTTGTTTTATGTTTTATTTTTATGTGGGTGTATGAATAAAAAAAATGATTGGATGTATACGTTATTCTGAATTTTATTTAAATTATTTGCATTTAAATTATTTTATATACCTATTATATATTTTTAATTAAAATTTGTTGTTTGTTATATTTTTGTATATTGGTAGTTCATATAATAATAATAATTATGAATACATTATTAAAAATGTACTAAGAAAACAACATAAAAAAACACAAATTAAATAATTTTAAAATATCGACTAGTTTCTTAAGAACATTTAAAATTTAATTTAATCTGTGTTTTTTTTATGTTGTTTTATTAGTACATTTTTAATAATGCATTCATAATTATTATTATTGTATGAACTACCAATATACAAATATAACAAACAACAAATTTTAATTAAAAATATATAATAGGAATATAAAATAATTTAAATGTAAATAATTTAAATAAAATTCAGAATAACGTATACATTCAATCATTTTTTTTATTCATTCTTTCACAGAAATATCTTACAATTAAAAGTTATCTTTAATTTGATTTTAATTAGAGGCAATCAAAAATAATGTACTCTATGAAATTCTGGATAAATTCCTTGGAGTTATCTTTTTATCTACTAAACCGCATCCCTGAAGTAAATCAGTGCCTAGTATAATTATTGATTTTAATAAGAAGCAAACAAAAAGAATGTACTCTTATGAAATCCAAGTCAATATTCCTTCCTTAGAGCTAATAATTTTTCTACTAAATCGCATCTTTGAAATCAATTAGAGCTTGTATAAATATTGCATTTATATTATATTTATAATAATCTAGATATTGGCGACTTTCTCTTTACGTTTATATTTGCCTAACTGTTTTACTATTAAATTGCATTCTTGAAGTAGATTAGAGCTTGTATTATTATAGATTCTAATTAGTTAGAAGCAATCAGAAAGGATGTACTCTATGAAATACTAGGGAATATTCCTCAGTTCTGAAAAATCATTGCAAAATAATCTAGATATTGGCGACTTTCTTTTTACGTTTATATTTGCCTTCAAATTGTTTATTATTGTATTTAAAAGTAGTTAGTAATATATTTAATTTATTGTATTTTACATGTATGTCTTATAGTTGTAAAAATGGTCTATTCCGTAAATAAATAATTAAATAAATAATTGCTGCAAAAACTTGAGTTATGAATAATATATGCTCTATTAGAATGTTGATGAAATTAAAATAAAAACAATTCCCGACTAAAATATTTTCATATAATTCGCTTTTAATAAATATAATTCATCATTAATGACTCTCTTTTACAATCCATTAATAACTCCGAGAAGATTTTACAACAAACCCTTAACATTAAAGGTCCATTAAAGGTCAATTCGGACCCTTTGGAAAGTAGTTGTTGTTGGAAGGCTGATTAATCTAATTCGGCTTACCGCAGCGTCCCTGATGGCCACGAGCTTGTCACCGACCATGAGACGGCCGTCCACTTGAGCGGCGCCCCCGTCCATGACCTTCGTCACGTAAATGCCGTTGTCGCCGGGGATGTGCTGGTTACCGATGCCGCCGGCGATGCTGAAACCCAGCCCTTTGTTGCCCTTCGCCAGTTCGATCTCAAGTACGCGCATACTGGCCGGTATCCGCCTCCTCCGCACATACTGAAAATAAATGAAATTGTTAATAAATCATAACTAAATTACAATGAAATTAAACAAGGAATTTTTTTTGGAAATGATCAATAAAATTCGATCAATCCCTTTTTCCAACTGCAAAAAAATACTTACACTGTAAGTTTTACAAACATCTATTGAAATAACTACTTCCCGAGCATTTACCCCGCCGGACATTGGATTACACAATAGATATTTGTTGTTGCATAACAGCACTGCTGCGACTTGCAACGGTTTGAGTCGAAATTATTTAATGAAAGGAAACAACAAATTAAATTATATTATATTAAATAAAAAATGATTTGAAAATAATTAATAAATTATTTCCACATTTAGCTTTGTGACTATTGACTTACTTACGTAAGTACGTTAAACAAATGCACATTAAAACAACTACTTCCCGAGCAAATACCCACGCCGGAATTATATTAGTTGACTTTGATTTATTTTTTAATCGAAAACCATTCAAAGTGAATTAAATAAAAAAAAGTGTTTGAAAATAATTAATAAATTATTTTCTCTTTTAGCTCAGTGACATTTTCACTTACGCATAGTTAACAAATGTATATTAAAACAACTACTTCTCGGGCAAATACCTCCCTAAACATTGAATTACATAATGCTTTTTCTAGTGCCATTTAAAATGTCTGCTATACATCATCCATGTAAGTTAAAGATATGTATCAACTAAAAAAAAATTACCTGAATTAAGTTTAAAGGTTACAATCGTTTTAATGAACACAGTTTTGTCATTTTCAAGACAATAGAATGGAATAAATCTATGACACTTGAAGAAGAGTATGTTGTTCTAAATTATATCTTCATTCAAAGACGCCAGCTCAGATTTACTTCATTCATTTACGGTTAACAATAAAAATATATATTAATTTAAAACGCAATAACAATACAATTTCGGTATAATGTTGCATGAAAATCAATCAAAGTATCTGAAATATTCCCTCCCTGCAAGTTAAAGCTAGAAATATCGACTCGAACGAATCAGATGAATTCACTTCACTAAGTTGATACAGCTAAATTACATCTTCAATTAAAGATGTCAGCTCAACTGAGACAAGTTGCTCACATTGAATGGACTGAAAAATGTCCATCTCTTTTTGAGCTTTGGCTATGGGCTCAGCTCACTTCATTAAGTGGACGGTGTGCTGAGAAATTTGCAGCTCTTTTTAAGTCATAAATATGAGCGCATCTCAGCATTAATTTGACGTTTTACTTAAAACGATTTTTTAACATTTGTCGATGTTCTTTTTTTTGCCGGTTTTTCCTTTGTGGCCTGGACCCGGCGGTCGCGCTGTGATGACTGGATCAATTTTTATTCAAATGAGTTTGCAGTCACAATTGAATTTTAGAGAATAATTGCCTTTGAATGGTTGTTCGATCCATTTATAAATTGGATTGCTACTTGAAAACATGGATAACAATTGCAAAAATCAAGCTTAATGTATTAAGTCTACAGTGGACCATCAAAAATACTCAGCATTTGCTAGATTCATAATAAATTAAAGACGACGCAAGCGCCACCTTTTGCCTAATTTCAAGTGGTTTCGTCAACGATTTGGGTCTACAAGGTAGACGACCGAGAATCATTGTTTCATTCTCTAAACGAAGGCGAACTTGTCCTGTTTAAGCAAACAAGGAAAACGAAATTCACATTTAATGAAACGTTCAGTCACCATTCATCATTATGAATAATATCGGGTATATAACCCCAACACAATTTCCGTTCAGTCGCCTTCATCAAGGCATTGCACACGGAACACACTAGTCTGATGAGGTTCGAAAAACTGAAATGGCCATCACTAGTTATCCATACGCTAGATGAATGGTGACTGAACGTTTCATTAAATCTGCTAGATTGTTAGTTATTTAGGAATTCTATGGAGCTTTCTGCTCTTTTGGTAAAACGGTTCGGGGTACTTCCGTGATATATCCCCACATAACCAATTTGCTTGCTTGATGTTTGTAATTGTCTTGCTGGATTAATTTCTGTATTAAAAGTGAATCTTGACTTGTGTTTGAGAAACGGATCAAATATGTCAATTGAAAACTTTATATACATCAATAGAGACTGATTCTAACTGTTATTGTGGTTTGAGCCAACTTTTAACTTGCCGAGTTCTTTTTATAATCATTTTTTCGGAGGAAATTTATCTGTGTAAGAAATCAATTGCTTATAACAATACAGATTTTAGGTTTTCTTATAAATCTTATATAGATTAGTTTCCCTCACAGAAATTCATTCTAAATTAATCTTATAAATATTTGAAGTTTTGGAGTAATGGAAACCTGTGGTAAATGCAAGTGTTTTTATAAATATTTGAAGTTTTGGAGTAATGGGAACCTGTGGTAAATGCATGTGTTTTATAAATATTTGAAGTTTTGGAGTAATGGAAACCTGTGGTAAATGCATGTGTTTTTATAAATATTTGGAGTTTTGGAGTAATGGAAACCTGTGGTAAATGCATGTGTTCTTATAAATATTTGAAGTTTTGGAGTAATGGAAACCTGTGGTAAATGCATGTGTTTTTATAAATATTTGAAGTTTTGGAGTAATGGAAACCTGTGGTAAATGCATGTGTAGCATAGGTTGGGAAAAGCTGTTCTAAGCCATTATGGCTTAATGAAATCTAGCACATCGATTACAGAATTAAATGTTGGGTAAAATAATCTGAGAAGTCAGAAATATAAACGCACTTATCTAGTAAGGAGAAGTACGAAAGTAGCCATCTATTTTTTTTTTTTAGCTTCAAAAAATTCATAACATTCTTTAGGTTGAAATGTTATCACCATCTGTTCGCGACATATCCGCAACTTAGATACGAACTCTTCAATTTACAGATTTATTTATCGTGGAATCCAGGCTGCATTTACGACATCAGTTTGCCCACCCCAATATACAGACTGTAAAACTCTTTGCCCAAAAAATTTGAACGAATATTTTTTGTGGGGATTTCAGACGTGATTTTTACGGGATAATAAAGATTTTCTAGCAGCAGAGTTTTACAGCCCTAACCTTGAGAAATGCAGCCTGGATCACGTTTTAAACCTTTCAAGTACTTGTACGCTATCCCACTTTTCCCTCAACTTTCTTTATCTCTTTTTGCACCCCGTGACTACTTTTAACCTTTTAAATAATATATTATTAATTAATTTAATATGTAATTATAACTGTAATTTGGAAATGGAGTTTCCGTTAATAAAGTAAATTGAAATTGAAAAAAAATCATTCTTCCAAATTTGTCCCCGAGATTAAATCCTAAGATCATCACTTCTTCTTCGTCCAGCGTACAACTAAGTTCTCACATTTTTCTCTCGTCTTGTGAAATTTGCAATTTGTCTATTTTCAATCACTTGTAACTTATAATATTTATTCATTCATTTATTTTACTTGTTAATTTTTACTGTAATATATTAAACTTTATTCATTTTGTATTTTTTACTATTTCGTTTAATTTAACTTACATTTTTAACATTTTTCATTCATATATATTTTATTTAATTTGATGCACGTTGTTGGGAATAAATTTATTTTAATATTACGTGTTTAAGTAATTTTATAACTCAAATCTTCGAAAGGCGTAAATTCCATCCTTTTAAAGAGAACAAAAAATAGACGGCTACATTCGTACTTATCCTTACTACACTTTGCAAATTAAATTATGTTCACAATATTACAAGTAATTAATAAGAACATATATATTCTTTTTTTACCCCAATCATTCCGGAATTTCGCTAAAGGAAATTAATTAATATTTCTATATAATATAGCATACAAAATTTAAGAGTAACATTAAAATAAACAAACCGCAATAAAAAATAATTCCTGTATATTGCAGGAATTCACTTTGCGGTACATTTTTAATTAATAGAATAGAAAATGTGTTTTTATATTACTGTAATGTACCCCAGTAAATTTTATAATAATAATATACATTATTATTATTACTATTATTATTATTATAAATATTTCGTGTATATATTTTATATATTATTCGATTATTGTAATCTATTTATGTAAATAATATTAGCTATTGTAAATTAAGGAACTCATTATCTCATTCGCACAGATAACATTGGAACAGCAAATAAGTCATTAATTCTAAATTCAAATATTGTTCATTTTCAAATCATATCATAAATAAATACCATTAATGACTCTCTGCGAAATCTCTATCCTTATATAAATATTTTTCATTTTTTTATTTACATCTTGCTTCCCAATGTTATGAGTGCTTAATTAGATTTTAATATATTATTATCGCCCAAAAAGGGAGGGGTTGTTCTGGTGTCGAGGAGACCAACTTCACCTTTTTGGAAGAGACATTCTCCGGCATTCAAACTGTACAGTTCTAAATATCAGCGCTAAAGCTTAAAAAGTGTATTCATCATTATTTAATAAACAACACTCGTAAAAATCGTGTAAAGTTGACTTAAGTTCTTCACAACCCAGTCAAGGGAAATAAAAATTAATCAACTGACTTCTGTCATCAAAGGTTAAATTGATGAAACCAGAAGTCACGTTACATTACTTGTATTTTATTCTTTTCTGTAATATTATCGTCTCGTCATAGAAAAAGTGTAAAATAAATGTGACATAATGAAAGTTACGTGTTTTTTTATTTTGTAATAAGAACATTTTAAATCAGATAAAAAAATTGAAAATAATTAATTTACTTAATTGAATAATTGATTATTTTTTTCTTTAACTACTGTCCTTTTTTTTCATATATTCATATAAATTGATTATCTTTCAATACATTTAATTGATTTAATTGAAATACATTTAACCAAGTTAATAAGTATTCTTTTCTATATATATACAAACATTTTAATTCCCAAAGAATACATACATATTTAATTCAATATACAATACATGAAACAATTTAAAACAAATATATATTCTTAAGAGAAACGGCTATCGACCGGAGGTCTTTCGGCCTATTCTTTTCTATTAATAAGAAAATATTAATAATAATTTATGAATTGTGTTCTCTTTAAGTTTTTGTTGGAGCAAATTAAGTAAATTACCGGATTATGAAGCAATCCAATACTCCTGAATGGAGCCGACTCCAACATCCTAGCGGAAAACTTGGGCAGCAAAAACACAGGCATGTCGCGTTACCCGAGGAATGCAAATCGCGAACTAAAACCCCAAACCCAGACTAGACATACATGCACTCGGGGGCGCACGCTACTGCAACCATTCTCGCGTGACCGGCCCCAATAAAACAACAACCGACCCTCCTCAGTGACAGCAGTAACTCACCAGCTTGACGGTATTGCCGGCCTTCTTGAGGGCGTCCACGGCCGCTGCATGGGGAACGTCCACGACGGAAACGTCGTTCACCTGCAGGATGGAGTCGTTGACCTGGAGGCGGCCGTCCGTGGACGCCGCTCCGCCGGGTATCAACTTGGTGATGTAGATGGCGGTGTCATCCCCGATGTGGGGGTTGTCAGTACCGCCGGCGATGCTGAAACCCAGACCGGCGCCGCCACGCTCCAGTATTATCTCCTCGTATTCCCACTCATCATCGCCGTTTATCTGAAACAAACATTTAGAAAATTAAAAAAAAAATAATAATTTAGTCTTATTAATAACTCAGATTTTTTCTTTGTATATGAAATTTGTATAATTTTCAAAGTGTCAAAAGTCATTGTTGGGCGCTCTCGATTTTTGATTTTATTGGCCATAAATGTTTATTAGGGCGTTGTTTATAATATTTTGTAAATAATTGTTTGAGATAATATCAAAATTTTATGTTTATTCAGATGGTTGAGGCGCCGGATTCGTGGCCAACTTCTCATCGGTAAATTAAATTTATTTTAATAACAGAATTTTATAATTAATTACTATGGTTTCAAAATTTTATTCTTGTCATTATATCAGATTTCTCATAGAATTGGGCTGTTTATTCCATCTTTTCACATTAGACTGTCTACTGCATTTAATTTACTAGCACATAGAACTGATATTAGTCTGAAATAACCTGTCAGTATTGTATCCAGATGTTTTAATAAATCCTAATCTTCTTCTAATATATTTCATGATATTCTGAAAACTGTACTGGAAGTCTTAGACCAAATATAGTTACCAAATATATTTTACGAAAACGTATTTCACATGCGCATATTCGTCATATAGATAAATAATATGTTATTCTTATATTTTTGTAATTACAAAAAATTGTGTGGTAATTTTCAGGGAGAAATGATTAATTTGTAATAAAAAAATAAGGGCATATTTTGTTATTGTTGTAATGGTTGTTAATAAATAATCGTAAATCTAATTAATTCTAGTGTCATATTTGAAGTATACATCAAAAGGATACACAAGAAAATACATAATTCTCAGATTTATTTCATTGAAAATAAAACTTTTGAAAAAAGTTATAAAATTGTTGATTTTTCTTTTTTGTTTATCAGTTATGTCAATAAAATTTCTATAAATATACTTGGTTAATAAAGAAAACAGCAATTTTGTAATTATATAATATACACCTTTACATGTTCCACTTCAAGAAGAACATTATAATAATAGAAAAACGTGAACGTAACGTAAGTTAAAATGTAACAGTAGCTAAATAGCGAATAATTTATTAATTATTTTCAAATTCTTTATATAATTATTCTACATAATTTAAATATTCTACAAAACTAGAAGATATATATCATATCATCTCTATTATTTTTATTTTCTATATATATTTTCTGTTATAGTTTGTCCTGTTTTTTTTTTGTGCAATAATAAATTGATATAAATGGTTGTGAATTGTGTGAAGATTTAAATGATTAATATAAGAAAAACACTTGTAAAAACTTTCCTTGACCAATATTTATTATACGTATTTCGACTACGATGTAGTCATATTCAATAAGTTATAATTTCTTATATTAATCAATAATAAATTATTGTTTTCAATATTATATATTTCTTCAGGTATTGCATAACATTATTTTGTACGTAAGTACATATGATATTTAGTTAATTAAAAATTAATTATAATTACAAATAAATCCAATAATTAATTATTTAATATATATACAAACATCCTGTATGAATTTTTGTTGGTTTGCAAATTAAAACTATGCTACCTAGCTGAACTGTCATGTATGCATGAGTTAATGAATTGGTGGATAGTGATCGAAAGGTTGTTATGTTTTGGGGAAATATTACAGTTGCGAGGGATGCAATATTTTATAAGGAGGGATAAATTGTGAGGGTTTTGAGCAAATTTTGTGGAGATGGTAAGTATACGCTGGGATATGATTTCGTAAAGGAATTCGTTAGAAGGATTATGGAGTGGGTTATTGGCATGCAATTAATTAATAATAATAATCTTTATTAACAGGTATATAGAGAAAGTATACAAAATAAGTGATAAACATTAACAAACTCAAATGTATATTTTATATCTGTTAATTGGCTATCAACCAGTGGTCTTTCAGCCATTAATTAATATTTTCTTTATTTACTAAATATATTTACAAATGTATGAATCGCATAACTAATAATCTACATTTCACAAAAAAAGGGTGAATCAAACCTCCTCCACGAGCATTTTAATGCAAACAATACCAGTTGCGAAATTAACAAAGTTAAATTGAATCGCGCTCGTGTAATGTTCCTCCTCTTTTTTTGTTGTTGTTGTAGTGCCCCGTAATTGAATCGATTGATTTTCCAGTGTTGCATTTTCTAATTTAAGAACGGCTGAATCGAACTGATCGAATCGGTCACGCAATTTCCCACGTTTCTGCGGAATTAGAGGGCGGCGGATTTTTTTGTGGCAAGTAATTGTGCAACTCTCTTTGAGAGAATAATGACGGGAAATCGGCGTTTTTTTTTTTCTAACAAAAACGCGAATATCCGTAGATCCGGTTCTGCTTTTTTATGTAATAAAATAATAGAGAATGGATGTTTGTAAATTGGTATTTATTAATGAATATATTAATAAAAGGTTCGGCGATGACGGTGGGGTAGATTAGCTTACTGGTTAAATTTTAGTTGACAATTTAAATTAAAGTGTAATAAAGTACATGTTTCCAGTATCTACAAAAATGTTTCTAAGAATTTCAGAAGTAAAAATAAACATCCTCTTTAAACTATGTCCAAGCATTTCCTTCCTCCAAAGGCAACATATTGTCAAATTCTTTATCTTGCATGATTTTTTATAAGGGAAAATGATCCAACGAACGAATAGGAAACTAAGTATTTTGAATTAATTTCTCACTTAACCCGTGGTGAAACATATTTAATTAATAGACTTTGATTAAAACACTTGATTTGTTTCACTTATAAGTGAAACAAACCAAGTGTTTTAATCAAAGTCTAAGAAACTAAGTAGATGAGTAATTTTTTTTGTTTTATTGATTTAGAAAGCACTATTGTATTATTATTAATAAAAATAGCATACAAATTGTATGTAATCGAAGTCATGGAAATGTTGGTAGAATACAACTTCCTTTTAAACAAAATGATGTGAAAATATAACAATCAAAACGCTGCTGATATCTTTTGGTGTAGTCGTAAGCAATTTATTACTTAAAGCTCGTTGCAATTATTTAATATCACTTTGTTAAAAATTATATTACTGTTACTTATACCAATTGTACGTGTACTTAATGAAATATATATTTAGTTTATTTAAAAGACATTTAATGAAATGTTCAGCCAGGTCGTCTATCTTGTAGACCCAAATCGTTGACGATGCCACTTGAAATTAGGCAAAAGATGGCGCTTGCGACGTCTTTAATTTATTATGATTAATAAAAAGAGTAGGAAAAAGGAAAATAAATTTTTATTTAAATAATTAAAGCTCGACACCCAATACGGGTGATAAGATTAAGAAAGAAAGAAAGATAGAAAGAAAGAAAGATAGAAAGAAAGAAAGAAAGAAAGAAAGAATTAAAAGTCTCCACAAACAACTTACAGAAGATTAAATACGAATTACATAAAATCTATGCAAACACACATTGTAATAAATCCGAATAATCTAAATTAATTACTCCTATTGAGTTCTCGCGTGGAGCAGTTTTCGCAGCAACAAAAACAAATGGCGATTTAATTAAGGTGTTTATTTATCGAGAAAACGTCCGTTGGAGTGCGAATGCCGTTTTATGTCTGGAATAAATAAACCGTGCTATCGGGACAAGTGTCGTGTTTCGATGATTACGGACCGATAAATAAATATGGAACCTTTCTAATTGCGGACGCTAATGTTTTCCGTCCGTGCTCGTTGCATTCGGAATGAATCATGGTCGTTGAAAAAAATTGAACTGACACGGAATGGGTGTAGCTGAGTTAAATCTGTGCGAGAATCTAGTCGGACCGAAGAATGTACGGGTTATAGTTTTGACGTGAGATTATTATTGTTGCTCGTGATATTTTTAGGAGTTCTTCGTGAGAACAAATACACAATACACAACTACACAGATATGACCAAGGCGTTTGATAGAGTTTTTTTGTAGTTGTTGTCATTCTGGATAAAATGATTCACCTTTTCCGGTATGTCAAGTTTCTGTTCTTGCCGGCTAGTATTAGTGCGCAAGCCAGTGTTGTCAATTCTGTTTGCGTTTGTTTTTTAGCGATCCATAGCCGCTACTAAGTGTCTCATTAGTTGTTGAGGGGGAAAACCACCAGATTCGTCCTTTTCTTTGCCTGAGCTGTCCTTTTCTTGATATGCACCTTGAATGTTTTTTTTCCTCTTGAGGTGGTGTCGCTTAACGTCCTTGCACTTCGGTCTCCGTGGTCCTTTGTGCACCTCTGAATGCTTTACTCCCTCTATATTCCTGTGTCTTCTATGAAGTCCAGGAGATGTTTTTTTAGCTCTATTTCGGGAAGTATAGTCTTCCCAAATTGCTCCATGCGTTGTTTTTGGTAGGCTTCGCATGTGCACAGTAGGTACTGAGGAGATTCCTCCTCTTGCTGGCACCCACGACATAGAGGTGTTTCCTTGATTCCCATTCTATGCTGGTGCTTATTCAGATCACAGTGTCCAGTTATTAGTCCTGTGATCTTTCTTAGTTTTTCTCTACACAGTCCTGTTAGCCTCGATGTGCTTTGAGGTACCGGACCATCTAGGAATAGTTTAGTGTGTCTCATTCCCTTCTGGTTTTGCCATGTCATCTTATGCTCCTCTGCTAATTTGCGTTCGATTATTTCCTTTCCGGTTTTGTGAGGTACACCGAAGACGGGTTCGGGTGCTATAAATTCCCCTATTGCCCCTTGTTTTGCCAGCAAGTCGGCCCCCAGGTGTCCAATAACTCTTTGGTCTTTGGGTATCCATACTAGCTGTATTTTTACTAGAGTCGAGAGTGCATCCAATATGTTTATGCATGTCATAACCAGTTTTAACTGCACCACTGGCGAGGCTAGCGCTTTTAAGGCTGCCTGGCTATCCGACATAATGGTGATTGGTCCTGACTCCATTATGTGATGAGCGCATCAGTTAATGGCCGCTATTTCGGCTTGTAAGATGGAGGTATGGTTTCCCAGAGCAACCATGAATTGTTTGCCCCGGTTGCCCCCTCCAAAGATCCCAGCTCCGGTTCCTTTTAGGTTTTTGGCCCCATCTGTGTACCAGATGGTTCCTCTAATTGTTCCCGGGTAAAACCCATTTGTCCATTCACTCCGCTGTGGTGTGGTTACTTTGAACCGGCGGGATGTTTGTACAATATAGCCATTTGGTCATACTTGGTCTCAGTCCCCAGTTCTTCCTACCATTTTTTAGTCAAAAAAGTCACTGTTGAAACCAGGACTGACTGGGCTCAACGATCAGTTTGGGATTGTTGAGGTGCGCCTTGAGTGTTAGTTTACGTCAAAGATAATTTTATCCTCTCGCGTCTTCCTGATTGTTCTTCAATAATTAAGTGATTGTGTGGGTGTTTCTTCTTCCCTATCATCAGCGCTTGCATCTTACCGAAGTTTATTTTCTATTGCTTTGAGTACCAGAACACTTTTTTTGGGACTTTGGTCTATTTCTTCTGTACTATCAAATTCCTAATTTTGTACCACCGGGGTTGTGACATCCGCGAATTGAAAAAGCTCCACCCCAATAGTTCCGATTAGACAGGGATTTTTTCGTAATATCTTCGAACAACCGAGTCCGAAAGCATCATCTTACAATCGAGGCTGTCTTTCAAGAAAACGCAACACCTTTAATAGTGAGATTTCCGCCACGAATTAGTTGTATAAATACAGCGAAATCTCTGATCTTTTTAGCAGGCCTTATCTCGTAGGTCTACACGCAGAGCAACGTCAACGGAACTTACTGTCTTTCAATTATGACAAACAGATGTTCGTGATTCAGAGCGGAAATATGAACTGTTGCAGCTTTCTAGTAGTCCTTCTCTTGCTGGTTTCCACGAAGAGAAGGTTTTGTTGACACGTCAACGAAACTTTCTGTTTTTCAATAATGGCAAACAGATGTTCTAGATCCAGAGCAGAAATTTGAACTAATGCAGGTTTCTAGTAGTCTTTCCCTGATCTTCACAAATGATGAACTTTCTGTCTTTCAATCATGACAAAACAAATGTTTGTAATCCAGAGCGGAAATTTGAACTGGTGCAGCTTTCTAGTAGTCCTTCTCTTGCTGATCTCCACGAAGAGAAGGTTTCGTTGAAACGTCAACAAAACTTTCTGTTTTTCAACAATGGCAAACAGATGTTGGAGATCCAGAGCAGAAATTTGAACTGATGCAGCTTTCTAGTAGTCTTTTCCTTGCTGATCTTCACGAATGGTGTACTTACTGTCTTTCAATTATGACAAACAGATGTTCGTGATTCAGAACGGAAATTTGAACTGGTACAGCTTGTGTATCAGTCCGTCCTTTCAGACCTTGTCGCATGCCTTCTCGATACCCACACCCTCCTCGATATCGATAATTCTGGAAGGAGGAGTTGATACATAAGCTGCACCAGTTCAAATTTCCGATAATGACTGCTCATTTTTCTCCTTGCTGTTTCAGCGAGGTTGTTTGTTGTTGTATAGCAGCTAGCCTTAACCTACTAATAAATAAAAACACAGATTAGATTGAATAACATTAAATTCTCGACCAGCTTCGGGTTACAAGCACATTTTCAAGATAATTCAATTTAATCTGTGTTTTTATTTATTTTACTGGAAGATTTACAACAATCTATTCATATTTATTATTTATTTATTCTGAATAGTTAATTGCGTATTTTATGTTGTTTGCATTTAACTATTTAGATTATATAATTGAAAACAGGTTTCCTGTAGGGGCAATAAATAAATATTATAAATTAAATAAAAATTATTTGAAAATAATTAATAAATTATTTTCACATTTAGCTCTGTGACATGTTGACTTACGTTATGTTCATTAAAACAACTACTTCTCGGACAAATACCCAAATTAACAGAAAAGAGTATTTATTCACTTGGTCACAGTTATTTAAATATATTAAATAAAAATGATTTGAAAATAACTAATAAATTATTCTCACATTTAGATCTGTGACTTTTGACGTACGTTAAGTAAGTAAGTTAAACAAATGTACATTAAAACAACTACTTCCCGGGCAAATACCCACGCCGGACATTGAATTACATAATGTACACCTGCTGTTGTACATCAATAAAATATTGCATAATGCAACAAATTTTGATCCGAGAAAAATTTAATGTAAAAACAACAAAAGGAACGTTACTTAATATAAGGCCATCTGCGTAACATAAGTCAAAAGTCGCGGAGCTAAATGTGGAAATAATTTATTAATTGTTTTCAACACCTCAAACTGAGAAGTAGAAGTATAGAAGCACATATAAGATTAAATAAATGAAATAAAAAAAATATTTTCATATCATTTTAATTTAATTTATTTAAATAACTGTGACCAAGTGAATAAATACTCTTTTCTATTGAAATAAATTTTATTATAACGATAACATCAATTTCAATTACTCTTGTTTTTTCGGTGCGGATTATTTTCGGCGGTGTATTATAAATCCGAAGGTTAGATGTAATAGCGATTGTTGATGTATCAAGTGAGATCCGAGGCGTGGGTGTCGGCGATTGTGAAACTGACGGAATGCAGAACGCTCCGGAAAGGCGAGAAGGAAGACGCGGGAGATCGTAAAGCGCGGCAGGCATTTAAAAATAGCGAACTTTGGCAAGCGTCGCGACGTACCGCGTATGACGCCATCCTATCGAAATAACGAAATTTTATCCGAAGAATATTCGCATTCTCCGATAATGTACGGAATGCCGTCTCTCTGCCCGACGTGCTCAATGAAATGTTGGATTTTAATAAATCAAAATAATCGGTATGTGAAATGTTAAGTTTAACATGTATGTTATTAATTAACTTCACATTCTGTGTATATATATTTATTATAAAAGCTGCTTAGACTGTGATGATAAAAAAAATAACGTGCAAGTTAAGCTTAACATTTTCTCTACAGAATAACCACGATAATCTTCAAGATAGAAATGTTAAATGTTTTTTTTTTTAGTTTGTATTGAAAATAAACAGTTTTATTGAAAGAAAAACTAAATTTATTTCAAGTGCTTAGTCTGAGCGGAGAAAATAACGATTTCATTTAATTAATAATACTGCAGTATTTAATTAAATTGTATTATTAGTACTTTGTATTGAAAATGAACAGTTTTATTAAAAAAAAAACTGAATTGATTACAAGTGCTTAGTCTGAGCGGAGAAAATAACGGTTGTATTTAATTAACAATACTGCATTTAATTAAATTGTGTTATTAATTAATTGTTATGTTTATATAAATAATTTTATTTATCCTAATGGATTCGAGTCTTGTCAAAGATTATAACTTTCACAAAACTTGAATCCATATATTTAATTAAATAATAGCTAGAGATTATCTTTATCTCTCTCTTTGAGAGAGAGAGAGAGAAATAATTTTTACAGAATAATTACATACGAGTTACATTTGTATACGAATATTATAAAAAAGGTAAAGGACAAAGTTGATCTTTTTTGTCACTGCAAAAAATTTTTCGTAATGTTATTTATAATGTTAATATTGAGAAGTTTCACATTTTAATCTTCTTTATGTTGGTTGTGGAGACTTAAATTATTTAAATAGACTCAAATTTATTATAATTTATTAACTTCAGCTACTTAAAATTGGTTATTCAGAAATACTCGATAACTAAATTCACTCGATTTTGCCTAGATTAGTTCTAATTGTACTGTATAGGTATAAAATTTGTCGGGTTTAATAAATTCAAAAACTCACTGCTAATTTAGAGGATTTTTCCTCATCCCTCTTAACACCACACCCCATATTTTAAATTTAAACACTACAACTGAATCACAGAACGCACTCAACAACCATCACAAATCAGCAGAAGAAGCAAAAAAAAAAAAACAGAAAAGCTCGGCGTTTGCGCGCACTAAACACCGCGCTTTTCTCTCAAAAGAAACGCGAAACCCGGCGCGGCCTTTTCCGCGTTTCAGAGTCGACTGCTGAAATTTTCAGCGGCATCTCTCGAACGGCGTTGTCGCCAAAATCAGCCGACCGACTGCTGCTGCTGCTGCACGTAAGACCATTTCGTCGTCGGCGGTTTCGCTAGCTGGTGAACCTAACGGTTCCTTCTACCACTGGTCTCCGGCAAATTGCAGGCGATCATCTCCACGACACGCTCATTATAATCGACTTAATTAAACAGAAACAACCGTACGGGAAATGCGCCGCGATGATGAGAATGTGCCTAGCCGGGGAAGTCGCTTCGGCATCACGCGATTGTTCACCAGAAAATTAGCATTGCTGGTTTTGCTGTTTTTTTTAGTTCTAAAACGCGGTTAGCTCCTAGATGATTTGTTCGGTAATAATTGGTGATACTAGGTAATGAAAATATGTCACGGATTATATGTTACCACCAATTAAAATTAATCTTTTATTATTTGAAGGATAGATCCGGAAACACGTGTCTGCAGATGGCCTTATATTAACGTAAAGTTTTTTGTTCTTTGCATTAAAAATTTCGATGAATTTTTATCCCTAAAAAAAAATCTGAAACAATCCTCGAAGGCCCTTAATGATGCAATAAATTGTTCCATGCGGGATTTTTTTATCCAATTAGGACAACAATAACATCAATTGGCAGTTAGTCAATTGAGTTTGCTGATAGAAATTCTATAAAAATATTTGTTGCACATGAATTAAAGTACACTACCAGACTCTGGTAAATGTAGTGATCCTGTTAATAAATAAAACAGAAATTATTTTTTTTTCTGTTTTCTTTATTAAAATAATGACAGAAAAACCAATGTTTCTAAATTTTAATCCAAAAAATCACAATTAACTTCTTAATTTAAAAAGTCAGATTATTATTTGAAGGATAGATCCAAGAATACGTGTCTACAGGATGGCCTTATATTACGTAACGTTGTTTGTTCTTTACATTAAAAACATTTTTTTTTATTATTTGAAGCATAGATCCAGGATCACGTGTCTACAGACGGCCTTTTACGTAACGTTGTTTGTTCTTTGCATTAAACATTTTCATAACTAGAAAACAGTCACTTGATCATTTGGGTATTTTCCCGGGAAGTAGTTGTTTTAATGTGCATTTGTTTAACGTACTTACGTAGCGTAAGTCAAAAGTCACAGAGCTAAATGTGGAAATAATTTATTAATTATTTTCAAATCATTTTTATTTAATATATTAAACATTTTCGATTAAAAAAGAGTTGCATTATACAATATTTGCAACAGCAAATGTACATTATGTAATTCAATATCTGGCGGGGTATTTGTCTGAGAAGTAGTTGTTTTAATGTACATTTGTTTTAAAGTACTTACGAAACGTAAGTCAAAATGTTCCAGTAGCCAAAGGGAAGATAATTGATTCGTAAAGGATAATTGATTGATAATTATTTTTATTTAGCTTATTTTATTATTTACTGGATTTTCAGGAAGGCTTAGAAATCAAAAAAGTTAAACCAAAATGACAAAATCGAGTACATTTTTAGCCGATGCTAAGATGCTTATAAGAATCTTGATCGAAAATTAATTGATCGCAGCTCTCAACTTCTCACAAATTATTCCCCTATTCTTTGGCTACATTTTGGTATTATATGAAGCCATTTGGCGATTTTTGAATTTTCGGCGATTTTTTTCAAGTGACTCGAAATCCATTAGAATGCTTATTTTTGTGGAAACTAAAGAGTCCGCGTTCCTTCTAATATAATCTAGGGCCCTCGTAATTTTTAACAGATTTTTTGGGAGAACAAAATTTTCACTGAAATTTTAAAAAATTGTACACCTTTGGCGTTTTCACCAAAATCAACCGACCGACTGCTGCTGCTACACGTAACACCATTTTTTCGTCGGCGGTTTCGCTAGCTGGTGAACCTAACAGTTCCTTCTACCACTGGTTTCCCGCAAATTGCAAGCGATCATCATTTTCGGTGAAAATTTAGTTCTCTCAAAAAAATCTGAAAAAAATTACGAGGACCCTATATAATATTAGAAAGAACGTGGACTATTTCCACAAAAATAAGCATTTTAATCCATTTCGAATCACTTGAATAGCCTCGGAAATTAACACGTGTTCTAATGGGAACGGTTTAAGGAAGACCCGCCGATTGGCCGTTTCAGACGCTTCTGCTGTTAGACCAAGAAAACAAATTTCACAAAAAAGATAGAAGGATGTAGTTTTCTGCATTGGATTTCTAAATAATGCAGCTATATTTTCACTTATTGTCATCTTCAGTGGATATCCACGACAGTCAGAAAATAATTGCAAAATCGAGCAAAATTTTATTCAACTTTGCGAAGGTCAACTTTGCGAGCGTGTTGATCGAAAACTAATTTTTTTAGGGGGCTCAACTTCTCACAGATTATTCTTCCATTCTTTAGCTACATTTTGGTTATAATACGAAGCTATTACCATTTTTTTTAATTTTCGACGAAATTTCTCATTTTCTTTCCTTTTTTTTCAAATTTCAAGGATTTTTTTTGTCATAAATTTTTGAAAAAAATGAGGAAGCTCCTTGAATATACTAGAAAAAACGTGGACTACTTACTTTATCCCAGAATAATCATCTTCGTCCATTTTGTGCCACTTGAATATCCCTCTGAATTTAACACGTGTTCTCTTATGGAAACAATTTAAGAAAGGCCCGCCGATTGGCTGTTTCAGACGCTTCTGTGGTTAGATCAAGAAAACAAGCTTTACAGAAAAGATAGAAGGATGGGGTTTTCTGCATTAAATTTCTAAACAATGCCGCTATATTTTCACTTATGATTAACTTCAGTGGACGTCCACCACCGCCAGAAAAAAAATCGCTAAATCGAGCAAAATTTTATTCAATTTTCAGAAGATCAACTTTGCGAGCGTTTTGATGGAAAACTAAATTTTAAAGGGGCTCAACTTCTCACAGATTATTCTCCCATTCTTTAGCTTCGTATAAAATCAAGCCATTACCAATGTTTGAATTTTCGATGGAATTTCTCATTATTTTCCATTTTACAAATTTCGAAGAAAACATTTTTTTGTCAAAAATAAAAAAAAAAACAACAAAAAACAGGAAGATCCTTGAATATGTCCGAAAAAAACGTGGACTACTCACTTTTCCCTAAAATAATCGTCTTCATCCATTTCGTGGCACTTGAATAGTCTTCTGAAATTAACAGGTGTTCTTGAACCGTTTAAGGAATGCCCGCCGATTGACTGTTTCAGACGTTTCTGCGGTTAGACCAAGAAAACAAGCTCCCCACAAAAGATGCAAGGATGGGGTTTTCTGCATTAAATTTCTTAATAATGCAGCAATATTTTCACTTATGGTCATCTTCAGTGGACAAAATCGAGCAAAATTTTATTGAACTTTTCGAAGATCAACTTTGCGAGCATGTTGATAGGAAACTAAATTTCTGAAGGGACTCAACTTCTCACAGATTATTCTCCCATTCTTTACCTACATTTTGGTATAATATGAAGTCATTTCGGAATTTTCGACAAAATTTCTCACTTTTTTCATTTTTTTTTTCAAATTTCTTAAAAAAAAAATGAAGATCCTTGATGAGGCTAAAAAAGAGCGTGGACTATAGAAGAATCATCTTCCTTCATTTCGAGCCACTTGAAATTAACAGGAAGCCTTATGGGAACGGTTTAAGGGTGGATCGCCGATCAACTGTTTCATACGTATCAATGGTTGGGCCAAGATTACATGTTAAATAGAAAAGATCGAGTTTTTAGCATTGGATTCTTAAAGAATACAGCTATATTGTCACCCATGAATATCTTAGCTGTAAATTCTGAATCGTAAAAAAAAAAACGAAAAATCCAGCAAATACACCACTTTGCGACGGTCAACTGTGCGAGCGTGCTGATCGAACATTAAATTTTTGATGGATCCTAACTTTCTATAAATTATTCCTCCATTCTTTAGCTACACTTAAGTATAATATTAAGTCATTTGGCATTTTTTTTAATTTTCGACGAAATTGCGCAGTGTTAAAATATTGAGGAAAATTGTTTTTCCTCAAAAACAAAAAAATCTGGAAAAATCTTTAATTTTCTTGGGGTTAACTTGGTACATTTTCAATACCGGGTATAAAGAAAACAAGATAACTTTTTTATACTACTTGGATCCATGTTATCTTGTTTTCTTTATATCCGAAAGCTCGAAAAATTCACAATGCTAGAAAAAACGTGGACTATTTAATTTCCTTTAAAATAATCGTCCTTATCCATTTTGAACCACTTGAATAGTCCCGTGAAATTAACAAGGAATTTTATGGGAGGACCGTTAATTGGTCGTTTCAGACGCGTCTGCGGTTCAACCAAAAATACAAGTTTTACAGGAAAGATTAAAGGATAGCACTGAACTGTATGCGATTTCGTGCAATGTTAAGATAATTTATTGTAGCATGAATGGAATGATGTTAATCAAAGGGTATAGTTTTAACAGGACGGTGCAACAACTCAAATTTCTAACTTCATAGAAAAAATACAAGTTTTACATGAAAGATTGAAAGATAGCACTGTATTCTTAAAGAATGCAGTTACATTTTCGCCCATGTTCATCAATTCATTCATTTTCAATACAAAATCCAGCAAATATTAACGACACTGCGAAGGTCAACTATGCGAGCTTACTGATCGAAAAGTATTTTTTTGTAGAGCTCAACTTCTCACAGATTATTTGGCTACAATTTGGTATAATATTAAGTGATTGCAGAAAGACCTATGGTCAATAGTCATTTTACAATTAATTCATTTTTGTGTGTTAGACATAATCAAAGTTTCTTACATTATTGTGAACTTGTTAATAAAGACTGTTATATATATTAAGCCATTTGGCGGTTTTGATTTTTCGAAGAATTTTTATTCACGTATATTTTCGTTTTTTTTTTTTCAAATGAAACATTTTTTTTGAGAGAAAAATAAAAATCACGGAGGCTCCTAATGATACTAAAAAAAAAATCATGAACTATTTAGTGTTCTAAAAAAATTGTGTTATATCGGTCATATTTTGGATTTTGTATAACAATGAGAGTGTTCTTCATAATCCCAAAGAAAATAAAGCCTATTTAATAAAATGTTCAACCACTATACATCTAGCGCATGGATAACTAGTGATCGTTGACGATGCCACATGAAATTATGCGAAAGATGGCGCCTGCGTCGTCTTTCATTTATTATGATTAATATAGATTATTTTTGATATAACCAAAACTGTATCAGTGAATTGTATTCGATTTCGTGCAATGTTAACATAATTGTTTGTGGTATAAATGGAATATTGATCAGAGGATATGTGGTTTTAACAGGACGGAGCAACAACACAAATTTCTAATTTCATAGAAAAATAATTGCAATAAAATTGTTATGTTGCATGGCCACCAAGTTGGTGCGATTTGATCTAATTAACACTGAGTGGCTGGAAAATTCGTGGGCAATTTCTCATCGGTCTAAAATTCATGTCTAAAAGCAAAAACAGTTACGTATTTTTTAATCAGATTAATTTCATTTAAATATTTAAAGATAAACAATTAATTCAAATTAAAGCAAGTAATTTCAAAACCTTTCTCGGTAAACCAGTTGAAAACCTTTGAGCGCGCAAAAGGAATTATATATTAAAAAAAAAAACTTCCGTCGGTCTACGTGAAACCATTGAAGCGTTTGTTGATTGATGAAATCGCAGCTTTCAGACACATCCGCAGGCATTTCACCGCTGAAACAGAATTCCGCCTTTTGTGCCCTTATTCCCGACAACTTTATCTCGTCCAGAGCGCGCACGCCAATTTTCAATAGCCTAACAAACTCCTCGAAAGTATACACCTCGCCATAGTAGCCTTGCTGTATATATATGTGTGTGTGTGTGTGTGTTATCTCCCCAGAAAAGGGACTCCTTTTCACTCAATTGTCACTGAATGCGTCCTTAATACTGCCCAACCGGACTGCAGAAGTTCTCCCCGCCACACACACAACAAAGAGAATTGATTTATATGAATGGGTTGGGTGTTATATTTCCCCCCCCTGTATCTTTCCTGCAACACTCGTCCTCGTTTTTTTTTTTGTGTGTTGTTGTGGCGTTACTGGGACGCGGATCATAAATGGATTCAGTGCACGGAACGTACCGTACAATGCTCGTGTACAGGTGTTTGTGATATTATGATTTCGTATTAAATTGCCCGGCGTCGCGGTTTATCGATTCGCGGACGATAATGCACTCCGTATTGTATATGTTTATTGTATCTGCATAAACACAAACTACGTGCTAAACTATCCCGCAACACGCTACATTATGCGGGGAATGCCGGTACTAATGTAGTTGCTTGAGGAAGACTAGCAATTTATCTAAGTTATTATGCGGGAACAATACGGGAACATGTTTTAGGAAAATGGGTATATATTAGATAAACTCTGCATCGCAGTGGTGCTTCGGCGATGAGTTTGATAAGTTTTAACATTAGTTTTGGGATGTTGTTTGACATGAAATGTTAATTAATACGATCGGATAGATTTACAAGATTGTAATAAATTAATTAAAATCAAAGGGATTCAAAATAATATCCTCCGATTGGTAACTTTTATGGTTTCAGAATAGTACAGGGTTAGGTAGAATAAAGCATTCATTTTTAAATTTCATTCATTTCATAATATAATGAGATATAAATTCAAATAAAGTCGCTATTCATTCGCGATAAATAGAAATTTAGGACGGTCGCGTTTCGAAGCTGATTTTTTATATTCATTTCAATCACGTGAATCGGAGATGTTTTGTTTTTATAATTTCCGTGGTTCCTGGAAGGTGGGGAGAGATTTTTTTGATTATTCTTCAAAGTGTCTTGAAGGCGAGGAAAAAGAAGCACTGCTGGGGGTACGATTGTGTTGAATTAGCAAGCTGCACTGGAAGTTGTGCCAGGAAGTTGATTGTGATCGTAATATTTTGTGGATGCAGAGTTACGATTGAAGTTGTTAACTGCAGCCCATTGAAGTCGACGAGGGCGGAATTTCGAAGGAACAACAGTGTGCCATTTAATCTGCCCGACGGAGAATGAGGTGAAGAAGCAGCACGTGGTTAGTGTTTAATGAAAATCCATTAAATTTCAACGACAGAGGACATTAATCAAGGAAACGAAAACGAAGAAGAAGCAAGTTGTTAATGGAAGAAACGCCGTTTTTTTTTATTTTCAACGTGATAGGTTTCAATTTACGAAGCGTCTTAAATACTGGAATGAATTCCTGGGTATTCTCGATAGCGTCGGCGGTACGAGTTCTGGAATTGTAAGCTTACAATTTCAGAACTCGTATAAAAAAAACGGCGTTTCTTCCATTAACAACTTGCTTCTCCTTCGTTTTCGTCTTCTTGATTAATGTCCTAGGCAATTGGGCCTCTGTCGTTCAAGTTTAATGGATTTTCATTAAACACTAACTACGTGCTGCTTCTTGATTAGAGCAGTGACGATGAAGTACTGGATCTTGAGTTGGGGAGGAGTTTGGCTCAGGGTGGAGAATTTTTGGAGGAATGCACCGACGGAGTAAACGGGAAGTAGGCGGTACTGATAGTTAGTTTTCGAGCTGGAGAGCAGACGGTTGCAGCAGATTATCATCGACAGACGAGGAAGTTTTACAGATATGTATCAATCTTATTTAGAAGCGATAGTTAAATGTCATGCAGAGATTATACTCCACTGAAATGTCGTTTTTTTATGAAGTAGTTGTCATTCATAATGACAAAAAAATAAATCCGTTGTCTGATCAACTAAATAGCAAGAAATTCTCATATGATGACTGCACATGTTTTATGACAAATTGAGATTATCTAGACATTATACTGAAACGTATACGTAAATATTTACCGATGAGATGTTGGCCACGAATTTACAGCCATGAATCCGGCGCCTCCACCATCTGACAAAACATAAAATTTTGATATTATCTCAAACAATTATTGACAAAATAGTGTTAACCCACTAATAATCAAACACCTCAGATACTCTAATAACTTAAAAACCTTAAAAGCATTTATTTTCAGTAAATTATTGCAGTAAGAATTCAATGAAATTTGTATAATTTTCAAAGTACCAAAATTGTTGGTCGATTTTTTATTTTATTGGCCATAATTATTTATTAAGGCTTTGTTTGTAATATTAAAGAATAAAAAAATGCCACATATTTCTTGTTTTTGTTTAAACAATTTTTTAGTCGGACACTCATATCGAAAATTCGAAATTATCAAAGTGCCAAAAGTCATTGTTGGGCGCTGTCGATTTTTGATTTTATGGGCCATAATTTTTTATTAAGGCTTTGTTTGTAATGTTAAAAATAAAATTATTTCATATATGTTTTTTTTTT
Organism: Philonthus spinipes; assembly: GCA_963082785.1. Taxonomy (NCBI): domain Eukaryota; kingdom Metazoa; phylum Arthropoda; class Insecta; order Coleoptera; family Staphylinidae; genus Philonthus; species Philonthus spinipes. The sequence goes on from OY720300.1 coordinate 3,893,815, forward strand.
TGTTTGGACATTTTTTAGTTAGACTTATAATTAATATAAATCAGTGTTAGTTTTCCGTAACATTTTGTTCCATTATCCATTGTACGATTTTATGTTATACAATTCTGAATAATCCACTTACGTGGTGAGTTAGTATTAATGCAAAATTAATTGCAAAAATGTTAACTTATAAAAAAAATATTGTCAAAAAATTGTGATATTTAAAATTCCACGAATGGCTTTATTCCTTAGCAAGAAAATTATAAAATAATAAATTTGTTAAACTTGATTACAATTAATAGAAATTTGAAAATTTTTCTTTGGATTATTTAATTTTATAATACTACCTTTATAATCTTTCAATGTAGGAAAAATAGGTGTTTAATTTTTATGAACATATTTGGTACTTTTATTCAAAGAAATATTCTTTATAACAAAAATATTAAAATAATTCTTGAAAATAACTAATATTTTTAATTAATGCTGAAAACGCCCCCTAATGATTGATTCATTCGCTAAGGGTGACTTATAAAATTGTTTAAACAAAAATGACGCATATTGTTTAATTGTATAAATAAAACGTTCTTAAATATAAATGCTTAATAAAATTGGTTTTTAATAATGATATGAAAATGTTTAAACAATAACAAGATACATGTGGCATTTTGTTATTATTGAATATTACAAACAAAGCCTTAATAAATAATTATGGCCCATAAAATAAAAAATTGACAACGCCCAACAATGACTTATGACACTTTCAAAATTTCCAATTTTCGATATGAGTGTCCGACTAAAAAATTGTTTGAACAAAAACTAGACATATGTGGCATTGTTTTATTGTTTGATATTATAAACAAAGCCCTAATAAACATTTATGGCCAATAAAATCAAAAATCGACAGCGCCCAACAGTGACTTTTGATACTATGAAAATTATACAAATTTCATTGAATTCCTACTGCAATAATTTACTGAAAATAATTGTCTTTAAGTTTTTTTTAATTATTAGAGTATTACTGAAAATAAATGTTTTTATTTTTTTTAATTATTAGAGTATCTGAGGTGATTGATTATTAGTGTTAACACTATTTTGTAAATAATTGTTTGAGATAATATCAAAATTTTATGTTTTGTCAGATGGCGGAGGCGCCGGATTCGTGACTGGAAATTCATAGCCAACTTCTCATTGGTTAAATATATGGGATTATTTTTGATTATGACAGACACATGGTAAAACGCTAGCGCTAACGTGATTTCGTATATAATAATAATAATAATCTTTATTAACATATATATACAGCAAAAAATACTAAATAAATATTAAAAAATTACAAAATCAAATGTATATTTTATATCTGTTAATTGGCTATCGACCAATGGTCTTTTCGCCTTTCGTATATTATTTGGTTCTAATATTTTTTTCTTGCAAGTGTAAGCTCTCTATATTATTTAGCATGTGTTATTAGTTATTTTCTTTTATTATGTCATTTCCAAGAATATTACGTTGAAATATAGGACAACTCTCGATATTTATTTACATAAGAAATCGTTTTCTGAATAAGATGGGAATGTTAGTATTAGGCTCGGAGTTTTTATTTTTTAAAAGAGTGAGAATTGGTTTATGTTGAATCATGTATGTATTTATGGATTTTTTTTTAATGAATAATTCTCATTAAGAAAATTCCATAAATACATACATGATACATCTAGCTTGGTTTTGAGGGAATCTTTCTCGGGTTTTATATAGTCAATCCAGGGTTTGTATTTCTCCCTGTCTGATATCTCTTATCACTGAGTATTTTTAAAACTCGAGGTGCTCTTTACCATCATTAATCCCTCCCCTATCTGCTTGTAGCTTGGTCGTGGACACACAAGAGGACCGAAGCAGTCTTGAAGTTCCAGAGCACCAGTTTGGAAGGTAACTGAGTCGCACCCATCGGTAACCCCACCGGTGGGAGGGTAATAAAACCCAAATATTGTTGATTGCTTGCTGATGTCAAAGTTCATTTTCATTTCCCAGGTTTTGTTTACAAGCAAAACTTGTGTTACTGGGTGACGGTAAATCGTCAGCAATTGAATGAAATACTGCTTCATAGCGAAAAAGTTATTGTGTGGTAACGCCTTTGAAAATTTTGGGCCGATCTTCTTTGAGGAAAATTACTTGACTGTTCCATCACAACGTTATCAACAGATAATACAAATGTATTACCACGAGTGCCCATTACGCATATGAGCCGTAATGCAAATAACATCTATGATGACATTTTTATGTGGAACCTTAATTTAATTTTTATAATTCATTTTAGTTGTTATTTTTATATTATACTTACAGTAGTTATTGAACCATTTTTAGTTATTAATTAATTGAATTGTATCTTTTTTTTTGATATTTGTTATTTTATGGTATATCTGTTGGACAATAAAGATTATTATTATTATTATTATTATTATTATTATTATATTGCATAAATTGGAAAAACAACTTCGTAATGTTGGTATGAATATTCGAAGAATATGGTTTCAGCAAGACGGAGCCACTTCCCACACTACTAGGGAATCTATGGCTATTTTGCGAAGAATGTTTTCTGGTTACGTCATTTCGAAATTTGAGGACATCGATTGGCCGGTACGGTCACCGGATCTGTTAGCTTGTGATTTCTTTTTATGGGGCTACCTAAAGTCAAAATAGTTTTCCAATCAACTGCAAACTTTGGAACAATTGAAACATAATATTCCGACATAGATTAATGCAATCTCAATTGAAATGTTGGAGCGGGTCATGCAAAACTTTCGTGTTAGGCTTCAAGAATGCCAGCAGCGAGATTATTTAACAGATGCAATATTTAAAAAATAAAATTTTCGTGTTACCTCCAGGACCTTTTTTTGATTCTTGAATAAAAATGTAGCCATTAATAAAAACGACTAAATTTCAAATGGATAAATTCAGGATGATTTAATTGAAATTAAAACACTTGGTTTGTTTCACTTATTTATATTTTCTCCATTCCTCCCAGAAGATGACCAATGGTCGAAACTAGTTGGAGAAAATATAAATAAGTGAAACAAACCAAGTGTTTTAATTTCAATTAAATCATCCTGAATTAATTCAAAAATGTTTCACCACGGGTTAAGTGAGAAATTAATTAAACATATTCAAATGGATACTTCATTCTGCATAACCTTGTATTATGAATGAATATAAAGCGGTTTCTAAATCATTAAAAAAGCAATTTGTAACAATATGTTTTTATAATTATTTTATCTTTTAACAAATTTATTAAGCTTTAGTTATCATCAAGTGATTCGTCGACACGCTTTATCCATTAATTATCTCAAACTATCGCGTAAACACGAAATTAACATTCTCATCCGACAGCGCGCGGAGGAGACAATGTTAATACACCGAAGAAGATCAACAGCGAAATATTTAAATAAATTCCTGAAAGAGATAGAGAGCACTTACCGGCTTGGCGTTGGTGTCTCCGGGTCCCAAGAGCGGCGAATGAGCCTGCAACAAAGGAAAGATCCGACATTAGTCGTCCTCTCTGTCGTCTTATCTACATAGACAGGCGTCGCTTTTGCACACACACAGGCGGGCCCCCCGGGGGTGGGCTTGCGTTGGTTCGCATGCATGTGTGCCTCGTCCTGACAAGCAGATTAAATTAAAACGATCCAAGCGGAAACGCTCAGAATCCTCGTGTATATTAGATAATAATAATATAAATCTAAATTCCATTAACTAACTATATTAAAATGGATTATACGGGTTGTTTACGGCATACAGGTTTTATTATTAAATTCCGTTTAATTAAGGAGCTTTATAAAAAAAATATGCTCTTTCTGAAACAATTTAAAAATAGTAATTGAATTAATTTTTCACTTAACAGGTGTGAAATATATGTAATTAATAGATTTTGATTAAAACACTTCGTTTCTTTCACTAACTTACTTTCCTCGGATTCCTATTGTGATCGTACAAAAAATCGAATCGCTAATTTCAACGGATTTACACGTTTTCAAGTCATCTGAATCAGAAGAGTAAGTACCTTTCGTACTTACTCTTATTATTTATTTATTTTTTGTTGTAGTAAATATTCAGCGAATAAATAATAAAAATCCATCACCGAAAATACAAAAGATAACAAAATGATGAATGGGTTGTCTTTCTCACACGCCACCTCCGCTTTCCCGATATTTCATCCCTTCAGCAACGAATGCGAGACCCGATTCGTCATCCTGGATGCAAGCGCCGACGTAAATCCCGCGCTCTCCTCGCCAGGAATAAAACAACGGTGCACGAATAAATAGTAAAAAAAATAATAAAGACTCGGAAAACAAGGAGTTCACGCCCCTGTTCTGTTTCTCGGAATGGGGGTGGAAGCATTAACGGCAGACTAACTCCGCGAGGGGCGCTGATTGATGGAGGGCAACGCTTGCGAAGACGGCGACGATTAACGGGTAAGTCCAGCGAGGGTTGTGTGCAAAAAAAGTAAAGGTAAGAAAATACAAACCAATGAATAAGACAATGAAAAAAAATATATATATATACAAGGTGTACAGAAAATGAGTGAAAAGCTTTAGGTAGCGTGACTCTTTGACTAATTTTTAGATAAAAATATTAACGAAAATAAGTCACACGGTCCTTCCTTAAGCCTCACGGGCCACTTAAAAGAACTATACATTTGGCAACGCTGGATCAAACAAGTGTGCATTTATCCTGTTTATAACTGCTACATCATCCGCTGGAGGTGTTGCATACACCTTTTCTTTTACAAACGAGCGTGCGTCGTTGCCAGATCTATTTTCATTAAAAGAATGCTTCTGATGAAGTTATAAAATTGTAAAAATATCCGATTTATTAATCATTTACATCAATGGAATTATACACGTGTCTAATTGATTGTTAATGCTATTGAGTTTTTACAAAATATTTAAAAAACAATACTAATTTATAGTCACATATTTAAAATTCCGAAGACCTCGTGAGCCTCAATGAAGAACCATTCAACATTTTTTTATTTGGATTTTCTATTAAAAATTAATTAATAAATTGAGTTACCTGAAGGTTTTCACTCATTTTCTGTACACCTTGTATATACATAATATATTACATAACTTCAGTTAATAAAAATGTAATGTATTAGAAAATTTTTATTACAATGTTGCGTTAATCCATTTCACCCCGAGACATTTCAATTGGCGTTAAATCCTAGCAGTATTTTCGCAAAACCCCCACCGGAATTAATAACTTTCGCGGGTGGGCTCTCGCACCACTCATGTTCATCCCTTTTCGCTCGTTCATACACTGCACTTATTTATCATTTATTAAGGTGTAATTGAAAAATAGTGCCCGGCTGCGGATTATCCCCGCGGCATTCATTCGAGCGGGAGGGGGGCGGGAGTGAAGATAAATGCCCCGAACCGCTAAATAAAAATCTTCCGCACGGGACGATAATTTACACAGCACGCGTCCAATAGAGGGGGCGGCGCATTCATCACCGCGCCCGACGCCGCCACCTCCGGCCGCAATCACTGTCCCATAAATAAGGGAGGGCGAGATGCGTCCGTCGGGCCACGAATTGTAAATTCCGCCGGGGATTGAGACGGATGTTGAATTTCTTATATTCCTCGGACCGGCTAATTTAAATTCTCCCCGCCGTCATTTCGGGCCCGTATCTCGAATTCACATTTTCTTATTATATTTTTCTTAAGAGGGTTGCTTGTTTATAGATACGTTGCCTTGCTGTCGTATATCATATTGTTACGCGCGGGGAATAATTGACAAGAAGGTTCAAATCGTCGTGTTTAGAGGATACATATCATGAATGAAATCTCACCATTCCTTTAAGCCATAAAAAAAAGAAAATTTGTAAATTTTTAGTTTAATGAGTACACACTTTTATATATATATATATATATATATATATATAATATACACACATCTTTATTCAGACTATACAGATAATTTTAACAATATAACATAAATAATTACAATAGGTGTTAGAATGCCTGGTTTAATGACCAGAGGTCTTATGGCCCCTTTTTAATGTAATTAACGAATTACTTAAAATTTATTTTATTTTAACAATTCGCCGTACCTCTTGACTGTACCATTAGCATTTAAACAGCGGTGGTCGTGATTCAAAATAAACAAACGATATAATAATAATTAAAGTGGACATTTTTAATTCAAGAGGCACTCAGCTGCAGAATTTTAATAAAAATTACAAAATTAAAATCCCTAACCACTGATTTCAAATAAAACCATTGAATTACTATCAACAAAATTTATTACAAAATTAATTAAAATAAAATTTAACTACTTGTTTTTTAATGTAGATATAAAAAGAATAAAGACAATACCAAACAAAATACACTCATACAAACTTATTCAATTTTATCAAACAGAATACAGACGTGTCAGCATAACCCAGTATATTTCCAAAATTAAACATAATCAGAATATGATTTAATCTGATAAAAAGATATTCCCAATATCAATAACCCAAAATTAATTTAATAACAAAATTATTAAAACAATTAAAAAAATAAATAATAATTAACACAATTCATAATATTACTTGAACCTAATCTCAAAACAAATTAAATGTGAACCCATGAAAAATAATACGTTTAATTGTATTATTATATTTTTGAATCATTTAAGCAGCACCCTGTATAATCGATTACGAGAATTAAAGAAATATACGAAACTACAATATAATTTCACTCATTCATCTGTTAAATTATCACAAAAACAATAAATAAAAACGATACCGCGATACGCGTTGGATCCAATGCTAATCAGCAAATATTCACAACTAACGCGACAATTAAATTTCATAAATTTCAACAAAATCTTATAACATCAATACTAGATATTTCAATAATTCATAATTTAATTTTCTTTAAGCCTTTTTTTTTTAATTAACTCTAATAAACCGATGTGAAGTTATCCACGGTTTTCCAGCCACGATTTTTCGTATAACAATCTAAGGCAAAAAAATCGAAAATTAAAGGCGCCAAAGTCGGGCGTTTTGAACTTTGAAATTTCACCGATTTTCTGTTGAAAACTGTGGATATTTTTTTCTAAATAGTTAAAATAAAAAAATAAACTTTTTTATTGCTTGATATGGTTCTTAAGACCCCCAGGAACAATCTAAGACAAAGAAATCGAAAATTAAAGGCGCCAAAGTTGGTCGTTTTTAACTTTGAAATTTCACCGATTTTCTGTTGAAAACCGTGGATAATAATTTTTTTTTAAATAGTTAAAATAAAAAAATAAACTTTTTTATTGCTTGATATGGTTCTTAAGACCCCCAGGAACAATCTAAGACAAAGAAATTGAAAATTAAAGGCGCCAAAGTCAGCCGTTTTGAACTTTGAAATTACACCGATTTTCTGTTGAAAACCGTGGATAATATTTTTTTTAATAGTTAAAATAAAAAAATTAACTTTTTTTATTGTTTGATATTGTTCTTAAGACCCCCAGGAACAATCTAAGTCAAAGAAATCGAAAATTAAAGGCGCCAAAGTTGGTCGTTTTTAACTTTGAAATTTCACCGATTTTCTGTTGAAAACCGTGGATAATAATTTTTTTTTAAAAAATAGTTAAAATAAAAAAATAAACTTTTTTATTGCTTGATATGGTTCTTAAGACCCCCAGGAACAATCTAAGATAAAGAAATCGAAAATTAAAGGCGCCATAGTCAGCCGTTTTGAACTTTGAAATTTCACTGATTTTCTGTTGAAAACCGTGGATAATAAAAAAAAATTAAAAAAAATAGTTAAAATAAAAAAATAAACTTTTTTATTGTTTGATATGGTTCTTAAGACCCCCAGGAACAATCTAAGTCAAAGAAATCGAAAATTAAAGGCGCCAAAGTCGGTTGTTTTTAACTTTGAAATTTCACCGATTTTCTGTTGAAAACCGTGGATAATAATTTTTTTTAAATAGTTAAAATAAAAAAAAAATAACTTTTTTATTGCTTGATATGGTTCTTAAGACCCCCAGGAACAATCTAAGACAAAGTAATCGAAAATTAAAGGCGCCAAAGTCAGCCGTTTTGAACTTTGAAATTTCACTGATTTTCTGTTGGAAACCGTGGTTGAATTACAAATTGTATTGCTACAGTTATTCAAAGCAATCTTTCAGGTTAGTATTAATATGCTAATGTATATAAATGGGAAATAAAATCCGTGGATGAACCACGGAAACACCTGCGCATCCGCCATGGTGGAGGCCGAAAAACCGTGGCTGGAAAACCGTGGATAACTTCACATAGGTCTCTAATAAAACTCAATCTTCAATTACGATTTTCATTGTTTATCAAATTAAAAATATACTTTATTCTACAGATAAACCTTTTTATCATTAGAAAATTATTAATATTTTATTTTTATATCATAACAAGAAGTTTATTCGAAAATCAAAATAATCATAACTATAATACATATACATAAAACATTTACGACTATGTACAGCGGTTCCATCCCTCTTTCTTCACCTCGAGTTCCTGGATTAATTCCCGCCCGGGCTAATGGTATTGGGGATGGTCTGTTGGATTATTTAATGATGTGTCATATTCAATTTACCTAATTTCATTTTTTTGAATTAAGTTTTTAATTTTCAATTTAAAGGGAATTAATTTTAAGTTTTTTTATATATGTTGGTAGTGCATTGTATTGATTTATCGTGGTCGTTGTGCGTATTTTTGTGTTGCGTATTTCTCGGTTCTTAGCATTGATTTTCTTCTTGTTTGGTGGCTATGTATCTGTTTGTTTATTATCAATTTTATGTTTGTTTTTATGTATTTGTTTTTTTATTTTATATAATAATAATATATTATTTAGTGTGAATAGTTTTTTATGTTAAATTTGACAATATATATAAATTTCTTCTTCTAATAGAAAATAATCACTAAAATATTAATAATTAGGCTGAAAGACCACTGGTCGATAGCCAGTTTCTGAGTTGGAATTATATTGTGAACGTTAGTGTATTGTTAAATATTGTATTGTAATTGTATATTCCAATCTCAGAAATAAATATGTTTATGTATGTATTAATAATTTTCTTTGCAATCAAATCACGTCAAAATTATTTTTTTTTGTTGATATCAAAAATAATAAAAAATGGAAAAAAACTGGCCTTTTTTATAAATCCAATTATCAGTGAAATCGACAGTAGTAGCTTCCACCACATCAAACAAACGCACCACGGGGTAAACTTCCACCTTCTCCATCCAATAATCAACTACGCCACTGTCCTACTGCACCACTTTTTCCAACCAACATGACGTCATAAAAAAAAACGTGACCGTCTTCGACGTGAATTAAAAACGAAATAAACATCACTTAGCATAATATTAAATCGAATCTCATATTAGAATACATTAAATTCCATACAATTAGACTACATTAGATTATGGTAGAGTAACCAGGGGGGGTCGGATAATATTTGAAATTGGGAAACACGGCTATAGTTGTCCACTTGAGCACTGGAGGCGCTTTATCTCTATGAGAGTAATTTAGAGTGGAGTAAGAAAGCTAAAAATCGAAATCGACAATGTAATAACAAAAAATGTATAGTTAGTATAAAGCAATATGTATTTAAATGGACTTACCGTTAATAAACAATAAATAATAAATAAAAAAAAAAAAACTAGCGAGACAAGCTATAAAATCTGAAGAATTTTTATAGATAGAAGTAATTTATGTTAATCTTCATACCTGAGATGGTGTGCGGTCTCTAATTGTATAGTAGAATGTTACATTCTATTAATTTTGAGTGATTTTCGAGTAAAATTTATTAATGATAACGCCATTTTTATCGAACGATCTGTTTGCCTCGCAGCATTCACTCTTACTCTTTCTCCTCAAAAAAAAATGTGCGGACCAAAAAAAAAAAAAAAAACTCGAGCCGTTTGAATTAAATTATATACTCTTTATAGACTAATAATATATGCAACTTAACTTGCCATTTATTATTCAAAATTTAAATAGAAAATCGAACGTTACATTAACTTAAATAGAAAATTGAACGTTACAGTCTTTATGCCCTGTCGTGAATTTATGATGAAATTAAAGAAAAATCTATGCTAGCTGAACTGTCCTGATTATTCGCGCAAATGAATTCATAAATGATGATATGATAAGATTGTTGGGATTTGACCAATGCTCGTTGTAAGCGAGCTAGTTGATGAAGAAATAAAACAAGCGACGTTCCAAAATTAATTCACGAAAATAAACGATATTCACAACTTTTTACAAATGGTAATATATATATACAAAATACTTCTGAACAGTTCGACGGTTTGAATGTTAATTCGCCGTGGATCTTCAGGGGCACAACTCACGACCACGTGCGGGGATGAGCGGTAGGCAAGAGGGTAGACGTCCTTCCGGGAATTAGCCTGGATTAGAGCGGTCACAATAGTTCGCATAGAAACCAACAACTTTCTCTTGAACAGAAAACCGGGAAAAGTACAGCCCCATCAAAAGTTTATCGGAAAGCGAACAAAGATGTTTGTATAATTTTTATTTATTTAGTCTTATATATTGCAAAACCATCATACATTCATACAGGGCTGAAGAACTATGGTTGATAGCCCATGGCACACTACTAACAAAATTTTACATATTGTTATAATAAATTTTGTAATTTTTTGTTGTCATATTGTCTGAATAAAGATGTTTGTATCAATAAAATAAATAATATTATACGCTGCGGAGGCGCCAGAAATAGTAGCTGAAAATTTATTGCGAACTTCTTATGTATTATTTGTTAAATAGCCATTTAGTTAATTATTTCCTTTAATTTCCTTTACTTTAATTTAAAAATGTAACCAAGTCAATTAACATTGTTTCTGTTATTATTATTACAAAATAAATTGGGATTGTCGGACATTATAACCAACAATCCCAATTTACCTCCCCTTTTTTAATTCCCTTTTTTTATTAAATTGAACATTTTCAATTTAATGACTACTTCTTAATTTATTAAATAATTGTTTTTAGAGACGAGAAATCCCCAGGTAAAATATTTACATTAATAATGATAATAAAAAAGGAGGTTCAAAAAGTTTCAACGAGATTAAACACAACCCAGACGCCTGAATCAATTAACCGGACCGACCTCGAGGATTTTTTGATCGGATTTCATCTCGTCTTTCGCGAGTTTTCCCGGGAATTAATGGGCCGGGACCCGCGGGGGATTCCCCGAAACCGGCACCAATGAACCGGGACGCCCAATTCCTCCCCTATCTAATGAGATTATAAAGAGAAATTCGGATTTCGCCAGTGCGGAAATTAATCATATTCAACAGAGGAGAGGGAAACGCAGAGAAGACGTGATTGATTAAAATATAATCATATTTTTTGTAATTTATTTTTTTGACGGGATCAGATGTTCAGCGATGAAATTGTTGTTGTAACAGAAAAATTGAGTGTAATAAAGTCAGTTTTTATAAAAAAAAATTCGAAAGCTCTGCTAAATTCTTCTGTCCGATTTATTTGTTTTTATTTTTTTTAATTCCGCACGAACAAAAGGACGAGATTGCGCGTTTTCATATTTTTTTTTGTGCAGCGCGTCCCCGGGGACATATGCGCGTCGCCTCCGCAATTAGTGCCCGGTCAGATTTTCGTTCGCATATACACGCGCTCCGGAGGGCGGGAGCCCTTTATTAAAACCGAGCCTCCATCAATTTCAATGAGGGCCCTAATTTGCGATTTCGATAAATATTCATGGAATTAATTAAGGCCCACTCCGTCGCGCCAGCGAGCGAACATTAAAAATTACACAAATTGCCCATCATCGCTCCGAGAGGTCCCTAAATCATCAGATGTGACATTATCATTAATTTGCATTGCACATTTTAATGGATCTATTAATAATAATACCGCAGACTATATAAAAAATGAAATTTATATATATTATGCGCTCTTAAAATATTATTATTATATAATTGCAGCTGGGTATTAAATATAATACATTTTAATAAATTACGGGTTATTCTGTGTATTATTTAAATTATATTCATTTAAATAGTTGCACCATATCTTACACTAGTATTGTTACAAAAATTACGAAAATATGCAATACAATGCTAGAAAGACCTCAAATCGATAGCCAGTTCCGGAATGGTATGTAATGAAATATTTGCGACTATCATGTAAGCGAAATGTTAAGATTAACCTTCATGTTAAATCTAATCATCACTGTCTAAGCAGCTTCATATATATATATATATATATATATATATAATATAATGTGATATATATACAGGGAGGTTTTTTTATCAGTATACATTAGGGGAAGTGTATACCTGCAAAAATGCAAGTCAAACGCACTGAACCGATTAATTTGTGTATGTTTAGTTATTATTTGGCATATATGTGGTCAGTTGCGTGTTATAGGCAACCAAACATACATACATCAATGCGTTTGACTCGCCTATTTTGCAGGTATATATAGGGGAAATGTATACTGATAAAAAAAAGCTCTCTGTATATATATATATATATATATATATATATATATATATATATATATATATAATGTGAAAATAATATACAGCATATACATTAAATCGTAGAAAATTAATTGATAATTGTCGCAGTGATCGACTAACTAATAAAAAGTAAAATCTTAAAAATTAAGTGTTTTTTTCTTACTAAAATGTTGGTAATAGATAATCGTTACAATTCTATGTATAGGCAGAAAGGCTGGCCGATAGCGATTTATCAAAATAAAAATGAACTACTTAGGCCGAATTTTACAATCCGCAAGTAAGGCGTAAGTAACGTATTCGCGGAATAAAATGTGGAAGTCGTGAGGATGGAAACGTCTCATCGTTCAAATAATTGCATGTAAAAGTGTTCTTCTTTTTTGACACGTATATAGAAAATTTCGTGTAAAAACAGCATTACCGTGTAAAAGTGTATTTTTTGACACGCAATTTTCCGTATATATTAAAGGTCTAACAGTAAGAGTTGTTTGGATAGTAAAGAAAAGTAAGGCTGTAGTGTAAGAGGAGGTTTGCAGAAGACTGGATCAAAATGGTATATTTTCTGAAATATTATTTTACCCGATTCCAAAGAAGTTGTGCTTGCCTGTTTATAATAATAATAAGAAGAATAAGAATATACAAAATAAATAAATAATAAACATTACAAACTCAAATGTATAATTCAGGATGATTTAATTGAAATTATTTAAATAAGTGAAACAAACCAAGTGTTTTAATTTCAATTAAATCATCCTGAATTAATTCAAAAATGTTTCACCACGGGTTAAGGTTGCGGTTTAGTGGAAAGAGATAGCTATATAGTAAAATGGAAATAATCGTTTGAAAACAGAGCTATTCTTTTGGATTTCATAATATGAATGTGTATTTACATTTTTTATCTACCAAGTATAAAGTATCAGTCTAAATAAAAAATAAATCGTTAATTTTCGTCAATTTACTAGTTTAAGTTAGAAAAGAAAATTGTAAGATATAATGAAATTAATAGGTCATGTCTGCTAAGTTATTTGAATACAGAATTTAGTGAAATCCTTTAAATTTTCATTGCACAAGTTTCTGTTGGCAAAAATTTAATTTAAAATTTGCTATAAATTTGATCAATTTTCATTGTTTTTCATAATTATTTTTCACAGAAACTAAACATTAAAATAATTTTTAATTTATCTGATGAAATTCCTGCTTATTTTAAGATTATTTTAATGTATAATACAATATTGTTCATTGATCACAACAACAATCTAACTCAAATTAGTGATTGCCCGTATTTGTATAGCTATCTCTTTCTTCTAAACCGCACCCTTAAGTGAGAAATTAATTAAACTCAAATGTATAATTTATATCTGTTAATTGGTTATCGTCCTTCAGCCTTCCCGTTTATAAATTGTCGCAGATTCAAAACAAAATTGTATTTTTTTTGTTTGTTTATTTTCTCAGAATATGAAATACATTTTTTTTTAATTAAAACTTTATTCAATGAAATTCCATTGAAAAACCAATTTTCCGACGCGTTAATAGCGGCCCGGGTAAATAAATTCCGCCGCGACGAGTCGATTGATCCGGATTGACAAATCACCCTTTTATCCTTCGGCGCCACTTGCGCCCCTTTTAAAAGCCCCCCGCCCCGAATAATAGAATTAATCCGAGCCCCACCTGGATACCTACCCTTCCTCTCCTTATCAACCGTCTACGAGAGGGGATGGGCGGACTCGATAAAGTATTTAAGAACGGCAGTTCGTTAAAGTATTCGTTTATTTGCGAAATAGCGTAAAGGCGAAATCCCCCGCCGTTCGGCGTATTTGTATTGGGCGATGAAATTTGATTGGGATTCCGGGGGGGTGCGCGGCCGGGGTTTGATTTCGAGATAATGCGGATTTTGGCAATGGCCGAGGGCGGTAACGCAGTTCGCGGGGTTATTTATTGGGCCGAGTTGAATTAAGTAATAGGATAGTTGGCTTCTGATGTTGCGCCCTTTATCTTTCTGTATGAATTGTTTTTGGTATGGATACTTTTAGAGATATACACGAATTAGGGCTTATTTTTATTATAAATATTGATAATAAAAATAAGACTTAATTGACTAAAAACAATCTATTTTTATTACCAAAATCTATAACACAAATAAGCCTTAATACTAATAGAAAAAAGGATTTATTCTCATGGTTACAGTTATTTAAATAAATTAAATAAAATCATAATAAATTAAAGACGACGCAATTGTTTAAAATTATTGTTTACATTTTTAGCAACAATCTGGTATAAAACACATTCGTTTAAATTGCATCAAACAGTGCCGTTTTGGACTTTGAATATGACACATATTTTCGTGGGTTTCGTGGCTATTTTCAAAAATTATTTAAAAAAGTTACAAAAGACATACCACTGATTTTATTGTTTAAAATCATTGTTTACATCTTTAGCAACAATATAGTATGAAACACATTTGTTTAAATTGCATCAAACAGTGCCGTTTTGGACTTTGAATATGACACATATTTTCGTGGGATTCGTGGCTATTTTCAAAAATTATTTAAAAAAGTTACAAAAGACATACCCCTGATTTTATTGTTTAAAATCATTCTTTACATCTTTATCAACAATCTAGAATGAAACACATTTGTTTAAATTGCATCAAACAGTGCCGTTTTGGACTTTGAATCTGACACACATTTTCGTGGGATTCGTGGCTATTTTCAAAAATTATTTAAAAAAGTTACAAAAGACATACCCCTGATTTTATTGTTTAAAATCATTGTTTACATCTTTAGCAACAATATAGTATGAAACACATTTGTTTAAATTGCATCAAACAGTGCCGTTTTGGACTTTGAATCTGACACACATTTTCGTGGGATTCGTGGCTATTTTCAAAAATTATTTAAAAAAGTTACAAAAGACATACCCCTGATTTTATTGTTTAAAATCATTGTTTACATCTTTAGCAACAATCTAGTATGAAATTCATTTGTTTAAATTGCATCAAACAGTGCCGTTTTGGACTTTGAATCTGATGCATCTTCAACTTGAAAAAGTCGAAAATAAGCGTTGACGTAAGAATATATTAATAATATAACATTGTTAATAAAAATTTAGCACTTTTTATCGAATTTAATCATTAAATTCAAGTAATAACGCGTGTTTTTTGTTTAATTTATACCGGCACCTCCGCCATGGTGTATAAATAGAAATGTTTTCCATGAAGAGATTGCTTTCCACCGTGCAATGTAGATATTTTTCAAATTTTTCCTCTGTCGTAAACCTAGTAAACTTATAATAGCCATTAATGGTCAATTTATCGAGCGATTCATTTAATTTTAATTGGCTACTTTTTTTCAAGATTACATACAAATACATTTTGTAATTAATCTATCTGGGCTATCGACCATGGTAAAGTCCATCTGCTCTGTTACTGTACTAACTTAAATAATTAAAAAATCTCATCTCAACAATGCCGATTCCCGATCCACTCCTTCATTTAGAACCCCTCCTCCTCCCTCTACCCCTTTCTAAAAATCAATTTATTTTAAAAACTCCTCTTTCTGGCGTCGCCAACAACAATAAAAAGTTCACGTCTTGTTCTTCCGGCGAGCGGCGAAATTAAATTGAATCGCGCATAAAATTGAATAAAAACGGTCTCCCTTCCGAGGGGACTTTTTAATTGGCAAATTGTGTTTTTAATTAGTCCCTAGCACTACACGTTTATTATTTTTTATTTTTGTTCTTAAGAAAGGAATTATAATTATGATTGAGTGCGCGGAGAAGGGATAGTGGTATTTTTGGAAGATATAAAAACTCCAAGGCATTGTGTGAAATGATTATTGTTAACTGATCAAGCAAATGTTTTAATTTTCAACCATGATAACCAGAGTGTATGAATATTTTTTATTTTTATTAAACGCATCCAGCTGTAGAAGTTGGAAAAGCGAAATGCTAAATAATAATGAATTATTGCTATCCCATAGCGGATGATTCCGAATGAGACAAAGTGCAACGAAAAGTCATTAACCAGTTTGAAGACCAAAGATAAATTGTTCCACAAGAAAGGGATAGAATTATTACGAGAAGCGTTGGGTTGATTGTATCATTGTATAGATGGGTAAAATAGAATTTTGCCAAAAAAATGTATTTTTCTTGGCTAATTCCAGGACTGTCGTTATATTTTGGTTTCTTTCTGTACGAATTACAGAAAAAAAAGGAGTTGAGATTTATTACGATTTTGATCCTCCAAAAATCAAACAGTGCATTCTTTAAAAGTAAAAAAGGGTTAATTTTAAAATCCTTCCAAACAATCTACATCCACCGTAGCACGTAAGAAGCCCTATAAAGGACCTTAGTGAATTTAAGCGGAAGCGCGACTAGATAAAATAAAAATAATCGCACTTAAGGTTAGGGGCGGCTGCAAATTACGTTTTAATTACTGCGACAGTGCGCCCTTCAGGCAGCTCAAACAGCGATTAATTAAACGCCCTTTCCTTCGGACGCGCTTCCGCCCCTGCCGCCCGGGCCCGGCGATAAATCACGAAATTTCTCCCTTTCGCGCACTTTCATATGCAAAATTGCGACTTAATTACGCCCTCTTCAACCGGCGCAAACAACTGCACCGGTGAATTAATATTTCGGGACCAGCCTCACCCTGGTGGATTGGATTATCGTTGTACGATCCGATAATGCCGACGCTATTAGGTCCGATAGTTTGGAAATTTTATTAAATCGCAATTTGTTAGGGGTTTAAATAAATGCTGGCCGGATTACGTATTATGAGTGAATTGATTTAGGTTTACAATTAAATCAATGATGATTTAAATTGATTACATAAATTAAATAAAAACAATTATGAAGTATTTCAATTAAAACACTTGGTTGTTAGCTTCACTAAACTTTTATATTTGTGTTCCGACTAGTTTCGACCAGTGGTCATTTTCAAGGAACTAATAAAATGACAAGTACAAACAAGTCGATATAAAATAATTCAAAAATAAATAAAAATAATTATAATAAATTAAAAACCACGCAAGCGCCCACCTTTTGCCTAGATGAATGGTGGCTGAATATTTCATTAAAATGAAAATAATTAATAAATTATTTCCACATTTAGCTCTGTGACTTCTGACTTACGCTACGTAAGTACTTTAAACAAATGTACATTAAAACAACTACTTCTCAGGCAAATACCCCGCCAGACATTGAATTACATAATGTACACATAGGCAAGAACAGGTGTACATTATGTAATTTAATGTCTGGCGGGGTATTTGCCCGAGAAGTAGTTGTTTTAATGTACATTTGTTTAAAGTACTTACGTATCAATAAAATATTGCATCATGCAACAATTTTTTATCTGAAAAATTGAATGTAAAAAATAAAAATGAACGTTACTTAATATAAGGCCATCTATAGACACGTGTTTCGGGATCTATGTCTCGTTAGTATAGCTCTGCACATAATTTAAAGATGTTAAATTAAATTAATTAAATCAACCATAAATAGAACCATACGTAACGTAAGTCAAAAGTCACAGAGCTAAATGTGAAAATAATTTATTAATTATTTTCAAATCATTTTTATTTAATATAAATCAACCATATTCAGTCAAATTAAATCAATTATATTGAATCAAATCAAACTAAATGGATTTAAATTAAATTTAATCTTCTTTAAGCTGGTTGTTGAGACTTTAATTATTTAAATAAAAATAGTTTCCATCTTCTGAATTAACATAGTTTTCGAAATATATTTAGTTTAATAAAAAAATAAGTAGGAGAAAGGACAACTATTTTTATTTAAATAAATTAAATTTAATTACATAAATTATTACTATTATATTTTTTCATGATTATTAAAAAAATGATACATTTGATTGTTTTTTTATATAATTTCAAATGTATTTATCTTAATCCAGTATTGATATAATTTAATCAAAAGTGATGCAATTAGCGAAAGTCGTTCCGCTGCTTCCCCCTCGCGATATTTTTGCTTATAATTTCCCCAAAAAGTTAAACCCTCCTTTCGCAACTTGAGTTTTAACTCCCCTAAACTTTTCAAAACACCCTCCAGCCATCTCCGCAAATAACAATTTCTTCGCAACTTCGTCACTTTCGCGGAAAATAAAAACGTCGCCGGGGAAGGTCGACGGATAATTGCTCGCGGTGCGCGCGTGCCCCTGATCTCCCGCCGCCTTTGATGATCGCCCCCCCAGAAAGACTGAAACTCCCTAATTTTAAAGCGTATTAATCCCGCGATGTAAAACAAGCCACACGAGGATCAATTAAGGTGTGAGCCAGGGCATGCGTTCGCAACTGGGTGACAAATAGGGCGCCGCCGCCGACTTGATTATTCCCCAGGGGATGCAGAAGGGAAAGGTGGGGTGAGGTGGTTGAGTAAACATGTAATTTAACGTGAGAGCGGGAATTCGCTAATGCCGCGTAATAGTCGCGTCGGATGTGCCTCGACTTCATTAATCCGGCTCGAAGGACCATATAGTTACTTCCGGGTGACGTATCGGCTTATCTAACTTGGGATGAACCTGATCGATTGCCGGCAATAATTTCCGGTTAGATTACCCTAAATATTACATATGGATATAATCTTCTGAGAGCTTTTGCGGCTTTCAGAATTGTTAAATAACTGTTTTCAATTGAATTCATCCTTGAAACTTTTTTTTCCTTCTTATTAAAGCCTGCAAGTAATGAATTATTTAAAATAGTTGTGTTTTCGATAAAAGATTATTCACTAAGAGCCAATTTTACAAAGTAAGGCGTAGGTAAAATATTCGCGGAATAAAAGTTAATGTCTGTGATTCTCTCCTTTTGATTATCAATGAGACAGTGCTGCCAACCTAACTTTTATTCCGTGAATACTTTACTTACGCCTTACTTGCGGATTGTAAAATTAGGTCTAAATGTGTTTTTATTTGGTTGGATGGTTAATGCCGAAATGGCCATTACTTATTTATAGTGATGGTAAAGATCAATCAAAAAGATCAAACTGGGCTGGTTTGATCTTTACTTGTGATAGATCTTACTACACGATCATTTCTCGTTGATCTTGCCTGCTCGATCGTTTTCAAACAATATTTTTTGGACGACCGTTTACTATCTGAGGAATTTAATTCCTTGAATTCTCTTAAAAAAAAACTAGAAGAGCTTTTTAAGAGTTCATGAGAAAATGGACATTGAAGCGCAGCTGGAGTAGAATGCCAAATAATTCAATTCCGTCTACTGCGACTAAATACGATGTTGGAACGATTTCAAACCACGGTTGATAGAGAGAGATGGTATTGCGACTGAAACCCTGAGTTACAGTCATAATACCATCTGTAACTCCGAGTTACAGACGATATTACGATTGTAACTTGGAATTACAGACGGTATTAAGTTACAGTCGTAATACCCTCTGTAACTCCAAGTAACTTGGAGTTACAGACAGTATTAAGTTACAGTCGTAATACCCTTTGTAACTCCAAGTTACAGTCGTAAGTTAGGGAAGGGAGTTACAGACGGTATTACGACTGTAACTTTGACTGACTGACTGTAACTTTGAGGTAGAGACGGTATTCCGTAACTGTAACTCGGGGTTACAATCGCAAAACCATCTCATTCGAAATGCGACTTTCTGAAGTTTCGTAATTTCCTCAAAAACATTTACGTTTCTCTTGAGATATTTAAATAAAACTCTGATGAAGTATATAATGAGTCTACTTAAAACGAGTCAATATTTTACGAAATCCCTCTTCTCGTTAATTCACATTCTAATTAAAATAAAACCACTACGAAATCTTAAGCGGGAATTGAATAGACCCACCATTGCCATTTACAATAGAAACTCAACCGGAACACACGCCTCTCAACTACAAATTCAACAGTCAACTTTGAATTAGTTTTTCGTCGACTCGTGTAAACGCAACTTTTCCTCCCTCCCCCGCCCTCCTCTCTTTCATATACACTCACAATTTTTCCCTCACTCTCCGGTGAAATTGGCGCGAGTGAAAACTTTCCAGTAAGTTAATTAGAAGGACTCTCTTTCTTAGCGGGGGATCTCTCAGGTGTCGGCAATTTTAAATTTCATTATGGTCCCCGCGGGTCGTTAAGTACTTGCCGGGGGGGCGCTCGTTAAATTCAGAGCCTCGGGCCGCCGAGGAGGCGCATTAGTCTTGGAAAGAATTCGCGCTGGGTCATTTTTGTGCCGTAAAAGAAGTTTGCCGCAGCGAGGGGAAGAAGTCCGACGCGATGGAGGGTGTTTTATTGAAAAAATGCTCGGTGGTAAATTAAGGGGATTTAAAAGTAATAGTTTGTGTAAAATACACTTTTACGTGAATTCATTGTGAATAATATGAATATTTATTATATGAATAGAAAACAGTATTCATTCACTTGTTCACAGTTATTTAGTATATTTATTGTATGAATGGAAGAAATGTGTGAAGTGTGTGTTGTGTGGAAGCGGAAGGAACCCTTTACTCATGAATAAGTGAATTTTGATAGCTTGTACGATATATTTTTTTTTGTTTCTTCCTATGAATCCATATTTAGCCCATGGCATATTTATGGTGGCTCTTCTTTCCCCATTCTCTGGGCGAGAATGCAGGATGTATCCTTTTGAGTTTGAAATGGGATTTTTGCTATGAGAGATAGGCCTTGTGCCGAGAAGGTCCCTTTCATAGAAATGTTAATCTTCGTTCATTCTGTCGATGTGTAATCGCAGATATTCTTATTGATGTTCGTTGGACTGGTCTTCTACCAAACGGTTCTTCTGAGGGTCACGGCAGCCCTCCCCGAACAAGGACCCCACCGGGTCAGCACCCTAACTGATCACACGACAGGTGTCCGTTGCTCGACGTCGGCGGTGAACTACGCTTGTATGATAAGAGACATCGCCATATTTTAGTGGGCGAAACAACGTTTCTTTGGTTATTTATCTTGTAAAGCCCAAAGATGGCGTTGCGTGCTATTACAATTTATATAATCATATTTATACATTTTTTTATCTATCAAAACAAAATGGGCAAACATATGCAAACGAGAGAAGTATGGAAATACACGGGAAAAAGAAACGAGGACGAACAAGGAAAACATGGAAACGAAATACTAAGGAAGCTCCGGTCGATAGCCGTTTCTCTTAAGAATATATATTTGTTTTAAATTGTTTTCGTGTCTATATTTTTGTAATATACTTCCTCATCGTATTGAAAACAATAAATGGAAAACAACATAGAGTTCGAAACAAATCGATTGAATCAAATTAATTTAAACACAGTTCAGGTCTTCGCTCACTGCTGCTGGCTGTATACTATATATGACCTACCCTAAAAAGTACGGTCCGGCCAAGCCGTAACATTAACAAGCTCTCCCCTTCAAGTGGGAAAAATTAAATTACAAAATTAAAAGAGCTTGTTATCGACAGCAAGAACCGAACTTTGTTTTTGTTTGTTTTATTAATAATCGTCGCATAAAATGAATTTATGAGCTGAACGTCGACAAGAAGTCAGTGACGATCTTCTTCAAGCTGGCGTCCGACGACTCGGAAATCTGGCCTTCCTTGGCGATGGTCTCGAGGAGGGACTGGTGGTTGGTCTTAATGTGTTGGGAGAACTCCCAACAACTTGTTTCATGTATTGTATATTAAATTAAATATGTATGTATTCTTTTTAACAAAGAATGGTTTTTAATCAATTATATATTTTCAATTTTGCTCAATGACCTTTTTCCATATTTCTTTCAGCTGCATGATTCCGCACTCATAAAATGTCTGCTTCTAATTAGCAAAAAACTGAACCAGGTGTGAGTGAAGGTCATCGTAATTTGTGAAAGTTTTACCATTCAAAGAATTCTGTATTCTTTGGGAATAAAGATGCTTGTATATAATCTAAGGAAGGGACGCATTACTATTGGGTTCTCAATTAAGTACTTTCGCTTTTTACTGATAGAGAGCGTTGCTTTATTTTTTATATAACTTATGTTAGTGCTGTACTTTGCCGTTTGTCACGTGATACTGGTCACATTGACGTAACTTTAGAAGCAAGTAGTGAGTGATTTTTATTAAAGCTATTAGTTGTGGGTTAATTTTAAATGAAGTGCAGAAACGTACATTTTCGGCATTTTATACTTTTTATTTCCGTAAAGGAAAGAAAGCTGCTGCGGCTCACAAAGAGATATGTGAAGTTTATGGTGCTGATTGCTTAACAGAGCGCAGATGAATTGGTATAAAAAAATCCGTTCTGGAGATTTTTGCCTAAAAGATGAGCAACATTCTGGTCGGCCTACTGAAGTTGATGACCAAATCGAAGTCATAATTGAAGAGGATCTTCATATAACTGTTCGAAAGGTTGCGAAGAGTCATAATTGAAGAGGATCGTCATATAACTGTTCGAGAGGCTACATATATCGCATACAACAATTGAAAAACATTTAAAATGTCTTGAGCTAGTTAAGAAGCTTGATATTTGGGTACCTCACGAATTGAAAGAAATTCATTTTTCCAAAAAAGAGTCAAATTTTGCGATATGCACCTTAAACGAAATGAAACCGACCTCTTCTTAAAAAGAATCATCATCATGATGAAAAATGGGTCCTGTACAGTAACATAGTTCGAAATCGATCATAGAGCAAGAAGCACGATGAACCAGCACAAACCACATCGAAAGTTTTGCATCGAAAAAAGATCATGCTGTCAGTTTGGTGGGATTGCAAAGGTGTTGTGTTTTTTGAGCTGCTTCGATCAATTCTGATTTTTACTGTCAACAATTAAATTTGAAATGTACATATAGTTATAAAAATAAAAAAGCGAAGAAAGGAATAAAATATTACTACATTATAATTAAATAATTAATGAAAGTGGATGAAGCAATCAAAGAAAAACATCCAGGAAAGGTGTACTGTTCCACCATGATAACGCAAGGCCTCTCACATTTTTGGCAACTCGCGGAAAACTTCCAAGCTTGGCTTGGAAGTGATGCCACATCCCCCATTTGGCACCATCTGATTATCATTTATTTCGAAGTTTTCAGAATTCTTTGAATGGTTAAACTTTCAGAATGACGATGACCTTCACTCGCACCTGGTTCAGTTTTTTTGCTGATAAGGAGGAGAAATTTTATGAGCCAGGAATCATGCAGCTGAAAGAAAGATGGAAAAAGGTCATTGGGCAAAATGGAAAATATATAATTGATTAAGGGTGCGGTTTAGACGAAGAAGATAGCTATATAAATATTGGCAATCACTAATTCGAGTTAGATTGTTGTTGTGATCAATGAACAATATTGTATTATACATTAAAGTAATCTTAAAATAAGCAGGAATTTCATCAGATGAATTAAAAATTATTTTAATGTTTAGTTTCTGTGAAAAACAATTATGAAAAACAATGAAAATTGATCAAATTTATAGCAAATTTTAAATTAAATTTTTGCTAATAAAAACTTGTGCAATGAAAATTTAAAGGATTTCACTAAATTCTGCATTCAAATAACTTAGCAGACATGCTCCATTAATTTCATTATATCTTACAATTTTCTTTTCTAACTTGAACTAGTAAATTGACGTAACACTCGAAAATTAACGATTTATTTTTTATTTAGACTGAAACTTTATATTTGGTGGATAAAAAAATGTAAATACATATTCATATTATTAAATCCAAAAGAATGGCTCTTTTTTCAAACGATTATTTCCATTTTATTATATAGCTATCTCTTTCCACTAAACTGCAACCTTAAAAAACTATTATTTGTTAAAAATGTGTTTTATTTAATACTACAAAGTTGCCAACCCAATAGGAGCAATGCTGCAAGAATGACACAAGATCACAATACCCGGAAGGAATTTACGAAGAGATAGAAAGAATGTCTTCTCTATATTTCAGAAAGGTTTATTAAATATATATGTAAGAAGGTATATGACGTACTTTTTTTGTAATTTTTGGTGTAATTATTTTGTGCGGCTAATAATTGAAGTTGTATGGAAACAAAATTAGTAAAATATTTTGAATTATTAATTTTTCGAAATATAAAAAATTGCCATATAAAAACAGTTAGGTTTAAATTTAGAAGTTTATGAAGTAATATTCTTTCGATATATTTTAAACGCCTTAAAAATGAGAAACGTAAAGAAGGCGATGAAAGAAAAAAAAAATAATAAAGTGCGGGCCATCATTTTCTTATCAAGAAACATACAACACAAACGAGCCCCGCGTGCGATTTCCATAAAATAAATTCGCTTTTCAATTATCGATAAGACCGTTCTCGTGGGTGAACGGACAAAGGCGTGTGGATGTTACAGATTTGAATATGATGGATGTCGTCCCTTCGCCCCCGACTCCCGCGCATCGATCCATCCAGCGAGAGCCAGCCAACCAGTGAATCAATCACGCCGCCCTGAATTATTCATTTATTTGTCTGCCGAAGTTTTCCAGCGTATTCAAATTAGCGCCGATAATGGAAAAATGAATGCGGAAATAGTTGCCTCCTAGGAGATAAGCGTGATTTTGCATTTAGTGCGCCCTCCCTCTCTCAACAAAGTTGCCGCCCGAGTTGATGGTGTTGCTGAAAGGGGTCCTCCCTTGAATGATTGAAGTTTTCGAATTTATAAAGGGCAGTCTCAGCGATTTAATGACGTTAATTAAGCGAGACGGAGCTACCTCGCCGAAGGCGGTACATGACGGGGATCTAATTGTACTGTTCACGCTAAAGAGCGTATTCTGGGAGAATTTATGTTGACAGGAAATAAGGATATGCTTACTTTATAAAATCAGCTATAACATAACGTAAGCTAAAGTTTTATTAAAAAATTTAATAAAAATATTGTTTAAATAATAAAAGAAATAACTTAATAGAAACAGCCTTTTCAACATAGTTTCGGTCATATCATGACCTACTTTAACCAGCTTCGAACTTGGGAATTTAGACATCACGGGGAATTAAGAAAGTAAAAGAAGGAGGAATCAAGGAAAGGGTATAATAAATTTTCTTTTTAATTATTTAATTGGAAAGAAAATACTAAAACTATTTTTTTATTTATTAATAAACAATTTTACAATAAACTCCTAATCATAAGGAACTTGGGCTACAATAAAATGTGTAGATGAAATAAATAAAAGAAACATTAATGGGTGTGAAGTTACCAATAGATTTCGCCAATAGATCATAAAAACTTTAAAAATCAATATTTTGCATTCATTTCTTCACTAAAGCATTCAACATAATCTCTTCTAGAGGTTGGAATTAATAAACTCAATTTTCAACCCCTTTCGACCCCCTAAACAACCCCTTTTCTCTCTATTTCTTAATTTTCTCTATGTGTTCCCTCCTCAAAAAACATTACATTCACCTAGATATACTCCCCATATACCTTTTAATAACTTGAAAAAGAAAAAACTTTCACACCTCACCCCTAACCCGTGAAACATTAAACAGCTTGTCTTTACAATATTTAACATTTTATAAATTTCAAGTGGCATCGTCAAAAATTTGGGTATTAGGCAAAATCGAGTAATATATATATATATATATAATCGATGTCCCCTTTTACCAATTGGTGTCGGGGTTCACATTTAATGAAACGTTCAGTCACCATTCATCTAGCGTTTCGTTTCCTTGTTTGCTTAAACAGGACAAGTTCGCCTTCCTTTAGTGGACGAAACAATGATTCTCGGTCGTCTACCTTTCTACCTTGTAGACCCAAATCGTTGACGATGCCACTTGAAATTAGGCAAAAGGTGGCGCTTGCGTCGTCTTTAATTAATTACGATTAATATGGTGTCGGGGTATCGAGTAATATTAGTAATTAAATATTTCTAAATAAGCAATTTTAAAAAAATAAGTCAATAAATAGCAATAAATTGACGCTTTTCAATAAATAAAGAATAGTTACTTTTAGTAATAAAATATATTGCATTAATAAAATGTGTATATACTTAATTTTGCAGTAACAAAAAAGATCGACTTTGTCCATCTCTTGTCTTAATTTCTTCAAGGAATTAATTTCATCACAGGGAATTAAGAAGGTAAAAGAAAGGAAGGTAATATAGTTTTATAATATCATGTAATTGGAAAGATAGCGCAAGCGCCATCTTTTATCTAATGTCAAATGGCATCGTCAATAATTTGGATCTTAATTTCTTCAAGCAATGAATGGATAACTTTAAATATTCTAAATTCATCAGTATTACTCCATTGTTTGTAATCAGGAGGAAAATCTTTCGAAATATAATAACATTGTAAATTGTAAATAGTTCAATAAAGAATTATTATTATTAATTATTATTTTTCCATAGATCCCGAAACACGTGTCTGCAGATGGTCTTATATTAAGTAAGAAAAAAATAATGTAAAAACAAACAATAGGAACGTCCTATTGTTTGTTTTTGCATTAAATTTTTCTCGGAACAAAATTTGTTGTATTATGCAATATTTTATTGATATGCAACAGCAGGTGTAAATTATGTATTTCAATGTCCGGCGTGAGTATTTGCCCGGGAAGTAGTTGTTTTAATGTGCATTTGTTTAACGTACTTACGTGACGTAAGTCAAAAATTACAGAGCTAAATGTGGAAATAATTTATTAATTATTTCCAAATCATTTTAATTTAATTACATTTTCCATAAAAATCATTCTTTCTTGAAATAGCAGAGCAAATAAATGAAATATGTGATTTAAATTTTTGTTTTCACTTAAACACTGACACAATGGAGACGGCTTGGCTCCTATACGAAAAAAAAAAATGCTCGTTGGTTAAATTGTAGCCGAGTTGAATTCTTATTAGAGTGGTAATACATTTTCATTTTGCTTTTACAGAGTTAAACCAAGGAATTAAATTTTGACATTAATTCTCTATAATGTTTCGCAATGAAATTAAATATCATCCTCATTTAATTTTAAGGGGAAACATTATAAAAAAATATTTTCAGACGATATTACGACTGTAACTTGGAGTTACAATATCCATGACCGACAGAAAAAAAAAATGCAAAATCAAGCAAAAATTTTGCTCACTTTACGAAGATCAATTTTGTGAGCGTTTTGATTGAAATATTTGATGGCGCTCGAATTCTCACAGATTCCTCATTCACTAGCCACATTTTGGTATAATACGAAGCCATTTGGCTTCGACTAAATTTCACACTTTCATTTTCCAAATTTAGAAGAAAATGTTTTTCTATATAAATAGAAAACAGTATTCATTCCACTTGGTCACAGTTATTTAAATGTATTAAATAAAAATGCTTTTCTGTCAGTTTTTTTTATCAGTAAGATCATTGATAATAATAATAATATTATAGAATGGACGTATTTAGTTTTCTCCAGAAGAATAGTCTTCATCCATTTCGTTCCACGTGAAATTTACAAGGGGCCTTATGGAAACGGCTTAAAGAAACCCCGCCGATTAGCCGTTTCATACGCTTCTCCGGTTGGGCCAAGATTACAAGTTTTACAGAAAAGATAGAAGAGCGGGATTTTCATCACTGGATTCCTAAAGAATGCAGTTATATTGTCACATATGCTCATACTTTATCGTACGTCCAGGACCGACAGAAAAAAATTGTAAAATCTATCAAAACTTTAGCCCACTTTACGGAGATCAACTTTGTGAGCGTGTTGATCGAAAAATATTTTTTTAATGGGGCTGAACTTCTCACAGATATAAACCCCCCCCCCCCCCATCCTTTAGCTATTTGGAGATTTTTCAATTTTCAATGAAATTTCTCGCTTGTTCCATGCGATGTGTCTTAAATTTACAAGAAAATTAGGAAGATCCTTAATGATACTAAAAAGAACGATGGTACATCTGTAGTTAGAATTCGACGATAAAATTATTTTAAATCTAAATACGATTCAACTATAACGGAGTTTTTTGCTAATATTTATGTGGAAGAGTTCAATAGTGAATGTAATTTTATTTAAAAGTCTTTTATTAACCAAAGATTAATACAATGTATGTTCCACATTGTATTTCTTGAAAAAAAAGTTTGAAAGTTTAATTTTAGCCATATTTAATTATAAAATGGCGGAAAGACCAACGGTCGATAGCCAATTGGCAGAAGAATTTATTTTTATGTTAGTTATTTATTGTATTTATTTATTATTATTACTTTGTTAAAAATAATCTGCCAATAAAGATTGATATACAGAGAGGTTTTTTTATCAGTATACATTAGGGGAAGTGTATAACTTCAAAAAAAAAAAAAAACGCGAGTCAAACGCAATGTGTGTATGTTTAGTTGCTTAATTGGCATATATGTGTTCAATTGCGTGTTATAGGCAACTAAACACACACACATCAATGCGCTTGACTCGCGTATTTTGCAGGTATACATAGGGGAAATGTATACTGTTAAAAAAAACTCTCTGTATATATATATAATTAGAAAAATCCCTGTTTGTACTTAGAAATATTGTAAGTAACATACATGAGGATAATCAAGTAAGTTATACTCATCACCATAACATGTATGACTTTCTCTGTAAGTGGACATCTTATTTATGGTAGTTCTGAACGTACACCCATTTGCTTGTTGTTTCGAGCAACGGTATTGAGCGTTTTCAATAATCCATGGGCTAGAAAAATATCTCTTAAATAGAACACCTTGGGCAGAAAGGCAGACAGACAGACTAACACAATATTTATTTTTGTGAAGTAAATATAAATGTATGTATGTATGAGCTTATGTGATTATAAAAAAATAACATACACTTTAAACTAAACATTTTCCTTGTAGAATGGCATTGATTATTAAAAAATCCGTTAACAATGAATTTAATCATTTGAATTCCAGAACACACTATTTTTTTTTTTTTTTGTTATTTACACCCATTACAGAAATTCCAACGCGCGCGTCCTCACCCTTCGACACTATTAACCTAAGTATCATAACAATTTTAATCCCCTCCTATTGATGAAACCTTGGGAATTTACATATTTCAGAATAATTACATTGTTACCAGGGGCAATTCGATTAAACTATGCAAACTCGGTGGCGGGGGAGAGGGCTTCAAGAGCACCTGACGTGTCAGAATTTAATGTAGTCCTTTTTCGGATTACGCGGTCGGCATAAATTGCCGGGAGGTAGTGAGGCGGGGTGGTTTTAATCCGAGCCGGAGCTTAGGTGCAAAAAAAAAAACGGCGAGGGGGTTGAGAGAGGACGGTGGAATCGTTTAAGGCTATGTTAGTGGAAAGTTTCGCAATTTTCCCGCGGTATTAAGGGATAAGAAACGAGTTCTGTAATAAATTAATTCTTTCGTAAGCGCACGTCCGGATTTTTGTATTTGTCGTTTTCTCCTACGGATGTGTGAGTAATAAAATTGCGATTATTGTTTCGGAAGAAAGAATATTTCTCGATTTAATAAATTATTTTACCCCACTATAACTCTTCATGAATTCACGGACATTAATGTAGTGTCATTAATGACCGTTAAATTACGAAAGATGTCAAAACTTACCGTGTAAATAATTTTTGCAGTTTAAAAAATGTTATTGATTGATCATTACCAGTAATTTTTCGTTGTTTAATTTTATTGAAATTCGTTAATTGTTTACAATTATTGGCTTAATTAAATATTAATGTAATTCCACGAATTAAAATCCAACACACTGCACCAAACATTTATTCCACTTACTTATGCCTAAAGGGCGTAAAAGCATCCCTAAACAAAACACGCCAACAACGAGGAAAAAAACATCAACTCAGCACCCCGTGAAACAGGGTGAAGGGCGTGAACACTAATTTATGCTACTAACATGTAGTCGAGCTCATAACTTTCACCGACGTCCGTGATATAGGGCGTCGTATACACACCCCTTAACACATTCGCAGAGAACGAGGGCTGATGCTGCGAGCGATTCGCATCCCCTATTCAACCTTTAAAAAAACAAGACGCAAACAAAAGCGTATGGGCATATTTTACTTGCGAAAAAGGATTTGGATTTTATTGGGCAATTTTTATTGCGACTGTGTTTTAGTATGTAGATAATCGAAATTTTGTTATATTTATAAAATCAGCTCATAATAATAATTGCACCAAATGACAACAACAATTATGAGTCCAATAAACAGTTAGAAACGGATTAATATCGAAAACTGTAAGGAAGAGTTCACGAGTAATAGAATGTTGCGAAAATAGAAAACACAATATGAGCTAGAAATGGCATTTAATCGTATTTTGAAATAAAGTCTTACTTATTCCGTGGTTAAATATTTTTTATGTAATAATTATGAAGTATATTATTTAATTAAATAATTACTGAAATGAAACAGCAAGTGCATTAACTAAAATACTTCATAATTGTGGCATTTCATCAACTAAACTTGTAATGTAAAGTCTGGAGAAAAATATGACGCGAGAACGGAAACGTCTGGTAGACAAGGTAAGTTAAAAACGGAAGAATGTACCGAGAATAGAAACGTCTGAAACACGACGCGAGTTAAAAATGCATTTGACCAAAAAAAAAAGAAATGAAAAGTGTGGGAGAAAATGTCGCGAGAATGGAAACGTCTCGAATACAACATGTGTTAGCCATCGGAAACTGTAATGAAAAATCAGAGAAATGGAAACGTCTGAAACACATAGCGATTTAAAAATTGCATTTGAGTATCGAAAAATGTAACGAAAAGACTGGAAAATAAAAATGGAAACTTAAAAACACAATAAAACGGCAGAATGAAATGAAAATGGAAACGTCTTGATCACTACA